>CM072999.1:177145559-178395559 GCA_037038555.1 Rhynchonycteris naso | reverse complement strand
TCGTGGTTTGCTGTTGACTCTTACTGTTCAGAGAAAATGATTCAGGGGGAAAAGTGAAAAACAAGATAACAATTTACTAAGCTGAGTATTCTGCAAACCTGTTTCCCTTCCATATTCCCATCACTGTTCTGAGGAGGACAAGAAAGAATGTAAAGCCTGGAGACATCGTTGAACATTTCAGTTTCATTCATTCACTCTATTAAGAGATATTTAGTGTCTGCCACATGCCAGACCCTACAATAGGGTTAGGACTAGGAAAAGCAAAGATGGAAGGCTAAAATAGAATAATGTCAGAAGCAAATGAGAACATATGTAAGTTGTAAAATATAAAACTCTGTAGTGGGTGGTCCCCAGCTGCCCACTTCAGTCTAGTGGCAGAAAATATCTGATGAGTGTCCTTGGGGAGAAAATTTGAAATCACTGGTATAAGTAAAATTTCTAAAATGTTAATGCCTTACAATTTATAAATTCAATTTAATTCAAAGCATTCTACAATTTTTAAAATTACCCAATAAGATTTGTCATTGTACTGATTAGAAAAATTAAGCTCAGGAGAGTGACTTTTCCATTAACATATAATAGAATATTTGATAGAATCCTGTTCCATGGTTCTTTGTCCCAACTATCCATCCCTTTATTTCTAATTCATTTCTTTACTGTATGTTGGAAAAAATTGAAGTTTCTCTTGGTATTTTGATAGTGATTTTGTATACAATAGGAATTTGTAATAAATATAATAGGTGTTCAGAATCTTTGAAATGAGGTAAGAATGAATTAATAAGAGCCAATAATTTTGAGGCTAGTAAATATAGTACTAAAAACAAATAACAATTCTTAATGCTGCCTCTTATCAGATATTTTAATATGGTGATGACCTTTCCTCCTACATAGTGGAAACATCTATGTTAATTATAATATATGTCAATTATATTATAATCTCAACCCAAGTTAGAAGTTGGCTAAGGCATAAGGATCTTTCTCTAATACAATTTGGTAATTTTTCAAAAGCTGAAAATTTATTGGTTTGTTATTGGCTTTGTCTAAACAATGATCTTTTATTAAAAAAAACACATCTAGCCTGACCTGTGGTGGCGCAGTGGATAAAGCGTAAACCTGGGAACACTGAGGTCGCCAGTTCAAAACCCTGCACTGGTCTGGTCAAGGCACATATGGGAGTTGATGCTTCCAGCTCCTCCCCCCTTTCTCTCTTTCTCTCTCTCTCTCACTCTGTATCTCCTCTCTAAAATGAATAAAATAAAAAAAATTTTAAAAAAACACATCTAGTATCAGATATCTAAGTCAGAATGTCATCCACTCTTTCATATAACTAAGGATGCAGCAATCAAAAATTTAATGCATTTCTATCAGAAGATTCTCAAAAAAACATTATGGAACTCATGAAAAATCAATCTCTCCCTCCCTCTTTCCATCCCTCCCTACCTCTCTCCCTCCCTCTTTCCATCCCTCCCTACCTCCCTCCCTCCCTCTTCCTCCCTCTCCCTCCTTTTGTCCCCTTCTCCCCCACCCCCATGCAAAATTGTGACTGGAATTAAGATCACAGTTGGTGTACAGATTAAGAGCTCTGGCTCAAGAATCCAATTTCTTCAGTTCAGATTCTGGCTTTGCCACTTAAACTGATTGATGCTTGACAAAGCTATCAGTCCTCCTCTACCTTAGTTCACTCACCTGTAAACAATACTAATAATAATACCTACCTCCACAGGATTTGGAATGGTGATAAAATCTGTATATGTAAATGTTGACTGGCTCACAATAAACCCTCAATAAATGTTAACTATTATTACTGTTATGTGCTGTGCATTTTCTCATTACAAGTAAATACTATAGCAGAATTCAAATTTAGAAAACTAAAGATCATCTCCTTTTAGGATTTCAATCTTCTTGGTGAATTTCAGGTCTAATAAACATTTGTACTTTGGTGGCTCTGCAAATCTTTTATTAAGCTTTCTCAAATCTTTTAAAATATTAAAAACAGCCTGACCAGGCGGTGGCACAGTAGATAGAGCATCGGACTAGGATGTGGAAGACCCAGGTTCGAGACCCCGAGCTCGCCAGCTTGAGCGCGGGCCCATCTGGCTTGAGCAAAAGCTCACCTGCTTGGACTCAAGGTCGCTGGCTCCAGTAAGGGGTTGCTCGGTCTGCTGAAGGCCCGCGGTCAAGGCACATGTGAGAAAGCAATCAATGAACAACTAAGGTGTCGCAACAGCAAGGAAAAACTAATGATTGATGCTTCTCACCTCTCTCCATTCCTGTCTGTCTGTCCCTATCTATCCCTCTCTCTGACTCTCTCTCTCTGTCCCTGTAAAAATAAAATAAAATGATTTGTTTAAAATATTAAAAACAGCTGCATGTAAGCATTTTCCTTTGGACTATGGAAGATTCCAAAATGAAAAACAACAGAAAATGTTAACCCCAAAGTAAAATTTTTAAAATTTTAAATTATGTTTACATTTGGGCTGAGAAATGAAATAATCATTTTTTTAAATGAATTTTCCTTTCCCAAGGAAATAGTAAATAGTCTTTAATAGCAATGCTTTAAATTGAGGGTGTTTTTTATAATTATTGTTCTTCATGACAAAACTGCATTATATGCTTTTTTTTTGAGATGCAGTGTTTTCTCTTCCTTGTTTACTACTTAATTTTAATATTTGTCAAATTTGTTTAGGATAGAAGAAAATAAGAAAATGCAAACTATTATTTATAGAGACTCAAAATATTGTTCACATTTCTCATTAGCACTTTTAAGCAAGTGAAGGGGAACATGACATTTAACCATTCTATACTTCTGACAATATTCTGACAGTTTTCCAGAGGCATAGTAAATGGGTGTAGAAATAAATGACAGTACTCAGAGGTGCCTTTTGATTATTTATAGTAGTGTGACACAATGCTGTATCTTTTTAGGCCCTCATGACATTCTTCAATAAAGTGATTGCCAACGAATCAAAAAACCGAATGAGTATATGGAACATTTCTACTGTTATGGCACCAAACCTTTTCTTCAGTAGAAGCAAACATTTTGATTATGAAGAATTACGGTTAGCAAACACTGCAACTCACATCATCCGCCTAATGCTCAAGTACCAGAAAATTCTGTGGAAGGTGAGTGACATTGTGATGATTGTGACATCTTTCTTTGAAATCTTCCACCCCTCTGGGAACATAAAGGCTCCATGAGCCAGCAATGCCCTTTGTCACGAGGCAGAAGTAGGTGACTATATTCCCAGATGCCTGGGGCATCGTTATAGATTCTTTAAGGGCTGCCTCTGAACATGTTCACTCTCTTAAATATGAATACTAATAGTTTTTACTAATTTTTACAAAGACAAATGCCACAGTTCCAGGATATTGAGTGGCCAGGAGTTATCTTAACTGGAGACAAAATCTTCTGGGGATTCTGTGTTCAGTAATTCAAGGGTTTTCCTTCTGGTGAAGCTATTATTCCTTTTTCTTTTTCTTTTTTCTTCTTTTCCAAGTGAGAGGAGAGAAGATAGAAAGACAGACTCCCGCATGTGCCTCAACCAGGATCCACCCGGCTACCCCTGTTTGGGGATTTGGGGCTGATGCTCTGCCCATTTGGAGCCATATTCATAACAGAGCTATTTTTAGCACCTGAGGCAGAGGTTTAATGGAGCCATTCTCAGCACCCAGGACGAATGTGCTTGAACCAGTTGAGCCATGGCTGCAGGAGGTGGAGAGAGAGAGAGAGAGAGAGAGAGAGAGAGAGAAAGAGAGAGAGAGGTGTGTGTAGAGAAGTAGATGGGTGCTTCTTCTGTGTACCCTGACTGGGAATTGAACCTGGGACATCCACATGCCAGGCCCATGCTCTACCACTGAGACAACCTGTCAGGGCTCAAGCTATTTTTCTTCTCCAGGTTCCATCTTTCTTAATCACTCAAGTCAGAAGAATGAATGAAGCCACCATGTTGTTAAAGAAGCAGCTCCCTAGTGTCAGAAAGTTGCTAAGGAGGAAGACCATAGAACGAGAGGTAATGACAATAAATAAGGGAACAAACATTGTTACTACCCAGGTTTGTATTTCTCAGAGTGAGGCACAAAGTAGTTTATAATTTAGAACCAAAATTTTCTCACAAAGTATCAGTCTTGTGACTTTAAACATTATGGAATTGTGTCAGTGGCAGAGTAGACTTTTTCTTTTGTTGTGCATTTTGATGGAAGTTCTTGAAATATCTCTATTGTGAAGATTATTTACTATTTTATTTTGTTAAGTACTTAAGGCTAAATGGTTCTCAAAAAGCTGAAACTTGAGTCTTAGTCCCTATGAACTAGATTTAAGATTTCAGCATTCAGTTTATCTAATAAGTAGAGAAATTTCTTTAGTGATTGGATACTGAAAGAATATCTTTTTTTTAAATTTGTTTTTGTGTGTAAATTCATTGTATTCTGAAGAATATTTGCATTAACCCAGTTGTTTGTATGGTCATGCATAATGAAAACAGGTTTAGAAGAATTGCCTTTATTGTTTTAATTTAATTTGAAGATGATTATGAGTTTCAGGCATAGCATTTGACCTTGAGGAGGATGAAGAGAGTCATGAAAGTCATTTTTCCTTTAAAGGAATTTACCCCTAATGGTTCAGACAAGTATGTGCAAGAGCTATGAATATGCATCAAGTACCTGATCAGCTGTGCACACAATATACTAGGATCAGGCAGAGGAAAAAGATGTGCTCCATGTGGGAAATTGTCAACAACTTCATGGAGGAAGTGGTATTTGAGCTGCACATTGAAGGATGGATAGCATTTTGAAGGGAAAAAGGAAGGGACAGCTCATCCAGGGAAAGTAGTAGTAGATGCCAGGTGGTGATGGAAGTTCTGCTAGTGATTCATCACAATCGTGGTAAATGGCTTATTCCCTTGTTGATTATAGGCAATGTTACATAAGATCAAGTAGAATCAATACATTTCTATGAAAAAAATCTTGTTTTGAGAAAAATTTACTATTTTAACTACTTTAAAATTTATTGGTTTGGTATATTCACAATGCCATGCCACTATCACTGCTATCTAATACCATACTATTTTCATCATTCTAAAAATAAACCCCACACCAATTAAGCACTCATTCCTCATTGCCCCCTCCTCACAGCCCCTTAAAACATTAATCTACTTTTTGTCTCTGAATTTATCTATTTTGAACATTTCATAGAATGGAATCATACACTATATGGTCTTTATGTCTGACATCTTTCACTTAGCATAATGATTTCAAGATCCAGAATATTGAGCATGTATTATTACTTCATTTCTTCCTTTTTAAATTTGATTGAGATATAATCCACATATACAATTTATCCATTTAAGGTGTACATTTAGCCTGACTGGTGGTGGTGCAGTGGATAGAACACCAAACCCCAGGGTCTATGGCTTGAGCATGAGCTTATCTGGCTTGAGTGCAGGTTCACTGCCTTGAGCACAGGGTCACCAGCTTGAACATAAGAACATGTTACCATGATCTCTGACTTGAGCCCAAAGGTCACTGGCTTGGCTGGAGCCCCCCAGTCAAGGCACATATGAGAAGCAATCAATGAACAACTATAAAGTGACTCAATTACCAGTTGATGTTTCTCATCTCTCTGTTCCTATCTCTGTCTCTCTCCCTCTGTCTCACAAAAAAATTTAAAAGCGTACAATTCAATGGGCTTTAGTATATTCACAAATTTGTGCAACCAGTAACACAATCACAAATTTGTGCAACCAGTAACACAATCAAATTTAAAAGCGTACAATTCAATGGGCTTTAGTATATTCACAAATTTGTGCAACCAGTAACACAATCAATTTCACCACCTCAGGAAAAAAGGTGCCCTTTGGCTATCATTCCCCAAACCCCATCCACCCCATTTCCACCCACCAGTCCTAAACAATAACTAATCTTTTTATCTCTAGAAAGTTCCCTATTCTGGACTTTCAATGAATGAAAATTATATAAGATAGGTTTTTTTAAGATGACTGATTTCACTTAGTGTTATATTTTTATGATTCACCCAATTTATAGTATGTATCAGTACTTCTTTCTTTTTATGGCTGAATAATATTCCATTATATCATATACTACCACATGTTGTTTAATTGTTTAGCCACTGATGGACATTTTGGTTGGTTATACCACTTAGCTCCTATAAACAATGCTGCTTAAAACATTCATATATGAGTTTTTGTGTGTATATATGTTTTCAACTCCTTTGGGTATATGCTGGGTCATCTGAAGAACTGTCACTGTATTCCAAAGTGACTGCCAAATATTCCATTTGCACCATCACTGTATAAGGATTCTCCATATCCTCACCATCACTTATTATTATCAGAATTTTGTTATTCTAGCCACCTAGTGGGTAAGCAATAGCATCTCATTGTCGTTTTGATTTGTATTTCCCTAATGACTTATGATGTTAACATAAGTCATTTCATGTACTTATTGGACATTTATGTATCTTCCTTGCAGAAATGTCTACCCAGATCCTTTTTCATTTTTGTTTGTGTTATTTGCCTTTTTTATGTTGTAAAAGTTCTTCACATTTCTAGATACAAGTGCTTTCTCAGTTGAAAATATGGTTGTCCATTCTATGGGTTGTCATTCCAATTTTATTAAAACCTCTCATGAACAAAGGCTTTCTTGTGTTTGTTTTTTAATTTTTCCATTGATTTGAGAGAGAGAAAGAGAGAGAGAGAGAAGCATTATTTCATTGTTCCACTTAGTTGTTCCATTTTAGTTATGCACTCACTTGTTGGTTGCTCCTCATATGGGCCCTGACTGGGGATTGAACACACAATTTCAGCATGCCAGTTTTATCTACTGACCCACTGGCCAGGGCCTGAACAAAGGTTTTTAATTTTGATGAAGTATAATTTATCTATTTGTTTTGTTGATCATGTTTTATTGTCATACCTAACCATCCTTTGTCAAATCCAAGTTCATGAAGGCTTAAACCTATGTTTTCTTCTAAGAATTGTATAGTTTTAGTTTTAATGTTTATGTCTTTGTTTAATTTTGAGTTATTTTTAGTATATGATAGGAGGTAGGGAAATAAGCTTATTCTTTTACATAGGCTACCAAGTTATTCAAGCACCATTTGTTGAAAAGACTATTCTTTTCCCAGTGATGCTCTTGTTGAAAATAAATTGGTAATAGATATATGTTAATTTCTACAATCTTAATTCTATTCCAATGGTCTATGTGTTTATTCTTATGCCGGTACCACACTGTTTTGATTACTGTACCTTTGTTTTAAGTTTTGAAATTGAAAAATATGAGCACCCCAACTTTTTCATTATTTTGGATTTCGTGCATTTTCATATGACTTTTAGGATCAACCTTTCCATTTCTGCAAAAAAAGGTACTTAGAATTTTGATGGGAATTGAATTGAATATGTAGATTAATTTGGAAGTACTGCCATCCTAATAATAAGTTTTCCAGTTCATGAAAATGAGTATCTTTTCATTTGTTTAGGTTTTCTATAATTTTTTAAATATTTTATAGTTTTCAGAGTATAAGTCTTGCACTTCCTTGATCACACACTATTTTTTGATACTATTATAAATAAAGTTGTTTTCTTAATTATTTTTTGGATGCTTAACTGTTAGTGTATGGGGATACAACTGAATTTTATATATTGATATTGTATTCTGCAGTTTTGCTGAATTCATTTATTAGTTCTAAAGGTTTAGTTTTGTTTATATAGATTATGTAAGATTTTCTATGTATAAGGTCATGTTTTCTGTGAATAGAGATAGTTTTTCTCCTTTCTTTTCAATCTGGGTGCCTTTATTTCTTAATCTTGCTAAATTCTCCTGGCTAGAACTTTCAGTAAAATATTAAGAAGGCAGAGGTAAAAATCAATATCTTGTTCCTGATTTTAAGGGAAAACCCTTCAGTCTTTCACCATTAAGTGTAATGTTATATGTGAGTTTTTCAGATGCCCTTCATAATTTGAGAAACTCCCTTTATTCTTAGTTTCTAGGGTGTTTTATTATCCTGAAATGATGTTAATTTATGTGAAATGCTCTTTCTCCATTTATTGAGATAATTGATTTCTTCATTCTGTTAAATAGTTACGTCAATTGGATTTTTTTGTTTGTTTGTTTCTTATTTTATTTTATTTATTTATTTATATATATATATATTTTATTATTATTAATTCTAATGGGGTGACACCAATAAATCAGGGTACATATGTACAATGAAAACATCTCCAGGTTATCTTATCATTCAATTGTGTTGCATACCCATCACCAAAAGTCAAATTGTCCTCTGTCACCTTCAATCTGGCCTTCCCTGTGTCCCTCCCCTCCTCCCTATCCCACTCTTCCCTCCCTCCCCCCATCCCATAACCTAAGAACATCAATTGGTTTTTATGTTAAACTAACCCTGCATTCTTGGGAAAAAATCCTAGTTGGCTGAGGTCTATAATTCTTTATAATATGCTTCATCACATGTTGATTGAATTTTGTTGAGTATTTTTACATTAAAACTCATAAGGGATATTAGTCTGTAGTTTTCATGTCTTTAACTGTTTTGGTAATAGGATAATACTGGCTTTATAGAATGAGTTCAGAAGTGTTTCTTCTATTTTTTGGAAGTGTTATGATTAATCTTAACTTTTTAAATGTGTGGTAGAATTCACTAGTGCAACTATCTGGTCCTGGAGTTTTATATGTAGGAATATTTTTTATTACTGACTACATCTCTTGTTATGGCTCTATTCAGATTTTCTATTTCTTCTTGAGTCAGTATTGATTGTGTTTTTAGGATTTTGTCAATTTCATCTAGGTTATTTTACTTGTTGGCATACAAATTGCTCATAGCATTCTTTTACATTCCTTTTTATTTCTATAAATTTGGTAATCCTGTTAGTAATGTCTGTAATTATATTCCAGAGTAATAATTTGAATTTTTACTCTTTTTTCTTAGTCAGCTATAGAAAGATTTGTCAGTTTTGTTCATCTTTTTAAAGAACCAACTTTTATTTTATTAATAATCTCTAGTCTCTAGTATTTATTAAAACTCTTAACTTTTTTTTATTTTCTTACGCTTGTTTTGAGTTTAGTTTTCAATTTTTTAGTGTCTGGAGGTGGAAGTTTAAATTATTTATTTGAGAGCTTTCTTTTATAATTGTAGGCATTCATAGCTATAAGTATTCTCTCCCATAAGTTTTGTTATGTTGATTTTATTTGTTTTGGTTTTTTTGAGCTGTTTTCTAATTTTCTTTTTTACCCATTAGTTTTTTATTGTTAAATTTCCACATATTTCTATATTTCAAAATTTTCTTCTATTAATGATTTCTAATTTTATCCCATTATGGTTGGAAAACATACTTTGTATTATTTTGGTACTTTAAATATTTTGAGACTTATTTTGTGGTCTAGCATTTTGTTTATCTTAAACAATGTTTTGTGATTAGTTAAGAAAAGTAGATTGTACTAATGTTGGGTAAAGTGTTTGAAAGATTTCTATTAGCTATATTTGATTTATAATCTTGTTCAAGTCTTCTATTTTCTTTCTGATCTTCTACCTAATTTATTTCTCCATTAATAAAAGTGAAATGTTGAAGTGTTCCACTATTGTAAAACTGTCTATTTCTCTCTTCAATTCTTTTTTCTTTTTTTGCTATGTCTTATATGGTTTGTTCCCCAATTCCTCTATTACTATCTTCATTTGTGTAGAATAGGTATTTTTTAATGTACTGTCTTAATTCTTCTGTTGTTCCTTTTGCTATATATGTTTGAATTACTTCTTTAGTGGTTGTCCTAGGGATTGCAAGTAACATCTACATTTGTAAAAATCTAATTTATATTAATATCGCCTTAAATTTTATTGTATAAAAGTAATTTTCCCCTACAGGGGGCCCTCAGGTTGGATGACACAATTCTGTTCCTACCACAATGATGTAACCCAAATTTTGATATAAGTCAAAACACACCCTAGCCTAAGTCACTTACCTATCCTAACACAGTTTTGAAATCATAATGTAGACCATAAAAACACAACTAAGCCACAGAAGCAGAAAAAGGACATGAATATACTGTACTGTACACTGTACTGTGATAACAGAAAAAATGAGTGTAAAAAATATACATGCTAACTGTGTAAGCTGAAGCCTCACATCTCTTTCTTTTTTAAGTTTTTATGGGAGCGAGCATTGTAAACTCCAAACGTCATATGTTAACATTGTCATAACCTGAGGATGCCCTGTATATGTTTCTTGTCACCCCTAGTTTATGGTATTGCCACAAATTACATCTTTATAAATTATGTGCTCATCAATATAGATTTATAGTGCTTTATGTACTTGCCTTTTAAATGAGATTTAGAAAAGTAGAGTTATAAACAAAAAAACCAATACATTAATTCTTTGTATTTACCTATGTAGCTATATTTACAGGTGTTCTTTATTTTTTTTTTTAATGTGGATTTGAGTTACTGTCTAGTGTCCTTTTATTTCAGCCTAAAGGATGCCATCACTTCTTATAGGAAAGTCTGGCAATGAACTCTCTCAGCTTTTGTTTATCTGAGAATACCTTAATTTCTCCTTTTTTTTTTTAAGTATTGTTTTGCCAGATAGAATTTTGGTTGACAGTATTTTCTTTCACCACTTTGAATATGCCATTCCATTATATCCTGGATTCATGGTTTCAGTTGGGAAATCAGCTGTTAATCTTATTTCAGCTTTTGAAATAAGATTAACAGCTTTTTTGTTATTGAGTCTTTTGAGTGTGTGATGAATTAATTTTCTCTTGCTGCTTTTCAAGATACTCTTTACTTTTCAACAGTTTAATTATAATATATTTTGGTGTGAATCTCTGAGCTTATTTTATTTGGAGTTTAATGAGCTTTTTGATTAGGTAGATCAGTCTCTTTTAGTTGGTTTGTGGGTTTTCAGTCATTATTACTTCAAATATTCTTTCTGTCTCTTAATTCTCTAGTACCTGTACCAGGAATGCAGGCTGTTATTTTCAAAGTTATCACTGAGATAGGGAACAGAGATAGGACAGTAGAAGATAAAAAACCACAAAGCTTACTGTTCTTACCAAGATTCAGCTCTTTTTCTTACTTAAGCACTCTCTTTGTTGTGACCTTTGGGTTAGTATCCAGGTTCTGAAAAAGTTGGTACTGGCAATTTTTGTGAGTTTATTTGCTTTTATGGAGGGACAAACTTTTGGACTCCTTACTCTGCCATTTTCACTCTGAGAAACTTTAATGGCCAAAGTATGATGGTTTTAGATCTGAAAATAAGGTTAGGTCATGTTTGCCATACAAATTGGGTGAATTAAAGTCTTTATCTGAACCTCAACTTTATTATAAATTAAAGGGGGATAATATTATCTATTTCACAGTTATAAGCATCAGTCATAATGTGCATACAAAGCACTTTCAATTATTTTAATGTTTTAATTGTAAATTGGGGTCAAGATAGAATTTAAAACATAAATATCACAGAAGCAACCCTTAAAGAAGAAAAAATAGTCTTTCTTTATTTCTATTGTACTCTACCATGCTTTTAATTCTTAACTTTGATTGGAATAGACAGTTGATTAACAGGTTACAAAATTCAAAAGGTAAGACAGACTATAGAATAAAAATGGACCACCCTGACTTCCTCTCCCAGAGACAAATAATGTTACCAATGACAAGTTGTATGTGCACAGCATCTGCAGGTATATATAACTTCCAAAGAAGTGCTGTGCACATACAAGTAAATATGAGTCAGTATTCTTCCCCTTTCATTTTACATAAATAATAACACAGAAAAAACTGTTCTGCATCTTGCTTTATTGATTTATAAGACATGGTGATTATTCTGCATTGGTGTTCAAAGCCTTCTTCTCTGCTTCTTTTGCTAGATATTCCATAGACACATCATAATTTACATAAGTCATCCCATATTTTTGAACACTTAATTGTGTCTAGTCTTTTGCTATTAAGATTTTTGCATCATTGAATAAACTTGTTATATGTAATTTCTCAGAAGTGAGGTATATTTATAGAATAAATTTGTAGACTTGGAATCATTGAATCAAAGTACCTATACTGTAACTTTGTAAATATTCCAAAATTTTTTCCATAAATATTGTGCCAGTTTATACTTCCAATGGTAGCATATGCTTTTTTCCCCCAACATTAATCCTAAAAACAAAATGTATTTTATATAGGTTACAAGCCCCAAGACTTCAAAGGTACTACAAAAATCACCCTCTTTAAGAAGAATGGTAAGAAAACAAATAAATTTCTTTCCTCTCTAATTATTAACTTTCTACATATTATTCCCTAAATACATCCAGTATATCTGTGTATAATTTTGGTCTGAATATATCCTTCAAACTTGATATTTTCAGTGTGGCACATGAAGGAATGTTATAGGGACTCAACTAAGTGATGATTCAAAATGTGTGGTTAGCCATCTTTACACACATGTGGACACTATAGGAAGTTATAAAGAAAATACGCTTACTATAGCACAGGTTCAATAGTGTCAGGAGTGTGGAAGATACCTTACAGAGGCTCTGGGGAGCTTGAAATGGAGGGACATGAGATGACCAAGAGTATTTTAAAAATATAATTTTGGCTGCAGTGAACCAGGGGCACTCTGCCCATCCCAAATTTAAATTCCTTAGATACATTTTCTACCATACTCTCCTGGTTCTTGCTGGAAATAGTAGTATAATCCTATAAGAACTGACCCTATTTTAAAATATTTTGTATTAGTTTTCTAGTGTCACCATAAAAAAGTACCACAACCTGGGTGGCTTAAAACAATAGAAATTTACTCTCTTATGATTCTGGAGGCTAAAGTCCAAAATCAAGGTGTTGGTTTGGTTGGTTTCTCCTGAGGACTATGAAAGAAAGACCTGTTCTTGGCAGCCATTCTAGATTTTGGTAATGCCAACAGTTCTTACTATTCCTTAGCTTGCTAATACATCCCAATCTCTGTCTACATTTATATATGACATTCACCCTATGTGTGGGTCTCTCTTTTCCTCTTACAAGGACACCAGTCATATTGGATTAAGGGCCCACTGTACTCCAGGATGAGCTCATTTTAGCTAATTATATCTGCAACGACCCTATTTCTAAATAAGGTCATATTCTCAGGTATTAGGGGAGACATATGTGTGTGAGAGACACAGTTCAACACATAGCATATTCCTTCTACTGCAGATAATTGGATCAGTTCATATAAACCTACAACAACAATATCACCCTTTAAGAATGTACAGGTTTAAAATGATTACCTTACTAGTAGCCAAACCCTCAAACAAATAGAAATTTATTTCTGTTTCTCTCCAGTTAGAAAATTAATCTTTAAGCACTCAAAGGAATTTTCCAGTCAATCCTGACAAAACATAAATTTATGTTAATTAGAGAGAAACATTTTTTGAATATTTCATTTAGATGAGAGCTTCAAAGTCCCCAAGCCAGTCGTATGAGAGCAGAGACATTCCCGTCCCAGCAACAGCCATGCTCTGCCCTTTAGCACACTCTGTGGGATCAAGTTCAAATGCCCATATGGAGTTAACTTTGGGCTGACTTAACAAAAAGAATATTTTAAAAAGTCATATTTTCTAATTGATCTTTGAATTTTTTAGAAGGTTGATTTTAAAATATAGAATTCTGTTTACTGTAGGTTTATTTAGAACGTTGTTTAAGGAAATGCAATTACAGAAACATTAGATATTTGTTATAACCCATTTCTACTTTCCTCATGAAATTTTTTAAGGGAGGGGATGGGAGATAGACAGACTCCTCACACGCACCCCAATGGGGATCCACTTGGCAACCTCGTCTGGGGCCAATGCTCAAATCAACCAAGCTATTTTTAGCACCTGAAGCTGACATGCTCAGATCAACTGAGCTAGCCTCAGTGCCCAGCACCACTCTTAAACCAATTGATCCACTGACTGAAAGAGGAAAAAAGAGAGGGAAAAGAGGGAGGGAGAGGGAGAGAGAGAGAAGCATATGGTCACTTTTGTTGTCTGCCCTGATTGGGAATCAAACCCTGGATGTCCATATATTGGGCCGATGCTCAAGCCACTGAACCAAACAGCCAGGGCCTCTCTCATGATTTTTAAGGCATTATATAAGCATGCAATGACAGCAGAATCTTAGGTTGAGTTTTATCAAATCTCCTTTAACTCTATTAAAAAGCAGTACTTCATTCTGGTTAAATACTAGTCATATTTACATGTTTTCCTAATTCAGGGTGCCACTGATTTTTATATCTATTACGTACAATCATTGAACTGATGTTCATCCTAGTTTGACAGAATGTACTGAATTTTTCCTCATTGACAGTCCGATGTGCCGGAAGGGGTCATCAGGGTCCATGCTCCACTTCTCTCAAAGGTGTCCATGGCCATTCAACTTACTAGTCAAACCAAAGCCAAAGACATACTGGCAAAATTTCAATATGAAAACAGGTGAGTATAAGTGAATAAGGGTCTCTATACAAAGATGGTGAACTTTTATCAGATGAGTAACTTTCCTGGAATTTAAAATTTTGGCCTTATTTATAAATCAGAACCTTTTTTTTAGGAGACTTTACCCGTAGATGAAGAGAAAAATAGAATAATAAGTTAGGGAGGAAAAAAAAGGAAGTTAGTGGACCATGAAATTGTGAGTAACAGAAGTTCTGTGTTTTTTTAAAGGAATTTCTGCAGGTGAGGTTATTTTCTTTTACTATTAAGGTATAGTTGACATATAACATTCATTTCTGGTATACAACATAAGAACTTGATATTTGTATATATTGCAAAACAATCACCACAGTAAGTCTAGTTACCATCTGTCACCCTACATAGTTACATTTATTTCTTGTGGTGAGAACTTTTAAAATTACCTCTCTTAGCAACTTTCAAATATGCAATACAGTATTATTAAGTATAGTAATCATGCTGTATATTACCTCACTATGATTTATTTTATAACTGGAGTTTATACCTTTAAACCCCTTTCACCCATTTCCCCAACTCCACCCCCTTACTTTGGCAAACAGCATTCATTTCTCTGTATCTGTGAGGCTATTTTTTTAGATTCCACACATAAGAGAGATCATACAGTATTTCTCTTTCTCTGTATGACTTATTTCACTTAGCATAATGCCCTCAAGATCCACCCATGTTATTAAAGCAGCAAGATATCATTTTTGATGGTTGAGTAATATTTCATCATATACTTTACATTTTCTTTATCCATTTATCCATCAATGGATATATAGGTTGTTTCCATATCTTGGCTATTTTAAATAATGCTGAAATGAACATGGGAGAACATACCTCTTTTAGAATTGGTGTTTTTGTTTCCTTTGGATAAATACCCACCCAAAAGTAAAATTACTGGGTTATATGATAGTTCTATTTTAATTTATTTTTTTTGTATTTTTCCGAAGTCAGTAGCCGGGAGGCAGTCAGACAGACTCCCGCTTGTGCCCAACCAGGATCCACCCGGCATGCCAACCAGGGGCGATGCTCTGCCCATCTGGGGCATTGCTCCATTGCAGCCAGAGCCATTCTAGCACCTGAGGTGGAGGCCATGAAGCTGTCCTCAGTGCCCAGGCCAACTTTGCTCCAATTGAGCCTTGGCTGTGGAAGGGGAAGAGAGAGAGATAGAGAGGAAAGAGAGAGGGAAGGGTGGAGAAACAGATGGGTGCTTCTCCTGTGTGCCCTGGCTGGGAATCAAACCTGGAACTTCCACATGCCAGGCCAGCACTCTGCCACTGAGCCAACCAGCCAGGGCCTCCATTTTTAATTTTTTGAGGCTCCTACATATTGTTTTCTATAGTGACTACACCAATTTATATTCCATCAGCAGTACACAGGGTTCCCTTTTCTTTTCAGCATTGACAATACTAAGTTATACTTGTCTTTTTGAAAATAGCTATTCTAACAGGAATGAGGTTCTATCTCATTGTGGCTTTGTTTTTCATTCCCCTGATAATTAGTGATTTAGAGCATTTCTTATGTACCTGTTGGCTATCTGTATATCTTCTTTGGAAAAATGTCTGTTCAGAATTGCTTTCTTGCTATTAAATTGTATGAACTTTTTAGATATGTTGAATATTCACACCTTAACAAATATATGGATTGCAAATATTATCTCCCATTCATTAGGATGCCTTTCTATTTTTTCTTTGCTGTGCAGAATCATTCTAGTTTGACATAGTCACACTGGTTTTTGTTATTGTTGCTTTTGATTTTGGTGTCAGAGTTGAAAAAAATCATCATCAAGACCAATGTCAAAGAACTTACTTCACATTCTTCTAGGAGTTTTGTGGTTTTAGGTCTTACATTTAATTTTTAACCCGCTTTGAGTTAATTTTTGCATAAGATTACAAATGGCTTTCTTAATAGGAAACCTATTCTGTTTTGGTGTTTTCAGTTACTCAATTGAGTTTTACTTTTTATTAGAATAAAAATTATAGAAAGTTAGTTTTGTAGAACTCTTGATAGATTTCCAGAAATATCATTATTTCAGGCTCCAATGGGCTTTAACATGCCCATATCAGATAAAGTTTATGTAATTAAGTGAACACCAGCAGTGTTGCTTACCTTAAAATATGCTATTACTAAACCTTGGGATTAGAATATTTACAAAAAAAATATTTTTGCTTATCAGCTATAAGTTGCCTTAAAAGAGCATAAGTAGCCTGACCTGTGGTGGCGTAGTGGATAAAGCATCGACCTGGGAACACTGAGGTCGCCAGTTCAAAACCCTGCACTGGTCTGGTCAAGGCATATATGGGAGTTGATGCTTCTAGCTCCTCCCCACTTTCTCTCTCTCTCTCTCTCTCTTTCTCTGTCTCCTCTCTAAAATGAATTTTAAAAAAAAAGCATAAGTAATCATTTTTTGTCTAGACATGCTTGTTCAAAGATAAACATTTTCCCTGAGATTTTTAAAAGTTGAGAAGCACTGTTTTAAATCTGTTTATTAAAAATCAGGTACAGTTTGATGTTCTCTAGTTAAATTCTGATAGCGTCCTTAAAAAGAAGCTTTCAAATCATTTTAAAAAGGAGTTTTCATGTTGAACAGAAAAGGCCAGTTACAAATAAGTACATTACTGCAAGACTCCATTTATATAACGTTTTTGAAATTATGAAATTTTAGAAGTAGGAAGATAGATTAATGGATACAGGATGTTGGGGAGGGGTGATTATGGGGAAATGTTAGAGGTGGATGTGGTTATAGAAGGTCAAGGTGGAGTACCTTTGTGGTGTTCAAACTAGTACCTTGGCTGTGGTGGTCAATAAAGGAACCTCTACATAATTATACTGACCTTAATACACACCCAAAGAACTACAAATAAAATGGTAAACCTGAGTAAGATGGTTAGATTCTATCAATGTAAATATCCTGATTGCGACATTATACCGTAGTTTTGTAAAATCTTATCACTGGGAAAAACAGGGCAAATAATAATCTCTCTTTATTATTTCTTACAAATACCCATAAATCTACAATTATCTCGATTAAAATTTTCAATTAAAAGAAAAACTAGAGTAGCCAATAAAAGTACTTTATGCTTTTAGAAATCAGGATGGTGGTTTTCTGTAAGGGTAAAAGGTTAGTGACTCAAGGCATGTCAGTGGCTTCTACAAAGTTCCTTTTTTAAATATGGGGTCTGGTTACATTGTGTATGTACTTTTCTGTATGTTTAGATTTACTGTGTAAGCTTAATATATATATTTGAAAAAAATAGATATGTTAACCTTACATATTAAGAGTAGACAGGGGCCAACAGAAACCCTAAACATTTACACCACTGGCTCTGACACCTAAGACACTGTAAATAATTACCACTGGGCAGTAATAAAGGGACTTAAAATTCTATTTGAGAGTTCTGGACATCCAGTAGATTTCTACTTACTTATGTGGCAAAGTTATATCTACATACTTATGTAGACCTTTTGTAGAAAGAAAACTTTGGACACCCATGAACCAAAAATAAATAAATAAATAGATAGATAACCTTTCATCTAAGCTTTACACTTATACAAACTTTAACCCAAAATAGATTACAGAATTAAATGTAAAACATAAACTTTTAGAAAATTATGAAACCTTTGTGATGTAAGGCTAGTAAAGAATTATTAGACTTAACATTGAAAACATAACCCATAAGAGATGAAAATTTATAAATAGGACTTTATCAGAATTAAAATATACACTGAAAGACCATGTAAAAAGAATGTAAAAACAAGCTAAAGACTTAAAGAAAATATTTACAAGCCACATAATCCAGCAAAGGTCTAGTATCTAGAATATATAAAGAACACTCAAAACTAAACAGTAAAATAAAAATTCTACCTTGAAAGGGGACAAAAAACATAGCAGACATTTTACCAAAGATGACATACAGTTGACAGATATGCACATGAGAAAAATATTGACCATATTTAATCATTAGACACCTATGAGAATGGCTGAAATGAAAAATAGTGACAACACCAAATAACAGCAAAGACATAGAGAAATTTGATCACTTATACACTGCCGTTAGAAATATAAAATGGTATAGTCACTCTGTAAAACAGTTTGATAATTTTTTATAAAACGAAATATGTGATTACCATGTGAAGCTAGCATTCACAGTCCTGGGCACTTAACCCAAAGAAAGTAAAACTATGTTCTCACAAGATGCTATGCACAAATGCTTATAGCAGCTTTATTTATATCAATCAAAAACTGGTTAAGAGCCAGATGTTCTTTAACAGGTAAATGACTAAACAAACTATAGTGCATCTGTACCACGGTGTGCTACTCGGCAATAAAAATTCAGCAACTTGGGTGACTCTCCAGGGATTTATGCTGATTTAGAAAAAAAAAAAGCCAATACAAAAGAGTTCCAAACTGTACATTTTCATTTACATAACGTTTTAAAATGACAAATTTATAGAAATGTAGAAGAGAGTATAAAAAACGGGTGTGAGTCCAGACAGAGAAGGTGAGTGTGGCTATAAAAGAAAGGAGGGTCCTGTGGTGAGGATATCTGCTATATCTTGACAGATACAAGGTTATCCTCTGGCTGAGATCATTGTACTAGTCTTAGGGTTTGACTATTAGAAGAAACTGGGTAAAGGGGACACAGGATCCGGCAGTACTATATCTTACAACTACATGCAAATTTACAATTATTTCAAGAAGTTTAACTACACAAAGGACATTACATATATCCTTCCTCACAATAGAGACTGAGAGCACTGTTTTTGAACAGACCAATCTGAAACTCATTTCTGAAGTGGGATAGAGATCAGAAGTGTTCTTTCCAGACTCTTCTACCCCAGCATTCAGTCTGGGGCAGAAAAATTAAATTGGGCAATCATATCCTCTGACTTGCTTTTATTCTAGAGCAAAGACAGGCAATGAAACCAATGTTAGACAGTTAGCAAAGCATTAATTAATGTGACATGGGCTGAGAGAATCCCATTCAATTTTTGGCAAATATAGAAACATAACCTGACTTGGACGGAGAGTAATGTGACCATTGACAAGGCAATATTTAGCATCCAGTTGCTCCTTGACCAGCTTTGAAATATAAGCAGTAGTCATCTCTATAGCGGAGCTGACAGTTGATAAAATCGACTCCAGGTTGCTGTGGAGCTGTGGCATCCATCTAGGCTTAGAAAAGTCCTCTCTCTGCATCAGATGCTTATCTGTGTCAAACAAAAAAATTGTTTTCATCATAACTTCAATCATAGTAATGATTTGTGGGGTGGATTTCACTCAAGGCAAGATGAATTTTTGTTTCCTTGGTAATTTAATGTTCAGATTTACCTCAGATTATGAGAGAGTTAAAATTATATTGCTTTCTCCTTTTTCAGTCATGGTTCTTCAGAATGCATTAAAATTCAAAACCAAAGGTTATATGAAATTGGAGGAAATATAGGTAAGGATTATTTCACAGTTTTTACTCCTAAATTCTCTGATTATTCTATAAGAAATATGATGCTATTTTTATAAAAGTATATTTTACACGTTTCTTTGATATAAATTCAAAATCAGTAAGTTTCTGTTTTTTCTTTTTAATCTCATGTAAAAACAGTATCACTGTCCTAAAATATTTTCAAATTTTAAATGTGAATATTTTAGTTGATTTGAAGTGTTCTTTGGGGTCTTTTAAATGTTACTCAAAGTTGGAAAATCTCTCTCTGGAGATTCATGAAAAGCAAAGTAAAAGAACATCCTGGAACTTCAAATCATGGCACCCTTTTGGGTTAACTTTCCTATTTTCACTCGCAGCCCAAGTTCATTCTTCCTATTTCCCTGTGGGAAAAAAAAGAATCCAAAGAAGTTTCCTCTCCTTTCCTCTGTGCCCATATCTTCTGTGTCCATATCTTCTGCCTGCCTTCCTCACAGTCCAGGTGAAATAGCTGTGCTCCTGTCTAAGACCAGTGCCTCCACTTAGGTCTCCCTCATGTCCCCCTGACCCCTGCCCAGGTAGGATATTGCTCTAGTTATTCCC
This sequence comes from Rhynchonycteris naso, assembly GCA_037038555.1. NCBI lineage: Eukaryota > Metazoa > Chordata > Mammalia > Chiroptera > Emballonuridae > Rhynchonycteris > Rhynchonycteris naso. The sequence goes on along the minus strand of CM072999.1, from coordinate 178,375,064 downwards.
CCATTCTTTCTGATATCATCAGCATTTCCCTCCAACTGCATCATTTCTATCTGCATAAAAATTCTGATGTCTTTCATCTTTAGAAAACTCTCTCTTGACCCCCTTCAAGTCAACAGCCATTTTGTTCTGCTTTACTGCAAAAACTCCTTGAATCCATTGTCTATACTTCAATTTCCTCCTCTTGCTTTCTCTTAAAACCACTCCAGTTAAGCTTTACTTTTCTACACTTCACCAAAATTGCTCTCTTGTCTAGGACTCCAGAGAACTCTTACGTTGTGAAATCCAACAGTTCAGTTCGTCTTTATAACTACCTGAGTTATTCCTTCTTTGAAAAACACTTTCTTTACCTGGTCTCAAGGACAACCTAAGCTTCCGGCTTTCCTCCCACTATGCTGGCTACTCCTGATACGGTTCTTTTGCCCATTACTTCTCATCCACTCAGACTCTTAAGATTGGAGAGCTGTGTGGGGCTCTGTCCTTCCAGCTCTTCTCTATGTACACCTAACTTCCTTGGGGAGCTCAGTTCATCTCATTTCTTTGAACACACCTGTATGCCATCCCCTATACATCCAGACTTTCCCTCAACCACCAAACTTGCACATTCAACGACTAGGCACATTCTGCCTTGGACCTATGCATTTGCTCTGACTTTTGCCCAGAATATTCTTTAAGATTGTTCATTACTCACTCTCTTGTCTCATTCATATTTTTGCTGAGTATCACCTTCCTAATGAGACCTTCCTGGATTATATCCTCTCTATGTTCCTTCCCAGCTTTGTTGTTCTTTAATGTTCTTATCATTATCAGGCTTGCTTTATATTATACTTGCTTATTTGCTATTTACCTTTACTAGTTTTAGAGTGTAAGCACCCAGAGGGCAAGTATTTTTTGACTATCTGATGCATTGCTGTAGCCCCAGTCCCTAGAATAGATCTTGAAACATAATAACTCTCAATAAATATTCAATAAATGAGTGAATCAAGCAAACAGTCAGATCTTGATAGTTTTGTTTGAGACTTTAATATAATTTCAACACACTGTATATAAAGATTTTCAAATATATTTGCCTTGTGGAATTAATTATCTTTTTGATCTTACTCCCAGATGTCCTGCCTACGGGCACTACATCAATAGGAAAACTAAAATGACTTGCTTTTCATCTCTAGTTCTGCTCAAGTTACTATCTGTAAAATCATTAGAAGACATGTATTATAATATAAATGATCAGTTTATACCTGAAACAAGTCCTTGCCACATTTTTTTATAATAGATATAATAAGTCTAGGGAATAATTTCTCTGTGGTTGGTATATCTGATGTTTGTTTTTCCACACTTTCACATGGATTTATTTGGAGTACTTAACAGTCAGAAAAAAACAAAAGAAGAAATATGGGAAGGAAGAAAAGGCTGACTTTTTTCTAAGAATCTTTAAAATGTAGCCTGACCCTGTGGTGGCGCAGTGGATAGAGCGTCGGACTGGGATGCGGAAGACCCAGGTTCGAGACCCCAAGCTTGCCAGCTTGAGCACGGGCCCATCTGGCTTGAGCAAAGAGCTTGCCAGCTTGGACCCAAGGTCGCTGGCTCCGGCAAGGGGTGGCTCGGTCTGCTGAAGGCCCGCGGTCAAGGCACATGTGAGAAAGCAGTCAATGAACAACTAAGATGTCGCAACGAAAAACTGATGATTGATGCTTCTCACCTTTCTCCATTTCTGTCTGTCTGTCCCTATCTATCCTTCTCTCTGACTCTGTAAAAAAAAAAATTAGATAAAAAAAGAATCTTTAAAATGTATCTATAGTCATGCTTTTGGTCAACAGTGGACTGCATATATGATGGTGGTCCTATCAAACTATAATAGAACAGAAAAATTCCTATTGCCTAGTGAACATTAGAGCTGTTATGATGAGCACAACACATTATGGGGTTGCTGGTATAAACAGACCCACTGTGCTGCCTGTTATATAAAAAGATAGCACATAAAATTACAGTAGTAGACTATACCACCTAGATTTGTTTAACTACACTATGACATCTACCATCTAAATTTTTTTGTTTCTTATATATATTAATTATTGTCAAGTGATCATTAAAAGTATGAAAGTATTTAATAACTAAAGTACTCAACTCTATAAACAATAAGGAAAGCACTTATTGTATTTACTTCTGGCTAATAGAACTGTATTGGCCTTATTCAAACCTTATAGCCCTGGCTAGATAGCTCAGTTGGTTAGCGCATCATCATGAAGTACAGAGGTTGCTGGTCAATCTCCAGTCAGGGCACACGCAGGAACAGATTGATATTCCGGTCTTTCTCTCTTTCTCCTTTACTCTCTTGCTAAAATCAATAAAATAAAAAATTTAATTAAAGAAAAACTAGCACCTGACCAGGCGGTGGCGCAGTGGATAGAGTGTTGGACTGGGATATGGAAGGGCCCAGGTTCGAGACCCTGAGTTCGCCAGCTTGAGCGCGGGCCCATCTGGCTTGAGCAAAAACTCACCAGTTTGAGTCTAAGGTCGCTGCCTCAAGCAAGGAGTTACGCAGTCTGCTGAAAGCCCGCGGTCAAGGCACATGTGAGAAAGCAATCAATGCACAACTAAGGTGTCGCAATGAAAAATTGATGATTGATGCTTCTCATCTCTCTTCGTTCCTGTCTATCTGTTCCTATCTATTCCTCTCTCTATCTCTGTAAAAAATAAATAAAGAACTAGCATCGGCCCGTCCTCTGAAAGTCCCGTGTTCAATTCCCGGCCAGGGCACACAAGAGATGCACCCTTCTGCTTCTCCACCCTTCCCCCTCTTCTTTCTCTCTGCCTCTCTGTTCCCCTCCCGCAGCCAAGGCTCCATTGGAGCAAAGTTGACCTGGGCACTGAGAATGGCTCCTTGGCCTCCACCTCAGGTGCTAGAATGGCTCCGGTTGCAGCAGAGCAACGCCCCAGATGGGCCGAGCATTGCTCCCTGGTGGGTATGCCAGGTGGATCCCCGGTCAGTGCATGCGGGAGTCTGTTTGTCTGCCTCCCCACGCTTCTCACTTCAGGAAAATACAACCCCCCAAGACAACTTTACAAACATATACATACATACATGCACACACAAACAGAAGTGTGCGCTACTACAAATATTCTCTTATTTTCTCTTTCTTTTAGGACAGCATTGCTTGGATCCAGATGCTTACATATTGGATGTATATCATGTAAATCCACAAGCAGAATGGGTAATTAAACCCCAAACAAGTTTTTGAAATGCCCCCAAGATGGCAGCTATTTGAGTTTATGCTAAGAAAATACTACATTAAGATGGAAAAAATCTCAAAAGACCGCTTTTGACATGTTTTTTCCTATAATCCTCTTGGTGTTTCTCGGCCCGAACGGTGTCTCCTGGCATTGTCGACATGAACTATGGAAGAAGATATGGTTAACCAACTAAGCTAAAGCTTTCTCTTGACAGTTCTTTAATAAAAGTGAAGGAAAGAGGTTGTGATCCTTTCTGAGGAAAGACCAATCTGGAACAGGAACTCTAATTATTTCTAGTGTTTAGACTTCGCAGGAGAAATGAACTTGGTCCTATACTTAGGAATAAGAAACACTTCTTTATGTAGCAAATACTACCAAACAGAAGAGGTGGAAAAGACTTTTTTTATACTTATGTTATATACACATATTGACCTTTATGAGCAAGAATGCCAGAAATGTCAGTTAACGTCCACTCTGCAAAATAATTCAGATCTACTTTCCAAAGAAATCAGTTTCTAAAGTTACACATACAATATTTATGCTCTGACTTATTCCTGAATTGAAGAAGATGAAGCTTCTGTTTAAAGACGCTGCATTGTTATGTATGTTGTACTGTATCATGACAAACAGAACTCTGGTGCAAATGACTATTTCTTTTTCATGGACTGTTGAAAATTGATATTTTAAAAGCTTATTCCCTTTTGATTACAGGACCCCTGAGCAAGCTTATTTTGACAAAGGATATTCTTATGTTTTCATAACCTTGTGTGTAGTCAGAAGTCACAGAACCTCTCTTTTTGTATCATGATTATGGTGCTCAGTGAATAGCTTTCCATGTGCCAGGCATTGATTTCTTGTCCTGATCAACCATATCATTTTTTTATATTTTACAAGTGTAGATATTCACTTCTGCAGCTCCAGTTTAAAAGTACAAACCTATTTTTATCCAAGGATGCTGAAAAATACTGTTACATTCAGATTTTATATGCAGTAAAAGCAATTTTGTTTCTGTTCATCAATCATAGTCATGGTCAAGCACTGTGGATTAACATCAGGCTTTAAAGTCAGATTGTTATTTTGTAACTGAAAAACAATCTTGCTGTAAAGATCCTATGGAGCCATTTTCCAGACCTGCAACTGATAAGGACACATAGTTCCCGTTATTCTAACTGAGAGCAAACCTAAAATATGCAGAGGGGTCAGACAGCTCTGCCTTTCATCTTGAAGATGCAGATATAGCTCTTCTAGGTTAGCTAGAAATAGAAAAAAGATCACATCCCACACATTTTAATTAGAATCCACAGATTGGTATGTTGATGATTTTATAGCAGTTTTAATGAGATTTAACACTCAAGTGACACAGTTCAAACAAGAGATAAAATAGCTCTTGCAGAAAACATATTATCTGCTTATCAAGTCTCAAAACAGAATGTGATAATACTTTAAGCCCATATATAGAAGAAAATATTTATATGCTACATTATGCCTTGATGTCTATAAAAACATTACTTATATTCAACATGTAAATAATTCCATTTCTGGTCATTTGGATTTTGTTATATTTTTATAAGAAACTCAAATATCTATTCATTTTATTTGGTTATTTGAGAATTGTCATTTTCTTTCCCTGAAAACCCATTAGAAAATAAACACTTTGTGTATGTAGGTTTATACTTACATCTCATTACTTTTCAATATACGGATAATTGATGGCATGTGAGTTTACATAATGAATTTCAAGAGTCTGAAAAAATGTTTTTACTCTTCTGGAAATTCAAACAATGTAAGTAAACATTCCACTTTATATAGTTGTTGAGTTCTAAAACAAGATGGCAGTAATATATGCCTATCGATACACATGGAAGAAAGTCTTCAAATTAGCAAGCTTACACTTCTATGTACATATGAAAACAGCAATTGATTATTGTATTTCTTACCATTTAGAATAATTTCCATTGTGTTTATATAGAAAATTCATGAATCTATTCATTTCATTTACAAATTTTTATTTCTTTTAAATGAAAACACATTAGAACCTATACATAAGTTCTAACTGTTTCAAAATTTACTTGATTTGTCATCAGTTCTAAATAAATGGCTGACCAATGACAGGTAAAAACAGTAAGTTTCTGAATTTCTTAGCTGCTTTTGTGTGTTTTCAGATGTCAAATATTTAGCTGGTCAATGACTTTAAATTAATCACTTTAACATATTCAAGCATGAGTGACAACTTTTAAATCATTATGTGATATGGAAGGCCGTGTCAACACCAATATCATTATCCAATTGTAATCAATTACATTTTTATTAGCAGCAAACAGTAGAAAATAAATTTTTATTTTTAATCATTGAGTTAACTAATAATTAGTGAAGAATTTCCCAGTAGACACACAGACTGATTTTATGTGGGTAAAGAGGTTCTTTTTACTAATTTTATCCTTAAAGAATAAACAAACCTTTACAATTAAAATTCAAAAATACCTGCCAGCTAAGTACTGAAAAATTATCTTTGCCTTTTCAAGAATTGTTTTAAAATAGTTATGGTAATCTGTAATAATGAACAGTATATTTGCAAACAAAGGCAGAGTCAGATAATTTGCTTCTAAATTCTATTTTTAATAGCTTTCCATCCTACCTCGTCCAAAGTGCCCTTGGTGTAGTTAGGAAAATAATACACAAGAAAGTAGAGAAAATTAACATGTTAGGAACACTTATTCCTTAAAAAGCAACCTAGAACTGGCTCATTTTTTTCTCTATTCCGAAAAAGAGGAACCCTTTGTTAAGCAGCTCATTTGGGGACATAATTCTTGGAGTGAATGATCTTCAAACAAACTGGAATATTAATTTCTTTGTAATGTATACACAGTATAAACTACCTCACTTGCCTTTCCTGGGGAAAAAAATTAATGGACTTTAACAATTTTTGTTACAAACTGTCCCAGAGTCTTGATATTTGTCAATTCAATTAGCTTTCAGTGTACATTTAATATTGTAAAATATTTTTAACAAAAGCTTTAAAGCCAAAAATACTTTGTAACTGTGATCTGTGGTATACTCTGAGAGGTTTCGTGTTCCTTAGTCATTGTCCTGTATGTTGAATCATGTTGAGATGCAGGTTTTCAAGTGTGGGAATTAATAGTTCTCTCTTCTTTCAGGCTTTCTCAATTGCTTTTCCTTTAGTGCACTTGACTGCAAAGTAGAATGAGCTTAATATGACCCTTCTTCCTATTAAGCAAAGTCAACTGTTTTTCACAAATGTATTACAAGCCTGAAAAGAATATATATGATGAGGCTGAATAGATCCTAGTTTCTGACAGGCATTTTCAACTCTTTTCCATAAATATATCACAATGAAAAATTATATGGCATGGATTAAATTTTTTTTTCAAGTATTTTCAACATTTTTACATACACACACCTTAATTTAAAAACAACATGTTTTCTTTCAGGAATTTTTCAACTATTCTCTAAAATTACCTATGTGATTTGATTGAAAAATTCATATACTGTCACGAGAAATGCCAATGTTTTATGTTGTCTCCCATCTTGAAAGTTAAAAATGGTTCTTTTGTCTCTGCAGCTTTCATTGTTAAGTATAGTATGTATGTTGTATTTTATTCATAAAATAAAAAAATAAAAGCATAGTCATGAGAATTCTTATATTTAACTATTCTAAGGTCACCATGATGCCGATGAAAAAACAGGAGCATGAAAAGAGGGTTTGTGTCTCGGCGATGTAAGTCTCTCTCACTTACTGGCCAGACGGTGGTCTTGTGCAGAAGCCACGTGTCACTATGGTCATGGTGGATGGTTGTGGGTAGGGGATAGATTGAATAAGCAAATACTTTTTCCTGAGTTTGTTTGATTTGGTGCTTTGTCTGAACAAGTTTTTAATAGGTGATATTTTTTTTCAATAGATATAGAAAGTTTGAAACATTCAATATCCATATATGAATTTTTAGAAAATTCAAGATTTTATCATATATCTGTACAAAAGGAAAGAAAAAAAAAAGAAGGCATAAAGATTAGAAAAGAAGAAATAAAATGATCTGTGTTTTGCAAGTGGTATGATTATCAATATAGAAAAGCTTAAGGTATCTTCAGTTATTAAAATACTAAGATTATTTGCAAGGTTATGGCATAGATGATTTTTATATAAAAATCAATTATATTTTTATTAGCAGCAAGCAGTTGGAAAATAAAATTTTAACTGCCATTTACCATAGCATCAGGTAACAAAATACTCATGAATACATTCATCAAAATATATAGAAAAAAATGTATGCTAAAATCTACAAAATATTTTTGGTAAAAAAAAATAGCTAAATATGGTATACCATATTTCTGCATAGCAAGGGATAGATGGCAGATAATTGGCAAGATGTCAATTCTCCACAAATAGATCTACACGTTCAGTATAATCCTAATCATAATACCAGAAAGATTTTTAGATAGAAGTTGACAAACTAATTGTTGAATTTATATAGAAATATAAAGAACCAAAAATATCTAAATAAACTTACAAAAAAAAGGAACAAAGTTGAATTTCAAATGAGTGGTTTCAAGACTTACTATGAAGTTGCAGCTAGTAGGGCAGTGTGATAAAGATCAATAGCTACATCAGTGAAACAAAAAAAGCAAAGAGCACAGGACAAAACAGCCCACTTATATGCTCACTGGATTTTCAGCACAGGTGCCAAGGCAAATATATGGGGAAACAAAGCTTTCAACAGATGGTACTACAACAATTGGATATCCATATGGAAAATAAATAAATAAATTTTGATACATCACAGAATACACGAAAAATCATCCAAAATAGATCATAGAGCTAATTATCATATTTCCCCGTGAATAATAAGATGCACCTTAATTTTGGAGCCCGAAATTTGAAAAAAAAATTATTACATAAAGTCACTGAACTCAAGTTTTATTCATCATAACATTCATACAACTCAACACTGTCAAAACTCCCATCCATTAGTTTGTCCTCATCTGTGTCTGATGACAAATCACTGTGTTCATATATTGCCTTGTCCTCAGTTCCATGTATGACATTTGAAATGCCAAACTTTTTAAATGACTTGACAACTACCTCAATTGTGATATCATCCCAGGATCTTTTCATCCATGTTAAAACTTCTCCTATAGTTGGTTTCTTCACTCTTCCTGCTAATGTTTAATTGTCCCCAGAAGACTTCATCCCTTGGTTCCATTCGTCTCTCATGGCAGCTATGAAGGGTTTGTTAATTATGACAGCAAGTGGTTGGAGCTGGGATGTCCAGCCTCCAGATATGATGACAATTTTTGTTTTTTGCTCTGCAGCAATCTCTGTGTTTTTTATTACGTGTGCCCTGAACTGATCAAGCACAGCACCAACAGGGCCAGTTTGCATATGAGGTGGTATCTCATTGTAGTTTTGATTTGCATTTCTCTAATAGCTAATGAAGATGAGCATCTTTTCATATATCTATTGGCCATTTGTATTTCTTTCTGAGAGAAGTGTCTGCTCATGTTCTCTTCCCATTTTTTTATTGGATTGTTTGTTTGTTTGCTTGTTGTTGAGTTTTATGAGTTCTTTGTATATTTTGGATATTGGGCCCTTATCTGTGCTATTGTTTGAAAATATCAACTTCCATTTAGTTGGCTGTTTATTTTGTTGTCAGTTTCTCTTGCTGTGCAAAAACTTCTTAGTCTGATCTGTAGACCTCAAAATTTTTGAAAAAGGGTGCATCTTATACATGAGAAAATATGGTATAAAACCTAAAACAATGAAACCTTAAAAGAAAGAATAACTTTGTGACTTGGGAATGGACATTGAATTTTTAGAAACAGAAAACAATGCTTTTAAAAGAAAATAAATGATAAATTAGACTTCAACAGAATTTAAAACTGCTATATATCCAAAGAGATAATAAGCAAACCACAGATTGGGGGAGGGGGGAATATATATCTGAAAAGCGCATATTTGACAAAACATTGGGATTCAAGATATATAAGGAACTCAATTTTTACAAATGGGACTTGAACAGATACTTCAGGAAAAATGTATGCATTTGTTGAAACTCCATGAATGCTTGCTTAAGATTTCTGCATTTTGTTACAGTTAAATGTTGCCTTAATTTATTTTTTCAAATGATATATAAATATTGAAATTGAGGTAATGATATGTACACTGAAATATTTAGGAGGAAGTGTACTGGTGTCTGTGACTTATTTTTAAAATGTGTTTAAAAATAAGATAGCTTGATAGTTGGATAGAATGACTGATAGATGAATAGATATGCGCCATACCAAACATAGTAAATATTTATGGTAGAATGGTGGTGGGTACACCAGTATTCAATGTAATATTCTCTGTGCTAGAAATTTTCCATAGCAGAATTTTTTAAATAGAATTATTATAGTTAATATCATGTTAATGGTGATATGTTAAACATTTTCTTGCTAATAATGGTTCTCAACTGGGAGTGATTTTGTCTCCCAGGGGCTATTTGATGATGTCCGGAGACATGCTCAGTTATCACCACTGGAGAGTGAGAGGCTGCTATTAGCCTCTATTGTGTGAGATGACAGGACAGCCTCCACAGCAAAGAATTACCTTGCCCTAAATTTTAATGAAGGTAAGCTTAAGAGACCCTGACCTAAAATCACACACAAGGAAAAGGCATTTGCTTTTGCTATTTCTATCAACACTGTACAACAAATCCTAGCTAGTGTAGTAAGTTAAGAAAAAGGAAAGACAAACATTTTTTTGAAAGAATAAAATATTACTGTTTAATTTATAGGCAGTATGACTACATGACTATGTAAAGAAAATCTTAAGTAAGGAATCTATTGTTAGAATACATTTAGCAAGGTCATAGGCTCAAGGGCAATCACAAAAATCTATGCATTCTATAGATTAGCCAAAGACAACAGGGAGATAAAATACAAAAACAATACCATCTGTTTATGACTTTGGGGTAAGCAAAAAATTTTCAGACAATGTTGCAGGACATTTTCTCAATTCCAAAGATATCTTCAAATTATGATTTATTTGACAACAAACCATAAAAATATATTAAAGAGAATTGAAAATTTGAGCAATGCTGTGTTTCCCCTTAGATTTTTTTAATCAAAATTACACTTTCTTTTATCTAAATTACTAAGTAAATTACACTTTCTCTAATATCTTCAGACAGAAGTTGGGTGAGGGTGAGGATTAAAGGGTATGGGGAAGAATGTACTTTAAAATTTTTTTTGCCTGAGCTGTATTAACTAGCAAGCATATGTGTACACTTACAGTTTGTTCATGAACTGCAAGCTAACAATAATCCATTCTGAGTATTTGCTCTGTGATCTCATTCTTACTTCCTCACTGTGCAGCTATTCATACAGATGGATGAGTCTAAGGAATCACAGTTGACCCTAAAAAAATACAGGCTTAATTGTGCAGGTCCACTTATATCTGCATTGTTTTCCATCTGCGTTGGGAATCCACGGCTGCAGAGGGTTGACTGCATTGATCTAGGCTATTTTATGTAAGGGACTTGAGCATCCATAGAATTTGGGTTCTGGAACCAATTATCTGTGGATACCTAGAAATAACTAAATTTTAGGGAAATTAAGTTATATGTGAATATTTGACCATGTGGGGGGTCTACATACTTAACCCCTTATATTTCAAGAGTCAATTGTACCTTTTCCCATCCAAGGTTTATTGAATTTGTAGATATGAAATCTGAGGGTATCAGGGCATTGTATATGTATTGAAAAAAAAATCTGCCACTAAGTGGAACCCTGCAGTTTAAACCCATGTTGTTCAAGGGTCAACTGTATTCTCTTTTGTCTTTTTGTACCCAGTAGAGCCACAACTGCATATCAATACATTGTTCTACCCTTTAAGTCAAAGAAAATATTTTTTGTTTCAGCAGAGAAAGCTTACAGCCCTGCTGGATGGCTTGGTTGGTTAGAGCAGGGATGCTCAATACGTCAATCTACTGGTCGATCGCTAAGGAAGTGTGTGTAGATCGCATGACATTAAAAAGACATTTGTCTTTTGATTGGCATACAGGGTAGCCAATCTGACGTCTGAACTTTTGACACCCTATGCATGCATGTTAAACCGTGCTAACTTGTTCAGTTACATCGCTGCGTAGTTAGCCTTCAATTTATTTAAACTAAATACAACAAAGGGTATAAAAATGAGTGTCATAGCTGGTCCGAGTAAGAAGCCTAAAACCTAACACTTTCATAAAGAATGGGAGGGGATTTTTTTCACTATGTCATATTCTAAGTGTGTTTGCCTCATCTGTCTGTGTGCCATTGCTATTCCAAAGAAGGGAAATGTGGAGCGGCTTTTTCGGACTGTTCATAAAAACTATGACATTGACTTTCATCCAAAAAGAGAGCTGAGAAGGAGAAAGGTGAAAGAAGAATACACAATATTAAATAGTAATAATAGTAACTTAAATAATGATAATATAGAAGAAATAAATTTATGTTTTGCATTTTTATTGTAGGTAGACATTTTGACTTGGTCATCTTATAAGTAGCTTGCAAGCTGAAAAAGTGTGGGCCCCCTGGGTTAGAGCATCCTTCTAGAGCAGAAATGGAACAAAAATGTTTCCAGTTCGATTCCCGGTTGGGAAACATGCAGGAGCAGATTGATGTTTCTGTCTCTCTCTCTCTCCTTCCTCTCTCTCTAAAATCAATAAAATAAGCATTTTTAAAAAAGAAGAATAAAGGTTACAAAAATCATAGTTTAAAAGCATAGGTAGGTATACAATTGGATTCAGCTGGTTCGCGCCAGTTCGGCAGAATCAATACCTAATTTTTTGTTGAGTTTGGCAAACCAGTTGTTAAAATGGCACCTGTAATCAGGGTTCTCTCTAAGGTGGGCACCTGGGCAGCTGCCCACTGTGGAAATCACAATTTTACACTTCTTACTCTTTTTTAATGTTCATCTGCACAACAGTGTATTCTAAGTGCCTTTCACTGCCGGGGAAAATCTAGTAAGAGATGTGTAGGAAAATGGCCAGGAATTAGACTATTGCCCTGAGACAAGTCTTTGGTGTGGACTTTGGAACGCCAAGTCCTGTGGGGGCAGAACACTGCCCTGGCAAGCACTGATAAGATTGTTTAAAAGAAACAGCTGATCCCTGTAGCCTTTTCCTGCATACTTGAAAGGTATTAGTTACTATCGTTTTCTGTACCTGAATCCAGTCTAGGCTAATTTGACCCAGGTTCTATTAATTTGCTTGATGAATAAAGACACAAATAAATACGATGAGGCTGCAGAGATCTGGGCTCAGCACTAGAGGCTGGGAGTTCCCTGTACCCATCTTTTCTCTATGTTGTGTCTTGTGTGTGTGTGTTTTCTTAAGTCTTGCAGCGCCTTCCTTTCATGCACACCCATTGCTGAGCTGGTCTTGGCAGAAATGGGTAGCCCATCTGTGGGCTTGGGCTTTTCCTAGGATGGTACTTAGTAGAGAGGAAGCCTTCAAGACAGCTGAATGGCGAGATCACTGTACAATGAGTGAAGAGCAACCATCGGTACTCTCATATGATGGTGCCTTGCAAACCTTCTGAAAATACTGTTCTACATGATTTTATACCTTCATCAGCTCCTCACAAACAGAAGGACAAAATCAAACGGTTTCCCCAGATGTTCAAGACAGTTCACAATTTGGCAGGGACCTTGAGGGCAGGGACCCTTTTTCAGTTTGATTGAATCTTAAATAATTAGCAGAATGGTTTACTGCTATTAAGTACTCAAAGTAACATTTTTTTTATATTTAAATTTGGGACAGCCTTAGAGAGGTACCTTGGAGAGTGTGGCGCAGCTGTGTTAGGCTTGCTCCCAGGTTTACCAGCTGCAAGCACTTTGCTTGATTAGTGTGTGAGCACATGGCAGAGGCACATGTGCATAGCCCGTATGAGGCTATGGGTGCTTCCCCTGGGCAGCAATTCTCCCAGATCGCTCTCCCATCACCATGTGGTCTGGTTTTCCTTGCTCCCTTGCCCTTACTGTGAATAGCAGATTTTGTTTATTAGCTCTTTAACTTGTGTTGTTTATTTGCTCATCTGTCTTTGCAAGCCTCCAATAAACTGTATGGCCCAACACTTTCCAGCTCCACAGTTTCTCTACTGTCTGCCCCAATCCAAAGTGAACCTGCCTGGCCTCAGCCACCAACATTATAGAGAGGTAACGGGTTGAATGAGTGGATTTTCCTGAAAGCCTTGGTCTTCAGACGTGCAGGCCAGACATTTACTCTGGAGCAGTGGTTCTTAACCTGGGTTCTATCGAACCCTAAGGGTTTGATGAGTCGGTCTCAGGGGTTCGGAGAAGCCTCTGCCTCGGAGGCCAGAATAAAGTAATACCATAATTTGTTGTGAGTTCATGCACTTTGTTGGTTTTGTTCTTTGAGCAAGGTGATGTTCATGCACGGCTCATTTTGTGCACTAGTAAAAAAACATATACCTATGTCTTGAATTTGGAAAAAAAATCATATTTTATTTATCACTAAAGAAGGATTTGGTGAATGCGCATATGAAACCGGTGGGTTTGGTACCTCAAAAAAGGTTAAGAACCACTGCTCTGGAGACAGTTTCTCTGCATCTGATGTGAATAGCTCTATTTTGAGGTGCTCAGGGGAGGAAGTAGTAACAAGATGCAGGCTTTGGAGAATGTCATTTAGTACTTCTATTTCCTGATGTGTCTTCTTTTGCTGATTTATTTTTATTGTTTTATCTTGATAAAGTATTCCTCACCGATGGAAGGTGGACAGAGTGTTTTCCCCAGCAGAAGAGGCAGCAGCCACGTCTCTTCTGTGGAGGAATCCATGAAGGTCCTGTAGTGCTCCAGCTTGCTGCGAACTACCAGTGTCGCATGGAAGAAACCTACTCAAGACAAACTTATGACAAGAGGGAGAGGGGGAGGCTTACCAAGAGAGGCAAAGAAGACCTCCTGAATTTTCTTCTCCTTTAGTTTTTATTGATCAGAAGCAGAACAAAGGTAACAGGATTACAAGGGAGGGAAACCATGTAATAAGGGGAAAGAATGACTAATGGCCCTTTTGCTGACATGGAGAAAAAACTAATTTGGTCAATACATTCTTTTTCTTTTGCTAATTAACAAGCACAAAGGAAGGGGCAATCTAGAAACTCTAGACTAATTTTCTAAAGCCCTTTCATATGCATTCCTTTGTGTCTGCCCAAAGGTCACTCACTGGTACAGTTTCTTAGTGTTTGCAACCAAGAGAAAGTCACTCAGGGCTTTTAACTAAAGGTCCCCACTCCAAGTCATAGAGGGTTCAAGGTTAGATGGGTGATTCCCTACAGGTCCAGCTCAGGGCACAGTCCATAGGTCGGTGTGGCCTGTCGATGCACCCACCCTCACCCCTGAGGGCCCATCAGCAAGTGTGGGCAGCTGTGTGGCTTTCTTCTGATCTGGAGAGCACTGGAGTTTCCCGATTTGTTTCTAGAGACACAGACTGCAGATGGCTGTGGAGTTGTCTCAGGTATGGTGTCCTTTACCAAATGGAAGGCCAATGGCTCTGTCCAGCAACTTGACACTAGTTGAGGTATAGCAGGGCTCTTCTCTAGCCATCAAATGTAATTTAATCTTATAAGCGTTCTTTCTGTTTATTGCTTCAAGTTTCATTCCCACCTTAATTTATTTAAGACCGGCTTTGGTGATTGCTTGTTATAGAATGTCATAGTTGTGATTTTAGGTCCACTTAGAGTTCCTAAAAGGAGCACTGGCCATGATGACACATTCATCTGGAACCCCAGGGAACACTGCAGCAAAACCTTTCCCCTCTACACTCAGCAGCATGTCCTAACAGGCTGTGTGTCCGAGGAGTCTATAAGCCTCCCAAATCATTTCTGTTGTCACTGCTGTCCAGGGTTAAATGTAACCTGGCACCCATAATTGCAGCCACTCTGGCAACAGATGCTGCAGCAATGCTGCAAAGGCAGTGCGCTTCACTTTCAAACGAGCTCCTGTTGTAAAGTAGTGTACCTTAATTCCACGGGTTTACATAGAAAGAATTTTTAAGAGGAGATTTATTAATAAGCCGGCTGCATATGACTTACACGGGGTATAGCTAACCCAAATCATGTGTGTCATCAAAATAGCCCTGCCGCTAGTTATATAGACTTGATCACATATAGGTTGGGGGAAAGGGGGGGGGCATGACACAATAAGCTTACAACATTTGTCTATAGGATCTATAAAAAACATTTCTACATATTAAAACTTACAAAGTAACACAATAGTGATGTCATTTTACATATCAAAGACATTCTCAAATCTTTTAGTGTCTACCTCCCATCCCTTTGTCTAGAGCCGAGATGGTGAACCTATGACACGTGTAGCCATTTTCAATGACACGCGGCCGCATGTGGCCGCATACCAGAGAAGTATGGGGCCGCATGCCGAGAAGGATGTTTCATCCTCGCCTCCTGCACGACCAGGTGCAGTAGCCGAGGATAAAACATTTGCTGTAGTGTAGACACTCTGTGCCGGAGGTCTGTAAACCAAAACATTCTTGCTATTTAAACTATAAATATCACAAAATTATGTTGGTTTTTTTTTTTTACTCATTTTTTTTAGAGAGGAGACACAGAGTGGGAGAGAGTGAGAGAGAGAGAGAGAGAGAGAGAAAGGGGGGAGGAGCTGGAAGCATCAACTCCCATATGTGCCTTGACCAGACCAGTACAGGGTTTGATCTGGCGACCTCAGTGTTCCCAGGTCAACACTTTATCCACTGCGCTACCACAAGCCAGGCGAAATTATGTTTTTTTTTTTTCTCGAAGTGAAACACCACCCAAGTTATGCTCGGTTTTTTGGCGAATTTTGACACACCAAGCTCAAAAGATTGCCCATCACTGGTCTAGAGGTATATGTTACTCTCAGGACTTGGGGGGGGGGGGAGAAGGAAGAGTTAAAATCAGTGTAAGATATGCAAGCATTGTCTCTTATTGAAAGGGAACCGAAGTTTTAAGATAACCTTTATTTTCTTTGTTGTCTTGCAAGTAGTGGCCTCAGTTCTTCCAGAGAACTATACTTAAATTATGACTAGATGACCCATTTGTCCTTACATTCTTCTCCCCCATTTTCCACAGAATGGAAAGGGCAGGAAACCTGACTTTTCCTCTTTAAAATGGCATTGCCAATACTAAGCTTTATATTTCTTTGGCACCTTATCACACTCTGAAGCTGTTAGAGGGCTCCCAGACTGTTGACCACTGTGGAGGAGTACAGGAAGATCAGCCCTGATTGTCCTTCTTGACATTCTAATGATCTCAATGTTTTCCCTATAGTGACCTTTTCTGGTTTCTTTCTTCAGATAAGGGCGGTGGGAAAAGCATGGTTCTCTCCCAGGTCTAGTCAGCATGGGAAGTCAGAGCACTGAAACCACATTTTGGAACCCAAGCATAGAGCCCAGACCTGTTTTGTTGAGATATAATTGACATATAATAAACTTCACATATTTAAAGTGTACAGTTTGATGAGTTTTAATTTATGTACATATTCTTGCAAACACCACCACATTCGAGGCAATGAACATATTCCACACCCTTGAAAGTTTCTTCCTGCCCTCATTAATCTCTCCCTTCCAACCCTCAAACACTTAACACAGTGTTTTAAAGCTGAAGACAAAAGGTAAGAAAACCACTCCCCTTGTTCAGCAAGTTCAGTATGTAACCTTGCCTCTAAACAAGGTAAGGAAATTCTAAGGCACTTTCAGACCACTTTTACTTTTGAACCCAGATGTGAAAATTCTCAATAAAATACTAATTAATTGAATTAATCAATTATGCGGGGAAATGAGCAATTACAGTGGCACCCTGTGTACTCCTTTTGTAATGCTTCGGATTATATTTTTCATTCAGTTTTTGTTTGTTTCATTTTTCTAGTTTTACTTTGTTTTCCTGCAGTTTTAATTTTAGCAGATACTAGCATTTTATCTTGACATTACAAAGAAGGTTGTTTCCTCCTAAGCTCCTGGAGAGCAGATGTGTCCGAGAGGAAGAAAGGGTGCTAGTGGGGAACAGGCACCCACATTTCAAAATGAAAAGAGCAAAGTAATGACAGCAGTTGTATTCAATTACAATTCTCTTAGGCCCTTCTATTGTCAGTCCCTTAAATGGGCCCCAAGGAATACCACCTGAGGGCCCAGTATAACTTTAGGTTGTGTCAAAGCTCCTGAAAACAGATTGTTTCTTTGACCTGGAGGATAGGACCCAGCAAGTAGGCTTTCTATGATAAAGAATTCCTTCTCCATTTGGTCCGCTGTATGGCTGTCTCTGACCTGACTCATCAGATTTAGGGAGGATATGCGACTAAATGTTGAAAAATCAAATATCAATTAAGTGCTAATTTAGCAGTTGACCTGGATATAGAGTGAATGTGTAGAAAATGCTCTAGTTAATAGGATCAAGATGTGTATGTATATTCACATTAAAACACTAAAATCAAGAGTTAAATTGTACAGTGGGGCAGAGAGTTATGGCTGGCTTGGAGAAGGTAGTGGTAACTATGCTTTGCACAACCTGTATGGTAGCACTGGTTAAATAACAGTTTACAAAGTGCTTTGACTGTGGTTGGGATGCGGTGGTGCTGTGGGGACATGACGGATTTTCCCTGCCTGGCTGAAAGAGAGGGGTCCCCGTGTGGTGTGATGGAGAGGAAGAGGCAGCCTGGTCAGGGAGAGCCCAGCAAACTTGCCTTAGGCACATTTCCAGTTAATCCCCTTCACAAGAAGCAACTACTTCTCTGATGTCTAGCATCATAGACGAACTTTTCCTGCTGTTGAATGTTGTATAAACAGAATCATGTAATATGTACTTTTCCATGTTTTCTTTCTCACAAATGTTTTTGAAATCCATATTGCGTGTATTTTTAATTCATTTCTTTTTATTCCTGACTGGTACTCCATTAAAAGACCATATTTGCCTCTTCTCCAGGTTTTGTTTATGAGTAAAATTGCTATGAACATTCCGTACAAGTACTTGTGTGGATATGCATTTTAATTTTCTTGGGTAAATATCTAGTAGTTAAATTTCTAGGTTATGGGATAGGGACATGATTAATTTCA
This sequence comes from Rhynchonycteris naso, assembly GCA_037038555.1. NCBI lineage: Eukaryota > Metazoa > Chordata > Mammalia > Chiroptera > Emballonuridae > Rhynchonycteris > Rhynchonycteris naso. The sequence goes on along the minus strand of CM072999.1, from coordinate 178,356,747 downwards.
TACTATTCTACCAGTTTCAAAGTGATTTTCGCATTTTATAATTAATAAATATTTGTTGAACAACTACCAATAATGTATGCAAATTCCAGCTACTCCATATCTTTACCAACACTTGGTATTATAAATTTTAACTTGGGCTATTTTTTAACTTGGAGTAGTCCCATGGTTATGTAGTGCTATCGCGCTGGTTTAATTAACAATTGTCAGGTTGGTAATTTTGAGTGCTTTCTCACATGTAGGACAATTCCCCTACTTTGGTGTAGTATTAGGTCAAGTCTTTTGCTCCTTAGAAAAAGAGTTGTCTTTTTGTTATTGAGTTAGATTTTACTCTGATTTCCAATTTACTAAAAGAGACCATGAAAGAATGATACCTTGCTTCACTAGAAATACCCGCTGGCTCCTCAACAATCACTGTGAAAGCCCATTGTCCCCACTTCTCTCCCCCACCTCTCCAGCCTCAGTGATCAGATTGATTATCTCTCTCTTTACAGAAGGACAGCGTTGGAGCTGATGTTCATTTCAGCCTGGGGCGGGAGAGGATTTCTGCTTTCTAGAGAGCGGGACACAGCCTGCATATGAATGGCTCTGGCCCCACGTCTGAGACCACATCACCCAGACCTTCCCAACTGCCATGCAAAGGGTCACCAGTGCCTCCACTGAACCCACAGGGTTGGGCCGCTCTCCTCCCCTACCCTCGCCAACACTTTTTGACTCCACCCACTCCAGTCAACCACCATGCCAACTTTCAGGCCAGCCCTGAACACCTTGCCCCCCACTGCCCTCTCAACCGCTCCCAGGCCACACCCCCAACACACAGCCATGCCCACCCCCCTGCACCTAGTGTGCAGCCTTTCAGGCCATGTGGAGACTTCTACAGCCAGACTGCCATTAACAGCCAGATGGACCTAGGGGACTGCACATCCTGCACCTTAGTCACTTTCCACACCTCACCACACTGACCTGGATGATAGGTCTTTGAGAAACTCTGTCACCAGTTTTCACTCCCTGTCTGCTTGAGAGTTGGGAACAGGCTGAGAGAATCACGAAACTACCAAACCCATAAGGGCCAAATATTCAAGAGGCCAAAAAAGGCAACCTTAGAGACCAGGGAGGGGGCTACCGAATGGTTGGGTCATTCCTGCAGATGCACTTGCACCAAAGGAAGACTTGTATATAACTCCTGAGACCTATTGCGAGTGGTTAGTTGAGCAGGTAGACCAGTCAGAAGGGCCTGAATTCGGCTGCAGGAGGAGCCAACATGTCCCTAGGCCGGAGCTGAGTCCCAGACCAATGACCAGATCACTCCAGCACCAATCCGCATAGCCAGCTGGGCCAGATGTACACTGAGCCTACCTCTCCCCACCCCCACTCCCATCCTCCTGAATTATTTGTGCTGTTTCTTTCAAGAGAAAACTACTACCCTTGTTACCCCATAAGGAAGACCAGGAACCTTTTCCAGAGATCCAGGCTGGGCGAGGTCAAGGTGGTAGGGCTGGAAACCCAGCGTATGAACAATGCTGAGGATCTAAGGGATAGACCAGGTACGAAGCAACAGAAGGTTTCAAGTGGGATTCACCATCAGGTAATCGAACTAGGGTCCAGGAAGGGGCTGCTTCATTGGCTAAGTAAGGGCCATTCCCAGGGCTTTTATGTCTGGTGGGAGTCAAGAGAAAGTGCTCAGGAAGAGCCCCAAGTGCTTGCAGTGGAATCTGGTAAGCATGATCTTACCAGCATGCTCAGAGAAAATGGGGGAGGCATCGACAGCATCTACTCCAGAGTGGTAGCTGATTGCTGCTGAATGGCCAATAGTTGTAGAGAAGTGACCATTAGATAGGCATCATGGCCTCTGCTGGTAACCTACTCATTCACATAGGTAGGAAAAGCAAGGCAAGGTTGGATTACAGGATAGTTAGGATTATGTGCTCTCTTGAGGGTGGTTGTGGCTTATTTCAAACCTAGATACACAGAAACAATAAATAAGGCTTTCTTAAGGCAAAGAACAACTTTTTTTTAAAAAAAGTATATATTTGGGGTATGACTACTCACCATGACCAGCCCAGTTAGGAATTTATGACCAGATCACCCTCCCTGTGAGGTTACTTTTTATTGAACCCCTTTTTTTGTCTACTTTACCATGGGATTCCTACCATCTAACACATTGGCTGGCATGTGGTCCTTGTTCAACAAATATTTGTTGAATAAATACATGTTGTGTTTAATAGCTTGGAAGTATAAAAAGATCCTGAGCCTTTAAAAAATATATAAACTTTCTTTTTCTCCATTGTTTATTATCTATATATGATCCCTGAGAGCCATTAATGTATTAAGTAAAAATTCATCAATATTATTCTTTTCTTAATTTTTACTAATTTTTAATTTATTGTGTTTACATGGATTCAAGCATCCCACTGATTTTAACTCCCTCAGCCCCAACCCCTGTGTCCCTTTTTATACCCCCTATGCCCTCCTCCCCTTTAATCCCTGCCCCCTTCCCTCTAGGATTTGCTCTCCTGTTATCTATATCTCTGTGTTATGTATTTATAGTTTCACTAATCCCTTCACCTTCTCTGATCCCATCGCCTCATCCCCTTTTCCTCTGACAGCCGTCCCTCTGGTCCCTGTGACCCCACCTCTGCCTCTATTGCATTCCTCAATTCACTTTGTTCATAAGATTCCACATATATGTGAGATCATATGATATTTTTCTTTCTCTGCCTGGCTTATTTCACTTAGCATAATAATCTCCAGCTCCATCCATGCTGTCGCAAAGGGTAAGATTTCCTTCTTTTTCACAGCCACATAATATTCCATTGTGTAGTTATACCACAGCTTTTTTTTTTTAATCTCTCGTCGATTGATGGACACCTGGGCTGTTTCTAGATCTTGGCTATTGTAAACAATGCTGCAGTAAACATGGGGGTGCATATCTTCTTTTGAATCAGTGATTTGGTATTCTTAGAATATATTTCTAAAGGTGGGATAGTTGGGTCAAAAGGCAGTTCCATTTTTAATTTTTTGAGGTAATTCTATACAGTTCTCCACAGTGGCTGCACAAGTCTGTATTTCCACCAGCAGTACAGGAGGGTTCCCTTTTCTCCATACCCTCTCCAGTACTTATTGTGTGTTGATTAATTAATAAGAACCATTCTGACAGGTGTGGGGTGGTATCTCATTGTGGTTTTAATTTGCATTTCTCTGATGACTAGTTACGATGAACATTTTTTCATATGCCTATTGGCCATCTGTATATCCTCTTTGGAGAAGTGTCTATTCAGTTCTTTTGCCCTTTTTTTTTTAATTTTTTTATTTATTCATTTTAGAGAGGAGACACAGAGTGAGAGAGAGAGAAAGAGAGAAGGGGGGAGGAGCTGGAAGCATCAACTCCCATATGTGCCTTGACCAGACCAGTTCAGGGTTTTGAACTGGCGACCTCAGTGTTCCCAGGTCGACGCTTTATCCACTGCGCCACCACAGGTCAGGCTCTTTTGCCCATTTTTAATTGGATTGATTACCTTCCTGGTGTTGAGTTTTACAAGTTCTTTATAAATTTTTGTTATTAACCCCTTATCAGACATATTGGCGAATATATTCTCCCATTGTGTGGGTTGTCTATTTTGTTCATGGTTGCTTGCTGTGCAAAAGATTTTCAGTTTGATATAGTCCCATTTTTTTCAGTTTGATATAATCCTTTATTTCACTTGCCCGTGGAGATAAATCAGCAAAAATATTGCTACGAAAGATATTAGAGAGTTTACTGCCTATGTTTTCTTCCAAGATGTTAATGTTTCAAGACTTACATTTAAGTCTTTTATCCATTTTGAGTTTATTTTTGTGAATGTTGTAAGTTGCTGGTCTAGTTTCATTTTTTTCGCATGTAGCTGTCCAATTTTTCCCAATACCATTTATTAAAGAGACTGTCTTTACTCTGTTGCATGCTCTTACCTCCTTTGTCAAATATCAATTGACCATAAAGGCGTGGGTTTATTTCTGGTTCTCTGTTCTGTTCCATTGATCTGTATACCTGTTCTTATGCCAGTACCAAGCTGTTTTGAGTACAGTGGCCTTGTAGTATAACTTGATATCAGAAAGTGTGATACCTTCCAGTTTAGTCTTCATTTTCAAGATTGCTGAGGTATTCTTTTTTGGTTCCATATAAATATTTAGAATATGTGTTCTATATCTTTGAAGTATGCCATTGGTATTTTAATAGAAATTACATTGAATTTATAGATTGATTTAGGTAATATAGACATTTTAATGATGTTATTCTTCCTATCCATGACTACGATATATGCTTCCACTTGAGTGTATCTTCCTTGATGTTTTTTATCAATGTTTTATAATTTTCTGAGTACATGTCTTTTACCTCTTTGGTTAAATTTACTCCTAGGTACCTTATTATTTTTGTTGCAATATTAAAGGGAATTGTTTTCTTAATTTCTCTTACAGATAGCTTACTGTTGGTGTAAAAAATGCCACTAATTTCTAGATATTAATTTTATATCCTGCCACCTTGCCAAATTCATTTATAAGGTCTCATAGATTTTTGACTTAGACTTTAGGGTTTTCTATGTACAGTATCATGTCATCAGCAAATAAGGATAGTTTTACTTCTTCTTTTCCAATTTGGATGCCTTTTGTTTTGTCTTCTTGTCTAATTGCTGTAGCTAGGACTTCCAAAACTATGTTGAATAAAAGTGGTAAAAGGGGGCACCCCTGCCTTGTTCCTGATCTTAAGGGGACTGCTTTTAATTTCTGCTCATTGAGTATGATGTTGGCTGTGGGTTTGTCATAGATGGCCTTTATTATGTTGAGGTATATTCCCTGTATTCCCACTTTGCTGAGAGTTTTGACCATAAATGGGTGCTGGATTTTATCAAATAAATTTTCTGCATCTATTGATATTATCATGTGATTTTTATCCTTCCTTTTGTTTATGTAATGAATCACATTTATTGATTTGTGAATATTGCACCAGCCTTGCCCCCCAGAATAAATTCAATTTGATCATGATATTGATTTTTTTCATATATTGCTGGATCTGGTTTGCTAATATTTTCTTGAGAATTTTAGCATTTAAGTTCATCAAGGATAGTGGCCTATAGTTTTCTTTATTTGTAGTGCCTTTACCTGGCTTTAGAATGAGGATGATACTTTCCTCATAAAAAGAGCTTGGAAGTCTTTCCTCCTCTTAAATTTTTTGAAATATCTTGAGAAGGATAGGTATTAGTTCTTCTTTGAATATTTGGCAAAATTTGCCTGTGAAGCCATCTGGTCCTGAACTTTTCTTTGATGGGAGTTTTTTGATAACTGTTTCAATTTCATTTGTTGTAATCAGTTCTGGTTTTCTGATTCTTCCAAATTGAGTTTTGGAACATTATATGTTTCTAGGAATTTATCAATTTCACTTACATTGTCCAATTTATTGGCATACAGATATTCATAGTATTTTCTTACAATGCTTTGTATTTCTGTGGTGTCAGTTGTTACTTCTCCACTTTCATTTCTAATTTTATTTATTTGAGTCCTCTCTATTTTTTCTTGATGAGTCTGGTTAAAGGTTCATCAATCTTGTTTACCTTTTCAAAAACACAAACTATTGTTTTCATTAATTTTCTGTATTTTTTTTAGCCTCTATCTCATTTATTTTCACTGTGATCTTTATTATTTCCTTCCTTCTACTTCCTCTGGGCTTTATTTGTTGTTCTTATTCTAGTTCTTTTAGATCCAGGGTTAAGTTGTTTATTTGAGCTTTTTCTTGCTTCTTAAGGTATGCCTGTAATGCTATAAACTTACTTCTCAGGACTGCTTTTGCTGTGTCCTATAAATTTTGAGTTGTTGTATGTTCATTTTCATTTGTTTCAAAGATTTTTTTTTATTTCTTTTTTGATCTCATTGTTAACCTATTCATTATTTAATAACAAGCTATTTAACCTCCAAGTGTTTGAATGTTATTCAATTGTAGTTGATTTCTAGTTTCATGGCATTGTGATCACAGAAGACTCTTGATATGATTTCAATCTTCTTAAATTTATTGAGACTTGTTTTGTGTCCTAACATGTGGTCTATCTTGGAGAATGTACCATGAGCACTTGAAAAGAATATATATTCTGCTGCTTTGGGATGAAAGGTTCTGAAGATATCTTTAAATTCAGGTGATCTAGTGTGTTATGTAAGGCCATTGTTTCTTTGTTAGTTTTCTGTCTGGAGCATCTATCCATTGATGTTAGTGGGGCATTAAAATCCCCTACTACTATAGTATTGCATTTGATCTTACCCTTTATGTCCATCAAAATCTGTTTTATGCATTTAGGTGCTTCTATATTAGGCGCATAGATATTTACAATGGTTATATCCTCCTGTTGGATTGATCCCTTTATCTAGTGACCTTCTTTTTTTTTTTCAGAGAGAGAGTCAGAGAGAGGGACAGATAGGGACAGACAGACAGAAACAGAGAGAGGTGAGAAGCATCAATCATTAGTTTTTCATTGCCGTTGCGACACCATAGTTGTTCATTGATTGCTTTCTCACATGTGCCTTGACCGCGGGCCTTCAGCAGATGGAGCAACCCCTTGCTGGAGCCAGCGACCTTGGGTCCAAGCTGACGAGCTTTTGCTCAAGCCAGATGGGCCCATGCTCAAGCTGGCGACCTCGGTGTCTCGAACCCGGGTCCTCTGCATCCCAGTCCGATGCTCTATCCACTGTGCCACCGCCTGGTCAGGCTGTAGTGACCTTCTTTATCCCTTACAATAGCTTTTGTTTTAAAGTCTATTTTGTCTGATATAAGTATTACTACCCCAGCTTTTTTTTTTTTTCATTTCCATTTGTATGAAATACTTTTTTCCATCACTTTACTTTTAGTCTATACGTATCTTTTGTTCTGAGGTGGGTCTCTTGTAGACAGCATATGTACAGGTCCTGTTTTTTTATCCATGCAGCTAACCTATGTCTTTTGGTTGGAGCATTTAATCCATTTATATTTAAGGTTATCATTGATATATAGTAGTTTATTGCCATTTTATTCTTTAAATTTATAATCTTCTATTTCTCTTTCTTTTTTATTTGCTCTTTTTACAGCAGGTCCCTTAACATTTCTTGCAGTACTGATTTGGTTGTAATAAATTCCTTGAGAGTTTTTTTTTTTTTTTTTGACTGGAAAGCTTTTTATTTCTTCTTCAATTTTAAACTATAACTTTGCTGGATAAAGGAGTCTTGGTTGTAGGTTCTTGCTTTGTATCACTTTGAATATTTTTTGCCAATCCCCTCTGGCCTCAAGTGTTTCTTTGAGAAGTCAGATGTCATCCTTATGGGGGCTCTTCTGGAGGTAATTAACTGCTTTTCTCTTGCAGCTTTTAGTATTCCTTTTTGTCTCTTAACTTTGACATTTTAATTAGTATGTGTCTTGCTGTTAGCCTCCTTGGGTTCCTCTTTAATGGTATTCTCTGTGCTTCTTGAGCTTGTGTGACTTTTTCCTTCAGCAATTTAGGGAAATTTTCACTTATAATTTCTTCAAACAGGTTCTCTATTTCTTCATTGTTCTCTTCTCCTTCAGGAACCCCTGTCATGTGGTGTTGTTTCTCTTCATGTTGTCTCAGAGCTTTGAGATATTCCTCAGACTTTTTGAGCCTCTTTTCTCTTTGCTGCTCTGCTATAGTGCTTTCATTTATCTTACCCTCTAAATCGCTGATTCAATCCTCTGCTTCATCCAGCCTGCTATTAATTCCTCCCAGTGCACTCTTCATTTTTGATATTGTATTTCTTATTTCTGACTGGTTCTTTTTCATAATTTCTATGTCTTTTTGATGCTTGCTATCTCTTTATTTAGGTGCTCATTATGTCCATCCATTGTTGCTCTAAGATCATTAAGCATCCTAAAAATCATTGTTTTAAACTCTGTATCTGGTATTTTAATTACTTCCATCTTATTCAGTTCTTTTTCTGGAGATTTCCCTTGTTGATTCATTTGGGTTGCATTTCTCCTGTCTGCCCATTTTGTCTGTGTATTAGATAATGCTGTCTGACTTTGAAATTTTTGTGTAGTCTTTATGAAGACGATGGGATTGGTGGTACTGTCCTCCAAGCCACTTGTTTTTTCTTTGTTCTAGGAATGCTTCTTGAGGGTCTGTTTTCCCTCTTGTTGTATGTGAGTATTAGATGCAGTTGATCTTTTTGTGAGTACGTTTATCCTTTCAGGCTGGCTGGCTCTAAGGGTCAACCTTGAATATGTGTGTTCCACACTGCAATGTCTGTCCTGTTGGGCATATTTATTCTCCACAGTGTCTGATGCCTGCTAGACTCCACTTTTGGATGTGCTACTTATGTAAGTAGTTGAGTCTAGGGTTGGTGCTGTCCGCCACCCACAACCAGTAGTGTTGGTTCTAGTTCTTCTTGGGTTGGTGTCAGCTATTGTTTGTGACCTGTGGGGCTACCAGTCTGTAGTTGTTACACTTTTTGCTCTTTGTATCTATGTTCTCTGTGTCTGGGTACTATGGGAGGGGCCAACCTTTGTATTAGAATCAGCTTCCTCCTGCTTAGAGATGACAACAGCTCTGTAAAAACCAAAAGCTTTGTAGGGTTTGTCTCCACTTTTCAGCTGCTCCTCCTCCTTTTGAAGTTGCCGGGTCTTCCCACAGAGTCTTCTGTAGTAAGACTGTAGTGTGGCTCAGATTGGCCTCACACAATAAACCCCTCTAGAAGTTGCATGCTTAGTGGGTTAGGGCAGCTGAGATTGTGAATACAATGTTTGTGGGAACCCTTACTTCAGGGGTCTCTTGGTCAGGAGCTCACTGTAAGGAATGTGGCCCCTGCTCCAGACTTGATCCCTCAGCCACTGCTGGATACTCAAATTTTATTTCTCCCCAACAAAAGGTGAGCAGTAGGTTTAGACTGAGTGTGGCCAATAGTCCCCTCTGCAGAAGTTCTTTCAGCTGTTGAGACCCAGTCTCAGGCAGGAAGACTGAGAGAGTCTTCTCCAGGGGCTGACTGTGCCCCTCCCGAAAGTGGCTAAGCCCCTTGACCAGATCCAATAATACACTCACAGGGACCCACACTTTAAATGTCCATGCTCCAAGCCTCTCTCTCTTCACCCTGTGGAATCTAGCCTAGCACACAGAATATCCAGAGTCCAGGCCAGATGAATGCAAAACTCCACCCTACCCAATGGACATGAGCCACTCTGCTGGTGCTGATCAGAGAGTGGAACTTGCCTCAGCTGGGCCTGGTGTAAGGAGCTTTTCCTTAGGATACCACTCTAGCAAGGGTTTTTAGGTCCTGAACCGATGCTTTCTACAGCTTGCCCCTGGATGTTCCAGCACTGGGCATCCCAAGCAGAAAACCAGTGCAGACCAATGGGAGACAGTGCCTGTGACTGGCCCCTCAGCAATGTTCTTGAATCCACAAGTAATTCAGAGGTTTTGGCTGCCTCTGCTGCGTCCAGGTGTACATGGAAATACCAAGCTGCACTCATAAGCTGGCTTTTACCCACTCTGGTTCTGGGGGAAAGTCCTCTCAATGGCCAAGTTTCCCTGAGTCTCACCTCCTGCAGCCTGTCTGCTGGCTGCTTGTTGGGCTCAGCCACTGAGAAAACCTCTGCTAGAGTCTAGAGCCTGTAGCAATTCAGTGATTAGCAAAGGTAGTAGGTGTGGCTCCATCCCTTGGCCCCAGGTGTCAGTCTGTCTAGACTTCTTTCAAAGACCTCAATAGGGTGTGACCCCAGGAGTCCAGTAGGTGTGGCCTCTGAGACCCAGAGGTGTGGTCTGCCCCCTCTCCAGAAAGTTTCAGCTGAGTCTTTCTTAGTACTTTCAGTAGTACTTTCTTCAGTTCACTTCTAATCTCATCTAGAAGATCAAAAGCTTTCCACAGAGTCAGGTTTGAACATTATTTTTCCAGCCAGACTTAATCAGGTTAGGTTGACAGATCATTTTCTACTTTTTCTTCTGTCTTTCTCACTCAGATTTCTTAAATTCCATGTTCAATTTAATTAAACTTCAAGTGTACAGAATTCCATTCAAACCACCCAGTATTGATGAGATGCACTGGCTTCCTGTGAACACCTAAATCCTGTTACCTTTCCAGTCTGGGTGCTGAACCCCAGATGGGATCTCTGCAATGTTTGTTCCTCACCAGCTCCCAGTGGCTCCCCGCCTAATGTTTCTTCCCCTGTTGCTCTCTCTGACTACCTGATAGGGACATAACTCTGCATACTTCAATTTTTACCAAAGCTATTACTGTTTTTTATTCATAACAGAGCTATGTTTGGATTTTGAACACATGCTAATAATTAAATTATTGATGAAATGCATAATGTCTATATTGGTTTTCAGTAAAAACTGTGAACTTGACTCTTTCATAGCTATGAAATTCTTTCAATTATGTAGAGAGAGGCCACAACTCTTCAATATTCACACTAGAGTCTGTGTTTTAATACTTTATTACACACTGAATATACTTTGAGAAGGAAGTATTTCTAAAGTGCTACTCAGACAGAAAAGAAAAAATGTTTTCCATTATGTTCTCATCCAAGTCCTTGCTTCAGACAGCTGTGATGGGTCCCCTTGCCGGCCTGAATGAGTCTGAAAGGAACACAGGCTATTTCTTTGTCACCCTGTGAAAAAATCCTGAGAGTTTTGACATTTCAGAATATATTAAGCTGAAAATTTCCCTACATATTATGAAAACTGTTAAGCCTATAGAACTTCTTTTGAAAATATCTTGCAAAAGAGGTTTTTTCCGCCATTTGTTTTATCCTCATTAGGTGGCTCCGAGTAATTACATTTGTAATGAACTTTGCTCCTGAGGTAGTTTCAGGAATAAAAGATAAACTAATATTTAATTCAACAATTGCTTATTCATAATCTCCCACAGGTGCTAATTATGTTAGCTCTGAGAGAAACGTCCAAGACATACGCAACACAATATAGCTTTGAAAAGAGCTATAAAATGATTAGATCAGCAGTGCGTGGCTCACTGGTATGCCACCAAAAATTTTAAGACATGCAATACCTGACTATTTAATTAGGGGCACCAACTTCTTTTCCCTTAGCTTATAAAATAAAAATAAAATGACAACAGCCAATGCAACAATGGCCTTCTGGTGTAAATGAATCAAAATTATACCTATTTATTTTTTGTCAGATAGGCAAAATTCAGTTTATGTGCGCCATGAGATGAGAAAGGTTGGCAAAAGCAGAACTAGAGCACCACACTGAGGAGCATTTGTGACCGGGGGTAAGCTAAGCCTATCCAGGCCATGAACAATGATAGGCCCCTGGCTGGAACTGCCAGGGCTGCTGCAGCAGGCTGGCTGTCCACGAATACTTACAAAAACCAATGAAAGCTGGAAATGTAGCTGCACCCAGTGAAACAGAGACACGAGCTATATACACTTGACACTCAGGTCCTATTTTTGAAACTTTGAAAATTATGTAAAATATTAGTCTGGCAAAGAAATAGTAAGGCTTTTAAAAATACACCTAAAAGTAAAATGGTTTTTATGTATTCATAGATCTGTTTCCACGAATGTCATGCAAATTTAACCTTCATGGTAATAATGAAAACAGAGTCTTAAATTTAAAATAAAATATACCTGAGACCTAAGAGAAAACAGTTAGCACAAGATGCTAGGAGAGGTGCCCACAAACATTCTGCTTTATATACAATCTAAACTGAGAAAATAAGCAGAGGTTTTCTACTCAGGCTGGTGCCTTCCGTTAGCCATTTGGAACTGTGTGGGAGAGGCTGCACTATTAGTGACCAATGCTGCTGATGCTGACATAAAAATCACAGTTTGTGGTTGAGAATCCTGGGTAGAACACGGGCAAAACTGTCTTCAGTCACAGTGGCCAGCAAGACAGAAAAGCAAGTAACATTGTGTGGAGGGAGAGTTTGTTATCAAGGAGGAAACACGTACAGGCTACCATGAAATTTTCTTCTACCGTTGAAGAAAGGAGTGTCATCATTACCAAGCACACTATCCTAAGAAATCTAGTGAAACTTCCTTATCTACGCATCACTAATGCTCTGGTCTTTTTTAAAAATTGTGATCTGTAGAAAGTAAGACATATAGTAAAAGAAACCATATACAAATCCAAAAAACTGAGAATCCATTGAGACTGAACACTTATTTTATGGAAGAACCCTCATCAAAACCTAACAGTGCTCAGGAAATATGCCTGCACATTAATGCTCATGAGCGTCTTAGTTGTTGGTTTGCCTTAGTTGTAGCTCTAAAAGCTGTGTTGATGTTTCCTCAACCAGTATTCAGTGGTGATCTTGACAGGCCTCAAAGGAGCAGAGCCTCAGCCCTCTGCCCTCAGCCAGCTCCTTGGCTCATCCAACCCCATTCTTCTCTACTCAGTCAGCTAACATCCTCCCATGCAGATGTTTTCACCCATCTTTCAAACTCAATACCTTCACATTTTAAGCTCATAAATTTTCTCAATTTATCTTCTGTTCATGGAATTTTCATTGCTCCAAGCTCACAGCTGAGCCTCATCATCCTTTACTGCCCAAGGCTAACATTGCCGGAGCCTCTAACATCCCTGTACAATTCTCTTGTCCCTTATCTCTGTATTGGTTATCAGTCACCTCTTAATAAGTATAACACAATTGGCTGACTCAGACTGCACTCTCCAGTTCCTTTATGACTTCAGAGGCACTGTTTGTCACAACACTGCACTGATGGAAAACCCCAATGCTTCACAAGGCATCATGTCCTGTCTCCTTCCTGTTGGTTTGACTTTTTGGTTCTCCATGATCAGGCCCCATCCACTGTTCTCTTTCCATTGACCCCATCTCCCCAGCATTACTTCTAACAGTTCTTTTTTTATTTGCAGCTTTGTGGCTTAGACCCAAGCATCATTCTCCCACACCCCCTTCTCCAGACCCAAACACCACTGTGCATGGGAAAGCACTTTGTAAACTGGACCGCTTCCAACAAATGTTGCTATTGCGCATTCTAAGACGATTTATTGCTATCTTTTTCAGCCTTCCCAGACTGGTTTATCTCATGGTACCACAATTTAGTTCTTGAATTTATAGTGTTCTGTGGTAAAAATACATATGCCTCTTGACCCTAGAAATTTTAATAGAGCATTTTATCTATTTTCATCTCAAGATCTTATTTGGATACTAAGTTAACACTTAATTCATGAGACTGTGTTAATATATGGTTCTCTCATATTTAGTCATGTTGTGTATTATCCCTAATTACATCACTTTAGAGATGGCAGTATAAACAGATTTAAAGCCATAGTTGCGGCCACCATCACAGCCGCCTGGCCAATGCAGGTTCGCATTTGATTCGGACAGTCGGTAATGAAACAATGGAGCCAAGAACTGGTGAGCCATTAGCTTTAATCCTAGCTTGCACCCGGCGGGCAAGTAAAAACACACACTGAGCTCCAAAACCCACTCTTTCAGTGCTCACAAAGCTACTGACTTATACGAGTTTCCTAGCATCAAAGGTTTCTAGCTCACCAGACTTATTCACCTCTGTTTCCCATCTCCTTCTCTCTGCACAAACTCGCTTCTTCCTCAGTACTCCACCATCTTGGCTGCTTCTCCTGGCCTCCTCCACGTGGCCTTTCTCTGCTCTCCTCTCTAATGCTAACCTTAGGAACTGAGAGAGGGCAAGCTCCTGGTCTGCCCCACTTTATAGTGTAGAAATTCAAACCTTTAATCCAATCTACAAACAAGGAAGTCTCTGATACATAGTCACTTATCTGAGGCATAATGGGAGGATTTCTCATGAGAGTGCACCACCCCACATCATCCAATCAGTCAAGGGTGTGGGGAAAAGCTTACTCTTAAAACTAAGCGTTAAGGCTATAACGACCTGGCCTACCCATAGCCTGTCCCCCAACACACATTAATATCAATGGACTTGCACGTGAGCAACACCATCTTTAACAAAGTGAGCATAATATATTTTATCTTCCCAACAACAAACAATATAGGAAAATCAATAATGAATTATATAAATTGAGCTTTAATGTCCACATCATAAAAGAGCAACCTTTGTTTTCAGGGCATCTGCCACATAAAAAAAAATTGTACTAGACACACTGAGGTATTTTTTCTGGGTGCAAATATTTCACTCAAGGAATTGAGAAATGTTAGTGGAAAGGAAATTGTAGCAGAACTTGGCTTTCTTTCATTGTCTGGTTCTTTTTCACTTTGAAATTTGTGTGACTGCCAACACACCAGCACCCTTTCTTCGTCCAATACAAGTTTCAGCTCCAATCCCTTAGCTAGCCCGCTTGTATGTCAAGATAAAATGAGGACATCAACCTAAGTTTCAACCTCAGAGAAAATGGAAGAAAAACTGAAAAGATGGACAAAAATCTAGTTCAAAACTTACCACATACTGCAAAGCAAAGGAAGGAACAGAGTGAAAGGCAACGAACAGAATGGGAGAAAAATTTGAAATCCATGTGTCTCATAAGGAGTTAGCAGCTAAACTATACACAGAGCTCCTGCAACTCAACAGCAAAAACAAAAATAATCTGATTTAAAAATGGAAAAAGGACCTGAAAAGATCTTTTCCCAAAGAAACCATACAAATGGCCAATAAGTGTATGAAAATATACCCAATATTACTAACCACCGGGATATAGACATCAAAACCACAATGAGATATCCCCTCAACTTGTTAGGATGCCTACCAACAAAACAAGATAATTGTTGGTAAGTATTAGGAGAAATTGGAACCCTGTGTACTGTTGGTAGAGATGTAAAATGGTGTAGCCACTATGAAAAATAATATGGAGGTCCCTCAACAAGTGAAAAAATTATTGAAATAAAAATCTCAGAGATATCTGCACCTTTGTTCATTGCACTATTATTCACAATAACCTAAATATGAAACACAATTGTCCATCAATAGATGAATAGATAAAAAATATAGATAACAAAATATTATTCAACTTTAAAAAATAAAAATTCCTGACCCTGGCCGGTAGCTCAGTTAGAGCATTATCCTAATCTGCCAAGGTTGTGGGTTTGATCCCAGGCCAGATGAAACACAAGAATCAACCAATGAATGCATAAATAAGTGGAACATGTCGTTTCTCTCTCTAAAATCAGTAGAAAATAAAGAAGGAAAATTCTGACATACGTAACAATGAGGATGAGCCTGCAGGGACTTTATGTTAAGTGAAATAAGCCCATCACAGGGCAAGCATTGCATGATTCCATTTATTTGAGGTATCTTAAATAGTCAAACTCATAGAAACAGAAAGTAGAATGGTAATTATAAGGGGGTCAGAAAGTGGGGGACAGTTGCTTTTCAATTGGGTTTGAAGTTTCAGTTATGGAAGATTGACAAGTTCTAGAGATTTGCTGTGCCTATAGTTAACATTGTGCCTCTAGTAAACAATATTATATAAGTGAACTTATAAAGTGTTGCTAAGAGGGTAGATTTCATGTTATGCATTCTTACCACAATAATAAAAAAATTACATGTGATTTTCTCTCTTTTTTTTTTATGAAGTGATAATTTTTTAAAATTCAGTGAGAGGAGGGGAGGCAGAGACAGTCTCCAGCATGCGCCTTGACCAAGATCCATCCAACAAGCCCACTAGGGGCGATGCTCTGCCCATCTGGGGTGTTGCTTTGTTGTTCAGCAACTAAGCTTTTCTTAGTGCCTGAGGCAGAGGACATGGAGCCATCCTCAGTGCCCAGGACCAACTCGCTCCAATAGAGCCATGGGTGCTGGAGGGGAAAAGTGAGAAGGAAGGGGTGGAGAAGCAGATGGGCACCTCTCCTTTGTGCCCTGACTGGAATTGAACCCGGGATATCCACATGCTGGGCCAATGCTCTACCACTGAGCAAACCAGCCAGGGCCACACATGTGATTTTCAAAGGACTTTATTGCATGTCTTTTAAGTTATAAGATTGTTTTCATTTTGAATCATTTGGGCATGAGGGAAAGGATGTCATAATCTTTTTATGTCCTTGGAGCCTCTCAAGTGGGGTTGTCAGATTTAGCAAATAAAGAATATAAGATATTGTACAGTAGCTTGGAAATATACTAAAAACATTATCTGAAATTCAAATCTAACTGGGTGTCCTTATCGGGCAACCTTATTCTAAAGGCCTGAACCCAACCTTGCTGTGCAGCATGAAGGAACTAGTATAAGGCCCAGTGAGCATGACCTGGAGCCCAGGCTCCTCACCCTCATGGGAAGACGAACAAACCCAGGTTCCTCTTCTCCATGCAAGGCCAAAGATGAGGGAAGGGAATGTTCTCTTGAGGGCATCTTTAAAGAAAGGCCTTTGAATAGGCATAACCGTGAAAAGCACTAACTCTGTTTTAGCTCTATGAATAAGTGGTCAGGGAGCAGAGGAAAGAAAAAGAGGGAAGAGGGACAGAGGGGCAAAGGTCCATGGCAACTCCACTATCTGCTCCTTGTCTTGGTTTGAAGCACTTCCTCAACCAACATGGTGGTCCAAGGTCTAGAATATCCATGCAGTCATTCTCTGCTGTAAATGGTTTTCATAGAAACATGAACAGAAGGCCCACCCACAGTCCAATGAGGGCCCCAGGTGAATTTTCACAGTTGAGACACAAAGGCTCCTTTCCTAACCCAGCTGCCGCAGGGACTGTCTCAAACCACAGAAGTCTGCATTCCTAAACTGCCTGTGATACAGAACTCAGACTTCCAAATTGGCTGCAACCTCTCTCTAATGTCTCCATGCAGATATTTTTTATTTTTAATTTATTCATTTAAGAGAGATGAGAGAGAGAGAGAGAAGGAGGGAGAAGCAGGCCCAGGGTTTCAAACCAGCATCCTCAGCATTCCAGGTCGAGGCTTCATCCACTGCATCACCACAGGCCAGGTCTCTATGCAGATCTTTAACTGGAAAGGAGGTGCAGATTGCCACAAGGGCTCAGAGACATG
This sequence comes from Rhynchonycteris naso, assembly GCA_037038555.1. Classification (NCBI taxonomy): domain Eukaryota; kingdom Metazoa; phylum Chordata; class Mammalia; order Chiroptera; family Emballonuridae; genus Rhynchonycteris; species Rhynchonycteris naso. The sequence goes on along the minus strand of CM072999.1, from coordinate 178,339,846 downwards.
AGCAAGGCCCAGAAAAGGGACAGGGACATGACCACAGTTGCCTTCCTTGTTTATAAAATTAAAATCTCTCTTGCTTGACCAGGTGGTGGCACAGTGAATAGAGCGTCGGAATGGGACACATGGAGGACCCAGGTTTGAAACCCTGAGGTCGCTGGCTTGAGTGTGGACTTTCCAGCTTGAGTGCAGCTTCACCAGCTTGAGAGCAGGTCACTGGCTTGAGTATGGGATCATAGACATGACCCCATGGTCGCTGGCTTGAGGCAAATGGTCGCTGGCTTGAGGCAAACATTGCTGGCTTTAAGCCCAAGGTCGCTGCTTTGAGCTCAAAGTCCCTGGCTTGAGCAAGGGGTCACTCTCTCTGCTGTAACCCCCTGGACAAGGTACATATGAGAAAGCAGTCAATGAACAACTAAGGTGCTGCAATGAAGATTTGATGCTTCTCATCTCTCTCCCTTCCTGTCTGTCTGTCCCTATCTGTCCTTCTCTCTGACTCTCTCTATGTCTCTGTCAAAAAAATTAAATTAAATTAAAATCTCGCATAGAAATATAAATTGAATTTATCACCTTCCATATTAGAAATTAGGTCACTGCTTACTCTCTTCAAGTAAGCATTTGAACAATGAAATTATTTTTCCGAAGACTATGGAAAAACAGTCATTTTGACCCCAGACATTGCCACAGAGCAGAACTAAATACAATCAGAGGGAACCAATTAAGACTTCAGATATCTGGGATGAAAACCGCTTAATTCATTAAAAGAATGTAGGTGTGGCTGTTAAATTTTCATTCTTTTGAAATTACACACATTGTCCCAGAAAAAGTAGCTGATCAAGGAAAACTGTCGCATTTGAAGGGGTGAAAATAAATTGACAGTGATAGAAGAGCTAACTAGCTGCAATGCCTTATTGTTTTGCCCTGAAAAATGCTCTTGCATCCTGACTCAACAAGGATGTATCTAAGGGAGGTTCTGGCTCCTTCTTAGGCTCCCTTTGCTTCCCAGGGCTCCATGGAGCCGGTTTAAGTGCTTCTGTGGCAAACAGCTGGTGCCCCCTGCTGGAGTGTAGCCAACAGCATTATGTCCCTGCTGTAGAAATTAGAATTTAAAATTGTGATAAAGATGGGAAAGGAAAGTATTCACTTCTTGCTCTAATCTATTACACTCTGTAATAATATTTTATTTACTAAAAGCTTAAAAAGCAAACTGTGAAATAACTGTCACATAATTAACAGAGTATTCAATGTTTACAAAGACTCATTAAAAGAACTCTAACAAAGAAAGACAATGAATTCAATTTACATTTTAAACTATTTAATAGAGGTATTGGTTGTACATGTGGCTTTAGTTTAACAAAAACACAAATTTTCTTTTTTAAAACACTTAACCTGAGTTGGAAATGAAATCTGAAGTGAAAACATTTTAATTCACAAAAATAATTCTCTTTAAAAGATAAGCAACGATTGATTCCCATTTGAGGAGCTTCCCTGAAGTTCAGGGCTCAGTCCCCGGACAAGAATGAGGGAAAACTCCTCGTAGGTCAAAAGCTCTGCTGAAGTCGTAGGACTGCACCTGTGGGCCCTTGAGCAGGGTGAGCTTTCGCAAACAGCCCCGGAAGGGGGTCGAGCTGCTCAGGCAGTTCTGCCTTACACCAGCTGTTTAGGAAAGAAGAGAAGTCTTGCTTAATTATATTAAATGACATGAACAGCAAATAAGAACAAAAATGAACTCAACCAGTTTTTATGTGAAAATTAGAATAATATTCTTCTATATCTGTGGCTTCTGTGGTAAGTCAATAAAAACTTAATATGTAATAATTATAAGGCATATTTGACTTAAAAAGTTTTAAGAGGTATTTATTTTATCTTTTGTAACAGTTACTTGGAACATCTGAAAGTGCATAATTCTAACTCAAAACTGATGTGAGAGGATAAGACACATGTATTTGTCCCTTAAAATGATTGCCCACCCAAAATGATTCCTTATAATGACAGTTGGTAAGATGATTTGTCTCAGTAGTTATCTGCTTACTTTCCATCACATCTAATGTTCTCAGCCTCTTACCTAATGATCAATTTACATGTGTAGATTATTTAAATTTTACAAGAATTCCTAAGTATTTGAAATAGCCTTTCTAAGATAGTAAAGGATTTGTCATCCAAACCATGTATTTTCTGTAATCTCTATTCTATATTCACTGACCTAAGACTTCCCCCAGGGACAGTGTCCCTTGAAAGTGAATATGCAGAGCAGACATCACACATACCAGGGTAGCCGCCCACATAAATGGGATTGTTGGTGTCTACCGAGGTGGACTGGGTGTGTGGACTTTGAGCATGAACAGCATTCCCATCGACGATCAGTACCACGCGGTGTTTGCTTTTGTTAGCGTGCAGGGTATGCCACTTTCCATCACAAAGAGCACTGGCAGCTTTGGGTTCATATGTGGCTGTTATCCTGCCAGCACCATTGTTAACATGAAACAAGAGCTAACCAAACAACAGACACAAGCAAATATCTTAGTGCGTTTTTCCATATTTAAGGAGCATAGTCCATTTAAATAGTGTGCTTGAAGTGAATAAAATCTCAGTATTTTGCTAAAAAGGAGAGCAAACTATAAAAAACAAGCATTTGATGCAGAGGACCCAGGTTTGAAACCCTGAGGTCCCTGGCTTGAGCACAGGCTCATCTGGTTGAGTGCGGCTCACCAGCTTGAGAGCAGGGTTGCTGGCTTGAGCATGGCCCCATAGTCACTGGCTTGAGCCTGAAAGGTCACTGGCTTGAGCAAGGGGTCACTCACTCTGTTGTAGTCCCTAGTAAAGGCACATATGAGAAAGCAATCAATGAACAACTGAGGAGCCGCAACAAAGAATTGATGCTTCTCATCTCTCTCCCTTCCTGTCTGCCTGTCCCTCTCTCTGTCTCTCTCTCTCTGTCACAAAAAAAAGGAAAAGGAAAAAAAGAAGCATTTGTTTTTAAAAATAGCCTCTTAAAGGATTCAGATGCTATCCTATCCTTGCAATTTCAGAAAGGGCATATGGCCACCTCCCACGCTGGAGCCACTACCTTAGCATCGCGCCCCCAGACCAGCTCCCTCTTTTCAGAACAACAGCTGGCGGTTTTACTTAGGGTGCCAGTTCACAGCAGTTGCCAGAACCTATGAAGGAACATTTACTAACTCCCTTCTGACAAACTCTAGATGCTTCACCCCAGTGAGAGGTGAAAAAATAAAAAGTAAGACTTACAAGAGACAGGAGGGAAGAATTTTAGGGAAACTGTTGTAAAGTTCTTATGTTACATGTGAAGCTACTCAGTATTATTTTAAGGTAGATTGTGACACATTAAAGATGTATATAATAAACCCTTGGGCAACCACTAAAAAATGTTTTAAAAGAACAATAAATAATAATAATAATAATAATAGCAGTAAAATACATAATACATCAGACATTACATATTTTGCATCTATTTCAATTTTGATAAAATTTTCAAATGTCACATAAAATCTGCAAACGGATACACAATTTTTCAAAATGCTTTTGCGGTACAGATGAGAAAAAGAGTTGGCTATAAACTAGTGTAGAGAGGATATAGAGGCAATTTTGTTTATTATATGAAATGAAGCAAGAGGCCACATGAATTTTTTCTATTCTTCCCCCCATCCCTCATTCTAGGCTCTCCTTAGGAACAAAAACCCTGTAGGAAGTAAGCAAGAAATACTGGCAAGAAGCACTCAATTTAGTTGAATGTAGAGCATAGAGGCTTGTTTCTTGCCTCCCAGGAGACAGCAGCTCACAGAGTCAAGCATCTTAGTCCCATGACACCATAAGTTGACCATAGAAATGGTAGCCAACTGCAGTTACATAGAGAAAGGACCTGAGAGACCACTACCCTGCCTACCCATGTCTTATGGGTGGCATGGTAGACATTCCTAGTTTCTCATGTGACCCTCTGGGCGATACAGAAGATGAAGAAGCAGCAATGCCTCTGACAGCTGGGATAGGAAGCCTGATCTGCAGGGGACATTGGCCAAACCTCCAGGAGCAGTCCCTATACACTAGCAATGTGGAGATCTCCAACTGCTCCTTATAACCAGCCGGGGATGACTGGCCAAGTGCACAGAAAACAGAGGCTGCATCTGAAGATCAGGAAAGTTGAGTTATACCTCATCTGTTCTCAGGAGAAAGCTCACAGAAAAGAAAAAGGGCAATTAAGACTCCCTTCTCCCGAATTTTTCAAATAAGGTCCACCCAGATGAACCCAAAGGGGAGAGAGGAAGAATGAGAACCAGCATAAATTCTGAAGGAGGCAGTTTTAAAGCAAAAGAGCCTAAACTACTGTTAATTGTTCCGTTTGTTTTGTTCCCAACATGAGGAATGGAGGCTGAAAAGCTAATGCAGAATAGTAATAAAAAAATTATGTTTGTTGCATTAAAAATTAAACTGTGGCACATCAATCCCATGGAATACTCTGCAATAAAAGACATGAACTATTCATACACTTAACAACTTGGATGAACCACCAGGAAATGAGGCTGAGTCGGAAAGACAGCCTCAGGAGGACACATACTGCATGATTTTATTTGTGCAACACTTCTGAAATAACAGAGATGGAGAACAGATTACTGCTTGCCAGGGGTTAGGATGCAGCGGGAGAAAGTTGGAGAAGGTAGTTCAGGGGAGACTTGTAGTAATGGTATAATTAAGCAAGTTGATTGCAGTGGGGTTTTTATGAAGCTACACATAAGTGCATGTATAACAGACGTCAATTTATATTCCGTGGATTATGCCAATGTCAACTTCATGGATTTGACATTGTACTAGAATTATGCAAAATGCTACCGCTGGGGGAGGCTAGGTGAAGTGAGAAAGAGGACCTCTCTGTACATTTCACTGCAACTCCCTATGAATCTATAGTTATTTCCAAATAAAATTAGGAAAAATGAGGCATTAGTTCGGTAGCTTTCAGTTTGTTCAGGAACAGAACTTGTTTGTAGTGTAGCTGCAGTTTTGCTTTAATTCAATTCCAAAATTCCAAAATAAGTTACTTAAAAGCATTTTAGGATTATCTGTTTTTTAAATATTAACCAAAACCTCTTCTCCATTCCATTAAAGTGGATAACTGGAAGTATGGGTCTAAGTATTTCTGCTGTTTCTCAATTGCTCCATCTCTAAGATGGGGGCAAGGCAGGGACCTCATCAAGATTAAGCGCCTACCTTGCCATTCACAATCTCCAATCCAATAGCATCCACCCTGGTGCTGCTGATGCCCAGGAGGACGCCATTCTCTGAGGAGGTACGAAACTCCAGTGTGATGTTTATATCCGATCGAACTTTGTAGCCTTCTTTGACTGAAAAACACAAGGCAAGTTATGAGTTATGAGTGAGTCCTGCCCAGCCCAAGAAAGCTCAGGCTTGGATAGATAACCCCCGCACTCCATAGTGGGCTGGTTGGCTGTATATTAACACTCCTGATTGAGGTTCAGGAGACTTGGTTCCAGCTTTTTCTCTGGACCCAGCTCCACCGCCAGTAAGTCCCCTCCACACTCCGAGCCTCAGCCTGCACATCTTCAAGAAGAAGTGCTGCTTCCCAAGAAGGTACACATTCAGTGGGGCAGTGCCAGGAGGACTGCAGCCAAGGCAGGGACCCTCTCATGCAGAGCCATCTAGGGAAAAACCAAAAGGGCTTTGGTCCAATATAATCCTCCCATCATCCATACAAGACCAGCCCAGTTATTTTCCCATATCTACAGACTGGGTAGGTCATCATTTACTGAGTGTATTAGCGTCTCCACTAGTTTTTGTTAAAAGTGGAGATTTAGTTGAGTGAATTTTTTACTTAGATAAAAAAAAAAAAAACACTGAGATAAATTGGGGATATTAGCAATAGAAGGCAGTTGTTACCACACCCAGGGTTAAAGAAAGAAATGGGAGAAGGTCTGAGTGCAAACAGGAAGTTAACCAGCAAATCACATATCTAAGATGAGGAAGCAATGTCAGATACGTTATAAGGGCTAGTTCTAAGCCTTGAAGAATTTACATTCCAAGGCAATTTAAAGATTTAAATTCCTCTACTCCTAGGTGATTACTATTTTCAACAATCTAAACAATTTCTTCATCAAATCTAACTTGCATTTGGCTGGCTGGTCTATGTATTTTATTTTATGCTGTTGATCTTTATTAATTCAAAGGTTTTTATTAAGTTGGACAGTGAGAGCATGTCTTACATAAATTTGAGGAGGGTACAGATAATTCTAGGACCACATGCTGCCAGAAGCTGTACTGACCCTGGTGTGGAAGCATTCTCCAGGCCATCTGGATGGCACAAAAAGTGAGAAGGCTTGTACATTAGAAGTTGAGAAATCAGGATAAACTGAAACATTTAACTATGGGGTCTTGCTGCAGCCTTGTCCAGTGGGTCCAGTCCTATCCTATAATTATTGGATCCATATCATCTTAGGGTACAATCTTTTGAGATTGTTGATAATACGTACCAAGAGCTGCATAGCCACTGCCTTCAAAGAAAGTTCCTTCTTGGGCCTCTGCATAGCACCCGGCTACTGCAAATTCTGACACTGGGCTGTCCTTGCCCAGCTGTTTGCTGTTCACTGTCACCTCCCCAATGCAAGCGGCGATGCTGTGGGTGATCTAAACCAAATTACATGAGTGGATGGTAGTGAATACAACAAGGAGGGCAAGAAAAACACTTTAAAAATATTTCCATTTGGTTTTTAAAATTGAATTGCCACAATACTTCACATGAATGTGTAACTTAAAGCTACTATTTCAGTATCTTTGCCAATAATGCAGTCAACGTGTTTTCTGTTAATTTGATTAAATATTGTAGAATCAAGAATGAGGAATTTTCTAATCTGCAAATACAGATCCCCTGGACTTCCCTGAATTGCACGGGGACTAAGGGCTGTGGAAAGGAAAATGTTCGTTACTTGACAGGAGGGCTGGCTGTGCTTCAAGGGGAAGCTGCAACATACAATCAGTCTAGGGATGTGGTAAGAAAGGGCTGCATCTTGCAGCCAAACCCCAGGTCCAAAAACAAGACAGTTTCAACATGAACACGTTCCTCTAAAAATAAACACAAAGGTCATAAGGTAAATGGGCCCCGCACAGAAAATGCTGCTTACATTTCCAATGTTCCTGGGCCTGTAATTGGAGGGAAGGCCGCCTAGGTACAGCTTCCCTTCCACATCCAAGGTGGTGCCATCTCCCACCGTGGTCACCATGGGGGATTCCTGGCCATCAACCATCATGAAGCCCTTTCTTTTAAAGTATTCTGTCTTGACCTAGAGCAAAATGAAAATGTCTGTAATTTTTAAGGAATGAGAAGACTTTAACAGATGTTTGCCGCTCCGTTCATGATAGCTGTAATAGCCTGGCTGACACCCTAAAGGAACACTCAGTCCCTACACAGCTGCTGCTGCGAAGGGACTAGCCTGGCAGGAGACAGGAAGCAGGCGGAGGTAGCCGATACAGAAAGGAAGGTGTTCCAGAGGCTTGGTAATAAGACAGCAAATGCCATGCTCTCAGTCTCCGCTCATTCACACCATGGGAGGACTTTGTTTATTTTTTGTCAAGTGGAGACCATTTCTGGTAACTTTCATTCATTTCATCAGTGTTTGCTGAGTGCCTAGGACAGTGGTTCTTAACCTTTTTTGAGATACTGAACCCACCAGTTTCATATGCGCATTCACCGAACCCTTCTTTTTTTTTTTTCATTTTTTTTTAGAGAGGAGACACACACACACAGAGAGAGAGAGAGAGAGAGAGAGAGAGAGAGAGAGAGAGAGAGAAAGAGGGGAGGAGCTGGAAGCATCAACTCCCATATGTGCCCTGACCAGGCCAGTGCAGGGTTTTGAACTGGCGACCTCAGTGTTCCCAGGTCGACGCTTTATCCACTGCGCCACCACAGGTCAGGCTGAACCCTTCTTTAGTGATAAATAAAATATGATTTTTTTTCTAAATTCAAGATATAGGTATATGTTTTTTTACTGGTGCACAAAATGAGCCGTGCATGAACATCACCTTGCTCAAAGAACAAAACCAACAAAGTGCATGAACTCACAACAAATTACGGTATTACTTTATTCTGGCCTCCACGGCAGAGGCTTCTCCGAACCCCTGAGACCGACTAATCGAGCCCTTAGAATCCTTAGGGTTCAATAGAACCCAGGTTAAGAACCACTGGCCTAGGAGGTATCAGGCACTGAGCCAGATCCTGGGGATGTTTCAGGAAGCAGGAAAGTTCCCTGCCTGCAAGGAAGGAGAGAGAGCGAACACACAGCAAGCTAGAAATCAAAGGGAATGATTTCACTGCAGTGAAGTGGAAGGGACGCAGGGATAAATGAAGTAGAACTGGGAAGGTGTGACCAGAAGCTTCTTGAGAGCGTACCGTGTGCCACTTGCCATCATTGAGCAGCGCAGGGTGAGAGACCGCTGTCCGTCCCTTCCCAAGATCAAACATGAAGTGGAGGCGGCCCCCGTGCAGCTGGAGCGTGGCATAATCCACTTGGTTCTGGTGAGCCATGTAGTAAATCAGACCACTGGAGGCAAATGTTCGGAGGTTTAGCTGAACCGAGAGCCTGCAGGACAGCAAGAGCTCAGCCCATGGAAAGGAATAAACTTTCACACTTACTTTTTAAGTTAACCTCAAAGAGGGAACCCAAACATTATTCCAAAGTTTATACGTAGTATCTCAGGAGAGAGAGGCTCACTCATTTACCCATCCGTTCATTCGACTGATGGTTACTGTGTGCCTGCGTCTGCCAGGCACTGTTCCAGGAGCTGAGGCTGAAGCAGCGAGCAAAGGGATGTTCCCTTCGCCTGTGAAAGTAATACCAGAAATGCACCAGAGTTCAGGTCGGGATGGAGGAGGCCGATGGTGCCTACATTAAGTAGTTGGGTAGGCAGATCTGAAGGATGGCGTTTCAGCTGAGAGGTGAATGGCACACAGGAGCAAGCCCTTCAAACCTCTGCAGGGAGCCCCGAGTAGGGCCAGGTGGGAGATGGCTGCACGCAGGGATGGAGGGAAAGGTTGTGTCTGGGTGTCCTCCCGCAGCAGGAGGCATTGATGTCACTAAAGCACACTAGGATAAGAAAGGGGCTTGAGGGGCTTTGGGAGGCAGAATTTAGGTTTTATTTTAAGTGCATTGGGAAGTCACAGGAGGGTTTTAAGAAGCGGGGTGAGCATGACTTGATTTATACTTTATAAGACAATTCTGATGTGAAGAACAAATCCAATGGGGCCAGGGTGACAGCAGACATCAGGCAGGCAGCAGTTAAACAGTCCACAGAGGTCTGGTGGTGGCTTTAGCCCAGGTTGGTGGTGGAGGATGCAGAGGAAGGGAACTAATGCATGAAATATTCTGGAGGATGAGACAGTAGGACTTGCAGATGGACTGAGTTTGGAGGTTTAGGGAAAGAAAATAACTTCCAGGTTTGGGACTTAGGCAACCAGGTGAAGGTGATGATATCTACAGAAATGGCAAGGACCAGGAGAATAGTTTGGAGAAGTACTGTGAATTTTCTTTTGATGTGTTGAGGTAGAGGAGCCTGTCCCAATCCACAGAGATGTCAAGTAGCCAGTTAGATATACAAGCTGAGTTTTAAGTGAAGGTCAGGGCTAGAGATGTGGGTGTTGGCAAATGGAAGTTATTTCAAAGCCGCCCCGGGAGAATATGTGGAAGGGGCCCTGGCCTTCACTGATGGAAGAAGAGCCAGCAAAGGAGACTAAGTTGGGGCAGGCAGGGAGAGAGCAGGAAACAGGAGCATGTGGGCTAAGGATGTTGAGTGGCCAAGTGTGTATGATGCTGCTGAGGGCCCAGCAGAGGAGGAACAATGGAATGTGACCATAGCGGGTCTTGGGACTACTATGAGACAGTGAGCACCCGAGTCAAAAGCAACAGAGAAGTGAGGGGAGGCCGACCAGATGGGTAGGGGTAGGAATGAGGAGTGAGAAAAGGCAGACACATAAGAGAATTCCTTTGAGAAATCTCACTGTGCAACAGAGCCAGGACACCATGTGTGAGGGAGCAGGGGTGCTGTGGAGAGTTCCTGGAGAGTTTCTGTTTTAGGAGTTAAAATTGGCCCTGCCTGGTTAGCTGTCAGTTAAGAGCGTCATACCGAAACAACAAGGTTGCAGGTTTGATTTGCGGCCAGGGCACACACAGGAGGCAACCAAAAAATGCACGACTGAGTGGAACGACAGATGCTTCCCTTTCCTCCTCCCCTTCCTCTCCTTTTGTCTTCCTGCCTTTCTAAAAAAATCAATAAAAATTAAGCCGGATAGCGTGGTCGGTTGAAACATCGTCCCAGATCACGGAGGTTACTGGTTTGATTCCCTGGTCAGGGCACATACAGGAGCAGCAGCTTGATATTCTTCTCTCTCTCTTTTCCTGCCTCTCTCAAAAAAATAAAAAAATAAAAATAAATAAATAAAAAGTTAGAGTCCACTAGAAAGGGAGTGGATACAGGCATAGGCTCTGGGGGCCACAGTGACTGGGTGTCAATTTTATCTCTACTGTGTGACTCTGAGCAGATAACTTACTTCCCCATGCCTCAGTTTCCTTGTCTATAAAAGGAAGAGAACAATAATACCTTCTTCATAGGACAATTGTGAGGACAAGGTTAGGGAATGTGTGTAAAATACTAGTCAGTCTCTGGCACAGTATCTGTTCCTCTTGTTATCACTGATAATGAGAAGGATGATGATACCCTCTTTGCATTGATGAGAAACCTGTATGAAAAAGGGAAACAGGGGTGCTTACTGTCTCTGAGAGGGGAGAGGGGATGGGCTCTGAGGGCAGGAGGGAGAACAAGGACTGCTGCCCTGTGGTGGCTGGGAAAGTGGTGGAGGGGTGAGGACAAAGACAGTGGGTTTCTCTTTTTGGAGATGGACAGACAAAAGAGTTCTCTTCTTAATGAGGCATGAGCTTGGGCATGAAGAAGAATGTATGAGTTTTAAGAAAAGAGGAGAAGCTATGACAAATTAAAAAAACATTAGAGGAATGTATTGGCTCCCCATGTAGCCTGGAAATTTGGTCTTTGGCCATGACTTAATCATATAACCAGGTAGGACGGAGACATGCATTTCTATAGCCTTGACTGCCAGCTAGTTCTGGCATGGATTAGGTCAAGTGTGGGTTTTACCTGTGGTCACAGCAGAAGAGATGGGAGTGTTAAGGGAGTTTGCAAAGGAACACATGTAATAAGGGCATACATCCTCTTGTATTGTGCTGTGGGGCTGGAGAAGGGACAGATGGTCATGAGGAGCATGAGGGCTTAGAGGTCCTGATGCAGGTGAGGAACTCCTAGGGGAGCAACAGAGTAGAGATGAGAACGAGGTCGGATACATGGGATGCTTAGGTAGAGAGTTTGGAGGTGGAATAAAGCCTTATCAAGTAGGCAAGGCATGACCCTGGAAAGAGGGTGGCCGATGAGAAAGGAGGACAGGAGCTCTGACAGATTGAAGTCAGAATACTTGAAAGGTCAAGTGTCGGGTGGCTGGAATTCATGGAAAATGATAGTAGGAGTGTTAGAAAAAAGACACTAAGCTAAGGTCTGAAGGTGATGGGAGTGGTGATCACAGAAGGCAGTAACAAGAGGTATAAGATATAGCAGAGTCTGGAGATATGAACTTCAGATCAGCTACAGTGGTCGGCAAACTCATTAGTCAACAGAGCCAAATATCAACAGTACAACAATTGAAATTTCTTTTGAGAGCCAAATTTTTTAAACATAAACTAGATAGGTAGGTACATTCCTTATTGAGGTAGTGTCCGCATGTGGTATTTTGTGGAAGAGCCACACTTAAGGGACCAAAGAGCCACATGTGGCTTGCAAGCCGCAGTTTGCCGACCAGGGATAGACAGTTGGAGGAAGAGAGAGGAGGGATGTGGGGTTGGAGTAACTTGGCCCAGCCTCAGGCCTTGAGACCTGGAGATGTGAGCTGGCTTCCCCTGAGAAGGGTCGTTGGGGACAGGCAGGTATGAGGGCGAAATTGAATGTGTAGACCAGCCTGTGTGTGGCCCCAGTTTGGGGGGGAGGCAGTGAAAGTTTGGATAGACAATTTCATCAGGTTAATGAATGCTTACAGTAGAATGAGGTTGATGATAATAGAGCTAGGGGACCTTGGATTCCAGAATGAGGAGTGATTTAGACAGATCTCTCCGTGCTCTCCTCCATACACACAAAGAGGCTAGACCAGCCATCCTTTAGAAGGGGTGAAGAGAAACCACAGGAACCACACTGAACCACATTGTCAGCATCTGATTTGCGTGAAGGCTGCATTTCTATCTCTGCCTTCGCACTGCCACCTTTTGGTTGCCAGTTGAGCACTCAAAATATAAGAAGCTGCTTTTAGAAAAGACTCATTGCTGAAAAACACCTCCCTATGCATACAGCAATAGTGCACCTCAGGAGGACTTTCAAACAATGCCTACCTCTTTCTGACAGCCATCTGATTGAAAGGCAGTACTAAATGGCTGCCTTGGGCAAGACCAAACTGGTGAGCGTTGGGGACATCCTCTGGGGCTCGCTCCACAGCACACTGTCGCTGTAAAAGATGCACAAGACTCTTAGCCATGTGCAGCCAGGACCCCTGTGAACACGTGCACGCTTTCCATGAAGAAAACATCTCAGAAGCAATGGTATCAGAGCACCAGCAACCACAAATACATGTTTGCACTGATTTCATTTTCTTCATGCTAAATACTTTACTCACAGGCCCTTTATCTCTCTGAGACAGCAACTGAGCTCCCGTCTTTGTCCTCAATCCTACTCAAGTGGTAAGGCCTGGCTGCCGCCCTGCCATCACCCCTCTCGAAAGAGGCTGGAGATGTTAGCCATTACAGAAGCAGCTGTAGCACGGGCACTGGACACTGGAAGGGCCCACAGGTCACAGGCCCAGTAGTTTGCTGTCTCTGATTCCTCATGGACAGGAGATGGTGGAGCCAAGAGGAGCCAAGCTCACAGGGGCTCCTAGTGCCCCAGGGCAGAAGGCGAGGAGCCTGAGAAGGTGACCTCCATGCTGACTCCAGACCAGGTGAGGCCTCGGATTCAATTCTCCAGCTTCGGGTGGGCAAATGCCACCGGAGAACTGTCCTGAACTCCAAGACTGGCCCTCCCCGGAGGATCGGGAGGAGCGCTTTCTGTAGGACTGCGCTGTTATCTCAACAATGCCAGTGGTACCTTCAGCCCAGGGAGGGGAAGCTGAAACTAACAATGACTGCCATTAAAATATCTCATCAAAACTGGCTTTTCCCAGATAAATCAAATCCTTTTCCCTCTCTCTCTCTTTTTTTTTAAGTAACAATGATATGCACAATGGCTTATGTTAAGTACTTATCACATTTCTGACTAACTCCAAAGTGATCACGAGTTCTTACAGAAACTGTCAGAATGCTTGCTGTATGGCGGCCACATATGGGTGCCCGAGCGCCACACCTGCAGTCTGTACAGGCTGAGCAGGTCCCGCGTGAGTCTGCGGAGGATTGCTCCTCCCTGCCCCTGCACTGCTTGCATCACAGATCACTCTGCCCAGCCCCTTTTACAAAGTGGCCCCCAGATGGTACTGCCAGGGAGGACATCGGGGGAGCTAGGGGGACAGGTGCGGGGGTAGGTGGGGGGGAGAAGCTGATGTCCCCCTGCTGGGCTCCCCGTGGTCTTCCTGCGCTTCCGTGCCCACCAGAGGCTTGCTTCCCCAGCAGTCCTGGCTCCCAGGCCCCCTTTCTGTCATTGCTTTCCCAGCACTTAAAAAGGGTGGCCCCATTTTAATTTCCCCTCCGGCATCCTCTTCTTTCTGACTGGCCCTGATCGCTCCAATGGAAGAAAGCCCCTTACTGGACTTGGTAAGGGCTGCGGCTCGGGTGGAAGCTTGCTGTCCTCTGCACCACGGGCTAGCGTGGGCCTTTCTGAAAGCAAGCAGGTGTCCAAGGCCACTTGTCCATAGCCAACTGCTCTCGTGAAATCCAGAAGTCTAGATACAAACAAAGTGTTTTTAACATTATTTAAGGCTTGAAACCATCTGACACACCTATTTATTAGAATATTATTGACTCTGTTCCCTATGCTGTGCTTTTGTCCCTGTGACTATTTTGTAATAACCAGTTCGTACTTCTTAATCCTGATCACTTGTTTTATATAATGTCTAGTCACGGAATTGTACATGTGAAACTAATACAATATTGTATGTCAACTGTAATTGAAAAATAAAAAAATGATAAAATAAAAATAAAATTTTTGAAATAGTTTAAAAAATAAAATTAATTAATATATTACAAGCCAACACATGAGCAAGTGTCATCTGATTATTGAACATTTGAAATCCATTAAAAATCCATTGATATATTACTCTTAGAGTAACCAACTGACCATCTTTCACAGTGACAAGAGGTCCAGATATCCTTATACATTTTCTCGTTTAATGTTTCTGCCCACCCCCACCCATCCAGCACATCTCTGCGCAGCCCACCCAGCCACTCCTGAGCATCCTTGTAGACCTGGCTCAAGTTCAGGCCCTTCCTGCCGCAGCCTCAGCTGGGCTGCCTCAGGGTACATTCTGTCTGGCTCTCACAGAGCTGCACAGTGGCTCCAGTTAAACACTGATCCTTTCTTATAGGTTTCCCTTTGCCAGAAAGATCTCTACACTTGTCATAAATCTCTTTACCTTGAAGCCCTTGCAACATGCCCACTGTCCACACATACCCTCTTGGCACACTCTGAGGACTTGGCCATGAACAGCACAGAAATGTTTCTGCCCTATCGAGTTCCCAGCCTCACAGCTTTCAAGAACATAAAGATACTTAGTCAACTATTTAATAAGCAGACAACTGGGTAAATAAATACATCAAGTGTACAAATAATTAAATCTAAGGCCTGATTTTAATTGTGTTGAAATCGAATGCAATGTTTTACAAATATCAAGAACTTGCAAATATCAAGAACTCCTAAGGGGATCTTTCACAAAGAAGGACACAGACCATGAAAGGTCCAAGTCCTTGCTCAAGGTTACGAGATAAGTCAAGAGGGGAACTTCGGTCTCTTGATGCTCTGCGCATATTCCGTTTGTCCTGTGCAGATTCTGGTCTGCTCAGGTCAAAGCATGACTTTTGTCCCACCAGCATGCTGGCCACAGGCAGAAGGTGAGTGAGGAGGAATGAAATGCCCATGGGCACATGCCAATTCTCTTGATCATCACGAACTTCACACAGGGGATGGAGACTTCCAGTTCTTAATTAGGCAGTAATTGCTTTAGGAGGAGCCATTAATAAGCAGAAGGTGCAAGCAGCTGAACTGTAAAAGCCCCTTCAATCAATGAGCTCCAGACAACAAGAAACTTTTAACACAAAATCTCTATATTATCTTAAATGCATGCCAAAAATATATTTGACCTTTGCTATTAATTGACAGTTCTGTGGAACCAAGGTTTAATAATTTTTTTAATGTGATCTAGCCATCATTTTAATCCAATAAAATCCATTTGGGAGACTTTCATGATAGAACTATGGGGTTCACTTAAGGGATTTGTAGAATTTGGGGCAAACTCAAACAACAAACTTAGATGGCAGATTAGTGTCAGTACTCAGCATTAAAAGATTTGGAACTCAAAAACATGCTGAAAGTGCTATTTTACTCACTCCATGTTAAAGACGAGGTTTCTGATGCAGCCATGGAATGATTCTCTCATCTTGAGCATTGTGGTTCTCGCACCCTCTGGCACGCCCCCTATGTACAAGCTGGATACATTTATTGTTGTGCTTCCCACTGATGGACCCAAGTTCATTTCTACAGGAATTGTCTCATCCAATTGGACAGTGATAATACTAAAAGGTCAAAGAAAAAAATAAAAGCGTTTAAATATAATAAAACGTAACTGCCCATTTTAATACATAATTCTACAAGTACTTACTAAAGAATACTAGTTCCCTGAAAATAAATTTCAACATGACATTATATAGAATAAAATGGTGACTCTTGAAAATTAAGTTATAATTGAATATTCTCCAAAAATGAATGGGATGTTAATAAATATTATTAGATTCAAATGTTCTTCAGACAATATTTTTCTTTTACTTCTTTACCTGTTATAAAATGTCCAGTGTGCTTTCTAAAGCATTTAGTCTGTAGTTAGTTTAGTTACTATGTAACTAGTTATTATTTTATCATTTATTATTTATTATTGAGATAATGCTATTTATTAATACTATTTACCACAAAATTAATCTAACGTAAAGATAATTT
This sequence comes from Rhynchonycteris naso, assembly GCA_037038555.1. Taxonomy (NCBI): domain Eukaryota; kingdom Metazoa; phylum Chordata; class Mammalia; order Chiroptera; family Emballonuridae; genus Rhynchonycteris; species Rhynchonycteris naso. The sequence continues at coordinate 178,323,598 of CM072999.1, read as the reverse complement.
ATACTTGGCCCCAAAAAGGGCAGTGTTAATGTTGTTCAGTTATTAAAATTCTGCAAATCTCTTATGACAGAGCACATAAAATATTTACTAAGGAGATATTTTCACAAAGTTTTAGAATTATTTTGAAACTGTAAATACTCTGACTGCTAATGATGCCAGTAATCATCCCAATCATTCATGCACAGGGCACCTTCACAAGGTTTCTACTGGGAAGCCTTCCTGAGGTCACCACCCCCCAGTTACACAAATACCTCCTACTCCTTATCAAGGAGATGGAATGATCTTGTCCGTCGCCATAGGTGCCCGTGGGAGCACGCAACAGAGCTCTTATCGGGCTTGCTCCATTTCCAGAATGGACATGCACTTCAATGTGGCCTTCAATCAGCGTGATGGAAAAGAAGGGCTGGAAAGATTGCATAGAGAATTCCGCAGGAAAAACATTACTCTATAATTTTAAGAATTCTCACTTTATGAAGATAATGTAGGTGTAATAGCACCAATAAGTAATTTCTTTAAAATATCTCCATCAAAAACAACCATTTTAAATTTTGTATATTACTTTCTAATTTCTACTGATGTATTTTACATTCTGATTATGTTATTATCACTAACCAGATTAAATATTTGCATTTCTACACAGTCTTCATACTTATTATTTATTGTCACATTATGTACCAAAAAATAGATATACTGTAAGTCATTAATCTATTCATCCTTTTTTCAGTGTTATTGAGATATAATTCACATATAACATTGTATTAGTTTAAAGTGTACAACATAATGATTTGATATATGTATATATTGCAACGTGAGTACAATAAGTATAGTTGACATACAAATCTTGGCTATTATAAATAATACTGTATTGAACACAGGGGTGTAGATATCTTTTCCAGATAGTAGTTTCATTTCCTTTGGCTATACATCCAGAATTGAAATTGCTGGATCATACTGTAGTTCTATTTTTTAATTATTTTGAGAAACCTCCATACTGTTTTCCATAGCAGTTTCACCAATTTAAATCGCCAACAATGCAGAAGGGTTACCTTTTCTCCACAGCCTTGTTAACATTTGTTATTTCTTGTCTTTTGGATGATGGCCACTCAAACAGGTGTGAGCTGCTACCTGATTGTGGGATATTTTCCTTTATTGTTAAAATTTTAGGTAGTTTGTATATAATTTTTAACAACCATACATAATGAACATTTGAAATTTTTGTCTGTGAAATTGTTTCGAATATTTGTAAAAGTAGAATTAAAGAGTTGAAGGCTTTGAAAATGTTTAAAACTCCTAAAACTTTTTGTGCCATATTGAAATAAGTCCATAATAGAAGTGTTAGCATTGGGTGACAGCATTTCATTTATTTTTTCTAACTTAGTAGCAAACTTTGATTCCCAAGTGGTCTTGTTAAGACTGGTAGAAGAAAACAATCTGATGGTTCCCCAAAAAAGTAAACATACAACTATCACACGACCCAGCATTTCCAATCCTAGGTATACACCCCAAAGAAATGAAAACAAGTATTCAAAAAAAATTTTTGTATGTGAATATTCAAAGCAGTATTATTCCCAATAGCCAAAAGTAGGAACAACCCCAAATGTTCAAAGAATATAAAGAAATTATGCTGTGTACATATAGTAGAACATTAATTAGTCATTAAAAAAGTACTGATGCATACTACAATGTGAATAAACCTTGAAAACATGCTAAGTGAAAAACACTAAAGATCACATGTTGTATGAGTCTGTTTGTATGTAATATACAAATTATATGGATTCATTCATAGATAACAGAAAGAAGATTGGTGGTTCCCAGGGGCAGGGGTGGGGGGAGTAGAAAGTGACTTCTTAATGTCACAGGTTTTTCTTGCCAGTAATGAAAATGTTTCGAAACTAGATAGAAGAGGTGGCCTCACAACATAGTGAAAGTTCTAAATGCCAATAAATTCTTTACTTTAAAATAGCTACTTTTATGTCATATGAATTTCACTTCAACTGAAAAAGAAAAGATTGGTGGAGTGCATAAACCAATTCGTCATTCTTAACTTTTCATCATGTGGCTTGTAAGGTATTTGGGGTCTTCAAATTAGTGTTTCAGTCCTAGCTCTTACACATATATCATAGCTGTGTGATCTCGGGCAGATTAACCAGGCTCTCTGAACCAATTTCTTCTTCAGCAAAGCATAGGAAGCAGCAATCACTCGGCGGAGTGCTTGTGATCATTGCACAGCAATGTCTGTTAAGCCTCCTTCACAGCAGAGGACAGGACTCCGTAAGCTGTAGCTGCATGGCCTCTACTCCATTAACACAATGCATTAGTAGTCTGTGACATTTCTTCAAATTGTATGGCAAATGCAAGTTTGAGCAGGGGAAAGGGTAAACATCACCTGTTGAAATGAAATATTGTTATGGAAAACCATCAGCTCTTCTCTCTTCTCCTAGTGCTGGCCTGCTGTGCTTACCACAGACCACATCCTCTTTCTTCCCCTTCAATCCTGTCATCATAGCTAGACAAAGTCCTGCTCATGGAGCAGGATACTAAATAACTACAGAATTTGAGAACTTGCTGTCTTAGCCTTAGAATGAAGAGGAACAACCATAACATGTAGAAGGAAAATCAATATATGCTGTCTGGATAAGTTTAAAAAGAATTAGAGGTAGATACCAGTATCTTTCTTCTCAGTATCCAGACAAGGAACTTGGATTATGCAATACAAAGAAATTGCTTATTCATAAGAGAAAGACATTCAGCAATAGTCAGTTTTACTTATTAAAAATGCGTGTTCATAAACAATAATCATTTAGGACCAAGTCATTTTCCATCCAGTTTTTCCCGAAGTCATATCCTTCCTGACTTTGTGGCTTGATAGTGTTTGAGCTACTCACCCCATGGGCCTGTCGACTCTCCCCATGCTTGCCCAAGGCAGCCAGGATGACACCATTGCTGTTCGTGGTAGCAAATGTCACCAACAACATCGAGTCTGGTGACAAAGACTTGGATGGCAACTCAACGTAGCCGCCTCTCAAGAAGCTAACAGTCCGGATAGGCTGGTAATAGAGGAGAAGAAAGCACAAGGTCAGGTCCGTCTGCATGGTAAGCCTCCCTCCTGGGGGTTACTGCTGACTCCCCACTGCCTCTTTCCTGCTCACCCCACTGCTTTAGGTTCTATTACTTTATTGCATTGGTAAATCAGTGGGCATTTATAAAAATGATTTCAGCATTAATAAAATGCTTCCCACCTCTAGGATACAGCCTTTTCTCACTCCATAGGAATTTCTGAGTAAATCAAAAGTTGATCTGGATATTTCCAGGTTTTTGATACAGCCCACGTAGCTTTTGCTGGTGATGCCCTTCCTGCAGAGAAGGACAGGAGAACAAGGATTACAAGGATATTTTTGAAAGGACTAAAAATGAATCTACAAATAAGGAAGATCTGTTTCCATGTATTATTCTGCAGAAATGTGTAAGCCTCCCTCTAAGAAGGATATTGATGGTAAGAACTTCCAGATCTCAAACAAATGATCTCTTTAGGACTAAAAAAAGAATTTGTGTATTTGACTATTTAGATGAATAATTGGATACAAATATGTTTAATATTTCATGGGAAGCTATTGCAGTCATTGCAATTTAAACATACTAAAACACAGGCCAACAACAGATAGGGACAGACAAGAGAGGGAGAGAGACAAGAAGCATCAAATCTCCATTGTGGCACCTGAGTTATTTATTGATTGCTTTTTCATATGTGCCTTGACCAGGGGACTAGAGCAGAGCGAGTGACCCCCTGCTCAAGCCAGTGACCTTGGACTCAAGCCAGCAACCTTGGGCTTCAAGCCAGCGACCATAGGGTCATATCTATGATCCCACACTCAAGCCAGGGACCTCACGCTCAAGCTGGTTGAGCTTGTGCTCAAGCCAGATGAGCACTCGGTTCATGCCAGCAACTGTGGGGTTTTCAACCTGGCTCCTCTGTATCCCAGTCTGATGCTCTACCCACTGTGCCACCACCTGATAAGGCATTATACCATATTTTTCTTAACAGAAGTTGCCACACTGCTGGGTGGGGTGAGGCTATAATATGGTCAGGCTCTCATTTCCAAAGTAGGGAGATGACTGAAGAGCTCCAAGCTGTACACTTAAATATCATCTAGTCACATAATATCCTACTAAAGTCGCATCTCATTTTCCTTTCTCTCTGTATTGAACAATGAGCTCTGAGTCATTAAATAGCTATATGATTTAGAGTAAATCTCAATCTTTCTAGATCAGTTTCTTCTACTGTAGATGAGGTTCTACTGTAGATGAGGTTACTTGTAATCCTTGATGGTACCCAAGTGCCTTCCAGCATAATTCTGTAATTTGGTAAATCTTCCTCTTCTCTAACATCTACACTCTGTTATTTAGGCAGAGCACAGATGAACTATGACACAGCTTGTCACTACAGGAGCACCCCCAGCACACCATTTCATAGAATATCTGGAATCAGGGATTAGGAGACAGGCTTCCAGCCCTAGCTCTGTCTTGGCAGTGGGGTAAGACCTGGGACATGTGACCAATTTCCAAAAATTTAGGTATATTCATTTCTAACACTGGGGGTAAGGGGATGACTGCAGTTGTAAACTGTGTTCCTTGAAATTTTCAGAAATTTCTGGCAAGAAGAAGGTTGGTCACGGGAAAGTGGATTCTGGGTTGCTCAACCATAGCAACTGGAGTGGCTGAACTTCTGTGCCACACACTAGGATTCTGTACAAGAGCTCAGCTTGAAGGTGGGGTGTTGCTACAAATATATATTTGAAACCTCTGGGCTGGGTGACTCAATTTGGACATTTGATGATCCCACTCCCAGGAAGTTATCGTGCCTTCACTGTGGCCTTCCAGATGTGACTGAAAAAAGTTAAAGCTTAATTTTTCCAATCAAAAATTATAAAACTGAGGACATGAAGCACAGAAAGTTTATGTCAATTATTAACATCAGAAAGCTAACCATCACTGTTATGGAAGAATTTAATTGCATCTCTTCTCTGTCAACTTTAATCTCATTTCCTGGTGCCGGTTTTTTCAAGTTTCGCATATATTATTCATTCTAATCATATAAGGGGAATCCAGATAAGTGTACAGAAAGCATGATTTTATTTTTCTAGAAAGATGCTACTACTCTAAAATGTGCAGAGTGGAGAATGACTGTGATTGAAAGTGAGGTCTCAAAATATGGCACAGTAACAATTTTTAGATGTTCTAAAGACAACAAATATAAAATCATTATTTTTACTACCGAAGGCTTTCTTCACTTACCAGTTAAATAGGCACAGAGTGGTTTGAATCAAAGTAGATGTTATGGGTCAAATTGTGTTCTTTCCTAAAGATGTTGAAGGTCTAATCCTCATTATCTGTGAATATGACTTTTTTGCAAATAGGGTACTCACAGATATAATCAAGTTCAGATGCAGCCATTACAGTGAGTCCTACTCTAGTGTGATGGCCGTCCTTATAAAAATGAGAGTTTTGGAGACAGAGAGACAGAGGAAAGAAAAAATATGGACACAGACAGAACGTCATCTACATGCAGTGAAAAGCCTGGAGTCACCAGAAGCTAAGAGAGGCATGGGACAGAGTCTTCTCACAGCCCTCAGAAGGAAGCAATGGTGCTGACACCTTGATTCTAGATTTGCAGTCTCCTGAACGGTGAGAGAACACAGTTCTGCTATTAGAGCCACCAGGTTGGTGGTACCTTGTTAAGGCAGCCCTAAGAAGCTGGTATAGTTAGTTGGTAATTAAAGATATGAAAATTCTGTATGGTGGTATCATACCTTACAACTGCTGACCTAGGCAGTCCACCCACATAAATTGGATCTTTATCAAGACGATTAAGGTCGGAGGATGTTCCTGGGGTTTCACGTTGCTTGGTTTCCTTAAAACTGGTGTTATAAGCATCAATGACTGCTAGAAGTCCTACATGGAATCAAAAGGAGTGGATAAGAAAATTTACTTCCTACATTAAAGTAAAACATGAACTTCTGCCAACAAAGTTCATTTACAAAGACATGCTCTTTTACATTCTGCCATTTTGACTAGCGAATGTTCTTGAATAGTAACTGAAAATCCTCTGTACAAAAGTCAATAAATCCAGAGATAAAATAGATTTTTGATTTGTTTCTTGATTCTAACTGAGCATTTAATGTTAAATATTACATTTGGAAAGCAATCTATGAATTAAATATTCCTCCAACAAAATATGAATACTGACGTTTAGCATTCCAAAGAAAATAATGGCTTTTGATTAAAACATCATTTAGGAATACCCAGATAGCTAAAGTAAGACAACTGGTTTTGTAAAGATTTCTATTCCTATGAGGGCAACCAAAATCCCAACATCCAGCTGTGTAATCACTCGCCTTGCTTCCGGTTTCGTTGGAAGACGATTTTGTACCAAGTTCCATTGTTATACCGTTGGTCTGTAACAAGGGCAAGAGGTCCTGAGCCCAGGTCAACAGTGACTTTAACTCTACCATGGACCAGCTCAATGGATAAAAAGTCTTTCTGTAAAGAAGAAAAAGTAGTTACCCATCCCTAAATCATTATCATGAGATTATCTTTCCTTTCAAGTCAGGGATAGCAGAAAACTTCCAAAGTCAAACTGAGAAAGCTAGACCTGACCCAACAACCAGGGATCCATGATGTGAAACTAAGTGTCCACAGAGGTTTTCTGAAATACTAAAGAGATATGAGATAAACACATTATTATTAAAATCTACAATTCAGAAAAAGAAATGGATGTTCTCTGTGTTTTTCTTATTGAGATAGACAAATGGATTAGTTCTAAAAATAAAACTAAGTGATTGAGAGGAATCACCAATACATGGGACAAAAAGAAAATTGGAAACATGACATTCCAGTAAATGGGTTTCAAATAAGTCCACAGTGATCAGAGTGAACATACAAGAAGACACATTATTTAAGCTCAAAATTTAATAATAAATATTTAATTGATATCTGTAATGATGGGAAAGCTATTTTCTACTTGGTGCTCTTCCAAAGATTCTTCAATGAATCTGTATTGATATAATCAATAAATTATTTAATATGGGAAATAGTATGGCCTATGTTTATATATACATATGTGTGTGTATTGTGTACATGTGTGTGTGTGTGTGTGTGTGTGTATATATATATATATATATATATATATATATATATATATATATATATTAGTATAAGCTCAAAAAAGTAGTCATTAAACATAAATGTCCTCATAGCAATCTAACTGTATATACACACACAGTAGAGCCAAGAGTGCCATAAAAATTCTTACAGTGCCATTTGAAGTGAGGTAGAGAAGAAGTCCATTACTTGAAAAGGTACTAAAAAGCATAATTATGTGTGTCACCGTAGCCCGGAGTGTCTTCTCCACCACAGAATACCCACTCCCATCAAAGTAGAAGGAGGAGTCTTCTTTCTGAGGGCTGCAAAGCAGAGCAGGTGAATTACAATCCATTGGCAGGAAGGGAGTTCAGGAGAATAAATGACATAGTCACCGAGTTTTCCCTCACAGGAATCACGGTAGTGCTATATTTCCATAATTATAATATCTTAATATATGCTGGTCAGGAGATTTTACAAGACAAATACTTAGTTGCTTTATAAGGAAAATAAAGTTAATGTAGGCAGTCTTCCTTGAAGTAAAAAAAAAAAATTCTCCAAAAGATGGAAAAGTGCTATAAATATTTTTACATACCAACTAGATTTCTATTTGTTTTAATTTCATTTAATGTAACTGTTCTTTGTTAATTCCAGTTCTTTCAGGAGAATTTTTATACTGGCATTTATCACCCTCTATTGGTGGTAACTAATACATCAGTGAAACTGGAATTACGATGGAAGATAAATACGTACCATTGTTCTAGAAGGACCATAAAAAAAAAAAGACAAAGAAAACTTCAAAACTACAGGATGAGCTTACAACAGAGTTATATAAAGTGGACCACAGCTTTTCAGATCAGTGTATTTTCTCGTCTTCCCCATGCCTCAAAAGGCTGACTTGATACAATATAAAAATAACTCAAACCCAGTAAATTGCAAAGTAAGTTCATCTGGAACACATCATTATTAGGTTTAAAAATACACTTCTGGAATCACATAGGGCTTGAGAATGAAACTTGGATTAAGATGTTTTCTGGATATGAATTTCAATTTTTCCCAGTTGAAGGTGTAATAACCCAACTCAGTGCCACATCTTCAAGCAGGACAGGATAACCAAAGAGTAAAATTGTTTCCATTAACAACAACAACAGTAGGGCTTTGTGAAACCTGATGTGTCATTTGCTGCTTTCTGCAGTCTAACTTTTTCTAAAAACTTCTGTCTTTCTCTTTTAGGAAATATAATTTAAAGAAAATACACTCTACATAAACTCAAATTGTGGCTTAATTCTCAATTCTTAAATTCTGAAACCTGTGTCTTCCTACAAGCATGTTCTATTGCTCTACTTCTTGGCTGACCAAAGCTTCATAAGGCTAAGGATGCAGACTCTAGAGCCAGACTGCTGTGGTTCAAATCCCAGCTCCCCCGCTTACTGTCTTTGAAACCAGAAAAGATACCCAACCACTCAGCGCTCATTCCCTTCACCTATAAAATAGGGATAACAAGAGAACCTCTCATGTATAGAGAGTTATACATGATTTAATACATGTACAGTTCTTAACAAGGGGCTTGGCACATCGTAAATGTCACTCTATTTTAGTTCTGATGATTCTGCTGTGATCAGAGGTCCTTCATGGTTCCCCATGCTGCCTACTAAAAGCTGAGCTTCACAGATTAAGTATTTTCCCAAAGACACATTCAAGAAAATGGTGAAACCAGGTTTCAAACAAACCTCTAGAAATCTGTCTTGTTCCACTGTGCACGCCCCCTCCCCACCTCACCCCCCGCCATTGTCATGCTCTTGAACTGTCTGCTCTTGAGAATGTGTAACCCTTGCCTTGGTTTCTCTCCATCAGCAGGACCTGAAGAGAGATGTCATGAAAAGGATGTAGTCAAAGATGATACTGAGCATGACTGCACTCAGGTCAAGGACACATTTTGGGGGCTTGTCACCCTGTGCAGCTTCCATTTTATGACCGTAAATCCCAGGAGTCTCTCTAGTCAGCCAGGTGCCTATCTTCCAGGGGAGTCCAGCCTAGGTAAGAGGCCAGGATAAATAAAAGCAGGGCAGGGAAGCACACTGCAGTCAGGAGAGATGCCCTCCTCTCTCTCCCTGCCTCTCAGCCCTGCAAGCCTGGAGGAATCACTAGACCTCTCTGATCCCGGATCTCACTCATGGGATGGGGATAATGTGTCCTTTCCTATCCATTAGCACTTGTGCAGCTATCAAGGGAGTGAGAGAATGCCTGGATCCAGGTCTAGGATGCTGCCCCATTTTCTACAGTGAAGAGCATTTTTTAAATGTTTTCATTTAATATTTTCCCCTAAACCATGAGAAATCAGAAGAGGTAAATTCGTGTGACTTGGGTTAACATCGCCAGTACCTAGCAGAGGTCCCAGAGCACAGGTAACTGTATGTCCCAAGGCCAGCTACTCAACCAATGTTCTATTGCAACAGCCACTCATAACTAATATAAGAATAAAGGCCTGTTAATTAAATAAAAGTCTTCTTTTTCCATATTTAGATGAGAACTATCAGAATCAATGGTTTATTTTTGTAATCTTTTAAGAATTTCCAAGATTTGTCTGAGCAGGTGGTAGCACAGTGGATAGATCACTGACCTGGGATGCTGAGGACCTAGGTTGAAAACCTGAGGTTGCCAGCTTGAGTGCAGGCTCATCCAGCTTGAGCATAGGGTCACTGGCTTGAGCGTGGGATCATAGACATGACTCCATGATCGCTGGCTTGACCCCAAGGGTGGCCAGCTTGAAGCCCAATGTCACTGGCTTAAGCCCAAGGTCACTGGTTTGAGCAAGGGTCTCTGGCTCAGCTGGAGCCCTCTGGTCAAGGCATATATGAGAAAGCAATCAATGAACAACTAAGGTGCCGCAATTACGAGTTGATGCTTCTCATCTCTCTCCCTTCTTGCCTGTCTGTCCCTATCTTTTGCTTAAAAAGAAAATTATAGAAGTTGTTTATAATTATAAATATATGCTGACACCATATATAGAAGTGCAAATACATTCAAAGAGAAATAAAAAAATTATGTTTATTTGGTAATATAAATTAAAATTAAAGTTAAGTGCTCATATTGAGAATTTTATTTAATCTAAAGGACATCAGTGGACCACACCAATGATTTAATAATGGCAAATTACACACAAAGGCAAAAGGCATAATGACTTCAAATCACTGGTCTGTGAAAACAGATTCGGTTTCTAGAATTGATTTATTTAGCTCTCTGAGCTAAAATTTTTAATAGGTAGAGGAAATTACCTCAAATGAAGACAGTTATATCAATTTATAAAACTAGACATAAAGTTCCAGTTTATGGCTATATCAGCATTTGCCAAAGCATGTTTTATGGAACATAAGAAACTACAGAATGCTCCTTTTTAAAAAGAATTTGGGGTCAAATGAGTATGGGAGAAGCCATAACGCCAGCCTCTCCCTGTACAAGGTTACTGTGCATAGCCACACAGTAAAGCAATGTGCTTAATTTTTTAGCTCGGTGTTTTCCAAACATTTATGATCATTACACTCCCTACTGCCAGTTTTCTTTTAAAGAAATATCTACTAATGTTTTACCAAATTACAATTCTTAAAACAACCATATTTTTTGAAATGTTGGTCAATATATTTCTAGAATAGCCCACTGATTCGCTCAGTACCCATAAAATACGTTCAGTCAAAGCTTAGTTTGATTGAGCTAATGAATCAGTTTGACCCTAGAGCTCAGCTGCATAGCCACCCCTCTACAAAAATGCCAATTCCGGAATTAGTGTCTGGAGGATGGGAGCATCGCCAGTCCTTGCTCCCTGTAGAACCTTCATAGGTCAGACTCAGGGTGGGTGCAAATCTGGGGGGAGGGCAGTACTCAAGGAGCACAAAGCCCATGGCCACACAAAAAACGAACTCCCTCATTCCAAAGAAGAGAAGAGCCAGCAAGCATTAAATTTACTCCTTGATGCAGTTTGAGGTCAGTGGTTTTAAAATAACCCTGAAAATGACTGATGAAAATTGGGGATATAGTAACAGCTAAAGTAGAGGGACATTTTCCATTTTAGAAACACTCAATTTCTGTTAAGATTCCCCTTTCCACAGATAAGATTAATGATCTGGGGTCAATGCAAGAGACAGAACCCAGGGGTTGGGACATTTTTCATGTCCAAATTGCTAAATTGCTGACAAGACTTCCTTCCATGCTAGAGAAACAGCGTGAGGAAACAGGGATGGATAAGAGCCTCAGTGTGGGCGTTCTGTTCCTAAAGTTCAAGAGCAGGCATTAGTACCTCACAGGGTAGTATCATTTTGATGAAATTTACTGATTACAAAACCTTGGTTCTTCACTTATCAAGAAAATAATCCTGGGACATTAACCTGGAAAGCAATGGGCTATCCACACAGGAAGATCAGAAATGAACATTGGCATTCATATTTATAAAGTATTTTTACATATATCATGTTATGTGTTCATCACCATAATTTTGGGATGTAGATAAGATGAATATGATTATTGTTTTCCTGTTCTGGAAGATCTAGTGACTTGAACCCCAAGTCACTGTAAGACTTGGTAGGAGAGCTGGGCCAGGAGCCTGAACAACTAAGGTTCCAAACACAACACTCTTTTTAGTCCTAAGCCTCCAATTACCACACTTCTGGTCGTAATGTTTCAAGCAAACTAAGGAAGGGGTAAGTGGCTAATAAAATGCTTACACTACAAAATCCCAAGCTAAGAACCATACAAGAAAGGAGACCTGACAATGACAAAGCAGAAATTCACCCATGAGTTTCTAAATGAAATGCAAGTTGCTTCTAACTGATCTTGTCACAGCTCACTGTTACAGATATCTACGCAGACAGGGAAGCCATCAGATAGGAGAAATTATATCAGATGTTGCATTTCTCTAAAGCAAAGACAATCTATTGTTTTAATTGCTAAAGGACTAGATAACAGGTCTTGTATACTTATGGGGTTATAGTTATTTTATTAGAAAATAATAGAGGAGGTGGTGAGCTTGGTGAGATTAGGTTCTCAATGTCCTCTATTGGCTCTATTGGATCAATATATGCAAAAAGATAATAGGTAGTTGATATCCATTTCCAAGTACATTTTATCTCTAGAATTATATAACTTAAGAATAGAAAAGTACTTGTTTATAAAAATTGACAGCACACACACATGAAAATTCTTATCCTTGGAAATATTTTCAAAATGGAAATGTATAGTGGTTTACCCAAGGCCTATTGTGGCTCTTTGAGGCAGAAGGTTGTTTGGGCAGATGTCTGATGCTTCCCGATTTTATGATCCATGATCAAAGCATACAGTACAAGACACAGTAATAAGAGTACATTTTAAGGGTTAAAAATGTTACCTATGCTTCTATGAGTATCCTTTGCAGTAAGAAGAGTGACATCACACACTATTCATTCTTGATGTACATATAAGTTCTTTAAGCGGTTCTCAGATGTTAATATGTTAACTTACATATACTGTGTTAAATGGGGGGGGGCATATTACCTTCCAAAGCAGCCATGGCACTTGCCTTCCCTTTCAATATAGTTCCATAGGCCAATCGACTGTCCATTCAAGAAGGCCTCTCCCATGCAGCCTTTGAAATGAGTGACCTTCACAGCAGGGGACTTCTAATGCAGAAGAACATACAAACACAACCCATATATATTTGGCAAAAACAAATACATTCTCTGAATGCACAAAATTCCTCCCTTAAAGCTAACAGATCTAAAGTTTGAGAAAACATCCAAAGAAGGAGCTAGTTTGTAATCCCTGAATTTTCTTCCAATTATGAAGTAGAACACTAGAGTGAGTGACAACTGGATGGGACCCTAAAGATTATATCAGTTACCAGGGTTGCTGAAGAGAAGCCTCTTTTGTGGATGAGAAACAGAGGCCCAGAGAATGTGGTGGGTGGGGAGGGCCCGGCTGGCAATGGGACCCACACTCTCCTGTGACAGCTCGAACCACTCCACATGACTCAGCATTATTTGGTGAGAGGATAACTGATATGATGAAGTAAATACAACGGGCTGTTCCTTATACATTAATTAGTACAAGTCCACCAACTAGACTTAGAATAGAGATAAAGGAACTTTATAGAAATTAATGTAAATAAACGGAATTTCTTGTTTGATCATTGGAAGAGAAACCCAAATAGCAAAATAAACCACAGACTTCTCTTTCATTCAGACTATTTATTAAGCATGACCCTTGACCCTACAAAACCAACGCAATCTGCAGATGAACTGTGATTAAGCAAAAGAGAAGCAAAATAGTTTCTAGCTGCCTACGATATTGTCAAAAATTTAATTACATTAATTTTTATTGAAGTGTATTTGACATATCACATTGTGTAAATTTATATATTAAATTTATATACAGGTAAAAATATGCTCATTATGTTACCTTGATTTGTCCTCCAAGCCCTCCCACAAACATTAGTGTTGAGTTGTCTACATCCAGAACGTTAGCTCCTCCTAGGGACCTACTGGTTTTCAGTGGTGGCTTCTGAGTTGCGCTCATTTCCTTTACAGTCAATGAACCAATGTTTCCAAATCTAGTGTCACAAAGAATGGCAAAAAGGACACCTTCAGGATTGCAAGCCAGCCCACAGATACACACACATATTTTATACCAAACATTCAGCTGCTTCTCCTGTGGCCACCGCAGCAGCCCCAGCTTGTCTGCCGGCTTCTTGCCTTTCCAACCCCCTCCCCCGGTTTATTCTCCAAAATCTTGTGGAGCAGTTCTTTCAAGACATAAATTCATCATATAAAACAGTCACTGATAATAACTATATTTGAAACCATTTACTGTCTTTAATACGATCTGCTTTTATTGTTAACAAAGCAAAAGGCAAAAATTCCTAATAACAACACACCATCAACAACAAACCATATTATAGAAAAGTAAAAAAACAACAAAACACAAAAGTATACCTAAATCTGCATAAGAATAGTTAATTTTGGAGAGAGGCTGTATCAGGAAAAATTTTGCTTTGTGTTTGAATTTTAAGAAAACATATTCCCCACTTGTATCCTGCCTCTGTCCTCCTTCCTCCACTTCCATTCCTCAGCCAGCCACAGGGAATTTCTAGCACTCCACAGTTACGCCCACGTCCTGGGCAGAAGGCATGTTAGCAGGCTGGCTGCCGCAGACCTACACACACCATTCTAAAGGTGATGGAAGCTTCTGACATGTTTCTTCTTTTATTATTCTATTTTCTTTAAAGTTTCTTCACTTTTTTATTCTTTTATTTTTTTCTTATTTTATTGGTAACATGTTTATTTGTTATGTAATAAGAAAATACACTATTTCTATGTATTCTTTCACGATAATTTAACTTCCTAGAAGTTTCAAACTATTATATGGTGTCACAAACATGTAATTACTTATAAGATACAGTTTTTAAAAGACAGATGTTGGAAGAGAATTTTCTCCACTACCTGGTTACGTAGATACTGTGCCACATGTTGTCATTGATAGGGAAGTCTGGGAACTCCACTCGAGCAGGCCCCGAACCCAGCTCCCAGAGGAAAGCCACTTTCCCTCGCCGCATCTCCACTGCCAGGAAATCGGACTGTGATGCACGGGCGAGAGAGGGCATGAGTTTACAGGCCAGGCTGCTGCTTGCATGACTACAAAAACACTTTAAAAAATGAGTTCCTATAGCAATTTTTCTATTTGTTAAAAAAAAATAAAAAGGCAAACAACAAAAGATAATTTTTTGTCTTTAATTCCCCTTGCACCAGAGCTGAAGCATGACTCTGCATACAGAGTGTGGTGGCCACCAGAGGAGGATTTAACGGCGGGAGAACCAGGCATGTGCCCTGGGCCCTGACTTCTGAAGGGCCGTGCAAACCCCAACTTTACACTATTTTTTAATGACCCCAAGTTTGCTTTCATTTGTGCAATTTTAACATTAATAGTACATAATATTTTTTATTTATTTAAAAATATGGTTAACATGTATTTTTATTTTCCCTGTCTCGTTTTTTTAAGGGGCCCAATATTTTCCTCTGTGCTCAGGGCCTCAACCGACCTTAATCTGCCTCTGGCGGCCACTTTTGGCTATCAGTGCACCACCACCTTTGCACTGCATGGTCCTCCAAAATACCTCCCATAAGATTCCCCAGGAAAGCTCTTTGGAGGTAGGGAGTTCACCAGCAGTCTTCAGGGAGCATGCAGGACAGCGTTGCACTTGGGTGTACGCCTAGCCCGAGGATGCAATAAATGGAAGTGATGTATGCAGTAAGACAGAGCCCTGAAATCCAGAGGCCCCATGTATTTGACACCTTAGAGCTTACAGTGATATTTCTGAAAATATCTGTGCTCGTCAATATTTTCTGCCCTAACACAGTCACGGCCTCTGACTCATTCCCACTGGTACAGCCAAAGTTATCAAGGGTCTTTATAGGGGACTTGCCCTCTGGTGCCAGTAGACTCTTGTTGGGTGGAAGAGCCCAGGAGAAGCTTGACAACCGTGATGGGCCTCTGAGTGCATGGCTCCACTCCTGGTAACAACTCCCAACACTGACTTTACAGACCCAAGGCTGAACTCAGTGGCTTCAGAGGTCACAGAAGGCATTACAAAAAGGTCACAGGAGCCACAATTTGTGATTGAGATAGCAGAGGAGGAGACACTTTCTTCCTCAATGTAACCTTCCTTCTCACAGGTATTGAATTCATTATTTGTTTATTTTTAATCTAATGCTACTGGTTTAGCAAGAGGTTTGTTCCTTTAGAAGAATAAGTGATTTCACCAAGACTCTATTGTTTCTTTATCAAAAGAGTGTCAACTCAGAAAACATGCATTCATAAGAGATTCCTTGTTGCTTTCTGTGGTCCATACTCACGGTGGTGCTGCTACCAAGGTAGAAGAGAAGGTTATCAGGTTCGCTTGTCTTAACATTCAGTGTTAAGGTGTTATAGTTAGTTGAAGAAATTGGAGGCTGGTAAGCTCGGATACAATCTCTGTCTGCAGACACAGCAACTTTAATCTATAGAAAGAAAAACAGTGTCCCAATCTTTTAATGACACGTTGTCAGGGTGCCAGGAATTCTAAAGTATTGTTCCAACATGGATTTTCATGTGAGGCAGGTTTCTTCTCTTGACAATATATGATGTTTCATACAATGAGAAATCAGATGCTGATAAAAATAATTTTATTTGGTAAAATATTTAAATATGAAAAAAGTCAGTCTTGGGGTTTTAAAGACAATTTTATATAGAAAACTATCTCTGTGATGTAAGCTGTAATTCCTTAAAAAGTAGGAGCTTATCCAAAATACCCTGGACTCTTTAGACCTGATACAGAGAAGATATTTGATGAATATGCATTGAATAAATGGAGGCATAATCTGTATAAGTCTGTCAGCAAATATTTATAGAGCAAATATTACACTGCCATTTATTTCTCTAAGTAATTATTTGCATTTATAGCTTATATTAACCTTAAAGAGTATAAGGTTGTATTAACCAGCGTAAGTGGAACCATCCCCTGGGCTCACGTTTATTTGGTGACTGTTACTACAACAGAGGGAAACCAGAGCACATACAAACCTACAGCCCTTTCCAATAGTGAGGTCACCAGGGGGGAAGGAGGGTCAACCAGCTCAGAACTCTTTTATCTTGGCTAGAAACCCTGAGGTGGGGAAACATTAAACCAGAGGTCACATTCATCCACTGTAAAGTCTCCAGGAGTGTGACAATTGCATATTTTCTCACATTTCTTATTTCTCTGAAATGCCTCTTCGTAGGAGCACAGCCAATACCTGGTACTATGGATGAGATGGCTAGAAAACACTTTCTCAAGTTTGTGCTTCTCTGGGTGTCAAGTGTTTTATGTATTTAGTGAGCTGGCTGTGGATGCAGCATTTATACTACAAATTGTTGTCAGACTCCTAGAGGATGGGACTCATACTGCACCAAATTTCTAAGGAATACTTGGATTATTAAAACCAACTTGGTAAAAGGAAGAAAGTAACTCCATATGCCACCATTGAAACTTAGAGTGATGTTAACCCTTAGACATCCATTAGCTAACAGTTATGAATCTATAAATCTAGGCTACAACTACAAATCTCCATAAAGACATGGAGATCTCTTTGCTAACAACATTTGAAACATGTATAAAAGCAGAAATCAAAGAAAATGAGACTAATGAAATATATTTAAGTAAATATAGTTAACACAAAGCTGTGAGAAATCTGGGATTATTGAAAGCTGGTCAGTAGATGTCCTAGGGGGACCTGGTGTGTCAGAAAGCCATTTCTACAGGAATTCTCTGGGACTTGGGGTTACCAAGAGCCACAGTGAGGAGGGTGCTGGTGACACTGACAGCAACAGGGCCCCACACTCACAGAAGCTGCTTGTTTCCGGGCCTGGCTGATCAGCAGTTTAATTTCTGACAGGTTTTTGCTCAAGTTCTCTTCTAATATCTTCAAAGGCTTCAACTGATCAAATAAAAGGTTGGCTTGTGTTTCCACATCTTTAACTTTTCTTCCAGCCAACAGACCTAAGAAATATAAGGTGGTAAGAAAGTTTGTGGGGTTGGGGTAAAGGACACAAGAGAAATGAACTGGTCATTACTAATGCACTGGATAAAACAGAAGACTCTAATTATCAAATCCTTGAAATTTGGTACACGTGTGAAAACTGCACCAGCAACATGCATTACGAAAGGCCCTTCTCTTTCTTTATAAATGCAAATTCAGATCTTAATGCATTTTATTTTTTTGGAATGCTATTTTTTTTTATTAACTTTAATGGGGTGACACCAATAAATCAGGGTACATATGTACAATGAAAACATCTCCAGATTATCTTATCATTCAATTGTGCTGCATACCCATTACCCAAAGTCAAATTGTCCTCTGTCACCTTCTATCTGGTTTTCCCTGTACCCCTCCCCTTCTCCCTATTCCACCCTCCCTTCCCTCCCCCCATCCCGTAACCACCACACTCTTGTCCATGTCTCATAGTCTCACTTTTATGTCCCACCTATGTATGAAATCATGCTGTTCTCAGATTTTTTTTTTCTGATTCACTTATTTCACTCCATATAATATTATCAAGGTACATCCATTTTGTTGTAAATGATCCGATGTCATCATTTCTTATGGCTGAATAGTGTTCCATAGTATATATGTACCAAAACTTTTTAATCCATTGTGAACAATGCACTATTATGCACTTGGCAAACTCAAAATTGCATGATGCAGACTATCCTAATGGGAAGGGAGACTGTGACATACTGGTCATTGAGGAATCCCGTAGAAGTTCATTTGTTTCTTGTAATGTGGCATTGACCCTGGACAGGTCCATCGATGTGTTCAACAGCTTCTGACTAAATCCCACCACATTGTTTAGTGTGCTCACAGCGCTCTTGTTGACTGATATGGCCAGCTCTTTGATTTTGGTTCCTTTGTCACTGATTCCTGAAATAAATTCAGATGCAAGTATATACTCTATAAAATGAAGCTTCTTTTTTTGTGACTGTATTTTTCTGAAGTTAGAAGTGGGGAGGCAGTAGACAGACTCCCTACTGGGAACCACCTGGCATGTCCACCAGGGGCAATGCTCTGCCCATCTGGGGCATTGCTCCATTGCTCCCAGAGCAACTCTAGCTCCTCAGGCAGAGGCCGTGGAGCCGTCCTCAGCACCTGGGCCAACTTTGCTCCAATGGAGCCTTGGCTGTGGAAGGGGAAGAGAGAGATAGAAATGAAGGAGAAAGGGAAGGATGGAGAAGAAGATGGGCACTTCTACTGTGTGCCCTGAACAGGAATCAAACCTGGGACTTCCACATGCCAGGCCAACACTCTACCGCTGAAGCTTCTTGTTTTTAATGGCAATATTAAGGCTGCTTGTCATATGCTTTACTGCTTTCTTTTAGGGATAAAGTTTGGTAAAATTTCTCTGTATTGAAATGTGATTTCAATACATGAGACAACAGAATCAGCTGCTGATCTCCATACTCAGGGTGTTAGACATGAACATAGACCAAGTTTTTAATCAAGAACACCCCCGTCAATGGTGTCCTGCTTTACCAATTTTAAAATATGGTCATCTAGTAACTAGATATAACACCAAAGTAAAGACTAAATGGTCACGTAAGATAAACTGGGCTTCAGTTTTTCTAGAAAATCTAGGCGATGATTTTTTAAGGAAGGCACTAGTATTCATTTATAAAGTTTTTAGTCACAATTGGGGGAAACATTAACACTGGCAGAAGCTGGGTAAAGAATATACGAGTATTCTTTTGATTCTTTGTACAACTTTTCTGCAAGTTTGACATTACTTGAAAATAAAAAGTTATTTTTAAGTGTTTATTCAACATATACCATGTGTCTTCAAAAAAAAAAAGGAGGGAGAAAGAAACATCCAAATCAGAAAAGGCTCCATTGATTTAAGGTGAAGAAGTCTTAAGTGCCCCACGCCCAGCTCCCTAAGGGAATTTGTGTGCTAACAACAGATGGATACTTAGAGATATTTGCGTGTCTTCTAAATAAATTCTTATTAAGCGAAAAAGGAGAAGGTTGTGGGAATGTAAATAACATACCACAGCACAACTCATATGCATTACACATTTAAGAAGTCATCCTCTTAACATTTTACTCTGTAAACAAAAGAGCCCTGTGTTATGTACTGTAACAAAGGAGCATCTTATCCCCTCGATCTTTAATTAAAAGAAGATTTCAACTGACTTAAAAAAATAAAATTAAAAATTATTCTATTTAAAATTTTAATGAATATTGAATTTCCAAGCCATCAATATTAAAGTAATTTATTTTACAATGTTTTATTGACTCATGAAGAGAGATTACCAAACAAGAATTTTTAAATTGTCTACATTTCTAATGAATCTAACATTTTCCCTCAAAGCAGGAACGTTCCAGCTTCTTTACTTGCTGACTTCTCTGAATGACATTTCTTTCATTTAAAGGATGTGACAGGCCCATTTTCACAGCCATCAATATGGTAGCATAAAAACTCAAAGGTTTTGTTTTCAGAGTATACTTCTAGTATTTCAATTCAGGTGTTCTGAACTTATTAATTAACAGTGACAGTGATCTTCACTTCCATATCATGTTTTGTTTTGTTTTTTTAACGTGAGCGGCAGGAAGGCAGAGAGACACTTCTGCATGTGCCCTGACAGGGATCCACTCAGCAGGTCCACTAGGGGGTGATACTCTGCCCATCGGGGCATTGCTCCGTTGCTGGCAACTGAGCCATTAGTGCCTGAGCCAGAGGCCATGGAGCCATCCTCAGCACCTGGGCCAACTCACTCAAACTGTTTGAGCCATGACTGTGGGAGAGGAAGAGAAAGAAATGAGAGAGAAAGAGAGAGAGTGAGAGAGAGAGAGAGAAGGGAAAGAAGTAGAGAAGCAGATGGTCACTTCTCCAGGGCCAGATGGCCATTTGGCCATTTCTCCTGTGTGCCCTGACTGGGAGTCAAACCCAGGACTTCCATGCACCAGGCCGAAGCTCTACTGAAACAGTTAGGGCCTCATATTTCTCTGCAAGTAAAAACTATCAATCCTGGTTTCATTTCCAGGGATGGTTTTTAATCAGACCCAAAGCAGGACTTCATCCTGTTCTTATGTAATAACTTTGCAATGAGGAGACATTAATAAAATCAACATCCTCCTTTCCACTTACCTTTAGGAATTGCTCTCAGTATTAAGAGTGATTCATTGGTCTGTCTAGTAATTTTATCAGCATTTTCTTGGAATGCATTTGCCGTATTTTTCCATTTTCTCAGTTCCACTGTGATACCTATTTAAGGAGGAAAAAGTGTTCCCTTTCAGGCTAGCCCAATAAATGTTGCCTAAGCAACTTTTCTTCATCACTTTGATCCATCTGCAGATTGACAGCTTTCTAGTGATCCTTGCCAATATTGAAAGTTTTCCAGTAAGACTTAGCACTCCTGATCATAGAAATTGTCTTTCTGGCTTGCTTGATCATTTCTTCTATTTTGCCTGTTGCCCTATTCTCTAATACATTTCTTCTTAAATTGCATGTCCAATTTAATTAGAGCTCAGCACAAGGTGCAGAACTGTGTTTGAATCGCTCAGTCTTAATTAGACTCACTGATTTCTTGTCTACACCTAAATTGTGGACACCTTGTCCCTATGGGTTGTAAAACCCCAAACATGGGATCCTGCCTGGATTCCTCTTCAGGTCCCCCAACTGCTTCCCCAGCCAGAGTCCCACTGCCTCCTGTTCCCTTCTGACCACCTAGTTGGTATTCAATTCAACCTCATTTCAAGCCTGATCAGATCTGTTGGATCAAAGCTGTCACTTTCAAATTTTCTGTTCATAACACACAATCACATTAGATCTTGAAAACATATTTTAAAATGTTATGATAAAATCCTTGATGCACATGGTGGTTCTGCCTAAAACTTGAATTGCCAGGAAGCTCACTATTTCATGGCCTATGAAATACCCTTACTTGTATAAACTGAAACCACAGCCCATTCACATTGATGCTAGAGTTTCTGTTTAATGTTTTATGATTGAGAATTGTATACTTTTTCTGTGGTGAGATGACAACAAATCCTAAACTGGATGAATCACAGAGAAACAAAAAGATGTACATATGTCCAGGCTCTTGGCTCAGACAGCTGGGGAAGGATCCAGCTCTGGACAGGGAAATCGTTAAAAGGGGGGATGAGCTGTTGTTTATGGGCTACTGTTGACTCTACAGGAAAAGACCTGATAGTTTTAAAATATTAGAGTATATGAAAGTGAAAACTACACTCTTATCTTTTTAAACTTGTAATTTTTTTATACAACATCATGGATATGTCATTATGTTATTGGACAGCTCTTATATATGCCAAATAACTGCTTACTGAAACTCTTAGAAAAAATGTAACTCCATAGGTAATTTTTGAAAACTTGATAAATCAATTATGATGCAATCCTACAATTATTTAAAGAAAACCTGTCATGAATCTAACATTAAATTAGCCCTGTGCTAAAAGAAAATAAGTATCAGACATAATGCAGCTCCTCAAGAAACTATAAAACAGTGAGAGAGCGACAGCAGAGCCTGACAGAGAGACCCTGACAGGGCCCTGAGTAACAGCACAGGGGCTTCAGCAGGGTGCAGGCTGTGGTTAGCAAGAAGGGCTTAATATGTCTAGGGAAGAGCAGAGGTGACTGCACATTAAAATTAGAGATATCACTAAATTAAAAGTCCGCATTATGTAATGTGTGTATGAGAGCAAGTTGGAACATAGTTGCGATAAAGAAAAGTCAAGAAGATTGCTCTAGAGAGGCAGCATGCTCAGAGATGTGTTCTTACCAACACAGACCAAGCTCGAGACTGACCTTGGTGCTTTTTGCTCAGGCTCTTGCCTTCTTTCAGAAACTTGAAACTGCGCTGGACAGCTGTTTTCCCATGAGACACCAAGGATTCTGCAAACTAGAAAACAACAGTTTAAACATGGTGACTGGAGGAGAGGGTGAAATCCTGCGGTAGACAAGAAAGCAGCTCTATCAGAATAGTCTTCAGTCTAGTTCCAAACAGGAGGTCAAACAGACAACAGGTGGTAGTGGTGGTGGGGTAAACTGTCTTAATACATTTATCACATGTCCTAGTGGATAGGTGAGGAGAGAGAACACCAGCCATTTTTAAATATATAAAAACAAAAACCAACCATTAAATAATGATCTTCATCACAGGAAAGAAAAGATGCCTCAAAAATTGGCAGTTACAGCCTAACCAGGCGGTGGCGCGGTGGATAGAGCGTTGGACTGGGACGCAAAGGACCCAGGTTCGAGAACCCGAGGTTGCCAGCTTGAGCGTGGGCCCATCTGGCTTGAGCAAAAGCTCACCAGCTTGGACCCAAGATCGCTGGCTCGAGCAAGAGGTGGCTCGGTCTGTTGAAGGCCCGCGGTCAAGGCACATGTGAGAAAGCAATCAATGAACAACTAAGGTGTCGCAACGAAAAACTGATGATCAATGCTTCTCATCTCTCTCCATTCCTGTCTGTCTGTCCCTATCTATCCCTCTCTCTGACTATCTCTCTGTCCCTGTAAAAAAAAAAAAAAGATATTGGCAGTTACAAATAGTCACAGGGATATAAAGTACAGCATAGGGAATACAGTCAATAATATTGTAATAAATATGTTTTGTGCCAGGTAAGTATTAAACTTATGGGGGATCACTTTGTAAGCTATATAAATGTCTACCCAGCACACTGTACATTTGAAAATACTATAATATTGAATGTCAACCATAATTTTAAATAAGTTATTTTAGAGAGATGCTTCTAAGAGTTGATGCTTCCCACTCTTCCCCCCTCCCTGACTTACTTTCTCTCTTTCCTCTCTCTAAAATCAATAAATAAAATCTTTAATAAAAGATGCTTCAAGTAGATGTCAAGTAACATTATCATTTTTGTAATAAGAAATGATGAGATTTTACTCATTTTTACATTATTGGTCCCTTGTCTTTATAAAGAAGTATTTATGACCTTAAGAAATTAAAACATAACACATGATTACAACTACCACCAGAAAAGCACATTGACAAGCATAAGTTTAAACCACGAAGTCTTTGCTTAAGCACCATAAAGAACAATCTCCCACAGTGCCTGGAAAAGGAAGGGTGCACCAAAGCCCAAAGGGTTCTTCTTACCAGGCTTGCCTCAGTCACAGTCCCGAGAGCATCTTTTGCCAATTTTTCTGATTCTTCAATCAGGTTCCGAATGTTGGAATGAACGTGGGTTGCACTGGTTGCATTTAGGGATACATGTCTAACATTTCCAAGGCCACTATGAAATCAGCATATTTAGAGGTGTTATGATAAACTAAAATTGGACTTGCTCACTATTCTTAAAAACCTCCTAATTTCTTTCACTTTAGAACAGTATAATCAACAAGGAATAACAACAGATGGAGTCTCCTCTGACTCCAAAAGGAGTCTTAAGAAGCAGAAACAACATTGCCACAATAACACTAAGAATTTCTGTTTAGTTGATATCCAAAGAAGAGATGCTCTTTCCCATCTTTCTAACCATTCATCAGTTTCTTCCAGCTGCCCTCAATAGCTTTCATCTCTATTCAAAGCCCCTGCGTGTGTCTGGGGTACCATTGTCTGTTTGCATTCATTGTAATCTTTCCTACAAGGAAATTGTTAATTTTCAAAAAGCTTTCCTAAGGATATGTAAGGATGTTGAATCTTATTCCTTGGCTGGTGTACACCAATTTGATGAAATTCACTAGAGGTTTTGGAGGAGGATCAGATATCATTTCAATCATCTGAACTTTACTCTTGCAAGTAGGCAAATCACTTATGAACTTGCCAACTGGTAATGGTGCAATTTCATTCAGCTACCCTACTTTGGAAATAAAATCTAACACTCGGCATATCTCTGCCGGCTGTACAACTCACTTCATCTTCCCAGGGTTATTGAGCTGGGTGAGTACCAAACCAAACATCAACAGTTATCACTTGTTATTACTTGATTGACAAAATTCGGTGACTTCTAAATAAAAGATAATGTTATTTAACTTTGTTTATCATACCAAATTGCTTTCACTACAAATATTAAGTAGTGAAGGTTTTGTTTCAGCTACATATGTAGTCTTTTGTCTTTTGGGAAATCATGAAAGATGATGGAAAAAAAAGACTGAGTATCTAAGTCCATTTTCTATTATTAATTCCTGTGATATCTATAGGCAGTCGTGCTCAAACAGCACATATTTTATACAATATTCTATCTTATATCATTTTTAATTGCTGTCATTGTGTGATCTAGTGTTTTATGGCAGTTTTTTTCAAATTGGAAAATTATTTATTTTTCCCTTCCCACAAAACATAGGTACATACAAATACACACATTCTCTGTGTGTCCAGACTTTTACTATCCATAATCTATAATGAATTTTAAATAAATATATAATCAATTCACTCAAAAAGTATATACATCACTGAGAAGGCCTAAAACTTTGATTCTCTCATTTGTTGCTCTTAGGTCACCTGGGGACTTAAAAAAAAATAACAAAATCCAAACCACAACCCAGGCAAATTAAGTCACAATCTTTGAGTGGGGGGGTGGTAAAGGCATCAGTATTTTTGAAATCCCCCAGTTTATTTCAATGTGCAGACAGGTTTGGAAACCACTGTTCTAACACTGTGTTTCTTTTAAAGGCACTTTTAACAAGTGAAGACACATATCCAAAAATATAGGTTTAAGTTATTGCAATACTGTTGGGCAGATAAAATATAATATGCTCACTTTGTTAAAGATGGCACTGCTCACATGGTAGCTCGTCACCCAGGTGATATTATTTGCCCTTATGCTTGGGATGGGTGTGAGGGAAAGGCTACAATGTAAGCAGACCAGGTAGTTATGGCCTAAGGCTTGGTTTTAAGAGTAAGTTCTTCTCCACACCCTTGACTGATTGGATGATGTAGGGTGGTGCACTCTCCTGAGGAATCCCATTATACAGAGACTTTCTTGTTTGTATAATTGGATTAAAGGTTTTGATTCTACAGTATAAAGTGGGAGAGACCAGTAGCTTGATCTCTCTCTTGGTTCCTGAGGTATTAGAGAGGAGAGCAGATTAAGGCCACGTGGAGGAGAGAAGCAGCCAAGATGGCAGAGTACTGATGAAGAAGCCAGTTTGTGCAGAGTTTGTGCTGGAGAAGATGGGAAACAGAGGTGAATAAGTCTGGTGAGCTAGAAACCTTTGATTCTAGGAAACTCGGATAAGTCAGTAGCTTTGTGAGCACTGAATGAGTGGGTTTTGGAGCCCAGTGTGTGTTTTTGCTTGCCTGCCGGGTGCAAGCTAGAATTAAAGCTGATGGCTCACCTGTTCTTGGCTCCTGTGTTTCATTACCGACTGTTCGAATCTAATGGGAACCTGCACGGGTCAGGTGGCTGTGATGGTGGCCGTGACTACTGGCTTTACAAATACTATGGTAAACCTTCAGGCAGTAGAAAATAATTGGGGGTGCTAGCTTTCAGGAGTTTGGAGTATGGGCAACCACAGCCTCCATCAGTGAATAAAGCTAGTCAAAGCATAAGCTCCAAAAAGGAATAAAATGTAAAGAAGTTAACATCCTAATTCTGTTCACATGTAACCTGACAAAGCCCTGAGCACTAACTATATATGCTTAATAAGGCCTTCATGACTTGATATTGTAGCATTATATTTGCTTTAATACCTATTCAGTTCAGTTTTCATTTTTTCATTACACTTTCATGCCCACAGTCAACTATGCTATCAGACAAGGGAAAAACTCCTCCTTACCCTGTAAACAAAATCGGAATCTGCATTTTCAGACAAAAGAAGAAGAGTGACCATCCTTATGCTCTCTGATCAACTGATCACAACCTCTGGAATTCCTGCAAAATGTGGTCTCACCTGTCCAGAGTGCCTGCTAGTCTCTGGAGCTCAGCTGCATGATCCTCAGCCCTGTAGACAAGGTCAAGTGCTCTTCTTTTGGACATCTCCATGACCAGATCATCCACGTGGTGCCTGATTTTGGCAGTCCATAGAAGTAGTTCATCCCGGTGATGCTCTAATTGCTACATAAAGAAATGAATACTGTGAATACCTGTGCATCTACAGTATTTAACAAGGTATGTGTGTGCATATATATGAGATGCGTGAAGGTTCTTTGGAAACTAGATTGTGGCCGTGCTGAGTTGTAACTTACTGCTAGAGCACTTTGTGCAGCCTTGGCACGGGCAGCGGCAGCATCCAGCAATCTTCTTCCTTTGGTGAACAGCATTAAGGTCAAGTTTTGTTTTTCTTGAACACGTAGCTTTTTATCCTGTAGCAAAAGTCACCTTTAAGGATGCTTTATAAAGCAAGTCAATTTCCGAACACTGGTGTCTGATACCGTGTGCTGAAGTTAGTACTCGGGGCTCATTTTTTAAGGAGCTAAAAATAGTATTGCTTACAGTGGAGAATTTGGTTACTAGCTTTAACTGAGAGAGAGCTATTAAGACTCACATTGAACTCTCGCAGGTTGGCATTGACAATGCGTAACAGGCGGCTGCTTTCCTGTGTCTTCGCCTCTGCCTCCCTCACGAGGTCGTCTGCTGCCTGCAGCTCACTGTTGTGTTTTGAAAGGAGGCTGCTTGCTTCTTCTTTTATTACCTTCAACTCTTCCTGAGGCTTCCAGTAATTTTTCTGAATTTGTGACAATAAATCTTCAGCAGCCCTGATAAATATAGATGGATTACATGGTAAGTAAATGAACAACAAAAGCCCTATCATCAAAATGATAGCAGAAGGAATATTTTACGTATCTGTATCTGGTTTTATAGTATACAATAAAGAGTAACATAGCGGGTAAGAGAGGGCTGTCCATGGAGAGCCTGCTTGCAAGGTCTGCAAAGTGTTCCCACTGTTCCCTGCAAAGAGTGGCTCACTGCCTCTACCATTTGTGCTAACAAGGTGGTTAATGCGGAACATCTTAGGACATTCAAAGCCAGCAAGAGCTAGCTTTCTTGCCCTCCCCCCACAGGCCTTCCCCATCCCCAGCCCCCCAGCACTGAAGTTCTTTCCTCTAATCGGCTGTGTCATGAATGGCATTTAGAGGCTTACTTCAGTTCACGGGTGGCATTTTGGTGCAACTGCATAAGATGCCTTCTCTTTATGGTTTCCAGCAAAGACGTAATGTTCTTTTGCATATTCTGAAGAGCAGAACTGGGTAGCTGGAAATCTTCCTCCAAGGTCTGATTTAGAGTTGTTGCCTTTTCAATAATTTCTATAAAGAAGATTCATCAATCATGTAGTAAGTCTCTCAAAAGTGGACAGTACTAAAATGGGAAAACTTAGAAATTTCTTCAGTGAGGCCTGCTCTGTTCACCTGAACTGGCTGAACTTCCAAGCCAGGCCTGGCCAGCCTGTACATCCCAATGCACTCTGTAAGTCCCCTATCAAAACACTTATAGGCCAGGGGTTACTGGTTTATTTAGTGTTAGTCTTCCCTAGGACTCTTACACTCTCTAAGCGAGAGGCTGGGGCTGTCACGTTTACCTCAGCATTTTCTGCACCTGACACAGACATTTGCACATAAAAGCTGCTCAAGAAATACTTCCTGCATCAATGAATCACCAGCACTTGATACTACTCTTTTTACTAAGCATATTATTTATACTAATAATTCCCTTATCTTTTGCTCTATAAAGTCTAATTTGCATTGGATTCTGTACTCCTTAGGCTCTTACACAATAATCCAAAATGAAAAGCAAGAATGTATTTCTCATGGCCTGAAAACTAAAAACAGCTCTCTAAAAGCCAGATCAGACAGGACATTCCAAGTGAGTAGTGACTAAATTACTCCAATATTGTGCCTGCACTTTGGGACCACACTCAAGTTTCATATTGCACCAGGTCCTACTGTGGGCAAAGGAAGATGACAAGAGTCAGCTCAGCCACCCGCATGGCGTTGCTGCCGTGGCATCCATTTTGTTTGGCCAAGAGGCCTGCAGTGATCTTAAACTGACACTTGCCCCCTCGTACAAACAGGTCCCTAGATAGCAACCTGTAGAATCAGAAGCAAGTGTAAGTTTCTGTTATGATAGCCCCAGTGATCAACAGTCTCCCCAGCCTCCCAGAACCTTCGTGTGTGCCCATAGATAAGAATCCCCGTGGAGATTACCAAAATTGGGCTGTTTTAGTTTAAATTAACCAATCTGGCCTTAGCCTAGGAAGCTCAAAGCAATGGACCCACAGAACCTAATAAAGCAAGTGCCCCTGGTCTGGACACATCAGGATCCTCAAATTATGGAATATTCTAGTTCAGGGGTCTCCAAACTTTTTTCACAGGGGGCCAATTCCCTGTCCCTCAGACCGCTGGAGGGCCGGACTATAAAAAAACTATGAACAAATCCCTATGCACACTGCATATATCTTATTTTAAAGTATAAAAACAAAACGGGAACAAATACAATATTTAAAATAAAGAACAAGTAAATTGAAATCAACAAACTGACCAGAACTATGGGTGCGGATGCATCCTGTGCTCCTCTCACTGACCACCAATGAAAGAGGTGCTCCTTCCGGAAGGAAGTGCAGCGGGGGCCGGATAAATAACCTCAGGGGGCCGTATGCGACCTCGGGGCCATAGTTTGGGGACACCTGTTCTAGTTCTTCGGCTCTAGCAGCTGAGTGCAAATCATACAACTATTATATGTTGCATAAGTGAATGGGACTGTTCCTTCCAAATAAACACAGACTCCCCAAACTAAACATTGACCACACTACCTTGAATGCTTATCTTCAGTTTCTCAGTAAATGTCATGAGATCTTGACTCTTGTTGAGGATTTTTTCAGTTGCCCTGGCCACCTGCTGGCTGCTTCTTAATAATCCAGTGAGCTGACAGACAATCAAATCTCAGGTTAATTTGACTTTGAATAATATACACACTTTGGTGTCCCAGATGTTTCTTTAAACAAAAATATATTCCAGAATATATAGTAAAGATGTACACTATTATGTGACCAAAGTTAATATGTCAGGATTGGAAATTGACTAAGTAGTTAATGGAATAATTTATTGCTCACTCTCTGTGAGAAGAGATGGCAAATTTTTTAAAGCAGCCTCCTTGGCTATAAAACCACAGACTGTCCCAGTGTCTCTATTGTGAAAATTCTATATTGACTTTAGGACCCAAGGATACAGAATATAGACAGAAAAACCTTACTAATATTTATTGACTATGAGAACTTAGAGAGTTATGAACATGGAGCCAGGTAAACTGAGTTTCAGGCCCAATTCTGCCAACCTGAAGACCTAGTCTCTAACATCTTCTGGCATCATCAATAACACAACGTAATAATAACACTTAGCTCATGGGACTTTATGAAGATTAAATTTGATATGTCTGTAAAGCTGACAGCCCAGGGGCTGAGACTCAGCTGCTCTCAGCTTCTGCTTTTATTACAAATGTTGTCATTTTAAAAAGGAAAGGTTGTTTGTAATTTCCAGGATTGTCAAGTCAAAATCCAAATAGAATTTTCTTTAATGGATAGAGATAATTTATTTATTTTAAAAATATTTTATTTATTGATTTTTAGAGAGAGGAGAGAGAAAGGGGGAATGAGGAGCAGGAAGCATAAATTTGTAGTAGCTGCTTCTCACACGTGCCTTGACTGGGCAATCCGGGGAATTCGAACCAGTGACTTCAGTATTCCAGGTCAACGCTTTATCCACTGCACCACCACAGGTCAGGCAAGAGAGGATTTATTTAATCATTTTATCACTTTCTAACAAATGTTTGCTTGCTGAGGTACTTAAAGCTGCATGCGTAAACTTTTAAACTCATTCCAAATCATCACTAATTCTAAATTAACAGGAGCCAAGTTAATACTTTTTTAGGGTGCATTCCTGTGTATGTGTGGATATTGAGAGAAAAAGAGTAGATACATATATGTATAGATACATGATTGCATATGTATCTAAGTACATACATACACATAAATACACTATCATATATATATATATACATACATGCATATGTATGTGCACATGAAATTCATAAATGAAAATTATAAATTTGACAATAGGCCTCCTTCACCATCTGTGAATGAGATAATTCTTTTTAAGATCACTAAATCCATTCCTCTGAGCTGAGATAAACAGACTAAGCAATTCCCTGTTGACTTCAGAACAAGCTCACTTGCCATTGAAAGTCAGAGAATCAGAAGCTCATGGCCTAAAGCCTGAATGTTGCATACACATCACACCACGAGCTCTGGCTCTGTTGGCTCTGTCCAGAGACACAGTGAGAGGTCCCAGTCCAGCGTCAGGTGAAGCACCTCGGAGCAGCTGTGCTCACCAAGTGCTCAGTGAATGCCGGCCACTCAGGAGAAGGAAGAAAGGTCAATGATCTTTTGACCACAGCCACCCTTTATTCACCGGAGAAAATGATGGGCAAATGGCAACGTGACTGCCAGACTGCTCCCTTACCAGAGGTGACAACAGAAATTAAGTCAGGGGTCTTAACCACGAAACCATAGAAATTGGCAAGATTAACACCAGTTTGATCATAAAGTACCTGGAGCCCGGCTCCCGAGGAGAAGAGGCTGCCCTGACCAGTCAGAGCTTTGAGACAGCCCCTGTGCAGTTGCCCACATGGGCTGGGTACGAAGCGAGTCCTTTATGTGAAGAACTTACCTCCCTTTGCAGGTCATCTGTTTGTTCTGTAACACCTTCAAGTTCAATTTTTACCAGTTCCTTTCGCATATTTTCTTTTAATAAAGACTCCTACAAAGAATGAAAAGAAAATTGTAATGCTTCAAAATAAATGTCTGGTTCCCTTGTTATTAACTGTTTTGTTCACAGAAATTCTCCTTTCCTTGAAGTTGTGTTAAAAAAATAAAATGAATCACATTTACTTAAGTTTTTATTATAACAACATGTTTCCATCTGCCATCCTTTGCATCACATTTTCTATATAGATGTGAATGAAGTCTGTGGTGTTGTGCAGAATCTGATACTGCTGCTTTGCATGAGTAAGTCTGGCTTAATTTCAATATCAGAGTCACTCCAATTATAACCATAATGGTTAACACCTTAAAAAACTTACTCTAAAAAGCTTACTAGAGGAATGGTGGCATGAGGGATCTCCTTGGTCTTTCCCCTTGAAATTTCAACAATTGGAACAGCCACAACTCAGCAAAGGCACCCCAGCTTGGTGAACAAGCCTGCCTGAAAGATCTGTGCATTGAAACAATTAAAGGTGGGCAGGCGGAGCAGATGGAGCGGATTGGGGGTCGGGGGAAGGGAGTGAGGCAGGGGGCAGGAGTGAGAATAAAGAGCGAACCAAACCACGGACACAGCCCTGCAGCTGAGGGCTCAGGACAGGCTCAGCCCAGAGAGGGGAGAAACCTGGTAGTGTCTGCTCTTCCTCTGCTGGGAGGACTGGAGAGATTCAGTGGGCACTCCCACTACCACAAGAGTGAATAACTAAAGTGCAGGGACCTGGGCAGTGGATGCAGCTCTGGGACACTGTGATTTCTCCCACTGGTAGGCCAGCAGTCTGTGCTCCAGGCAGAGAAACAAAGACGCAATACCCCAAAGTCTGCAACCTCCCAGAACTCACCTCCCTTTGCCCTTGGTGTTGGGGTACAGGGTACATCATGGCATACCTAAAACTGACACTACAGAACCACAATTTCTCCTGTGTGAAGGGGGTGCTCAGTGTCTGGTGGATGCCCCAGGTCACCTATACTGGGAGAAAACACAAAGCAGCCAGGTATCCCCAGCTCCCCCCACTCCCAGCATCACCAATAAACTGAGAGTAGCCAGCATCTCAGTGTGGTCCAGCATGGGGATTTCACAAAGCTAAAACTTGCAATTCAGTGCCACCTACTAGAAAATAATGGAAAGACTTGTTGGAATTAATCTAAAAAAACGCCACTCACACAGATGCCTAGACAGAGGAGTCCACTGAATTCCCTGAGTAACCAAGGGAGTGAAGCAGTTCAGAAAGAAAATGAGAAAAAAAAAAAAGCGCAAATGTAAGCACATGGAAATTTGAGATATAGATCACAGAGAATTCAAAATTGAAATTCTAAAAATACTCAACAAGATGTGTGAGAAAACACAGAGAAACAATTTTGCACTCAGTAAAAAAAATTAACAAACAAAACAAGTACTTTACCAAAGAAATTGAGATCTTAAAAAAAGAACCAAACAGAAATGTTGGAGATGATGAACTCAATGAATGAAGTCAAGAATAAACTAGTAAGCATAGGAAATCGAGCTCACCATGAGGAAGAAAAAATTAGTAATATTAAAGATAGAAATCTAGAAATTATGCAGGTGAAAGAAGAAACTTAAGAATTAAAAAAAAAGAAAAAGAAAAAATGAGCCTTATAGGAACCATCTGACTCTACCAGAAAGGACAATATAAGGATAATAGGTATGATAATAGAAGAAGAGAAGAAGGAAACAGCTTATTCAAACAAATAATTGATGAGAACTTCTCAAACTTATGGAAAGAGTTAAATTCTTGAATTCAAGAAGAAAACAGAACACCAAGTTACTTCAATCCAAAGAAGCCTTCTCCAAGGCACATCATATTAAAACTGTAAAAAATTAATGATAAAAAGAATAAAGGAAAGCCCATTAAGTTATTATTGGACTTCTCAGAAGAAACTCTACAAGACAGAAAAGAGTAGGACCAAATAATCAAAATAGTGAAAGATAGGAATGACAAGTCTAGACTAATATATTCAGCAAAGTTTGCCTTTAAATATGAAGGAGAAATAAAGACTTTTTCAGGCATACAGAAGCTGAGGTTATTTACCACCAGAAAACCACCATTGAAGGAAATGCTGAAGGGGGTTATTATACCTGAATGTAACAAAAACTGTGAGTAAGATGTCCAACAAATTTACAGCACAAACAGAGATAATTTGTGACAACAAAAACATAAAAGGCTTAGGGGTAAAGATCTGAATTAAGAAAGGGAGATGGAAGGCATTCATAAAACTACTGTATATATGAAGCTTTCTTTTTCAATAACCTAATGATAACCATCCCAAACAAACAAACAACAACAACAAAAATCCCTGAAATACATAGCTTAAAAAAAAAAGGAAACAGATGAAGTATGGATTACCATCAAACAAAAATAACTGACAGAAACATAAAGGAAGAACAAATGGAGACACAGAGCTACTAGAAAACAAAAGATAAAATGGATGTAGGAAATCCTCATGCATCAATAATTATCTTAAATGTAAATAGTTTGAACTCACCAATACAGAGGCACAGAGTAGCCAGTTGGATCAAAAAACAAAACCCGCCTGACCAAGCGGTAGCTAGTGAAGTGGATAGAACGTCGGACTGGGACACGGGGAGGACTCAGGTTTGAAACCCCGAGGTCGCCAGATTGAGTGCAGACTCACTAGCTTGAGCTCAAGGTTGGTAGCTTGAGCAAGGGGTCACTAAGTC
The DNA here is from genome assembly GCA_037038555.1 of Rhynchonycteris naso. NCBI lineage: Eukaryota > Metazoa > Chordata > Mammalia > Chiroptera > Emballonuridae > Rhynchonycteris > Rhynchonycteris naso. Next base: position 178,289,502 of record CM072999.1, on the reverse strand, counting down.
TGCTGTAGCCCCCGGTCAAGGTAGATATGAGAAAACAATCAATGAACAGCTAAGGTGCTGTAATGAAGAATTGATGTTTCTCATCTCTCTTCTTTCCTGTCTCTCTGTCCCTATCTGTTCCTCTCTTTGTCTCTTTCTGTCTCTGTCACACACACACAAAACCATAAGCTGCCTACTGGAGACACATTTAAGCTGCAAAGACAAAGCTAGACTCGAAGTGAAGGTGTGCAGAATGGTTCTCTAAGCAAATAACATCCAAATAAAAGCAGGTGTAGCCATACTTATATCTAACAAAACTGATTTCAAGATAACAAAGGTAACAAGAGACAAAGGATGGACATTTCATAATGAAAAAGGGGACACTATATCAAGAAAATAAAACATTTCTTACTATATATGCTCTGAATCATGAAGCAACTATTAACAGAACTAAATAAAGCAACTATTAACAGAACTAAAAGGAGAAACAAAAACACAGTCATAGTTGGAGATCTTAATACTCCATTAATAGCTCTAGATAGGCCTGAGTACGTAGTGGCACAGTGGATAGAGCGTCAGACTGGGATGCGGAGGACCCAGGTTCAGGACCCCGAGTCGCAGCTTGAGCACAGGTTCATCTGGCTTGAGCAAAAAGCTCACCAGCTTGGACCCAAGGTCACCGGCTCGAGCAAGGGGTTACTCTGTCTGCTTAAGGCCTGTGGTCAAGGCACATATGGAAAGCAATCAATGAACAACTAAGGTGTCGCAACGAAAAACTGAAGATTGATGCTTCTCACCTCTCTCCGTTCCTGTCTGTCTATCCCTATCTATCCCTTTCTCTGACTCTCTGTCCCTATATATATATAAAAAGCTCTATATAGATTATCCAAACAGAAAACCAATAAAGAAATATTGACCTTAAATGACACTTGAGACCAAATGGACATAATTGACATTTACAGAGCCTTTCATCCCAGAACATCAGATCATACATTCTTGTTCAGTGTACATGGGACATTTTCAAGGATACACCGTATGTTGGGTTATGAAACTAGCTAGCCTCAGCAAGTTCAAGAAGATTGCAATTATGCCAAACACATGATGTGACCACAATGCTTTAAAACTAAAAGTAAACTGGAGAAAAGAAATAAAAAACCCGACAAATATGTGAAAATTAAATGATATATTACTAAAAAATGACTGGGTCAAAGAAGAAATAAAAAAGAGAAATCAAAAGATATAAAGAGACAAATGAGAATGACAATACGACATAACAAAACCTATGAGATGATATGTGGTATGGAAGATGGTTTAACTTTGGGTGATGGGCACACAGTAGAATATATAGTTCATGTTATCATACAGTTGTACACCTGACACCTATACAATCTTGTTAACCAATGGCACCCGATTAAATTTAATAAAAAAATAAAATAAAATAATTTTTAAAATAAAAAGCTTACTAAACTAAAATCCAAAATATTAAGTAAAAAAATCTTTATGATTACTAACCAGTGCTTAATTTATGCCAGCATTCTTCTAATTTTTTACTTGTATGATTGTGTTTAAACATTATAGCAACCTTATAAAGTGGCTATATTATTATTCAGGGTGGGAGGAAAGAGTTAAGTGCCTTGTCCAAGGTGGCTGTATAGATAAAAAATGAAAACAATGAACAGTTACAAGTTTATATTCTTTTTTAAATTTTAATTTGTTGATAAAGATAGAAAGAGAGAAGCATCCATTTGTTATTCTACTTACCTATGCATTCATTGGCTGATTCTTGTATGTGTCCTGACTGGAGATCAAACCTGCAACCTTAGCAAATTGGAACAATCCTCTAACTAACTGAGCTACCCAACCAGGGCATGACTTAACATTCTTAATGTACTGCATACTTTACATAAACATACAATAAAAACATAAAAATTTATTTAAAGGAATTGACAAGTAGTTTAAATGGTAGCGAATCATTCAAAAATAGTTAAAATTTAAATCAAGTATTTATCTCACTTGATAAATTTAAAACATATTTATATGCCTGGGGCCCATAATGACAGAAAGTAGTATTTATTGATTGTGTCTACAGTGAGTAGAAAAGAAGTTTCTTTTCTTCCTGAATTTTATTTAAAAAATAAATACACACACTCACAAGCACACTGGCCTAAAAAAATGTATAGTCTCAGAGCTTTTAACTAAAAAAGGCATTCAGTAATGACTATATTTGACACAGTAAATTTATTATCTCACAATCTAATGTATAGGTTTTAAGAAAAATTAAGAATTGTATTTTTTCCAATTAACATTAAAAATACTAGAGTAGACTGCTATCTACCAAGTCAATTTTTTTTAATTCATTTTAGAGAGGAGACACAGAGTAAGAGAGAGAGAGAGAGAGAGAGAGAGAGAAAGGGGGGAGGAGCTGGAAGCATCAACTCCCATGTGTGCCTTGACCAGACCAGTGCAGGGTTTTGAACTGGCGACCTCAGTGTTCCCAGGTCGACGCTTTATCCACTGCGCCACCACAGGTCAGGCCCCAATTCAATTTTTTAATTTTACACTCTTTTCTTTTACCCACATTCTGTTTGACCAAACATAAAACTGTGATATACTCCCAGAGATTTTATATAATCTTCCAGGTTGGAGAAACTCTTGTGCCTTCAAACTCCAGTTAAGAGTAATAATTTATAGAAAAAAGTAATATTTAACCTATTCCAACATTAGAGAAGATAACATCCAGCTTTAGCCAGGTAGCTCAGTTGGTTAGAGTGAGCATTATCCCAATAAGCAAAGGTACAAGGTTGACAGTTCAATCCCTGATCAGGGCACATACAAGAACAGAGCAGTGTTTCTGTTTCTCTCTCTCCTTTCCTCTCTCTTAAAAACAAAAAACAAAACAAAACAAAACAAAAAAACAATCAATCAATAAAAGTAAAAAAGAACAGACATTCCGGGTTCTATTCTCAGTCAGGGCACACAAGAAAAGCAAACATCTCTTTCTCTTCCCCTTGCACTCCCCTTTCTCTCTCTCTTTCCCTCTCTTAGGCAGTGGCTCAACTGGTTCAGCCCTGGGCGCTGAGCATAGGCCCCAGACGGAGGTTGACAGGTGGATCCCGGTCAGGGCACATGTGGGCATGTGGGAATCTGTGTCTCTATCTCCCCTAGTCTCACTTAAAAAAATATATACATACATATATATATATATATATATAGAGAGAGAGAGAGAGAGAGAGATCATCTAGATTTATTTCCTGTATTAATTTACTATTAGGACAACTATTTTCAAATATCCAAAAATTTGTCATAAAGAGAAGTAAATGGACTTTCTTATTCCAAAATAACCATGGGGTAGAATTTATATAAAGGAAGCTAATAAAGAACTCTAAAACAATTAAAGCTGTCCCACCATAAAACAAATTAGCATTGGATAATGAGGTCTCTGTCATGTTCAAGGGAAATATGGACGCCTACCAGCAGTATGCACTGGGAATAAGAGGAAGTGGGGAAAGCAGACGGAATAACTCCTACTGTCCAGACCAACTCTATATCTTTCAATGACACATGTTTTTATCCATCTCTGTATTCCTGGAACCTACCCGGAGATATTTTGTTGTGTTTTCTAGGTTTGACAAAATTCCATATGGGACAGGGATAATGCTGGTGAAGTTCACAGAAAGGATGTTATCATCAATGCTGTCTAAGTCATCCAGCAGCACACCTCCACATTCATCATCACAAGCTAAAAGAAAAAGAAAGCTAAAATTAATGCAAAGCGGTCTGCACATTTTCCCATGCATGTGCATTAGCCATTATGTAATAATAACTTAAAATCACAATAAGAGCAAAGTACACTACAGGGCTCCAGAAACCACATTCCCACATCAACAGTTGTGCTGGCAGGGAAGCAGAAAATACTACAGCCCTCTTCTCAGATGATGACACGGGACTCAGATTAGACCAGTGACTTCCCCATGGACACAGAGAAACAACTGATCCCAAAGTGGATCCCAGGCGAGAGGCACTTTTTCTTACATACACTGCTCTGACCCTTAACAGTGCATCTGCTCATCCTGGACATGGATCGATGACAATGAATTCCAAATGTGTTTCCTTACAGAGCCTGGTGTGTCCTTTCCTCAGATAGTTTGCAGACACACCTTCACTAAACACAAATGAAGGAGACTGGGGAAAATGGTGCATTTTTGCTTAAAACAAACACATAAACCAAAGTAAAAAAGCTCTTGAATGCCATGTTCCTGACATTACTTTCTTCCTATGTTCCTCCATGAACCAATGGAAGACATCCGCAGATGCCTACTCCATGTATTTGCTGTTAATATAAGTCAGAATTGAACAAAATACCCACAAGAGCCAAGAGCTGAAGCCATCAGTGAAATCCAGGTAACACGAATAACAATCCTCTCTGCACTGACACTTGGCTCCATTAAAGGAATATTAATGCAAATAAACTATGAAGTTGAAATTATTGTGTTGCTTAGAGTGCTAAAGAGGTAAAGGTTGTTACCCAGGAACCGTGATGGCAAACCTATGACATGCGTGTCAGCACTGACATGCATAGCCATTTTTGATGACATCATGCGGCTGCATACCAGAGAAGTATGGGGCCGCATGCCGAGAAGGATGTTTCATCCTCAGCTTCTGAATGGCCAGGTGCAGTAGCCGAGGATAAAACATTTGCTCTAGTGTAGACACCCTGTGCCGGAGGTCCGTAGGCCAAAACAACAGAACTCCAGCACAGAGCGTCTAGTTCTGGAACTTCTGGTTAGGCTGTTTTTCTCGAAGTGACACACCACCCGAGTTATGCTCAGTTTTTTGGCAAATTTTGACACACCAAGCTCAAAAGATCGCCCTTCACTGGCCTAGAACCTTTCACTTCAGCTCCAAACACACTATGGAAAGTTCACTTGGTAGACAAAACGGCAGTCTATGCTTAGTTTGAATAGGCTTTATCCTTCTGACGCCATAGGGCACAGTAATAGGAAAACATCAGAGAGGAGAAAACACTTTAAACATTTAGGAAAGAAAATACCCACAAATACAATTGCTTTCCACCAGAATGTGCCTGGGCTCACATTCCTCGCATCGAAGCCCTGCAGCCCCCGGCCTGCAGACGCACTGCCCAGACCCACGGTCGCAGTCATGGTGAAGAGAGCCATGCGGGTTGCAGTCACACCTCTGGCAGGTGCCACCTGGCATTCGAGGGTTCCCATGATAGCCTGGTGAGCACCTACAGAAAGGAGAATATGCAGGGCAGAGACAGTAGTATCAATACCAGGAAGTTAATATGTAAACTAGCTCTTGCCCAAGGATAGTAATAATTTCTGCCAAATGAAATGCAAAGAAAACAGGGCCACTAACCTCATTCTACACTTTGTTTCCTAAGAGGAGGATAAGATGGTCACAGCAAGTACATATACTTATCTTAATAGTTGGAGATTCTGTTTTTGGAATATCAATCATGCACAACCAAACTGATAATGACTTTCAAATCACTGTAGTAAAGATGTCCTATAGTATAAACGCAACTGATGCACTTAGCAATTTCCATGGGAAAACTCCACAACATACCTTTCACAATATTGTCCCTCATAGCCCAGAATGCAGGCATCACAGTGGAAATCGTGATCATGTTCCATGACACAAGTGGGACTAAAACTAAAAGAAAAAAATTTTCTGAATGTTTAGATATACAATTTCAATTCTTTCTTGTGGTATGTGTTCATTACTCTTCGGGTACATGATACTGTCCTAAAAGTTAAGTGATTACAGTGCACAGTTAGACAAGGTTTTTCGGGCTTATAATCTATTGGGCAAAAAGAAAGAAAATAAACACGTAATCAGGACACAAGTGTGCACCTCTTGTATCTGGAATACACTCATTAGGTAACCGTTCAACGACAGCCATGGGAGCACTGAGAGGAAGAAGGCGGATCTTATCGATTTCACCTAATCTTCGCCAAACAAGGAAACTTCCCAGCAAAGGGTCTTGTTCTGAGGTTTAGGTGAAGAATTATCCGATTTGTGATAAGGTGATTAGAGAGAGCTCTCCATGACTATGAGCAAGCATAAAACCAGCAAGGGGAAGCGAGCTGGACATGTGCTGGTGGATACAATCGACAGTAATGAAAGGCAAGCAGGAAAAGGTGGGGCAAAGAAAAGTAAAGAGTGAGGATGGAATGTGAAACTAAATGGACCTATGCCCCGGCTGGATAGTTCTGTCAGTTAGAGGATCGTCCCAAAGCATAGAGGTTGCCGGTTCAATCCCCAGTCAGTGCACATACAGGAACAGATGGTCCAGTCTCCTTCCTGCTCTCGCCCTTTCTCTCTCTAAGATCAATAAAATAAACATTTTAAAAAATAAAGAAAATAAATGGACCTATAGGTAGGGAGTTGTGTGAAGGGCTGTTTGAAGCAAAATGATAGAACCACTCAAAGTTTAGAGATGTTTATTTATTGATTTTAGAGAGCAAAGGGGGGGGGGAGGAGAGGAACATAAGAGCTGCTCAAAGTCTAATATCCACTCTGATTCTGATTCCCTTCACTTCTGGAATTCAGCTTTTGGCTTCTTCCTTCCTTTTCAACAACCTCTACCTTCACATTTTAAATTACCATTGCACCAGGTACATCTTGAGACTCAGCTGGGAACTGCAAACCATTGAAAAAACTACTGGGGGTCCTGGCCAGTTGGCTCAGTGGTAGAGCATTGGCTTGGTGTGTGGATGTCCCAGGTTTGATTCCTGGTCAGGGCACACAGGAGAAGCGACCATGTACCCTCCACCCCTCCTCCTCCCCCTTCTCTCTCTCTCTCTCTCTCTCTTTGTTCCCCTCCTGCAGCCATGGCTAGATTGGTTGAAGAGCATCAGCCCCAGGCACTGAGGATGGCTCCCTGGAGCCTCTGCTTCAGGTGCTGAAAATAGCTCATTGAGAGCATGGCCCCAGATTGGCAGAGCATCAACCCCAGATGGGGGTTGCCTGGTGGATCCTGGTCAGAGTGCACGCAAGAGTCTCTCTCTCTGTCTCCCTTCCTCTTGCTTGGAAAAGAAGAAGAAGAAAAAAAACAATAACTACTAGGGTAGTCTGGTTTTCTTGGCCAGCTGGGAGAAGTTCCCAGAATGCATTACAGGGCTTTCTATCAGCCTCACTTCACTTCTGATATGTTTCCCTCCTTAAACACTAAAGAAATAGTCTTCAATGCAAACATAAGATATGTAGAAAACAAAGCATGTATTTTGGTACCCCTCAGGTGCACGGCATATAGAATGTTCACAGCCTCACAGGCTCTCCTAGTAATGTAAATTTCAATTTATTTGCAGGGGCTCTGGGGATGGTTAGAACCTTTATGATTGAAAAATTAAAATATTCAAACATCACAGAAATATGTGAAGTAGAAGGATGATATATTCTTCCAAGCAATTCTCTGAGTATATGTAACCACGGAGCGATGAATACGAATATACATATGAATATAAATTTCTTCCAAAATGTCCTTACATTATATAGTTACAATTATTTAAGTGGCCATTTCTCCAATTTTGTACATATAGACACAACTTATTATTTTCTCAGTGTTTGTACAATATTTCACTCTAGGAATGCATCACAATGTCTATAGCCAATCCTCTGTAAGCAAGTATTTCAGTTCCTTCCCAATTTGTCATGAGTATAAGCAATGATAAAATGTATCCATCTTCACACACATTTGCAAGTATTTCTGTGGATTAGATTACAGGAGTGGAAGTGATGAGTCAGATTTTATATACATATTTAATACAAAACATTAATAGTAACAATAAATTTTAGAATGCTTGATAGTGTACAAGGGAACTTTAGACAGTGTCTCTCATTTGGTATTTACTGTCAAGCATTGCTTACTTGTAGACAATAAGAGATAGAAAATTCAAACAAATATTAAAAATATAACTTCATTTTAGTGTACTAAATGTTGGTATTTTACCTATATGTGTTCACACCTTGGTAGATATTCTAAGCAATGACAAAATGTTATTTATGAATTATAATCTTCATTACAACCAAAGAGGACCCACAAATATTCAAACTTCCATTTAAAATCTCTGGTTCTTTTTGGTGTTCAGATTCTACACATGCATCCCGAGAACAAGGTAGAACCTGGCCCGTATTTCATCTCTATGTAGAATCTTCACACTTTAGTTATCAGTAAATATCAATTCTAACCCTGTTCCCTTACACTAAACAGCAACAGAATTCATTATATTATTATTCATAAAATTAATAACAATTCACCTCTAGGCACCTAGCTGGAGGCTAAAATTAGACTTCAGAACAAACAACTCTGAAAGTCTTTTCTTTAATTGGTTCCATTCTACCCCAATACCAACACATATACTTTGCGTTTGGAAAGATTCTCTTCAAGAGCTTGTGAGTAATTTTTCTTAAAATTAGCCTTTCTCAACACACAGAGAATACTAATTAAAATAGAACACAGAGAAACCCTGGGAAATGGGGCTGAGAAGTGACCCACCCCCAGCTTTGGTGGTGGGGGTGTGCTCGTGCAGATGCGTAGGCTCACCTGGTAGGGCGGCTGAGAGGACAGGTGCATGGAGAGCAATCGGTGGTTGAGCCAGTCACCTGCCCATAGTACCCAGGAGCACACACATCACAGTAGTCACCAGAGGTGTTATCGCTGCAGTTCTGGGGCCCACATTTCAGAAGAAGAGGAAAACAATGGGGAATTGTTAGAAATCATCTTTATCTGGTAAGACTTAAGCACCACCGTGTTTCATGTCAGTTTATTATTTTTTTAATTCTTAAGGAAGAGAGGCAATTTTCTTTGCATTTGTTAAATCATGGAAACATTACCAGCTCTGTGGCCTTCATTTGTTATAAAACTGCATTTATCTAATACAGCAAGAAATTACTAATACATTCTTATGGAAAATATACACAGGGCAGCTAGCTTTTGACCTTTAAATTATAAATCTAAAACAACAGTGACTTAAAAATGATGTGAAGCACATGGTTTTACACATGAACGGGGTTTGATGATCCCAGGTAGGGAGCTGAAAGAGCAGAAGTGAATGAATAAATGATATAGGAAACAGACAGTGAGGGAAGAAAACACAGGGTTTTAGAGCACCGCCAATAGATTCCTGCAAGAACCAAGTCATTTTCAGTTAAATTTTATGTCATCATCTGGACCTAAAATTATTTTTAAAAATTATAGAGATATGGATAGCAGGACAGAAAATCCTAGAGGGAAGGGGGGAGGGTGTTGAGGGGAAAGGGGGTAAAAGGAATTTAAAAAGGGACACAAGGGTGGCGGTGAGGGAGTTATATTTGGTGGGATACTTGAATCCATGTTAACACAATAAATTAAAATTAATAAAAAATAGATTTAGCAAAAAATAAATTTTATTTTCTAAATTTAAGCTAAAAGAGCAAGTAATTCTTGATGTCTGACCCAAAGTTTGGCCCCATGCTGGATTCTGTCTGGCACAGTGACAGGAAGCCAATGAGCAAACTCTCAAATGGACTGAGGCTTTATCCTGGGCGTCAAGAGAGGAGGTAGAAAGAAACATTTTTACATGTTTAAAACTATTTTTAAGTTTTTTAAACTAAAAATGATTCCAGTATTTTTCCTTTTTATAATTGTATTTCTGTTTCACCTGATGAAAATAGATTTTACTGGGATCAATTTGTCCTCTAAATCTGACACCTCTTTAGAATTAAAATATAAAACCACACCTTAAAAAGAAAATGTGTTCAATAGTTGTTATAATGATATAAGGCTGATAAGGAGTAAATAAATATTAGATAATGAGATGGGACTAAAACAGATTTTTTGTGTTTTTTTTTTTTATTGCTAACACCAACTTCAAAATTAAAAACTCTCCCTAACATACAAAAGATTATGATCTCCCTGGTTTTCAAGATTCTAGAGAATAAAAGACAAGCTGCCCCCAAAAGTGGCAAACAAATCAAAGCCTGTTCATGCAGTGGAGGGATTCAGTGGGTTTGCACCAGTTCAGCAGAACGAATACCTAATTTTTTTTGTAGAGTTTGGCGAACCAATTGTTAAAATGGCACTTGTAATCAGGGTTCTCTCTAAGGTGGGTACCTGGGCAGCCATCCAATGTGGAAATCACAAAAATTTACATTCCTTATTCTTTTTTAATGTTCATCTGCACAACAGTGTATTCTAAGCGCCCATTGTAACATTCCATCCACAGGTGAAAAAAATTTGACAGAACTATGCTTGTAATATTTATTTATTCATTTCATAAAACTCATTATACCTTTGATAAAATACTACATTTTAATTCCCTCACTTTTGTTACTTCAGTAAACAAACATATAACATAAAGAGAAAGTGTCAAAATACCAGGGAGTTACAAGCTGTCATTTGTTTCTACTTTGTGTTACGCCCCAAACTCCCCCAAGATATTATGAGTGTGCTGAGTTCCTCCTAACAGTGAAACCAACAGGAAGCTAGGACACAATGAACCAATAGAAAGTCACCTGTTTCTAATATATTAAACAACGACTATTAGTCTAATTAGCCTACCTCTAAAGGAATGAAATCCTACTCCTACAGTGAAAAGATGGTTAAGGATATATCATGCAGCTGATGATGCTCAGATAAAAGCAAAGAAAATGGCAAGTAAGAACATCAATCAAGAAGCAATATGGAAATATCTTAAATAACAGTTTTATTGTTTTTGTCGGGTATTACTTAATGTTTTCCATTAATATTTTAAGACTTTCCTATAATCTAGTTTTGTGTACCTCTTTTATTGTTCTTATTTAAGTATTAAATGCATGAAATAATAAACTATCTTTCTATATATATTTTTTATACTTAAAATGGTCATTAGGGCAGGGAACTAGTTGTTAAATTATTTGAATCCCACCGCTGTGTTCATGTGAACTGACATGTGGGGTAAGTTAGTTTCTGTCTGAAGTGCACAGAGAGCGCCTGTCAATTTTTCAACTGGAAAAGGGGTGTGTCCTCTGTCTGGGAAGACAGTAGCTGGGAATAGGGACTCCCAGAGTCTCTGCTCCTTGTTCTCCCCAACTCCTTCCTGGCCACCTTTCTCATCAATCACTTCTATAATAATACCAAAGACTAAGTGAAATGAAGAAGAAAGAATATTCTATGTGCTGGATGATAAAATCAGATCCCAAAACTTCTCAATGCCCACCTACAGTACAGGTACTCTAATAAGTACACGGGGATTTTGTCAAAAGGAAGTGAATGGTATACGCACCACAAAAGAGATCTGACAAGTGAAGACTGAAGAGGGATATAAGGTCCCACGTTCAAGGAGCAAGAACCCAGGTACTAAACTTGTGGAAAGACTGTAAGGTCTTAGTGTATGGTCAGTTTGGGAGAGGCATCAGTTTACTGGGCATTGGGCTCTGGGCACACTTTTGGTCAGATGCTGACATTCACAATTCAGAATGGTGAACAGGTGCAGGACAATCACAGGTGACCACCATGTACATATAAACTGTGGATATCTGACCAAGAAGGTTGAATATTCAGAGCCTTTGGATATGTAAAAGAATTTTATGAACTAGTTTTACAAGTTACTTGTTAAGATACTATCACTTTTCACAAACAAATTTGGGTTAGTGTCCAGTCTCAATGACTCCAAACAATAAACTATACCAACATGGGATGATCCAGGGTCACCAATCCAAGGAAAATCAGGGCTGCCCAAAGATGAGCTGGGCTGCTGTGTGATTGAGCTCCCCATTGCTGGAAGTGTGTGAATATACATTAAATAACTTCCTGGTATGGATGTTGCAGTTTAGTCTTAAGGTCTAAAGGACTCTGACAAAAATAGAAGGTCTGTTGCACCACTGAAATTCCAAGCTGTAAGCCAGACACTATTTTCTGCTTAAGAGTGGGTATGTTACAGTAATTAGCAATACCTTGTAATGACAGACATAGAATACAGATCTCCCATAAACAGAAGGAAGAACAAGAAGCAAAATGTGTTTTTTTCAACACAGACCAATCTAGATTTAGAATCTTTGTCCAGTTTTTTGGCAGTATGTATACCCATTGTCCTTTTACTGCAAAATGTAATTAACAGGCTCAGGGGAGGTTTCTTAGGGGTCCCAGGTCAAATCTGGTCAACCATTCCCCCAGGACTGGCAACTGTCTGGAAACTAACCATCATTGTTTATGCTGGGAAGACTGTGTCACGATCTCTCATGGACTGGGGTAAGCAGGCTGTGTTCTTTCCTAGGTGCAAATCAACAAGTCACTTGAAGATCTGGGAACTTTGTTCTGGTGGATTTGAGCCAGCAAAGGCAGGGTTATAATTTTATGTCCTAGGAGTACTTAATCTTGTTGAAATAGCTAAAGATGCAGTCTGAAAGAACTGATCAACTTTTTTAACAGTTCATGTGACCCTTTGTCTCTATGATTGGCCAAGGGACCTTCCCAGTTGATTATATCTCATTTTAAGTTCCTTGAAATCAATTCTTTTTAAATCCTGAAATGAGATTTTCTAATTTTCTCTATTAACACTTCGCTTCTGCCTGGAGCATGAGCTGATTAGAGTGGATTAATTTTCTTAAGAGTGTTACAGCTTTTGCATCTTTACTAAGACCATTTTACTTTGGGTGGCGGGGTTAATTATTTAATTCCACATATACAATGGGGTCAGCAAAAGTTAACTCATATCTTTCAATTGAGGAAAACCATAAAGTACTTTAGTTTCCATACTTCCCCCAAAATTAGGGGCTCACAAAAATTTAATCGCTTCATATGAAGTGATAAAATATCCCCTAATGTTTGTGAGCAGGATAAATTCACCTCCACTTTGCTTAATTTAGCAATTTCCCCTGTACAAATTGTTTTTATATTCAACATGTAAAGATGCTTTTGAATAGAAGAGGAAGACGGATCCCGTGTGACTAGAGGCCCGTCAGTCCTTGTTCCTCTGTCCCATTCCTTGTGCTTGGGCCACAACCAGGACTTCTAAAGCTTCGGGTGTGTCCTCTTAATGGGCAGTTCATTTTTCTTTTATAAGTTATTTTATCTGAGGCAAGTTAGTCCTGGCACAGTTTATACAAGTTACCACTGTTTCCATATAAGTTATTACAAAGGATGAGATTTCAAAAGTGGAGAAAATATATCAGATTATCCTCTATTACAAAGAAGGCCATGAGGGCTTAAGTAAAATCATAAACACAATAGTGTGTTCTCAGTCAGGACCACCAGACTTTGGTCTGGCTCACTGGGTTCTTTTCAGTGGTCAGAGTTTGCCTCCTGTCCCTGAGATCCATCTTGGCTTGAGGGGAAGGTGTCTGAGAAGCAAAGGCATACTAAGACAGCCATGAGAATAAAAATCTTTTTACAAGGCAAGAGAGGGCAATACTTAATGCAGAGAAATAAATTTTCAACATTGGAATTAACTTATTTTAAAACTTTCAGGTGACTCTTTAAATTCTATGGTGGAAAGCCCTCATCTACTTAGACTGTAACAACTAACACTATAATTAAAAACAAGGCACACTTAACCAGTTCCCAGACTGATCCCATAAACAAATTCAAGGAAGCAAAATTTGTAGAAGAATTTCTGCCAGCGATCTCAGACCACTTAGGTAGACCTTCCTGAAGGAAATATATGTATATCTTATTTAGTTAAACATAAGATCTCACTAAATCAAAGAACTGGTGTGACTTTGAACTGGAAACTTAAATGTTCCCTGTCTACCCTAATTCTAACCATCAAGCAAGCACCCACCCAAACAAGCATACCAGACACTTTCCCGTTTCAGGATCACAGGTGTCACTGTGGTTGTTACAACTGCAGGGCACACAAGGAGCAAGCAGAAGGTGAGGTCCCCTGTCACCACCTTCTGGAAGCTTCCCTCTGTAGTAACCAAGTGCACAGTCCTGAGGGGATGCAAAAGAAAAGAAAATGAATAAATAACCTGATTTAAAAATGGGTAAAGGACTTAAACAGAGATTTCTCTAAAAACGATACACAAATGGCCAGTAAGTACATGAGAAGGTACTCAGCATTACTAATCACTAGGGAAATGCAAATCAAAACCATAATTAAAAAAAAACAACAAAAAGAAAAACAAAAGGAGACCCTAGTCACACCCATTAGGATGGATACTATTAAAAAAAAGAAAACAGAAAAAAAGAGTTGGTGAAGATGTAGAAAAACTGAAACCCCTGTGCTTTGCTGGAGAGAGTGTAAAATGGTATAGTATTGTGGAGAGCAGTATCACAGCTTCTCAACAATTAAAAACAGAATTACTGCCTGAGCAGGCAGTAGCGCAGTGGATAGAGTGTCGGACTGGGACATGGAGGACCCAGGTTCAAAACCCTGAGGTCACTGGCTTGAGCATGGCGTCACTGGCTTGAGTGTGCAATCATAAGCATGACCCATGGTCGCTGGCTTGAGCCGAAGGTCGCTGGCTTGAGCAAAGAGTCATTTGCTCTGCTGTAAACACCCCCCGCCCTGTCAAGGCACGTATGTGAAAGCAATCATTGAACAACTAAGGTGCCATAATGAAAAATTAATACTTCTCATCTCTCTCCCTTCCTGTCTGTCTATCTCTAGCAGACCCTCTCTCTGACTCTCTGTCTCTGTCAAAAAACAAAACAAAAAAACCAAAATATAAAAAATAAAAAACAACACAGAATTACTACATGATACACCAATTCTACGCTGGGTATAAACCCCAAAGAACTGAAAACAAAGCCTTGGTACACTCGTGTTCATAGCAGCATTAATCACAATAGTCAAAAAGTGGAACAACCTAAGTGCACATTGATGAATGAATGGATAGACAAAAATTGTGTAACATACAAGAGAATGTTAAAAGAGAGGCACATCCTGACACATACTACAACATGGATTGTCCTTGAAGACATTATGCCAGGTGAAATAAACCAGTCATAAAAAAGACAAATACTGTCTTTTGATTCTACTTATATGGAGCAGTTACAATCAGAGATACAGAAAATAGAATGGTGGGCACCAGGAACAAGGAGGGAGTAGGAGTGGCGAGTTGGTGAATAATGAGTACAGAGTTTTAGTTTTGCCAGATGAATAATTGTAAAGATTGGTTGCACAGCAATGTGACTGTACTTAACACTGCAGAACTTAAACATTTAAAAATGGCTAAGAGAGTAAAGTTTATGTGTATGCATATTTTACCACATTAAAGACATTTAAGGGAAAAATAATATAATAGATATGCTTAAGTTCTGTTCATTACCAGGAGCTGCTTTTAAAAGCATATTTCAACTCAAAAATCAGAAAAGGGATTCAATCAGTCTGCCTACCTGACATGAGAGTCCAGCTGTTCCAGGGGGACAGAGACACCTCTCTAACAGGGAGGCCACCTCCCTCTCCCTGTGAAGCTCATCAACCTTTCTGCCAACCTCCATTGAGATGTTTGAGATTCTGTGAAACCATTGTTAAGACGTGTGAAAGAAAACACTAATTTTTAGAAAGACACTTTCAAGAACTGCAAATTATATAATGATATTTGCACATATATTAAATCCAAGCTATTCTGCCCGTGTGGGAGCAGTTCCTACCCAGGATTACAAAGGAAATGTGTGAAAGCACGTTCATACCGTCATTACACAGTGAAGGTTCTCAATTGACATTTGAGAACTTAAAAATAGTATTACAGAAAGTATACTTGAAAGACTTCTTGAAGTAGCAATTGGTCTAAAACTTAGTGGCTTTCTTTATGGATTAAGTACTGAATGAGCAGCTAACAGCATTCTTAATACATTTACAAAGAAATGAGCACTGCAGTTTAAGGGAGGGAAATAGCAGAACTTAAAAACTAATTGTTTCACATTTTATGCTCATCTAAGGTATCAGCATTATATACTTATATTTTATATCCACATTAGTATGGGAGATGGATGATACATCATTTTTCATAAACTTTACACTAATATTAAAACTTAATAAGGTTTTGATGGAGAACAGCAATGATAGGTTAATAAAGATAGGAATTAATGGGGTTGAAGCAAATCAAATTCCCACACTTTGCTTTTTCACATAAGAAAAATATTTTTTAAATTCTCGAAGTTTCCAAATACCTGCTTTGTTGTAACCCTCGACCATAAGATGCTTTGATAAGGATGTACTCAACGTTGCTAAGAACAGACATAAAATCTGAGCGTGTGACAGGTTTTTCAGAAACAGAATTAAAATACTTCCAATAATTCTGTGGATGAGAAACACATTCAATGAAATACAGAGTACGAATTCTCAGTCATATAAACTTACAAAAAAAAAGTGATTATTTTATGTATTTCTTCTGAAATAAGCTTAGTTCTGTGTGCGACATTAAGTTTAACTAAGGAAGATCTCCTGTCTCCTCCCAGGGGCAGCAGCAGTGGGACGACACACGTCACCCCCAGACACGTGTCATGCACAGTCAGTCACCACACAGCGGACAATGAATGAATACACACTGCCCAGAATCAAGCAGGACCAAAGACTGCCTACCATTTATCCATACCGGTGGAGACTTGTGTACCAAGACAAAGGACTTAAATGCAATTCACGCTATAATAACATAAACTTTATATCCATGTCTTGAGAATAGAAATTTGGGTCATTTTTTGAAATCTTACTAAATCTGTTGAAATGTTGAACCCAGGGCCTCTGAGATCTCTCTCTGACTAGCAGCTTAATGGCTTCATTATATCCACAGCCAAGTCCACACCTTTGTGGGGCTTATCTGAAAAGAGCACATGATCACCTCTTTCATTTCCACTTCTTGTTCTTGTCTCACGCTGTTCTCTGGTGCGGGTGCGTCCATGTAAATGACCTGCTTTCCGGTTCGACCTCCTCTGATGAGCACCTGTGGCTCAAGGTTGACAGTGCCCACGCCATCGGAGGAGTAGAAGGCCACGCTGTACTTCAGTTTGCCGCCATAGGCCATGAGCTATTGAATAGTAGATTGTTGTTTACTTCTCTGACACAGCATTGGTTTAAAAATATTCCATTACAATCCTGCTGCCATTTGAAAGAAATCTTGTATCTTAAAAAAAATATATCACATGGGTAGAATTTGTTGTCTAGAATTTGTTTCCTTCTAATTCTACTTAATTATGGATTAAGTTAGCTCTGGCTGGTTAGCTCAGTGGTAGAGCATCAGACTGGAGGGAGGATGTCCTGGGTTCAATTATTTAGCAGGGTACACAGGAGAAGCAACCATTTGCTTCTCCACCCCCCTCCCTCTTGCTTCTCTCTATATATCTCCCTCTCCTCTCCTCCTGCAGCCATGGCTTGATTAGAGCAAGTTGACCCCGGTCACTGAGGATGGCTCCATGGCCTCCGTCTCAGACACTAAAAAATGGCTCCAGTTGCAATGGAGCAAGGGCCCCAGGTGGGCAAAGCATCTCTCCCTGGTGGACTTGCTGGGTGGATCCTGGTCAGGCTACACGAGGAGTCTGTCTTTGCCTCCCCTCCTCTCATTGAATAAAAAAACAAAAAAATAGAAAAAAATTATGAATTAAGTTGACTCAAGCTATAGTCCTCTCTTTGTTAAGTGAATTTATAAAGTTTTAAAAAATTAATATTACTGAAGTAACATTGGTTAATAACATTATATAATTTTCAGGTTTCAACATTATCATTTAACATCTGTGTACACTATTGTGTACTTGCAGCCAAAGCATAATCTCCTTCCTGTACGATATGATATGTGCCCCCTTTGCTCACTTTGCCCTCCCTTCACTCTATTTCCACTCATATGTGGACTATAACAAAAGTTTTTAAATCCACTTTATTAAGGTATGATTGGTTTTAAAAAGTTGTACATATTTAATATAGACAACGTTATGGGTTTGGGGATAAGTCTACACCTGTGAAACCCCATCAAAACCACAGACATACCCATCACCTCCCTACTTTCTCCGGATGATGCTAACAAACGAAGCTCCAGAATAACAAATCAATGTATTGATGGTCCCAGTTTTGTTTAAGCTCCTTTGAATGACAAGTTATCTATGTCTGTAGTCTCACTGGATGTCTATTTGCACATGTGAAAGATCAGGGTGAATTCACACACACAGATTCCGATGTTTATATAAACCAAACACCACCCTGGGTGAAAGTTTCCTGAGAAAGACTTTGTAGGCACAGCGCCACCCAGGCTTGTATGGACCTCGTGTCAGTAAAAGCAATACATATTTGTTGAATGACTGACTGCTTTAAGAAACAGAAGAATATGATTTCAATTTTAAAAGACTTCAAAAGAAGTGTCTGTTAACTTCTCCATCCCCACTCAGAAGAAGATATTAATAACCTCTTCAGTTAACAGTAAGCCAGCACAGTCTGTTTGGATTCAAATGACACTCATATCCCCAGAAATGTGTATGGCTCCAGGCTGGGTGTGGACCTCACCTGGTCTCCCTGGAACTGTCCCGGCAGCCGCCAGTAAAACGGCTCTGCATGGACATGCTGCCTGACAGTCACAGCATCCAGAAGGACATCAGGGGCCTGGTAATACACCCCTTGGGTCGTGCCCCTGAGGTTACTCTGTGAAACCACATGCAGAAGAGGCTGATCTGAGATCAGCGTTATCTAGTCATGGAAAGAAGGAAAACGCACTTTAGAACATGAATAATTAGCTCCATACCTTTGAGATGTCAGATCTCTACCACCATCCCACAGACAAGAAGCTTCATTATTAAAACAGGAATAATGGAAGAGTAGTAAGAATTTTTAAAAAGCAAAATAAATAGATAAATAAACCCCAGGAATAATAAAAACTCTTCCTTCAAACTTAAACATCAAGATTAAAATGAACTGGACATGTTTTAAGCTACCACATTTAGGGTCAAACTATTGCTAAAGGGGAACAGTATTCAATTATATGGAGGAGACTGTCGAGATGTTGTGTTTTATCTTCTCTTCATCTAAAGCTTTTGATAAATTAGCCAAGGAGCAACACTGAATGCGTTTAGTTCCAGTTCCATGTATTTCTTTGTACAGCAGAAGCAGAGTTCGGATTCATATAATGAACACAAGTAAGTTTCTCAGTGTTTCTGATGCCAGAAGAGCAAACTTGAATGTAGGAACTTGACTGTTTCTCTTGACCCTCATCCGACCCCCAAGGAGAGAGGGGTTAAAAACAGAACATTTGAGCTTCATGCTTAACTTACTGGCATCCTAACATAACCCTCTGCCTCTGAGCAGACTTGTGACAGCCCAAAGCAGAAGCACGGGGTGCATCCCAGCGGGTGGTCAGCACGGAGGGCATAGCTGCCCACTCGACACTGGTTGCATTGAAGTCCAAGGACATTCTCCTAAAGGGGAAAATATAATAAACTTATTTTTACCTGGGGGGAGGCATGATTTCTGAAGAAACAGAAATGAAACAAACCAAACCATAAAAGTAATTTTGTATCAACAAACATCCCTGTATTAGCTCTTCCTTAGGTTAGTTCCTTAACCTCTGAGGATCAGTTCTCTCAAATCTCAGTCAGTGATTCCCAGACACAGCTGATGATCAGAATCATCGAGGAAGTTTTAGGAAAATACAGATTTCCCGATGAGACTCTCCGGGAGGTACCAGGTGACTCTGGTGACCAGTCAGGGTGGAGACCATGGCCAGCTCCCTCTTGGTCAGACCATCTGTAATGAGAGCTGCTATCCTGAATATGGGAAGCCAGAGATATTCACTGATGTTCCCAGTATGTATATGACTTTTCCGTTCCTCATCCCCAGTCAGTAATCAACCCACTACCTTCTGGCTTCCATCTCACCAGACCTAGGAAAGGACCAGAGAAGGTTGCCAATGACCTCCTTCTAACAAAGCATAATGGGAATATTAATAGCAATACATGGAATGAAACATGATGTTAAAACCTTACCTCCTGGGAAAATAAGAAACACCAGTTTTCTCTAGCCTAGCCAGCACATACAAGAAAATGACTACGTGCCAAATTTAAAATCAAATATCTTCTTTAACCCAGTGTTATATTTTACCTGTACATCTAAGACAAGTCACTATTTAGTCGACTGGAACACATAATAGGAAAGTCAGTGTTCCTAAAATCAGTTCCATCATCTGACACTTGTAATAACCACTAAAAGTCCCATTTAAAGAATCATCCATAGTTTTACAAGAACATACACAGACTTAAACTAAGGTCTGGAAGGTAGTGTTAACTCAAGATGAGACCCATCTAAAACCTGGCTGCTTATAAATAGTTAAAATCCTGAAAGTTACAGTGGAAAGTTACATTGGAAAGGAGGAGAGTGGAGCGCCAGGGACCCATACCTTGCAAGAGCAGGTACCAGTTCCCTGTGCACAGCTGCAAAGACCCTGTTCCTCATCACAGGTGTCCATCAACGTCCCTCTCAGGTCACAGCCACAGGCCACACAGTCTGGAAAGTCTCTGAAACCCAGGGAGCACTGATCACAGTTCAGTCCACCAAACATAGGCTTACATCGGCACTGGCCAGTGAGCACATCACACTGGTGACTGGCTGACCCTTCACCATTGCAACGGCAGGCCTGAAAGAAAGAAAAACTTAAATAAGTAAAAAGGCAGCTTTTACATTTTCATAGTGCACACACATATGAATTACAGGAAAACACAAAGTGGGAAATGATACCAATGCGTTGATCTCTCTTGCCAATGTTGCATGGATTCATTTGGCCACATGTCAACAGAAAGCAGGGACTGCACTGCCAGGCATTTCTGCACTTCTGTGGCACATGCACTCTGAGCCAACACTGTGACCTAAATTCAATCTGCTTCATATGTCCACACCATCCAGTAACATGATTTTAGAAGCTAAGCAGTTTTCCCAAGTAATTTTCAAAATACAAACTGTATCTAGGTTTTAACTGAAGAAATTTACATAGAAAACTAGAACCCTAGAAGATTGGACATAACCCTTTCCCCCAATAAGTGGTTTATGCCCTTGTCCTCAAGACAGTATACATTGTAGGATATATTCAAAAGGCACTAAAACAAATTTTTGATTTATTATTATTATTATTATTATTAAGTGAGAGGAGGAAAGGCAAAGAAACAGACTCCTGCAGTGCCTCAACCAGGATCTACCCAGCAAGCCCACTGGGGGGCGATGTTTTGCCCATCTGGGGCCATTGCTCCATTGCTGGCAAATGAGCTACATATTTTAGCACCTGAGGAGAGGCTATGGTGCCATACTCAGTGCCCGGGCCAACTTGCTCGAATGAGCCATGGCTACAGGAGGCTGGATAGAGAGACAGAGAGAGAGAGAGAGAGAGAGAGAGAGAGAGAGAGAGAGAGAGAAAGGGGAGGAGGAGTGGTGGAGAAGCAGATGGTTACTTCTCCTGTGTACACTGACCGGGAATTGAACCTGGGACTTCTACACTCTGGGCCAATACTCTACCGCTGAGCCAACCGGCCTGGGCCAATTTTTGATTTTCTAACCTTCAATTGCACAGTTAGGTTTGTGAAGAAAATTTAAAATAATATATTTTAAGCATGCTGGGGTTTTTTTTCGCTTTGAGTCCTACCATCTATATTGTTTTAAATATAGCTATTCAACAGGTGACAATCAAGCGAACAGATAAAAGAGAAGAAATGGAACTTGCTGCAAAGCAATTCTCAGGACAGCACATGCAGAGACGACAGCATACCTGGCATCCAAGCTCCAGGTCATAGCCCCAGTATCCATCCTCACATTCTCCACATGTTATGCCGCGAGTGTGAGGGGGGCAGATACATTCTCCCAACGCTGGGTCACAGGTATTCTGAGTGTGAGCGCAGTTGCAGGCTATGGCAGAGACAGATGGTAGTGCCACGGGTCAGGACAGTTGATGCAACTGAAGGGGTAAGAGCTGATGCTACAAGTTATTTCTCTTTTACTAATAATCTAAATCATTCTTCTAGTTCCTAAAAGAGACCAAATAATACCCAGGACCCCTCTGCATCTCATGGGAGGTGGTTGCTCCTGCCAGTCAAGGGATGGTGTTGGAAGACTGATTATCGGGTCACAGAGGGAGAAACAGAGAAGACTGGAAAAATTGGGATGGGTGGAAAGAAGAGATAGAGCTAGTATTCATTAAGCATTCTTGTGTCAAATGCTGTGTTAAAGTATATGTACAACCTTAAAAATAAATTCTGGATGGAGATTGTAATTAACTTCCCCATTTTCCAAGTGAGGAAACTAAAGCTAAGTGAAGCTAAGGAATTAACCTAAGCTCACACAGTTAGTAGAACCTGACCAAAGCTTATGGATATACCCAGAATAGGAAAACAGAAAAAAGGCATGAGACACTACATGTTAAAAGAGGAAAAGTGAAATAATTTAACAGAATTAAAAGTCAAAACCGGGCTCAAAGGAAAAGTCTGGGTATTACGATGAAGTCTCAGGAGTGAATTTAAAAGCTTACGTGTGCAGCCACCATCCTGGAACGCATAGAAGCCACGGGCACACCTGTCGCACCTTTTCCCAGCTACACCTGGTATGCAGTGACACTGGCCTTCTTCCGTGCAGTCATCTGACATGGAGCCCAACGGGCTGCAGTGACAGGGCAGGCAGCCACGCCCTGTGTCCAACCCATAATAGCCATGCTGTTTCACAGAAGAGGCAGAATTGTGGAAGCCAAAATACATTTTAAAAAGTGAGCGATAATATTAGGATGTTATCCAGATCAAACATAGGATGTTTTATAGAGTAAGAAAGTGTTCATGATATCATTCTACTCCTTTGGAAACTTGAACACACACTCTCCAGATCAGGACAATTAGCACACAACAGTTGTGTTTTGGGCATTAGCTCTTTCCAGCAGTCACAGACTTATTTCATTTAGAACAACGTTAATGTGCCAATGATAGACATTGCTGAAAAATACTTTAACTGTATGCAATGACCAGTAGGTATCTTACCAAGCACTGGTCGCACTTCTGTCTGGTCACATGTGGTTTGCAATCACACAGTCCAGTCTCATGATGGCATATGTCAGAAAGAGAGCCTTTTCCATGGCAGTCACAGGCTAACACAAACACAGAAACATTATGTTCATTCCTGGGTACGATTATAGTAAGATTCCCTAATTCCCAAAGGAAAATCTGTAAATATTCACATTTCAAATCGCAAAACTAAAAAAAAAAAAAAAATCAATAAATAAGCCCTGGTTGGGTAGCTCAGTTGGTTAGAGCATTGTACTAATAAGCCAAGGTGGTGGGTTCAATCCCCATTCAGGGCACATACATGAATCAAGCAATGAATGCATAAATAAGTGGAACAATAAATGATGTCTCTCTCCATTTCTCTCTCTCTAAAGTCAATCAATAAAATTTAAATAAATATTAATAAAGAAATATATTACTTTGCAATAACCTCACATATTTAGTATTTTTCTGAAGAGTAAGCCAAAATAAAGTTGATAGAGGAAACCATCACAGAGAAATACACTACTGAAGCTATTACAATAATAATAATTAGCAAACTAACTTGACCAATTTCATAAATTCTTTGAAATTTTTTAAAATGACCCAACAAAGTAACTCCTCCACAAATCTTCATTTAAAATATATAAAAGCCTGATCAGGCGGTGGCACAGTGGATAGAGCATCGGACTGGGACGTGGAAGACCCGGGTTCGAGACCCCGAGGTCGCCAGCTTGAGCGCGGGCTTATCGGGTTTGAGCAAGGTTCACCAGCTTGAGCTCAAGATTGCTGGCTTAAGCAAGGGGTCACTCGATCTTCTATAGCCCCCCGGTCAAGGCACATATGAGAAATCAATCAATGGACAACTAAGGAACAGCAACGAAGAATTGATGTTTCTCATCTCTCTCCCTTCCTGTCTGTCTGTCCCTATCTGTCCCTCTCTCTGACTCTCTCTGTCTCTGCCAATATATATATGAGATTTCAAAATCAATTTAGTGATTTGCTCTCATTTCAATTATGTCTACATTTATTTACTATTTTAAAGCTCATTTACACCAACCTATATAAACATTATATTTTATAACTTAATGAAAAATATTTCCTTTTCCTAACTCATCAGTCATTTGTAGTTCTAATATATGTACCTTCAGGCCAGACTTTTCAGTTTTATCTACAATTACAATATAGATGATTAAAGCTATAAAATTCCCCACCTTTTAAAAGTAATGCAATTTAATGGGTCCAAGAAAATGTTTAATTGGTATGCTTCCCACAGCGGTCAATATTGACTTCACTTAAAATATTTTCTATGCTCACTGACAATATATCCCAGCGACATATACTGTTTATAAGTGCTTGGACTCAGAAAATGCACCATGTGCATCATATGCAAATTATCTCCAGCTCAGCACACTTGGCAGCAGCATGCTGCAGGGGAGGCAGGGCAGTGGGACAGTGGAAGGCTGAAGGTCAGGAAGAAGATGGTGGAATTCTGCCTTTTGACTGGATATGGCCAGGCTTGGGGACTCTCCGTCACGGGAGGTTTTCTCTGGTGTGAGTGGGTTGATGCTAACAGCTCCTGCGGAGGTGGGTCAAGTGCTGTGGGCCCACTCACTACTGCCCATTCATGCTCAGTCCATTCCTGAAGCCAGAATGTGAACACTCTTCTAACTCTTTACATCAAACATGCCTTTTTATTTCCTGTATTTTTGATGCTTTGACTTCTGGGACCTTGCAGACTGGAGAGACTATCCCTCCCGGAGCTGGTTAATGCCCAGAGACAGTGAAAGCTACAGTACCTTTCATATGTAAACCAACCAGGGCCCACCAGTTCGTCTGGGATCCCGCATCCCACCCACCACCCACCTGCCCTAATCAATCACCCCAGGGCCAAGCCTGAGACAGTTAAAGGAAACCCCTATGCCCCAAAGGCTGCTGAAATTATTCAAACCAACCAATTAAAAACCTGTTTACCCTGACTCTCCCTTGCCTTTCTGAGGAAACCACAATAAAGGTTCTAGTCCACAGTTCTACTCCTGGCCAACCTGGGTGCTTCCCCATGGGGCAATCCCATGCTGGTGTATGTCCCCTCCTCCTGGCATCTGTGAGCAACAAACTATCTTCTCAGTGGTAGTCATCCCCTGATCTGATGGCTTTGCCATACCTAAATAACAATAAAACTTATATTTTAAAACACTCCTCAGCATCCAACAGCTTTCCACTGTCTCCCATTGAAAACATTACACACACAAATTTCTTCCCAAGGTTCCATCTCCCCAGTGCTCCTGTCTTCTCCCCCAGCCTTTTCCTTAGCAGGCACCATCCAGTGCCCTCTTGGGCCCCTTATCTGCTACGACACACCTCCTAAAGTCTCTAGAAACTTCCCATGTATAAATTCAGTGAGCAGATTCTTGCCATGGCTTTCTGTGCTAGGAAACCCTGTGACCACACTCTCTCTTTGAACCTCCCTCTTACCAAGGTTTCAGGACATCTACCCTGAAACCGAAGGTTTCAGGTTTCTCCCTATTTCTCACTTATTTCCCTCTGTGCCTCCCTTCTGTGTCTCACAGCTTCTCCTTTCTCTGGGGAAACTTCACAGTTCACTGTATGATCATCACAAGACATTAATGACGACAATAACGAATCATGTTTAGTATGTTCTGTGCCGGTCAGTTGGTGCCTGTCATGTCATGGGCAATATTTCATTTAACCTTTGTAACAAACTTGGGAGAAAAACACTACAATTTTCTCTATTTTTCAGTATAAAATCTAAACCTTAGAAAGATGTGTAACTCGCCATAGGTCACACAGCTTCTGTATCCTTCTATAACAGCAATTATAATAGCAGTTATTAATAAAAATGTTGCTCATGTTATAAATAATACTAATTTAAAATAGTTGCTGGTTACCAACTGCCAGCTTCTCTACATATATTTTAATTCTCATAAGAACCGTGCTTATTTCAAATCACATTAGAGCTCAGTAGGGTTACCAGACTCTTTTGTGCCTCAGCACCACCCTTAGCCCTGGACAATCATATCCACATCCGCCACTTCAACTACCACTGACACCAGACACTTCTCCAGTTTTCGTTATTTCCCTGATTCCTGAACTCCTAAATGTTCAAACACCTTCGCAGCAACTCTGTAAGACTCCCCAGGTCAATGATACTGAGTATCAGGACTTTTACTTAGGTTAATATGGTATCACATAAGTGTGTGGAAGTGATCTCTGGGAAGCCCATAAGAGGGACCCTGTAATAGATCTAGAAGGATTGCTAGTGAAATATCCAAAAACAGTTGTAGAAATTTATCTCATCAAAGCTAAGAATGGGGAAGGAGAAAATGAGAAAAGAGTATAAACCATAAGTGCTCAGACACTAAATAGCTGGGACACTGTCAATCCATAACCAGCCCTGCTGCCTGGGCCAACAACTGGGACCAGACCTAATCCTACCTGTCCTGCTCCCCTCACCTTCCATTCCTCACCAAGACCTTCTAGTTTATATCTCCCCTTTTATCCCCAAAGCAAAATACTGGAGCAATTTTGTCAATGAGGATGCAGGTATTAAAGGAAGATGACTTTTTGCTACACAATGGAGTACTTTTCAAATGTTTTAATAACTTGGGTATATGAGCCCACTTCTTCAACATTAAATTTTATGTAATCTAAGTACAATCAAGTATTCCTGAAAATTAAGCCTCCTAATTGAGATAGATTATAAAATACACACTGAACTTTAAAGACTCAATATTAAAAAAAAACAACCAAGTATGTCATTGACACTTTAAAACTTGATTGTATGCAAAATGATAATATTTCTTATGTACTGGGTTAAATAAAATGTGTTGTAAAAGTGTATTTCCTTTGTTTCTTTTTACTTTTTAAAATGTGGTTACTGGCCTTGGCCGGATGGTTAGAGTGTTGTCACAGCATGCCAAGGTTGTGGGTTTTCTCTCCAGTCATGGCACATACGCTCATCAACCAATGATGGCATGAATAAATGGAACAACAAATCGATCTTTCACTCCCTTCTCCTCTCTCTAAAAATCAATCAATAATTTTTTTTTAGGTGTGATGCTAACCCATATATATATTTCTATCTTGTATGTACCTAAGGTAACCACTTATATTAAGCTAAACATGAGTTCATACAGATATTTCCAGCTCTAACCAATTAAAACATGGATAATTCTAGTGTCTTCCCCTTGCTTATTTGTAACCTCCTACTCCAACAACAACTTGGCTGCCATCACCCATCATTCATTTATTTAATTCTTCAATCCAGTAAAGTACAAGTATAGTGGTTTCAGAATTGCTGCCATGAGAAATGGTACTTATACAGTATTCATCTGCCCTTAGTCCTACAAAGTCCTGTCATTTCCAAAATCCCTTAGGTCAGTCCCTATTTCCCTACCCCCTTTAGTGAGGTTGGTTTCATACATTTGGAATATATTTATATTCTTTGGTCATACTCTGTATTCCATCATGGTTTTTCTAAACTCCTAAATTATTTTTTAAAATACGCATACATAAAGATTTACTTTTTGATGCAAAGCTCCATTGGTTTTGAAAAAATTACTGTACTTAATGTCTTGTATTCATCATTACAGCATCATACAGAACAGAATAGTTTCACTGCTCTAAAAATCCCCTGTTTCGCCTGACCTCTGGTGGCGCAGTGGATAAAGCGTTGACCTGGGAACGCTGAGGTCGCCAGTTCAAAACCCTGCACTGGTCTGGTCAAGGCACATATGTGAGTTGATGCTTCTAGCTCCTCCCTCCTTTCTCTCTCTCTCTCTCTCTCTCTCTGTCTTCTCTCTAAAATAAAAAGAAATAAAAATCCCCTATTTCACCTTTTCTTTTTTATTGATTTTAATTTATTGTGTTTACATAGATTCCAGTGTCACCCTGAATGCATCCCCCCTCCCCCATATTCCCCTCAACATCCCCCTTCCCCCCTTACCAACATCGCCCTCCCCCCCTTCCCTTCAGGTTTATCCCATCCTATCATCCCCTTTCCCTCTGTGCTCTTTTCCTCTGGTCCCTTTGATCCCTCCTCTGTCTCAATTCCGTTCCTCAGTTCACATTGTTCATTGGATTCCTCAAATGAGTGAGGTCATATGATATTTTTCTTTCTCTGCCTTCCTTATTTCACTTAACATAATAGTTTCCAGGTCCATCCATGTTGTCACAAAAGGTAAGATTTCCTTCTTTTTCATGGCAATAAATAAAATTTTAAAAATGTGATTAGTGAAAATTTTTAAATTACATGTGAGTCTCATATTTTTGTTGGACAACACTGATATAGAATAATAAAAAAAAAATTATAAAAATGTTGCCTAACCAGGCGGTGGCACAGTGGATAGAGTATCAGACTGGGATACAGAGAACCTGGGTTCGAGACCCGGAGATTGCCAGCTTGAGCACAGGGGCTCATCTGGTTTGAGGAAAGCTCACTAGCTTGGAGCCAAGGTCACTGGCTTGAGCAAGAGGTTACTTGTTCTGCTGTGGCCCCACGGTCAAGGCACATATGAGAAAGCAATCAATAAACAACTAAAGTGCCACAATGAAAAACTGATGATCAATGCTTCTCATCTCTCTACGTTCCTGTCTGTCTGTCCCTATCTATCCCTCTCTCTGACTCTCTATCTCTGTCTCTGCAAAAAAAAAAAAAAATTATAATTATAAAAATGTCTATTACTAACGATTGTAATAGCTACCGTTAATTTAAAGCCTAGAATTTAAATTATCAGTTTGACTGCTCAAAACGGTTGTCAAGTTATTATAAGTACTTATATGATTAGATATGATATGATAACTTATCATAGCATAACCATTCAAGCTGGCTCAGTGTTACAAAATATTTTTGATGTCTTCATGCATGCTTGTAAAAATATCTTTTCTGTATCGCTAGCACCCTCTTGTGTCTCCTAATTGTAATAGCATAGTAGGCCTTTGGCATTTATTGGAAATTATTCAAAAAAATATAATTGACATTTTTAATCTTTCACTCATTCCAGAACTGTGCAATATATATATATATATATATATATATATATATATATATATATATATATATATATATATATATATATATATATATATATATATATATATATATATGAGGGCTATATTGGCCCTTAGGCTTTAATTCTGTCGTCTGGGGCACAGGAAAATCTATATTTCTCAGTAAGTGATTCGACCTGGTCCATTATTTCAAGGACCTACGCAGAGCCCTGCCGAGCAATGTAAGGCCATAGATCAGGTAGAGACCGCTAAGGCATGCCAGTTTCCAGGGCTAGAGTCTCCCTACTTCCTACAATACATCCTGAAATCCTATCTGCTTCTCCCCTTCGCATGAAACCCCTTCGCATCTCCCTCAGAACATGACTCTTCCCTCATCTCAGTCCCTGGGAACAGTGCCCAGCCCTTTGGAAAGTCTCACGTCTCCTCTAATGGAAGGGTGCACCTTCTTTAGGCCACTGACTTTCATGCAGAGTAACTGATCAAGCCAACATAAGGAGAATAAGGACGGCTCAGGTCCCGCGTTTATACCCAGCATTAACACAGGAACCACTCACATGAAGCTCCCTCAGGACTTTCTGACACCTGTAAGTGCACAGAAACGTCACATGCCGGAGTAATGAGCAGGACTTCAAAGCCCACACACTGACCTCGGCAATTTTTAGCAATCACGGCGTCCCCGTAGAAGCCGTCGGCACACCTCTCGCAGTGGGCACCGTCTGTGTTTCCGATGCAGCTCAGACATTCTCCAGTGACGGAGTCACAGTGACCAGCCTCTGAGGGGTCGACATTCCCGCTGCAGTTACAGGGAACACAGGATTCCCCAGGCACTGTTGGGTTTCCATAGTAACCGTCTGCACATCTGCATAAAAGATTGAAAGAGACATTACCCCACCACCTAGAGGTTCTCTGAACAGTTAATTAATCAGACTGACTCTTGTGAAAGATTTACTGTGGAAGGAATGCAACTCCAAGTTCAGGCAGTCTCAGATTTCCTTCACTCACTGAGAAGAATGAGGAGAGCATCCAAAACGAGCCATAAATCCAAGGGGATGTGCACCTGGTCCTGCCAAACCGACCTGCCTCCCAGTACCCAGGAAAGTGGCCCTCTCCTCAGGATGGCTGCCAAACTCCTCACAGAGACGGAGACAGACAGAAGGGAACAGACAACTCTGGCTTGCAGGCTCCAGGAGACAGCTGTTAATCACCCACAGAATCATTCAGAGTATGGGATATTTAAATGTGTGAACAGTAAATACTGACTCCTTGCTGATTCCACCGTTATTGATGGGAACTCAGATTAAGCTCAAGGAGTTCCCAGGAAGATTCACCATAAATTTTTTAATTGATATATACTGGCTTTTATCTATAATTATTAATACAGGTATATGAAATAACAATTACATACCCAAACTTTAAAACCACTCAACTACACATTTAAAATAAAGACATATAATTTACATTAGAGTAATTTTTAATGCAACTTTTGGAAAAGTTGAGCAACTCAGTGTACCTTTCGCACCAAGTTCCGGAGTATCCCTGGGCACACTGGTCACAGACCACTTCATCTCCATCATCTAGGTGGCAGGTGGGGCTGAAACTGTCAAAACATTAGAAATGAGTGCAATTTCCCAATGGATGGTATAGAATTTCTAAATAGCTTAAGTGCTTAATTTCTACCACTCTTGTCCTTATAAACTTTCATTGAGTCTTCAATCCTTAGCTCAAAACCCAAGGACCCTGGCCTCACAGCCCAAGGACCCTGGCCTCACAGCCCACCCTCTACACGCACTGGACACTCCCTGATTTCTACTCCTGCTCATCCCTGAACCCAGTGTGTGCCTCTCTCCTCCCTGCCCAGGTTCACCAGCTGATGATCCCCAATGAACAACTCAGTTGTTGCCTCCTCTAGGAGGCCTGCTCTGAATTCCTCCCCTCCCAGATCCATGGCGCTGGTCTGCCTGCCTTCTGCCAAGAGAACAGCGGCCAAGAGTGCACTTGCTCAAACACTTCAGTAATCACATTTCCCAAAGGACTCTTTCTGCTGACTGAGGTCCCTTCAAACTATTCTTGAGTCTTGGAGAGAGAGGCCTGTGAAGAGAGGTAAGGGGGCAGGTGAGCATCCCTCCCATTTTCACCACAGTAGCTCTGATTGTGTCTGTTTATACACTGGAATTTCCAATAAGAATCCCCATGGGGGTAATTCTTTGGGCGTGGACAGACGAAGCTCTAAAGGGTAAAGCAATGAGAGAGAGGAGCTTTCAAACAGCTGGCCTGCAGAGAGCATAGTCCAGCATGATGTACAAGACCCACGACTCTCCCCCACCTCCCTCTCGCCTGTGCTCTGAACCAGCTGCACTCCTCAGACAGGACCTGCTCATGCCACCATGCCTTCCACCTGGGCCGCCCTTCTCTGCTGCCTTCAAATCCCTTCCCATCCTTCAAATCTCAGAGCAAGAGTTTCCTCAGAGAGCCATTCCTAGTGGAGTCTGACCATACCATGGACACTCCTCCTCTGTGGTCATGACCATACTATGGATTCTGGGGACCGGTAGCCACAAAAGAACAGTTTGATACTCCGAATACCATAGTAGGCACACAAAAATATTTGTTGGATTAATTAAATGAATTCAGCCTATTCTCAATGAGCTGGATATTTTGGTCATTATATCTAAAACATTTAAAACGCAGGAACATGTATTCATCTTTGTGTCCCCTGTGCCTCCTAGCCCAGTGGTAGCACATAATATATACTTGCGAAAGAATTGATGACCAACTTTAGACCAAAAAGAAAAATAAGTCCTTGCTGTCACACAACTTTCCTTGCATAATTTAAAACATTTTTTAAAAAAGAATCCATTCCTCTAGTTTAATCCTAATTAATTGCCACTGGGCAAAATTCACACTCTTATTGTTCATTAAGTATTGCTCTGAAGATATCGGTACACATCTGGGTAGAAATTCTCGCTGATCAGGCAGGTGCCAGGCTTACTTGTTGGAGGCAGAGGAGAGGGGGCAGGCACAAGGCTGGCAGTCCCCAGGAGTCCCTTGGACAGGCAGCCCATAGAAGCCGGGCAGGCACTGCTCACAGTGGTCCCCGATCGTGTTGTGTGCACATGCCTAGGATAAATGCATGCAAAGGAGACTTAGCTCTGGGTTCTCTAAAGGATTCTCAGATTCATCTTAAAACAACTTGAAGTGCAACTTAAAAAAAAGTAAAAGGTAAAATCCTAAAACAAGTCAACAAACTCTGTTATATGAAGAAGGGGTGCCTGTTGCCAGATTAACTAACAAAAATTTTAATTTGTATAAATGGACACATAATAGCTTTCATTTCTGACTACATCAGAGTAACAAGTACCATTCTTGCCCTTCTGTAGGAATCAAGTAGAAAACTGTGACAAAATCTATTAAATTCCTGCTTGACCAGGCAGTGCAGTAGATAGAGCGTCCTAGTAGACACCACTTTATTCAAGTGACCCTGAGTAACATCACCAGGAAGAAGACAGTGACAACATGTACCCGGGGGCACTGAGGATACATCGCCTCCATACCTTCCTGCCCCAAATGCATGACCTCAACCTAATCATGAGAGAAGAAATCCGCCCTCACTGTGGGACATTCTACAGAATGCCCGGCACTCTTCAAAAGTGCTGCAGTCATAAAAGACAAGGGAAGACCAGAAACTGCCACAGATTGAAGGAGTCAAGGCCATCGGGTACAATGTGGGAGCCTGGGTTTGAAAGAAAAAGGGACAAGAATGGAAAAACTGGTGACATTTGAGTGGATCTGCAGTTCAGCTGATGGGATTATGCCAGCATGAGCTTCCTAGTGTTGATGACTACTGTGCTTGTGCACAGTGCGAGTGCTAGGGGAAGCAGGCTGAAGGCTACACAGGAACCTCTATTTTTGTAACCCTCTTGTAAATCTAAATTTATTTCCAAAATATTTTTAAACTATAAAAATTATCATTTATACTTATTAGAGCAATAAGGGTAGTTGCTATTTAGCAATTCCACTTAAATGGGAGTATCTATTTTTCTAAATACATGTTAATAGAAGCACATGCA
Source organism: Rhynchonycteris naso (assembly GCA_037038555.1). Lineage (NCBI taxonomy): Eukaryota > Metazoa > Chordata > Mammalia > Chiroptera > Emballonuridae > Rhynchonycteris > Rhynchonycteris naso. The sequence continues at coordinate 178,256,517 of CM072999.1, read as the reverse complement.
AATACTTTGGCAGACTGGCTGTAACGAGAGACACAGGTGGCACAGCCCTGCCCCGCCGACACCCCTAAACATTGGCAAAGACTTCTGCAAGGCTGACCTTGCAAACCCCAATGGCAAAGGGAGAGATGTTTCAACAAAGCAACAACATTATCAAGTTGGGGGAAGCTGTGCACCTGAGGAAACTGAGCCCTTCTGTGTGCAAACCACCATTTCACACAATTCCATAGATGCTCCACTTCCAGAACAAAGAAATGAACAAGTTACAAAAATGAATGCTTTGCTTACAGAATAAAGAAAAATCAGGCTCTGGAGCGAAAGAGCCATCCTTGGCATCTTGCCAAAATGTCTCCATGGTTCTGATAATTAATTTTCTCTAGCCCTATGATTCAATCAATCTCTTTTGGAAAGAGCATGAACATATCTCTGTAGGATGAATGGGGTGCAGCCGATTAATATATGCATTCACTCCCTCTAGGAAGAGTGAATCCATTAAAACTCAAGAGTGTGGCCTGGCTTCCAGCCACGAGAGTCTAAAAGAATTCCTGATGGAAATTAAAAAACAAGTCTTGCCCTGTATCTGCCCCAAAGTTCATTCTCAAGATTAATTACATATTTGTTAAACCCTGTTTCAGCTCATATTGTGTGAAAGAAGTACTTGTTTAAAGAGTTGACCCAAGCTAACAACTATAAAGCATTATATATCGTACAAATGAGTGTGATTTTTAGTTTTATTATCCCTCTCGTGATATACTATGTAATATAATGTTAAAAAACATCCTTGCACTTGCATTTAAAAGATCTAATCCATTTTTAAATCAGTGGACCCTATTTTTTTACCTTTATATAACTTTTTATGTCTTTATAATCTTGCAAAGTAAATTACTTTTCATTGTTTTAAATAAAACCTACAGTGAAGCTATATGCCCTTTTTTATTATCACAAAAATAACATATCTTTTAAATAAAGAAAAGCAGAAAATATTTTACGACATGAACTTAAATCTGCAAATTACTTTTGGGATCTTCAAAGTCAAGGACAGTCTCCTCTGAAGGAATCTTTTTTAAAAAAAAAAATCACTTCTACACAGCAGGTGACTTTGGGGTGGGTAGGGGGAGTGCTCAAGGTTTCGGTAAGACTCACAAAGCAAACACCATGAATATCACACTCAGTTGCATGGCCATGGCATTCACAGGGTTGACAAATTCCTCCAAAGAGTATTCCATCCACGCGGTAATAGCCAGAGAGGCAGGTCTGCAAAAGAAGCACAGGCGACCCACGCTGCTGAAGACAACACTGTCCACGCTGCAAATCATCTTCCCAACATGTTAGAAACATACACCGCTCAGCATCTTATTTTCCCCAAACATCTTTAGCAAGGCATCATTCCCTTGCCTTTATAAATGCACCCATTTAAAGAGTAACTTAATATTCAAAGACCTTTTAGTAAAGTCACCACGTTGCATAACTATCACTGCGTTCCAGTTCCTTATTTCTTTTTAAAGGTAGAAGCATGCACACAACACCTTGGCAGTATTCCGCTGCAACAGTCTTAGAAATCATGTAACAACACACAGCTGTTTAATAGTGTTTCGATCAAGAGGATTTTTTCTCTCAACTTTATATTTTTCTTTTGCTTAAAAGTCATTAAATGTTGCTGCGAAAGTGTTCAAATGCAGGTTTGAGTCAAACTGTATCAGTTTAACTGAACAAACATTGCAGGTGAGCTTTTTGGGGCCTGAGTGTTAGATAGGCAACATAGCATTTAAGGATGCCACTCCCTGCCTGTGAGGAGCAGAGAACCACTCCAGACATAGAAATTCATTCAGTCCTTGTAACAACCCTGGGAGATTACTTCTATTTTATAGATATAGTATCTGGATTGTGGAGTGGTTAGATAATGTTCCCATTGTGCCTGCACATTGATTCAAAGCCAGGTGTGCATACCTGCAGGACCTGTGTCCACAGCTTGCCCAGGACAATTGCAGACAGGAAGCATGTTTAGAGTGTAAACTGGGGAATGATTAATTTTTTGAGGTCAATACATGCTCACAAGGGTTTGGTAGGAAGCGGTAGGGATTTGTTTTATAAGAATTCTTGAAGAACGTTTTCATTTGTCAGGCAATATATAAATGCATTCCTTCACACTGATCTTGGGAAAGTTCTCATTACATCTATTAATATTTACATAGCCATGCTCCTCTGGTCTGCATGTGAGCATTGAGCAGATAGCTGCCTGGAGTTGTGTGATGGCTAGAGTGCTACCTAAAATTCCATTCTTGATTCTTCAAGTTAACTTCTGAATGAGTTTCATTCATGAGGTCTTCTACTTAACAAAAGCACTTGAAAATGTGTATTGGGCTTCTTGTTCTTACTGGATTCATCACCCCATGCACATCAGCAAATTTTCCTCCAAAACCCACAGACTTGTTTCCTGCAGCAGCTGCTCACTGCTGCCTCCTCCTGGTGTAACTGGTTATGCTTTCTACTTCCATGATTCTATCTACCCATGGACTCCCAGTTCTCCTATTCCCAAATGCCACATACTATGAGGTAGCATTAGAGTTGTTTAACCATTTAGCATTATGCACGCAGGAACTGGGCATAAAAACATTTTCTGGGCTTAAAAGTAAATGAGGTTTCTATAAAAGTTCGTTGGTTAAAAACTAAAAACCCTGAAAAATATTTAAAATAGAAATATTTAGTGAAATATTTACACCATAAAGCATTAGACAAATTATATTAACTTCAAAGTTTATAATTAATAGAGATTCAAAAAAGCAATTAAGGGTTAAATGTCCCCACTTTGTAAAATATGATTGCCAAGAAATCGCAATCAATGATAAATGTTCATAATCATAGTCAACCATAAACATGAGATACAGGATCATGTGGTACTTAACAGATGGATAAAGTTAAAATCCTGATTTTACCACTTCCTTAGCTGTGTGACCTTGGTCAAGTTACTTAGTCTCTCTGTGCCTCAGTTTCTTAATCTGCAGGACAGAAAGTATAGGAAGTACCTACCTGATACTGCTGTTGTCAGGATGAAATGAGGTAACATATAGAAAGAGCTCAGAATAGTGTCCTTAGCAGAAGAATCAGATTTCTTTATACAGCATGGCTTACAATATTCTTATGGCCTCCAAAAGTCAAAAGTTTACAAACACTGGGTTCTAAAGTTAAATTCAAATGTGCATCATGACATCACCTTCAATGCAGGGTTTGTGGTTTGTTTTTCCACTTTAATTAAGAGAAAATGGAAGAAAACAGGACAGGAGAAGTGTTACCTCACAGGAGATCCCCGCATAGCCCTGGGGACATTCGCAGTGCTCCACCTCAGTGGCCAGGGCCAGGTCTATGACGTTAGGGCTAGCTGTGTCCAGAGAGACAGAATCTAACCTGCATATAGATACGGGTCGTTATATGATTTACTTGCAAACAGCATCAGACAATAAGACAGTCTTAAAAAAGAAAAATTCAAACAAAATGGTGATGTAATTATTTTGTTAAGTAATTGAAGATGTTTATAATACACTTTCTGGAGCTGCATTATTTGCATTATTCCCTGGAAATGTCTTCAACATCTGGTGCAAGGACATGTTGCCAACCTAAAGACGGCTGCAGGAAAGGTCTGTATCACCTGTTCCGAGTTGAAGCATCCATTCAATTGTCTCGTCTCTAATACAGAGAAATTGCCCTTAAGTGTATAACTCTACATTTGTTTTAGTTGCATCTAATGCTTCTGCTTAGCACAGCATTGCCAGAAAGTTATCTTAAAGTAATAAAATAACTATGAATAGACACATTAGCTTAAATAGACTGTGTAAAATCTAAGACCCTTAACGTCAGAGGGTAAAACCAGATGTAGTGTGGTCCAGGCAACTGTTACTTCCTCAGGCGTTTCTCAGAACCCACCCCCCACCCCACCCCCGAATATTTCTGATCCTGTCAAGTCTATCTCCTACTAGATACTTTCGTCATAGGCAACTATTCTTATACCTTCAATAAAATTATAGTAATAAAAGATAACTTTAACACAGCTAGTTCTATTAGCTGTGTCCTTAAAGCAATCGAGTAAAATGTATTAAGCTTAAAATATATAATAAGAAATAAAGATAAGAGTAAAGTACGCTCACCATGAGTTTCTTCTTCCTTTCAATACACACCTGTAAAGAGCCATTTTTGCAGCATTGTAGTTGGCTCTGATCAAGAGATGTGTCACATTGGCAAGGACAGTCATCAGCTGATCACGATCAATCTCCCTTTTGTTATTAAAGTCTTGGAAGTTCTCAGGCACAAGTCTAACCACATTAAAGTATTCTTCGTAGGGTTGCAATGACAGGCCCTCAGCCTGGGTGCTTATAGTGAGTCCGTTTCCCTAACATTTAAGAAAAAGAGGAAAGATAGTTGTAATCAATTCCATGATCAAAAGAATAAAGCAAATTTTGTATTTGGCATCATGGCTTTTCATTTGCGTGTTAAGTTTTTGTGTAATTGGGGTCTATAACTCTGGTCCAGAACCATCAGAGGTGTTTCACTGTATTACTCTCAGAAGGATTTGAATAATAAATCTAAAATCTGTGTCCTTGGCTGAGATGTCAGAAAAGAACCAAAATCATGCATTTGCCCACAGTTTTCCTCAAAGCAGCTCTAATCTGACACCCCTAATCTTTAGCTGAAAAACAAAAGGAGAAAAAGTAAATAAATATGCCACCAGCATTTTATAAAATTGCTATTAAGTTTTCTGCTAAAAATTAAAAATTGCTATTAGCAAAATATGTGTTTAGTTCATAGTTTCCAATTGCTGCCGGTTGGGGTGGGCGATGGGGTGTTAAAGGTGATGGGGAGGTGCATGGACACAGCAGCAAGAACCTGAAGTGGCTTCTGCCACTCTGGTGGTCCAGCTGGGGGAGACCCAGCCAGGTCTTCTTGTGATGGGCAAGAGGAGGGGTGAGGACTGAGGGCAAAAATGGCAACACAACTCCTGTGCCCACATTAGGCTCTGCTGCCCGATCAGTCATGTGGGCAGCTGGTGTGGCAGGAGGGGCAGGGGGACTTGAGGAACTGAAAAGGTAGTTTCAACATGGGAACAAAAACTCATCCCCCTTTAAAGTGTGACAAGAGGGTCAGCTGTGGAGATCAAAGGAAGAGTGACAGGTGCTGTCCCCGAGGCAATTTTGGAAATGGGCCTAAAGACAGAATTGTCACAATCAGTCTCTTGTATCTGGAGGAGGCAAATTGCTGCTAATGGCCATGTGGCCAGGAGCTCTTTACTAAGGCCTCACTTAGCTGCTTTGTGTCACAAAACTGTCACCCCACTAGGCTCTTCAGCTCTGCATCAAAGCAATTTAAAAGCAATTACCTTAATGATAACATCAGCATGAGACATGAGGTCACTGTCCACTGTCTCCACTGGAATATCATAAGACACTGTGTACTTCAGGAAGCCACCAAAGGCAGTCAGCTGCAATGTTAAGCAAGAGTGAACACCAACGGGACATGATCATGGCCCCACAGAAAGAGGAAGTGGCTGTTAGGAGCCATCTGGAAGCAAGTAGCTTAGAGGTGTCTAAGTGGCATGACATGTAAGAAAGTTCACATCAAAGGCAGTGAAAAGAATGAGTATTACACAATTACTTTCTTTGATTAGTATCACCAAAATCCAGGACATTGCTTAATGCATGGGATAGAAATGCATTCCTTCTTAAAGCCCCAAGACACAATTCTATCAATGTCTGCTAATCATATCATAAACATTTATTTCACTTAAACCCTCTAGGGGGTGGGATTTTGATCTATAATCTCAAAGTTTTGATTTCATTGCCCAGTTTGTAGGAAAATAATAAGAAACTAAAAGGTTTTTCTTCCTGATCAGATATCTTTTCATGTAAAATAGGGACTTTATTTTTACCAGGGATGTCACAACAATGTAATGTTCAGAATCCAATCTTTATACCATACAATTGGAGAGGAAGCCTCAAGAGACAAAAACCAAACCCCTCAAAAAACACCCCACAAAAAAAGAAAAAAACAGAAAACTATTGACCTTTGGTGATATGGACATATTATACACAGAAACATCTTCTATGATTATAATTTAATGAGAAAAATGATCACATTCAAAAACAAACACTACTTATTAACACATACAAAACAATCCATAAAATTAAAATATAATCATAATATTAACTAGAAATGTCCTAAGCTACAAGACCTGCATTACTATGAAAGCACACCACTACATTAAAACAAACCAGACTCATGGAAAAGGTGAGCAGGGGCTACAGTTCCTGAGACAGGTCTCACTGAAATATTTTCAGAGTGAGAGTGATCAGAATTTGGAGAGAAGTGCTATAATTGGCAGATGGGCCTTAGTCACTGAAGAGAAAGGTTACATCATATTAACCAACTTTCCTCTTTGTAGAATCACCCTTGAGCATTTTCTTAAAATAGAAAAGATTCTATCTGCTCTTAAATGTGAACTTTATGTGAGCAACAGTCACCATGGTAATGAAACCAGGGGCAGTGCAACAGGCCCTACGTGCCACCCTTCCAAATGTCAGACTAAGATAAGCACATAACGAGCCAAGCAAACAGGAATGTGACTGACACTTCATGAAGGACCCAGTGGCCCAGGAACCCAGAGGGAAGCGGAATCTGTTTCAGGAGAAAGGACAAGACTTCCTATAGCAGACTGCTTCTGACAGGGCCAAAAAGAACAAAGTCCCTACTTTCATGATGTAATGAAAAGTCAAACAAGGGTAAAAATCACCATGTGAGACAGGTATAGGTAAAGACTATATAATTTTCTGTCAAACACTCAAGTGACCAATAAGACTACTTAAAATGCCAAAAGAAGTTCTGTCTTAATGTGTTCTGAGATCTCTGTTCAAGCCCCCTTCTCCGGAAGTACCTTATTTCCAAGGTAGGTCCCTGGGGCTGACCAGTAGTACTTGGAGGTCAGCCGCTGCATGACCGCCGTGTGGTTGATGCTGACCTGATGATGTCCCCCCAGCGCGTCCTGCTGAGATGGGATCTTATGTGGACTGATCAAGTCGGTGACCAGCCACCCAGACATATCTTTCACCTTAAAAAAAAGATTCAAGAATTTTAGAAATTGAAGTAGATGTCACCTTAGATTTCACCCAGGCTAGAACTAATATATTCACAATAAAAAAAAAAAGCACAGAAAGTTTAGCTGGGGAAGCAGTTAACACAGGGTGCTCATTGGACTTCAGGGCCTGCGACCCTTGCACTTGTCAAAGCAACAGAAAACCTGAGAATGAACCATACAGACCCCAAACCCAGGTCCAATAAACAAATTGGTGAGTAAAGTTATGAAAATCACAGATATATTTTTAGATGAAAAAAATAGCAAAGAACTTAATAAATGTACTGAATAAAATGTCTTTTGCAACTATGACTTCTCCTTCCTTGTTGCCCTCTGCTTTTTAGCCAAATGCTAAAAAGTGTAAAAAATAGCCTCCAGATCTCATCCTCCCAATGTGTCACCTACATAGAGATGACCAGAGATCACACTGGAACTCACTTCCATTCTCAAGAATTGCTCGAAGTCCCCCAAGCCCAGGCTGCCCCACTCCTCACCAGCTGGATGGTGGGTAAGCAGGCAGGGAAAGGAGACTCAGTGACCTGCATCCCCACCCGCTCCTGATACTGAACACAGGTTTCCTGAGAGGGGGCATGGTGGGGGGTGGAGGGAGGCTAGGGAGAAGAGGTGGGTACCATGGGTAAGAACTCCACCCTGCAGCTCCTCTCCAACCTCCAGTCATCTCACTCTGTCCTTTGCTGGTCACCATTTGGTGACCACACCCCTTGAACTCATCCCTCTAGAACTCTTCATTCCCTGAACAACTTGGGAACCCCTGCCTGTCCTCATAATCCCTGTGTCACCTGCTGCTGTTCTTACCCTCTCTAGCATTTTTGAGCTAGAAAATTTTATATGTCCCCATGTCCTGGTGTGCTTTCTGGCCTGAGACCAGTCAGTGCAGGGCAGCTGGGGTGAGATCTGACCCTGCAACTGGATATGTCTCCCCAAAGAATAAATTTAAACACAATGCATTCTACAATACTGTCATACCCTATTAGGTTTAAAAAATAAATTCCCTAAGAGGGAAACATATGTGGGGACATGCACATGACCTGGAAAGAAACTTTAGCAACATTTTAGTTATGGGCGGCCTTTGATTCGTGCCCGCAGTCATTCCAAACGAATGAGAGCGGCACTGCAGGGGAAATCAGCCTTGTGGCTTCACACAACATCTAGGGAGCTCGTTTGATGGGTGCACTTATAAGTCCTGGCTCCTGGGAGGTACCCGCACCTGACTGATGGGCCAGGAAAGACTGTCGCAGACATCAGAAACGCCAAAGCAGAAACACTCAGAGCAGCCCAGGGGGTTTCTTTCCTTCAAGTTATAAAATCCTGGCTTGCAGCTATCACAATTCTTCCCCTCAGTATTTTCCTGCAAGTTAGAGTAAAAGATTAGTTTTTGAAACCAGCAGGCAGACGGAAGAAATATCACATTAACATGATATTAAAAAGAAAGGTGTTTTCTGATTCAGAAAAGCATGTAAATAAAAAGACGTTCAGAGTAAATGTGAAGCCTTATGATGTCAATACTTCCATATGAGTATTTTGAAATACTTATCATATGATGTTGTAATAGAAAATGAGACTGAGCATTTCAGAGCTAGGTTGTTATATTTAAGTGGCTTTTTGTATTGTTTTGTTTTAAATCTTACATCTTTCTGAGCTTTCAAATATATTTTTTTGTATTTTTCTAAAGTGAGAAGTGGGGAGGGAGAGGGACAGACTCCTGCATGCACCCAACTGGGTTCAACCCGGATGCCCACTTGGAGGCGATGCTCTGCCCATCTGGGGCATTGCTCCACTGCAACAGGAGCCATTCTAGCACCTGAGGCGAGGCCATGAAGCCATCCTCAGTACCTGGGCCAACTTTGCTCCAATGGAGCCTTGGCTTTGGGAGGGGAAGAGAGAGACAGAGACAAATGAGAAAGGGCAGAGAGGAGAAGCCGATGGGTGCTTCTTCTGTGTGCCCTGGCTGGGAATCAAACCTGGGACTTCCACATGCCAGGCCGATGCTCTACCACTGACCCAACCAGCCAGGGCCTCAAACATTTTAAAATCTAAAGAAGGCTATATAATTGTTTGTTTTATTTATAAATGCTCAAGATTATTTTCGGTCCTATGTCACATATGCCTAAGACTCTTCTTACATGAAAATAAGCACGTAAAATATAACTGAAAGTCCTTAGAATTACTAGGGAAACAGCTATTAATATCAGACAGCCAAATAAAATGCCTCCCCTGCTATCTGCCTTGAATTAGTATTTTTAGAAATGTAGTCTTTTCGTAGAGAAATGTTTTTCTCCAAACAAAGCTGAAAAATAATGTCATGTAAGAGGTAATAGCCAAGGCCTAAAATATGCAGTATTTGGTTTCACCTCGGAAGTAACAAAAGTACCTCTGGAATATATGGTGATTTCCCGGAAGACACCAAAAAAGATAACCAGGTTCTCATCTAAATCCAAGGACATACACTGTGGCCAACTCACTGTGACATAATGTGATGCTTCTCAGGAAGGTCTGAAGGAAGTGGGAAGTTCTGCTTAAACCTTGCTGTTTTGCTCAGGAGCTGGTCATCTGAGCTGATGGGATGTTTCCTTTTTGAGGAAGCCTCAAGGGAAACTCAGGGAGAGATTTCGCCTGCACATGTACCTTACAGAGACAAGGCTCTGAACATGGGTCCTCATTCACGCTGCCGATGGGGCTGCAGTTGCAGCGGATGCAGGTCGGATAGCCCCTGTAGCCAAATTGGCAGCGATCGCATTTTGCTCCTGCATAACCTTCTTTGCATGGACATTGACCTGGCCATTTTCCTGGGAGGAAAAGAATGACAATGACCCAACAAGAAGGTAAAAGATGTTTAAAATTAGGCTTTTTGGCCAGAGTCTCTGTTGTACTCAGCTCTGCATTATTGCTTGAAAGAAGCCATAGATCAGTGGTTCTTAACCTGGGTTCTATCAAACCCTAGGGGTTCGATGAGTCGGTCTCAGGGGTTTGGAGAAGCCTCTGCCACAGAGGCCAGAATAAAGTAATACCGTAATTTGTTGTGAGTTCATGCACTTTGTTGGTTTTGTTCTTTGAGCAAGGTGATGCTCATGCATGGCTCATTTTGTGCACCAGTTAAAAAACATATACCTATGTCTTGAATTTGGAAAAAAAATCATATTTTATTTATCACTAAAGAAGGGTTCGGTGAATGCGCATATGAAACTGGTGGGTTTGGTACCTCAAAAGAGGTTAAGAACCACTGCCATAGATATATAAACAGATGGGCACTGCTCTCATCCAATAAAAGTTAATTTACAAAAACATGTGGTGTCAGGTATACTGCAAGAAGCATAGTTTGTCAACCCCTGGTTTACAGAGAGAAAACATATAGGAGCATAGAGGCTAATGGGAATAAAAATGGTGCGGCGGTTTTGGAAACCGTTGGGGATGTTCTAAAAATGCTAAGCATATAGTTACCATATGATCCAGCAATTCCACTCCTAAGTATATACCCAAGAAAAATCGAACCATATATCCACCAAAACACTGCATGTGAATGTTTGAAGCAGCATTATTCATAACAGCCAACAATTCTAAACAACCTATATATTCATCAACTGATGGATACATAAAATATGATATATATGTACAATCATTCAGCAATAAAAAGGATTGAAGAACTGATTCATTCTACAACATGGATGAATCTTGAAAAGATGCTAAGTGAAAGAAGCCAGTCACAAAAGACCACAGAGTATATGGTTCAATTAATATGAAATGTTCAGAACAAGCAAATGTAGATAGAAAGTAGATCAGTAGTTGTCTAGGGCTGGGAGGAAGGGTGGAGGGGAATGGGGAGTGACTGCCAACAGGTAAGGGATTTCTTTATGGGGTGATAAAAATACACCAATATTAGACTGTGGTGATGGCTGCGTTCATGAATGTGCGCCCCCAAAATTGTATTTAATCTATTGATTAAATAGATCTTCTCTACCATATGGCAGTGAATTGTATCACAATATAAAGTTCTGGGGTTTTCAGTGGGTTGTTTGTTTTTTAAGCACAGAGGCAAACGATAGGGGGCAGTGAGCGCTATCCTTGCTTTCTGTGCTGGCTCTGAAACTTTCTGGCTCTGTGACCTCAGCCAAATTTCTTAACTGCTCTGAGATCATTTCCTTGCCTGTAAGTGGGTTAAATGAATTTTATCTGCTCTGGTTGAAAGTTAAAATGATGTATATCTTTTTAAATGAATGCAAATAAGGGTAATTGTCATTATCATGATAATCCTCCTCTCATTAACAGTGGAAGTTAAGAATCAGTTCAAATGTGTAATTTCCCCTCCACATTGCCAGTGGTCCGGCTGTTGACACTTCCTTCCCCACTGGTCAATATCCACCTTAACTGCTAGTGACTGAGAATTTGATGGGGGTTATAGGAGTCTTTGAACAGATGAAACCTATTCAGGATAGTTAGGCATCCGCAAATCCATTGGCCAGGTTTTAGAATCAAAAGAACACTGACATTTACAAAGTTAACTGGAGGATCTGCTTGCTTTGAGATGAGATGCAGGCAAAAGCCCTGTGTCTTGCAAGAGCTAACTAAAGTGGCTATTATGTACTGTGTTCCACATATGACTTTAAATAAGCCTTATTTTTTTTTTCATCAAATGCTAATTAACCTCTCAAATGTCATTTCATCAGTCACCCCAGCATTGGTATCTCCACAGTCTTTTGCTTCAATGATGGTTCCTAATTCTGCTGTATGCGTATGGCCCTGATATTATATTACACATGCATGTGTTTGTTTAGTTTGTCTGTGAGCAGCAACCTTGATCATCTTGTTCAAGTACTTGTGCCCAACTCCTAGAAAACTGCCTGACACATAGTAAGTACTTCATAAATATTTGATGAACCAGAGAATCAATAGCAAATTAGATCACCAAATCATGATACAATGGTAGTAGTTCCAATAGGTACAAAACTTTCACCAAAAAGTGAAAAAGAAAGAAAAGAAAGAAATCAATTTTAAGCATGATTTACCTTTGTGTAAGTTAGAATGGAGATCATCCTTAATACAGACAGAACTGAGGGACCCCACAGGGTCACAGTCACAGGGATGGCAAGGGTTGTCCTCATATGGAGATACCTGAAAGGCAGGGGTTGCCCTGGGTTATTTTACTAGAAATAATAGCAATAATATCAACAAAATACCAATGACAAAGTAACAACTTTTTATCCAGGATGTGACTATTGCAATGATTAGTGCCTCCAGGAGGTGTAGGTCTCAGAAAGATAAGGTGAACTCAAGTCAGAAAGCGCCAAACATCTTTTTAAAGCTGATAGCAGCTAGTTTCATTAGCAAAGTGTCATCCTTACCCATTGTCACTACTATCCCTCCACACTCTGTTATGTCTTAGAGCCATATATAAACATCACATATATACACATCTGTCACCTATGACCAGACCACTATAGGGATTCATGTGACAACTGCATATCAAGTCAATTGAGGATTGAGTGAGTACTTCTTATGGGCAAGACACAGCTGCTTTATTTAGTGGCTGACTCTGCACTGACAGTATTACAAAGCTCTGAGATGACAGAGCCAAGGGGCCCTAAATTCAAGTTACATAACAATGAGTGAGTATCCTAATCTTAGACAGATTAGGACATCAATATCTGAAAAACACTACTAGCATAGAAAGAATATAACTGAAGTATTACAAAAGGAAATGAGTCTCTGATACTGAAGTAGACACTTGGTGAAGTCTCTTTTCCACTTAGGAAGACTAGGAAGCTCAGCTACGGCACAGAAACACTCTCACTTTGTGTGGTCTATAATATCCGTCGATACAGGTCTCACAGTTGATTCCCATGGTGTTTTGTAGGCAATTTATGCAGACCCCTCCTCCTTTGTACTGCCCAGCAGTATTTAAACTTTTCTTCTGATTTGCAATACTTTCATTGTAGTAACAGTCTTTTGCTTTATTGTGGCAATTACATTCTAGAAAAAGATTTTAACATCTCAATTAATATATATATATATAGTCTCATATTAAAAATAACCCTTCCCTCCCTAGATAAGCTTCTATGACTATAAATTAATTTAAAAGTATAGAATAAACAATTTTAATAGGATATGGGCAATCTTGGGGGGACCAATTGGAAATAGCTATCAGAATTATAAATGTGCATTGTCATTCGACACATCAACCTATCTCCTGGGATTATGTCTTGCAGAAGTCCTTGCACACTCTCCACGGCCTATAAAAGGTTAATCATTGTACCATTGCTTATGTTAACAAAAGACTGGTAATAATAAAAATACCCATGAATAGGAAGCTGTTTTAATTACGTTACATTCATATAATGGGATTCAGTGCTGCTATTTTTAAACACAGTATTTCATATCGCTAATATAGAAAGATTTTCTGTAAAAATGTATTGTTAAGTAGAAAAGCAATGCATAGACTGGCATGTATAATATGTCAGGTTCTGTGTATAAAGTGTGTGAGAGGTAGGAATATGTCAATATATGCTTTATTGCATACAAATTTCAGAAAGAACATACTAGGAAATAATAAAAACTGGAAAGGACTGACAGAAACTTTTCCCTATAAACTTTTATATATTGCTAGATGTTGGAATCTTGTGACTATATTGTCTATTTAAAAATAAAATCTAAATTAATAAAGGGTACATTGATATATGAGAGAGGGATATTAGACAAAATATCAAGTTCATAAACATAACTTTAGGTCTCCACAGTTTAAATTTTATTAAAGTAATCTGCAGTTTGAGGAAGTTTTTATTAGTTACAAATAGTGTTAAGTCACCAAAACTTAAGCATGCTAAGAGGGAAAGCCTCTACATTCCTCCAATTCTCAGAGGATTTACCTTCACATATGTTTCCAGAAGAAATAGTCCCGGGTCGCCAAGGCTGCTGATGGTACCCAGGACAACACCTGCTGCAGCTCTCTCCACAGGTGTTATGTTCACATTGACACTGGAGTTTCTAGACAGCAGGCAAACAAAAATTTCATCTGAAAGCTTACCTGTATATTTTTCTTATTTTTATTTTAAAAGAAATCTCTCACAGTCAAATACATACAGCAAGACTTTACAATTGAGGATATATGGCTATCCCAAAGCAAACTGGAATTTAATTTTAAAAGCAAAATATATACATATGATCTGGTTACAAACAGAAAGTAGGAAGGAATAAAGCAAACTAAAATGTGGATTAAACACATTTTGAGGGATGACGTCAGAGTAATGATGATGTGAGAGATACTCCTGATCTCTCCTCTTGAAATGTCAACGAATTGTACAGCTATAATGCAGCAGAGGAACCCCAGCTGGGCTTTCAGGTGTGTCTGAAAGATCCACGCACCAGTGGACTAAAAGTGGAATGGGTTGAAAAGGTGGGTGGAAATAAAATGCACTCACAGACCAGAGAGAAGCCTAAAGTAACTGGGTTTTTTTTCTCACCCAGGACTACAGGGAGGAAGAAAGCTCAGGTTGTCTTGGTATTGTCTGCTGGAGATATGGAGAAGGAAACTTGGAGTGATTGGACCTCCTTCTGCTGGGAGGAGTGGTGAGGCAGAGAGGCAGGGGGGAGATACTAAACCAAAGTGGTGGCAGAATGAGGGGTCACAGCCAGCATTCTCATGGTCTGCCCATGGCCCACACTTGGTGCAGAGACAGAGGAAACCAACGTGTGGCACCTCAGCTTTCCAGATCCCTCCTCCCTAACCTCAAAGGTATGAAAAATAGCAGAGACAGACCCCACAACTACCCAGAGCTACTCTCTCCCCTGAAGAACAGAGGTGACTCCACATCTGGTCTCTTGGTCTGTTGAGACATGGGAAGGAGCACCCAAAGGCCTGAAATTGCCATTGCTAAACCATTAAAGTCATAAAGCCCTCACAACAAACTTCACCCACCAACATGACTGCAGCTACACCTACATCATTGTGACAGCAACATCTCAGTGGAGGTCAACCCAGGAACTTCACAGAGCTAAAACTTGTAATACAGTGATATCTACTGGAAGAAAATAGTAATTCCTCAAAACTGATTTTTTTTCTTTTTTCTCTTTTGGATTTCATTTTCTTTAATTTTTATATTTTTTACTCATATTTTTTGTGGGTGTCTTGATTGTTTTTGATGTTTTGTTTTTGCTCCTTTTTCTTTGGTTTTTCTTTTTTATTTGACATTATTTTTAATATTTTTTATTATTTTTAGTTGTTTTTTGGTTAGAGTTCTTAACAATATTACTTTCAAATGCCATATAAGAAAATAGGTATATCAGAAGAAGAAGAGAGATATAAGGGAATGGAGAGCCCATTCAAACAAATAATTGATGAGAACTTCCCAAGCCTATGGAAAGAGTTAGATCCATGAATACAAGAAGTAAAGAGAACACCAAGCTATGTCAACCAAAGCAGACCTACTCCAAGGCACATTGTAATAAAATTGTCAAAAATCAATGACAAAGAAAGAATGCTCAAGGCAGCTAGGGAAAAGAAGAACATATAAAGGAAGGCTCATTAAGTTATCATCAGACTTCTCAGCAGAAACTCTACAAGCTAGAAGAGAGTTAAGAACTCTTACAAAAAACAACTATTCAAAGCACTGAAAGAGAGAAATTACCAGCCAAGAATATTATATCCATCAAAGTTATCGTTAAATTATGAAAAAGAAATAAAAACTTGCAGATATACAGAAGCTGAGGGAATTTAGGGAATTTATCACTAGACAACCCCCACTACAAGAAATATTTAAAGAAATATTCAACCAAAAAACAAAACAAATCAAAATTGCAAGTAAAAACTCCAACAAGGTCACATTAAAAACAAGGATAATATGTGACAACAATAACATAAAAGAGGAGAGAATAAAAATTTGCAGTAGTAAAGGAGGATGGAGTGCAGAAACAATCATAAGACAAAGAACTCTTGTACATATGCCAATTTTTCTCTTAATAACTTAATAACAACCACCCACAAAAAAGCCACTAATAAAATGCACAATTCAAAAATAAGAAACAAGGAAAGAAGTATGAAATATCACCAAACAGAAACAACTGACAGAAACACAAAAGAGAAGAACAAAACAAGAAACAGAGCTACCAGAAAACAAAACATAAAATGACTGTTAGAAATCCTCAAGTGTCAATAACCCTAAATGTAAATGGACTGAACTCACCAATAAAGAGGCACAGAGTAACATATTGGATCAAAAAGCAAAACCCAACCATATGCTGCCTTCAAAAGACAGCTGCAAAGACAAAAGTAGATTCAAAGTTAAAGGTTGAAAAACAATTCTTCAAGCAAATAATACCCCCAAAAAAGCAGGTGTAGCCATACTCATAACTGACAATGCTGACTTCAAGACAACAAAGGTAACCAAAGACAAAGATTGACATTTCATAATTATCTAGGGGACATTGTATCAAAAAGATATAACACTTCTCAATATATATGCACCGAGCCAGGAAGAACCAAAATGTTTAAGACATCTATTGACTGATCTAAAAATAGAAGCAGACAAAAACACAATTATACTTGGAGATCTCAACACACCATTGATGGATTTAGATAGACCATCCAAACAGAAGATCAATAAAATATCGGCCTTAAAGGAGACACTAGACCAAATAGACATAATAGACATTTACAGGGCATTTCATCCCAGAACATCAGATTATACATTCTTTTCCAGCATGCATGGAACATTCTTAAGGATAGACTGCATGTTGGACCACAAATCTAACATCAACAAATTCAGGAATACTGAAATTAAACCGTATTGTACATATGCCAATTTTCTGACCATAAGGCTTTGAAATTAGAATTCAACTGTAAAAAGGAAGTAAAAACCTCATAAAAATGTGGAAATTGAAGAACATACTTCTAAAAAAAATGAATGGGTCAAAGAAGAAATAAAAGCAGAGATCAAAAGATATATAGACAAATGAAAATGACAACACAACATATCAAAATTTCTGGGATGCAGTGAAAGCAGTATAAGAAAAAAGTTTATACCATTACAGGCTTATATCAAGAAACAGGAGAAATCTCAAGTAAACAACCTTAGATCATATCTTAAAGAACTAGAAAAAGAAGAACAGTCACTGGCTGGTTGGCTCAGTGGTAAAACGTTGGCCTGGCATGTGGAAGTCCTGGGTTTGATTCCTGGTCAGGGCACACAGGAGAAGCGACAATCTGCTTCTCTACCCTTCCCCCCTCTCTCTCTTATTCTTTCTCTCTTTTTTCTCTCTCTCTCCCCCTCCCACAGCCATGGCTTTGTTTGAGCAAGTAAGTCCCAGGTGCTGAAGATGGCTCCATACCCTCGTCTCAGGTGCTAAAATAGCTCATTACCAAGCAATGGAGCAGCAGCCCTAGGGATAGCATTACACTTGGGGGCTTGTTGGGTGGATCCAGGTTGGGGCGCATGCAGGATTTCTCTGCCTACCTGTCTCTCACTTAATAAAAAAAAAGAAAGAAGAAGAACAAAGGCAACCCATAGTCAGCAGAAGAAAATAAACAGTAAAAATTAGAGCAGAACTAAATGAAATAGAGAACACAAGAAACTATAGAAAATATTAATACAACAAAGAGCTGAATCTTTGAAAAGATCAATAAAATTGCAAACTTCTGGCTAGATTCACTAAGGGAAAAATGACTCATATAAACAAAATCAAAAATGAAAGAGGAGAAATTACCACAGACATCATAGATATACAAAGGATCATAGTAGAATACTATGAAAGATTTTATGCCACCAAATTTTACAACAACAACCTAGAAGAAATGGATAAATTTCTAAAACTGCACAATCTTCCTAGACTGAGTCATGAAGAAGTGTAAAACCTAAATAAACCCATAAGCAGAGAGGAAATAGAAAAAAACTATGAACACCTTCTCCAAAATAAAATTCCAGGATCAGATGGCTACACTAGTAAATTCTACCAAACATTCAAAGAAGATTGGTACCTATCCTTTTCAAAGTCTTCCGAAAAATAGAAGAAGAAATACTCCCTCAATACATTTTATGAGGCCAACATAACCTTGATACCAAAACCTGGCAAGGATGATATAAAAAAAGAAAACTACAGACAAATATCTCTATTGAAGACAGATGCAAAAATCCAAAACAAAATACTAGCAAATCTAATACAATAACACATTATAAAAATAATATATCACGGTCAAGTGAGATTCATTCCAGGAGTACAAGCATGGTTCAACATACATGAATTGAACAACATAATACACTACATCAACAAAAACAAAGAACAAAAATTATGAGTCTATCAATAGATGCAGAAAAGGCATTCAATATGGTACAACATCCTTTATGTTTAAAACACTCAACAAAATGAGTATAGACCTCAACATAATAAAGGTCATATATGATAAACTATCAGGTAATATCGTACTAAATGGTGAAAAAGTGAAAGCTTTTCCTCTAAAATCAGGAACAAGACAAAGCTGTCCACTTTCTCCACTCTTATTCAATATATTTATGGGAGTTTTGGCCAGAACAATCAGGCAAGAGAAAGAAATAAAATGCAACCATATCAGAAAAGAACAAGTAAAGGTATCACTTTTTACTAATGACATGATCCTATATATACAGAATATCCCAAAGACTCCACCAAAAATCCAATACAGTAAAGTGGCAGGATACAAAATCAATATATAAAAGTCTATTGTTTTCCCATACAACAAGTGGTGAAACTTCAAAAACTGAATGCAAAAAAAAAAAAGGAATACAATTCCTTTTATAGTTGCAACAAAAAAAAATTAAATATGTAGGAATAAACTTAACAAAGGGTGTGAAGGACCTATATACTGAAAACTATGAAGCATTATTGAAAGAAATTGGAAAAAAAACCCACAATGAAATGGAAAAATATTCCATGTCCCTGGATAGGAAGAATCAACATAGTTAAAATGGCCATATTACCCAAAGCAATACACAAATTTAACACAATCCCCATCAAAATTCGAATGTCATTTTTAAAAAAATAGAACAAAAAATCACCCAGTTTGTATGGAACCATAAATAAACCCAAATAGCCAAAGCAATCTTGACAAAAAGAAATGAAGTCAGAGGTATCACACTACCTGACTTCAAATTATACTATAAAGTCAGAATAAATAAGACAGCATGGTATTGGCAGAAAAACAGACACTCAGACCAATGGAACAGAATCAAGAGCTCAGAAATAAAGCCACACATACCTGATCAAATAATCTTTGACAAAGGGGCCAAAAACACACAATGGAGAAAAGCAAGTCTCTTTAATAAATGGTGCTGGGAAAATTAGAAAGCCATATGCAAAAGAATAAAACTTGGCTATAGTTTGTGCCCCTGCACAAAAAATTAATTCAAAATGGATCAAAAACCTAAAAATAAGATGTGAAACAATAAATTACATAGAAGAAAACATAGGTACTAAGCTGATGGACCCTGGCTATAAAGAACAATTTATGAATTTGACCCCAAAGGCAAGGGAATCAATGGCAACAATAAATGAATGGGACTACATCAGACTAAAAAGCTTCTGCACAACAAAAGAAACTGACAACAAAACAAATAAGCAGCCAACTAAATCAGAGGTGATATTTGCAAACAACAGCTCTGATAAGGAGTTAATATCTAAAATGTACAAAGAAGTCACAAAGCTCAGCAAGAAATAAGTAAAAAATCCAATTAAAAGTAGGGAGAAGACATGAACACATTTCTCACAAGAGGACAAACAAATGGACAACAGGTATATGAAAAGATGCTCATCTTCACTAGCCATTAGAGAAATGCAAATCAAAACTACAATGAGATACCACCTCACGCCTGTTAGATTAGCTATTATCAACAAGACAGGTAATAACAAGTGTTGGAGAGGCAGTGAAGAAAAAGGAACCTTCATCCACTGTTGGTGGGAATGTAAAGTAGTACAACCATTATGGAAGAAAGTATGGTGGTTCCTTAAAAAATTAAGAATAGAACTACCATATGACCCAGCAATCCCTCTACTGGGTATATACCCCCAAAACTCAAAAACATTGGTACGTAAAGACACATGCTCGCCCATGTTCATCATAGCATTGTTCACAGTGGCCAAGACATGAAAACAACCAAAGTGTCCTTCAATAGAGGATTGGATAAAGAAGAAGCAGTAGATATATATACAATGGAATACTACTCAGGCATAAGAAATGATGACCTGTTGCTATTTATGACAACAGGGATGGACCCTCAGAGCATTATACTGAGTGAAATAAAACAAAAAAAGCAAAGAACTATATGATTTCACACATAGGTGGGATATAAAACTGAGACTCATGGACATAGATAAAAGTGACGTGGTTACAAAGAGGTAAAGAATGTGGGTAAGGGTGAGGGGAAAGGAGTAAAGGACAGATATATGGTGGCAGAAAATTATCTGAGTTTTGGTGATGAGTATACAATATAATCAACAGTTAAATGCTATAGAAACGTTTACCTGAAATCTATGTACTCTTACTGATCAATGTCACCATGTTAAATTTAGTTTTCTGAATAAAATTTAATAAAATAAAATATGGGTTAACTAAAAAAAGCCTTTCATAAAAGGAGACATTGACTTTAAGGGTTTGAAAGCTCCTATTAATAACTTTTTTGAGATTCACCTACATAGTTTTGGCAGCAATAAGAGAATAACAAATCTATTTAAGAGTTAAATTAATACAAAGATTACAAAAACATAAGAGGTAATTTCATGTAAGTTGTTTATGGTAAGAAGAAAGAATGTCATCTTATTCACTGAATATTGTGCTAACACAGATCAATTTTATCTTGACTTAAATAACAACAAAATGGAAGTGGGAGGAAATGGGAAGCCATGTGTCTGCCTTTCAAAAAAATGTAAACATAATTTATAGTTACACATGTTTTGCAATTGCCTGTCTTATAGGGAGAAGAGCTTCAAAATTCAAAAGGTCACTGAATTATACACTTTAAAATGATTAAAATGGTCAATTTTATGTTCTATATATTTTACCACAAAAGAAATCATTAATAAGTATTTAATTAGAAATATACTCTGCAAAGAATACAAAATAAAATTCTTAAAAAAATTGGAGGTTTATGATAACCTAACAAAAAGATGAAACGAATAAAATTATTGGAAAATCATTTTTGCAGCATGAATTTAAACATTTTAATATTTGCTTTGAATGAAAAAAAAAAAGCACAACGCAAATATTACCGCTACAACTACTATTTTGATGTTTTAGCAAAATGTGAAATACCAGGACTCACCTTTGTTGTTTCATCCCATAGGCAGCTACTGGCATGGCCATGACAAATACACATTCCTCCAACAGAAATGTCTTTTACTGAATAGTAATACTAGGGAAAAAGAGAGTTACAAACAATAAAACCTCTTCAATTTCAGTGAAAAGAAAATGCTGACACTCCACCAAACGTCTCAGTTGTTACTGATAATCTAAAAATGTAATTAGATATATATATTTAAAAATATATCATGAGCAAAGAATTCTTGTGTTCTTTAAAATATATAGATAACGTCCAAGTAGCTCATCGAGAGAAATCAAAGAAGTCTAAAAGAATTTCTCAACTTGGCTGTATCTTTAACCAATGCAGTCACTTCAAAATATACGGTACTGAAAACCCTAAAAAGTATTGCTAGATCGAATACAGTGCTATATAAAAAATATAATAACTCGTGACCAAGTAGAACTTATCCCAGGAATGCAGTTAATCTGACATACAAAAATCAATATGTCAATCACCACATTAACAGAATAAAGGAGATAAAGCATATGATTATTTTATTAGACTGGTAAAAAGCATTTTATAGAATTCAAATCAATTCATTAAAAAAATACTCAGTAAAGCAGAAATTGAAGAAAAATTCTTCAGTCTAATACAGGACATTTATGGAAAACCTAGAGCTAATGGTAAAAACTTAAATGCTTTCTTCTTAAATACTGATCGTACCATTTTTATTCAACATTCTGTGGGAGATGCCGGACAGTTCAATAATTCAAAGAAAAAGTAAACCAAAGGCATACAGAGTGCACTGTAGGACTAAACTGTCATTATCTGTAGATGACGATACTGTGTACACAGACAGTCCACCCCAAAACTAGTAGAAATTATATGTGAATTTGGCAAAGGCTCAATACACAAAATCAATAAACAAAAATGAATTGCATTTCTACACACTAACAATGAACAAATGGGAAATAAATTTAAAAAGCCAACTATTAGCACTAACATTGAAAAACATAAAATTCTTAAGAGTAAATTGAACTTATGATGTGCAAATAAACAAATAATTAAACAATGCCTGCCTTGACTAGGTGGCTAGGTAGATAAAGCATCATCCCTGCACACTGAGGTCATGGGTTCAATCCCTTTCAGCTTACATCTGAGAAGCAACCAATGAGTTCACAACTAAGTGGAACAATGGGTTAATGCTTCTCTCTCTCTCTCTCTCTTTCAAAGCAAGAGAAATTATTTTTAAAATGCCAAGAGGAATTGAAGAAGACATAAGAAAGTAAAGAGATATAGCATGTTCATGGACTGGATGATCCATTATTATAAGTGTCTTAGAAAATTCTGCCTCAATTGATCTATAGAATCAATGGAATATCAAGTGAAAATCTTAGCAGGCTTTTTAAGCAAAAATTAACAAAATGCTTCTGAAATTTATAAGGAAACATAATGAACTTGAAATAGATCTTGAAAATGAACTGAGTTCAAGACTTACTATAAAGCTTGTTATTGGCATAAGTATAAACAAATAGATCAAATAGTATGGAGTTCAGAAATAGACCCACAACAAGATCAAATAATTTTCAACAGGACACCAAAACAATTAAATGGGAGAAAGAAAAGTATTTTCCACAGGTCCTGCTGGAACAATTGTATATGCATAAAAACTTTGACGCTTAACTCACATCAAATATAAAAATTAATTTGAAATAATAGATGTAAAAACTAAAACTATAAAGTTTCTAGAAGAAAGCATGGAATAATATCATTGCAAACTTGGGATAAGCAAATATTTTTTCAGAGAAGACATACAGAAAGCATTAAGTATAAAAGAAAAAAAATGATAAATTGGACTTCATCAAAATTAAACTTATACTCATCAAAAATCATAGTTAGAAAAGTGAGGCCCTGGATAGTCAGCTTAGTGGTAGAGCATTGGCCCAGCCTGTGGATGTCCTGGGTTCAATTCCAGGTCAGGCCATACAAGAGAAGTGACCATCTGCTTCCCCACCCTTACCCTTCTCAGTTCTCTCTATCTCTTTCTCCTCTCCTCCTGCAGCCATGGCTCTATTGGAGTGAGTTGGCCCCAAATGCTGAGGATGGCTTCATGGCTTCCACCTTAGGTGCTAAAAAATGGCTCCAGTTGCAATGGAGCAAGGGCCCCAGATGGGCAGAGCATCACCCCCTAGTGGACTTGCTGGCTGGACCCTGGTCCTGGCACATGCGGGAGTCTGTCTCGGCCTCCCCTCCTCTCACTAAATAAAAAAAAAAGAAGAAGAAAAAGAAGAAAAAATGTATAGGCCAGCTCAAATAAAGAAAAAATATTTGCAATAGAGTCATATCTGACAACAGATTTGTACACAAAATATATAAAGATCTTTCATAATTCAGTAATAAGGAAACTGATAACCCAATTCAAATATAAACAACCCTGGCCAGGTAGCTTGGTTGGAGCATTGTCCTGACACACCAAGTTTGTGGGTTCCATCCTTGGTCAGGGCATGTGTAATAATCAATCAATGAATGCATAATAAGTGGAACAACAAGTCTAAATTTCTCTCTTTCTGTCTCTCACTCTCTAAAAATCAATAGATCAAAAAAAATTGAATAAATAAAAATAAAATAAATACACAGAAAAATGTGATCAGACAACAATAAACACATGCTCAATATTAGTTCTCAGGGAAAGACAAATTATCACAGGGAGATGCCACTATCTGCACGCTAGAACGGTTGACAGGAAAATGACAGAAAACCCAAATATGTGAAAGTGTGCAGTGCAGGCAGAACTTACACATTGTTGGTCTGCAACTACTTTTGATAACACTTAGCAAATTCCTGAAAATTAAACATACAGGTACCTTATAATTCAGTCATTCTACCCCTAGTTTCTGAAGTCAAAGAAATTTTAAAATGTCCACATAAGCCTTGTACACGTAACTATACACTTAAAATCTGTAAGTTTTCTTAAATGTGAATTATATCTCAAACTTAAAATCTTTCAGCTTTGGTCAGCTTGCTCGGTGGTCAAGCATCAGCCTGGCATGTGGAAGTCCCGTGTTTGATTCCCAGTCAGGGCACACAAGAGAAGCGCCCATCTGCTTCTCCTCCCTTCCTGCTTCTTTCTTTCTCTCTCTCTCTCTTCCCCTCCCACAGCTCTGGCTTAATTGGCTCAAGCGAGTTGGCCCCAGGCACTGATGATGGTTCCATGGCCTCCATCTCAGGCGCTAAAAAATAGATCTGGTTGTAATGGAGCAATGGTCCCAGATGGGCAGAACATCGCCCTCTAGTGGGCCTTCCAGGTGGATCTCGATTGGGGCACATGCAGCAGTCTGTTTCTTTACTTTGCCTCCTCTTACTAAAAAATAAAAATTTTTTTCTTTTAAGTCAACAAACAAGCAAACAAACAGAGATCACTCTCAGTTGCTGAAGATCAGGTGTGGAGCTGGCTAGAACTTACAGAACAATAGTCACGACATTCACTACATTATGTCATTATGGGAGGTGGTGGATTCAAGGGGCCTGAGGACAGATGTCAGAACCATCGCCTAGTTTAAAAGTGGCACTTTTAACAAAGCATATATAATGATCTTCAATAAAATAAGAAAAAGGTCAACCTGGGAGAAAAAGACCAACCAAGAGGAAAGGAATATTTTCTTTAAACAAGATAAACTTTTCACAATGGTCAGAGGCTCTACCATAGACTTACTCGTCTTGTAACAATAGGATCGAGGTCTCTAGGGTCACGGTGGCTGAGGGTCATAAGATCTGCATTGAGGGTTCTAATGCGTTGTAAGCGAAGGCGGATATACCTAGCAGAAGTAAATGCCAACAACTTGGGGGAGAGATCATCAGCGCTTGGTCTGCCGTTGATTAGGGATGTGTGAATCTAGACATCAAAATAAATAAGTGTCAGTTGTAAGCATGCAAATATATAGCCCTGGTTTTTTAATTTCAGGACAAAATCTTTACAGATACTATCTAAAATCAAAACAAACAACTAGGTTTTTGCAGAAACCTAGCATTAGTTAACTACTTGTGAATGTCATGAACACACTACATCCTCACTTAATTTGAAGTTATCCATTCCAGGGTCTCAGTGATTGCTGAAAATATTTTAACAGGAGCACTCCTCCCAGTGTGGTGAGGGTACTTTAACATGTATCAGTAGACGACTTCTCTGAACCAAACTCTAGATGCCATACCTAGGCCTATGAGAGTGAGAGAAAGTGCCAGAAAGCTTTGTACTACCTACTCTCTTAAAGAATCTCTGCTCTGAAACAGTGCAGGGCTTGTTCAGGGTCCCTGCTGTGTAGAGCACTCAGGGGGGTTTCTGTCATATATCTTATCAAGCCAGGTGCTGGAGAAGGGTGGCTTGCTTTGGATTACCCTCAGACTTTACTGAAGTTTGTATAGTCTGGCATGTTGCGCCCTGAGCTGGAACACCTCACAAGCCATTGCCAAACCTCAACACCACCAAAGAGAAGGAGAACTTGATGGAGAAAATCAGAAATTATAACATTTAGAGGCACTTTAGCTCTCTCTTTAGTATTTCAACAAATGTTCTTGTCCTGGTGATACAGCGAAGATGCTCTGAGAGGACTCTGATGGAGTTATTAAATCACAGCAGAGTGAAGACTCCGAGAAGTCTCCATGAACGAAGGAAATCAATGAGGTGAAAAGTATGTTATGAAATTAATCATCAGTCAACAGACAGTCAATGATACATTAAATACAGCTGGATGGTTACACTAAAGGTTTTTATAATCTGTTCTGAGAGATTTATGTCCAGTGTTTCATGTTAGGTCTTGTGATGGTCATCTTAGCGTTTGAGGTGGGGGTTGGGGGGAGACCTGATGTAAAACAGGTGTCACTGAAGTGGGCACAGTACCTCTCCATGCTCAAGTGGCACCAGCCTGGAATAATATGAGGTGCAGATCACTTCATCGTCAGCCCTGTAAGTGGGGGGTCCCCGCCTTGGGGTTATATTGTATCGAGTCAAACACTCCGTGTCGCTAACTGCATAATACTGCCAGGGACTGAACTTGCTCCCATCCAGAGAACGCTCCAAAATCCAGTTTCCAGGTCGAGGGGCATTAGCAGCTTTGATGATGACATAGGCAACCTGAAAGACCTGAAACAAAAACACTGAAAAATCTCAATCAAGAATCGGTGGCAAATGCTCAAAACCCAAAACTTCTCTTGAGAGAACTGTTCTATGATAATGCCCATGTCTCTGATGCTGTTTAGGATGGCCGCTTATAAGTAAGTGTTTATTAGAAATACGACTTGTGAATGTTGTCTTGGTGGCATCTGCTTCAAAGTTAACTCAAAAACCACTCACAAATAAATCAGCACTATTATTAATAGTATTAGAATTAACATAAGTGCTTGTTTTCTTGTTTCCAATATCTTTCTCCATCTGAATTCTGAGTGATAATATTGCAGTTGTATTATATTAAACTAATAGTAGTATTAAATACATTGTTTATAGTTATTTGGAGATAATGCATCTGAATGTGTGGGAAAAAGTCAGTCCACTATACATGTGTCTATTAGGATGGCTAACATTCAAAAACACACCACACCAAATTCTGGTGAGGATGTGGGCAACCGGAACTCTCATTCACTCTGGGTGGAAATGCAAAATGGGACAGCCACTTTGGAAGACAGTTTGGTACTTTCTTGCAAAACTAAACATACTCTTCCTATACAACTCAGAAGTTGTATACTCTTTGATATTTACCCAAATGAATTGAAAATTTTCATAGGTGAACAAACAAAATGTGATACATCCAAACAATGAAATATTATTCAGATGTAAAAAAACAAATGAACTCTCATACAACAAAAGGATATCAGAAGAACTTTCAATGCACATTGCTAGTGAAAAAAGCCAATCTGAAAAGGTTATATACTGTGTAATTCCAACAATATGACATTCTGGAATAGGTAAACCTATAGAGAATAAAAAGGTCAGTGGTTGCCAAGGGGTTGTGGGGAGGGAGAATGACGAGGGAGAGCAGAGGAGATCTTTAGGGCAGTGCAACAGTCTGCTATTATAATGGTGGATCGGTATCACTACATATGTGCTTAAACTCACAGAATGTAGAACACAAAGAGTGAATCCTCATGTACACTGTGCTCTTGGTTAATAATGGTGCAATAACATAGGCTCATCTATTGAAACCAATGTTCTACATTAATACAAGATGCAAATAGGAGAAACAGATGCAGAGGAAATGAGGGGGAATATAGGAATCCTGTATGTTATTTTCACTCATTTTTCAGTAAACCTAAAAGTGTTCAAAAATAGTAAGGCCTATTAATTTAAAAAAATTTAAATGTTAGAGTAGAAGAGAAGCAAATGGGGAAAGGGATGTAGATAAGAACTATCAGTATAAAGAAACTAGCCAGACAGATCTTATATCTGGACAGACCCTTACAGATATGAAGCTCATAATTAAGCACGGACAAGGAATCTTCTCTCTCGCAAGCTGCCTCTGTTGGAGCACTTGCTGTGTGAGGAAATGCACTTGCTCTTGAGATAGTTTCTTTGTTTTCTGAAAACTTCCTGTTATGGGATCTCTCCCTGCATTAGTTCAGGGTGTCCCATGCATTCTATGTTCTGGAGCTACAGAAAAGATGTTGATTCCACTTTCATGCAACTGTCCTTCAAACAGCTCAATATAACTATCACATATCACCTCCAGAATCCAAAGTTTTCACCATAAACATTCTGATTTCCTGAAAATATTCATCATTTAATAAGCCCTCATCGCCAGTCACCATACTCTGAACACAATCTTATTTTAAAATGTGGTTCTCATGAACTGAACATAAAACTCCAGACTGTTTTTGAATTGGGAAGAACATGGTGAAAACATTATGTCCCTTGTTTTAGTAAATCAGCCTTAACAAGGATTCATTTTTGTGGCAGGAAATAGATTAGTAACTAAAGTAAGGGTTGCAAGAAACAACAAAGAAATAACTTCTTCTATGCAAACTTCTATTTCTTCCAGATTTCCTCCAACCCAAAATGATAGAGATGATTTTTTTAAAACCAAAATCAAGTTCTTATTTTTAAAATACACATGTAACATATGTATGTATATGTGTGTGTGTATATATATATATATGTCTATCTATGTGTGTGTGTCTGTGTGTGTGTATATGTCTACCTATGTGTATGTGCATGTGTGGAAAGGAAGCTGTTATTTGCTTCTCTGTGTCTCACTGCCTCTGGCCTCTTCATTTTTGTTTTTAGTGCCCTTCATCTTAGTCCTTATGAATTCTAGAAACACAGGAGCTCCTTGAAATTTACACACTGCAAACCAAATAACTTTACATCCATCTACTGAAGCATTCCCTGGGAAGGAAAATTTTATCTTAATATTTCTGCTCATCTATAAGAAATGTCCCTCAATCGAGTTTCAATGTGTAATGATAAATGTGGTATTTTGACTATCCATGTTCATGTACTGTTTTCTTCTAGATCAATGCAACCACTGCTTCTAAAGCACATTAGAAGTAACATTCTCAGATTTAAACAATGAGGAAAATCAGGACCAGTGTATTTACTATTAATGCTTGAATCCAGAATTAAACGTCCAATGTTTAAAACTCTAGAACCATCTTCATCAGTTAAAATCACTTTTTAAAAATTAAAATAATGCATATGCCATTTTGTGCTAGCATAAACACTTCCAAAATATTTTCCCATGAATATAATTACATGTTTTTTTCAAGGGTTTATTTAAAAAAAAACCTTTCCCCCAATTTCATAATTTACATATTCCATAATTTGTGTTTCCCTGACTCACTATATTTTAACATTACAAAATTCCCCAAATTCCTCTAAAATACTTAGCCATTGATTATATTTCTTCTCTGGAGCTAGCCGTGGGGAATGTGCAGAGTTCTTTCTACAGCTGGATGGTGGTTCTTCCACTTTCACGAAGATCCAGCGCCTTCCTGGAACATCCCAGTGTCCTTAACAGCTTTCTTTTTGCTTTTCATACTGATGCCCAAACTAACTGAAGGGAGAACCCTCATCTTTACTTATCACTGTCCAGCAGCTTTGTTAATATTTTCATCATGGAAGCAGAGTCTATGAGCATGTGGGGCAAGATTGCTTAGTACTGTCAAATATGTGAAACTAGACTTTATAAAATGGGAGTGGTGCCTGACCTGTGGTGGCACAGTGGATAAAGCGTTGACCTGGAATGCTGAGGTCATCAGGTTGAAACCCTGAGCTTTGCTGGTCGAGGCACATATGGTGTTGTAAAGTACAGTACCCCAGAAACTGAAAAGTACTGTACCTCACTTCTGTGGGTTTACGTAGAGACACCAAGTCTAGATGAATTTTCAAGGGTTTTATTAAAGGAGGAGATTTATTAAATATGCCGGCCACTTATGGCTGACATGGGGCATTCGCAGACCCAAATCATGGGCCTTAAATACATCTTGGGGGCTGGTTATTTTTGTAGTAATATAAGGTTATAGTAACTAAATATATAGAAATATAAAAATATGAAAGATATATAAAAGTAATTAAAAGGATATTAAAAGTAATCATTAAAGTTATGCCATTTGGATAGAAATTAGTATAGTGGCTTAGTGCCATAACTCTGTAATGTGATAAACAGACTCTGACTTACAAGCAAGGCCCAGTTAGTATGTGTCTGAAGTTATATCTAGATAAGAAGTAGCTTGGTGTTAATTATGTTAACTTTGTAAACTGCTGTAAATAAGAACATCTTAAAAAGTGGTTTGATGTAAGCATTTCAGTAGATTGACGTAGAGGAGATTCTCCCATAAAGGTGGTTTGAAGTGATAATCCTGTAGATTGACATCTGCTAGAAGGCCTTGGCCAGAAAAGGTACCAAAGCTGAGCCCCCCCCCCCCCCGGCTGCAGTAGTCGCCCAGACTCCAACGTTGATGTGGACTGTCTCCACACTGCTCTGAGCTCTGACCAAAGCAAGCCGAGAGAAGCACGCCAACGGGGCCCCCTTAAGCTGTACCCAGGAATGCCAAAAGGATTTGTGAGTAATAAATTGCCTGTGTAATTATTGAAACTAATTTGTGTGTCGGTCGTGTCTTTCCTCTGGTGGCACTTAACAGTAGTATCCTCATTGCCACCTCAAGAGTAGTCTTGAAGATGCTGCCAGCCCTGCTGTTAAGCAGGTGTGTCCCACTGCACGGGGAAGTTGAATCAGGGATGCCTGATTGACGTAGAGCTTGGGCTCTACTGGGACAGTTATATACCCTTGATCACATATGGTCGGGGGAGAGCATGACATCATGGCACAAGCTGACAACATTTGTTTAGGGGATACACAGAAACATTAAGACTTTCAAGGTAACAAATCAAAGATGTTTACAATTTTTTAGGGTTCATCTTTCCTCCTTTGCCTAGAGGTATGTTACTCTCAGGATTCCAGAAAGGGGGAGGAACTACAATTAATGTAGGGTGGCATGTAAATTTTGTCTCCTATTGTAAGAGAAGAAGTTTCTCAGTTAACCTTTATTTTAGTTTTAAAATTAAATGACCCATTGTTCTTGCAAGCGAGAAACTTCTACATTCTTCTCCCTCCCCTCCCTAAAGGAAGGATGGGACAGGAAAGCCTGACCTTTTCTCCTAGAACATCAATATTAATTTTGCAGCTTTTTGGTACCTTACTACAATGGGAGTTGATGCTTCCTGCTCCTCCCCACCCCCACTTCTTTCTTTGTCTTTCTCTCCTCTCTAGAATGAATAAATAAAATCCAAAAGAAAAAAATAAGAAAACTTCCTAAATAAATAACGAAATAAATAAAACAAGAGTGCCACGTAAGACAGTGTGACTGGGCAGCCCCTTAGAGAGGGATAGAAGGCATTTGAAAATAGAAACAACTAAGAGTTTTACCTCCTGGGTGTTAAGAGCTTTATGTGTATCATCTCATTTAATCCCAAACAACCTTGCAAGTTTCAAGTTATTGTTCCCATTTCACCTGTTCTGAAACTGACGGATAGAGAGGTTAAAAGATAGATTAGGGAGTTTCAAGTCCCTGTAAGAAACAGGTGGTCTCACTCCAGAGTCCTTAGCTAACATGCATATTCCAGAGAACTGTCCCCAAATGTCCGCACACACCACACCTAAGGTTACTGAAGTTTCTTTTTGTAATACCAAAGGGAAAGAGGCTTCTCCATTCACGTGGGCAGTGGCAGCTGTTCCAATGAACTCTGCAGTGTCTGTCATGACAGCCCTGGACATGCAGCGGAGAGGGGAAGAAGAGCATGCAAGGGACAAAATGAACTGCGGCTGACCTTTATGTAGCTGTACCGTGGCCAGTGACAATGTGAGTGCTTTATGGGAATTACTAGTTATTCTTAGAGCTGCATTCTTCTTATGAAGTACATAATGTTTCCTTCCGCACTTTACAGATGAGGAAAATGAGACATAGAAAGACTAAGTAATCTTTCCAGGATCTCACAGCACTAAAATGTACACCACAGGTACTGAACACAGGCAGGTGGTGGTTTTCTTAACCACAATGCCACACTTCTGCAGACTGCAAGGAAAAACAAAAATGAAATCCTAAACTGAGGCAACTGGTGAGAAGTAACTCAATGTTTCAAATCTCTTACCTCAACCAGGAGCAATTATTTCAGTGTCTTGTTCTTGTATTTTCATCAAACCCTTGTCAGCTTTTATATCGATTGCTTAGTCATAGTAACAAAATGATAACAAATAGAAGGACAACTATAGTAGTAAAACTTCAGGACAATCCCTCAAGGAGAAATTGTCTAACTCTGATCAGCAATGAACCTGGGCATTGTTCTCACAATCACTTAATTGTTCTCTAAGTCCCCAAATTGGAGACCAGGAAGCAAACCTAGAAAGGGACTGAGCTGTAAACCTGAAAAATAGGAAAAGGATGGGATGGAACATCTAAACACAGCTTGTCTTCACTTAAGTCAGATTTCTGGCTGAACTGTGTTTCCCAAAAATTTAAATGCTAAATAAAGTCATAACTCTTAGTACTTAAGAGTGCGACTATACTTAAAGATAGTCTTTGTAAAGCCAGGAGTCGAGGCCACCATCACAGCAGCCTGGCCCATGCAGGTTCACATTGGATTCGAACAGTTGGTAATGAAACAACAGAGCCACGAACTGGTGAGCCATCAGCTTTAATACTAGCTTGCACCCGGCGGGCAAGCAAAAACACACACTGGGCTCCAAAACTCACACATTCAGTGCTCACAAAGCTACTGACTTATCCGAGTTTCCTAGAATCAAAAGGTTTCTAGCTCACCAGACTTATTCACCTGTTTCCCATCTCCTTCTCTCTGCACAAACTGGCTTCTCCCTCAGCACTCTGCCATCTTGGCTGCTTCTCCTGGACTCCACATGGCCTTAATCTGCTCTCCTCTCTAATACTAACCTCAGGAACTGAGAGAGAGCAAGCTACTGGTCTGTCCTACTTTATAGTGTAGAAATCCAAACCCTTAATCCAATCTACAAACAAGGAAGTATCTGATACTGCCTCACCCATCTGAGGCATAATGGGATTCCTCATGAGAGTGCACCACCCCACATCATCCAATCAGTCAAGGGTGTGGGGAAAAGCTTACTCTTAAAGGTAAGCCTTAGGCTATAACGACCCAGCCTGCCCACAGCCTGTCCCAGAACACACATTAATATCAACAAACTTCCATGTGGGCAGCACCATCTTTAACAAAGTGAGCATAATATATTTTATTTGCCCAATAGTCTTTTTTTAATTGATTTTAATTTATTGTGTTTACATAGATTCTAGTGTTGTCCTGAAATTCATCCCCCCTCCCCCATATTCCCTTCAACAACTTCCTTGCCCCCCTCACCATCGCGTGTTCCCCCCTTCCCTTCAGGTTTATCCCATCCTATCATCCCCTACTCCTCTGTTCTCTTTTCCTCTGGTCTCTTTGATCTCTCATACGTCTCAATTCCTTCCTCAGTTCACATTGCTCACTGGATTCCTCAAATGAGTGAGGTCATATGATATTTTTCTTTCTCTGCCCGGCTCATTTCACTTCACATAATAGTTTCCAGGTCCATCTATGTTGTCGCAAAAGGTAAGCTCTCTTTCTTCTTCATGGCCCTATAGTATTCCATTGTGTATATGTACCACTGCTTTTTAATCCACTCGTTCTCTGACGGACACTTGGGCTGTTTCCAGATCTTTACTATTGTGAACAATGCTGCCATAAACATGGGGATGCATTTTTCCTTTTGAAACAGTGCTATGGTGTTCTTGAGGTGTATTCCTAAAAGTGGAATAGTTAAGTCAAAAGCAGTTCAATATTTAATTTTTTGAGGAAAATCCATACTGTTTTCAACAGGGGTTGCACCAGTCTGCATTCCCAACAGCAGTGCAGGTGGATTTTCTTTTGTCCACATCCTCGCCAGCACTTATTCTGTGTTGTTTTGTTGAGGAGCTTCATTCTGACTGATGTGAGGCGGTATTTCCTTGTGGTTTTAGTGCATTTCTCTAATGATTAGTGATGTTGAACATTTCTTCATATGCCTATTGGCCATCTGTATGTCCTCTTTGGAGAAGTGTCTATTCATTTCTTTTGCTCATTTTTTGATTGGATTGTTTATCTTTCTGGTGTTGAGTTTTACAAGTACTTTATAAATTTTGGTTATTAACCCCTTATCAGACGTATTGTCGAATATGTTCTTCCATTGTGTGGTTTGTCTTTATATTCTGTTCTTATTGTCTTTAGCTGTGCAAAAGCTTTTTAGTTTGATATAGTCCCATTTGTTTATCCTGTCTTTTATTTCACTTACCCATGGAGATAAATTAGCAAATATATTGCTGCAAGAGATGTCA
This sequence comes from Rhynchonycteris naso, assembly GCA_037038555.1. Lineage (NCBI taxonomy): Eukaryota > Metazoa > Chordata > Mammalia > Chiroptera > Emballonuridae > Rhynchonycteris > Rhynchonycteris naso. The sequence goes on along the minus strand of CM072999.1, from coordinate 178,222,272 downwards.
GAGAGCTTACTGCTTATGTTTTCTTCTAAGATGCTTATGGTTTCACGGCTTATATTTAAGTCTTTTATCCATTTTGAGTTTATTTTGTGCACTGTGTAAGTTGGTGGCCTAGTTTCATTTTTTTGCAGGTAGCTGTCCAATTTTCCCAATGCCATTTGTTGAAGAGGCTGTCTTTACTCCATTGTGTATGCTTTTACCTGCTTTGTGAAATATCAATTGACCATAAAGTTGTGGGTTTATTTCTGGGTTCTCTGTTCTGTTCCATTAATCTATATACCTGTTCTTATGCCAGTACCAAGCTGTTTTGAGTACAATGGCCTTGTAGTATAACTTGATATCAGAAAGTGTGATACCTCCCACTTTATTCTTCCTTTTTAAGATTGCTGAGGCTATTCGTGTTCTTTCTTGGTTCCTATAAATTTTTGGAATATGTGTTCTATATCTTTGAAGTATGCCATTGGTATTTTAATTGGTATTGCATTGAATATATAAATTGCTTTGGATAAGATGGGCATTCTAATGATGTTTATTCTTCCTAACCATGAGCATGGTATATGCTTCCACTTGTTTGTATCTTCCTTCATTTCTTTTATCAATGTTTTATAATTTTCCGAGTATACGTCTTTAATTTCCTTGGTTAAATTTACTCCTAGGTACTTTATTTTTTTGGTTGCAATAGTGAAGGGGATTTTTTTAAAATTTCTCTTTCTGGCAGTTCATTATTGGTGTATAAAAATGCCTATGATTTCTGAGTATTAATTTTATATCCTGCCACCTTGTTGAATTCATTTATCAGGTCCAGTAGTTTTTTGACTGAGTGTTTAGAATTTTCTATATACAATATCATATCAGCTGCAAATAATGATAGTTTTAATTCTTCTTTTCCTATTTGGATGCCTTTTATTTCTTCTTGTTGTCTAATTACTGTGGCTAGGACTTCCAGGACTATGTTGAATAAGAGTGGTGAAAGGGGGCACACCGGCCTGGTTCCTGATCTTAAGGGGATCGCTTTTAATTTTTGCCCATTGAGTATGATGTTGGCGTGGGTTTGTCATAGATCACCTTTATCATGTTGAGGTATATTCCCTGTATTGCCACTTTGCTGAGAGTTTTAATCATGAATGGGTGCTGGGTTTTATCAAATGCTTTTTCTGCATCTATTGAAATTATCATGTAGTTTTTCTCCTTCCTTTTATGTGATGAATCACATTGATTGATTTGCAGCTATTGTACCAGCCTTGCCTCCCCAGAATAAATCCCAATTGATCATGGTGTATAATTTTTTTCATATATTGCTGGATCCTGTTTGCTAATATTTTGTTGAAGATATTAGCATCTAGATTCATCAGGGATATTGGCCTATCAATTTCTTTTTTATGTTGTCTTTTTCTGGTTTTGGAATCAGAATTATGCTCGCTTCATAAAAGGAGCTTGGAAATCTTCCTTCCTCTTGAATTTTTTGACATAGCTTGAGAAAGATGGCAGTTAGTTCTTCTTTGAATATTTGGTACAATTCACTTGTGAAGCCATCAGGCCCCGGGCTTTTGTTTGTTGGTAGTTTTTTGATAACTGTTTCTATCTCATTTGTTGTAATCAGTCTGTTTCAGTTTTCTGATTCTTCCAGATTGATTTTTAAAAGAATACATGTTTCAGGAAATTTGTCCATTTCATCTAGGTTGTCTAATTTTTTGGCTTAGAGTTCTTCATAGTATTTTCTTACAATCCTTTGTATTTCTGTCGTCTCAGTTGTTATGTCTTCACTCTCATTTCTAATTTTACTTATTTGAGTCCTCTATTTTTCTTGGTGAGTCTGGCTAAAGGTTCATCGATCTTGTTTACCTTTTCAAAGAAACAGCTCCTGGTTTCATTGATCCTCTGTATTGTTTCTTTAGCCTCTATGTCATTTATTTCCACTCTGATCTTTATATTTCCTTCCTTCTACTACCTCTGGGCTTTACTTGCTGTTCTTTATCTAGTCCTTTTAGATGCAAGGTTAAGTTGTTTATTTGAGCTTTTCCTAGCTTCTTATGGTATGCCTGTAATACTATGAACTTCCCTCTCAGTACTGCTTTTGCTGTGTCCCATAAATTTTGAGTTGTTGTATGCTCATTATCATTTGTTTCTAGGAATTTTTTTATTTCTTCTTTGATCTCATTGGTAACCCATTCATTATTTAATAACATGCTATTTAGTTTCCAAGTGTTTGAGTATTTTTCAGTTTTTCTGTTGCAGTTGATTTCTAATTTCATACCATTGTGATCAGAGAAAATGCTTGATATAATTTCAATTTTCTTAAATTCGTTGAAACTGCTTTTGTGCCCTAACATGTGGTCTATCCTAGAGAATGTACCATGAGCACTTGAAAAGAATGTATATTCTGCTGCTTTAGGTTCTATCTAGTGATGTTAGTGGGGTATTGAAATCCCCTACTATTATAGTATTGCTGTTGATCTCGCCCTTTACATCCATCAAAGTCTGCTCTATATATTTAGGTGCTCCTATATTAGGTACATAGATATTTATAATGGTTATATCTTCCTATTGGACTGCTCCCTTTATCATTATGTAGTGAGCTTCTTTATCTTTACTACAGCCTTTGTTTTAAAGTCCATTGTTTCTGATATAAGTATTGCTACCCCAGCTTTATTTTCTTTTCCATTTGCATAAAATATTTTTTTTCTATCCTTTTACCTTTAGTCTATGTGCATCTTTTGTTTTAAGGTGTGTCTCTTGTAGACAGCATATGTATGGGTACTGTTACCTTATCCACGCAGCTACCTTTTGATTGGATCATTTAATCCATTTACATTTAAAGTTATTATTGATATGTAGTTGTTTATTGCCATTTTATTTTTTAAAGCTGTATTCCTCTTTTGTTATATTCTTTTCCCCCTTTGATCTGTTTACAACAGGCCCCTTAACATTTCTTGCAGCATTGGTTTGGTTGTAATGAATTCCTTGAGATTTTTTTTGTCTGGAAAGCTTTTTATTTCTCCTTAAATTTTAAATGATAGCCTTGCTGGATAAAGTAGTCTTGGTTTTAGGCTCTTGTTCTGCATTACTTTGAATATTTCTTGCCATTCCCTTCTGGCCTCAAGTGTTTCTGTTGAGAAGTCAGATGTCATCCTTATGGGGGCTCCTTTGTAGGTGATAGCTGTTTTTTCTCTAGCAGCTTTATAATTTTCTCTTTATCACTTAGCTTTGGTATTTTATGATGTGTCTTGGTGTAGATTTCTTTGGGTTTCTCGTTAATGGAATTTTCTGTGCTTCTGAACTTGTATGATTTTTTCCTGCATCAATTTAGGGAAGTTTTCAGCTACAATTTGATTGAACAAATTCTCTATCCCTTGTTCTTTCTCTTCTTCTTCAGGAACTGCTATAATGCGAATGTTATTTCTCTTTATGTTGTCACAGCGCTTTTTTAGAGTTTCCTCAGACTTTTTGAGTCTCTTTTCTTTTTGCTACTCTGCTTCCATGCCTTTGCTTATCTTGTCCTCTAACTTGCTGATTTGATCCTCAGCTTCATCCATCCTGCTTTTAATTCCTTCCATTATGGTCTTCATTTCTGATATTTTATTTGTCATTTCTGACTGGTTCTTTTTTATTATTTCACTGTCCTTTTTTTATACTTGCTATCTCTTTATTTAGGTGCTCGTTATGACCATCTATTGTTGTTCTAAGATATTTGAGCATCCTAACAATCACTATTTTAAACTCTGCATCTGCTAATTTTGTTGTATCTGACTCATTTAAGTTCTTTTCTGGGGATTTTTCTTGATTCAATTGAGTAGCATTTTTCTGCCTTCTCATTTTGTCTGTGTATAAGAAGGATGTGGCCTCTGGAGTCCAATGCGTGTGGCCTCTGTGTTCCCTAGGTGTGATCTGTCTGCAGGCCTGCCACCCCTCTGCTGCTGCTTTGGGCGTTTGGGTATGGGCATTGCCAGTGCCAGTCATCTACAGCTGTTGCTGCAATTTTTGCCTCTCCTTTACCTAAAGATAGTCTTTAAGGAGGTAATTAATATTAAATGGGGTAATATTCATGTGCCCTAATCCATTATGGCCAGTGTCCTTGTAAGAAAAGAATAAAACAGACAAGGGTGACCCTCTTGAGGACACAGTGAGAAAGTGGCCATCTGCAAGCCAATAAGAGGCCCCAGAGGAAATCAACCCTGCCAATGTCTTTATCCTGGACTTCCAGCTTCCAAAACTGTGAGCACATAAATTTCTGTTCTTTAGACAGCCCTAGCATATTAATGCAAGCTCTAATTCATCCAATGTATATTGACAAACTGGTCTTACACATAATATTAAAAAAGTGAAGTTACTGGCCAGTTGGCTCAGTGGTAGACGTTGGCCCAGCATGTGTGAGTCCTGGGTTCAATTCCTGGTCAGGGCACACAGGAGAAGCACCCATCAGCTTCCCCACTTCTCTCCATCTTACTTCTCTCCCTCTCTTTCTTCTCCCCCCTTCCTGCAGCCAAGGCTCGATTGAGTGAGTTGGCTCTGGGCACTGAGGATGGCTCTATGGCCTCCACTACAGGTGCTAAGAGCTTGGTTGCTGTGCAACAGAGCAATGTCCCAGATAAACAGAGCATCGCCCCCTAGTGGGCTTGTCAGGTGGATTGCATTCTGGGTACATGTGGGAGTCTGTCTCTGACTCCCCTTCTCTCACTAAAATGAAAAAGAAAATGAGGAATGCTGTTAAAATAGAATTTTAAAACTTTGCTTAAATAAAATCCATGTATTTGTTGTCCTCCCTGCCACCTTTTGTTTTCTTTGCATGGTTGACTTAACAGCTTTTTCTCTCAATATAAGGTTGGCTGAACACAAATTGATGACACAAGGATTTTACTAAATTCAGAGTCATTCCAGTCTTGCCGAACCTGCAGCTGATACAGCCATTTAGAAATCCACTTTCATCATGGTTTTCTACCAAGACGCCTTTGTTAATGATCACTGGAATGCACAGAAACTGTCACAGACATAAGATAGACACACATCAAACACCAGTTTCCACAGAGGAATCCAGACCGGAATTTTAAAATCCACCTCAGGCACAGAGATCTGAAAACTACAGGATGCCTAACTCTCTAATTCCAGAGGTTAGTTCCAGATGTCCATGGGGAAACAAAGTGTCTTCTCCCAGAGAAAGCCCTGGGGCCCTATGCTGGACCTCAGTCTGTTAGCAGCAGGGCCCCAATATGAAGACTCTCCTTTACAAATTCTCCATACAACACCGGCCCTCAGGGCAGTAGCTAAACAGTGAATGGGAGAAGGTTTTCTCTCTTACATAATAAAGATAAGCTTTTCACCCACAAAAGAAATTTAAAAGTCAAATCACATAAAAAAGAGTTAAGTGTAATTGATAAGTAGTACTGCTCAATTAGCCCTAAAAAAGTCATGACTTTGTCCTTTGTAAGCTTTGTAATTGATACTATTAGAAAATAAAATTGCAAATGATTATAAGGCTAATTACTAATAGCAGATACAAATCACTTCTGATTTTACAGCTTATTGATCATTAATCGATTGGTCAGAATGTGAAATAGCAACAACAACTAGGCAGAATAAGAGAAGCTTGGAGTTTAGAAGTTCATTTGGTGCCTCAGCAAAGGACTAATGCTCTCATCTCTCCCCCTTCGTGTCTATGTCTTCTGTCTCTCTCCTCCCTCACCAAAAGAAAAAGAAAAGAAAAGAAAAAAGTTTATTTGGCATGCGAGATACATGCAAAACACAGTTTAAGTAATATTCTATGGGAAATTAAATTAAAATATTATTTCTATTATATTTTACTTGGCTGTTTTTACAATATTAACAGATTAAAGGGAAATAGGTCCATGAATGAAAGAGAGTTTTGGAATAATGCAGGTTTATTTTTCTCTAAACGTGGTGCTACTATGAGAAGTGCAAAATGAACATGACAAATACATTCTCTTGTTTCTACCTTTCTTCTCTTCTTGCTTTTTCTATTTATGGGAGGGGCTGGAGAGGATGGACTGGCTACCAGTAGTGACAAATTTAGATCAAGTAGTTTTCTCTTCTTAAAATTTCCACGAATCTTGTCTCAGAATATCAAGGAGTGTTCACTTTGGAACCATGCTCAGAGACTTCAAACAGACAGTGAGGAAAAGCCCGAGTAAGAAAGATGATCATCAACAAATGGAGGGCACAGGGCTACCACGCCGTCTAAAATAAACGGTAATCTGTTACCAGCAATCTGATGATGGGAAAGGGATGCTTAAAACACCTGTCAGAGCAGTTCTGACTTCCAATCTCTAGGAAAGCTATGTATTTCAAAAATTGTCCACCAGTAAGAAGTGTCAGGTGCACGTGCCATCGTTTCCACTTAAAGATGACAAGTAGTATGTTGGGCAAATGAGTTTGTAAAATTCGTATTTTTTGAGTTTGCTCACTTTTATTGTTAAAAAATGGGGCTGGGCAGCCATGTGTGTGCTTGCCCTCAGAGCAGGGCAGTTGATTGCAAATTGCAGATTGCATTCCTGCTTGGAAGGGGCCATTGTTTTGCTAACATTTGCTGGAGGAGGGGTCTTGGTGTGCCCAGCCAGTTTTTGCAGGGAAAGCGAGAGAATGCGAGTGCTGAAGAAGCCAGTTATGCAGAAAGAAAGAAGGTGTGCAGATGAGGAACCAGAGCTGAGGGGCTTTGGGAGTCCTACTGGGGTTTGTTGGGACCTTTGGATCTAGGAGGAACCAGAGAAGATTCTCCTGGTTGTGGAACCAGAGAATGTGTCAGGGCTTTGGGATCCCTGAATGAAAGGGAAGTGTTTTCCCTGTGTATTTGCTCTTCAGCCCCATGCAAGACTTTAATAAAGGAGTGGCCCACCATTTTTTGGCTCCACTGCTCCTTTACCATCTGTCCGAATTCAATGAGAACCTACATGGCCACGATGGTGGTGGGCACTGGCCCTACATAATAGTATTTCAAATGTCAACCACCTTAAGAAGTCAAAACTGAAAAGGGGCTCGTTTCCATTCCTCATCTTAATGTATTTCTCTTTATAACTGTTCCCAGTGCTCAACTTCACCATGTGTCCTGGAATGCTTTTGCTGCTTGGTAGAAGCTTAGTTGGAAATACTTCAAAAGCACAACCAAGCATGTCACAGATGCCCTTGGTGAGGATTTTCACTTTTTCCTCACCCTATTAGTGCCATATGACAGACAGCCTGGTCCCTAAATGAGATAAACCAGCTAGTGAAATGTAGCTAACGCCCATTCCAGGACCTGAGAAATGTGAAAAAGAGCCCTTCCTGTCCCTTGACCCCTATCACCACCTCAGCCAAAGCTAACCAGTTTTCACTTATGAATATCTCATAAAAGCCTTTGAAATTACATTAGGCTCTTCCCCAAAATGTAGTGTCCTATTTGTTCATGTTGGAGCAGAGGTGCCAATAACTAATGTCCTTTTTTCCCCCTTCTGACCGTGGAAGTAGATAAGAAATCTGTCATGGAAATTGAATTAAAGAAGTCAGGAAAATGCCAGCAAAACTGGAGGTTGTGACATACAGGGGTGGCTACAGAGGTCAGCCCGCCACAATCCCTCTTGTGCTATATACTGAGCAGACATGTGCAAACTTCCTTGCTGGTTTTGCCCTGAGGGTCAGAGGCCTGTGTGTCCTGAGAACAGCCTGCCCAGTAAGTGAAGAGCAGAGACATGGCCCTGGGGCAATGGGGTAAGCTCCCCTCCCAGGTAGGACAATGACTGCCCCTCTCCTGGGGGGTTCTGGGTAGGCAGAGAAGCAGAGGGGTTACTCTCAGAGAAGCACACCACTGGGACACATGAGACTGGGAGCAAGGGACGTTACTAACAATTTTTCACAGAAGGGTCATTCAATAAACATTGATAGCGACTGTAGCCAGTGCTACAAATACGGTGAAGTGGAGGGCATGGTCAGTATGGGCCGATGACCTAATGGAGAGGTAGAGGTTGCCCGAGTCCTCAAGGAGAAGGATAGAGGTGTTGAAGGCATGGCCAGCTAAGTCTGGAGAAGGTCAGGAAGGGCCTCACTGAGGCATCTCTGAACAGGGGAAAGACTGAGTAGGAGTCATGTAAGTAAAGACAGTAGAAAAAAAAAAAAGACAGTAGAAGTGCATGGGGTGGAAGCAAAGGCCCCTTGGGACCAGAACGTGTTGCTATACAGAAACTGCAGGCGGTGGGTTGACTTGAATATAGCAAGCAGGAGGGAAGCTGGTCAGGACACAGGTCTTTCTGCCATGTTAACACTTTTAGATAAACATTAGAAAACCTTAAACCAGGAGCTGTGAGATCCCAGGGATGAAAAGACCATGGAATTGGATGCTGATGCCAGGAAATCACGAGAAATGTTGGTGTTGACACAGTAATGACCAACACTAAGGAAGAAAAATAAAGTGAGTGGGTCCTAAAGAATTTTCTGAAAGGTCAAATGTGAATGAGAAAGAAAACACAGAGGCCAAGCAGGGTGTTCCAACTTTGACCAGACCCTCGTTCTACCTCTGGAAGATGGAACAGGTCTCTCCCATGTGGCCCCAAAGCCCATCCTTGCCCTTTCTTTTCTGCAGTCCCAGAAAATTTTGGCTGACAACTTTTGAAAACTCAGCTTTTCACTTTCGCCCCTAGTCTTCACTCTGACCTAAAATGCCCCCATAGCCATAGCAATGCTGAGGAGCTTATAGTCTCACCCTTAGCATGAGAAAACATGGTGTCATCACACCCTATGAAAGTAAAAGGGGCTCCTTATCAGTAAGCCTGGAAATCCGACTGGAGATATAATCTAAAAGCTGTGCAAATCCGTGCTTGACTAACTCCCTTAAACAGTAACCTATCAGTTATACATTTACAACACCTAGAAACAATGTGTTTCTTTCCTTTGGTCATTAAATCCCAGCTGAATTATTTATACTTTTAGCATTAGAGAGAGTAGAAAGCATATTTTGTCTATTGCAGGATTCCATTGTTTGTGTGGAACCTTGGTCTGTATCTTATTTGAAGAATCTCAGTTTTCTTTAGAGCTGTCTAACTTCAAAGACTATGATTTGTCAGGCGGCAAACTGACAAATCATCACATTTAAAGCTGATTAAAAGGAGAGTATATAAACAATGGTCTTATGTAGAAAGGCCTTTATTTATTTAAAAAGATACGGTGGGAATGTATAATGGGGTAGCTACTGTGGAAAAAAAAGTATGGTGGTTTTTCAAAAAATTAAACGTAGAATTAATAACCATATGAGAGAGCAATTCCACTTCTGGGTAAATACCCACAAGAATCAAAGCAGAGACACACAGCTATTTGTACACCAATATCTATAGCAGCACTATTCACAACAGCCCAAAGGTGAAAACATCCCAAATATCTGTCAACAGATAAAAGGTTAAACTGTGGAATATCCATATATTAGAATATTTTTCAGCTTTAATAAAAAAAGAATAAAATCCTGATATATCCTATGTTATGGGTACCTGAAGTACATTATGCTAAATGAAATAAGCTGGTCATAAAAGACAAATACTATATGATTTCACTTATATTGGTTACTTAGAGTAGTCAAATTCATAAAGATAGGAAGTAGAACAGTGGTTTTCGGGGCCAGTGGGAAGGGAGAATGCAGAGCTAATGTTTGGCAGGGACAGAGTTTCGGTTTGGGAAGATGAAAAAGTTCTGGAAATGGATGGTGGAGATGGTTGCACAACAGTGTAAAAGTACTGAATGCCACTGAACTGTACACTTAAAACATGGTTAAAATAATAAAATTTAGCCTGACTGGTGGTGGCACAGTGGATAAAACTGTGAATTCAAGCCAGAATGCTGCGGTCATTGGTCCAAAGCCCCAAGTTTCCTGGCTTGAGAGCAGGCTCGTCAGTGTAGGGTCACTGCAAGGGAATAGTCCACATGATCCCAAAGCTCTCCAGCCTGAGCCCAAGGGTCATTGGTATGAAACGTCAAACGTCACTGGCTTGAACAAGGGGACACTGGCTCAGCCTTGGTCAAGGCACATATGAGAAGCATTCAATGCCCAACTAAAGTGAAAGCAGCTACAAGTTATTGCTTCTCACCCTCTTTCTCCATTCCTCTCTCTCTCTCTCTCTCTCTCACACACACACACACACACACACACACACACTGTCTCACTCTCAAAAATAAAAAATAAAATTAAAATTAAAAATAAATAAATTCTATGCTATGTCTATTTGTCTCAAGAAATGTAAAAATAGGGATCTGTGAGGCAACTGTGTTAGGCTTGCTCACGGGGTTACCAGCTGCAAGCACTTTGCTTGATTAGTGTGTGAGCACGTGGCAGAGGCACGTGTGCATAGCTTGTATGAGGCTATGGGTGCTTGCGCTTGAGAGAGATGAGAGATTGGGGATCATGGGTGTGCAGATTGCCTGCCCACTGCTGTGAGGGGCCATTCTGCTGTTTGTTTGCCTGAGAGGCAGTTTCCCCTGCCTGTGTGCTTGTCCACCATCACGAGACTCTATTAAATCGAAATGGCCCAACGCTTTCTGGTTCCGCAATTTCTCTACCGTCTGCCTGAATCCAATGTGGACCTGCCTGGCCTTAGCCATGGGCATTGCAGGAGAGAAAAGTGAATGGTACAAAGACTTAACTTTTGTGGACTATGGATATTTCTAAACAGAACGTGAGTAAAAATGCAGTACAGCGGGTCCTTGGGTTACAAAAAGTTCTGTTCCTACAATAGTGACATAACCCAAGTTTTGGCATAAGTTGAAACACACCCTAGCCTGACCAGGCAGTGGTGCAGTGGATAGAGTGTTGGAATGGGACGTAGAGGACCCAGGTTCGAAACTGCGAGGTCGCCGGCTTGAGCGTGGGCTCATCCGGCTTGAGGAGGGCTCACCAGCTTGAGCACAGGGTTACTGGCTTGAGCCCAAGGTCACTAGCTTGAAGCCCAAGGTCACAGACTTGAGCAAGGGGCCACTGACTCTGCTGTAGCCCCCTGGTCAAGGCACATATGAGAAAGCAATCAATGAACAACTAAGGATACTAAGGAGCCACAACAAAGAATTGATGTTTCTCATCTCTCTCCCTTCCTGCCTGTCTGTCCCGATTTGTACCTCTATCTGTCTCTCTCTCTCTCTTTGTCATACACACATACAAAAAAAGAAACCCTAACCTAAGTCATTTACCTATCCTAACACAGTTGTAAAATCATAACCTAGAACATAAAAAACATGACTAAACCACAGAAAAAGGAAAAGGACATAACTATACTGTACTGTGGATTCTTCTGCTGCATGCAGCCAAACTAGTTTGTCCACATGGTCCATAAGTACCACACTAAGTGTAAGCCAAAACACTCATGCCTCAATTTTTTACAGTTTTTATGGGAGTGAGCGTTGTAAACTTAAAATGTCATCTGTCGAGACTGTTGTAACCTGAGGACCCCTTGTATTCTCAGCCAGGGACTAGCTCTGGAGAAGCTAATTAAACTATGTGGAGGTCGAGCTGACAGTTCAGAGGGGACATTTGAAATTTTATTTTTCCCATGATCCTGTTTTTTGTCAAATTGTAATTAAGATCTGGTAAAGCATGATGATGCTTCAAAAATATAAAATCAGAGCCCCACACCATAGGGTCTAAGAGTGAAATGTGGCACTACAACAACTTGGCTCAAGAGCCACAGGTCAGACAGACAGAAGGCTTTCCTCCTGGTGCCATTTCCTGAATGTGGGCATGCTAGCCCCTGGGAGCCTTGCTTCTTGCCTGGCCCCAGGTGTAAATCTGGTGTAAAGTTATCAATCCCCAGTGGTGGCTGTCTCGGTGGAGGTCTCCTGAGTGGTTATTTTTCTGGCTCTCTTGTGCTTATTGTGTGTTAAGAACAAAGGTAAATGTCCTCTGATTACATGCCATATAATAGTAGAGAAAAAACAGAAGATTTTAAATGACAAGACTGACAATTTTCACAATCACCTTCTGTAGATGGAGGGGAAAGCTTGTAAAACTATTAAAACTATAATAGATCAGTCACTTTATGATTTACTTTATAAAAGATTACTAAGAATAGCTCAAATTTGATTTAAAAAACCTATCTGCATTTTCCATTCAAATTTTCTATAAATCTAAAACTTTTTTACAAAATAAAGTCTATTAATTTAAAAAAAAGTCTATTTCCATCTATTCTAGTAGTTGTCCGTTATTATAATAAAGCTTAATCCACCCCGGTTGGCTAATGGGTGGTTTAAAGTCTTCACCAAATTTCTCAGGCTTTCTTGGTTTGGACAGCTGTGGCTTCTAGCTAATTATCTGCAGGTTTTAATTTGATCTCACAGCTTTTCCAGGCTTCATTTCCGTACCTTATGGTGCATAAAGAACAGGAGGGAGGGAGTCAGCTCTCTCCCAAGTATCTGTGCATGAATTTCAAAAGGGTCACAGGTCTGGGGAAATGCACTGGCTTGAACAGGAGCTTTCCCAGTCACTAAAGAGTTTCCATCTTTATCACGACTTCGGCAGTTTTGTCACCTCACCAAGACTAATGCTTACAGAATTGGACTTCCAGAATCACGCCCCCTTCACCTCCTCAAAACAGGAAGCGATAGCCAATTAAAAATTTTTAACTTTCTTAGAATCTAGAAAATTATAACACAAAAAAATGTTTTCCATGATTCAGGCTTAACATGAGAAACACAGGGGATGTTTTCTCTACATTATTTTCACAATGAATAATGTAGATCTATATCACTATGTTCTTCAGATTCCTTACATCGTTAGTAGGAAATAAGGATTAGAAACATTCATAAAATGCACAATACAGTTAGAAGGTGTTACTTTTAGATTTTTAGTCACTTTGCCCAAGTAGGATAGTTATTCTTCTGATGACTGGCACCTCTCAAAATAATATTTAGTTAATTCAATTCTTGTCTGCTTTGTTATAATACAACTTGAAAATTCTGTCCAGCAATTCAAATATCTACACCTATGTTACAAAGCAATATATCTGCCTCAGTAGAGATTAATAATCATGATATAATTTATACATGTAAAGATAATAAGACCAAACATTTTTAAGCATCTGAATTAACCCAATCATCCCAAATATATGAACAACATAGTGACATAATATAAATAAATAATATATATTATACCTGAATAAATGACTAGCTGACTAAATGAATTAATAAGTTCTCTGTTATTCAATTGGCAGAGAACTAAAATGAAAGAAAATTCTAATCTCTTGGCTGCTGAGAGGTTTGGTTGTGAGACTCACACTTTAACTTACTGTTAGTGACTATATAAATTGAATAATACAAGCATGGACAAAAATAGCTTAAGAATAATAATAAGTATAATAATTAATAGATAAATAATAATATAAGAATAAACTGTGTACTCAACCATAAACTTACTTATGTCTACCCCTGTATTTTTGAAAAAAATAAAAGAAAAACAACCATAAAACTCATATTTGAAAAATGTTTAAGCTCTTTGACCCATCCCATAGTCCCACCACAGCTGCATAAACATCTAAAGGTTTGTAGCAGCATAATTTTATAAAATTGAAAACACCTTAAGTGTCCCACAATGTGAGCAGGTAAAATACATTGTGTACTCAAATGATGTCATATTATTCTGTCATTAAAATTCTTTACAGGAATTTAGATGTTGGCTGTGAAGAAACAATTGGTACCGCCTGACCTTCCTGCAGTAACCAACTAGAAAACTTGACAAAGTATGTAATTTGTGGTTCTAAAATATTACACAGCAAGCAGATGGGGCAGTGATTCCTGGGCAAAGAGCTTTCTGTCTGGAGGCACTTTCTGGACAGTGATTTGTCAGTGTCTTATAGAGTAAAATATACATATATCCTTTGGCCAGGGGATCCTATGCCTAAAGAAATAAAAACATGTAACCAGAAAAATACCTTTATAAGAATGTTAATGGCACCTTTATTTATAAAAGAAAATAAAACACAAAAATCTGAAGCAACTACTGGATAAGTAAATTCTGGAAAACTATTGCACAATACACTTAACAATACTGTATTAAAAAATTCAAAGATGCTAAGATACTAGAGTTTAATTATTCTCAATACAAAAGGAAATAAGTATGCGACATGATAGAGGTGTTAACTAGCATCACTGTAATAATCATATTATAATATATAAATGCATCAAACCAACAAGTTGTCCACTTCAAACTTACACAATGTTACATGTCAATTATATCTCAATAAAAAATAAATGAAATAGGATACGGAAAAAAAAAAGAACTGGAATAACCCAAACAGCCTAACAAGGGCATGGATAAACAAATTTTGATATATTCATGAAGTGAAATGCTAGTCAGAAATAAAAGAACAAACTATCAATAAAATGAAACAGGTATATTGCTAATAGAAAGAAGCCAGACACACATTAATACGATGTTAAATAACAGGCAAAGGTAATTTAGAGGAGGAAAGTATTCAGAACAGTGGCTCTTTTTGTGGAGAAAGGTGAGTAGGGGAGCTGGTAGGGAACTGACAGGGAAGGACAAGAGGGAACATTCTGGAGTGATGTTTTGTATCTTGACAAGGATGTAGTTTACATCTGTCTGTATTTATCAAAAATCATCCAACTATACCCTTAAGATATGTGTAGTTTGTCCTGGCCAGTTGATTTAGCAGTAGACCATTGGCCTGGCTTGTGGAAGTCATGTGATGGATTCTTAGTCAGGGCACACAGGAGAAGTGACCATCTGCTTCTCCACCCCTGCTCTCACTCTTTTCTCTCTTTCTCCCCCACCCCCACAGTCATGGTCAAATGGTTTGAGCAAGTTGGCTCCAGGCACAGACGATGGCACCATGGCCTCAACTCAGGCACTAAAAATAGCTTGGTTGCTGAGCAACAGAGCAGTGGCCCCAGATGGGCAGAGCATAGCACTGTAGTGGGCTTGCCAGATGGATCCTGGTAGGGGCACATATAGAAGTATGTCTATCTGCTTCCCTGACTCTCACCAAATAAATATTAAAAAGATGTGCATTTCACTGCATGTAAATTATATGTCAATCAAAAGGAAAAATGGACCTTTGTTACAGAACTGGATGAACTATTTTAGCTCCACCAACATGCCTTTCCCTGATGCCCTCTCCTGTACATCCTTCCTTATCCTCTGCTCCCTTCATTCACCGAGTCCTTCCTTTGGGTTGTCGCCCTGTGCCCTAAGCTGCCCTCCCTATGTGTCCTCCATCCATGTGTCCTCAACTTGGCACATCCTACAGCACCAAGATGAAGCAATTTGCTTTCCTGCCTCTTCCCGCCATGAGACCAGAGCCTCCAAGGGCCAGGGTCTGCCTTAAACAACAACTGAAATGACACTGATAAGAGCCTACATGTGTATTCGCTCTGTGCTTAAGGCTTTCCCTAAATGTCATGCCTTGTTCATCAACAAATCCTAAGACCTCCCCCCAAAAAACCCAAATTCAGAGATCATGAGTTATTAATATATAGACTGTTCTCAGATATGATGGAATGCATCAAAAGGTAATTCCTGCTCATTAAAATTGCAAGTGATTTTTAAAAAACTTTTTTTCATATTTTTCTGTCTTTGAAAAAATTTCTACTTTTATATTAGAACAAAGAAAGTTTCTGTACGGAAGAAAAACTCAACTGAAGACATTAAAAACAAAGAGCTTTTGAGGTGTAGCTGAGGCATTCGATTTGTAACAACTTTCTTTTTAAAGAAGCAGATATTACCATTTTAGTAGATTACTAAGTGAAAAGCAAAAAAAAAAAATGTAAATGTTGCAATAGATTCCAACAGCAATGCAATTACCAAAGAAACATTATTTCAGAAATTATAACATTTTTTTAGCTTCAATATAACAGGAAGAAATAATGATTTCAGAACGGCCCTTCCCTTCTTTCCAGAAATACACAAAAAGCTTTATTTTCAAGTCAAAACAATTGGGGATCTGAAAAGTATATTTTGACATAGAGTCTTGAAAACTATCTTCCCTAATTTTCCAGAATTCTTTTCCAAGGCCCAGTCCAAGAAGACTTGTTGAGTGGCATGCACTGTAACAGCAGAGCTTACTGTGCCATCAAAACCAGAAGAGAAACGGGGGAGGTCTGCTTAACTGCACTGTGGTAAACAGAAAAATGGTTTGGCAAACCACCACCAATAGTACACAAATAATAAGGTTTAAAATAAATCTTTTTGAGAGATGAAACTCCATATAGCTCTTCAAGCCTGGCTTCAATTATTTCCATTTATTCAGCCCACCTGTCATTGACACTGAACAATTTAAGGTACAACACTTGTGTTTCCATTGATGATCTCGATTTGACCTACAGCTCTTTACGTCACCTACAGATGTGGCCCCTAACAGATAAGCTTTGGGAGGCTGCCAGAGGCCTTCAGAGGAAAACACTTCCAGAAGGATAAAGCAGAACAGGCTACAAAGTCTCTCCCACTCCTCCCATTGATGGGCTGGGCTGCTTCATGCTTCCTCTGTTTGAATGTCTGCTGACCTCAGTGACTGGGTGGCCCACAAAGCACAGGAGAAGTGACACTGTGTGACTCTGGAGGTCAGCTCTACGGGAGAACATGGCTTCTGCCTTTCTCAGAACATTCATTCTGGGCCCTGAACTGCCATATATGCAATCTACCTTAAGGCCATCATGCTGTGAGAAAGCTGACAGCCCACATGAAAGAACACACAGAGGCCTGACCTGTGGTAGCGCAGTGGATAAAGCGTCGACCTAGGAACACTGAGGTCGCCAGTTCAAAACCCTGCACTGGTTCGGTCAAGGCACATATGGGAGTTGATGCTTCTAGCTCCTCCCCCCTTTCTCTCTCTCTCTCCTTCTCTCTCTCACTCTGTGTCTCCTCTCTAAAATGAATAAAATAAAAAGAAATTAAAAAAAAAGAAAGAACACACAGAGAAAGCCTGAGACCACAAGGAGAGAGTCTGATCAGCCCCCAGCTGCCCAAGCACCTCTCCCAGCTTCCCCCACACCCCTCTTCCACTGCCTAGACCACCCCTCCCCAGCTTCACCAGGGTCCCTACCCCAGCTGCCCCAATAGCCTTTCCATAGTTCTTCCAGCACCCTCTCCTCAGCTGCTCCACCTCCGGGCCCTAAGGCTGCAGCCTTAGATACACCTATTCACTCAAGCCTTTTTTAATATCTTAACCCACAGAAATCCAGATAGATAGAAAATGAATGCTATTTTAAGCCATAAAGGTTTGCAGTGGTTTCTTACACAGAAATAACTGGAAGAGAAACTGTGTATGAGAAAATAAAATGAAATAATAAAAACATGAAAACAAAAGAGAGCCATGAGAATGGTAACTTCACAGAGAATAGGATAAAATAGATAAAAATGTCTGAAGGATACAAAGTTAGTGTTGCTTACTTCAAAGTCATAATGAAGAGCTTAAGACTTCTTCTGATTTTCCCAAACAAATTTAAAAAAAAACTTAGTATTTTAAATAGGTTGAAGGCAATATAAAGTAACAGAAAATTGAAAGAGAATCATTTTGAGTAAGTACAAATGCATAAAGTATTCTACCACAATTTCCAGGAACAATCTCTGCCTGACCTCTTTTAAGAAACAGCCAAGACTCATTTGTAATGAGAAGCTCCAATTTATATGCAATCCTTGTTCTAAAAAGCTTTCAAGATTTTCAGCCTTAAGAATGTGAAATTTGCCTGTTCTCTTCTTACTTACCCTGTCGATGTGCTTAGCAAACACTGTCTATTTGGATAGTATAATGATAAACCTTAATCTCATTCTGGTCAATTTTTCAGAAATTTTGGGGAAAAACAACAGACAAATTAATGAGATTTTTATAAAACCCAGCACACAGGCAGCTCTTGTCTAAAGGTTTGCATAAAACAAAGGCCCTTCTGTGATTATGTTCCCACAACAAAGTGCTACTTCCTAATTAAACCTACACAGAAAGGAAAGCAGTTCTTCAAAAGGCAGCTTTATTTTCAATACCATAGAAAATGTTTCCTTCTTTATGAAATATATTTAGTCTTCTAAAGGAACATTATAAACTTTCACTCACAAATCGGACTACTCCCAGTGAAATTTTCACCCAGGTTTAAACATTTTTTTAAAAGGAGAATACAGAAAGAACACTGATTTATTTTCCTGTTTTGTGGCCAAAAATCATGGGTTAGTAAGCACCCAGGTCTACCAGTCACAGCAGATGCATGAACAAGTGTTAAAACTGCCTCAATCAAGGGGGAAAGGACCCTTTGGGTGACAATGCAACATGGGTAAAGAGAATAAGGGGAGGGATTTAGGAAGAATCTGAGCACTCACAAAGCAGCAGGAAACAGGAAGAGGTCCTTCCAGTTTTCGTATTAAATTATAATGCAAGGGGGAAAATGATAGGAAACCAAGGATAAATGAGGTGAGACGGTGTCCCCGTGATGAAGGAATCAAGAGTCCTGGTTTTCACCTAGCCGCAGCACAGGAGCCACGTGACTCTGGGAAGCCAGTGAATGGCTCTGTGTGGCCAATCTCTTACCTACAAGGAGGAGACCATCTGTATCCCAGAATTATATGAAATAATAGGGAGATGGAAAAAAATGCTATGTATTGTCTATAACCTACACTATTTATGTGTATGTATAGATTCCTGAATAGATGCTCATCAAGTTATGATGAGGTTTTGTCATGATAAACCATTATAAGTTGAAAATATCATGAAATGGAAAATGCATTTAATATGCCTAACCTACCAAACATCATAGCTTAGCTTAGCCTACTTTAAACATGCTCAGAACAATACATCAGCCCACAGATGGGCAACATCATGGCAACATTAAAAACCTATTTTATAATAAAATTTTTAGTGTCTTGTGTGATTTATTATGAGTATTTTTCACACCATTGTAAAGTTGAAATATTATAAGTCAAATGATCATAAGTGTAGGACGATCTGTATATATAAATGGCATATAAAAATTGTGTATGAATAGATTGTATATTCATAAACATATAGATTCTATATGCTATATATAGGTTATAAACTATAAATAATTCTATAACACTAAATTACTAAATTCTATATTATTTTAGATTCTATATACCACATATCATCTATATCCTATATACAGATTTCATTTTCTATACACATTGTATTTAAATATTTGTATACAATTTATATATAGAGATTCCTATGCAATACAGGCAATAAACATTCCTTTTTAATTTTTTAATTTTATTTTATTCATTTTAGAGAGGAGACACAGAGTGAGAGAGAGAGAGAAAGAGAGAAAGGGGGGAGGAGCTGGAAGCATCAACTCCCGTATGTGCCTTGCCCAGACCAGTGTAGGGTTTTGAACTGGCGACCTCAGTGTTCCCGGGTCGACATTTTATCCACTGCGTCACCACAGGTCAGGCTAAACATTCCTTTTTAAAGGGATACTCAAAACTAACCACAACCTTGCAATATGAACCTTAAAACTGATATATATTCACTGCATTACTTCATTGACATACATATGAGCTCAATCTTTTTCATCAACAAGTAATCACCCATAGCAGAAAAACAACCAAAATGTCTGGCATGGGAACTCTTATGCAAATGATAGGTTAGTCATATCGAAGAATATTGATGCAACTTTAACAATTATTAATAATAAATTACAATTATATTGGGAAATGCTCACACTATGAAGTGAAATGAAACACCAGGACATAAGCATGTATGTTATAAATTTCAGCTGAAGGGATGATATCACCCAGTGATACAGACAGAAACCAGGTTCTCGAATCTCAGTAAATCACTACCTTGAGCAAGTTGCCTAAACTCTGTTTCAGTTTTGTCATTTGTCAAAAGGAGATATTAATAGGACCAAATTCATAGAGTGAACATGGCAATTCAATGACACGATATCAATCAAGTGCTGAGGACAGGGTCTGGCCCACATTAAGCATGTAATAAATGATACTGCAGCATTATTGAATACACAGAAATCCATGCAAAAGTCTAAAAGTAATATGCTGATATTATTAGCAGTTGTTTCAGAGTGAAGAGATTGTCAGTTTTCTACATTTTCACACTTACATATACCTTCTATATATTTTTCTACGATGAGCTCATTTTACTTTTATAACTGCCCCCCCCAAGAAAAAGGAATAAGAATTGACTTATGAACTTAATTTTCCAAAATCTGCTTCATAGCACTTCTTAGCTAATCTTATTACTAGCTTCAGTTAGATTATATCAAGGTCTTGTTTAAAGTTTCCCTTGTTGATATCTGAAGATCTTTGGACTTCAAAGTCAATCGTAAATTACAGATGAAAAGGAAACATTTATTTAGCATGAGAAAGTTGTCAGGCGCTAGACCATGAACCACCCTTCATTCTTAATGCTATGGCATTCTATTTTGTATATGAGGAAAGCACGTCACCCAACTACATTTTACACATCTCCACCCCACCATGCAACCCAAAGTAATAATACATACATACATATGTACATACGTACATACATTCATAAAACTGCTAACACGTTCTCTCCATCACACTTAAAGTCACAGTACCAAGGTGTCACCCTATGGCAGTCTCTCAACTGAGATCCAAGGACAGCTAGTCTGTCGATGTATCAGAAGGCAGTCCATGATTTCACCATAAGAATTCTAACTTTCGCATTTTCATTTCAAATTTTATCAAAAAACTTGAAATACATGCTGTTTTGTATCAGCCAGGGTCAAATCAGCAAAGCAGAAACTTAATACAACTTAATATAAGCATATTCAGGACCTGTTTCTCTATATGAAGTGAAAGTCTTTTATAACAAAATTCTGCCCTAGGATTTTAAAGCTCTGTTGCTGTGTTTGTCACTGCACTGGTACAAGCGATCACCTACTGAGAAGGTAGTATTTGTGTAGGTTGCAAAGCAACTGCAAATCTACCTTGTATACTCTGTTTTGTGGGCTTTGAGTGAAGACACTAGCAGAAGGCTAAAAGCCTGGAGGAGAGAGGCAAGGACACTGGAGGAAGGAATTCTCCCCTCTATGAACCTACTGTAACTGTCGGTGCACTTCAGCCTGGCTACAGCATTTGACCACAGGTTCAGCCTCCCAGTGATCCCCAAATGAGCTTCCTCATCACTGCGCAGAGTGGGCATTCTCCTCCAAATCTCTAGGTGGAAATAACCCTAATCACCTCCCTGAGCTTCTTCCCAGTCCTCACTCTCTGAGTTACCTTGGAAGTCCCGTTTCTACTTCTCCAACACTGTTTATCCAGCTTCTCGTACTAGAAATGGCCCGTTAAGTACCTGATGTTGTTTCTGCTTTCCTGATTGGACTCTGTGATATATAAACACATGCATTTTACAGTATATTTACTTTTAAAAATTGTGATAAAAATATATATTACACAAAAATTACAATTTTAGCCATTTTTTAGCACACATTTCAGTGGCATTAAGTATTTCACATTATTGTGTAACATCACCACCATCCATCTCCAGAACTTTTTCATCTTCCCAAACTGAAACTCATTCTCCTCTACCCAGCCCCTGGCAATCATCATTCCATTCAGTCTCTATGGATATTCTAGGTATGCCACATAAATAGAATCATCCAATATTTCCCATTGTGTTTGACTTATTTCACTTAGCATGTTTTCAAGGTTTAACCATGTGTTGCATGCATCAGAATTTGCTTCTTTTTTAGAGCAGAATAATATTTCATTTTATGCATATACCATATTTCATCTAGCCATTCACTGTTGGACACTTGGGTTGTTTCTACCTTTCAGTTATTATGAACTATGCTGCTATGAACGGGGGTGTACAAATATCTCTTTGAAATCCTGCTTTCCATTTCTTTGAAAATATACCTGTAAATGGTAATGCTAAATCATATGGAACTTCTGTGTTTGCCTTTTTGAGGAATCACCGCAGCCCTGCATCCTTATGTGCCTTCCAGCAAGGCATGAAGATTGCAATTTCTCCACATCCTCACCATCCCTTATTTCCTGGTTTAAAATTTTTTTATAGTAGTATGTTAATGGGTGTGAAGTGATAACTCACTGTGGGTTTTGTCTTTCATTTCTCTAATGCTTAAGGATGTTGAGCATCTTGTCATCTATCTGCCCAGTGTATTAACTTTTAAAGTAGTGTGTCTCAAACTGGAAATCCTTGGGATCTTTTATTGAGAAACTTTACTGTAAGTATACATATTAATATAATTATCAGGATCTAAAAGAATGTTGACATTCATACAATTTTAGACCTATCAAATGTGCATCCTCTCTCCCTCTGAATAATTTCTGTAAAGTTTTAAGTTGTCACAAAAGGGCCCTTACTCAGGTGGTGTAATGCTATGCTAAAGGAAAAGCTCTTAAGTCACCTGACAATGAGGAATAGTTTATTACTGGCGACCACCCACATATATGTTCATTTTATATTTGTTAAAGAGACTCTTCAGCTTTATTTTTCTTAAAACAAAAATACCACACTCATTCAATCCCCACAGATTTTTATGAAATTAAGATATTACTAAATATCTAACTGTTAATTTTAAAACTTCGTGAATCAATGTAAGAAATGAATAGAAGCCACTATTTTGAAGAAGAAATAAATCTAATCATTCTTAGTGTAACATGTTACTAAAGCAAACATTCTGTCTTTAAATTTTATTAGAAACCATACAACATTTATGGACTTCCTAACAATACCATTTTTTTTTTCTTAGCTTTATCTTTCAAGTAGCCTAACTTCATACACAGAGGCTAAGAAATGCCATGATTTCAACAGCATGATCAACTCAAAGACCAAGAAAAGGATCAATGTCTGCAATTGCCAACACAGAATGAAAGTGAATAATTTGGTCAAAAACTCTCAGGAGTTCACATATTATTAAGTATAAGAACATACAACATGAAGTTGTTATGACTCTTAATTATATTAAAGTTTGTCTATACTTTTACTTTAAAAATTTATACCTAAATTTTACATTTTTATAAAAGAGAAACAAAAAAGTCAAAAGGCTTGTTTGTTGTCTTTTTTTAATCAGGCTATAAACAAAAAAGAGGAAGGGAGTGTGAAAAAAGCATTCATTGACTCTGTAGTTATTCACTCAGCCTCAACTGTGCCAAAGCCTGGTCATGCGAGAGTGAGCAAGACCACCCAAATAAACATTAACTGGGAATAGGAGAAGAGAAAGGAGATGAAGAAGAAGCAGAAGAGGACAGCTGCAGTCTCTCTGCCCTCTGCAATATATAGTAGTTTGGAAATTAACTAGTAGCTGGCTAAGGGCTAGCATGATAGGGAAAAACACAGATTTTGACAATAAGAAAAAGTCACCAGAAGGTATAGCCAGACTCTGGATCTGAATGTCAATGAGACCCAGGTAACAAGCATAGACTGAGGGAGAAAAAGAACGTAACTTTATAAAAGAGAGGTTCAGGGGTGGCACAGTGGATAGAGGATCGAACGAGGATGCAAAGGACCCAGGTTTGAAACCCTGGAGTCGCTGGTTTGAACACATGCTCATCCACCTTGAGTGTAGGCTCACCAGCTTGAGCGTGGGGTCACTGGCTTGAGCCCAAGGTCACTGGTTTGAGCAAGGGGTCACTTACTCTACTGTAGTCTCCCGCCCCCTGCTCCCAGTCAAGGCACATATGAATAAGCAATCAATGAAGAACTAAGGAGACACAACAAAGAATTGATGCATCTCTCTCCCTTCCTCTCTGTCTATCCCTGTGTGTCCCTCTTTCTGTCTCTCTCTGTCACAGAAAAAAAAAAAAAAAAAAAGGAGAGGTCCAGCTGTCAGTACCTACACAGGAGTCAAATTTAGCCTCATTACTAGAGGGACAGACAAGCCTGGGTACAATGGAAGTAGCCATTTAACTTAAATTTCATCAAGTCTTTAGAGCTGAGTTTAGTTTATCAGAAATACAGGGTATAAGGAACACTTGAACAAAACCATGATGATATAATCCGACAAACTCAGAATGTGGGATATTCTACAAGACAGCTAGCCTAGTCTTTAAAATAAAAGTCAGCATCATTAAAAAAAGTTTGGATGACAATTCAGATCAGAAGAGATTTAAGAAATTTAACAGTCAAATGCAATGCATGTTCCTTATTGGATCCTGGTTAAAAAAAAAAAACTATAAAAAACATTGATGGATATTTGAAATATCAAGTATTTAAAAACTGGATGCATATTTGAAATAGTTATTAGGAAATTACTAATTTTGTTAGAGGTGCTAATGGCACAGTGCCTATTCAGAAAAGTGTCCTATTTTTGGAAGATATAAAAAATACTGTACTGCCTGACTAGGCAGTGGCACAGTGGATAGAGCATCGGACTGGGACACAGAGGACACAGGTTCTCGAGACCCCGAGGTTGCCAGCTTGAGTGTGGGCTCATCGGGTTTGAGCAAGGCTCACCAGCTTGAGCCCAAGATAGTTGGCTCGAGCAAGGGGTCACTTGGTCTGCTGTAGACCCCCGGTCAAGGCACATATGAGAAATCAATCAATGAACAACTAAGGAACTGCAATGAAGAATTGATGATTCTCATCACTCTCCCTTCCTATCTGTCTGTCCCTCTCTCTGACTCTGTCTCTGCCAAAAAAAAAAGGACTCTACTGGTACAATGTCACAATGACTGCATTTAACTTGAAAAGTGTTCAGCAAGATGAAATAAACATAAAACAATGTTTAAAAATTCCTGAAGCTCAGGAAACAGTACATGTGTACCACAGTAATATGCTTTCTATATAATTAGAACTACCCATAATAAAAGCGTTCGATAAGTAAATACATCTGAGAAAGGTTTGCTCAGATGTAAGCATAATGCACTTAAAAAAAATAACTGGAAGCACAGCAGAAATTTTACAC
The DNA here is from genome assembly GCA_037038555.1 of Rhynchonycteris naso. NCBI lineage: Eukaryota > Metazoa > Chordata > Mammalia > Chiroptera > Emballonuridae > Rhynchonycteris > Rhynchonycteris naso. Next base: position 178,197,459 of record CM072999.1, on the reverse strand, counting down.
TGTATAAAAAGTAAAAAAAAAAATTACTGCACACAAATTTTTTTAAACACTCTCAATTTAAAAGTTTATCTAAAAACACTGATAATTACCTAGTGGTCTATAACTATATATACAGTTGACACTTGAACAATATGGGTTTGGATTAAAATAAATTCCTACACTGTTTTCAATCTATGGTTGGGAATCTGTAGATGCAGAGACCCAAGTGTACACATTGTTCTACATCATTTTCTATAAGGAAACCTGAACACCCACAGATTGGTTTCCACAGGGGTCCAGGACCAATCCCCCAGGGATACTGAGGGCAGTTACTGGTAAGTTTTTGTGAAGTCAAAAGTTATATGTGGAGGTTCAACAGTACACTTGGTTGGAGCCCCTAAACCCTGCATGCGCCTCTTTTTGAAATATGCCTTAAACACCTAAAACTGATACCCTTATGGAATTTCTCAAGCTTCCTCAGTTCAACTTAAAGCAAAGATTTCCCTTCAGGATAAAGTCAAGTTGTTGTAAAGTACCCGTACTTCACTTCCACAGGTTTATGCAGAGACACCAAGTCCATATGAATTTCGAAGGGTTTTATTAAAGGAGGAGATTTATTAAATATGCCAGCCACATATGACTAACACGGGGCATTGCAGACCCAAATCGTGCATGCCAAATACATCTCAGAGGCTGGTTATATACCCCTGATTACACACAGGTTGGGGACAGCATGACATCATGACACAAGCTTACAACATTTGTTTAGGGAATCCATAGAAACATTAAAACTTTTAAGGTAACACAATCAAAGACATTTATAAATCTTTCAGTGTCTATCTCTCTTCCTTTGCCTAGAGGTATGTTACTCTTAGGATTCCAGGGAGGGAGAAAGAGCCAAAATCAATGTATGGTCGTATGTAAATTCTGTCTCTTATTGTAAGAGAAAAGTTCCTCAGACAACCTTTATTCTATAGTTAAAACTAAATGACCCATTGTCCTTGTAAGTCAGGAAGCTTCTACATTCTTCTTCCTCCCCTCCTCAAAGGAAGGACAGGACGGGAAAGCCTGACCTTTCTTTATAAAATATCAATATTAATTTTATAGCTTATAGGTACCTTACCACAAAGTGTGACATGTTGCAAGACAAAGGATAGTCTAACTTGGATTTAAAGTCAATATGTAAAATGTCCCACTGTTACTTTGGCCAAACACATATAATATCCATTTCTCATGATGAAAATGGTTATACTCTTTCCCATAAAAAATAAAATAAATTGAGAAGATAATGGGAATATCACAATCTCCTGCAGAAACATTATTCCCATTGAAATAAAACGAAGTTCAGGGCAAAAAAGGGAGTTCTCTGCTCTTTTTCTCTAGCTGTGTTTGAAAATATTAACTAAAGTATGACATAGTAATTCAGGATGTATGGCTGAAACTTATTACATGTGTTATTTTACTTACATAATACTATAAACCTAAACTTGGGAAAATGTCTCCTGAGCTGCACACGTTGGTTGTTACCTCCTTAAAATCTTGCAAGTTTTTTTTACAGGGACAGAGAGAGAGTCAGAGAGAGGGACAGATAGGGACAGAGAGACAGGAACGGAGAGAGGTGAGAAGCATCAATCATTAGTTTTTCGTTGTCGTCGCAACACCTTAGTTGTTCATTGATTGCTTTCCCACATGTGCCTTGACCATGGACCTTCAGCAGACTGAGCCACCCCTTGCCGGAGCCAGTGACCTTGGGTCCAAGCTGGCAAGCTTTTGCTCAAGCCAGATGGGCCTGCGCTCAAGCTGGCAAGCTCGGGATCTCGAACCTGGGTCCTCCGCATCCCAGTCCGACACTCTATCCACTGCGCCACTGCCTGGTCAGGCAAAATCTTTCAAATTTTTAAACTATCACTTATTCAAAGAATTATAATGACTTCTCCTTAAATCTCCCAAATTCTTATTTCAATCCTATGGTGCAGATTTCAACTATTTGTCTCAACTGGTATTTCACATGATATAGAAGAATTCTAACAAGAGAAATTGAATGGAAACAAATAAGAATATAATGCAATGTTTGTTTTGTTTTGTTTTTTGAGAAGTGAAATCAGAAATTGTGACAATAGCTGCCATCTTCCTTTTTCACCCCTTCCATTCAGATATACTTTCCCATTTCCAGGAAGTCTGGGGAAACAAGAGCCATACCATATTTTTTCCCCATTTTATTAGAATATGTGGTCTTGAGCAAATCAAGAGGATGCAAGTGAGGCCTGAGCCAATTATACACTGCCTTTCCCAACTCAAGCTGCAGGCTTGCTCATGAAAGTACTGGACAACCCTATCTTCCTCACTGCCCTCCCTGACAGCATGAGGCATGGTCAATATGTTTAACACTATCCCCTATTGTTTCCAAGCCTTATTTTCTACTATAACTTTGCAATGATAATAAGCTTGAATGGCAAAAAATGTATGGATTTTGTATCCCTATACCATCCCCTTGTGTCTGTTGACACCTAGCACACAGCCAGATAAAGGATCCTAAACAAATGAGGGTGCCCTGCTGACACAGCTTCTAAAAATATCAAACCCATGGAAACAATTTTACTCATTTTCTCAGAGATTCCTGGAAATGAGAAATGTGTCAGGCAATGCTACCATGGACTACTTCTGCATGTCGCTTCACTTCACCTGGCAGAAAAACAGAGAACAGAAAGTAAACATGGTAAAAAACAAGGCAGACTTTCCCAAAGGTCATCAGAAGACTACAACTCAGCAACCCATAGTCATTCTTCAGTGGTTCTTCCCTTGCCTACCTGTCTTAAATCCAGAGTGATTGTGACCCAGTGATATTCTCTCCCATTTTGAATACTGGGACTTTGCCACCAGTTATTGGTGCCATCTATTGCATTTGATATTGGATGGCGTTCTGTTAAAAGAAAATAGAAACATGATACCCTCTAGGTCTACCCATGTCATCACAAATAGCAAGATTTCATTCTTTTTATGGCTGAGTAATATTCTATTTATATACTTACCATATCTTCTTTATTCATTTATCTATTGATGAATACTTAGGCTGCTTCCATATCTCAACTATTGTAAATAATGCCACAATTAACATAAGGGTACATATATCTTTTTGAATTAGTGTTTTGGGTTTCTTCAGATAAAACCAGAAGTGGAATTTCTAGGTCATCTTGTAGTTCTATTTTTAATTTTTTGAGGAATCTCCATAGGGGATAAAATTAATATAATATTGCATATACACAATAATTAAAAAATATAATTGGAAGAAGGTAGGAGAGAGCACTAGGGGAAAAATGGTGGTAGATGGAGACTTGACTTGGGGTGGTGAAAACACAATACAAGAGACAGATGTTGTATTATGGAATTGAACACCTAAAACTTGTATAATTTTATTAACCAACGTCACCGCATTCAATTCACCCCAATGAATTTACTTAAATTCAATTAAAAAGAAAAAATACAACAAAAAATAAAATAAAATAAAAACATGCATACTTATCAGCTTTTGGTTTATTTTTATTTTTTAAGTTATTTTTTAAATGAGAGGAGGGGAAATAGTGAGACAGACTCCCTCATGCACCCAAACCGGGATCCACCTGGCAACCTATGTCTGGGGCCAATGCTCGAATCAACTGAGCTATCCTCAGCACCTGAGGCTCACACTCGGAACAATCATGACACTGGTTGTGGGAGGGGAAGACGGAGAGAAGGGGAGAGGGAGGGGGACAGAAGCAGATGGTCACTTCTCTTGTGTGCCCTGTTCACTGAGTCATCTGTCCAGGACCTTAGATTTTTATTTAAATTATTTTAACTTCTAAACTCTACCCAAGTAGAAGTGAATAGCAATAAACTTGAATGCAGTATTCATGGTTTCCTTATAAAAGTCTTCATAATCATTTCAAAAGTATAAATTCCCATGGCTACTTCCAAATAGAAGGGGCAATACTTGCCTTTGGGGTTGGCACTGTTGCCATCACAGATCCGGCATTGTGGGTTCCGCACTGGTCGACCGGGCACGTGCTCCACAAGTTTGCAGAACATCTCAGGCCCCTTCTCACCACAGGTGGCATTGGTGATGATGTGAGCATTGCTAGCAAGGTTGAGAATGGCAGGAAACAGCCCTGAAAGTAAAAACTCACCAAATCAGCTCAGTCACTTGAAATCAAAAGGACAAGATTACTTCATCTCATTTTGCAGGTGAATCAAAAAGAGTTGTAAATCTGCCTGCTGAGTGAAGGAAGTCTTACAGAAAAGCAGTGATACAGTGCTTTCATTTACATGAAATTCTATAACAACAAATACTCATCTATGGTCAAAAACTCTGAACAGCAGTGGCAGAGGGTGAGGATTGACTGTGAAGGAGACTTTCTGGGGTAATATTGCTTTATATCTTGAGGTTTGGGTTGCACAGGCATATGCAGCTATGAGAAATCATAGAATGCATAAGATTTTAATAGATTGGTCTGTTGCACAATATGTAATTTTCACCCCAAACAATTAAAAAGAGTAAAAAAAATTTGAGGTAAATGCTAAACAGTTTAGGAGTATAGTGTACTTTGTCCTTCAACTAATTTTGAAAAGCATCAGAAAAAAAAAAAAACTGGAATGATGGATAGAGATGGGTAGAGGATCAGACAAACAGGTGGTACAAAAAGTGAAAGCTTCATTGTAGAATCTCAGTAGTAGATAGATGTTCACTGTACAATTTTTCACTTTGTGATTGAAATTTTTCATAATAAAATGTTGGGAAAATAGGTTTTAAGAAATGTTTCAAATAATCCAATGCACGTATGATGCCAATGAATTCAAACACCTTTCACTTAAAAGAAGGGCATCCATGTTCTACCCACGCTGTTCCAATTGCCTCAGCCAATACTTACAAGACATTTCCTATCACTATCTCGGCCAGTGGTTGGGAACCTATGGCGAGCCAGATGTGACTCTTTTGATGGCTGCATCTGGCTCGCAGACACATCTTTAATAAAAAATATAATAACATTAAAAGTATAAAACATTCTCATGTATTACAATCCATTTATTTCCTACCACTCATGTTCATGGTTGTGGGTGGCGAGAGCCAATCACAGCTGTCCTCTGGGACAACACCAAATTTTTATTGGATAATGCACAATGTACACGGGTCATTGTGAGGTCAGGAAGTAAACTTCTCTTCTTTTAATCAAGTAGTCAGCTAGCTAATTGCAGAAACCCTTTTGATGAAGAAGATGGCTCAAAGAAAAAATGCTTAGGAGTATCGTACTTTTCAGCAGGAATGGACAGAGGAATTCGCCTTGGTGGAGAGAGCAGGTTCTGCAGTGTGTCTAATATGCAATGATAAAATTGCATCGATGAAATGGTCAAATATAAAGTAGCACTTCGACACATGCCATACTACATTTGCATCGAAATATCCAGCGGGGATAGCAGAAAGAAAGCATGTCAAGAGCTACTGTGTAGAATGCAAGCCAGTCAGCAGCAACTCCGTGTTTGGACCCAACAAGGTGACTGAAATTCGGCTAGCTTTGCTGGTGATTTAGCAATTGTGAGAAACGGAAAGCCATTCACAGATGGGGAGTATGCCAAAACATTCATGCTTGATGTTGCCAATGAACTTTTTGACGACTTTTCGGATAAAGACAAGATAATCAAATGAATAAAAGACATGCCTCTGTTGGCAAGAACTGTTCACGATGGTACCATCATGATGCCAAATCAAACTGAGTCAACACAAGTGAAGGACATCAATGCAGCACCATTCTTTTCTCTCGCTTTGGATAAGTCAACAGATGTAAGCCATTTATACCCCACTTCAGCGTGATTGCAAGGTATTCTGTCCGTGACATGCTACGTGAGGAAAGTCTTGCTGTTTTGCCTATAAAAGAGACAACAAGAGGGGAAGATTTATTCTAGTCTTTCACTGAGTTCACTAAAGAAAAAAATCTACTGAAGGGTAAACTTATTTCGCTGTGTACTGATGGTGCTCCATGCATGCTGGGGAAAAACAGAGGATTCGTAGTGCTTCTTTATGAACATGAAAAGAGATCCATCCTAAGTTTTCACTGCATCCTACATCAGGAAACGCTTTGTGCTCAGATGTGTGTCGAGCACCTTGGTGAGGTGATGTTGCTGGTCATTCAGGTGGTCAACTTTATTGTTGCCCAAGCTTTAAATGATCGCCAGTTTAAAACACTGCTGGATGAAGTTGAGAATAATTATCTTGGTCTGCTTCTGCACAGCAATGTGCATTGGTTGTCAAGAGGAAAGGTACTCAGCTGTTTTGCGGCTTATCTGAGCAAAATCCGAACTTTTCTTGAAATGAAAAACATCGAACATCCTGACCTAGCTAACACTGAGTGGCTCCTAAAGTTCTACTATCTCGTGGACATGACTGAACATCTGAACCAGCTCAATGTGAAAATGCAAGGCATTGGAAATACAGTCTTATCTCTTCAGCAAGCAGTGTTTCCATTTGAAAACAAGCTGGAACTCTTCATCACCAACAATGAAACAGGTCATTTACTACCCTTTTCAAAAACTGGGAGAGTTTAAAGATGCATGCATGGAAAGTGACCCTGCTCAACATCTTGATCTCCAGCAGCTAGCGGGCTTCACATCTAATCTCCTACAGTCATTCAAAGCACACTTTAAAGAATTTCATGAGTGCACTCATCCTTTTAAGTTCATCACCCATCCACATGAGTGTGCAGTGGACATCGCCGACCTGAGTTACATCCCCGGTGTCTCCGTCAGAGATTTTCAGCTACAAGCTGCTGACCTAAAGGTCTCAGACATGTGGGTGAATAAGTTCAAATCACTGAATGAAGATTTGGAGAGACTTGCATGAAAGCAAGCAGAGTTGGCAAGCAAACACAAATGGGGAGAAATGAAAAAACTTCAACTCGCAGACCAGCTGATTGTCAAAACTTGGAACATGCTTTCCATCACATACCACACACTGCAGTGTGTGAGTATTGCTGTACTGGCAATGTTGACTCTACGTATGCATGTGATCAGTCTTTCTCACATCTAAAGAACGTTAAGACCAACTTACGATCACGTTTAATGGATGGAAGTCTCAACACCTGCATGAAGCTTAACCTCACCACGTATCAACCAGACTACAAAGGTATCAGCAAAACCATGCAGCACCAGAAGTCACATTAATGGCAAGAAGTACTTTATTCATAATCATTGGTTAGCAACAGCATAACAATGTTATTAAAAAGAATTCAGAGACTTATTGTACTTTAAAAGTGTCAGTCTTACATAAAATGCACACATTTACTTGTATTTAGTGTTAAACATATTGTATGGCTCTCATGGAATTACAATTTAAAATATGTGGTGTTCATGGCTTTCTCGGCCAGAAAGGTTCCTAACCCCTGCTCTAGGCTATTTCTCTCTTCTCTTTCTTTCCTGTTTTCTTTGGTTAATAAAACTTGAGAACACAACATCTTGTTTTCTAAATTCTCTTCAAATCAGTGTTAATCTTTACCTTTGTACAGTTCTTTTTGTGTCAGATGAGTTTTATCTTTAAGCAGCTGGATCAAATTATTCAGAAAACAATTTGTGGATGACTGGGAGAAAAATAACTCCATTAAGTTCTTTAGAGATTTGACTTTATCTTGATAAAGGAGGATAATGGCAGTGAGGTTCTATGAAGATACAGAAAGTTCAATATTCATGATGTTGAGGAGGCATTCTACATGAAAGGACATTGTAATCTGAGAGACAGTATTGAGAAGAGAGATCTCAGCTATGGCATTTCTCTAATTTACTAGAACTTGATCTTGAAAGAGCATAGAAGATAATATTTTCTTTATAAAGAACATAGAGTCAATATTATTTCTTTTTTTTAGCAAGAGAGGCAGAGACAGAGAGACAGAAAGAGGGACATACAGGGACAGACAGGCAGGAAGGGAGAGAGATAAGAACATCAATTCTTCGTTGCACCACCTTAGTTGTTCATTGATTACTTTCTCATATGTGCCTTGACTGGTGTTGGGGGGGCTACAGCAGAGCGTTTGACACCTTGCTCAAGACAGCGACCTTGGGCTCAAGCCAGCGACCATGGGGTCATACCTATGATCCCACACTCAAGCCAATAACCCTGAACTCAAACCAGTGAGTGCGTGCTCAAGCCGGATGAGTCCACCTTCAAGCTGGCAACCTTGGGGTTTTGAACCTGGGTCCTCTGCACCCCAGGCTGATACTCTATCCACCTAGCCACCAGTCAGGCAGAGTCAATATTATTTCTGAAGTATTTCTTTTTCAGTAAATTTTAAAAAGCACAATATCGTTTAGTGATATAGAAAGAATTCAAGTCTTTAATTTTTATTATTTTAGATACCTCTTAATCTTTTCAATAATTTAATTTATAAAGTAAAAAATGGTTATTTTTGTAAGTTGCTACATTAAAAAACTTACTATACATCTATCTAAAAAATAACTTATTAGTTTTTCAAAGTTTTTCCATATAAAACTACCTATTAATATAGTTCTACCTTAGTAGAATGACACCATCCAAGTGAAGAGGCCATTGCCTCTCAACTGAAAATAGTAATTGAATATTTGTATTTTAGAGCATTATTATTAATTCTAAAGCATAATATAGACACATCATCCACTATGTTTAATGTTATATATTTTCACTTTTAATTTAAAGTTTTTCATTTTTATCATATTTCTTTAAAAAATAATTTTTAATCAAAACAAGGCTTTATGAGGAAACAGATGAATCTTTATATTTAATTATGCAATTCTCTAAATTATTACTTTCATCAAGCAATAGTTAGACACACTTATGAAATGATCTACTTCTTAAAATGACATGTATGGCCAGTAGTTACAGCCATCATGGCCATGCACAAGCAGATTCACACTGGATTCAGGCAGACAGTAAAGAAATTATTGAGCCAAAAAATGGTAGGCCATTCCTTTATTAAAGTCTCGCATCGGCCTGGCATGTGGAAGTCCTGGGTTCGATTCCTGGCCAGGACACACAGGAGAAGTGCCTATCTGCTTCTCCACCCTTCCCCTTTATCTCTATCTCTCTCTTCCCCTCCTGCAGCCAAGGCTCCATTTAAGAAAAGCTGGCCCAGGTGCTGAGGATGGCTCCATGGCCTTTGCCTCAGGTACTAGAATGGCTCCAATTGCAGTGGAGCAATGCCCCAGAGGGGCTGAGCATCTCCCCCTGGTGGGCATGCTGGGTGGATCCCAGTCGGGTGCATGCAGGAGTCTGTCTGTCCCCGTCCCCCCAACTCTCCGCTTCTCACTTCAGAAAAATACAAAAAAAAAGTCTCACACCGACTGACAAGCAAACACACAGGGAAAACACTTCACTCCAGTTCCACAACCAGGGGAATCTTCTCCAGTTCCTCCTAGAATCAAAGGCCTCATCAGTCTCAGTGGAGCTCGCAAAGCCCCTCACCTCTGGTTCCCCATCTACACACCTTCTCTTTCCCTCTCAACATGCCTTCTTCTTTAGCACTCTACATTCTCTCCTCTCCTCCTGCAACCATGGCTTCTTTCTGCCTCTCCTCCTCCTTTTTTCAAAACTTTCTGTTGCGGAAAACCTCTCCTCCAGCAAACATTAGCAAAACATAGCTCTTCCCAAGCAGGAAGGTAAATTGCAATTTCACAGACCACATATACCTGGCACTGCCAAGCCCCCAATGCAAACTATAAGTGAGCAAACATAAAAATCATATTTTACAAATTTATTTGAGCAATAACATGTAATTCTTGGGAGTGATACTTACATGGTGGGAGGAGCTTATATTTATTCTGTTTGTTACTGAGTAAATATTTTCTCCATTCTGTATGACCATAATATTCCAGTTATCTGGTTCGAATATATCTTATGAGTCAACAATTGAAATTGAAACATGGTTTTGAATTGTGGTGTCCTATCCAAATTGTTAAAATATGTTTTTCTGGCAGTATCACATGTGTGCATTTAGATCTGCAGTACAACCAACTCTCTCCATTCCTTCTCACAGGCTAGTCAAGCGAGAAAAAGAAACCAAGGTCACAGGAATTGAGTTAACAATGCATTTCTCTATCAACAAATATTTTACCAGTTAACCTAACAAATGTTTCCACTTTTATTTTATTGTCTCCCTACAGTTTTTTCACATCAAGAGAAGTCCCCATTTCCTGCCCAGGGCTCCCTCCCACCCTGGAGATCTGGAGTTATTGGAGGGAGTGAGGGTAGAGAGGACAGGGCAGTCCAGGGGCACTATGCTTTCTGTACTCAAGAGTCTTTGCTCTAAGTCACTGGGAGAGAGCATGTCAAACCTTATGAATGTAAACTTAACACAATTTTGGCGAATAATATCTCAGTTGTAGTAATCAGCATCAGGAAGCTCTTGTATAACAAAAGTTTTAAAAACTTCCAATATTTCCTTACCTTGCTGGTATTCTATATATGCTTTCAATAATAACAATAAATAATAATAAAAAGGATAAATTGCTTTATTAGCATGTCTGTGTAGAAATAAAACTTTAATTAATTTCATAACTATATCTTGGTTATCGTTCACTAAAATTAAGTAAATCTTTTCAGATACACTATTATTTGAATTAAAATTATTCACTAAAAATTATTCCTTACATATTACATTTACTCTTTACAGTTAATATTATTATTTCTTCTTGCATATAATAACACCTACTAGAAAATGAAAGAAAGCTAGAAATATGTACTGGAGAACACATGTTTTAAAAAAGAACATTTTAAAAAGACCCTCAGCTTGCTGAATCATTTCAAAGACAACTGAAATATTGAGTTAAAGGGAAACTCTAAGAGCTTAATGGAGGAGGAAGGATAGAAAGTCAAAGGATGAGAAAGGGCACTGGGACCAAGAACCTACCGAGAACAAGAGTTTGATTTTACATGTAAAAGTCAGAGGCAGAAAGAGGGGCATTGCAGGATACGTGTGACAGAGTTCTACGATCACTTAGCTGTGCACTTAATAAATGTACACATTTTTGCTGAGAGACATTATTTACTTGAGTTAATGTCACCGCAATACTATTTTGTACCTTTCCCCATTCAGGACACACAGTGGAATCATTCTTCTATCCCTGGATTTGACTGGCAGCTCAAGAATGTATAACACCAAACTTCATCGAGCATGAAATAAATTCCTTCTCATTCACCAGGGGCTTTGGTTTTGTTTTGTTTTAAATCCTCTTTTTTCACAGCCTGAATACATTTGGTTTTCTTAAATGTGTTTCAGGACCACGTTAATCTGCTGGAAATTCCTTTATTACTATCCGGTGAAAAATTGCCATGAAACTGACAAAAATGCTACTACACACAATTACCACCGTTTTCAGTGGACAGACTTCCAATTAGTTGAATAGTTCATTTTTAAAAGATTCTGGGTTTTTCCCTGTAGAAAATATTTTTACCACATTTAGAAAAGAGTATGTAAAATGCTGACTAGCCCTGAGGCTCATGGCAACAAATTTATCCAAATGATGCAGGGTCAGCGGCTCAGGGCCTCACTGCATTTGTGTGTAAAAGGAGCGTGAGTGTTTTCTGATGAGTGTTTTTTCTATTCTGGAAGGAAAAAAACAAATAAACAAGTTCTACAATTTGTTACTTCGCTAATCCATAATCATTGTGATATTCTGGGGAGGAAATGGTTTCTAATTCTTAGTGAAAGGATCTGTAGTAATATTTCAGGTCATTTTATCTTGGCATGAGTTTAAAGATTATGAATATTTTATATGATCGAAAAATAAAAGTGGTTTCTGGTATCAAAAGTTTTCATTCTGAAAAATAGTCAAAGCTACTTGTTCAACCCAAAGAGGAATTTAAGGTTTCTGAATTGAGATATTTGTGATTTAAACAAAAAATTCAAAAATTTTTTTCTGCATATACCCAACTCTCATTCCCTAATCTCACTCACTTATCATGTAAACATCTATAAATTGATTAGAGAAGACTGGTGTTCGAAATAAACTATCCTGTTTCCCACACACTGATAGTCACCTGGTTGAGCAACACAAAGAGTACCTCAAACAACTATAAATGGCATTGTTTAGTGAGAAATCTTAGAAGCATTTAATACTATTCCAGGATATAATAACAAAATATTCTAATAACATGATTTTAAGATATGCTAATAATATTCAAGTATTGTAATGACATGAGTTTTAGGAAGAAACATGAATTTATAGTTAGTAACACACCTTATGAGTCATAAAAAAGCAGCTGAGAAAGTTTGATTAAGTTCAATAAAATCTGAATGAGAACCTTTTAGATGCCAAGCACTATACCAGGCACCTCCCTGGGACACCAAGGTCCTACCCTAAAGGCTCTCTCAATCAGGAGGAAAATAAAGACACCTACTCACAAATTCTGATAAGTATAATATTTAAAATGCAGCAATATTTGAAAATGGCTTACAGGAGAGCATCTAGAATAAAAAATTCAGGTAGGCATACCTAGGCATATGCTCCAAGGAGAGCAGGTCTAAAAATCCTTAAATTGCTCCTAATTGCTCTTCAAATCAATTTCAGTTTCCTTCCCTTTGCATCTTTCATATACCCATTCATTCCCTACTCATCCTTCAAGCTAAGCCCAGGTCTTTCCTGAACTCCAGGCTAATATAAATGCTGTTCTTCTGTCCTTCCTGAAACCAGCATGCCTTCTCAATGCACTTCTCATTTGTACAACAATCATTAACTTGCTGACCAGTCTCCTGCCAGTTCTTCTCCCCTCACTATCCTTCTCAAAAAAAAAAAGAAAAAAAAATTAAAACAACTCTTGAACAACAGGCAAGTTCCTTTGGGGCAGAATTGTGTCCCGTTTGCTCTAGGTCAGCATCTGGCCCATGGAAACGCCCCATTTCTGGGGCCTGAAAGAAAAACAGGTGAATGAAGAAATGTTCTCTGAAAGTCCTGGGCCGCCAGCAAGACAGAACCAGGAGCCTAAATCTAGACTCCCACCCTGGTTCCTACCCTAACCAACAATTTGTCTGGCCAAGTCAACCTCTCCAAGCCTCTATTTCCTCAATTATTAAAAGAGTACCTCTATGAGCCCATTTTTCCTCAGACACTGATTCTACAATTTTACTGTAATAGACTATCAGGTAACTTTGTCCACCATTCTCTCTTCACTATTTGGAGTATAAACTAAGAATAGCTTTTCCCCATGTAAAGAATGAACAGAAAGGCAAAGAGAGTTAATTTGGTAATTCTTTGATCTTCTTGAGTAAAATAAACAAACAGACATGCAAAGTCGCATTGATTTCTTTGCTTATTTGGAAGTCATTCTTCAAACATCCACCTGAAAAGAAGCAGAAGAGAAACAACTGATGTCTCATACAGTCTTGATCCTAAACTAGAGAACCCTCAGAGCCTGGCTTTGCTTCTGATCTGTGCTGCGGCAATAGCCCTTCTTGACTCTTGCGTACTCCTCAGAGATAGAAACAAGACAGCAGGCCCCAAAATGGAGTTGTTCATGCTAAGCCCCATATCACCAAACCAAAACTTAATTACACGGTTAGCTTTCCCAGAAATGGGATATTAAACAAGTCACTCAGGAATCACCTAATCAGCACTAGTTAGGTCATTTGCAGTTAGACCCTTGCTATCCCCTAAAAGGCAGGTAAATTTGCAATAACCAACCTGTCTTTTGGCCCAGTATAACTTCTCTCTGTTCCTGCTCCCTTTTGTCTATAAAAATTTTTTGTTTTGTATAGCTCCTCCAAATTCCTTTCTGTCCATTAAATTGGATGCTGCCTGATTCAAGAATCATTGACTAATGCCAAAAAAGATCTTAAGTTTTTTTTGAATTTTGTTTTTCATCAGTGTGTGTGTGTGTGTGTGTGTGTGTGTGTGTGTGTGTGTGTGTGTGTTGGAATTCATTCAAAACAGTAAGTTCTGTGTCAAATGGCATGTTTAATAACTAACCTATATATGTCCAGGCGTAGAATAGAAATGTCCATTTGAATCAGGTGTTTTATATGAACTCTTAGAATCACTATGGCCTAGGAAAGGAGATGTCGGGTAATAAGTAAGAACAATGGCTTTTGAGTTAGAAGCCCCCATTTTAAATTCCAGACCTACCATTTGCCAGCAAAGGTGCTTTACCTGTCAGTCTTTTTATTCGGGCAATGAGAAGCATAGTGCATAGGGAATTTTGCAAGCATTAAATGAAATTATGTGGGTAAAAGGCCTAATATAATATTTTAAGGGATAAATAAATAATTGCTATTATTATTTTCATATTTTCAGTAGCGATCATTAGTATAAATTTCCTCAAATAAGATGAAAATTTCATGGTAATATTTCATATATTTGAGTCTCTGTTTATCTTGATTAAATTTTGGATGAAGTAGCTGGTTTGCATTTAAGGGTCACCGGGGAAGAAAAGTATCTACCTTTAAATAGAAGAAACACACTCAGCCCAGTGATGTCCATCATGAAAGAGACATGGAAAGTCGCCTGTCTCATACTCACTCCAAGGCAAGGATGAACCTCACAGAAGACAAGCAGCATTGCCAGTCCTACTCACACTTGTCACCCTTCCCAACCTCCCTCCCTCCTGTTTTCTCTTTTTTTCTATTACTACTCTTTCTGTAGTTGCCTTTGCAGCACTGTGTATGTAGTTGAAGCCCCATAAGTTAAAAGGACATTTATAAATCTGAGGAGGTGACATTTGAGGTATTACCTTGAAAATGACAAAGAGCAAGCCATGCAAGGGTAGCACTCTATTTTAATATATTTAGATTTTTTTGTAATATGTTTCTATGCATTTAATAACATGCTGAGAATAGGTCTGTGAACTTTGCCAAAGGGTACCAAAAGGTCAAGAATGCTGGCAGGGAACGTGCTTTGGTTAAGGTGTAGTGAAAGAGGAGCTGATGGTATAGGTGAGTCTGTTAGTTTCTTTTCCCAACTCTTCTTCCAGGAATCTATTTTCAAAAGGCCCCAGACCTTCGAATGCACGTAGATTGTGAAGGTGGCAGAGGGATTCAGGCCAAGCCAAGAGTTAATGTCCTATTCAGGTGAGGTCCCAAGTGACCCGAACAGGTGAGCCTGGAGCAGCAGCTGCCTCCAGCTCAGCAGAACTAAATGAAACATGAGTCATCAATATCATCAGGTTGCCTGAATTAGAACTTTCATGTTATCTTTAATTTCTTATTTTAAGGAAATAAAGTCACCCTCATGAATTTGATTTCTTGCAGTTGGCATATGTTGGGCAGATAAAATATATTATGCTCACTTTGTTAAAGATGGCACTGCCCACATGGAAGCCCGTCATCCAGATGATATTATTTGCCCTTATGCTTGGGATGGCTGTGGGGAAAAAGCTGTAATGTAAGCAGGCCAGGTCGTTATAGCCTAAGGCTTGGTTTTAAGAGTAAGCTCTTCTCCACACCCTTGACTGATTGGATGATGTGGGGTGGTGCACTCTCCTGAGGAATCCCATTATGCCTCAGATGGGTGACTTTGTATCAGAGACTTCCTTGTTTGTATAATTGGATTAAAGGTTTTGATTCTACATTATAAAGTGGGAGAGACCAGGAGCTTGCTCTCTCTCTCGGTTCCTGAGGTTAGTATTAGAGAGGAGAGCAGATTAAGGCCATGTGGAGAGGAGAAGTAGCCAAGATGGCAGAGTGCTGAGGAAGAAGGCAGTTTGAGCAGAATTTGTGCAGGAGGAGATGGGAAACAGAGGTGAATAAGTTTGGTGAGCTAGAAACCTTTGATTCTAGGAAACTCGGATAAGTCAATAGCTTTGTGAGCACTGAATGTGTGATTTTGGAGCCCAGTGTGTGTTTTTGCTTGCCCGCCGGGTGCAAGCTAGAATTAAAGCTGATGGCTCACCAGTTCTTGGCTCCGTTGTTTCATTACCGACTGTTCGAATCCAATGCTAACCTGCGTGGGCCAGGCGGCTGTGATGGTGGCCACAACCACTGGCTTTACAGCATTCAAGCATATTTTCAAGGGACACAGACCCTATAAATGCTGAGGATGGTGAGCACATATAAAAGAAAGGTATAAGGACAGGAGAGGGTTTAATTGAAATTACTTTTAAATTGAAAATTAATTTGAAATTACCCTAACCCCTAAAATATGTACAGGAGTCCACTAACAAGCTGTGACAAAATGTATTGTAACTCAAGCATTTTTTTCCAGAAAATAATACAAATATACCTGTATATTATAAAGTAGGAATATTTAAGTGTAAGCATAAATGGAACTATTTTCCTCCCTTTGAGATAGCATATGTGGCAAAATAGTTGTAACTGCTAAGGGCAACAAAGATTATCAAGGAGATAGTAGCCAACACCCAACAGATTTATGACCTAGAACCAACAGAAAACCAGCTGGATTCAACATGGTGACTAATTTCACCTTGTGGTAACCTCAGCCTCATTATAGGCTCATTGTAATACATTACCATGCTAAACGACACACCACAGCCACCATGATCAGAAAAGACAGACATATAAGAATACAAAATGGCTGAAGAGCTCTTCAGAGAAGTCTCCACCCTTTACCAGAAAAATCCTCAGTATTCCTCCCCCTTATTGAATGCCCAATCTTTTGTTACATGGGCTCAGTAAAAGATGTAAATCCCACAAAAGAGGGTTTGCTCTGTCTGTGGAGTAGCCCATTCTCTGTCTCATTGCTTCACTAATAAACTTCTTTTCACTGTAAACTCTACACTGGCTCACCTTTAAAGTCTTTCCTGAATGAAGCCAAAAGTCCACAATGTGTCACCAACTTTCTGATCCTCAGACCCTCAGACCTACATCACTTTTTCTTGTCTGATCAGCAATTGATAGTAACTTCTTACACTAAGCGGTTCCTTACTCCCACCAGAGTTTCTTTCCCACGAGAAACCTGAGCCAAATCCTTGTCCTAATAAGAGTATAGCATTTAAAGAAATGCCATTTCATATTACTTATAATAAATTAAAAATTATTTTAATCACTGCCAAATGAACTTGTTTTGTATATCAAATACCAGTATTCTCAGAGTGTTTAAGTAATAAAACATCAAAGCTAATATTGAAATACATGAAAGTCCAGCTTCTTTACAGTGAAAATTATTCAAATGTTTGCAGTTAGTTATTTTCTTTCTCAAGTAAAAAAAAAAATCTAACACTTGGGAGATTCCCTTGTAGATACACAGCCTTTTCAGTCTGACGGGGGCACTAACTAGAAAATGGCCACCCTCTTATCCCCCCCCCCCAAGCAAATACTTGATTTTTGGATGTTGGGCAGGTAAAATATATTATGCTCACTTGGTTGAAGATGGCACTCCCCACGTGCAAGTTTTAAGAGTAAGCGTTTCCCCACACCCTTGACTGATTGGATGATGTGGGGTGGTGCACTCTCATGAGGAATCCTACCAGTATGTCTCAGATAAGTGACTTTGTATCAGAGATTTCCTTGTTTGTAGATTGGATTAAAGGTTGGGATTTCTACACTATAAAGTGGGGCAGGCCGGGAGCTTGCTCTCTCTCAGTTCCTGAGGTTAGCAGTAGAGAGGAGAACAGATTAAGGCCACGTGGAGGAGAGGAGACAGCCAAGATGGCAGAGTGCTGAGGGAGAAGCCAGTTTGAGCTGAGTTTGTGCTGGAGAAGGAGATGGGGAACAGAGGTGAATAAGGCTGGTGAGCTAGAAACCTTTGATTCTAGGAAACGCGGATAAGTCAGTAGCTTTGTGAGCACTGAATGAGTGGGTTTTGGAGCCCAGTGTGGTTTTTGCTTGCCCGCCGGGTGCAAGCTAGAATTAAAGCTGATGGATCACCAGTTCTTGGCTCCATTGCTTCATTACCGACTGTCCAAATCTAATGTGAACCTGCACTGGCCAGGCAGCTGTGATGGTGGCCGCAGCTCCTGGTTTTACATTGCACTAAACCCATTTAATCATTGGTGGCTTTTAGTAAAAGGAAAGCTTTCTAGAGATTCCAAGGCCCTTTCCAGCACAATGAGAAAAGGGGAGAGAGGGAGAGAAAGAAAGACCCCCACACAAACAGTGAAGGAAAAAGTCATCCAAATTCCAGAGAGTCTGGCCTTCAACACAGTTAATGTTATTTTTCTCACATGGGAAAATGAAGAGAAGATTTATCTCAGAAAAACCAGAGTGGGTGGTGAGTGAAAGGCCTTGGCAGGATTTTGGTAGAGGTCCATTTCCATAGCAATGGGCTCAAGGTGTCCTTGACAAAGTCAGAGGTTTTCACTGTAAGATAAATAAGCCTGTGAGCAAGCAAAGCACAGATACTGTCTGTAAAAACTACAGCTCTATCAGAGTTCGCCTACTCCTCCCACAAAGGCTTGTTGAATACTTGTATTCCTTGACACTGCAGTTTTTAATTCAGCAAAGAAGTTTTGTCACAAAGAAAAAGATACAGTAGTAACTTATTCATCATCAAGTGTTTTCTCTTTTTTTTAAAGTGTTTTCTCTTTTGTTGTAAAAATATTTAAATTGTTATAGGACAATGATTTAGATAATCCTACCTGATCAAAATCATAATTGCACATAACAAAGCACAAAAGCCCTCAGAGTTCCCATACATGTGGAAATTTTCTGTCCTTCCCTTTGCCCTGGAAAGGCACTGCCTTCCAACTCCTCTCAAATCCTCGCAGGAGTGAACTCCGCTTGAAGGAAAGTAAAAAAAGCAAGGATAGCTTTAAAACTGAATATCACCAGCCCTGTTGAATTAAAGTGAAAGTTCATACTGTTTTATCATTTATATTGCTTATAACATTTGTACTATTTATATAATTTTTTAAATACCTAAAACATTAATTAACATTTTCTTATCAGCCCAAACACTTTAAAAAACCATCAACTATTCTACAAATCCTTCAAAATCTTAGTCATCTCTTCCCCTTTCCTCTGCCACTTTGGCACTCTGCTGAATATATTTTACTTGTTTATGCTTTAAAACTTTTTCATTCCCATTAGGAACGGACCCAGTGTTGCCTTATGGGATGTGTGACCAGTACAGCCACCATTGGTTTAATGCTCTGCTGAAACCATCTTGAAATCTTTCATAATTTAAACAAGGAACCCCTGTTGGGGTTTTCATTTTGCACTAATTCTTCAAATTATGTAACTGGTCCTGAAAGTGCCTAGAGGTAGCTTCAGTTGAGGAGTGTCCTCACAAGTGTCCGCGTAGCTCAGATAAAATTCTTTGGCTTTCAAAATGGCGTCACAGCCTCTACTGAACACCAGTGTAATGACCTCAGGTGGCTAAGTCCATGGATTACAGTTCCTTGTATTCCACTGTAGATGTAGAGGGATATCTTACAAACGAAGAAATCATTTTAGGTATTTTTCACCTTAACAACGAAGAGTGGATATATTTAACAACTAAACAAAGAGTTAAATTATCTTGGTATCATTCTCTCTGAATAAATAATACTGTATTTTCTCAGTTCTACCCTTGTCTTTTTTCTGAAATTGGGCTGTCTCTTTATACAGATACATGCACTTAATGTAATGGTTTTTCCTATTTTTCTAAAAAAAGCTAGGCACATATGGAAGAATTGTAATCACTGTCCTCAGTTCCTTGCCTCACAATTGCTCTTCACTCAACTTCAGCTGGAATTCTGTTCCCTTGAATCACTAAAAATGCCCTTTTCAAGGTCTCCATTAACTTTCATTTTGTCAAACCCAAACTGCAGTTTACTTCCAGTTTACTTGATCTCACGGTAGCTTTTGTCAAAAATGACCTTTCCCTCTTTTTTTTTTTTTTATTCAGTGAGAGGAGGGGAGGCAAGAGACAGACTCCTGCATGTGTCCCAATAGACCAGGATCTACCCAGCAAGCCCACTAAGGAGCAATGCTCTGCCCTCCTGCAGCATTGCTCGTTTGCTCAGCAACCAAGCTCTTCTTAGCACCTGCGGCAGAGGCATGAAAGCCATTCTCAGTGCATGGGGCCTATTTACTCCAATAGAGCCACAGCTGCAGGAAGGGGGGAGAGAGAGAGAGAGAGGAAAAGAGAGAAGCGAGAGGGGAGGGGTGGAAAAGCAGATGGGTACATCTCCTGTGTCTCCTGTGTGCCCTGACCTGGAATCAAACCCAGAACATGCACATGCTGGGCCAATGCCCTACCACTAAGCCACCGGCCAGGGCTTGCCCTTTCTCTCTTAGACAGTATCTTCTTTTGGCCTTCATCACACTATAAACTCCTAGGTTTCTCCTCTGTCACACAATCTACCAGTCTCTGCTAGCTATCCTAGAGGGCTCCACCTGAACTGATTTCCTTTGAAGCAGCAGACAGTTCATTCACTAAACACATGCACTCTCATGAAGAAAGTGAAAGAAGCATACTTTCCCAAAAGGGCATCTCTAAAAACAAGAGAAGCAATATAACATATATTGGGTGAGGGCAGACACTTGAGTTTTCTACCCCATGTGTCCAATACTTTCTTCATTATATTATTAATCCTAATTTGGATAATGATATATAAAGGTGTTATATGTGTGGGAAGTGGATACTCTGGGTTGTAGAATTAGTGAAATCTCAAGAGTGGCTAAACTAAAACTAGCACAAGTTTAATAAAGATACATGCAGGACCTTCTACTTTTTCCCCCAAGTCCACCTGCAAGCACAGCATAGTATTAGCAAAGGTGAAAAAGATGTTCTTGTTCCTGGTGACAAAGATACACAATATGAGAACAGTGTTATAAAAATGTTAACATGATCTAAAATTGAATTAATAATGCCATACTATTAAAGACAGCAGATGACCTTTAGCAGCCACAAGATTTTTGAATGTCACTATATGCTCAAACTTGCAAAGAAGAAGTTGAGAATTAGAGCAGTGCTTCTCTAACTTTATATATACAAATCACCTGGAGTTCTCATTAAAATGCAGATTCTGAATCTGCAGGTCTGGGGGAGGGAGAAGGAGATGCTTCCTGGCTAAGCATCTTCCAGGGGTGGCTGCTTTGGGTTCAAGAGATTAAATGACCTCAATCCCCCACCCAGTTCTAACACTAGAGCTGGGCAATTCAGCCAAAGCTTGGCACAAAGATCATCAGACTGATTAGTGAGATCATGCCTCCTTCAGCAGCTTTCTGTCACTATTAACCAGAACTCCAACTTCCCATCCTGCATTCAATTCTTCGAGACCTTTGACAAATATTTTTAGAGAGGATGCGGTTCTTCTGTTAAGATAAAGGTTTCTGAGTTACTGTAGAGGAAAGAAACCTTCCATGTCTCCACAATTAAAGACACAACATACAGATAAGGTCAACTGAGCATCCAATATGGAGATCTACTAAAGCAAACCAGTGGTTTTATTTTCCAGCCCAATTCCACGCAAATGATGATGTCACCTGCCCGGTTTGCTCATAATGAAAACAATGCATTTGAAGACATAGTGAAATGGTTATAATACAACGTTAAAATTTAAAAGTAGAAGATTTACATTACACTGTCTAATTTCTGACAAAGGACCACCCCTTTAAACCGAAGTCCAACTGGTTAATGGTATTCTTACTAGTCTGATTTGGCAGAAAAATCAGTAGCCTTCAGAAGTCTATTCACAGAGGACCTGCAGGGAGGGCTCTTTGCACAAGGTGAGTAGGGTGGCTCAGAGAGGACAGCAGGACATCTGCTCAATGGCTGCCTTGAGACCTTGAATTTGAGCTTCAGGAAAGGTTCTAGGTCTAGGCGACAGATGCCAGAGGAGAGCTTTCAAGAGAGCTTCTGAGGGCAAAAGCGGGCCATTCATAGAAGGAGGGGCTAACTTCCCATTCTGATGAAGAAAACCGCTTGAGAGAGGTACGGGAAGTCAAGGACACACAGCTCATCACCACAGCAGTGCCCTTCAGAATCTCTTTTCTCTTTCATTAAAATAAAAATTTTTACTATTATTTTTCTTCTATTTCCTAAATGCATCCCCATAAGATATATATTTTTTTTTACTAAGTGAGAAACGGAGAGGAAGCGACAGACTCCTGCATGTGCCCTGACCAGGATCCACCTGGCAAGCCCAATAGGGGATAATGCTCTGCCCATCTGGAGCTGTTGCTCCGTTGCTCAGCAATGAGCTATTTTAGCGCCTGAAGTGAGGCCATGGAGCCATCTTGCTCCTGGGCCAACTTGCTCGAACTGAGTCAAGGCTGCGGGAGAGGAGGAGGAGAGAGAGAGAGAAGAGAAAAAGAGAGAGAGAGAAGGGAAGGTGGAGAAGCAGATGACCACTTCTTCTGTGTGACCTGACCAGGAATAGAACCCAGGACTTCCACATACCATGCCAACACTCTGCCACTGAGCCAACCAGCCAGGGCTCTTATATTTTTATTATGATAATAAAGGAAGAGAAAATGTACTTTATTCCCACACTTTAGCTGGATGACAATAATAGATTACTTTCATATAAACCATATTTATGTATATATTCTGTAACACATTTTGTTTGAGAACAAACCACTAAACACCAAATGGTTTTCCTTTACTATGCACTCCACTACGGTTCACATACTGGTTTCCACGTTTGAGCAAACCGCAGTCTCTGACTGACACAGGGAGGTTGCTTCGTGATATTCTAAGCTTTGCCTTCCATATCAACAGACCTGCACCTGCTGTTTTCTCCAGACACATGGCTTTCACCATGACAAGATAGCAAGTTCAGGGGCTGAATTTCTGTGCACAAGAATGCCAGACTTTCTTTCAGCTTCTAAGACTACACTCCCATGTTGCCAATCTAGCACTTCTTTGAATGCAGGGACTGCAAATCCCAGAGTTCTTCATGAAAGTGTGCTAGTATGGTATATGAAATTAAGATAGTTCAGTATAAAGACTGTAGTATCATGTATGAGGGAACACACTAATGTGGGGATGTGTGTTACTCATGTTAAAATGTCCATAAGCAGCTTGCATGAAACCAGAGATGCACCTTCTAAGAGTAGTCAGCTGGTGCTTTGAGCAGGAAAATGGCCCATATTTTGGAGACACCCACAGTAGTGTTGTTATCCTCTTCATCAACAGTAGCACATAACTAATTAGAAGGGAAAATCAGAAATGAGTTCTTAATGAAATTCATGGATTGTTAATGGCATGATGAATATGACTTTACGGACACACTGCAGAGTCTCATGAAAGAAATTCATGGTAGTCCATATATCTAATGAAATTAAAAAATTTCAGAAAGACTTCTGGCAATGATAGAGTAAAGAATTTAAAAACCATCCCCCAAAATAAAAATTACATAACCGGACAAAATTTTCAAAACAACCATTTCAGGACTCTGAAATCAAGTGAAGACTAACAACAAATTGGAAAAAGCTGCCGAGGTTTCAGGTCCAACCAGGTGAAGAAATTAGCACTCTGCCTGGGCTGTCCCAGGCTCACAGCATAGATTACTAGGGCTGGGCAAGTGTGAAACCAGCCATTTCTCTGTGGTAGACCTACAGGCTGACCTGATTTAGGGCAGAGAGTGGAAGCACATGCCCAGTGATGTTGTTCCCAAAGTCATAAGCTCAGCAGCTGAGTGGAGAAAGCTGGCAGCTCCACTGGCCTGAGGTTGAAGTCCCAGAAGGAGCAGGTTAGGACAGTTGAACCAGCCCCACACTCCCCAGGGAGAGCCTGGACCAAGGGTGCCAAAGGAAGGCTCATCCCCTCTCCATACACACCAGGCTTTTATATTGAGAAAGAATAAACCACTTAAGAAAATAATTTAACAAAAGAAATTTAAAAGCAATACACTAAGCTATAAAACATTTTTGAGAGAAATGAAAGAATATAAATGAAGACGTGTTTCTTATTCATAGATAGGAACACTCAATATTATTAGACAGCAATTCTTGGCAAACTAATCTATGAATTCAATCTGATTCCTATCAAAATCTCAGTTGACCTTTGGTAGAAATTGACATGCTGATATTAATAAAAATGCAAAGGACCTAGAACTGTCAAATCAGTTAAGAAAAAGTAAACAAAATTGAAGGCTTGTACTGCCTATTTCAAAACATTTTAAAAGCCAAAGGAATCCAGACAGAATCAGGTGATAAATTTATATTACTTTTTAAAAGAAACTACCAAACTGTTTTTCCAAGTGGACACAATCATATTACAGTGTAAAATGTAGCAGTCTATGAACATTTTAAGTTCCTGATATCCTCATCAACAGTACATACTGTTTCCTCCTGCAGATTGTTTAGTGATTGTGAAATACTATCTGGTGGCTTAATTTGCATTTCCTTAACAACTAATGATATTGAGCATATTTCATGTGCTTATTAGTGATTCATGTATCTTCTTTAATAAAAATACTAAGTATTTTGCATAATATTTACTTTTTTCATCTTGGTCTTTTGAATATTAAATTGAAAAGTTCTTCATATTTTCTGGATACAAATCCTTTATCAGAAATGTAACTTGAAAATATTTTCTCTCAGGCTATGGTTTCTTTCCATTTTCTTAATGGTATGTTTGGAGTGCCAAACATTTTTTTTGATTGTCTACTTTATACATTTTTTTATCTTATGGATATTTTTGGTTTCATATTAAGAATTCTTTGCCTAACTTAAGATCACAGAGATTTTCTTCTAGAAGTTTCATTATTTAGCTTTTACATTTTGGTCTGTGATCCATTTTGAGTTAACTTTGTGCATGGTAAATTCATTTATAGTAAAGACAAAATTGCCTTGGCATTTTGCCATAAATGTAAGTGTGTATTTCTGGATTCTCTATTTTGTTACATTAATCCATATGTCTGTTCTTATGAGCCCACAAACACAAAATGTTCAGAAAAGACCAATGTTAAAGTACAGACAGTAGAGGATTCCTTGGGGCTGGGCTGAGAGTGGGAGGAGGAACAGACTGCACAAAATCTTTTGAAGTCCTGCAAATGTTCCACCTCATGTTGTGGTGATGATTGTACTACACTCTAGACTGGTGGAATAACCTTTGAACTATTCACTCCTAATTGATAGAATTTTATAGTATGTAAATTTTACCCTAATAAAACTGTTAGAACATGTTGGAGAGTCTCTGAGCACTTATATGCACAGGGCACAAAATCATGCCGCCTCCAGACTGCATTCTGAAGGATGGGGATGCCGCCAGATTCCGACAATGCCCTGCATCCAGACACTGGGTTAGGAAGGTTGCTAATCACCTCATGCTGACTTGGGGAGAAGTCTGCACACCCAAAAGGACAAAAAAGCATCAACTCTATCAAATTTCTAGGATATGGCCTATGACCTGTTTTAGATGTAATTGCTAAGTAAGGTACGTTAATGATGCAAAATAGGTAAGCTGGTGGTTGGTCTAACCTATGCTTTGTCATTATCAAGTAGTCAGATTATAGGGAAGTAGACAATTCTCAGGCAACTCAAATTTCTTCAGTGGGTACCATTATCAACCAAAAAGACCTTAAGCATGTTATATAACTAAATTGGCATAGGTCAGTTGATAATAGAAACCAAAGGTATATTTATTTTCTTTATAAGCTTATTCCTTCATTTTGGAATTATTTTAATATTAAATTTGAAATTATTTTATTTACAGGAAACTGATGCAATTTTCAATGAATTTTGACCACCTAAAATGAGGCACATCTCAATTTAATCCAAAACATGAGGCATTCTAAATGCTATATTTGATCAGACGCACTTGTAAAAGAAAGGCCTTCACAAGCAGCTAGGTCAACAAAGTGAGACTCACCCTGCTCATTTATACAGGAGCTCAACAACTGATAAGCACCTACTGAGCTTTTACCAGTGACAAACACTTGATGTGAGGCTGCCGAGACACAAAGAAGGAACTGACTTTCTCTGAGCAACTTCAACAACTCAGGCTCTCCGTGCAGGGACCCTCACAGCTTTGGGTGTGTGTTATCATCCCCACTGCACAGAGCAGTCGGAACAGACAATGGAGCAGTCAGACTAGAATGAAATAATGAATGAGGTGGCGGGGCTCTACATGCACAAAGCATTAGCTTGCAGGCAGGTACGACGGGATCAATGCTTGGATCAGCACCCCCTGGACAAGTCAGGGGTTACTGCAGGTATTGCATCCCTTCCCATGCCTGCATGGTGGTGTAGGTGCCTTCACTGGCACAGCAAAGTTTATGGTGTTCCCTTGGTGGCTCTCAATCCAGGCTGCACAATGGAATCACCTAGGGCCATGATGGTGAACCTATGACACACGTGTTAGCACTGACACCCGTAGCCATTTTTGATGACACACAGCCGCATGTGGCTGCATACCAGAGAAGTATGGGGCCATATGCCGAGAAGGACATTTCAACTTCAGCTCCTGCACGGCCAGGTGCAGTAGCCGAGGATAAAACATTTGCTGTAGTGCAGACACTCTGTGCCGGAGGTCTGTAGGCCAAAACAACAGAACTCCAGCACAGAGCGTCTAGTTCTGGGACTTCCTGTTAGGCTGTTTTTCTCAAAGTGACACACCACCGGAGTTATGCTCAGTTTTTTGGCGAATTTTGACATACCAAGCTCAAAAGATTGCCCATCACTGACTCGGGGAGCATTTTAAAAATGCTAATGTTCAGGCCTCATCCCAGCCCACATAAATCATAATCCCTGAGATAGGACCTGGACATTGATGTTATTAAAACCTAATGTGTCTGGCCTGATCAGGCGGTGGTGCAGTGGATAGAGCATCGGACTGGG
Source organism: Rhynchonycteris naso (assembly GCA_037038555.1). NCBI lineage: Eukaryota > Metazoa > Chordata > Mammalia > Chiroptera > Emballonuridae > Rhynchonycteris > Rhynchonycteris naso. The sequence goes on along the minus strand of CM072999.1, from coordinate 178,170,835 downwards.
AAGTGTAGGACCCAGGTTCCAAACCCCAAGGACACCGGCCTGAGCACACACTCATCTGGTTTGAGCAAGGCTCACCAGCTTGAGCCCAAGGTCACTGGCTTGAGCAAGGGGACACTTGGTCTGCTGTAGCCCCCTGGTCAAGGTACATATGAGAAAGCAATCAGTGAACAACTAAGGTGCTGCAAAAAAGAACTGATGCTTCTCATCTCTCTCCCTTCCTGTCTGTCTGGCCCTATCTGTCCCTCTCTCTGTCACTGTCACACACACAAAAAAACTAATGTGTCTGGATTAACTGTGTCTGCTCCTCTAAAACACACAGAAGAGGGGGCCAGGCAGGTGAGCTCAGAATTCCCCGTGAAAGAAAGGGAGCCTAAGGAAACACACATCGCCTAATAGGATGTTCAGTATACAAGATGTTTCTACAACTCCAGCTAACACTGAGCACATCTCTGCCCCACCCCAACCTTGCCTTGCGACTCAACTGACTAATTACAACATGACCCTGCATGTTTACAAACAAGCAAAATATAGATGGTGATTTCCACCATTATGAATTTAATTCCCCCGCTCCTTTTTGACTATTATATCTTATGGAAACCAGTTTTTCCAATACATGCACTTTTTGAGAACTCCAAAAGCAAGTCCACCAAGATTGTCAACAACTGCCCTGGAGCAGTATTGAGGACAGCAGCAGCGAAAAGGATACTCAAAACATACCAGCGGTGGTACATCCCTAACTTTATGTCCTAATCTTTGTTCAGTGCATGCATGCATGAATGAATGAATGAATGAGTAAACATAGGAGAAACATTAGAAAAATGGAATAGAAACAATGCCACAAAAAAAATTTCCTACCCCAAGAAGGTATGGACTATTTAAAATGCCAACTCCCTTAAGGAAAAATAATGGGAGTTTCTAAAGGCATTTTGCATGTTAGTGAACATCTCAAAATCCCCCCAAAACAAATGTCTAAAATGAACAAAAGTAGGCTAACAAAGCCAGAAGGGAGTGGGAAAGAGTTGGGAAAACTAGGTTTTGCACATAAACTACCTTTGTAATGTTTGGGTGTAGGGGACCTAAAGGTAGAAACTTGTATTTATAAAATAAATAAGTCCAGGGGATGTACTGTACAGCATGGTGACTATAGTTAATAACACTGTAGTGCATGTGAAAGTTTTTAAGAGTGGATATTAAAAGTTCTATATGTGATGAATGTTAACTAGACTTACTATGGTGATCATTTCCCAATATATATATTTCTTTTTTTTTTTCTTTTACAGGGCCAGAGAGAGGGATAGAGAGGGCCAGACAGACGGGAACGGAGAGAGATGAGAAGCATCAATTAGTACAATCAGTAGTTTTTCGTTGCTGTTGCAACACCTTACTTGTTCATTGATTGCTTTCTCACATGTGCCTTGCTTGCAGGCCTTCAGCAGACTGAGCAACCCCTTGCTGGAGCCAATGACCTTGAACTGACAAGCTTTTGCTCAAGCCAGATGGGCCCGTGCTCAAGCTGGTGACCTCGGGGTCTCGAACCTGGGTCTTCCGCCATCCCAGTCCGACGCTCTATCCATTGCACCACCCAATATACATATTTCTAATCACTATGTTGTATACCTGAAACGAATATTATATGTTAAGCATACTTCAATTTTAAAAAAGAAAGAAATGTTATAATTAGAGATTCAGGACAAAGCGGCTGAAAAGATAGACAGTGAGAATTTTGGTGAGTGAGGAGCGTGCTGGCCCAGCACAGGGTACAGCCTCAGGGAGAGAAAGAAAGCCAAGTGGCGGAGACAGTTCTGGAAACAACTATTTAAACTAGAAACCCACAGGGTCTGCTTGAAGATGAATTGGAAAAGTCTTTGTGCCTCTGGATTCCAGAATTTAAATATGGTTTCTTAAAACAGATTTCAGATCCCACCTAGACCTGAGTGGTAACCACTAGGGATATGAAAAGCAGGAGGCTAGAGGACCTCATGCCCTGAGCAGGTCAGGACTTGGCCGGGCTTGCCATCCAGGAACTAGATAAGGGTTTCATGGTGGTAAAGCAATCCTGCCACCTCTAGAGCACTAGTGGGTGCTACTGCCCTCCTGTTGCCAATGACTCAGGTCTTAGAACTAGAACCTTGTACCCTCAATTTATTTGTGTATTAAAATTAATACGCTGGGAGCTAAGGTTTTGATCCTTGAAGAAAAAATGTCCCTTCTTTTTGGCTTTGACTGACAGCATTCAGGGCAAGCCATCTAAAGGAGGACCAAGTGGCCACTCTGGCTGGGGAGGAACTTTGACTTACAAAATACAGTGCAGATTCAGAAACTGGACATTTGATAACGGCCATAAGACTACAGCTGTCCGAGGGCACTAAGCCACGGGCTGTGCATTGGTGGTAGGGCTAGGTTTTAGGTACAGAATGGGGTTAGAATTCAAGAGAGGGAGTAAAGCGAGCAAATCATGCAGCTGGAAGTCAGTACACCCCTTTCAGAGTGAGAGATAGTGTCTGGGATAGAAAGTGAGGGTGGGGCTAGCTGCCTGTGACTGAATTTGGAGGGATTACAGGGAGTGGTGGCCTGTGGGCAGGAGCAGAGACCTGACCTGATGCAGCAGAGGGTGCATCATGAAGGCAGGGCTGTATGTAACATAGCCTCACTGCAGGAGACTAGATTAAGGGAAAGAATGCCAGCATCATTCAAAGTGGCTGGCTGTAGTAATTTAGACAGCTGGTGATCGTTTGCAGTGGTAAGAGGGAAAACAAAAATGAATCAGGGAGTTCTTTAAAGAAAGAAACAAAAATTCAGAGGCGCATTTTGGACAAGGAGATAAAAGAAGAATAGAAAAGGGAGATGAAGCCAAGGTAACCAGAAGAATGTCACATACTGGGAGAAACAGGGAAGGAGTCACTGGGGCAGGAAAGAATTCCTGTGCTGGGACAGCAACAAGAGATGATCACTTTTATGAGTAAAATTCTGTCTTGACTGAAAGGTTGGAAGACATTTAGATGTGTGGAATATAATAATCAGCATTGTGGTGCAAGGTTTTTTTCCTTTCTAAATAGTCTATTTTAACTAAAAATGATCTACTAAACTTAAGCATCTTCCTTGTTGCAGAGAATTTCCTGGGTTTCTGGAAGGAAATTGTGGAACAATGGAAAAAACTCAGGAAATTCATGAAGGAATGGGGAACGATGGCACTTTTCATAAACACTGATTTATCTAAATTTGACATTCTCACCAGCAATACAGGAGGTTGTCTGGCACAAGAATTTGAGTCACACTATATGCTGGGCCAACCGCTCAGACTTGAAGATAACTTCAGGAATGAAAAGATTCAAACTTCAAATGGTAGATTCAGAAGAGAAAAATTAATGTGCACACATGCTGAACTCAGGATCTTATATAATTCTACACAAGTCTCTGGATTAACACTCTGAGATAAATGCTTACTGAGGCAAGAATGTTACCCACCAAGCAGATTTGAAATCTCACTGCCTCCATTGTCTGTCTCCTGCCCCCAATGAAGACACTAAATCCCTGGGCTTAAGTTAACCCATGGAAAGCTCTCCTCATCCAGACTTGAGAAAACAAAGACCTAAGGGGAAGGATTCTGTGCTATTAAATGGTTACTCTAGACATGGACTGTCACCCTCAGTATAAAGGACATGAAAATGCAAGAACCCAGAAAAGTGTGGTGTTCCATGCTGCAGTAGCTCCCTGGCAGGCCTCTTCCAATAGAATCTAAGTTTATGATCTGAACTAAATAACTTCTATAAAAGATAGTTTTATCCTCATTAATTCTGAAATGCATTAATTTACTCAATTTCCACAAGTACATTTCAGTATTTTAGAAATAAAATAATTATTTGTAAATAGTTGTAAATAATCACAATTATTGTAAATAAGCTACATACATCTTTCTTGTTCATCCAAACATTTCTAAAGACTAACTAAAATCTATACCTTTGCCTGACCAGGCAGTGGTACAGTGGATAGAGCATCGAACTAGGATGTGGAGGACCCAGGTTCAAAACCTTGGGATCGCCGGCTTGAGTGCAGGGTCACTGGCTTCAGTGTGGGATCATAGACATGACCCCATGGTCACTGACTTGAGCCCAAGGTTGCTGGCTTGAGCAAGGGGTCACTCCCTCTGTTGTAGCCCCGGGGTCAAGGCACATATGAGAAAGCAATCAATGAACAACTAAAGAGACTAAGGAGCTACAACGAAGAATTGATGCTTCTCATCTCTTCCCCTTCCTGCCTGTCTGTCCCTATTTGTCCCTATTTCTGTCTCTCTCACAAAAAAAAAAAATCATCTGTGGTTTATCAGCAAGAGTTCTCTCTGCTTGTCTTCAGTGAACTTTTCCATTCAAAGTACAAGCTTAACTTTATTCACTGGAAATTATTTCTAAAATTAAATTTCTCTGTGTCTTCCATAGTGTTCCATCATAAGTCATACTTAGTGATAAAATAAATTACACACTATCATAAACTTCTAATAGAATTATTCTCAAACTTGACTTCTCTATATCATGAATCTCCTAAAATATAGTTTTAAAAATTACTTACTGTTGAAGGAATAGCTTACTGTTATGGTAAACAATCCTTTTGGAAGAAGTACAATGTCATGAAATAAGTTGATGATCTAGTTTTTAAATTCCAAGTGATCTAGGAAACATGGGTTTAATACCTTTCTGTGAAAATACCATCTTGGAAGGGACAGGCTGGAAGGTGGAAATTTTACATGTATATACATTCATTAAGTGATGTATTACTATCTATCCTGCTGTAGGTATATCGAAGGAGTAGTATTGGGTAGGGCAGTGAAGAGAGGAATACTCTTCCATGTTTTATTAGAAAATAACTGGTAGCTCCCTTTACTACTAGGGAAAAAGTAGGTTTCATGATCTAGCTTGCTTTTAGGAGTTATATGAAGAAACATCTATAGAAGGGCACTGAAGTAAACAAAAGTAGTAGTAGCCTCAAAATAAGGTGACCAAGTCAAGACTTCACCTTTTTTTGTACAGCCTTCAGTATCTTTTGAATTTTGTACCAGGGGCATGGATAACCTATTCAAAAATATTTGTATAAGTTATTTGATTCATAAGTACAAATTTTAATTCGAATTTGACTCAATAAAGATAGGTGACTATTAACTTTCAGGAACATTGCAAAGCAATGAATACACACATATGAATGAAACGGTCCTTGCCTTCAAGAAGCCCAAGCCAGTGAGTGAGGCAGAGTAGTGAGCCAATGGTTTACACCAATGGGAACAATAAGATTGATAGCAGCACTGTGTGGAGAGCTTTGGGAGAGCATCCAGGACCAAGTAGGTTTTCCAGTGTTAGAACCCAAACAGGAGACTGGTCCTGCACTTAACAGCCCATGCCGGGACACACTGGTGAGTATGCAGGAGTACCCATGATTAAACCCCTCAGCTCTGGGACAAAAGGCGAGCTGGAGTTCCAGCCTCCTTGATTTACTCCCAATGAAACCACGCCAGTGTCAGTGTGTGTGTGTGTGTGTTATGAAGTAAAGGGTTTGGGATGTGTTGGTCCAACTTAGAGTGGTGTTTCTAGAAAAATTACAGTGGTGGGCAGTATTGAGGAAGGACATAGGGAAAGAGGGAGGCCTTGATGAGGACCATCACAATATTTCATGGGAAAAACAAACAGTTGCTAAGCCTAGTCAGCAGTGGGGACAGAAAACATGAGACAGATTGAAAAGATTTTCAGTTGGTAAAATCAACAAGTCTTAATGACCTAATGAATGTGGACAATAAAAGAGGGAGAGATGGCCAGGATAGCATGTACACAGGACAGGTGCCACGGTAAGAGCCACCATCATGGATGGCATGCCTGTGACACTGGGACACATTCAACACTGTAACAATGTTTTTTAACTCCTACTCAATCACATTAATCCCATTCATTTTATAAACAGGAAGACTGAGATGTTAAAAATTCAGACACATAAAGAAACTTGGCCCTCCCTGGCAGGTTGGCTCAATGGTGGAGCATGAGCCTGGCATATGGATGTTCCAGGTTTAATTCCTGGTCAGGGCACACAGGAGAAGCTACTTTTTGCTTCTCCACCCCTCCTCCTTCTCTCTCTCTCTCTCTTCCCCTCCTGCAGCCATGACTCAATTGGTTCAAGTGTATTGGCCATAGGCGCTGAAGATGGCTCCATGGAGTCTCCATCTGAGGTGCTAAAAATAGCTCAGTTGTGAGCACGCTTCAGGTGAGCAGAGAGCATCCACCCCAGACAGGGGTTGCTGGTGGATCCCAGTTGAGGCGCATGCAGGAGTCTGTCTCTCTATCTCCTCTCCTCTCACTTGGAAAAGAAGAAAAAAAAATGAATGAAATAAACTTAACCAATGTCATGGCTCATCAAAGTGACAGGACTGGCATTTGAGCCCAGAATTATTTGATTCCAAATCCAGACTCCAAATTTCTAAATAATTATACTGTATATCCTGGAGAATACAGCTTGGAACAGGGTCTCCCCAATAGTTCTGTGTAAAATAATATGTAGCAATGCTTGCAGCTAACATCTATGAGGATTAACTCCATACTAGGCACTGTTCTGAGCAAGTCTCTTGCATTCTTTCATTTTATCATTAACAACTTCTTGCAGAGAGGCAACATTATTATTTCCATTTGACAGATGGCAAAACTAAAGCACAGAGAAGCTAAGTAATTTGGCCAATTTCCCATAGCTAATAAGGCCAGAGAATAAAACGCCTAAAGCATCAAGATGTATCTTGTCCTTTTCCCATAGAACCTTTCTCTAGGTGATAATAAATATCCACAGGACTTTATGAATAAATTATTATAAAATGGTAGGATGTCTCAAGGATGATTAGCTTGAAAGAAATGGTCCTAGAAACATTTATGGTAGTGGCTTATAAAGCAGTGCAATTCTAAAAGGGCACAGACAATATAGGACAGTGTGTATGTTTATTTAATATCCTTGTCACATGTGAATTTTCAATCATGCTAGATTAACTACAGATGCAGGCTTTATATTTCATGTCTGAAAAAGAGGAAGGAAAAAATTAATTGGCCAAAGTGTTAGAGATGTAGGAGGTGGGCAGTAATATTTTTATTATGCATATCTTTGTTTCTGACTGCTAAAATCAATATTTTTTTAATGGCCCTTACTTGGGGAACACAACTACAGAAAATAAAAATGCACCTTTGAAAACCATTCAGGCAAACACACTTTACTAGTGAATATTTGCATGCTAAATATAATACCATGTCATTTATGAGAATGAAGTAAATTTTCTTTCATTCACAGAATAGATTATTTCCCCTATACTTGGAATTGTCTGTTACTTAGAAGGGAAAAGGATAGTTTAAAACAGGAGTTGATGAGTCAACCTGTGTAATAACTACAATTCGATGTAATTGTGAACTTTGAATGTAACATAACATTATTTTTAGAAACACACCACCTCTTATAATATATTCATATACAAGGGTTGGCAAAAGTAGGTTTACAGTTGTTCGTATGGAAAAATACATGCAGGTTATGATTATTGCAATAGCTTTATTAACTCAAAACAATGTCACAATGACACAGTGCACTTAGGTACAATTGTAAGTGTTCATATTGCTGGCCTTCATTATTTACACATTCTTATAGTCTACTTGCTAAACTCTTTTTTCCATACTCACTACTGTAAACCTGCATCTGCCCACCCCTGTACTTCAAGCTGGTTATATTTCAAAGAAAATTAAGCCATTGGGTTATGTACCGTCAATCATAAAATAATCCAGAGAGACAGCAGAAATGACAGAGGATTGCTAATAATTTAAATGCTATTAGATAATGATTGTTTGCAAAAATATAAGCACCAGATAGCCACCTCAGAGATGATATAGGTCAGTATTATTTTATTATTTAACTATGACCATTTCACGCTATCTACATGGGGCACAGCTTATTATTATTATTATTATTATTATTTTAATCAAAACTCTCTCAAAGAGGCCTATTAGGAAGGGTGATGGTTGATGGGGTGGAGGCTAGAAGGCCTAGTGAAGGATTCAAAGGCTCCAGCTGTGGGTGGTTTTCCACAGCATCTAAAAGCAGGAAAGCCCCATGTGGTCCACTTTCTCCAAACACCATTCATAACCCTCCAGGCCAAGTGCTGAGCCCCTGGAGGGGTACGGAAAACATTCAGGGCATCTCCTCTGTCTAGGACTTTCAATTTCTTATAACAATAAAAATGAGTCAAGCTGCTCTCTTTTCACCCTGTGGGAAACCTGGACGTCTTCATTTTCCGCAACCTGAGAGAAAGGAGTTCGGCTTGCAGCGTCAAAGCCCTCTCTCCCCCAGGCGGGTTCCCTTCTCTCTCTGCGAATACCCCCCACTCCAGGCCCTTGTTCAGCACAGAGCAGAGACGTCCAGCTATTCAAAGCTGTGTTGTCAGCTCCAATCCAGTGCTTTCATCATGAATGCTTGAATGAATGACAAGGTCTCCTATCTGCAGAGCTACTAACTCAGCTCAGGGCCAAAAAACACCTTTCCCACGAAGGTATTTCGTGTTCCGCTTACCTATTTTTGAAGTGTGTTTTTCCTTAAAATTTATTTAATGAAATGTTGTATTTGTGGGCATATGCCCATGGTCATTTGTTGCATACATTAAGATGTTTTCAACAAATATTTGTGACTACTTAGCCAACAAGCAGCGACGCTGGGAAGACTTAGACCTGTGGGCAGAGTGGGCAATGGAGTTGTCCGCAGAAAGAAGGGAGGGTTTCTCTTTCTCTCTCGGCATTGACAGAAGCTATGAAAATTCGCTTCGGGCTTCTGCTCCTCCGAAACCTCGCCACGCGAGCCACTGTATCCGTGTGGCGACAAGCAGGCAAAGTCCTCCCCTCACCGCCAGCTCTCTCACCCCGAGTGACCACAATCTGAACCTGCGCGAGGAACCAGAGGGCTTGGCCATCTCGGGAGCTGCAGGCACAAAGAGCACGGTTTCCGAGAGCGTGTCTGTGCCCCGGACACCGTCTGCTGGGGCCTCGCGGACCCGTCCCCTGCCCGGGACAGCTGGCTACAGGCGCGCTTCTCACCGTGGTTTCTCCCCACCTGGGCCGCGAGTGATCCGAGGAGCCCACCCCTTCCCCGCCGCGGATCTTCCGGCTTCCCACCGCAGGAAAATGAGGGAGACCCGAGACAGCGCCTTTCTCATTCATTCCTCACGCGCATCCTACAGCCCCGCACCCAGCCAGGCAGAGCCCAAGACCGCTACAGGGTCGGGCGCCCCCGACGCCCCACTGCTGCCACCGCCGCACTGCTCTCTTCAACGGCGCTCCCATGTCGCAAAAGCCACGGGTGAACCCCCAGAGCCCTAGTTGAAAGGCGAAGGTTCGGATGGGGCGGTTGCAACCCCGTGAGGGGCGGCATCCCCAGCCCTCTCCCGCCGAGCTGGGAAGTCACTTCTAGGGGCCTCGCGGGAAACCCACGTGTATGATCCACCAGTTGGAGGTGAACCGGGATGCGCGCACCGACCTAAGAGGAGACAAAGCGGAGGGCTTTGCCCACAGCGGCCCCCGCTCGCAGGGGGACCGAGACTTGCGCTCACCTCTCTGCTGGCCCTGCACCGCGACCCAGAGCACCGAGGCTAGGAGTGCGACTCCATAGCCGACCCCGCGCATCTCGCCGCCGCCTCCGATCGGTGGCTCCCCAAAGAATGCCGCAGCCACGCGCGGGGACTCTACGCAGAGCGCTAGTCTGCTGCTTCCCTGCGGGGAACTTGCCTCCCTCCCTCCCGCCCCTCGGACACCGCCTCCCCCTCGGACACCGCCCCCCCCCCCCGACCTCCGCCACGCCCGGCCCCTTCCCGCCCCTGCCCCGGCGCGGAAGACCCCTCCCCCTGGGAGGCCCGGGTGCGCAGCTCGCTGGGACCCGCGGGGACCCGCCGTTCCCAGGCCACGCTCCAGCTGTCTGTCGGCCCTGCGCAGTGCGCAGTGCGTCCCCCAACTCGGGATGGGGTGAGGGGCTGACCTGCTGCAGCCCCCGTCCGGGTTGGGAGTGGGCGGAGAAAGTGGCCTGGGAAAGAGAAACTGCTGAAGTTGGCCCAGACGGGTGCATTCTGAGAAAGTATTTGCCCTGTTGACCCTTACAGCCCTGCGGCGGCTCTGGAGCCCGCGCGGGCCACCGGGTGCCCCGAGCACGATCCACTGCGGCACACCACCGCTCCTCCCAGCCTGCGCCTTTCACGTCGCCACCCAGAGGGTAGTTCGGGGCCGGCCGGCAGCCTCCTCCCTCCGAATGGGACCCGGCGCTTAGTTAACCAGTGTCCCTCTCCCCGAAAAGGTGGTCTGGGTCCTGGCCCCAACCTTCCCTCTCAGGGGGAGAATCCGATCTTAGCCGACCAGCCTCCCCTCTCGGCTGTTGGCAGAGGATTTTGTGAAGGTTTTCCTAAAACTGTATTGTAACTTGTTTTCCCCTTTTTCTAGGGAAGGCAAGAAAGGTCGCTTGAACTTTATTATTATCAGCTTACCCTTACTGCTTCAAAAAGAGGTCTCACTGTTTTTGGAAGTTTAGTCTTAACACGGAGATTTCAACTGCTTTGTTGTTGTTTTAAACTACATGAGGTCTCCGTTAAAACTTTCTTTAAATTTCCTCTGATTTTTTTTCTATAACAAGTATGTTCGTTACACTTTGCAGACTTCAGTTTCTCACAGTACAAACACACAGGAAAATTAAAGTTCCTTTTAGTCTCTCTTATTTTGTCTTTTGTTTTGCTTTGTTTTTGCCTAATAGGGAGATAATTTTGTCCCAGTTGTTTTGATCAATTTGACAACTCTACTAATTTTAGTTTTCTATAAACTCTTCCCTAAACCCTTAATGAATAAATCATCATTATAAAAGTTAGCAATTATTATTTTTTTAAATCAGAAGTACAAAACAAAAGGTAGAATTTGGCACCTGAAAAAGGATGACACAATAGAGTTGGTTGAGGGGGTGCTCATCACAGTACCAAACTTAAAATGCAGATGTTTTAACTAGTAAAATATTAAAGAACTAAGTACTTAATTATCACATAAATGATTTAGTAAATTCAGTATTTAGTAAGTATTCAAGTATTTAATAGTTAAATATTAAAATACAGGTGTATAAGTATTTCTGCACTGAAATAGCTTTGTATGCACACACTTATACATATCGTTTACAGTGTCTTAAATGCATTCATCTACAGTAGATTATCTCATGTGATCTCCCCAGTTTTACCAGATGGGCAGATAGCCTTGTGGGAGATGAGATGAGTTCAGGGCAGTGGTTCTTAACCTTTTTTGAGGTACCGAACCCACCAGTTTCATATGCGCATTCACCGAACCCTTCTTTAGTGATAAATAAAATACGATTTTGTTTCCAAATTCAAGACATAGGTATATGTTTTTTTACTGGTGCACAAAATGAGCCGTGCATGAACATCACCTTGCTCAAAGAACAAAACCAACAAAGTGCATGAACTCACAACAAATTACGGTATTACTTTATTCTGGCCTCCGCGGCAGAGGCTTCTCCGAACCCCTGAGACTGACTCATCGAACCCCTAGGATTTGATAGAACCCAGGTTAAGAACCACTGGTTCAGGGGGTTAGAGTTCTGTCTAGAAGTAGATCCCTGATTTGATTTCCGGTTGATTTTTCTGTACATTACTGCCCTGAAATCACGAGAATGAGATCAAAGGCAACAGGGGGAATCACAAAGGGTACCTGTCTCTCTAAGTCCTGAGCAACTACAATTTCAGTCCAAACTTCGTTCAGACCCTATCTTTCAGCTGCAGATGGGGATCTCACACTTGCGATTTCAAGGGAAGCAAAGGGTCAGCACATTTGTAGAGTGAATAGGAAGTGGAAGTGTAGAAAGTTGCAAGTCGGCACCACTTGTCACTGTTCAAGATTAAACAGAAAGATTTCAGTGCAAGAATTTCAAAAGCCTACTTAATGAACAAGCTTGGATAAGATGGAACAGTATAAAATGTCACAACTCTATGCATCTTCTAAAACCTGGCCGTGCAAATTTCCCCATTATGTCACATGCTTGAAAATGTCTAAATTACCTACAGCACCATGAAAGTTCAGTTTAAAGTGAAATTATATAAAATGTTTGTTTTGTGAGAACGTAGATTTTCAGCTCAACTAGGCCCACAAAGTTGCTTGCTTCTAAATCACCTATAAATAATCAATAATGAAAAAACCTAAATGCCAAGCAGCCGTTAAATGTTTATAGTAAATTTATGTGATATACTGTTATGAAGCCATTTTTTAAAATACGAAAGCCTAATTTGCAAAACCAGCTGTGATATTTAGGTCAGGAAAGCTGGACAGCAGAGCGCACTTGGAGCAGTGAATCGCTGGTTCACTTGTCCTCCATCTTGTCTCTATATTGGAATTGACGGAGGAATTTTTAAAATACTGATGCTGGTCCATAACAGACTTAGGCCCAGAGGTTCTGATTCATTTGAAATGGGGTGAAGCCTGGACATCAAGTTATTTTAAGTCTCTCCAGGTAATCATAATGTGCAACAAAATCTGAGAAGCACTGGGCTAAACTGCCCAGCTGCTGCACAGAAAGCAATCTAGGTATGGCCATTAGTGATGGGCAGGCTGGAGGAGCCAGCCTCAGATGAGGATGGTTTCTGGCAAGAAGAGGAGCACAGCCTGGCAATGTGCTGACACCGGCAGAGCAGGGACCCAGCCCGGAGCACGGAGCAGGAGTGCTCTCTGAAGGTTTGGTGCAAGTGGAGCTGTCCTATAGTTGTAAAGGAACTGAGATTCCAGGGGCCAGGAGCACCACACCCGGGATCCAGGTACCAGGCCTGGAGTATAAAACTGTGGGCTTGGTTACCAAGGAGAGAGGTGAAAGGTCAGTTACTAAAATTGGGTTACGGAGTCAGAGTCTGCTGCAGGACAAAGTTCAAGAGGCTCCTTAAGGCTCCCTGGTGAGAAATATGTAAGATTAGAAGACTAAGTCTTAGGCAAGGGTAAGAGGAAATAGGAGGAAGAGACAAAGTAGCCAAATTAGGGCTGGTAGCCCATGTAATGTTACCTCAAAGAGATGCATAGTCTAATGGCTAAAACCCGGGAATATATTATGCCATATGACAAAATAGACTTTGCAGATGTGATTAAATAAGGACTTTTTTTCCCCATAACTTTATTCATAGTCTCAAACTGGATGCAGCAAAAGAATGGATTTAAAATTGTGGTCTGTTTTACAGTGGAATATTACTTGGCAATAAAACCAAGAGTATGAACCACTGACTCACACAAAAACATGAATAGATTTCAAAAACTCATGTTAAGTGGGAGAGGCCAGACATAAAAGAATACTGTGTAATTCTGTTGTATTAGAACAGTGAGAAACAAACATCTTGTGACACAATCAATTAGCCAAATTAGGGAGTCTTTAATTAACTGGCTGTACAGACCACATGGAGGCCAAAGCCTTTCAAATCAATTTGGTGGGGAACAGATTGGGGCTAGCTTTTAAAGGGAAAAGTACATACTGACTGAGAAATGGGGAGGAGAGGAAGCATAGCAGTAAAACAAAGCAGTGAAACCAGCTTTCTTACAATATTTGTTTATAGGGTTAATTCAGGGAGAAACATTTTGAGAACACCTGCAACTTTGCAAAGCTAGCCCAAGGTCACAGTCTGGGAAACCAGCCTCAAAGCCGAGAATAGGGAGTCTTTTCAGAAAAAGTAAGTTCTGCTAAAAGTCTCTTTGTTTTTGAGAAAGTAAGTTTTGCCCAAAATTATTCATGTTAAGAGCCTTTCTTTTCCACACTTCAATTCCATTTATAGGAAGTTTAACAACATGTAAAATTTACGAAAAAGAAACAGCGGCTGCTTATGGAGGAACTAAAGATTGAGTGGAGGGGACAAATGGGAAGCTGGGGTAATGGAAATGTCCCGTGTCCTGAATGGGGTGTTAGCTAGATGAGTATAACCATTTACTAAAATTCATTCAATTGTGTACATTTAGGGCTTGTTGCATTTTTTTTCTGTATAAATAAGAATCTTGAGATGAGGTGATTTTCCTAGATTACCTGGATAGACCCAGAATAATCCCAGAGTCCTTATTCATGAAGAAGGGACAGGAGAGTTAGAGGAATTCGGTGTGAGTAGAACTCAACATGCCATTGCTAGCTTAGAGACAGGGAGAGGGGACCCCAAGTCAAGGAATGTGACAGCTTCTGGACACTGGAAAGACAAAGACAGCCTCCAGGAAGAACCAGCTCTGAGGAAACCTTGATCTCAGGTAAGTAAAAGTTCATTTGAACTTCTGACTTCCAGAACTGTAAGCTAATAAATTTCTGATGTTTAAGGCACAAAATGTATGTCAATTTCTTTTAACAGCAACAGGGAGGTGATGTTATGGGGGAAAATAATGAGTAGCTGTGTTACAATGTAAACAAACACTGAAGATTCCATTTGTGTCTGTGATAAAGAAAGGTCAGGTAAGGAAAGAATTTGAAGAAATAATGTGAATTATGAAGGATAAGAGGAAAAAGTCACAGAGCACAGTGGTAGAGAAGAACCTGGGGCCTAGGGAGGGACAGGATTACAAACTGAGGGACTGTGAGGTGTATAAACCTTGTTCTTGTACAAAGATTGGTATGCTATAAACTCTGTAAACAATTGGGCAACATAGCTCAAAAGTGATAGGCAGGACTCTGCTTATAGCCCAGATGACAGATGACTTGTTGCCTCCAGAAATCCAGGCTTCTTTTTTTCTGAGCACTTGGTCACACAGCTGGGAACTGCATTTCCAGCTTCCCTTGCAGCTAAGCATGAACCTGCATTAGTCTGCCCTAGCTGCTATGACAAAATACCACAGACTAGGCAGTTTAAACAACAGAAATTTATTTTCTACAGTTCTGGAAACTGGAAGTCTATAACAAGATTCTGGCCTATTTGGTCCTTCATTAGAGCTCTCTTTCCGGGCTTGCAGACTGTCTCTTTCTCATTGTGTCCTCATAGAGCCGTGTGTGTGTGTGTGTGTGTGTGTGTGTGTGTGTGTATGTGTGTGTGTGTGTGTAAAAGGAGAAAGTGTGTGAGCTCTGTTATCTATTCTTATAAGGACACTAATTTTTTGACTTAGGACCCCTCCCTTATGACCTCATTTAATTTAATTATTTCTTAGAGGCTCTTCCATCTCCAAATAAATATAGCCACACTTGAGGGTTAGGGCTTCAATATATTTTTGAGGGCACAAACATTCAGTCCATAACAGAGTCTGACCAAATTTAGGTTGACAGAATTTGAATAGAGGTGAAGTGTGCAGCTTCAGGCTTCCTCCAACCAAGGAGAACCTTCTTGCCCTACATGCTGGGTCCATTCCCTTTGCACCAGCTTAAGGTTACATGCTGTTCTACCATGCAACT
Organism: Rhynchonycteris naso; assembly: GCA_037038555.1. NCBI lineage: Eukaryota > Metazoa > Chordata > Mammalia > Chiroptera > Emballonuridae > Rhynchonycteris > Rhynchonycteris naso. Next base: position 178,155,427 of record CM072999.1, on the reverse strand, counting down.
TCAATCCCAAAGGTGCAGACCACTCCTGGAGGATTTTGAAGCAACAAGACAGAAGAAAAGTGAATAAATTCATAAAATAAAGCCACCTTGCTACCTGCTTGCTTTATGGAAAAAAAGAAATAAAGTGTTAACTGAATTAAAACATTGTACTTTGGAGTCCCTTATAAAAGCAAACCAGCCTTCCTCTAATATACCTTAGAACCTGAAAAATGAGGCTCTCCTTCATGGTTAACAAAAGTAAACTATCATGACCTTCCCCCAGATTATTTTTAAATTAAAAATAGAAACTCATTAAAAAGCTAGGCTTAATTAATGAAGTAGCTACTCTGCAAGTCAGCCTCAAAAGAAAATAAGATAAATATATTCTCAAATCTGAGTGTGCTTCTTTCTAACTCATTCTGAATGTCTTAACTTTGAATTAATTTTGATTGACATATTATTGCCCTTGTTTTATTATTTTATACAAGATTTTTTGTGTGTGTGTGTGTGTGGCTACCCATGGCTTTTCTTGCCTTGAACATTCTCTTATATCTGCTAAAATGTCAGAGAAGCTTTTGCTTTTCAAAATCCTGTGGCTACTAATTATTTGCAAGTGCATGGAACAACACGAGTCAACTTGTGACAGATGTCGGGGCCCTCACATGCCTTACTTATCCCAAAACTGCTTTAGCAAATGAGGACATTTTCCACCATTCAATGTAGGCTTTTACCTTTGACAACATTTCTTAGAAAATATTTCTTAAGAGAATTTCTTAGCTTCTCCATTGTACAGGACATCTATGGGATAGTCCAACCACACTCCTACAAGCTTTCTGAGAATTACCTTCCCATGGCTCTGTGGTTTGCCAGAGAAAATCCAATTTGTACAAGATGATTTTACCCTACCCAAGCCACCACCTTCTGAACTTGGCCAATCACAGTTATTAGCTGAGACCCTGCCTAAGCAGCATACCTGAGCCTTAGCACCATCCTGTTTTCAACCTTCTTCCATCCAGAGACCAATAAACTTTCCTCTTTCTTTAATGATTTTGAGTTGGGTTTGTATCCATTGAAACTGAGTCCTAATGCATGCTTTTTACATTGATATACCTCCCTTACTGGTTAACAGAGAAGGCAAGGTAACATCTGCTTTCTGATGCTTACTGGTTTCTTAAAGGGCTTACAGTATTTTACATTTAAAAGTCTGAGTTTCCAGAGCATAACTTAAAAAAAATACTTAAATAAAATTTAACAGAGATTTCATACAAGAAAACCAACAGTAAAATAATGCAGAAATCAGAGTGTCTGGCACCAAATACCAGCTCCCATATTTACTTAACTGAGTGATCTTTGGAAAATTATTCATCTTTTTGTGTTCAGTTTCTTTGTCTGTAAAATGGAGATAGATATAAGACCTACATAGAAAGGTGAGAATCCAGATTCTTAGCATAGTATCTGACATCAAGTATCCAATAATTATTTTCTTTGATTACTATCATCATCATCAACATGCAAGGATTAAGAAGCAATGTTTTACTGCTACCAAAAGATTGTAATATAAAACTTACTGAAGGTGGAAACATTTTGTCCATACATGCTTAGAAAAGGCAGTCAGATACATGTGAAGACACAAACGAGCGAGCATTCGCCTCTTATTTATATCAGAGAATCACAGGAGACCCCAGGGGGGAGGACAAACCAGGAAAGAGCATCTTCCTGAAAGCTAAGTAGTAAAGAAAGATTAACATAAAATAGTGTCCAGAGATAGCAAATTACCCCCACCCCATTTTTTTTTTGGCAGGAAATTAAGGAACTTGGTGAGTGTTTGTTTTTTTTCATCAGGAAGAGAAAAACAAATTAAAGGGGTGTCTGCAAGACAGATGTTCACAAGGACATGTAAACAGCATTTGTTCTCTGAACTCTTCAGGATGTCCCCACCTGCTGGGTATCTGTAGCAATAAAAACTTTTAACAGAAAAATTACAATAGAAAAACATTTATAAAATGTTAACTATATCTCTACTTAAAAAGGGAATAGACATTTATAAAGGAACTTGTCCTTGTGTCATTTCCATCTGTCCTGTTTTGGAGAAGATGCTACAGACCATCATTGTTATTGGTGTTTCGTCCTGTTCTTTATCAAGATCTCCTCCTGTCCACTCCTGATAAAGGCAAATGCTCTACAACATTCTAAACTTTCAGTTCTCCAAGTGCCTGTCTCCATGTTTACTTCAAGATCCCCGTCTGTGTCATATTTTTATGACACCTTCTCTATACCTTTCATCGGAAGTTAACTTATAAACCTGGCAATGCTCTACTGGCAGGCACAAGAAATAGTTAATCCTCAAAGACCTTTGATATGAGAAAGTCAGAAGACCTAAAGTTAAAATTGTATTTCTGGAAAATATTAGATAGTTGGCTTTGGGGTTGATCAAATGCCTTCTCTGAGTCTCGGTGTCCCCTCTCTATAAAATCAGATTAACATCTCTTACTAGAAGTAGCAGTTACTCCCTCTAATGACAGTATTAACAACAGCTACTACTTGTTAAATCTTGAAAGAGTACATTATATCTGTTGATTCACTTCTTCTGCTTAAATCTCCAACTTGACCTGTCCCAGGAATGCAGCCTGGCCAGTGATGGGGCTGGAGAACCATGCTGACCAGCTCCTCTTCTACTCCTGCCCACAGTCATCAAAGTTGGCCTTTAGAATTAACTGGAAATCATAGGGTCTGCTTTACACTGTCCACTTCCCACTGCCCCACCCTTTTTCCTTTTGGCTAGGATGCCCATTCCCGCCTTTTCCCACTTGTTGAATCTCGGTGATCCTTCAAGACCTAACATCTCCTCCCTCCATAGTAGCCTTCTCTGATAGTTTCAGCACTCACAGACTACTTGCCCTTTCATGCTGCCAATGTGGTTTGTAATTTAGTCTCTATTGTAACCAATCTATTGATTTTATTAACATATTTTCCATATTAAACAAAAAACTTATGCTCTTTTTTATTTTATTTTGCCTTAGCATTTTCCACACTGTCTGAAACTTGACACATATTTGTCGGATATGACAATAATCTCGTTGCATTCAACAAATAAGTAAAAACTTGTTGCAGCTCTTGTGTGTGCATTATGCTAAACACGTTACACAGACTATCTCAAAGTACTATAAACATCCAAAGGTGGCAGAAAGTAACAGAGTATAAACAGAGTTTTCAGTTATAAGCAACACAAGCTAATTGGGCACCTTAAAAAAGACAAATCAATTGGACAGATATCAGGAAGAATGGGGTTCATAGAATCCACAGGAGCCTGGAGGATGAGACTTGGAGAACACATAGAGAGTTAAGATGCTATGCAACAGGATCATGCCGAAGTCATCCACCAAAGCAGTACAGCTAAAAGAGATTACAACACAGTGAGCCTTCTGACCTTCAGATGTTCACTTCACTTTTGTTTCACTAGCCCAAGGTCAAAAATCTGGGGAACCAGTAACCAACTGTGAGCTTCAATTGTGTGCCAAGGTGGGGGTAGAAGACGGGTTGACCCCTTTCTCCCATAGTAGGAGTTGGGAGTGAGGAAGAGGGAAAAAAGGTTTTACACAATAGGAACCCTCCCCACCTCACACCCTCAATTCAAGGAGAGAACAGTGTGCTAACAGAAAGACAACCAAAATAGCACATGTCTCCTATTAGTAGTAAGAGAGAGCTTTACAGAAAACGTGAGACCTGAGCAGTCACTAAAGAATCAATGACTTAGAAAGGCAGAAAGAAAATGTTTGTGGGGAATAGCCTAAGCAAGGAAATGAACACAAAAACACAGGATGTGTTTGGAGAGAGAAGGCCATAGGCAGATTGTATGAGACATAGCTCCTGGGCTTTCTTAGGGCCTCTCCGGGCTGAACCCGCTTGGCACCTACTTGAGTGGTTCAGCCCTCTGCTCTAACCTCTCTGGCAGCTGCAGCCACCAAATAAGATAGATCTGGCACCCGATGCAGCCACCAAATAAGATAGATGATGAAACCCAGAAGGGGGCCACTTCATTCCCCAGGGTGGAGGAAATGTTGATCAATGAGAAATAGAAGATAAAGGAGGTCAGATTGAGAAACTCCTCTTGTTTCTCTCTACTAAACACTGCATGAAGGCTCAGCTCTCCTCTCAGCTGCCCAGACAAGTCCAGCAGGCAAACACCCTCATCCGCACCCCCTGCCATGAGTTCCCTCCAGCTCCTCCTGAAGCAGAAACAGCACCCAACGTCTCTCTGTGCAGCTTCCCATCTCTCCCTCCTTCTCTGCATCCTCCTCTCTTCTGTTGCCATGGACTTCACTTTTCACATAAACCATCAGCATTTTAATGTTTGCCTCAGCATCTGCTTACAGAGATACTTAGCAAAGAACAGACAATTCACTGAGAGTGAGAAACAGGTTCAGATACTGCTGTGAGGCCACCACGTATAGGAGGAAACCTGGGTGAGGAATTGGAGCTGGAAGCATAGGTGAAGTGAAATTATTATAGAGTCCTAAGCAGAGAAACAAGACCAAAGTCTTTCTAAGAAAAATCTATCTGCTATCTGCTAGCAGTAAACAGAAAGAGTGGAATCAAGAGAAATGAAAGGCGGGAGGCCAGGACAGTAACAGGGTGGAGGCAGGGAGGAAGGAGAAGGCCAGCAGTGGGGATGGGAAATAGAAAGAATAAAGTGGGATTTCAAAGGGGAACCATGACCTGGAAACTAATTGAATACAGATGATAAAGGAAATGGGGAATTTAAAATTTCTTTTGTGAGAATGATAAACACCAGGTTAGAGGGGAAGGTAAGCCAATGGGAGAGGAAAGAATGAGTCAGTTGACTGTTGTAGTTCAGATGTTACCAGAGAGTCAAACAAAGATGTTACAGAAACAGCTGGGAATTCAAGACAGAAGTGGAGGTCAGTCTTCTTTGCATAATCCTAAACCATGGACACGAGTGAGCTCATGACAGTGGGACTGTTGAGAGAGAGGTCGTGAGAAACTCCAGTGAAAGTGAGGCAAGGATGAAGAGCCCCTGACAGATGGTGGAAAATGTTCATGAAAAGGAGGATGGAACTGATGTAGTGAAGGTAAAGTTCTAGTAAGGAAATCTGGAGAAGGAGATAGGACAAAGGATGAACTCATGGCTATGGTGAATACTCCAGAATGTTACAGAGAAAATAAGTGACATGCACTGTAAAGCCAGTAGCCACGGCCACCATCAGAGCCGCCTGGCCCATGCAGGTTCACATTAGATACGGACAGACAGTAATGAAGCAACAGAACCAAGAACTGGTGGGCCATTAGCTTTAATTCTACCTTGTACCCGGTGGGTAAGAAATACACACAGTGGGAAAACACTTCCCTTTCCATTCAGGGCTCCCAAAGCCACTGACTTATCTGAGTTTCCTAGAATCAAATTTCTACCTCACAAGCCTTACCTTCAGCAATCTGCCATCGTGGCTGCCTCTCCTCTCCTCCATGTGTCCTTTTTCTGCTCTCCTCTCTAATGCTAATCTTAGGAACTGAGAGAGAGCAAGCTCCTGGCCTGCCCCATTTTATAGTGTAGCAATCAAAACCTTTAATCCAATATATAAATAAGAAAGTCTCTGATACAAAGTCACTTATCTGAGGCATAATGGGATTCCTCATGAGAGTGCACCACCCCTATCATGCAACAGTCAAGGGTGTGGGGAAAAGCTTAGTCTTAAATCTAAGCCTTAGGCTATAATGACTTTGCCGGCTTATAGCTTGTCCCCCACACCCAATGCAAACTATAAGCGAGCAAACATATATATCATATTTACAAACTAATTTGACTAATATGCACGTTAATGGTCATTCACTGTGTCAGCTGCTTAATCCTTACATGCAAGATAAACATTATTTCCATGATATGGGTAAAACAATTGAGGTTCATAGAGGATAACTGACTTGCTCAAAATCACAAAGCTATAAAGTGTATCAGATTTTTCTATGTCACAAAGCACCCCCAAACTTAATGGATTCTATGGGGTGACAGTTTGGGCTGACTCAGCTGGGTGCTTTTGCTGCTTGTTTCCCCTTGGCTCCTTCATGTGTCTGCAGTCAAGTCCAGGTTAAGGAACTAGGTGATTCGGGGGAGTCACAGCTGGGACACAAGGAGTGAAACCTCAGTGTTCACCAGGATCAAAGGATGCGAATAGATTTAGTGAATTAGAAATTAGAGCAAAGTTAGAATTAAAAAATAAATATCTTAAATGACAGGAATGGGGAGAGAATCTAATAATAGCAGCTGCTGACAGCACTTCATAATAACAATAATTATTAGAACTAACAGCTATAGTGCATTTGCAGTGGGACAGGAACTGCTCTAAGGGCTTTTGTGGGTTATTTTGTTTAATCCCCGCAACAACCTGATGAGATAGGTGTGGTTGTTAGCTTTATTTTTCTAGATATAAATAGGCCCAAAGTGCCTAAATAGCTTAATTAAGATGAATCTGGGAGGGGGGAGTCAGGTGTTTGGAATTTGGAAGAAAGGTAATTTAAGGATTTCAGTCTTGATGTAGATGCCTTATAATAAGTTTTAGAATATGATCTGAACAAATGCTAAGTAATATAAAGAAAATTCTTGTTGGGCAGATAAAATATATTATGCTCACTTTGTTAAAGATGGTGCTGCCCACATAGAAGCCTGTCGCCCAGGTGATTGCTCAGGATGGGTGTGATTATGTTAATATGAGTTGAGAGAGGGCCTTTCATACCAAAAACAGGAAGAGAAATCACACTGTTAGAGAGAAGAGTGATTACGTTCTAAGAGGAGCCCATGCTGTCAGAGAGCAGAGTAAGGCCAAGTGGAGGCCAGGAGAAGCAGCCAAGATGGCGGAGTGCTGAAGGAGAAGACAGTTTGCGCAGTTTGTATAGAGAGAAGGAGATGGGGAACAGAGGTGAATAAGTCTAGTTGTTGGGCAGATAAAATATATTATGCTCACTTTGTTAAAGATGGAGCTGCCCACATGGAAGCCCGTCACCCAGGTGATATTATTTGCCCTTATGCTTGGGATGGGTGTGGGGGAAAGGCTATAATGTAAGTGGGCCAGGTCGTTATGGCCTAAGGCTTGGTTTTAAGAGTAAGCTTTTCCCCACACCCTTGACTGATTGGATGATGTGGGGTGGTGCACTCTCCTGAGGAATCCCATTATGCCTCAGATGGGTGACTTTGTATCAGAGACTTCCTTGTCTGTAGATTGGATTAAGGGTTTGGATTTCTACAGTATAAAGTGGGACAGACCAGTATGTTGCTCTCGTGGTTCCTGAGGTATTAGAGAGGATAGCAGATTAAGGTCAGGTGGAGGCCAGGGGAAGCAGTCAAGATGGTAGAGTGCTGAGAGAGAAGCGAGTTTGTGCAGGAGGAGATGGGGAACAGAGGTGAATAAGTCTGGTGAGCTAGAAACCTTTGATTCTAGGAAACTCGGATAAGTCAGTAGCTTTGTGAGCACTGAATGAGTGGGTTTTGGAGCCCAGTGTGTGTTTTTGCTTGCCCGCCGGGTGCAAGCTAGAATTAAAGCTGATGGCTCACCAGTTCTTGGCTCTGTTGTTTCATTACCGACTGTTCGAATCTAATGGGAACCTGCATTGGCCGGGTGGCTGTGATCCTGACCCCAGCTACTGGCTTTACACTAGTGAGGTAGAAACCTTTGATTTTAGGAAACATGGATAAGTCAGTAGCTTTGTGAGCACTGAATGAGTGGATTTTGGAGCCCAGTGTGTGTATTTCTTCCCCTCCAGGTGCAAGCTAGGATTAAAGATGATGGCCCACCAGTTCTTGGCTTCATTGTTTCATTACCGTCTGTCTGAATCTAATGTGAACCTGCGTGGGCCAGGTGGCTGTGATGGTGGCCGTGGCTGCTGGCTTTACAGTTCTGTAGGTGAGGAGGGCAGAAGCTGTAAGTCTAAGATACTGAAGGTCATAAACATAGATGTGAAGTCATTAAGAGTAATGATGGACAGTAAAGCACAGAATAAAAAGCAACCTGGAAGCTCAGGGTAATTCAGGGTATGAAAAGGCTATGTGATACAGTGAAATGGAAACATAAAGACAACACAGGTGAGGACATTTTGTCAGCATAGGACAGAATATATCACAGTAACAACTCCCACACCTCAGAAGCTTGAAACAAAATGGCATCTTTCTCAATCACCGTAGGTCAGCAGTGGGCTCTATTAACTCTGTAAAGTCAGGAGCCCACACTAATGGGGGCTTCATTTCAACATGGGCTTCCATTATCATGGAGGCAGCAAAAGAAGTAAATTACGGGCTGGCTCTTGAAGTTCCTATTTACATTTTCTTGGTCAAGGCAAATTCCCTGGACATGCTTGACCTCAGTGGAATCCTATCGTGTGCTTGCAAACAGAACCAGAAACATTTGGAGAAATAGTGCTAATGACAATCATGGAGAAATTCTTATGAACTATGCTAAGACATGGTGGGCAGACAGATTAGAACAAAAACACAAGTATAGGTGTAAAACCAGTAGTCGCGGTCAGGATCACAGCCGCCTGACCCGTGCAGGTTCACATTAGATTCGAACAGTCGGTAACGAAACACAGGAGCCACAAACTGGTGGGCCATCGCCTTTAATTCTAGCTTGCACCCGGCAGGCAAGCAAAAACACACACTGGGCTCCAAAACCCACACATTCAGTGCTCACAAAGCTACTGACTTATCCGAGTTTCCTAGAATCAAAGGTTTCTAGCTCACCAGACTTATTCACCTCTGTTGGGCAGATAAAATATATTATGCTCACTTTGTTAAAGATGGTGCTGCCCACATGGATGTCAGTAGCTTTGTGAGCACTGAATGAGTGGGTTTTGGAGCCCAGTGTGTGATTTTGCTTGCCCACCGGGTGCAAGCTAGAATTAAAGCTGATGGCTCACCAGTTTTTGGCTCCGGTGTTTCATTGCCATCTGTCCGAATCCAATGCGAACCTGCATGGGTCAGGCGGCTGTGATGGCGGCCTTGACTACTGGCTTTACAACCTCTATTTCCCATTTCCTCCTGCACAAACTCTGCACAAACTGGCTTCTTTCTCAGCATTCCACCATCTTGGCTGCCTCCTCTCCTCCACGTGGCCTTAATCTGCTCTCCTCTCTAATACCTCAGGAACCAGGAGCGAGCAAGCTACTGGCCTGCCCCACTTTATAATGTAGAATCAAAACCTCCAATCCAATTACACAAACAAGGAAGTCTCCAATACAAAGCCACCCATCCGAGGCACAATGGGATTCCTCAGGAGAGTGCACCACCCTACATCATCCAATCAGTCAAGGGTGTGGGGAAAAGCTTTCTCTTAAAACTAAGCCTTAGGCTATAATGACGGGCCTGCTTACATTACAGCTTTTCCCCCACACCCATCCCAAGCATAAGGGCAAATAATATTACCTGGGTGACGGGCTTCCATGTGGGCAGCTCCATATTTAACAAAGTGAGCATATTATTTTTTATCTGCCCAACAATTGAGATCCCAGCTGAGTGTGGAGAAGGTGAAGTGGAGAGCTTGGGAGAAAGATGGCTGGTGGCTAAGTTCAGGATGAGCAAGACCAAGCCACGCTAGGATCAAAAGCAGTCAGGATTGCTCTGCAAAGGTAGTTGTAGAGATGCTGCAAACAGGGAACCTTGTTATTAGGGCAGCTTGGGTGTTTTACTGAAACATCCTCTCACCCCAATCCAGGGAACTCTATTGCATATTAGGATTGGGACGTTCATTTCCTTCTGGTCCAGTTATTATTTAAGTTTGTTCTGGGACAACACATTATCAATTCAAGGTGTGGAATAGAAACTTCACTAGGAACAAGAAAGGCCTTATCTAATAGAAGTGACCAGGGTCACATTATCTCCAGGGCCCAGGCCTCTATAGTGGGGCTTGTGCCAGGACCTCTGACCAGACCATTTTAAAAAGCAAATACTTCAACCTGACCAGGTAGTGGTGCAGTGGATAGAGTGTTGGTCTGAGATGTGGGAGACCCATGTTTGAAACCCCAAGGTTGCCAGCTTGAGCTCGGGTTCATCTGGTTTGAGCAAGGGGTCACTTGATCTGCTATAACCCCCAGTCAAGGCAAATATTAAAAAGCAATCAATAAAAAACTAAGGTGCCACAATGAAGAATTGATGCTTCTCATCTCTCTCCCTTCCTGTCTCTCTGTTCCTATCTGTCCCTTTCTCTGTCTCTCTCTGTCACAACAAAAACAAAAAACCAAGCAAATATTTCAGCTCTTAATCAATATCTAAGTTAGGCTAGGCTCCTCATTACAATTCTCCAGAGGGTTTTTAGCTTTTAGACTTCCTAACAACTAAAACAAAAATGACAGTGCCGATGGCTACATAGTTTTCATTTTTTAATAAAAGCAATCAGCAGGATGTACATAAATAAATCGAAGAATGAATTCATTGTTTGTAAATTATCAACATAATGAACAGTTAAAGGTTTCAGTTAAAGGTTTCCAAGACACAGTGCTATCAAACAGATCCTTCTGTGACCCTTCCTGAGTGCCCAGGGCACAGCTTGACATCTGTAACTCAGGGCTGGCTTTTAGGAAGTAAGGGGACTATTGAGATAATGAGGCCAGGTTTGTTTGTTTTTTGATTACCTACATTCCTAAGGTATTTAGGGCCTAAATAATCTAGAAGCATGCATCAATTAGATTGTCTTAGTTAAATATAGATGTTTCAAGTAGACCTGTACCAAATATTAGTCATTTTATGCCTGAATTCTCTCACAACTATAATAATGCATCAGGATAGCCTCAGTTATGCACAACTCTGTAACTTGCACATAAAAAGCTATGATCTTGAAATCTGGATAGAAGGAGGGAGCAGTGTAGACCTATTTTAATGAGAACCATTGGTACAAGGCAAGCTTCTTAAATTTCAGCACAGACATCAGAGAAGGAAGCAAAACATATGTAGTGGGGAAAAATAAACAGATCTCAAGAGCAAAGCTGGATATGTCATTCCTCTCTGCGAGTTAGGCCAAAAATGTCCTCCCTTCAAAGCCAGAAAGACAAGCTAAGCAGCCAAGGATTGAAAACAAAACAACCCATATGAAGGAAAGGAAAAAAGAGAGTTTAAAGAAGGTCACATACCACATGTGCCGGTCACAATGTCACGACTGTTCAAGGGGGAGCTTAATCTACTCTTCTTTAAAATGCCAGCCCACTGAGCTGGTTTTGCTTGATATGTGTCTGAACTGAATTGCTATTTTTCATTAATATTCTACACAGTTTTGGTTATCAGAAATGGTTCCATAGGCAATTACTATGCATAAAGATTATATATGATGAATTTTAATGAGGACTTTAGTGTTTGCCAAAGCCTGTCTATATGACCCTTGGTAGAAGGTGCTACTGGTTATAATCCCACCTTCCTTCTTGCTAACAAACCCTCAGTTTATCTAGGTTTAAGATTCTCTGTGCTTTAGGAAAAGTCAGTTCTTTCTGACCCTGGTAAATTCAGATTGATCAGGGTCATTCCATTCTGTTGCCAGGATTGGCTAAGATGAGGTGAACAATTGTCCTCCTTTAGGGAGGACAGTCCTTCTCTTGTAAATTCTGTCCTTCCTCAAAAAGTGTCCTCCTACCTGTTCTTTTTTTTTTATATTAGAGACTAATCTGTAAATGTCCCTATTCGATCTATACAGAGTTGATCCATTGCGTGTGATGTGACGTATTTGTATCTAAATGAGTACTTTTTCTTACAATTATTATTAAAAATTAATAGATATGTAAGCATAATTACAATATAAAATATTACATATGTTTTTATTATGCACTTATCATATTATAGTGTATTATTGTTGCAATGAATAAAATGTTTCTTTTATTTATAATATTGTTTTCTTCCATTTATTTTTGTTCTTTTTATTATAAAAAAGTTGATCACCTTAGCTAAGATATAGGCTGGTGTCTCAGCTCTTCTTTCTTAATCAGTATTGTTGAGATACATTTAAATATATAATAAAATTTATCAGTTTAAAATGTGCAATTTGATAAGGTCAACAAATGTAAACAGTCTTGTAATCACTGCCACATTCATGATGTAACACATTTTCCTTATCCCCAAAAAACTTCTTACTGTCTTTTTGTAGTCAGTTCCTTCCCCATCTTCTAGAAACAACTGTTCTGTTCTATGCCACTATAGGTTGGCTTTATTTAAATTGTCACATAAATAGAACTACAGGGGGTCCTCGGTTATGACACAGTTCCTTTCCTACGACAGTGATGTAATCCAAATTTTGTTGTAAGTGGAAACACATCCTAGCCTAAGTCACTTACCTATCCTAACACAGTTGTAAAATCATAATCTAGAACAGGGGTAGTCAACCTTTTTATACCTACCGCCCACTTTTGTATCTCTGTTAGTAGTAAAATTTTCTAACTGCCCACCAGTTCCACAGTAATAGTGATTTATAAAGTAGGGAAATAACTTTACTTTATAAAATTTATAAAGCTGAGTTACAGCAAGTTAAAGCATATAATAATAATAATTACTTACCAAGTGCTTTATGTCGAATTTTTGCTAACTTTGGCAGAATAAATCTTTATAAAACAACTTACTATAGTTAAATCTATCTTTTTATTTATACTTTGGTTGCTCTGCTACTACCCACCATGAAAGCTGGAACACCCACTAGTGGGTAGTAGGGACCAGGTTGACTACCACTGATCTAGAACATCAAAATACAACTAAGCCACAGCAAAAGGAAAAGGACATAAACATAGGAGCCATAATAAAGGCCAAAAGGTTGTCAAACAAAGCAACACAAATGGAACACTTGCCCTTTTAACAGTTCAAAATGGTGTAGGAGGGCATGCTGGGAATGCTAACTCCCTCACTCATATACCACATTAATGAGTATGCTTCTGCTGTGAGAAACCAAACTACTTTGCCCACGTAGTCCATAAGTACAATGCTAATGGCGTAAGCTGAAACACTCATGTCTCAAGTTTTAAAATTTTTATGGAAGTGAGTTTTGTAAACTTGAAACATTATATGTCAAGATTGTTGTAGGGGCAAGATGGAGATGGAGTAGGTAGATGTACCAACTTCCACCTCCCAGAACCAAAGTGGATTGCAACTTAATTTTTAAAACCATCATCTGGAAAAACCAATTTTGGACTAAACTAAAAGGACTCTTCAGCCAAGGAACATGGAAGAAGCCACACTGAGACTGGTAGGTAAAAATGGAAATGCGGAGAGGGCTGCCCAGCTCCCAGGAGTGAACAAAAGCCTGGAGAGCGTGCCTGGTGGGAAGTGAGTTTAGTGGAGAGGGTAGGGTCCTGGGCCATAGGAACGAAGCCCCAGCCAGCAACCCCACAGCCTAGAAGAAGCGTATGGACAATATTTAGCTGCGAAACAGCCAGGATACCGTTTGTGAGAAAGAGACAGATTTCTCAGACACAGGATTCTTCTTAAGGGGACCTCACAGAAAACCTCTTTCACAACCACTCACCCGGGGCTTCAGGGGATGGGGAGAGAAGAGAGGACCGGAGTAGCAGAAAGAGAGTGTAATTTAGGAGGCACAGGGAAAAATACTTTGAGGGACAGCCACCCTAACTTCTGGGCTGAGTCACTCCCAAAATCTGAAGTGAATATTTCCCCTGGAACCAGCAATACCAGCAAAGGGAAGCAGGACACCAAGCAAACAAGCTCTTCCGTGGCACTTAGAGTAGAGTCCCTTAAAAGGAGGGAACATTCAGGAATACAGTATTGACTGCTAGGATCTGAGCTGCAGCACCCCCACCCACACTGCTGAGGGCTTGCTGGAGGGCAGGCAGCGGCAGGATGCAGAAGCACGGTCATGTTGGCAGGGGTGGAAGCCAGGCTGGCCACAACTGAGGCCCTGCGTGAGCTCAGTCTCACCCGGCAGGGGCAGAAGTGATGCACAAAAGCAGTCTGGCCCAGCTGTGGGCCAGCTTGCAATCCTGCCTGCTGGGGAAAGGTGAAAGCCCAGGAATAGGTGGAGACCCACAGCTGAGCATGAGCATGCAGTCCTGCCCAGCCCGAGGAGCAGAGGCTTACGGTTCAATGAGAGAACACAGCCCCACTCGTGGGAGCAAGATGAAAGCCCCGGAACAGGCAGAGACCCATGGCTGAGCAAAGATGCTCACCCCTGCCCTTGGTGCCAAGGCTTATGGACCCAGACACACACGCTACTCCACCCATGGGGGCAAGGCAAAGGCCGAGGCTGGAGGCTTATAGACCCGGGCACGAGAAATAGAGCCCCTCCTGTGGAGGAAAGGCAAAAGCCACAGCAACTGCTGCGGCAGGCCAGTGCCGGCAATGCCCATATCCGAACGGCTGAGTCAGCGGCAGAGGGGGTGGCGGGCCTGCAGACAGATCGCAACTAGGGAACACAGAGGCCACACCCATTGGACTCCAGTGGCCACACCCTTCTTATACAAAGACAAAATGAGAAGGCAGAGAAATGCAACCCAAATGAATCAAGAGAAATCCCCAGAAAAGGACTTGAATGAGTCAGATATAACCAAATTATTGGAGGCAAGGTTTAAAATAATGATTGTTAGGATACTCAAAAATCTTAGAACAACAAGAGATGGACATAAAGAACACCTAAATAAAGAAATAGCAAGTATAAAAAAAGGACATTGAAATAATAAAAAAGAATCAGTCAGAAATGATAAATACAATATCAGAAATGAAGACCACAATGGAAGGAATTAAAAGCAGGATGGATGAAAATGAGGATCGAATCAGTGAGTTAGAGGACAAGATAAACAAAGGCATGGAAGCAGAGCAACAAAAAGAAAAGAGGCTCAAAAAGTCTGAGGAAACTCTAAGAGAGCTCTGTGACAACCTAAAGAGAAACAACATACACATCATAGGGGTTCCTGAAGAAGAAGAAAAATAATAAAAGATAGAGACCTTGTTTGATGAAATCATAGCTGAAAACTTTCCTAAATTGATACAGGAAAAAGTCACACAAGTTCAAGAAGCACAGAGAATTCCATTAAAGAAAAACCCAAAGAAATCTACACCAAAAACACATCATAATTAAAATATTAAAGCTAAGTGATAAAGAGAAAATATTAAAAGCTGCTAGAGAAAAATAAAAGGCTATCACCTACAAAGGACCCCCATAAGGATGACATTTGACTTCTTAACAGAAACACTTGAGGCCAGAAGAAAATCGTAAGAAATATTCAAAGTAATGCAGAACTAGAGCCTACAACCAAGACTACTTTATCCAGTAAAGCTATCATTTAAAATTTAAGGAGAAATAAAAGCTTCTCAGACAAAAAAAAAAAAAAACCTTAAGAAATTCATTACAACCAAACCAATGCTCCAAGAAATGTTAAGGGGCCTGCTGTAAACAGATCAAAGTGGGAAAATAATATAGCAAATGAGAAATACAACTTTAAAAAATAAAATGGCAATAAACAATTACATATCAATAATAACCTTAAATGTAAATGTATTAAATGATCTAATCAAAAGACATAGGGTAGCTGTGTGGGTAAGAAAACAGGACCCATACATATGCTGTCTACAAGAGATACACCTTAAAACAAAAGATGCACATAGACTGAAGGTAAAAGGATGGAAAAAAATATTTCATGCAAATAAAAATGAAAAGAAAGCTGGGGTAGCAATACTTATATCTGACAAAATGGACTTTAAAACAAAGGCTATAATAAGAGATAAAGTCACTATATAATGATAAAGAAAGCAGCAGTCCAACAGGAAGATATAACTATTATAAATATCTATGCACCTAATATTGGAGCACCTAAATTTATAAAGCAGACTTTGATGGACATAAAGGGTGATATAACAGCAATACTATAATAGTAGGGAATTTCAGTACCCCACTAACATCAGTAGATAGATCCTCAAGAAAGAAAATTACACTTGGGAACAATTTTTTTTTCATTTTCTGTTGCATGAGGTTTTAGAACTTTTTCTATATATTTCTGCATTGTGATTCCAAATCTAAAACCCATTTTTTTGGTGCATGCTCTAGTTTTTATGCAATTTTAATTTTTTTGTTATAGTTAATGGCATGCATTTGTTTTTAAATTGGAGTTAAAGGGCAATGACTCTTGGATTGAACATAACTACAAGACAATGTTTTAAAAACATCACTTTTACATAATTGTGGCTGTTTTTAAATGTAAAAAATTATTATCTGATAAAAACAGCCTGTTATTTTGTTTCAAGATTGAATCATGGCTTCTTCAAGTAGGTGTAAATGTAAGATAGTCCTGACACCTTCTGCTATCTATGTGGCTGTTACACACTTCAATGTCAAAGGCGCAATATTTCATCATTTATGACACGTACATATATTGCCTATATTCAAGTTCCCCTTGGCGATCAAGACAAGAATTAGGCTCCTCATATTGTGTGTCATAATTGTGAGAAAATGCTTCATGACTGGATAAAAGAAAAATGCAAATAAATGACTTTTGGTATTCTTATGGTTTAGCGTGAACCTAAAGACCACAGTAGTGACTTATTTCTGTCTGATCCATACAAAGGGCATGGGCAAGAAAAAATGGTATATGATTACATATCCTAATATTGCTTCAGCAATACAACCTATCCCACACTCTGAGAGACTCCCGGGTTCAGTTTTCAATGGTTTTATTTCTTCTAAGGATGAAGAAAGTGAACATGGTAATCAAGGTTATTTTGATAGGATGCATGAGGAAACGGTTGTAGAATTTGAAGGGTCTTCTGATGCCAAGCAGTCATTAACACCTCAGCAGTTTAGCCAACCCGAATTGAATGACTTAGTAAGGGATTTGAACCTATCAAAGAAAGCAGCTGAGTTATTAGCCTCCAGGATTCAAGAAAAGAATGTACTTCACCGGTCAGCTACAGTATCCCATTTCAGAAAGCATGAACAAATTTTTGTAGACTTTTTCCAAAGACAAATACTTTGTTTACTGTCATGATATCAGTAGTCTTCTCAGCCAGCTAGGTGTTATCACGTACAGTCCAACAGAATGGCAGCTATTTCTTGACAGCTCTAAACAGAGTCTGAAATGTGTTCTCCTACACAACGGTAATGTTTATGTAGCAGTTCCAATTGGATATTCAACTCATCTGTAAGAAGATTATAATGACATAAAAATTGTCCTCAACTTACTGAAGTATGAGGTGCATAATTGGATCATTTGTATGTTTTAAAGTGGTAAATTTCTTGCTAGGACAACAGAGAGGTTTCACGAAGTATCTTTGTTTTCTGCGTTTGTAGGACAGCAGAGCTCGGGAGAAACACTGGACACAGAAGGAGTGACTGAAATGTGATGCTCTGGAAGTAGGTATGCAAAATATTGTGAATGAACCTGTAGTTAATTGAGACAGGATCATATTTTTTCCCCACTTCACATCAAACTTGGGTTAATGACACAATTTGTTCAGGCTTTGAATAGAGAAAATAAATGCTTTCAACATATGATTTCTTCTTTTTCTGCCTTGTCTTTTGAGAAGATAAAAGCAGATGTATTCAATGGACCTCAAATTATTATATTTTCACAAGGATGATGCCCAAGAAGACATTCTACTTCATTATGCGTTAAGATTCACTTCCTGAACAGTCACCTTGATAAGTTTCCTGAAAATCTTGGAGCTGTTAGAAATGAGCAAGGAGAACTCTTTCATCAAGATCTGAAGACGATGGCAGAGCATTATCAGGGGCGATGGAATAGAAATATGATAGCAGACTACTGCTGGAGCATCAAATGAGATTGTCCTCAACAAGTACAGAAAAGCAAGAGCTACAAATACAAATATTTGCCTGAATAGAATTTTAATAAGTTTTGCGCAAATTTTATGATTAAAATAAGTGTTTTAATATGTTCTACTTTGAAATCGTAGATAAATTCTGATGCAATCATATCTTTTAGTGTATTAGTATATTTACTGCATTATATAAATTATTATATTTTCACAAAGATGATGCCCAAGAAGACATTCTACTTCATTATGATAAACTAAATGTTGAAAATTTTACAATAAGATGAAAACCTAAAATCTTGAATTGCAAAAAAACTGTAGCTTACATAGAAAAACTAATATCAGATTTGAGATCAGCACACTCGACTTAGGTAAGAACAAGTGTTTGTGTGGATGCAACAAAAATTTTGTTCCCCAGTGTATAATCCATTAGCACATGAATCCTTCTACCTTTTCCCCCTTGATTATCTTTAGAATCACACTCCAACAGTTAGGAACCAGCTTCTACTATTTACCATTTATTCACTTGATTTTTTAATTACAGTGCATATGCATTGGAATATACATATATCAACATATCAGAATTGTTGATTACTCATTTCATGGCAAATTAGCAACCAAAGGTTGAATGAAGTTTCTTTTGCCTTCAGTCTTACAGACTGTATTTATGTCCAAAGTTACTTAAGTGAGCATCTTTTTCTCCCCATCCCTCAGTGAGGCTGTTTCATTCTTTTATTATAGATTTGATTTTCTTGTCACAGCCCAAATTCTTTCTTGGAATCCCCCAACTTGCTAAATAATTATTTTTAATTTTAATACAATGAGGCTCCTTTTTCATGCTATAAAATTCTGTGGGTTTTCACAAGTGTATAATGTCAAGTATCCATTATTGCTGTATGAAGCAAAATAGTTTAACCAAAATTATTACTATTGAAGATTAAAAGTTTTAACTTTTAACAAAGATCAAATTGCCACTTTTTTCTCTTGCTGTTTGAGCTTGTGTCCTACCTAAGATTTTGTGCCTAATCCAGGATCACAAAGTTTCCCCTACATTATGTTCTAAGAGTTTTATAGTTATATTCTTATATTCAAGTCTGATATCACTCAAGTTACATTTTGCATGTTTTATGGGGTAAGATTGGAAGTGAACTTTTAAAAACATGTGTATCTAATTTTTCTAATTCTATTTGTTGAATAGAATATTTTTTCTCCATTACTATCTTGGAACCTTTTTGAAAATCAATTGGTCTTATATATATGAGCCTATTTATGGATATTGCATCCCGTTCCATTAGTCTATATCTCTGCCCTTATTCAAATACCACCCATATCTTGATAAATATAGCTTTTTATTAAGTTTTGCAAACAGAATATGTGTTGAGATTTTATCCTTAATTTTCACATTTGTTTTAACTATTCTAAGACCTTTGCATTTCCACATACATTTTAGAACATTTTGGTCAATTACCATGCACACACACACAACTACAGGTATTTTGACTGGGAATAAGTGGATTAATACATCATCGATAACAACGGAAAAGAATTGACATCAACAAAGTTAAGTCTTCCAATCCATAAAGCATAATATATCTCTCCATTTCCAAAGTATTTTTGTAATTATTCTGAGCAATATGTTATAGTTTTTGTGAACAGGTTTTGCACATACTATTTTTTATTAAATTTATTTCTAATTATGTCATTGTTTTTCAGTGCTATTGCATATGATTTTATTCCCTAATTTCAAACTGTTCATTGCTGGGTTGAGAAATACAACTGATTTTTGTATATGAATTTTGTACCTTGTGACCTTGCTAAGATCACTTATAAGTTCTAATAGTTTTATTGAATTCCATAGAATTTTTTATATACACAGTTATGTCATTTTTCATTAAGGCAGTTTAAACTTTTTGTTTTCATCCTAAAACATTTTATTTCTTTTTCTTATTATCCCGGCTAGAAACTTTAGTACAACATTGAATAGAAGTGGTGAGAGTCTTTTATTATTACATGTGTGTTAGCTATAGGTTTTTTGTGGAAGTACTTTATTAGGTTGAAGAAGTTCCCTTCTCCTTCTAGTTGGTTGAGAGTTTTTATCATATAAATGTTGATTATTTTCAAATGCTTTCACTGTATCTATTGAGTAGATCTTGTAGATTTTCTTTAGTCATCCAGTGTATTAGACTGACCTTGTATTTCTTGGAGAAACTTCACTTAGTCATAAAGTAATACTAACTGTATTACATAATGTGTTACATTTTATGTTTTAGTGATTTCAATTTGCTGAAATTTTGCAGATGGGTTTTGTATTATGTTTTTGAGAGACATCAGTTGATAGGGTTCTTTTACTGTGATGTATTTTTATGGTTGCAGTATTATGGTAATGCTGACCTCCTCAGATCTGAAACTCTAACCCCACAAGTCCTGGCAGACCTAGTCTCTGCACTTCAATCTGTCTCCTCAAGTCAGCAAGGCCACAAGACTCACTTTTGATTGTTTTTCTTGTGTTGTGTCCTGGGGACTAACTGCAGGTGGTAATCTTGAGCAAATGTAGCATTCACCTCATTTATTTCACTTCTCTCTTGAATTCCAGTTTTGCACTGCCTGTTGTTGTCCAATGTCTGAAAATTGTTGTTTTAGATATTTTGACCAGTTTTCTATCTGGTGTGGGAAGTTATATCCCGTCTCTGTTACTACCGCATGGCCAGAAAGAAAAACCCTGGGAGCTAATTGTAGCTAATGAGACACAAGAAGAGCTCTACTGTGAGCTTTCATCTGGTTTGCCTCAATCTTCAAAAAAGAACAGAGGACAGGAGGCCCTCTATATCAGTCTCTATTATTACTAAGTTAGGGGCAGGGAGGCAGAGAGGCAGAGAGACAGACTCCTGCATGCGCACAACTAGGATCTACTCAGCAAGCCTCCTACAGGGCAATGCTCTGCCCTTCTGGGGTCATTGCTCCATTTCTTGGCAACTGAGCTTTTTCAGTGCCTGAGTCAAGGCCATGGAGCCATCCTCAGCACCTAGGGCCAAGTAGCTCAAACCATTCAAGCCATGGCTGTGGGAAGGGAATGAAGAGAGAGAGAGAGAGAGAGAGAGAGAGAGAGAGAGAAGTGGAGAGGTAGAGAAGCAAATGGTCACTTTTCCTGTGTGCCTTGACCAAGAATTGATCCTGGGACTTCCACACACCAGGCCAATACTCTAGTGCTTAGTCAACCAGCCAGGGATCAGTCTTTAGATATTATCATGTGAGAATATATCTAGAGTTAGGTAGCTACCCTGTGACCACAGGGTAATACTTTGCACTCTGAGGATAACAAATAGAAATAGGCAAAGAATTTGGGCCCTTGATGATATTGCCAGACTACTGAATTATGCAACATAGAGCCAACTACTTCCAGACTTCCTGTTACATAAGAAATATGTAACCAAAAACATTTTTATTTTATTTTAGCAAGAGATTGAGAGAGAGATAGAGAGAGAAAGGAAAGGAGAGAGATGAGAAGCATCAATTGTTAGTTGTATCACTTTAGCTGTTCATTGATTGCTTCTTATACATGCCTTGACCTGGGGGACTCAAGCTAAGCCAGTGACCCCTTGCTCAAACCAATGACCTTGGGCTCAAGTCACCAACCTTGGGCTTCAAACCAGTGACCTTCTGACTCAATTCAAACCAGCAACCATGGGATCATTTTGATGATCCCAAACTTGAGCTCAACCTGTGCTTAAGCTAATGACTTCAGGGTTTCAAACCTGTGACCTCAGTGTTCTGGGTTGACGCTCAATCTATTGCTCCACAGCGGGTCAGGCTTTAAAATTATTTAAATATATGAAATTGTATTTTCTGTTACTTGCAGCCTAAACCACCCTAACTGACTTGTTCTTTTAAATATATACTTTACCAAATTTTTGCCACCTTGGTTATTCTAGGTTGTTTGTTTATTTTCATTTTTTAAAAAAGTTGAATAAAAATTATTGAGTGAGACATTGTGCCAACAATTATAGGAGATGCAGAAACAAGTATTACCTGATTCCTTACTCTGAGGCACTTATATTTTTGTATAGGAGAAAATAAAGTAACAAATTAATATCTATGCTAAACAAACGTAAAATAAATGTCATAAAAGAAGAAAAAATGTTAATAAACCCTTTTGAGTGATGAATTGGATGAATCTGGTTGAGTCTTCAAGAATGTCTGTATAGGTCAAAACATTAGGTGATGTAAGTGCTTACTCTTAACAAGCCCCTACTGGTTTATGTATATTAAATTTTCATAATATTAAGTATTATACCTGATTAAGTTAAACAAAGAAACAAAATGAAACAAAAGATCAAAACCTTCCCAAATAATAAATAAATTTAAGCTTGAAACATTGTACAAAGATATATATATATATATATATATATATTATATAACTTAAATTTTTTCTGTTGTTACCACTGTTTTTGTTTTTAACTGATGGAAAACTTCTAAAGTTATCTTTCACATTTTTTTGGAAACATATTAAAAAGTTTATTTTGGGTGGGATTATAGTTACTCTATTGTATTCTAAATTCAGTATGGTCAAGAATATAATTAAATCCTTTATGAAAAAAATCTGCTTGACAAAAAAAAAGAAATCTGCTTGAATTTTGCTAATCCTAAAAGCCTAATCCTAATAATGCTACTTCTTTCCCTGTTATGTGTATAACTAGTTGAAACATGTCTACAAATGTGCTTCTACAAGTGTAGAAAATGTGGGACTATCTCTCAACACCCAAGATAAAAGAAGAAGAGTAAGCAACAGCCATGAAATCTAGGAAAGCTTAGACTGAGATACAAGAACCCTTGATGATGGCAGAAAGAGAATATTTTGGCAATAATGCCAACAGGACACAAGAGAGTAAATGGCAGTGAAAGATAATTTCTGACACACAATTAAAACACAAAGGACAGTACAATCTCTCTCCTACATTTTTTGTGGGAGAGAAGACAATTAAATATTTGAGAATTGTGTACTTTCCAGAGATGCTTAAACCTCCTGACATGATTTGCATCCTAAATACCTAGAACTATTTGCCTTTGGACACAAGAAGGAGTGGTAGAAATAGGAGAATTAGTCTTGTTTGCTGATAGTATATTCCAAAGTAGTCTCAGCTACAGATTATAAAGACTTCTCACCCAGCCAATGTCCTCCTCCTAGTCCACCACTTCAACTACAATGTCCACACTGCCACACACTTCATTGGAAGGCTACTGGGCCTAGTTCAAGTGCATGGTCAGTAACATCAACAAAAATATTTCACATTTTGTAAGTACTTTGCAATTTCTAAGTTTTTCCTATGTTCATTATCTAAATTAAGCCATGCAACAAATATATCTGGCATTAAATATTTGAGAATTTCTATGTATGAAAAAACAGAGGCTCAGTAGAATCTCACTAGCTTATGCTTTTCAGATGCTATGATCATTATAGTAGTTTTCTATTGCTGTGGAACTAAATATCACAAATATTAGAGGATTAGGATTAGCTTTAAAAAAACACTTATTTCTTAAATCATAGTTCTTTAAGGCAGAAGTCTGGTTGTTTTCAATTGGGTACACTGCTTAGGATCTCAAAAGTTGAAATTAAAGTCTTGTCCAGGTAGGGCTCTTATTTGGCAGACCTGGGAAAAATCTTCTCACAGGCTCATTTAGCTTTTTGGAAGAGTTCAGATCTCTGTGACTATAGAGCTATAGTCTCCATTCCATATTAGATGCTCTCTTGGGGTAGTTCTCAGATACAGAAGAAGCCACCTTTGGTCCTCACATATGATCTCTTCCCTCTTCAAGCCACAAACAGTACATTGTTGTTATGTTTCAGATCTCTCTAACCTCCCTTTTTAAGACCAGCTTAGCAAACCCTTTACTTGAAAGGCCTCATATGATTAGATTAGGCCCACCTAGACAATTGTTCTTTGGACATACTACATATCACAATCACCGAAATTGTTTTTCATCATATTTAACATTTCCACCAGTAAGAATAAGAATTATTGAGGGTTATTCTTACAACTCTGCCTACCATAATGATGAGCATGCCAGAGTGGGGGTAGAAAGCAAAAGAGAGAAAAAAAAATGACTAGTCTTCAAGAACATCTAGGATTGATTTGGCTCTCTGCTGGAGTAAGCATGGAAGAGAGTATAAAACAAGGATGAAAGAGAGAGAGAGAGAGAGAGAGAACTCAAAAAGATAGCCAGGCTTCCCCTAAGACTGTTCTAGCAACTCAATCTCTCATGAATATAGGACTGCTCAGTGACCCTGCCAACCAAAAAATGTGACCTAATCAATGGCTTGACCTATGGGATTAGATTTCCTATTCTGGAAGAAAAGGAGTAGATAGGATTGAAGGTGGAGAGGGAAAAATGTTTCTCTTTCCTTAACAGGGAATCAAGACATTTTATTTTTTATTGAACTTATTGAAGTGACATTGGTTAATAAATTTTATAGGTTTTGGGTATACAATATTATCATAGAAAATCTCTATCTTGTACTGTGTGCTGACTACTCCAAGTCAAGTCTCCTTCCATCACCATTTAACCCCCATTCACCCTCTTCTCCTCCCCCTATCTCTCTTTTCCTCTTGTAATACCCATACTGTTGTCTGTGTCTATAACAGGGGTCAGGAACCTATGGCTCGCGAGCCAGATGTGGCTCTTTTGATGGTTGTGTCTGGCTCACAGACAAATCTTTAATAAAAAAATAATGTTAAAAATATAAAACATTCTCATGTATTACAATCCATTTATTTCCTACCACTCATGTTCATGGTTGTGGGTGGCTGGAGCCAATCACAGCTGTCCTCCGGGACAACACCAAATTTTTATTGGTTAATGCATAATGTACATGCGTCATTGTGAGGTCAGGAAGTAAACTTCTCTCCTTTTAATCAAGTAGTCAGCTAGATAATTGCAGAAACCCTTTTGACCAAGAAGATGGCTAAAAGAAAAAAATGCTTAGGAGTATCGTACTTTTCAGTAGGAATGGACAGAGGAATTTGCCTTTGTGAAGAGAGCAGGTTCTGCAGTGTGTCTAATATGCAATGATAAAATTGCATCAATGAAATGGTCAAATATAAAGCAGCACTTCGACACATGCTACACTACATTTGCATAGAAATATCCAGTGGGGGACAGCAGGAAGAAAGCATGTCAAGAGTTACTGTGTAGAGTGCAAGCTAGTTAGCAGCAACTCTGTGTTTGGACCCAACTAAGTGACGGAATTTGGTTAGCTTTGCTGGTGCTTTAGCAATTGTGAAACGGAAAGCCATTCACAGAAGGGGAGTATGCCAAAACATTCATGCTTGATGTTACCAGTGAACTTTTTGATGACTTTTCGGATAAAGACAAAGTAATCAAACGAATAAAAGACATGCCTCTGTTGGCAAGAACTGTTCAAGATCGTACCATCATGATGGCAAATCAAATTGAGGCAACACAAATGAAAAACATAAATGCAGCACCATTCTTTTCTCTCGCTTTGGATAAGTCAACAGATGTAAGCCATTTATATCCCAGTTCAGCATGATTGCAAGATATGTTGTCAGTGACACAGTATGTGAGAAAAGTCTTGCTGTTTGCCTATGAAAGAGACAACAAGAGGGGAGGATTTATTCAAGTCTTTCACTGAGTTCACTAAAGAAAAAAATCTATCGATGGATAAACTTATTTTGGTGTTTACTGATGGTGCTCCGTGCATGGTGGGGAAAAACAGAGGATTCGTGGCGCTTCTTTGTGAACATGAAAAGAGACCCATCCTAAGTTTTCACTGCATCCTACATCAGGAAACGCTTTGTTGGGAATAATTATCGTGGTCTGCTTCTGCACAGCAATGTGCAT
This sequence comes from Rhynchonycteris naso, assembly GCA_037038555.1. Classification (NCBI taxonomy): domain Eukaryota; kingdom Metazoa; phylum Chordata; class Mammalia; order Chiroptera; family Emballonuridae; genus Rhynchonycteris; species Rhynchonycteris naso. Next base: position 178,129,851 of record CM072999.1, on the reverse strand, counting down.
TGGTTATAAAGAGGGAAGGTGCTCAGCCATTTCGTGGCTTGTCTTAGTAAAATCTGGACTTTTCTTGAAATGAAAAACATCAAGCATCCTGAGTTAGCTAACACTGAGTGCCTCCTGAAGTCCTACTATCTCATGGACATGACTGAACATCTGAATCAGCTCAATGTCAAAATGCAAGGCATTGGAAATACAGTCTTATCCCTTCAACAAGCAGTGTTTGCATTTGAAAATAAGCTGGAACTCTTCATTGCTGACATTGAAACAGGTCATTTACTACACTTTGAAAAACTAGGAGAGTTTAAAGATGCATGCACAGCAAGTGACCCTACTCAATATCTTGATCTCCAGCAGTTAGCAGGCTTCACATCTAATCTCCTGCAGTCATTCAAAGCGCACTGGTCTTTTTAAGTTCATCATCCATCCACATGAGTGTGCAGTGAACAGACACGACCTGAGTTACATCCCTGGTGTCTCCATCAGAGGTTTTGAGCTTCAAGCTGCTAACCTGAAGGCCTCAGACATGTGGGTGAATAAGTTCAAGTCACTGAATGAAGATTTGGGAAGACTCACACGACAGCAAGCAGAGATGGCAAGCAAACACAAGTGGGGAGAAATAAAAATACTTCAACCCATGGATCAGCTGATTGTCAAAACTTGGAATGCGCTTCCTGTCACATACCACACACTGCAGCGTGTGAGTATTGTACTGACAATGTTTGGCTCTGTGTATGCATGTGAGCAGTCTTTCTCACATCTAAAGAACGTTAAGACCAACCTACAATCATGTTTAAGGAATGGAAGTCTCAACACCTGCATGAAGCTTAACCTCACCACGTATCAACCACACTACAAAGCCATCAGCAAAACTATGCAGCACCAGAAGTCACATTAATGGTAAGAATTACTTTATTCATCATTGGTTAGCAACAGCATAACAACATTATTAAAAAGAATACAGAGACTTAATGTACTTTAAAATTGTTGGTCTTACATAAAATGCACACATTTACATGTATTTAGTGTTAAACATATTGTATAGCTTTCACGGAATTACATTTTAAAATATGTGGCATTCATGGCTCTCTCAGCCAAAAAGTTTCCCAACCTCTGGGCTATAAGGTTGTTTTTTTTGTTTTGTTTTGTTTTGCTTAATCTTTTCACCTTTTTCATTTAGCTCCACAAACCCCATACCCTCTGACAGCTGTCAGTCTCTTCTTAGGTCATGAGTCTGTTTCTTTTTTGTCAGTTTATTTTGTTCATTGTATTCCACATATAAATGAAATCATATGGCATTTGTCTTTGTCTGATTGGCTTATTTCACTTAGTCTAATGTTCACTAGATCTATCCATGCTGTTGCAAAAGATAAAATTTCACCCTGGCCGGTGGCTCAGTGGATAGAGCGTCGGCCTTGGGTATGGACATCCTGGGTTTGATTCTCAGTTGGGGCATGAGAAACAACCATCTGCTTTTCCCCCACTCTTTCTCCTCTGTCCCCTACTTCTCCCCCTTCTCTCCTTCCGTCCCTGCCACATGCAGTGACTCAATTGATTCAAGAAGCATAGCTCTGAGCACTGAGGATAGCATGTTAAACTAAAAAGAATTTGGTACTCAAGCATTGAGCATCAGCGTGGAATGGGGTTGCCAGGAAGATCCTGTTGGGGTGTGTGTGAGAGTCAGCCTTACTATCTCCCTTCCCCTTATCTAAAAAAAAGTAAGATTTCCTATTATTTTACAGCTGAGTAGTATTCCATTGTGTAAATATACCATTACGTTTTTATCCATTCATCTACTGATAAGCACTTGAGCTCCTTTCTAATCTTGACTACTGTAAATAATGCTTCAGTGAACATAGGGGAGCATACAGTCTTTCAAATTAGTATTTCAGAGTTTTTTGGATATATTCTAAGAAGTGGAATTGCTGGGTCATAAGGCAGTTTCATTTTTAATTTTCCAAGGTAACTCCATACTGTTTTCCACAGTGGCTGCACCAATCAGCATTCCCACCAGCAGTGCACGAGGGTCCCTTTTCTCCACACCCTTGCCAACACTTGTTTATTGATTTATTGGTGATAGCCATTCTGACAGAAGTGAGGTAATCTCTCATTCTGGTTTTAATTTTCATTTCTCTAATGATTAGTGACATACTGTATCTTTTCATATATCTATTGGACATCTGTATGTCTTTGGAGAAGTGTCTATTACAAGTCCTTTGCCCATTTCTTAATTGAGTTGTTTTTTTCGGTGGTAAAATTTATCAGTTCCTTATAAAATTTAGATATTAAGCCTTTATCAGATATATTGTCAAATATGTTCTCCCATTCAGTGAGTTGTCTTTTCATTTTCTTGATAGTTTCCTTGGCTGTGCAAAAATGTTTTAGTTTCATATAGTGCCATTTGTTTATTTTTTATTTTGTTTCCCTTGCCTTAAGTGATATATCAGAGAACATATTGCTACGATATGAGAAATGTCTGAGATTTTATTGCCTATATTTTCTTCTAGGATTTTTATGGTTGTGAGTTTAACCATTGTAATCCATTTTGAGTTTATTCACATGTATGATGCAAGAAAGTGGTCCAGTTTCTTACTTTGTTCAATTTACCAATATCATTTTTTGACTAAACTATCTTTATCTCATTGTATATTCTTACCTTCTTTGTTAAGTATTAATTGATCATATAGAGATGAGTTGATTTCTGGGCCTTCTATTCTGTTCCATTAATCTACATGTCTATTTTTATGACAGTACCATGATCTTTTGATTACTATGACCTTGTAGTATAGTTTGATTTCAGGTAGTGTGATTTCTTCAATTTTGTTCTTCATTTTCAAGATTGCGTTTGCTATCAGTGGTCTTTTGTGGTTCCATATAAATTTTTATAATATTTGTTCTAGTTCTGTGAAATACACCTTTGGCAACTTGATAGGAATGACATTAATTCTATAGATAGCTCTGGGTAATATGTACATTTTAATGATGTTCATTCTTTCTATGCATGAACATGGTATATTTGTATCTTTTTCAATTTATTTCTTCAGTGTCTTATAATTTTCCAAGTACAGGTCTTTTATATCCTTGGTTAAATTTATACTTAGGTATTTTACTGTTTTTAACATGATGTGAATGTGATTTTTTTTCTTAGTATTCCTTTCTAATAGACCGTTATTGGTATATAAAAATGCAACTGATTTCTGGATATTTATTTTGTATTTTGCTAATTTACTGAATTTATTTATTAGTTTAATAGATTTTTGGTGGAGTCTTTAAGGTTCTCTATACGTGGTATCATGTCTTGTGCAAATAATGACAGCTTTACTTATTCATTCCCAGTTCGGATGCCTTTTATATCTTCTTTGTTCTGATTGCTGTAGCTAGGACCTCCAGTTCTGTGTTGAATAAGAGTGGTGAAAGCAGACAGCCTTTTTTTCTCCCCAATCTTGGGGGAAATGCTTGTAGTTTTTCCCCATTGAATAGAATATTAACTGTGGGTTTGTCAAGTGTGACCTTTATTACATCGAGGTATGTTCCCTTTATTTCCACTTCGCTGAGACCAAGACTTTATAAACCACATTTGTTCCATAGTCTTTTTCTCCTGGACATGAGTGAACATATAGAGTGTTTCCAAAATTTAGACATTAGAAGAGTCTGTGATAAATACCATTAAACATATATACTTATACACTTTTCTAAATACAAATCACTTAGTGGTAATCTATACCTGAGAAATAAATGTTTGCATGAAGATATTAACCAGGAACAAATTTCTCATTATTTTAATATTTCTCATTATATATCAATAGTAAATGCCTAATTACTTACCAAAAACATAACTAATAGTTAGTAAAAATGACTATATTAGATAACAAGTATAATAGCACTCAGAATTTGGCCAGACTTCAGAAGTTAAAGGTACCATTAACCCTAAGACTGCCCTGACTTCACATGCTAGCCACAAGTTTAGAGTTTCCGAAAGTCACCTTCATTTCTGACCAGCTGGCTACAAATTCATGTTTGATAACTCACTACAATGACTCACAGGAAAGGTCTATTTTACAATTATAGTTTTGTTATCATAAATGGGTATTTACAATTATAGTTTTATTATTATATAAAGGTACAAATCAGAATCAAAGAGAAAGACACATAGTGAGAGCTTTGGGAGGGTTTCACATAGGAGTTTGGGAATTTGGATTGTGTTATGACCTCAACACATCTATATGGGACTATAAGGAGAGGTATTGTTAAGCAGGGAAGCTCACCTGCACCTGTTGTCCATAATTTTTATTAGGTTTTATTATGTAGGCATGAATGATTACATCATTGCCCATGTTACTCAATCTCCAGTCCTAGTCACTTCTGCAGAAGTTGGACTGATATTAGGTAGGTCACAACCCCAACTCTATAATCTCATGGTTGGTCTTTCTGACATGACTTAGAAGGAGGGGGCTCTCCCTGAGTTACCTTGTTACCATAAACTATCAAGTGTGGTTCTATGGGCTTAGCACCACAAATGATAAAGTATCTTTAATCACTCTAGAAATTCCAGAAATTTAAAGGTTACTTCCCAGGAACAGAAGACAAAGGCCAACCAAATTCTTTATTATACATATGGTCAGATGAGAAATGCTTAAAACATCAGGTTCTGATGATGAATCAAGAATATGATTGTTTTGTGTTTTTCTCTGTTGCCTCAGCTAGCCTCAATATCTGAGGTATAAATCTTCTTTGCTGACACTCAGCTTGCCTTTCAAAATGTTTTTATAAGATGCTAATATTAACAACTACAGTAAAAACATTACTCAAGACTTTTACTAATATAATTTTGTTTCAAATGTATTGTTTTTATATGTATATAGTCAGAATTATATAATATATATTATATATACTTATAGATTATATACTAATTATGAATATATTTGTTGGGCTTGATTTTCAAACTTGGGAAATGGTATGATTATTAAAGAGATTCGAGTATTTTGGTTTCCCCAGACTGTATTCAATGAAATTTTCCAAAAAAGAATATCAAGGTTCCATCCCTGAAAAAAGAAAGCATGGAATCTGGGTAGATAAAATCTTAACATGTGCTTTACAGCTTTATGTTACTATGAATATAATCCAATCACTTTAAGATAGTATACAGGGCCCTAATAAGCTAGATCATGTTTTCCTTGACAAGAGTTTTCTTATATAACTCTGTCCCCTTAGACTATGCTCTAGCATGCTGGCCTTTTTATAGTTTTTGAGCATCCGAGTATTTTTCATATCTTCATCCTTAAATTTCAGGTCTCAACTAAAACACCATTCTTCTTTGTGAATTCTATCTACAGTAACTAGTCCCCTCCTCACAGTTCCTCTTATCATATCATGCTTCTATTTCTTTCACAGCATTTAATAATGAGCTAGTTTATGCCACCATCCAGTTACCGTATCAAATGTAAGCTGCTAGAAGATGTAGATTCTGTCTGTCCAGTTCACCTATCTCAGAACCTAGAAGCCTGTCACATAAGAGTCAGTCAATAAATTCAGATTTAGTACATCCATACATCAAAGTGCTAATTCATCTGAACTGATGGCCTGGTTATTTATCCTTATCCAACATTTTCAAAGTGTAACCTTCAAACCATTTGCATCAAAGTCCTGGGGTATTGATTAAAAGTGCAGATTTCTTGGTTTTGTTCCAGACTGACAAACTGAGATGCTAGGGCTGGGCTATAGCAAAACGCACTTAACCCAGAACATAGTGATTCCTAGAGAAAATTAAGTTTGTAACTATGGTTATTTAAAGTATATTATTGAATACTTAAACCATTACATGGTATTATATCACTTCCTTATAAAAGATACAGAGAGTAGAAAAAATATTTCTTACGTCTACTAGCTCAGAGTTGAAGCTAGTACTAATTGGCAAAAAAAGAAAAAATAAGTCATATGAGAAGAAAAAGCCATGGGGTTTCAGGGAAGAATTTTTTATATTGAAAGAGACAGTCAAATACAAAAGATGAACCTCAGTTGAATCCTAGTTCAAAAATAAACAGAAAAATTCTACAAAGTCATTTTTGCGACAAAAATATCTGAAATAAACTTAGATGATGCAATCATATTAATTTACTTTTTTTATTAAGTAAGAAGTGGGGAGACAGAGAGACAGACTCCTGCATGTGCCCCCATTGGTATCCACTCAGCAAGCCCCCTACTGGGCAATACTCTGCCCATCTGGGGCCATTACTCTGTTACTTGGAAACTGAGGTATTTTAGCACCTGAGGGGAGGCCATGGAGCCATCCTCAGCACCCGGGACCAACTTGCTCAAATCAATCAAACCATGGCTGTGAGAGGAGAAGAGAGAGAAGGGTTGTGTGTGTGGGGTTGGAGAAGCAAAGGGTTGTTTCTCCTGTGTGTCCTGACCAGGAATTGACTCAGGGGCATCCACACACTGGACCAACTGGCCAGGGCCAATTTACATTTTCTCAAGTGTGATAAAGATTTTGAGATTAATTAGAAAAATGCTCATATTTTTAAGATATGTGTATTGAAGTATTTAGGAATAAAGTGTCCACACAAAGCTAATATGGCAAAGTGTATATGATTGTTGAATTTAGATGGAAGGTAAATAAATATACTATTCTTTCAACTTGTAGATATGTTTAATTTTTTTTCAAAATGAGAAGCTGGAGAAATTAAAATAACAAAATAGCTTTAACAATACTTACTTTATGCCTGACCAGGTGGTGGCGCAGTGGATAGAGTGTTGGATTGGGATGCAGAGGACCCAGGTTTGAAACCCCAAGGTCTCCTGCTTGAGCAAAGACTCATCCTGCTTGAGCGTGGGATCATAAACATGACCGCATGGTCCCTGGCTTGAGCCCAAAAGGTTACTAGCTTGAAGCCCAAGGTCTCTGGCTTGAACCCAAGGTCACTGGCTTCAGCAAGGTGTCATTCTCTCTGCTGTAACCCCTGGTCAAGGCACATTTGAGAAAGCAATCAATGAATAATTAATGTGCCTCAACAAAGAATTGATGCTTTTCATCTCTCTCCTTTCCTATCTCTCTATTCCTATCTGTCCCTCTCTCTGCCTCTCTGTCTCTGTCACAAAAACAAACAAACAAAACTAATACTTACTTTGTGAGCTCATGGAGATTACCTGGGAATTTTTTAAAGCTAAGCTGGCACAATCTGTCATAGCACAATCAAATCAAATAAAATGGTGATAATATTATAAAAACAAAACATTCAAAACCAAAACAAGCCTGGCCTATAAGGTAAATGGAGACAAATGATATGAAGTGATGGAAATTTGGACATTATACATATAACATTCAGAGTAAGCTTCAGGTTCCATGAAATAAACTATGGACTCACCTCTTTTTGTAATTCTATCATTACTCAAGAAATACTAGTATACCTTTGCTATAATATTTAGAAAACCTATTGAAGAAGCTTGCATATATTAGAAAAAGCACTTAGCATCATAACTTTTACTGCACTATTTATTATCCAGTCAGAATAAATTAAATGAAACATAAAGGGAAAAAAATTAAACCCTCAATTATTAGAAATTGTGTTTTTGTATAGGCAGTGTTTTTTAAAAAAAGGAAAAAAATACACACACATATTTACAAATTTTGTTTAAAATACACAAATGAAATCTGATTTAGCACAATTAACCAAACCTCTTAAATACCCTATATTTAAAGTAAAGTTTTAAAAGTGTGTTTTTGGTCCTGGTCGGTTGGTTCAGTGAATAGAATGTCACATAGCATATAAATGTCCCAAGTTTGATTTCTGGTAGAAACCATTTATTTCTCTACCCTTCTCTCCCCTTTTTCTCTCTCTTCCCCTCCACATCCAGTGGTTCCATTGGTTCAAGTATCAGCCCCACCACTGAGGATAGCTCGGTTGCAGTGTGTCAGCCTCAGACACTAAAAAAATAGCTCGATTAATTCCTGTGTTGACTCCAGATGGGGATGCCGGGTGGATCTCAGTCAGGGTGCATATGGGAGTCTGTCTCACTATCTTCCCTCCTTTCACTTAAAAAATAAAAGTAAATAAAAAATAAAAGTGGATTTTCAGATGATTACTCCAAACACTATAAAAACCTTTGTTATTATGTTAGATCTGCAGTGAGTTCCACATTTAAAAGAAAAGTTATCTCAGGTAAATTCTTATTTTCCAAAGGAATATCATGTTCTTTTTCAAAATAAGTTATTTTTAACATATTAGAAATATCAAATATATAAATGTAAATATATGCATCAATTATTAAAAAACTGATTAGATCTAACTGAACCCTAGAAAAAGTTGACTGGAAATGTGAACCTTTTAATTAACAGTGAAACTTTACTGGGAGCTAAAGGAACAATTAATATGAGGTTTTTAGTATTTACTTTTTTTAAAAAATAATGATGATTAATTATAATTTAAAATGAGCTCAAACTTATGTGTTAATATATGGCACTAATAAAAAGTATATGTATATTAATATATGGCACAGATTAAATTATAAATTAATTTTAAAATCTATTATTCTTTAAAAATAATCCAGCAGGTGAGGAGGTAAAAGAGAGGAGTAAAGAGGACCAATATACTGTGACCGAAAATGATTTGACTTTGGGTGATGGGCACACAACATAATCAACACTAAAAAAAAAAAAAAAAATGAATGAGTAAAAATATATTCCAGCATTTAATATCATTAAATATTATAACTAAAAACTAAATGAATACTTATCTGGATAATTATAAACATGTTTTTCTACTGTTGAGAGGTATGTTCAGGATTATTTGACAAAATTTATAAAATTAAAAATGACAGTGTAAATATTAAAGGTCTATTAACAATAGCCATTGCTTCAGTCATCCTCATTATTTCCGAAGAACTGCATAGTAAGGAATTTGGGACTATCAAAGGTACCTCTGACCTGATATTTCTACCTCAGACCACACCAGATAGTTTGTGCTAACAAGATGACTACGGATGAGCTCTTGAAGCCTGCCTGGTGTCAGCCAGGTATTCAGGAAGAAGCAAAGCTGGAGAGTGAGTTTAACCATCTGGATAAAGAATCAGTCATGGCAAGTAATAAAGTTTCAGTAACAATCTAGATGCCAGAAATCGATCTGAGGAAGGCAGCAAGATGGTGAAGGAGTAGGCAGACGTACCAACTTCCAACTCCCAGAACCAAAGTGGATTATAACTTAATTTTAAGAACCATCATCTGGATAAACCAACTTTGAACTAAACTAAGTGGACTCTTCAACCAGGGAACACTGAAGAAGCCACATTAAGACTGGTAGGAAAAGCGAAAACGCGGAGAGGGCTGCCCAGCTCCCTGGAGCAAACAGCAGCCTGGAGAGACCCGCGTGGCAGGAGAAGAGTTTGCCAGAGAGGGAGGGACCTGGGTCTCAGGAACAAAGCCCCAGTCTGCAGCCCCCGAGCCTAGAAGAGGTGTTTGGACAGTATTGAGCTGTGAAACAAGTGAGGATACTGTTTGTGAGAAAGAGACAGTTTTCTCAGACCGAGGATTCTTCTTAAAGGGACAGCGCAGAAAACCTCTCTCACAACCACTCACCCGGGGCTCCGGGGAATGGGGACGGAGGAGAGGACAAGAGCAGCAGGAAGAGAGTGTGGACTGGAAGGCACAGGGAGAAACAGTCTGAGGGACAGCCACCCTAACAACTGGCTGAATCACGTCTCTAATAGAAAACGAATGTTTCCCCTGGAACTAGTAATACCAGCAAAGGGAGACAGGACACCAGCCAAACAAGCTCTCACGTGGCACTTAGAAAAGAGCTGCTTAGACGAAGGGAGCTTCCAGGACTACAGTATGGAGTGTTAGGGTCTGAACTGCAGTGCCCTTAGCCACACTGCTGAGGGCTTGCTGGAGGGACGGTGATGGGATGCTGAAATGCGGTTCTGCCTGTGGGGGCAGAAGCCCAGCCGGTGTGAGCTTGGTCTAGTCCAGGAGGGGTGGAGGGGACGTGCAAAAGTGGTCCAGCAGCTGCAGGCCCGCCTGCAGCCCCACCTACGGGGGAAAAGTGGGAGGTCAGGAACAGGCAGAGATCTGCTCTGTGACCCAGCGTGAGCCGGCCCTGAGCGTGGGGGCGGGGCTAAAGCCCGGGACAGGCGGAGGCTCGCAGCTGAGTGCATGCCAGAAGCCCTGCCCAGCCCAAAAAACTGCAGCGAGCAGGCTCTGACTGTGGGGGCTGGGTGGAAGCCTGGGAACAGGCTGGATCCGCAGCTGAGCAAAGGTGCTCACCCTTACCCTTGGTGCTGAGGCTTGTGGCTTGAGTGCAGTGCGCAACGCCACCTGTGGGGGCTAGGCAAAGGCCCAGACAGTCTGAGGCCTGTAGTACCGGGCAACAGACCACAGCCACTCCTGCAGAGGAGAGGCAGAAATTACAAAAACAGCCACAGTGGGCTGCTGCTGGCAACGCCCATACCCAACTGCCCTAGGCAGCATCAGAGAAGGTGGTAAGCCTGCAGATAGACCACAGCTTGGGAACACTAAGGCAACACCCATTTGACTCCAGTGGCCAAACCCTTCTTATACACAGAAAAAATGGGCAGGCAGAGAAATGCAGCCCAAATGAATCAAGAGAAATTTAAAGAGAAGGACCTGAATGAACTAGATATAAGCAAATTGCCAGATGCAGAGTTTAAAATAATGATAGTTAGGATAGTCAAAGAGATTAGACCAACAATGGATAGTCATAACAAACACCTAAATAAAGAGATAACAAGTATAAAAAAGGAAATTGAAATAATAAAAAAGAATCAGACAGAAATGACAAATACAGTATCAGAACTGAAGACCACAATGGAAGGAATTACAAGCAGGATGGATGACGCTGAGGCTCGAATCAACGAGTTAGAGGACAAAATAAACAAAGGCACAAAAGCAGAACAGAAAAAAGAAAAGAGAATCAAAAAAAGTGAGGAAACTCTAAGGGAGCTCTGTGACAACATGAAGAGAAATAACATCCTCATCATAGGGGTTCCTGAAGAAAAGGAGAAAGAACGAGGGATAGAAACTTTGTTCAATCAAATTATAGCTGAAAACTTTCCTAAATTAAGGCTGGATAATGTTTCAGACATTCAAGAAGCACAGAGAACTTCATTAAAGAGAAACCCAAAGAAATCTACACCAAGATACATCATAGTTAAAATACCAAAGCTAAGGGACAAAGAGAAAAATATTAAAGCTGCAAGAGAAAATAAAGGCTATCACCTACAAAGGAGTCCCCATAAGGATGAAATCCGACTCTCAACAGAAACACTTGAGGCCAGAAGGGAATGGCAAGTTATATTCAAAGTAATGCAGAATAGGAACCTACAACCAAGACTTCTCCATCCAGAAAGGTTAACGTTTAAAATTGAAGGAGAAATAAAGAGATTCCCAGACAATAAAAGCCTCAAGGAATTTATTAAAACCAAACCAATTCTGCAAGATATGCTAAGGGGCCTGTTGTGAACAGTTCAAAGGGGGAAAAGAATATAGCAAAAGAAGAATACAGCTTTAAAGAATAAAATGACAATAAACAACTACATATCAGTAATAACCTTAAATGTAAATGGATTAAATGATCCAATCAAAAGACATAGGTTAGCTGCGTGGATAAAGAAACAGGACCCATACATATGCTGTCTACAAGAGATACACCTTAATACAAAAGATGCACATAGACTAAAGGTAAAAGGATGGAAAAAAATATTTCACGCAAATGGATATGAAAAATAAGCCGGGGTAGCAATACTTATATCTGACAAAATGGACTTTAAAACAAAGGCTATAGTAAGAGAAAAAGGACATTAAATAGTGATAAAGGGAACAATTCAACAGGAAGATATAACCATTATAAATATCTACGCACCAAACACAGGAGCCCGACATACATAAAGCAGACTTTGATGGATATAAAGGGCGAGATTAACAGCAATACTATAATAGTAGGGGATTTCAATACCCCACTAACATCACTGGATGGATCCTCAATAAAGAAAATTAATAAAGAAACAGCAGACTTAAAGGATACACTAGATCGACTCGATATAATAAATATCTTCAGAACTTTTCACCCTGAAGCAGTAGAATATACATTCTTTTCAAGTGCTTATGGTACATTCTCTAGGATAGACCTCATGTTAGGACACAAAAATGGGCTCAACAAATTTAAGAAGATTGAAATCACATTAAGCATTTTCTCTGATCACAATGCCATGAAACTAGAAATTAACCACAAAAGAAAAACTAAAAAATACTCAAACACTTGGAAACTAAATAGCATGTTATTAAATAATGAATGGATTAACAATGAGATCAAAGAAGAAATAAAAAAGTTTCTAGAAATGAATGATAATGAGCATACATCACCTCAAAATTTATGGGACACAGCAAAAGCAGTACTGAGAGGGAAGTTCATTGTACTACAGGCATATCATAAGAAGCTAGAAAAAGCTCAAATAAGCAACTTGACCCTGCATCTAAAAGAACTAGAATAACAACAGCAAATGAAGCCCAGGACTAGTAGAAGGAAGGAAATAATAAAGATCAGAGAAAAAATAAATGACATAGAGGCTAAGGGAACAATACAAAGGATTAATGAAACCAGGAGCTGTTTCTTTGAAAAGGTAAACAAGATCAAAGGACCTTTACCTAGACTCACCAAGAAAAAAAGATAGAGGACTCAAATAAATAAAATTAGAAATGAGAATGGAGATATAACGACTGACACAACATAAATACAAAGTATTGTAAGAAAATACTATGAAGAACTCTATGCCAAAAAATTGGACAATGTAGGTGAAATGGACAAATTTCTTGCATCATATAATCTTCCAAAAATCAATCTGGAAGAATCAGAACACCTAAACAGACCAATTACAACAAATGAGATAGAAACAGTTATCAAAAAACTCCCAAAAAAGAAAAGTCCTGGGCCTGATGGCTTCACAAGTGAATTCTACCAAAAATTCAAACAAGAACTAACTTCTTTCCTCCTCAAGCTATTTCAAAAAATTCAAGAGGAAGGAAGACTTCCAAACTCCTTTTATGAGGCGAGCATAATTCTGGTCCCGAAACCGGGCACAGACAACACAATGAAAGAATACTATAGGCCAATATCCCTGATAAATTTAGATGCTAAAATTATCAAGAAAATATTAGCCAACCAAATCCAGCAATATGTGAAAAAAATCATACACCATGATCAAGTGGGATTTATTCTGGAGAGGCAAGGCTTGTTCAATATTCACAAATCAATCAAACAAAAGAGAGGACAAAAATCACATGATAATTTCAATAGATGCAGAAAAAGCATTTGATAAAATCCAGCACCCATTCATGATCAAAACTCTCAGTAAAGTGGGAATACAGGGAACATTCCTCAACATGATCAAGGCTATCTATGACAAACCCATAGCAAACATCATACTTATTGGGCAAAAATTAAAAGCAATCCCCTTAAGATCAGGAACCAGGCAGGGATGCCCACTTTCACCACTCTTATTCAATATAGTTCTGGAACTCCTAGCTACAGCAATCAGACAAGAAGAAGAAATAAAAGGCATCCAAATTGGAAAAGAAGTAGTAAAACTGTCATTATTTGCAGATGATATGATATTGAATATAAAAAACCCTTAAGTCTCAGTCAAAAAACTATTGGACCTGATAAATGAATTCAGCCAGGTGGCAGGATATAAAATTAATACTCAGAAATCAGAGGCATTTCTATATACCAACAATGAACTCTCAGCAAAAGAAATTAAGGAAACAATCCCCTTCACTATTGCAACCAAAAAAATAAAATACCTAGGAGTAAATTTAACCAAGGAGGTTAAGGATTTGTACTCGAAAAATTATAAAACATTGATATAAGAAATCAAGGAAGATACAAACAAGTGGAAGCATATACTGTGTTCATGGTTAGGAAGAATAAACATCATTAAAATGTCTATATTACCCAAAGCAATTTATAAATTCAATGCAATACCAATTAAAATTCCAATGACATACTTCAAAGATATAGAACACATATTCCAAAAATTTATATGGAACCAAAAAAGAACACGAATAGCTTCAGCAATCTTAAAAAGAAAATATAAAGCAGGAGGTATCACTCTTCCAGATATCAAGGTTTACTACAAGGCCATTGTACTCAAGACAGTCTGGTACTGGCATAAGAACAGGCACATAGATCAATGGAACAGAACAGAGAACCCAGAAATAAACCCACACCTTTATGGACAACTGATATTTGACCAAGGAGGAAAGAACATACAATGGAGTAATGACAGCCTCTTTAACAAATGGTGTTGGGAAAATTGAACATCTACCTGCAAAAAAAAAAAAAAAAAAAAAAAAAAATGAAACTAGACCATCAACTTACACCATTCACAAAAACAAACTCAAAATGGATAAAAGACTTAAATGTAAGCCGTGAAACCATAAGCATCTTAGAAGAAAACATAGGCAGCAAGCTCTCCGACATTTGTTGCAGCAATATTTTTGCCGATTTATCTCCAGGGGCATGAAATAAAAGGCAAGATAAACAAATGGGACTATATCAAACTAAAAAGCTTTTGCACAGCTAAAGACAATAAGAACAGAATAAAAAGACAAACCACACAATGGGAGAACATATTCGACAACATGTCTGATAAAGGGTTAATAACCAAAATTTATAAAGAACTTATAAAACTCAACACCAGGAAGGCAAACAATCCAATCAAAAAATGGGCTAAAGAAATGAACAGAAATTTCTCCAAAGAGGACATACAGATGGCCAATAGGCATAGGAAAAATTGTTCAACATCACTAATTATTAGAGAAATGCAAATTAAAACCACAATGAGATATCACCTCACACCAGTCAGAATGGCGCTCATCAGCAAAACAACACAGAATAAGTGCTGGCGAGGATGTGGAGAAAAGGGAACCTTCCTGCACTGCTGGTGGGAATGCAGACTGGTGCAGCCACTGTGGAAAACAGTATGGAGATTCCTCAAAAAATTAAAAATCTAACTGCCTTTTGACCCAGCTATCCCACTTTTAGGAATATACCCTAAGAACACCATAACACTGTTCGAAAAGAAGAAATGCACCCTCATGTTTTTGGCAGCATTGTTCACAATAGCGAAGATCTGGAAACAGCCCAAGTGTCCGTCAGAGGATGAGTGGATTGGTACAAAAATACTATGGAATACTACTCAGTCATAAGAAATGATGACATCGGATCATTTATAACAAAATGGATGGACCTTGATAACATTATACAGAGTGAAATAAGTAAAGCAGAAGAAAACTGACCACAGCATGATTTCATACATAGGTGGGACATAAAAG
Organism: Rhynchonycteris naso; assembly: GCA_037038555.1. Taxonomy (NCBI): domain Eukaryota; kingdom Metazoa; phylum Chordata; class Mammalia; order Chiroptera; family Emballonuridae; genus Rhynchonycteris; species Rhynchonycteris naso. The sequence goes on along the minus strand of CM072999.1, from coordinate 178,114,514 downwards.
GGAGATTATGAGACATGGACAAGAGTGTGGTGGTTACGGGGTGGGGGAAGGGAGGAGCAGGAGGGAGGGGAAGAGGGGAGGGGCACAAAGAAAACCAGATAGAAGGTGAGAGAGGACAATTTGATTTTGTGTGATGGGTATGAAACATAATTGAATGATAAGATAACCAGGAGATGTTTTCTTTGAACATGTGTACCCTGATTTATTAATGTCATCCTATTAAAATTAATAAAAATATTTTAAAAAAGCAACAAAAAAAAAAACAAGGGAAATCTGAGAAACTGTTACAGCCAAGAGAAGACTAAGGAGACATGATGAGTATACATAAGGTGCTATCCTGGGTGGGATTCTGGAACAGATATAAGGACATTAGGTAAAAAGTGAGGAATTTTGAATAAAGGATGACTTTGGACCAAATTTGTTTAACATTAATGTATTGCCTGACCAATGTTGGGGCAGTGAATAAAACATCGACCTGGGGCACTTAGGACCCAGGTTCAAAACCCCAAAGTTGCTAGCTTGAACCCAAAGGTCACTGGTTTAAAGCCCAAGGTCTCTGTTTTGAGCCCAAGGTTGCTGGTAAGAGGTCACTGGCTCAGCTTAGCACCCCCTCCCCAGTAAAGGCACTTAGGAGAAAGCAATCAATGAACAACTACAGTGATTCAACTACAAGTTGATGCTTCTCATTTCTCTCCCTTCCTGCCTGTCTGCCTCTCCCTCTGTCTCTCTCTCTCTTTCAAATAATAATAATAATGTATCAACATTTTTTTCATGAAATGTAACAAATATACCAAGCTAATGCAAGTATGGGAACTTCTGTACTATCTTCTTAATTTTGCTGCAAATCTGGAATTGTTCTAAAAATAAAGTCAATTATACAGTACTCTATTGTTGAATATAGTCATCATGTTGCACATTGCACCAACAGAAGTTATTTATCTTATAACTAACTAGGAGATTTGAAAGTTGATAAGAGAGCTGATCTTAAAAGTTCTCATCACAAGGGAAAAAATTTGAAATATGTGAGCTGATAAACATTAACTAAAATTATTGTGGTAATCATTTTGCAGTATATACATATGTCAAATCATTATGTTATATACCTTAAATTTATACAATGTTATATGTCAATTATATCTCAAAACTGGGAAAAATCAGTACCTTTTGATTATAAAATCTAAAATAAAATATGTTCAAATAATATGATGAAAAATATATGAATATAAATATTTTATAACCATGAAATAACTGCTGAACATGTATTATTAAACAGCATGTATTATAAAGCTAATAATAATAAAGTGAACATTTTTTAAAAAGAAAAAAAAATCTAGATGCCACAGCATTGGTGAGCTTTTGTAGTTGGCAGTACTCTGTGTGTACTATTATATACATCATGGTCAGGAGTAGATAAAACTGTCCATGACTCCACAGGGACCTGACAGCTATGCAAGAGAACTGGAATTTGGATCTCTCCTAGACCCTGCCCTATGGTGCCTCCTTTTTTGGCTGGTTCTAGTTTGTATTCTTTCTCTGTAATAAGTGTGATTGTGAGTATAATTTTAAAAAGAATTGAGTTTTTTGTATGTACATGTACAGAAATATGCAATATATATCAACCAAGAATACAAATGTTAATGAAAATTGAACATTAAAGTATTTACTAGGCAGAAGCATCACCAATATGTCTTTTATTTCCTTAGGAAAATTTTCTAGAGTGAAATTCCTGTGTTTAAAAAAACATATACATTTTTATGATGTGTTACTGTGGAATGGTAGTTCCTCAAAAAATTAAAACATAGAATTATCATATGATCCAGCAATTCCACTTATATACCCAAGAGAATTGAAAGCAGAGACCCAAACAGATGTTCATACACCCATGTCTGTAATAGCATTATTCACAAGAGCAAAAGGTAAAAACAATCAAAGTGTCCATTGATGAATGAATGGATAGACAAAATGGGTCAAGACATACAGTGGAACATCATTAAGCCTTAAAAAGGTGAAGGGATTAAGCAAAAAAATAAAATAAAAACACACAAACAATAAACAGCAGTGTGATTGCCAGAGGGAAAGGGAGGTAGGGGGAAGTAGAAGAGGGTAAAAGGGGAATAAATGGTGACAGAGGAGACGTGACTTTGAGGGGTGAATGCATGATGCAATATGTAGATGATGTTTTATAGAGCTGTACATTTGAAACCTGCATAATTTTACTAATCAATGTCACTCCAATAAATTCAATAAAAATTTAAAAAATAGTAACTCCAATAGCAATAAAATAACACTTAAACATTAAAAAAAAAGGGAAAGAAATTCTGATATATGCTGTAATGTGGGTGAACCTAGAGAACATTATGTTAAATGAAAGAAGCCAGACACAGAAGAACAAATATTGTATGACTTTATTTATATGAGGTACCTAAGCATTAAAACTTATGGAAAATGGAATGATGGTTGCCATTGGCAAGGGAAGGGGATGTATAGTAGTTATTGCTTCATGAGTAGAGTCTCAGTTGAGATGATGAAAAAGTTCTGGAGACTGATAAGGACGATGATTGCACAGCATTGTTAAATGTACTCAATAATATTGAATTGTACACTTAAATGGTTAAAATGATATTTTTTGTGTGTATATTTTACCATAATAAAAAGTGTACATACATTTTTAACAATTTGATGTGTATTACCAAGCTGTCCTTCAAAGAAGTTCTTAGGATTTCTAAAAAACAAATATTAAATAAATGTTAATATTTTATTAGAGATGGGAGTGTTCTCTTGAGAGAAAGAGAATGAAAAAAGGAAATGATAAAAGAAGGATAGCAAATAAAAGAGCTGTATTACCAGTCGGTCATAGCCTCTTAGTGCGAGGACAACTCTAGACAGGTCATATGAAACCTAAGTGCTTTGGAATAGTTTGTTGGTAGTTATAAGGGAGAGAAATCACCAGTGTTCCCTATGGGGTGCTAACTTCCCTATCCCTGCAGGTTGGAAGCAGCTGTTAGGGAAGCTGGTTCCCATGTCCAATATGCATCATCTGAGACAGAAAATGGTGGGAGAACCAGGAGCCTCTTTTGGTCTAGCTGGGTTCACCCTGGGTTCCAAGATTGCTACAGAGCAATGAAGGCCATATCAGGGTCTGACTTTCACCTCAGGGGAGGTCAAGGCCACTTGTGATACTAAGAAAATAAGGTTACTCTTGTGGCATCTAGGGCTTTCAACTGAGCAAGCAACCAAGGGCCTGGGAAACAGATGGGAATAAACAAAAATAAGCAAATGCATTACACAGCAGACACACGTGGTGTGTATGGAGATCTATCTTTCTTCCATCTTTGCCAATGATAAATATTTATTTATTTATTTATTTATTTATTTATTTATTTATTTATTTATTTATTTATACAGGAACAGAGAGAGAGAGTCCAAGAGAGGGATAGAAGAGATGAGAAGCATCAATCATCAGTTTTATGTTTTAGCACCTTAGTTGTTCATTGATTGCTTTCTCATATGTGCCTTGACCACGGGCCTTCAGCAGACTAACTCCTTACTTGAGCCAGCGACCTTGGGTCCAAGCTGGCGAGCTCTTTGCTCAAGCCAGATGAGCCCGCACTCAAACTGGCAATCTTGGGGTCTTGAACCTAGGTACTCCACATCCCAGTCCGACGCTCTATCCACTGCGCCACCACCTGGTGATAAATATTGTCAATCATTTTTAACATTGCCAATATAATAATATAAAGTATGTACAGTTGTCAGATATTTTTGCATTTCTGATAATATAATGTTAATAAATGTTAAATAATAAATATATTGCCCATTTGCATTTCTTCTTTTTTGAATTACTTGTTTGGCTATTTTTCTATGAGGATATTCATTATTTATGAATGTGCAGGGATTATTGTGTTAGAGATATTAATGTTTTGTCATTTGTGGAGTAGGAAGAGAAATAGGAATCATAAGCCCTGGACCCTGCTCTGGCTATATGAAAACACACAATGTCCTACTGACCCTTTCCACTTAGTGATAGGAAGAATTTACCCAAGTATTTGATCTGGCCCAGGTAAAAAAGAAACTTTTATTGCAAAGTTTTCATTGGTTCTTAAGGTTGCTAAGATGGAGATGGCTTTCTTTGTTTTGTAAAATACCATGTGGGCTTTTGGCTGTAGAGGTGGTCTAGATGAATGAGGGTTGCAACAATGGAAACCAAATTTCCCTGATTACAAAAATAATTTTTAAAAGTAATAATGCAGCCCTGGCCAGAGAGCTCTATTTATTAGAGCATTGGACAGAAGCACAGAGATTACCAGTTCAATCCTCAGTCAGAGCACATATAGGAACAGATGGATGTTCCTGTCTCTCTCTCTCTTTCCCATCCTCTCTGGATAAAATCAGTAAGTAAAACATTTTAAAATAAATAAATAAATAAAAGTAGGAATGCAAATTTTATATCTTCCCCCCATTGAAAGGTTGGATGCCTGGAACTGGACAGAGGAATTGAGAGAGAGAAGCTGAGGATCTTGGCAAGGAGAGGGGGATCTAGCAATACGGCAGGAGGTAGGGCCATGAGGGAAGGAATATTGAATGAGTCTCTTATAATTAAGTGTGGAGAAATTGAACAGTGGTGTATTGTATTGAATTTTAAAATAGTATTTTGTAGAAATGGTCCTTTCATTAGAAAAAGACTGCTCCCTGCCAGCCTTATATTAGATAAACTTAACAGAATGAGAAAAACTAGGTGGTGTCCAGGGTGAAGAGGAGGATAAAGACACAAGAAAGCTGTCTGACATGGGACAACCGAGGAAGTGACCAACTGACCATGATGGAACCCTTCAACAAAAGCCCCAGAAATGGTGTCAGGGCACAGACTTCCCAATGTACACACAAGAGGTGTAGACTGATTCATTTCAATTTGATCTTAAAGGAGCAAAAAGAAGGATGGGAGGGCATGAGTGTGACAGACATTTGGTGAAATGTATGTCAAAAATATTTCCCTTCTTATTGTTTGTTTTTTAGCTTAGATCATGATTTGACTCTTTTGTTCTTTCTCGGTAGACAGACCTGTCTTCTTTGACTCTTTTGTTCTTTCTCAGTAGACAGATTTGTCTTTTGAACTTCCTCTTGTCTGTCCTTTACTCTGTTCAATCTTATATCAGTTCATAAGACATTCAACTGCATATAACAGAAGAAAAACAAAACAATCATGGCTTATATGCATAAGAATTTATTTTCCCACAAATAATTCTGGAGGAGCCAGTTCAGCACTGCTTTGGAGATTCCAGAAAATATTTAAGAACCCAGGATAATTCTGCCCCATCTCTCTCACCTGAGACTTGAAGATCACCCCATGGCCCAGTAAGAACTGCTGAAGCTTCATCCACATGCCTGCATTCCTGGCTGCAGCAGTGAGCAGGGAGCAGACCCAGCCCCCATGCTCAGCTCCTGGCCAGTTAGCTTCCCTGGAAGTCCCCACATTTTCACTTATATCTCATTCTCAAGACATGACCACACCTAGAAGCAAGGGAGGTTGGGAAATGTAGTCTTTCAGGTGGAGGACATTTTTAACCTCAAGTAAAATCAAAGTTCCTTAATTAAGCAATAACTTCAGGATGAACAACTGCAAGATAGCAGAGAGCAATTGCTCGGTCACAACTCTACTACATTCTCCCATCCCTAAATATAGGACTTGTGTAAGGATCTTTCTCCAACCTTTCCCTCTTCTCTTTCTCAACACCCTGCTCTTTATATTTTTGTCCAAGATAAATATCAGCAATTACCTCTTTGACAGCCTGTCTTTGGTATCGCTTTCAATCTCTCCTGTAAAGTGCTACCAAGTTCATCTCACCCTAGTCCCTACTGAATGCTCTTCATTGTTTACCAGGCAAGTTCAAGTTCTCCAGAGAGACTGCCTTTCTACAACCCGCCTGATTACCTTCAATATCCTTTCCCAGTGCCCTTTGAACACACAATACTTTTAAAGGAAACTTCTGCTTGACTTTTCTAGCCTCTTTTTCTCTGTGTGAAAAACCCCTATTACTAATTTCATCAGCTGAAACTCTACTCATCTTTTTAAAGGAGTATAGTCACAGGAAGACACAACTAATGCCAAAGACATGGTGCCAAAGAAGGGAGGAGGGAGCAAGGAAGAAACACCACAACCTCTCTTGTCTCAAATGGCAGAATTCAATAAAAGCAAGCAAGACAGAGAGTTGGGTGTGGTTGCCAGGTGGCCTCCTGGGGCATGAAGCTGGGCAGGAAAGGCAGGGAACAGAACGGGGAGCAAGTGGAGAAGAACCAACTCAAAATGTCATAATGATAGGTAAATTTAAATATTTAATGATCTTTTGTTCATTTCCCCCCATAACATTAAATGCAGAAAGAAAGCAATTTTTTTATTTATATATATATTTTATTATTATTAATTCTAATGGGGTGACACCAATAAATCAGGGTACATATGTACAATGAAAACATCTCCAGGTTATCTTATCATTCAATTGTGTTGCATATCCGTCACCAAAAGTCAAATTGTCCTCTGTCACCTTCTATCTGGTTTTCCCTGTGTCCCTCCCCTCCTCCCTATTCCACTCTTCCCTCCCTCCCCTCATCCCATAACCACCACTCTCTTGTCCATGTCTCATATTCTCACTTTTATGTCCCACCTATGTATGAAATCATGCTGTTTTCAGTTTTTCTTTTTTTCTGATTTACTTATTTCACTCTGTATAATGTTATCAAGGTCCATCCATTTTGTTATAAATGATCCGATGTCATCGTTTCTTATGGCTGAGTAGTATTCCATAGTATATATGTACCAAAGCTTTTTAATCCACTCGTCTTCTGACGGACATTGGGCTGTTTCCAGATCTTCGCTATTGTGAACAATGCTGCCACGAACATGGGGGCGCATTTCTTCTTTTCGAACAGTGCTATGGTGTTCTTAGGGTATATTCCTATAAGTGGGATAGCTGGGTCAAAAGGCAGTTCGATTTTTAATTTTCTGAAGAATCTCCAAACTGTTTTCCACAGTGGCTGAACCAGTCTGCATTCCCACCAGCAATGCAGAAGGGTTCCCTTTTCTCCACATCCTCGCCAGCACTTATTCTGTGTTGTTTTGCTGATGAGTGCCATTCTGACTGGTGTGAGGTGATATCTCATTGTGGTTTTAATTTGCATTTCTCTAATGATTAATGATGTTGAGCATTTTTTCATATGCCTAATGGCCATCTGTATGTCCTCTTTGGAGAAATTTTTATTCATTTCTTTTGCCCATTTTTTGATTGGATTGTTTGTCTTCCTGGTGTTAAGTTTTATAATTTCTTTATAAATTTTAGTTATGAACCCCTTATCAGATGTGCTGTCGAATATATTCTCCCATTGTGTGGTTTGTCTTTTTATTCTGTTCTTATTGTCTTTAGCTGTGCAAAAACTTTTTAGTTTGATATAGTCCCATTTGTTTATCTTGCCTTTTATTTCATTTGCTCGTGGAGATAAATCGGCAAATATACTGCTGCTACAGATGTCGGAGAGCTTGCTGCCTATGTTTTCTTCTAAGATGCTTATGGTTTCACAGCTTACATTTAAGTCTTTTATCCATTTTGAGTTTGTTTTTGTGAATGGTGTAAGTTGATGGTCTAGTTTCATTTTTTTGCAGGTAGATGTCCAATTTTCCCAACACCATTTGTTAAAGAGGCTGTCATTACTCCATTGTATGTTCTTTCCTCCTTTGTCAAATATCAGTTGTCCATAAAGGTGTGGGTTTATTTCTGGGTTCTCTGTTCTGTTCCATTGATCTATGTGCCTGTTCTTATGCCAGTACCAGACTGTCTTGAGTATAATGGCCTTATAGTAAACCTTGATATCTGGAAGAGTGATACCTCCTGCTTTATTTTTTCTTTTTAAGATTGCTGAGGTTATTCGTGTTCTTATTTGGTTCCATATAAATTTTTGGAATATGTGTTCTATATCTTTGAAGTATGTCATTGGTATTTTAATTGGTATTGCATTAAATTTATAAATTGCTTTGGGTAATATAGACATTTTAATGATGTTTATTCTTCCTAGCCATGAGCACGGTATATGCTTCCACTTGTTTGTGTTTGTTGTTCTGATTCTTCCTTGATTTCTTTTATCAATGTTTTATAATTTTCCGAGTACAAGTCCTTAACCTCCTTGGTTAAATTTACTCCTAGGTACTTTATTATTTTGGCTGCAATAGTGAAGGGGATTGTTTCCTTAATTTCTTTTGCTGACAGTTCATTGTTTGTATATAGAAATGCCTCTGATTTCTGAATATTAATTTTATATCCTGCCACCTTGCTGAATTCATTTATAAGGTCCAGTAGTTTTTTGACTGAGACTTTAGTGTTTTCAATATACAATATCATATCATCTGCAAATAGTGACAGTTTTACTTCTTCTTTTCCAATTTGGATGCCTTTTATTTCTTCTTCTTGTCTGATTGCTGTAGCTAGGACTTCCAGAACTATGTTGAATAAGAGTGGTGAAAGGGGGAATCCCTGCCTGGTTCCTGATCTTAAGGGGATTGCTTTTAATTTTTGTCCATTTAGTATGATGTTTGCTGTCGGTTTATCGTAGATGGCCTTTATCATGTTAAGGAATGATCCCTGTATTCCCACTTTACTGAGAGTTTTGAGCATGAATGGGTGCTGGATTTTATCAAATGCCTTTTCTGCATCTATTGAAATTATCATGTGATTTTGTCCTTTCTTTTGTTTATGTGATGAATCACATTTATTGATTTGTGAATATTGAACCAGCCTTGCCTCTCCAGAATAAATCCTACTTGATCATGGTGTATGATTTTTTTCACATATTGCCGGATCTGGTTGGCTAATTTTTGTTGAGAATTTTAGCGTCTAAATTCATCAGGGATATAGGCCTATAATTTTCTTTCTTTGTGTTGTCTTTGCCCAGTTTTGGGATCAGAATTATGCTCGCCTCATAAAAGGAGTTTGGAAGTCTTCCTTCCTCTTGAATTTTTTGAAATAGCTTGAGGAGGACAGGAGTTAGTTCTTCTTTGAATTTTTGATAGAATTCACTTGTGAAGCTATCAGGCCCAGGACTTTTCTTTGTTGGGAGTTTTTTGATAACTGTTTCGATCTCATTTGTTGTAATTGGTCTGTTTAGGTGTTCTGATTTTTCCAGATTGATTTTTGGAAGGTTATATGATTCAAGAAATTTATCCATTTCACCAAGATTGTCTCATTTTTTGGCATATAGTTCTTCATAGTATTTTCTTACAATGCTTTGTATTTCTGTTGTGTCAGTTGTTATTTCTCCACTGTCCTTTCTAATTTTATTTATTTGAGTTCTCTCTCTTTTTTTCTTGATGAGTCTAGATAAAGGTTCATCAATCTTGTTTACCTTTTCAAAGAACAAGCTTCTGGTTTCATTGATCCTCTGTATTGTTTCCTTAGCCTCTATGTCATTTATTTCTGCTCTGATCTTTATTATTTCCTTCCTTCTACTTGTCTTGGGTTTTATTTGTTGTTGTTCTTCTAGTTCTTTTAAATGCAGGGTCAGGTTGCTTATTTGAGCTTTTTCTAGCTTCTTATGATATGCCTATAGTGCAATAAACTTCCCTCTCAGAACTGCTTTTGCTGTGTCCCATAAATTTTGAGTTGATGTATGCTCAGTATCATTTGTTTCTAGAAACTTTTTTACTTTTTCTTTGATCTCATTGTTAATCCATTCATTATTTAATAACATCTATTTAGTTTCCAAGTGTTTGAGTATTTTTTAGTTTTTCTTTTGTGGTTAATTTCTAGTTTCATGGCATTGTGATCAGAGAAAATGCTTGATATGATTTCAATCTTCTTAAATTTATTGAGACCATTTTTGTGTTCTAACATGTGGTCTATCCTAGAAAACGTACCGTGAGCGCTTGAGAAGAATGTATATTCTACTGCTTTAGGGTGAAAAATTCTGAAGATATCTATGAAATCAAGTTGATCTAGTGTATCCTTTAAAGTCTGCTGTTTCTTTATTAATTTTCTTTCTTGAGGATCTATCCAGTGTTGCTAGAGGGGTATTGGAATCCCCTACTATGATAGTATTGCTGTTAATCTCGCCCTTTATATCCATCAAAGTCTGCTTTATGTATGTTGGGGCTCCTTTATTTGGTGCATAGATATTTATAGTAGTTATATCTTCCTGTTGAATTGTTCCCTTTATCATTATGTAGTGTCCTTCTTTATCTCTTACTACAGCCTTTGTTTTAAAGTCCATTTTGTCAGATATAAGTATTGCTACCCTTGCTTTTTTTCCATTTTTATTTGCATGAAATATTTTTTTCCATCCTTTTACCTTCAGTCTATGTGCATCTTTTGTTTTAAGGTGTGTCTCTTGTAGACAGCATATGTATGGGTCTTGTTTCTTTTTCCATGCAGCTACCCTATGTCTTTTGATTGGATCATTTAATCCATTTACATTTAAGGTTATTATTGATATGTAGTTGTTTATTGCCATTTTATTCTTTAAAGCTGTATTCTTCTTTTGCTCTATTCTTTCCTCCCTTTAAACTGTTCACAAGAGGCCCCTTAGTATCTCTTGCAGAATTGGTTTGGTTTTTATGAATTCCTTGAGGCTTTTATTGTCTGGGAAGCTCTTTATTTCTCCTTCAATTTTTAAATGTTAGCCTTGCTGGATAGAGTAGTCTTGGTTGTAGGTTCTTGTTCTGCATTACTTTGATTATATCTTGCCATTCCCTTCTGGCCTCAAGTGTTTCTGTTGAGAAGTCCGATGTCATCCTTATGGGGGCTCCTTTGTAGGAGATAGCCTTTTCTTCCCTAGCAGCTTTTAAATTTTTTTCTTTATCCCTTAGCTTTGGTATTTTAACTATGATGTGTCTTGGTGTAGATCTTTTTGGGTTTCTCTTTAATGGAGTTCTGTGTGATTCTTGAACGTGTGGAGTGTTTCCCAGCCTTAATTTAGGAAAGTTTTCTGCTATGATTTGATTGAACAATGTTTCCATTTCCTGTCCTCTCTTCTCTTCTTCAGGTACCCCTATGATGCGAATGTTGTTTCTCTTCATGTTGTCACAGAGTTCCCTTAGAGTTTCCTCACATTTTTTGAGTCTCTTTTCCTTTTTCTTTTCTGCTTCTGTGCCTTTGTTTATTGTGTCCTCTAACTCGCTGATTCGATCCTCAGCGTGATTCATCCTGCTTTTCATTCCTTCCATTGTGGTCTTCAGTTCTGATACTGTATTTGTCATTTCTGTCTGACTCTTTTTTATTATTTCAATTTTGTTTTTTATACTTGTTATCTCTTTATTTAAGTGTTCATAATGACTATCCATTGTTGCTCTAATTTCTTTAAACATCCTAACTATCATTATTCTATATTCTGCTTCTGGTAATTTGGTTATATCGGGTTCATTCAGGTCCTTCTCTGGGGATTTCTCTTGATTCATTTGGTTTGCATTTCTCTGCCTGCCCATTTGTAAAGCCAGTAGCTGGGGCCACTAGCAGCCGCCTGACCCACACAGGTTCACATTGGATTCGAACAGTCAGTAATGAAACACAGGAGCCAAGAACTGGTGAGCCTTCAGCTTTAATTCTAGCTTGCACCCGGCGGGCATGCAAAAACACACTCTGTGCTCCAAAACCCACTCATTCAGTGCTCACAAAGCTACTGACTTATCCGAGTTTCCTAGCATCAAAGCCTTCCAGCTCACCAGACTTATTCACCTCTGTTTCCCATCTCCTCCAGCTCAAACTCTTAACAAACTGGCTTCTCCCTCAGCATTCTGCCATCTTGGCTGCTTCTCCTGGCCTTCACGTGGCCTTACTCTGCTCTTCTCTCTGATACCTCAGGAACCAAGAGAGAGAGAGCTAGCTACTGGTCTGCCCACTTTATAACATAGACTCAAAACCTTTAATCCAATTATATGAACAAGGAAGTCTCTGTATAATGGGATTCTTCAGGAGAGTGCACCACCCTACATCATCCAATCAGTCAAGGGTGTGGAGAAGAACTTACTCTTAAAACCAAGCCTTAGGCCATAACAACCCGGCCTGCCCACAGCCTGTTCCACAACACACATTAATATCAACGTACTTCCACGTGGGCAGCGCCATCTTTAACAAAGTGAGCATAATATATTTTATCTGCCCAACACCATTTTGTCTGTGTATAAGCAAGTTGTGGCCACTGGAGTCCAGTAGGTTTTGTCTTTGTGTTCTCTAGGTGTGGTCTGTCTGCAGTTCCCCCACCCCCTCTGCCGCTGCCTAGGGTGGTTGGGTATGGGCGTTGCCAGCACCAGCCCACTGTGGCTTTTGCTGTGATTTCTGCCTCTCCTCCATGGGAGGGGCTGTCACTCAAGCCAGAAGCCTCAGCACCAAGGGTAGAGGTGAGCACCTTTGCTCAGCTGCGGACCCAGCCTTTTTTTCGGACTTCCGCCCAGAACCCTCAGTCAGAGCCTGCTCACCACAGTTTCGCGGGTTGGGCGGAGTTTTTGACGTGCTCTCAGCTGTGAGCCTTTGCCCGTCAGGAGCTTTAGCCCCGCCCTCGCGGCCAGGGCCCTTCTGCGCAGGGTCGCAAACCCAGGTTTATTGGGCCGGGCGTGTTTGCTGGCTTCGGCTCAGCTGCGTACTTCTGCTCATCCCGGACTCTACCCCACCCCCCGCGTTTGGAGCCCACTTGTGCACGTAGGATGGCAAATTGCAGTTTCTCCGGCCGGGAGGGGATAGTAGCATGGGCTCAGCTGCGAGCTTCCACTTGTCTCGGGGTCTACCCCGTTGTCGTGCTCGGACCCTGCTCGCGCACGTATAATGGCAAACTGCGGTTTCTCCGGCCAGGCGGGGCTGGTAGCGTGAGCTCAGCCGCGAGCCCCCCCCATCCCTGGTCCTACCCGGTCCCCGCGGTCAGGGCCAGCTTGCGCAGGGTTGCAGAGCAGATTTCTGCCCTTTCCTGGCCTCCCACTTTGTCCCTGTAGGTGGCATTACAGGCGGGCCTCCAGCTTCCGGACCGCTTTCGCACGTCCCCTCCAACCCTGCTGGGCTAGACCGAGCTCACACCGGCTTGGCCTCTGCCCATGCCGACAGAACCGCGTTTCAGCGTCCTGCCGCCCCAAACCCTTCAGCAACCCTCAGCAGAGTAGGAAGGGACCTAATACTCCACACTGTAGGCCTGGGAGCTCCCTCACTTGTTTCTCAGCTCAAAACTGTCCAAACGCCTCTTCTAGGCTCTGGGACTGCAGGCTGGGGCTTGGTTCCTGGGACCCAGGTCCCTCCCTCTCCGCCAAACTTTTTTTCCGCCACGTGGGTCTCTCCGGGCTGCTGTTTGCTCTGGGGAGCTGGGCAGCCCTCTTTGCGTTTTCGCTATTCCTACCAGTCTCAATGTGGCTTCTTCTGTGTTCCTTGGTTGAAGAGTCCACTTTGTTTAGTTCAAAGTTGGTTTATCCAGATGATGGTTCTTAAAATTGAGTTATAATCCACTTTGGTTCTGGGAGTTGGAAGTTGGTACGTCCGCCTACTCCGTCGCCATCTTTCTTCTCCAGAAAGCAATTTGAGTGATGCAATGTAATGTTAATTTTATGGTGTCCAGGACAGATGAGTAGGTTTCAGGTCACTGTTACTGACTTTTTAGTGTCGTGTGTGTGTGAAGCAGAAGGAATCAGCATATTAATAAAAACATTGTTGACACTTTCTGTTCCCATGACTTAGTTTTGATTGAAGTGTGAGTTTCTTGGTTAGAAAACAGGTGTCATATGAATTATTGACCTGATTACTTGGTTATCTGATATGAAATGTGAACATACTTGGGAAATTTAAACAGTTTTATTTATTAATGTCTGAGAGTGGTCTTTAATCAGGAGAGAGTTAGATTGCTTGAGGGCATGAACATGGTGTTTCCTTGAGGCCTCTCCGAACAGCACAAGGGGTGATTTTGGTTTGTTGGGCAGAGCTAATTCTGAGCCCAGTGCCTGGAAGCTTCATTGTCTTCTGAGAGTGTTATTGTAGATCTGTCTCGGTTCTGAAAGTGAGGGAGAAGGGAGAAGAAGAATTTCTTTAGTAGATATGTCAACAAATCTGTAATTCTGCACATGCTTCTAATCTCCAGTTGAAGGAGGATCAATGTGGGGAGAAGTACATCTGTTCTGAGTGGAGAATGTGAGCAATAATATATATATATATATATATATATATATATATATATATATATATATTAGGTTTTTTTTTTCTTTAAATGTTAAATTTTTATGAAAAATTTTTCATCCTTTTACTTTTATTATTTATTTATTTTTACAGGGACAGAGAGAGAGTCAGAGAGAGGGATAGATAGGGACAGACAGACAGGAACAGAGAGAGGTGAGAAGCATCAATCATTAGTTTTTCGTTGTTGTTGTGACACCTTAATTGTTCATTGATTGCTTTCTCACATGTGCCTTGACCACGGGCCTTCAGCAGACCGAGCAACCCCTTGCTGGAGCCAGTGACCTTGGGTCCAAGCTGGCAAGCCTTTTCTCAAGCCAGATGGGCCTGCGCTCAAGCTGGCAACCTCGGGGTCTCGAACCTGGCTCTTCTGCATACCAGTCCGATGCTCTATCCACTGCGCCACCACCTGGTCAGGCATCCATCTTTTTACTTTTAATCTGTGTGTACCTTTTGATCTGAAGTGGGTCTCTTATAGACAGCATATGTGTGGCTCTTGTTTTTTTATCCATTCTGTCACCCTGTGTCATTTGATTGGAGCATTTAAACTCTTTGCATTTAAAGTAATTGTTGATTATGTATTTATTACCAGTTTAATATTCATGTTATTTATCTTTTTTTAAGACCTTTTAACATTTCTTGTAATACTGGTTTGGTGATGATAAACTCCTTTAGCTTTTGTTTGTTTGTATTATTTTGACTTGTTTTTTTGTCTGGGAAGTTCTGTATTGCTCCTTCAATTGAAAATGATTGTTTTGCTGGGTAAAGTAATCTTGGTTGTAGGTCCTTGTTTTTTTATCACTTTGAATATTTAGTGCCAATTCTTTCTGGCCTGCAAAGTTTCTATTGAGAAATAATCTGACAGTCTAATGGGAGCTCTCTTGTAGGTAACTAATGCTTTCTCTTGCAGATTTTAAGATTATCTCTCCCTCTCTCTCTCTTTGTGAGTAAAGCAAGAATTTATTGACAGTGCAAGAACAAACTCAGAAGAGACTAAGTGAACAAAGAAAAGGAAGATTTGGAAACAGGTTCAGGGGGCTTTTGACCTTTGGCATTTTAATTATGATATGTCTTGCTTTGGGTCGCTTTAGGTTCATCTTATTAGAGACTCTCTGTGCTTCTTGGACTTGTATATCTATTTCCTTTGCCAAGTTTGGAAATATTTTTGTCATTATTTTTTAAATAGGTTTTCAATTACTTGCTCTCTCTCTTCTACCCCCAACATCCTATGATGGGAATGTGATACTCTTGAAGTTGTTCTAGAGACTCCTTAAACTATCTTCATGTTCTCTAAGTTCTTTTTTCCTTTTGCTATTCTGATAGATATTTTTTGCTACCTTGTCTTCCAAATTGCTGATTCATCCTCTGCTTCCTCTAATTTACTATTTTTAAAACTTTCTTTTAATTTCTTTTTTTAAATTTATTCATTTTAGAGAGGAGACACAGAGTGAGAGAGAGAGAGAGAGAGAGAGAGAGAGAGAGAGAGAGAAAGAGAGAAAGGAGGGAGGAGCTGGAAGCATCAACTCCCATATGTGCCTTGACCAGACCAGTGCAGGGATTTGAACTGGTGACCTCGGTGTTCCCAGGTCAACGCTTTATCCACTGTGCCACCACAGGTTAGGCTCTAATTTACTATTGATTCCATCTTGCATAGTCTTCATTTTGGTTATTGAGTTTTTCATTTCTGACTGGTCCTTTTTCTTTCTTTTTTTTTTAATCTTTATTTTTATGGGTTTTTTTTTTTTTTATCTCTGTTGAAGTTCTTACTGAGTTTATCCAGTGGTGGGATTCAACCAGTTGGCACCAGTTCAGCAGAACTGATACCTAATTATTTAGGTATCAGCAAACCAATTGTTAAAATGGGACTTGTAATTAGGATTCTCTCTAAGGTGGGCACCTGGGCAGCTACCCAATTGGGAATCACAGAGTTACATTCCTTAATCTTTTTTAATGTTCATCTAGGAAACAGCATATTTTAAGTGCCTGTAGTAATGTTCATTCTGTCCATAGGTGAAAAAAGATTGCAAGTGAGGATGCCAATCAAGAAGCAATATGAAATATCTTAAATAACAGTTTTATTGTTTTTTGTCAGGTATTATTTAACATTTTTCATTAATATTTAAAAACTCTTTCTTATAACACAATCTAGTTTTGTGTATCTTTTATTGTTCTTATTTAAGTATTAAATGCATGAAATAATAAACTACCTTTTGGTATATATTTTTTTATACTTAAAATGATCATTAGGGCAGAGAGAACTGGTTGTTAAATTATTTGAATACCACCACTGAGTTTATCAACTCTTGACCTAATTTCATTGAACATGCTTGTAACCAATGTTTGAACTCTGCATCTGGTAGGTTGACTGCTTGTGTCTATTTTGTTTAGTTCTTTCTGTGAAGTTTTGTTCTGCTCTTTCATTTAGAACATGTTTCTTTGTCTCTTCATTTTGGCTGCTTCCCTGTGTTTGTTTTTATGTATTAAGTAGAACTGCTAGGTCTCTTCATCTCAGTACAGTGACCTTATGTAGTAGGTGTTCTGTGGGGCCCAGTGGCACAGCCTGCCCAGTCACTTGAGCAGGGCATTTTAGACGAGCACCTCTGCTTCATGTGTGGCCTGCACACTCTCCTGTTGTAGAATGTTGTGAGTACATCAATGGGGAGGATCGACCTTCAGTCTGATCAGTGGTGAGGACCAGCTGTATTTATAGGTAAGGACCTTCTGTGCAGGGGCCAATCCCAAGGAGCAGGACTCACTTCAGCAGGGCACTGGTGCCTGCTGAGTTTGCCTCTTGGAGGTGTCATTCATAGAGATGTTCACTAGGTTTGCTGGCTCTGGGTCTTCCAGGGAAGTATAGGTTAAGACAGTGGTTCTCAAACATTTTGAAGTCAGGGCACATTTAAAATCTTACAAATAATTGTAAGAAATATTAATAATAATTAAGTCAAATATTAAGGAAAAATAAGTCCAAGCGTGCTTTTATGGTAATTAAATTAAATAAATACAACAAAGTTAAATTTATTCTGACATTAAAAAACATTTTTATGTTATATTTTTTGAGTTATGCTTTTTAGAATTCGTAAAAAAGAGGGGTTAAAATAAAAAAGGACAAAAAAGTTTTATATATATATATACACATTCTTAGTAAGATTTCATAAATTTGGCAGGTCCCGGAGCGAATGTGTAAAGTTTTTTCATTCTTGTGTTTATAAGAAACATGAGCCTGATGTGTCCTATCGATTTCTTCAATGTTTGGGCATGTATTTAAAAGGCAAACTCTCATTTCCTCAATACATTGAAGACTTCCTCTCTTTTTACTCTTATTTGTGTTGAGGGTAGAAAATTCTAATTCACATAAATAGGATGTTGAAAATTGTAGTAAAATTGTTCAAAGCTTTTTTAGATATTGCCACATATTCTTCTTTTATAGAAATCCAAAAGGCTTCAAGAGACAATTTCTTATGTTTAATCATCAATACAAAACCCCCACCATACATAACATCTTAACTTTACACCAAACAAAAGATAGAAGAAACTTGCCTCCAGTCTTTCTGGGGAACATGGGGGGTAGTGTAAACAATCCAGCACCACAACTTAACAGACTTTTGCAACCTAATCAGGCAAGTGAGATGGGGGGTTGGTCAGACTGTCAGCTTCCAGCCAATTCCCCACCTCTGTCCCCCAAAAATCTAAACTCCAAAAACCCTGCTGGCTTTTTGGTTCCCAACAGGTACATATTTCTCTGGAGTACCATAGGGTGCACCTGGAATTCTAGGGCACACTAGTGTGCCCTGGAACACATTTTGAGAACCACTGGGTTAAGGTCAGCCCTCACCTTTGCCCCGCCTTGGGCTACCTATTATGAGATGCAAAGCAATCTGCAGATGGCTGCCAACTGTGCTGGGTTTGGAGGTACCCAAACCAAGGCCAACTGCCAGACTCAGGGCTGCTTAACAAGAGGTATATAACATGCTGAAGCCAGATGTTGCTTGTTTGAGGGATTTCAGGAAAGTCTGAAGCATGAGCCAAGACAGGCCATTTGTATAGGAAAGCTACTGGGAGAACTGTTTGGGTGGGCCTTCAAGTTGGGTGGGCTGGGATCTCTGGGAATCACCGGAGGCTATGGTTGGACAGCTTTAGCCAGGTTGATGGAGACTCAGATATGTTCCCTGCTTATGGGCTCTGTGTGTGTGGGTGGGGAGCTTGGGGGAGTGCAAAAGAGTCTTAGAAAATGAACAGTGGCCTCTACCAACACTTCTGTCTAGGAGAAGCTGCGTCTCTAGCCCTCACAACAAAGCTAGATGATTCAATTCCTCCCCATATGTCTCTGACACCTTTTGAGCTGCTGCCTCACATCTGGAAATCAGAGCAAATAAGTCTATCAGCAAGTAAGTTCATGTAAAGCTCTTTTTAAAGAGGATCACCAACTTAAGACTCCACCTGCCCTTAATCTCACTCAGCTAGAATATCCCCAGTTTTTACAGTCAGAATTTATGGGGACTTTTCTTTCCAACACTAGAGTCTTGAGCTGAGGAGCCTGTGAAGCCAGAGAACTCCTTGCTCCTCAGGGGGATATCTCTACAGCCGAGATATCTCTCAGATTTTAACACCTTTGGAGTTGCTGTCCCACCTACCAGTCTAGATGTGGCTTCTTTTATATATTCTTAGTTTAGGACAGTAGTTCTTAACCTGTTTTGAGGTACCGAACCCACCAGTTTCATATGCGCAGTTTCACCTAACCCTTCTTTAGTGATAAATAAAATATGACT
Source organism: Rhynchonycteris naso (assembly GCA_037038555.1). Taxonomy (NCBI): domain Eukaryota; kingdom Metazoa; phylum Chordata; class Mammalia; order Chiroptera; family Emballonuridae; genus Rhynchonycteris; species Rhynchonycteris naso. Next base: position 178,095,571 of record CM072999.1, on the reverse strand, counting down.
TTTTGTTCCAAATTCAAGACATAGTTATATGTTTTTTCACTGGTGCACAAAATGAGCCGTGCATGAACATCACCTTGCTCAAAGAACAAAACCAACAAAGTGCATGAACTCACAACAAATTACAGTATTACTTTATTCTGGCCTCCGCGGCAGAGGCTTCTCTGAACCCCTGAGACCAACTCATCGAACCCCTAGGTTCGATAGAACCCAGGTTAAGAACCACTGGTTTAGGACTTCAGGTGGTTCTCAATGATGGTTGTTCTGTAATTTAGTTGTAATTTTGATGTAAATGTTGGAAGATTCTAATACCACATTTACCTATTTTGCAATCTCTATCAAAAGCTTCTAAAGTTTAAATTAATTTAATATGTGAAATCCCCTGAAGTCTAAATAACCCTCCCAAGCAAAGGTAAAAAATAGCTGAGTTGCCCTGGCTGGTTCGCTCAGTGGATAGAGCATCGACCCAGCCTGCAGACATCCTGCGTTCGATCCTTGGTCAGGGCAAACATGAGAAGTGATCATCTGCTTTTCTTCCCCTCCTTTCCCCCCTTCTCTGTATCTTCCTTTCTCATAGCCAGTGGCTCAGTTGGTTCAAGAGTTGGCCCGGGTACCGAGGATGGCTTGGTTGGTCTGAGTGCACCAGCCTTAAGTGTTAAAAATAGCTCTGTTGATTTGATCATCAGCCCCAGATGAGGGTTGCTGGGTGGATCCCATTTGGATCTGTCTGTCTTTCTATTTCACCTCTTCTTACTTAAAAACAAAATAGCTGAAGCTAGGTTTAAAAAAAACCCAAAAAACTCTTGAATATTATTTTTATTTTACCTTTTTCAAATTTTGCTAAAATATACAGTTATTCCTAAGGATGCAGTTTTCTATGACATTAAGATAGGAGATCAGAACTGGGACTACATGAGCTCCCATCTGTCACACTGAAAACAATGCCCATTCCCATAGAAAACTTGGTCTCCAGAAAAATCTGGTGATGAAAAGATTGAACAGTGATGTGACTTTTGATATATCTGCTAAAATAGAAATGAAGAATTTTTCAGTTGAAATGTGATCTGAATTTTATATAAAACCAGTCCCTTTAAAAATAGTTTTAAGAAAGACAGTTATTATTTTTATGTCTTGTAATTCTAAATGACAAATGTGTTTTATTTATTGAATAAGTTCAAGTTAAATTTAGCTAATCTGATAGTCAACTTTAATAACTTATGGAAATAAAATTAGCTTTCTTTGCAGCCCAAATTTATTTGTTTGTTTGTTTGTTTAGTGAGAGGTAGGGAGGCAGACAGGCTCCTGCATGTGCCCTAACTGGGATGCACTGGGCAAGTCCCCTACCGGGCAATGCTCTGCCCATCTGGGGCAGCTGCTCTGTTGCTCAGCAACCAAGCCATTTTAGTGCCTCAGGTGAGGCAATGGAGCTATTCTCAGTGCCCCAAACGAACTTGCTCAAACCATTAGAGATATGTTTGCAGGAGGAGTAGAGAGAGGGGGGTGGGGTGGGTGGGCAAGGATGGAGAAGCAGATGGGCACTTCTCCTATGTGCGCTGACTGAGAATTGAACCCAGAACTTCCACATGCTGGGCCAATGCTTTACCGCTGAGCCCACTGGCCAAGACCACAGCCCAATTTAAAAAATATTTAAAATATAATCCGTTAAATTTAGACAGTGTTAACACAAAATAATCGAGAAAATTAACATGTTCCTATTCTTGACCAAGACTTATAAATTTATGAAATTTTAGTTTAGAATTTTGTATGAAAATAATTTTAAGCCCTGGCTAATTGGTGCATGGTAGAGTGTCAGCCCAGCATGTGGATGTCCCATGTTCAATTCCCAGTCAAAGCACACAGGAGAAGCAATCATCTGTTTCTTCCCCTCCTCCCCTTCTCCATTTTCTCTTTCTGTCTTTCTCTTCTCCTCCTTGGCTCTGTTGGAGCTAGTTGCCCTGGGTTCTGAGGATGACTCCATGGTCTCACCTCAGGCTCTAAAATATTGCAGTTGTTAAGCAATGATCAATGGTCCCAAATGGGCAAAGCATTGCCCCAAAAGAGGATTGCCAGCGTGGATGCCAGTCAGGGTGCATGCAAGACTCTGTCTCCCCACTTCTCACTTAAGAAAAAAAAATTTTTTAAGAAATTTAAATTATTATTTTGTTTTCATTTGTTATAATGAACTTAGTAAAATGCAAAAGAAAAAATTTGCACACAATGAAATATATTCCTCTGAGTTTTTCTTAGTTAACAATGGGTGCCTCTTAAAAGAACTGTTTTAGAATCCTTAGGAGGTGGACAGAGATTTTAAAAATCAAGACCACATGATTTTTATGAAATTTCTTTTATCTTCTAGAACTGTACTGTTCAGTAAAGTAAACACAACTTCACATGGTCAGCTAGTGAGCACTTGAAATTGGCTAGTGTGATTGAGGACTAAAATTTTAATTTAACTTAATTTAAACTGAAGTTCAGTTCAATTAAATATCAGTTCTAGAAAACTGTATTCATTCAAGGTTCTCTCCCTATAATTTCTTAGAGTGAATAATACGTAAAGCAGATTCTTTAAAATATGGGAATGATTACAAATGACTATGAACTTGCTGTACTACATCCCAGGAGGTCAGGGTAATGCCCGTGTTGACCCACTCGTCTGCCTAGGGCCTGGTGAACCATAACACTCAATATTCATAAAATGATAAAATGTTGCTTGGTATAAAAACCACTGTTTCTTTCCTTCACTCCCCACCCTTTACTCTTCTCCCATTTTAAACGAAAGGCATTATGGCCATGCAAAAGTCTTTTCTCATTAAATTTTTATCCTAACCTGGAATATATTATATTAAACACATGCAAATGTAGTAACCGAGTTTTTGTTCTGGAAAAGGACGTGGGTCTTCAGACATCCGGACCACAAACACTGTCCAGAGTGCCACTAGATGGCGCTGCTTATCCATGCCATCAGATAATCTTGTACTCCGCAGATCTATATAGTTTCCAAACACTGTGTTCAAATTTGACAAGTGTGAATTCCTGCATGAAATCATAGTGAGTGTGCCATTTCACTTGTCTTTGGTAATAGTCTATCACTAACAAAAACACTATCTCCTGATAATGTGCAGCACACTTAGAACCTGCTCAACTACCAAGCCCTATTCATACCTTGGGTCCTTCTAAGGTTTTCACTAGAAAAGAACCAAACAAAAGCCACTTTCCTCTAATAAAAGACACTTAGAATTTCATTCTCATTCTTCTAGTTCCACCTTCCTCTTCCTCACAACCCTATTGCTCTCCTAAAATAGCCAGTGCTCATGATCTGCCTGGCTTCTTTTTTCACAGATATACACCTCTCTTGGCCTCCTGCCAGGCCCACCCCAACACCAACCCTGCTGCTGTAAGTCTTGGTCAGAGACTGGAGAGAATCCAGCTCCTCCCCTCTAGGAGGGAGAGGGAGGTATTCCTGGCTTCTCAAGTTTTCCCGGAGACAAACATTGTTTGGCTAGTTGTCAAATGCAACATTTTACTTCCACGAGACTTGGGATTAAATGGGTTTTAGGGAGCTGGTAGAGAATTTAGCTACCAATCCTAACAACAATCCTGTCATTTAAAGAGTGCAAAACTCAAAGGAAGTGATTGACAGAGTTAGAAAAGAATCAAAACTGTTGGAGTAGTCTATATTCAGTATTCCATGCTAAATGTGTCTAATAGGGCTAAGAAGACAACACGGAAGGTGGGTTAATTCTGCGGGTGGTGGAAGGCGTTGCAGACCAGGTGACAGTGAGCTAGGAATCTAAAGAGTCCGCTCAGTGGAGGGGGTAGGAGTCACAGGGAAAGCCCACAGAGACCACTGCATGTTGCTGGACTAACAGGTTCATGAAGCTTGGGTATAGACTGAGTAGAAGACTGTCCAAACACAAGACTGGGTGGGAGCTGAGGATGTTCAGTGAGGGACTGTGAATGCCCTTCTGATACTCATATGCACCTGAAACACTAAGCCATGAGGGCCAGCAAAGATTGCCCAGGGCTGTCATAGGTTGAACTGTGCTTCTCTACAATAAGATATGGAGTCTGCACCCTAGTACTGTACTTGTGAATGTGACCTTATTTGGAAGGAAGGCCATAGCAGATGTAATTGGTTAAGGTAAGATGAGGTCATACTGGGGCAGGGTGGCCCTAACAAATATGGCTGGTGTCTTTGTAAGAGAAGAGACTCACGCAGGCACACGAGGGAAGAAAGCCATGTGACGAGAGGCAGAGGCTGGAGTTACCTAGCTGCAGCCAATGATGTGGCAGCCACCAGAGGCTGCAAGAGGCAAGACCTTTACCCATTTCAGAGGGAGCACGGTCCTGCTGACACCTTGGTTTAGGCTTCTGGTCTGCAGATCTTTGAGACAATACATTTATGTTTCTGTGGTACCTTGTCACAGTGGAGCTGGGAATGTAATATGAAGTCTTTCCCCAGCCCCTGCTTGTCTCCTGCCAGCCACCAGAGCTGGGCCTGGAGGGAGCACCCTGACCTCACCTTCCCCTGGCCTCCTGCCTCACCTCAGGGGACAGCAGTGTCTGAGTCCCCGGCTGTGTTTGTGAGCACCTGAATAACCCACAAGAGCAGTTATCACATGACCACTACAACTGGAGGGAGGCACTGACACCACATAAGGACTTTAGACAAATAGATTCTTTTACCTGCCCATGTCCACCCTACCTCTCACAGCTGCCCAGGTTGTTACCCAACCCACCTTGGGCCTGAGCTGTGGGCTGCTGTGATTTGAATCAGAGACTTACATTTTGAGTCATAAAGGGTACAGACTTTCCAAAATCTAAAATGAGACCATTCGAATCCTTGAAAGTGACAGTGAAAGTTTAAAGACATCTATTAGGTCTTGGAGCAGAGATCAGACTGCGCAAGTGTGAGAACAGTAAGGGGAGAAAAACATTCCTTTCCTCTGCATCCAACAAGGTGAGTGCGTCCCAAACGAATCAAATATACAGAGAACATTTTCTTCCCACTGACTTCATGATTCTCAGTTTTTGAAGAGTTGGCATTTTAAATGATCCTAATGACATCAAATCTATCTTAATTATACCCTTTCCTCTCAGGGCACAGAGTTGTCTATGAAAGAATTTTCTAAATTTCTTAATTAACCTGCAGTGACTTTATTATGCCAAAGATTGTGCTCTGAAACCATTATGAGATATTCTATACATGTTACCCCAGAATAGTTAAAAGTAAAAATTAGAAAAACAACATCATAAAGCAAAAGTCTTATAGTATCGAACTGCTCAGCAGTAAAAGGTCATAAAGAATAAAGAAAATAGACAACAACAAGATTAAAAATTTGTGTTTCAAGGTTGCAGAAGTTAATGTCCAGATTCTGTACACAGCATTTCCAAGGGAACATTTGAAGATAAATTCTTTTGTTTTTATCTGTTTTAATTCTAATTTTGATGATGAGGGTTTACAAGCAAGCTTAAATTCATTAATATATGGCTGTTTACTGTCTACTTTATCTTTCAGGGAAAGTAGTGAACCCTTCCTCTAGACAGAGGGACATCTGGAGTTTAATAAGGTTGAGCAGAGACACGATTAGGAGGAAAACGCATCTCTGCCCTCATTGCTCTGTTTGCATTAGTCCCTTCCAGGAAGACTCACCTGGAAACGAAAAAAACTTCAGGTCCTCACTCAGGTCTGCCGTCAAGCCTGAGTGGGACCAACACTATCTTCACAGGGTCGTTATTGCATATCCAAGTGACAAAATTAAGTTGATTTAATTGCTAACGGTCAAAACCATCCTATCTTCTGCTCCAACTTGCCCATTTCAAAACTTTCTTTGGATTGGGTGGCACTGGGGTGGCTGTGGGTATTCTGGGGACTTGATTGAGGCAAAATTGAGCTAGTCTGATTTAGGGGACACAAATAGGTGTTGGAGGGAAATTCCTGGCCTCAGGCTGGTCCTTGATGGATGCTACCCTTCAGCAGCTGTCCTTGGGCACCCGAGGCCCTGGCCCTGGTGCTATCTGAAGCCCACATAGCCTGCCTCGCTGAGCTTAGGGGATGCCAGTGCCTTGGCATTGCTAACCTCCTCCCTCCACAAGCCTGGCCTCTCTCTATGTGCCTTACCTCCAGACCCTCAGGAGGTATCCTTGCTTTGTCACCAGGCCCATGGCGGACCACTCAGCATGGCCTGCCAGGGCTTCGGAGCTGATCATTCAGATTCTTGCCCGGAACTGCTACCATAGCCATACCCATCTGCAGATCACCATTGTTCATGCTTTCCTGGAAATTTCCCCAGAAGGGCAGCCATGGGCGGTGGGTGGAAGACAATAATTCTTTTGTTTGTTTTCTAAGATTTCCTTAGAGAAGAAATTAGGAAACGTTTTATTTTATTTTTTCGCTTCTTTCTGTATATCTCCCCTACTCTCTCCCGTGTGGGTGAAGGGCAGCCCTCCCTTACCTCGAGTCACAAGGGCTGACATTTATTAAGTGCTTACTACGTGCCAGGGTGGGAAGGCACTGTTCTAAGCACTGGGCATATATTAACCCATTTAACCTTCACAAATATCTTCTAAGGTGATCTATCATCACTTTTGCATGAATAAAGAAACCAAGGCTCAGTAGCCCAAATGATGGCAGTCAGCCCCACCTCCCACAGTCCAGGCTCATAACCCCAGGATTTGCTCTAAGTACTGACTGCTCCCAGCTGGTTTTGCACTAAGATGGGGTGGGAGGAATCTGGGAATTCCTCTTTCACGACAGTGCCTGGCTTTGGAGCCTCCAGTTTTATTGAAGAGAACAAGCCGCACCTTCTGGAGAAGCCCTCTGTGAGTGGGAGGGGAGAGGCAGGTAAGATTTCAGGCGGAAATTAGTGTCAGCTTAGTACTTCTTAAGTTCAGAAAGCTTTGAGGAAGAAAGAGATAAAACCAAGTCGCATTTTGGAATATCACATTGTTTTAGGCAGTAAGATCCTTTGGAACACAGGTTGGTTCTGTGAAAAACATTTGATTTAGCAGATGACACCATAATGTTCATAATCAGGTGCCGACTTTTTTATACTCTGGCTAAGGAGGGGAGAACTCTTAGAAGTCACTTCCGCTCATGTGAGAAACGCATCCCCCCATTTACCTTAAATAGCAGGGTGGTATAGTGTGCTGTGGGGCCGTCCCAGAGGGCTCCCTGACAGAGCCCTTCTCCACAGCTGACAGCAGATTTGGTGTGTGTGAGCGATGGTTGAGTTTTACCACTAAAGAGTCTCCCTGGGGGTCAACAGTAAAATAAAATGTTAACACAACAGGGCCCCTTAGGGTGCTCATAGAACATTGCAACCTGCCCTCTGGAGAAGCGCAGCTCTGCAGGAGGCCACGGAGGTGAGTCTGGATTTGGGGAACATGGACAGCAGCCTGCAGGAGTGCATGTGGTTCTGGGAAGGAAGAGCAAGAAAGATGGGGGTGCAGGGAAGGAGGAGCAGGAAGGGTGGAGTGCAGGGAAGGAGGAGCAGGAGGGGTGGGTGCAGGGAAGGAGGAGCGGGAGGGGTGGGTGCAGGGAAGGAGGAGCGGAGGGGTGGGTGCAGGGAAGGAGGAGCGGAGGGGTGGGGTGAGGGGACTGGGGTTTCCAAGGTTGGTATCAGTGCAGGTGGGTGGGTGCACAGGTACAGGGATCATCCTCTTTTTCTGAAGTGAAATTATGTCATTTCTCTTTAAAAGGAAGACTACTTTTTTTTTTCCCCAGGGACAGAGAGAGAGAGTCAGAGAGAGCAATAGATAGGGACAGACAGACAGGAATGGAGAGAGGTGAGAAGCATCAATCATTAGTTTTTCATTGCCGTTGTGACACCATAGTTGTTCATTGATTTCTTTCTCACATGTGCCTTGACGGCGGGCCTTCAGCAGACTGAGCGACCTCCTGCTGGAGCCAGCAATTGGGTCCAAGCTGACGAGCTCCTGCTCAAGCCAGATGGGCCTGTGCTCAAGCTGGTGACCTTGGGGTCTCGAACCTGGGTCTTCCGCATCCCAGTCCGATGCTCTATCCACTGCACCACCACCTGGTCAGGCAGAAGACTACTTTTTCTTGTTACAGAAACATATACTATATTTCCCTATGTATAAGATATACTTTAATTTTGGGGCCTGAATTTTGAAAAAAAATGTATTACATAAAGTCATTGAACTCAAGTTTCATCATAAAATTCATACAACTCCTCATCACTGCCCAAACTCCCATCCATTAGCTTGTCCTCCTCTGTGTCTGATGACAAATCACTGTCTTCATATATCGTCTCATCCTCAGTTCCATCTATGTTATTTGAAATGCCACAACCACTGTATAAGACACACTCAGGTTTTATACCCAAAAAGTTTTGGAAAAGGGTGTTTTTTAGACATGGGGAAATATGGTATATACATATTATAAACATACAGGGTGGAACAAAAGAAAGTTTACAGTTCTTCATATGGAAAATAAAACAATTTATAAGTAATGATAAGAGAATAAACTCTGTTTTGTGCAATGACAACTAGAAACCTACTTTTTTATCCTACCTTGTCTATAAATATTTCTAATATATATGAAAAAAAGATAAGCAGAAATAAAATAAAACACCAAGTTCATACTGATCTAACAGTAGGTCCCTGCTGTTAAGCTTTTAGTGTATATCTTTTCCACAGACATAAATACTTTCTTCAAAAGAGATGGTTTGTCTGTGCCAGTCTGTGACCTGCTTTTTCAATGAGTCTCCAGCACTCCACAGATTTACATCCCATCCATCGCCCAGTCTGTATTCACATTTCCCGAACAGTCCTCACATATCCTTCATAGCCACTTTGTCCTGACCCGGATCCAGTCTGAGCATGCTTGCTGCTCCTGGCTCATATGTTTCCTAACTCTCCTTTATCCTAGAATATTGAACGGGCCTGAGAACGTCACTCCCAGATGTGCTTGGTCCAAGGGGATACTCCACCCTTCACCACTGTGTTTCCACTAACTGAGAGCTACTTCTAAAGGCTTTAAGAGCACGTGGCCCCTTCATGTGAGCCTGGGACACAAAACCTCTGCGTGGCCGGAGTGACTAGGACTGGCTCTTAGACTCACATTCTCTTTCTTTTTAAATTGTATGTATGTATGTATGTATGTGTTATTTCTGCAGGGGAGAAATGAGAAGCTTAAACAAGTATTCAGGCCATGCACGAGGAGTTTGCAGTCTGGGTCCAAATTTCTGATCTGATACCAGCTCCGTGATATGCTACAAATCCCTCAAGTCCCTCCACACCTTAGAGACAATTTTATTAGCAGTTAAATGACAGCAACGATACAGATCTCTCATGTGACAGGAAGTTCTGGAACTCAAGCTGGGTGGAAGTTGTATGAAAGTCATCTGTGAAGTTCAATTTCTGCACTAACACCAGCTCTTGGTGATGGAGGGGATGTGAGAAGGAAAGAAAGGAAATAAAAAGGACTTAGTCGTGACTGATTTGTGATGTAGAATAACCCCAACTCAAACAATGCATGTGACAGTGACATTCGTATTCATGATGTTGGATTTTTGTTGTTTTCTAATAACAAAATAGGAGACCAGGGCTGTTGGGCTGATATGGATTGCGGCCCCCCTCTCCACCTCACCACACACCACAAGGTGGACAGGAGGAGAAGGAATGCAAGGCTCACAGCAGAGTTTCACAATGTCAACTGCAAGGGGGAGAAGAGGAAGGGAAAGGAAGAAAAGAATGTTTTGTTTTAAAATTTGTTGCTATATGTTAGCACCGTACTAATGCCTCCTTTGGCCTTTCTGATGGTCTGAGCCCCAGCTATATCTCCAGGCATACTCAAAGCACCAAAGGTCCCAAATCAAGTTCATCCTGCTGAGTAAAGGGAAAACCTCTTGCCTATAGGAAATGACTTCCAAGTTCATCATCAGGCAGCTGTCACAGAGACCTATGAACAGAAATGCTCACCAGCTACTTGGAGATGTTTAAGCACACATGGCTTATTACAGCAGTTCAAACCCCAGGACAAAGAGTAGGTAGGAAGACACAAGGCAGAGAGCCAGTCACCAGAGTGCTGGCTTCCTCCCTCACTTCTACCACCCACCAAACCCTTTCCAAGGATTGTGTGGGTCTGGGGGCCAGACTGGAGACACTTGCTATAGAAAGAGGCACACAGACAGTAAGCATGGCCATGCTGCTTGGCATGTGGAGGCAGGATCTGCCTGTCTACCCATCACACCTGCTGATATTGTCTTCTGATTATTTGGAGCCTCCACATATGAGGGTCCACTTGGTCCATTGCCCTCCCTTCTCTGCTCAGCACGCGGGCTGCATGCTTTATCTGTGCTTCCTAAGTGATTTGCCTCCATATTCAGTTTCATCTTTGTCTGTTTCTCTCATTTTCTACACATGAATATTATTTTTAAACTTCTTTTTATTTTATTTATTTTAGAGAGGAGATACAGAGAAAGAGAGAGAGAGAGAGAAAGGGGGGGAGGAGCTAGAAGCATCAACTCCCATATGTGCCTTGACCAGACCAGTGCAGGGTTTTGAACTGGCGACCTCAGTGTTCCCAGGTCGACGCTTTATCCACTGCGCCACCACAGGTCAGGCTTCTACACATGAATATTTTAAAATCCTACAACAAGCATGCCTACAAGCCCACCCCGGTTCTGTGTCTGCCCTTCCCTGAACCAGCCTTGACCACAGGCCCCCGAGGGCCTTGACAACTATGTCACCCAGGGCTTGGGCAGCTGGGAGTCCTCTTTCCCTCCTCCCTTCTCAGGGAGCACTCAGCAGGACTTCCCCTGGTTCATAATCACTGCCTTAAAGGAGGCCAGGAGATGCGTGGTGAACACACATACAATATACAGGTGATGTATTATAGAACCTATACTATTTTATAAACCCATGTCACCCCCCCCAAAAAAAAAATAGGCCAGGAGATCAAAGAGATATAGATTCTCTGAACTTTGCTCCCTAATCTGTGCTGCCCGTGTCGCTCCTCATTTCTTCTCAAATGAGGCCTACAGACCTTATGGGCCTGAGATTAACACAGATGGGAATTGAGCTTGAGAAGACACTGATGATATCAATCAGATAAGCTAAACATGCTGAACTAATGAAATGCCACTACTAATACATTTTTGGAAGATCATGAAAATCCACCCAGGAAACATTTCTTACAGTAGGAAGAACTGTTGATTGCTACCCACAGCTCTTGCCCCTCCTCCCTCCCAGGCAGCAGAATGCCAAGGTAGCTTAGGTAGATGTGAGAGAATGTTCTTAGGAAAGGGGCCACCCACTCCCGTATCAGGTCTGAGCCAGTCATGCTGCTCTGTAACTCCGTAACTCGGAGTGAGGAGCTTGGCGGCAGTTCTCAGGGTTGCAGTGGGAAGTAAGAAAGTGGTGGGCCTGGGATGAGAAAGGCTTCTTGGGCAACAACGGTAGGAAGGGGACTCTGCCTGGCCTGTGGTGGCGCAGTGGATAGAGCTTCTACCGGGAGTGTTGAGGTCTCCGGTTTCAAAACCCTGGATTTGCCCTGTCAAGGCACATATGACAACCAACCAATGAACAAATAGAATGAAGCAACTCCTTCTGGTTCCCCATCCCGCCCCTGTAAAATCAATAAACAAAATCTTTAAAATACTCAAAGGAGAAAGTAATCTACCCCAACCCCAGTGCACACATGTAACACATATATGTACAGACAAAACACAGATCACACACCACACACACACACACATATATATACAACAGCATGATATATACCACATATACCACATACAACACACAATAGCACACCACACAAAATGCAGCCACTCAAAATACACAGCACATACAAAACACACGCGCACACACAATACCACACAGATCATACATACAACACACACATACATGTGTAAACTCACCCCTCTCCCCCGCCTTCCTGCTGCTTTTGGATGCTGTCAGTTGAATGTTTGGAGGCTTCCCGGTGCCACCCGAGGATACAGTTGAGGCTATACAGAGAAGCCCCACCCAAGTCAATGCCATTGACCTGGATTAGACGTGCTGGACCTGCCTGCTGCTACACTTCCTGTTCTGTAAGGAAAGAAAACTGTTTGCTATTTGCTGCTGAAATCAGCCTAATGAACCTGTGAACTAGATTACAGGTTGGTAGGACTATGTCTTATTTTTTACTTCTTTACTGCACCTAATGGATTGTCTTTTACAGACTACATGCTAATGACCTCTAGGTTGAATAGGTGAGTAAATGAAAGGGAGCATATGGCAGGGCTGGTGCAAGGAAGTGAAAAAGATCTGGTCTGTGCGTGATGCCTCCAGGGGAAAACAATAATAATAATAGCAATTAGTATTACATAGGCACTCATATTGATACTGGCACATATTGATTTGTTTGACTTTCACAATAATCTTATGAGATAGTGCTATTAATATCATCCCCATTTGATACACGAGGAAACATAAGACCCTGGTGCAAAATGAAAGGGAACACAAAATTAACAAAAAACTTTATGATAAACAAAATAATAAAATTTTAGATAAAGGCAGGATTTGACCCTGTACTTCTACAATCTGGCCTCACTTGCTTCACCCTAATCCCAGCTCTGAAATAAGACATTATTTATAAAAAAAAAAAAAAGGAGGCTCACCATAGCTTGCTAATATGACTTTTTAAAATACTGCATTAAAATAGTATCTATTGCCTGACCAGGCTGTGGCGCAGTGGATAAAGCGTCGAACTGGGATGCAGAGGACCCAGGTTTGAGACCCTGAAGTTACCAGCTTGAGCACAGGCCCATCTGGCTTGAGCAAAAAGCTCACCAGCTTGGACCCAAGGTCGCTGGCTCGAGGAACGGGTTACTCAGTCTGCTGAAGGCCCACGGTCAAGGTACATACGAGAAAGCAATCAATGAACAACTATGGTGTTGCAACGAAAAACTGATGATTGATGCTTCTCATCTCTCTCTGTTCCTGTCTGTCTCTATCTAAAATTTATATATATATTCAATTGATTAGTGGGTTTTGGGGTGCCTTCTTAAATTTTGTGCTCTAGGTAAATGCCTTGCCATCTTCACCACTGTCTCTGCCCTTAGTGGTGGAGACAGGACTTGAATCCAGCCAGCCTGACTCTCACCCTATGCTCTCAGGAGTGCAGGGGAAGGAGCACTGGGTTATCCTCGAGGTGCTTCCCATCGTCCCGGAAGACCTTGAGACGTGAGGAAAGCATTAATGCTTCTGCACTAGATAACTTGAAAAATACATCTCTACATGGCCTACATTATAATCATTTAAAGAAAAAACTTCTTTTTTGTTATGCTCATTTTAAAGATTAGGAAACAGATCCAGTGACAGTAAGCAATTTGCCTCAGTTTACACAACCAGCAAGTAGATGGACCAGAGTTTGATGTAAAACTTTACTTTAGAGCCGAGGTCTTTCTGTGACCCCTGAGAGTTTTTGTAGCACGCAGTAAGTGTATTTAGTGCAGTCAACTGAAACTAGACAAGTGCCGGCCTGGAATAAAGAATTTACTCTGGAAAAAAAAAAGCCAGAGATGCACAGAAGGGGTAAACAGAGACACATGCAGATCCAGGTGGGCCTGGGCAGGAGGAAGTGACTAATGGAAGGAAGGAGAAAGGGGGAAGGGATGCAGAGATGAGGGGAATAGTTTAGAAGATGCAGGGGAGACCCAAAGGATGCTCTTATTAGCAGAGGACTTAGAACTGACTGTGTAATTGTACCCTTCAATCTCAGTAACAACCCCACGAAGTATGGAGAATAGACAGCAGCACAGGTGAGAAATGTGAGGCTGGCTGTTAAGCAACTTGCTTGCCCAAGGTCACGCATTTTCAGTTGTGATGCCAAAACTTGCTGGGAGGTGAGTCCAGCGCTCTCGGGTGCATCGGCTGCTCCGATGGTGTAAACGTGTCCATCAGAGGCACCGTGCAGTCTGCAGCAGCAGCCATTGCAGAAGAAAGGAAGATGGAGGTGGGCAATGGAGAAATGCAGATATTCCCCTGGCCCACCATCCCCACTTTCTTTAAAGCTCAGGTCACTGGGCTGTTGCTTCTCAGAGCTTCTAGAAATTCCCACTCCCAGCCTTGGCTTCTCCTATTTGACCTTCTTTTACACCACCTTGAGGGTATATCTGACTTTTCCATGAATGTAGAAATCTATTGAGGGCGCTCAGGAGAGATTCTGATAATATGAATAGCAAGATCTTGCTGTCTCCCAGGTCTTGGTTAGGTAACTGTCCCTAAAACCTGTATAGGATAAGAGCAGAGCCAACACGCATGCTCAGAACACAGCGCCTAGCCTGTGTCAGGGTTCTGTCCACACTCAGCTCTTCCAGGTTGCAAACATGAACGTCTTCATCTGAACAGCTCCCTGTCTGCATTAATATGACTTCATTATTTCATTTGAAGAAGATTTGGCCCCAAAAGTTGCAACTTTCCCTTCCCAAAATGCAGTGATGGGATTCAAATAATTTAACAACTGGGTCGCTGCCCTAATGACCATTTTAAGTATTAAAAGTGATATACTAGAAGGTAGTTTATTATTTCATTGATATAATACTTAAATAAGAACAATAAAAGAGGCACACAAAACTAGATTATGTGTTAAGATAGAGTTTTAAAATATTAGTGAAAAAATATTAAATAATACCTGACAAAAGAAACCAATAAAATTGTTATTTAAGATACTTCCACATTACTTCTTGATTGGCATTCTCATCTGTGATTTTTTTCACTTATGGAAGAAATGGACAATACTACGGGTGCTCAGAATATGCTGCTGTGCAGATGAATGTTAAAAAAGAGTAAGAAGTGTAAATTTGCGATTTCCACATTGGGCAGCTGCCCAAGTGCCCACCATAGAGAGAACCCTGATTACAAATGCCACTTTAACAGCCAGTTTGCCAAACTCAACAAAAAATTAGGTATCAGTTTTGCTAAACAAGTTTAAACTGGCTGAATCCCATCACTTCTAAAATGTTACTGAAAGACCCATCAGCTTTTCCATAGGAAGCATCCAAGATCTTTTACACCCCAAGAATTTTTCAATCCTGCCTCAAAAGCATTGCCATCCTGTCAACAGCCCTACCCAACTACACCACTGTGCTTACACTCTGTACACCTCGCACAGGAGAATGAACACAGCTTTGTTTATCAGCAGACTGTTTGGGTGATGTTTTTGGGGAGCTGGAATTTGATAACACAGAAATAAAAGAGAAAAAGAGAGAAGAAAGAAAGAAAAGTGACGGTAGGGACATTTCACTTGGGAAAAGTAATCATATCTTGCAGTAGTAGTGACAGTTAGGGCCCAGTGTCGACATGGGACATGGGACTTTCTTGTTTGCACAGCAGGAACATGAGGGTCAGTTACATGCAATTCCCAGGTGAAATGTGTTGCCCTTGTGTGAACTGTGTAGGAAGATTGCAAACTTGGTTCCCCATCCTCCAGGGAGAAGGGGAAGTTATATTTGCTAAAGAATGACTTTCAGTTTCTTTCTCTCTCCATTCAGGAAAAGTTTCACTTCTTCAGATTCCATAACCCACATCTCATTTCCTTTCCTAAGCCAGTGTGTTGGCAAGGAGAGCTTACTGAGCTATTGGGGCTGTGCCCAGGGTCCTGTTGGGTCTCCCAGCAACAGACACTGCTCACTCTACTGGCATCTGCTGCTTGTGGTCCCTCCAGCTTCTCTGGGCCTGGTGCTGCCCCTGCCAGCTTGCTCCATCTCCATCTCTAAGAACCAAGTCTGACCAAGACTCCCATTCACTCCCTATCCAGAAGTCCACTCTGTGGTCTTTCCCTACAGAGTTCAGGCTTCTCCCTCACAGGAGCTCACTTCACAGGAGTCCTCTGCATATGAGCTGCCATCGATGCCCTCCACAAGCCCCACATCAGTATGTGAGCTGTTAGTTACCTATCTTTTCATGTACAAGTTTGGTACTCATTGCACGCAAGTGGGATACCCATGTTGGATCAAGGGCACCCAGGAATTCTCTGCCCAGAATCTTGCATGGGAAGTAAACTAAAGACCTATTCTCAGTGTCCCTTCAACCTACTCCTATTCTCAGTGTCCCTTCAACCTACTCCCATGTCAACCCTCCCCCAAAATGTCATGCAGAAGAGTGAAGTCTCAGGGCTGGCCCACAGACTAGGGACTTTGTGTACAGAAATATAATTTCTCACAGTTCTGAAGATAGGAAGTTAAAGAGCAAAGTGTCAGAGGGTTAGTTTCTCCTTAGGTTTCTCTCCTTGGCTTGCAGATGACTGTCTTTCCCCTGTGTTCACTGGGTCATCCCTCTGTGTCAGTCTGTGTTCTATATGCCTAGTCTTATAAGAACACCAGTCATACAAGATTAAGGCCCACTCACATGACCTCATTACATCTTAATTACCTCTCTAAAAACCTTATCTCCAAATATAGTCACATTCTGAGATACAGGGGTTAGGACCCAGCATGTGAAATGTGGGGTGTGGGAGAGCACAATTTAACCCATCATAGTACCCTCCAATGTTATTTCCCATTTAGCCCATTGTGTTTTCTGTACATTCTCCAGGGGTCAATAATTCCATTTGTCCACTCCCTTTTCCTTTCTAGATGGACATTATTTTTCTCATTTCCTCTTTCTGGTTTTCCTTCTCTCTTTCCAAAATGGCAAAATTGCAGCCGTGGGACACGGCTTACAAGGGAAAGAAATGAGAAATGCAAAAGAAATGAGGAATCCATTAGCTAATATTTTTCACAGTATTACGGTATTTTCCTTACCTCTTTGTTGACTTAGAATACCCATACATAAGTCTGGCAAGGTGGCTGCAGACGGGAGATTGATTAAAAACCAACTTGCAGGATGAACAACAGGGCCTGCAAGGGCAGATATGATCCTAGAAAAACAAGGTGTGCTGATGCACCCCCCTGCCCCGGGGTCCCCTGGGCCATCATGGCCCTGCTTGCTCACCCTTCCTTCCTAGGCCTCTGCAGCGGGTTTACATGACAAAGGGAAAGTTTTTTTTGTGCCTCTGAGAGAATTTGCTCCTGGATTTAGCAACCATCTGGACCCCTGTGAAAGGCAAAACCATAGAAGAGGGAGACTTTCCCCCAACTGGAGATACACGCTGAGGCTCTCAGAGATTCTAGAACCAGGAGAGGACTTCTACATGGGGCGAAGATTCTGCGGTGACCAAATGAGTTTAGCAAGCTAACAAAAATTCAGATCTCAAACGTTGTGACCTCTTTTGTACCCCCAGGCTGTGAGGGCTAGTGATATACAGTTTCTTTGAATTGGAATGAAAAAGAAAAGATGTGAAGAATAAAAGGACGCCTGGTTAATTGACAATATTTTTACGGCCATTTGTTCTTTAATAAGCAGTTCTAAGACCATTTACTACATGACTTTTGACTTACTATCCCTTTCAACTCTAATAAAATGTGTTTTTTATATGCAATGTTTATACTTTTACTTTCTATTTTTACTAAACTAGAGTAGTTGTTAGTATTTGATGATGAGCATGAGAGCAGCGGAACTTTTTTTAGACTTTTTTAAGGTATCTGATCGAGCTTGTCAGCTTCTTTCTCAGAGCTTCATTACCGCCTCTCTGAACGACTAGAGAGTGCTTTCATACTTGTGGCAAGCATGAAGTGGTAATGAAGTCCTCCTAATCAGAAAGTGGCTGAACAGACTTGCAGAAACAATGGCTGCCTTACTGAGTTATGACGGACTAACAGCTCTCCTGAGTGAGATTACAGGGATGTAAATGTGTATACTGGCTAAAATAGGGACCCTGTTAAATTAGCACAAACTCAGGTTTAAACCACATTTTATGCTGGATTTTCGCAAATACAATGAAAAACTGTGAGTGGAAATTTTAATTGTCTGTTAGAAATAACTTAAACACTATATCAATTATTCCATTTGTAACTGAAAGACTTTATAAAATCATGTCTTAAAGCTGAAAAGACACAGATAGCATCTTAATTATTTAAATTGTCTTAAATCTGAAAAGAAATAAATAACATTTATTTATATTACTTATCAAAACTTATTCATAAGGATTTATTAAAAGAACAGCAAATATTGATATACTACTGGTAAGACCAAAATATTTTGACTAAATTTTCTTAAGAAATTAGAAGTTTAGTTCAGTAACTGTCAATAATAAATTTGAGAAAAATTATAAAATACCAAGAAAGAAACACATATTCAATTTTTCCTTTCAAAATTTTCTCCAAGTGTGACCAGTACTTAGAGATTGGTGATATTCTTTCTTAATTGCTTTATTCATCTAAGTTGAAAATTATTTTGCATAATTCTAAATTAATATATAGCAAGAGAGAACAGAATCTCAGAAGCCTTTAGAAATTAAACTGAAAAAACCCAAAGGCTAAAATTACATAGATCCACAAACTGCACAGAGAAATCAAATCAATAAGATTTGTTTCTTTTTTTTTCAATTTTTTAAAAAAATTATTCATTTTAGAGAGGAGACACAGAGTGAGAGAGAGAGAGAGAGAGAGAGAGAGAGAGAGAAAGGGAGGAGGAGCTGAAATCATCAACTCCCATATGTGCCTTGACCAGACCAGTGCAGGGTTTTGAACTGGCGACCTCAGTGTTCCCAGGTCGACACTTTATCCACTGCGCCACCACAGGTCAGGTCAAATCAATAAGATTTGATCATCTAATGGGAAAGAGTTGACAGAGAAGGAATAATTTCTTTCAGACTCTAGTAGTCATTGAATATGAGCATGTATTAATGACATATATTCACAACTTAATTGCATTCACTTAACAGGTGAACTATTAAATAAAATCTAAAAATGTAAGCCATAAAAGTTGGTCAATTTTTACTATTAACTCACTATTTTATTTCTTCAGTCAATAAAATGCATGAAGAGAAGATCAAGCATAAAACTTGGAAGTGAAGCATTCAGAATTGTTTTGAGTTTTCAGGTAGAAATACAAATCTAATAATCCATGGTTAGCGACAGTTTCTGATATACACACCCAGAAACTTTAGTTTCAAAATAATTAGTTATCATTACATTAACAGAACCTGATGGGTCAAAAGAAAGAAAACAAACAAAACTTAACCTGTGTAATTTCTGGAATGGGATCTAAATTCGGAGTCCTGGTTATGTCCGGCAGGGGTTATCTGCATATCAATTCTGCTCAAACCTTTTCAAATGCACCTGTCCTGACTACAGAAATGCCTGGGTGTGAGAAGAACTCAATGTTTCCGGCCCATGAGTTAATATAACTTATTGCACATTTATTTGATTTTAATACACACTGTGCCTCCTTGATGACCTTGGATCTTTAATTTGTTTGTTGTTGTTTTCTACCTATATATGTGCTTTCAAAAACTTAGTTATGAGGACAAGAAAAGAAAGCATGTTTTGAAAAAATAACATCTTTCCAATTATTACAAATGAGACCATGTTGCCATAATAGACAATTATTAAGATTAAGATGGAGAGACAATAGAGAGCTTTTGATTCCAACAGTCTAGGTGTAAATACCTTGACCAATTCTTCTACTTACAGGAACTAAATATGTTAGGTTACAAAATAATTACAACATTGATAAACTAACAAGAAATTAATGCAAACATATAGGCCAAAAGCCAAGTGAAAGTAGAATCTGAAATAGAAAGTAGATAGGAGGCAGGTTTTAGCCCTGAGTACATTTGCCAAACCTGATGCTCTGGTCTTCAGTTTTCATGACTAATCCAAGACAGAGAATCTAATAGAAGCATCTCTTGTGTTAAGCTGAAATCTTAAATTATTTCCCACTTATTGTCAGGATAGAGTAGAGGTATTGGTCCCCCACTCCTAGAGGACTTCAAGGCCAGTTGCCTAGCTTAAGTCCTTAGATTAGAAAGGGAATAAATCATCTTTAAAGACTTATTTATACCAGGTGGCCTTAGGCAGGTTTGCACCTTGAATTCACCGATTTAGTAGCCCAGAACTTTCTGAACCATAATTTAGTTTGCAGTAGTCCAGGGTTGTAGATACCCTGAGATAATTGGCAAAAGCCAACCAAAGTTGTCTTTAGAAGCATTTACCTTCAACTGAGCCCTCAAATGATTACTTCATACTAAATCCAAGAAATATGAACTCAATGTTAAAAAAAATTACAAAACAGGCCCTGGCCTGTAGCTCATTCAGTTAGCATGTTTTCCTGAAACACCAAGGTTGTGAGATCGATTCCTAATCAGGGCACATACAGGAAGTCACCAATGAGTGCACATCTAAGTAGAACAACAAATAAATGTCTCTCTTTCTTTCTCTTCCTCTCTCCATACCTCTCTCTCCCTCCCTCTCTTCCTCCCTCCCTCTTTCTCCCTTCCTCTCTCTCTTTAAAATTAATAGAAAAAAAATCACAAAACACACAAGGAATCAAGGCACCACAATTGAGAGCCAATAATAACTAAGGCAGCAGAATCATATTGACAGACATGCTCAGGTGGCTGAATTCACCCTGCATAGAGAAATAAGAGTGAGGCACAGAGCCAGGACTTTCTGTGACTTTGGAAAGAAGACTGGTCTTGAGCTTATAGTGGCTTGATCATTTTTTTTTTTTTACAGGGACAGAAAGAGAGTCAGAGAGAGGGATAGATAGCGACAGACAGACAGGAATTGAGAGAGGTGAGAAGCATCAATCATTAGTTTTTCATTGCCGTTGCAACACCATAGTTGTTCGTTGTTGCTTTCTCACATGTGCCTTGACCGCGGGCCTTCAACAGACTGAGCCACCTCTTGCTGGGGCCAGCGACCTTGGGTCCAAGCTGGCAAGCTTTTGCTCAAGCCAGATGGGCCCGCGCTCAAGCTGGCGAGCTCGGGGTCTTGAACCTGGGTCTTCCGCATCCCAGTCCGATGCTCTATCCACTGCGCCACTGCCTGGTCAGGCTAGCGGCTTGATCCTTTTACAGATTTTTTCCCAGTTCTAGGTTGGAGAAAGTGAACCCGTAGATACATATTGAAACCTTACACACACATACCTGGCCCCTCTTCCACATCCCAGTCCGATGCTCTATCCACTGCGCCACTGCCTGGTCAGGCTAGCGGCTTGATCCTTTTACAGATTTTTTCCCAGTTCTAGGTTGGAGAAAGTGAACCCGTAGATACATATTGAAACCTTACACACACATACCTGGCCCCAGTAGATGCAGCCACAAAAGGTGAACAATGTGATAACTCCAGACAAGTAACCCAAGGTCCATTACACACAAAGTCTGACTTTGCCCTTTACTTGAACCCCAGCCAACTAGACCTAAAACCAATACTCCTAGCAGAGGAGTTCAGACGAAACCAGAGATCAACCCAACTAGTCACACAAGTAGCACAGCAAAAGGGGGATACTGGCAGTCAGCAAACCCAGCTGAGAAAACTCCATCACAGGGCAGCCCCTGCACAGTGTTCGTACACAGTAACCAAGGTTTACCCTTAGAGTCACCCAGCCTGAAGGGTTAACTCCACCCATGAAAGAGCTAATAGTATTCAAGTCTCAACTACAACAGGAGAGTGCACATAACCCACAAGAAACATTTCTGGAAGAAGAAACTCAGGTGGTCTGGGAGATTGTGCCACTGAACCTAATAGACTACTTCAAAATAAAGATATAACAAGTTGGGTGTCATAGTAGATCTATCTAACACACGGAAACATAATAGGGAGACAAAAATATGCCCCAAATGAAAGAACAAGAAAAATCCCCAGCAAAACAATTAAGTGAAATGGAAGCAACCAAAATACCAAGTGCAGAGTTTAAAATAATTACTATAAGGATGCTCAAGGAAAGAATGGATGATCTCAGTGAGAAATTAAACAAGAGATAATAAACATTAAAAAGGACATAGAGCCTGGCCAGATGCTGGTGCGGTGGATGGAGCGTCGAACTGGGACGTGGAGGACCCAGGTTCGAGACCTCGAGGTCACCAGCTTGGGCATGGGCCCATCTGGCTTGAGCAGAAACTCACTGGCTTGGATCCAAGGTCACTGGCTCGAGCAAGGGGTTGCTTGGTCTGCTGAAGGCCCACAGTCAAGGCACATATGAGAAAGCAATCAATGAACAACTAAGGTGTTGCAGTGAAAAACTGATGATTGATGCTTCTCTTCTCTCTTTGTTTCTGTCTGTCTGTCCTTATCTATCCCTCTCTCTGACTCTCTCTCTCTGTCCCTGTAGAAAAGAAAAAAGAAAAAGAACATAGAAACCATAAAAAAATCAGTCAGAAATAATGAATACAACATCTCAAATGAAGTATATATGAGAAGGAATCAATAGCAGGATAGATGAAGCAGAGGATCAGATCAGTGCTTTAGAGAACAAGATAACAGTAAGCACCCAAAGTATTTAAAAGAAAAGAGAATTAAGAAAAATGAGGAAAGTCTAAGGGACCTTTGGGGCAGCATCAAGTGTGACAACATCTGTATCATAGAGGTATCAGAAAGAGAAGAAAGTGAGCAAAAGATTGAGAACCTGTTTGAAGAAATAATGGCTGAAAACTTCCCCAACCTGGTAAAGGAAAATGTCATACAAATTCAAGAATCACAGAGAGGATGAATCCAGTCAGGATGAACCCAAAGAGACCCCACACCAAGACACATTGTAATTAAAATGTCAAACATCAAAGACCAAGAGATCATCTTAAAAGCTTAAGAGAAAAACAATTAGTAACCTACAAAGGACTCTTCATAAGGCTGTCAGCAGATTTCTCAACAGAAACACTTCAGGCCAGAAGGGAGTGACAAGAAATATTCAAAATGATGAAAAGCAAGGACATACAATCAAGACTCCTCTATGCAGCAAGACTATCATTCATGATAGAAGGTAAATAAAGAGCTTCCCAGACAATAGAACAACAACAACAACACTAAAGAAGTTTATTACCACCAAATCAGTATTGCAAGCAATGTTAAAAGCCTTTCTCTAAGATGAGGTTAAAAAAAAAAAAGAATTAGAGAGAAACTTAAGTATAAGGAATAAAATGGCAATAAATAACTATCAGTAATAACCTTAAATGTAAATGATTTAAATGCTCCAATAAAAGACAGGGTAGCTGAATAGATAAGAAAACATGACCCATTTATAAACTGTTAAAAAGAGATTCACCTTAGAACAAAAGATACACACACAGAGACTAAAAATGAAGGATAAAAAAAGGAATTCCATGCAAATGCAAACAAACAAACAAGAAGCTGGGGTATCAATTTATATTTGACAAAAATAGACTTTAAAACAAAAGCTATAATAAGAAACTAAGAAAGTCAATACATAATACTAAAGGGGTAGATCCAACAAGAGGATATAACCCTCATTAATATATATGTACCCAACATAGAAGCTCCTAAATATATTTTTAATATCTTGAAATACCTTAAGGGAGAGATTGACAGCAATACAGTTATAAAAGGAGATTTTAACATACCACTGTCATCAATGGATAGATCTTCCAGACCAAAAAAAAAAAAAAAAAAAAATTGACAAAGCTATGGCTACCTTAAATGACACACTGGATCAGATGGATTTGATTGTATTTAAAGAACATAATCCCAAAGCAGCAGAATGTACATTCTTCTCAAGAGCACGTGGAACATTCTCAAAGACTGACCACGTGTTAGGGCACAAAATAAGTTTTAACAAATTCAAGGAGGTTGAAGTCATATCAAACATCTCCTCAGACCAAAATGGTGCAAAACTAGAAATAAACAATTAAAAGAAACAACCCTGAAAAACAACAAACACATGGAGGCTAAGTAACATATTATTAATTAATAAATTGTGTCAACAATGAGAAAAAGGAAGAAATAAAAAATTGTATGGAAACTAATGAAAATGAACACACACCCTGCCAGTTTGGCTCAGTGGTAGAGCATTGGCATGGCATGTGGATATCCTGAGCTTGATTTCCTGTCAGGGCACACAGAAGAAGTGACCATCTGCTTCTACACCCCTCTCCCTCCCCCTTCCCTTTTTCTCTTTCTCTCTCTTCCCCTCTCACAACCATGACTCAATTGGTTAAAGCACATTGCTCCAGGCACTGAGGAGGGCTCTGTGGAGCCTCCACCTCATGTGCTAAAAATAGATAAGTTGTGAGCATGGCCCCAGATGGGCAGAATATCAGTCCCAGACAGTAGTTGCCAGGTGGGTCTCAGTTAGAATGCATGAGAAAGTCTCTCAGAGAAGAAGAAGAGGAGGAGGAGGAGGAGGAGAAATACATACATATATACATAAAAGAAAAAAAGGAAATGAATAAACACAACCAAAAATCTATGTGCTACAACAAAAGTAGTCCTGATAGGGAAGTTCATAATATTACATGCCTACCTCAGAAATCAAGACAAATTTCAAATAAACAATTTAATCCTACATTTAAAAAAAAAAAAAAAAAACTAGAAAAAGAACAGAAAACAAAGCCCAGAGTAAGAAGAAGGAAAGAAACAATGAAGATCAGAGTGGAAATAAACAACACAGAGACAAAAAAAAATTATCTCAATGAAACCAGGAGTTGGTTCTTTTCAAAAATAAACTATTTGAAAAGATGAATCTTTAATCAGACTCGTCAAGAAAAGAAAAAAGTGGAAGAACCCAAATAAATAAAACCATAAGAGAGAGACAAGAAGTAACAACTGATACCAAAGAAATACAAAGGATTGTAAAAAATACAATAAAAAAATTAAAAGTCGAACTGCCTTTTGACCCGGCTATCCTATTTTTAGGAATATACCCTAAGAACACCATAACACTGTTCAAAAAGAAGAAATACGACCCCATGTTCGTGGCAGCATTGTTCACAATAGCGAAGATCTGGAACCAGCCCAAGTGTCCGTCAGAAGACGAGTGGATTAAAAAGCTTTGGTACATATATACTATGGAACACTACTCAGCCATAAGAAACGATGACATCGGATCATTTACAACAAAATGGATGTACCCTGATAACATTATACGGAGTGAAATAAGTAAATCAGGAAAAAAAAAACTGAGAACAGCATGATTTCATACATAGGTGGGACATAAAAGTGAGACTATGAGACATGGACAAGAATGTGGTGGTTACAGGATGGGGGGAGGGAGGGGAGGGTGGGGGGAAGGAGGGGAGGGTGGGATAGGGAGAAGGGGAGGGGCACAGGGAAAACCAGATAGAAGGTGACAGAGGACAATTTGACTTTGGGTAATGGGTATGCAACACAATTGAATGATAAGATAATCTGGAGATGTTTTCATTGTACATATGTACCCTGATTTATTGGTGTCACCCCATTAAAGTTAATAAAAAAAATACAATCAACAACTAATATGCCAAGAAGTTGGAAAACCTGGGTAAAATGGACAAATTCCCAGAAACATGTAATCTTCCAAAACTGAATCAAAAAGAATCAGAAGACTTAAATAAACCAATTAAAACAGATTAAATTAAAGCTGTAATTAAAACAGTCCCAACAAACTAAAGTCCTGGACTGGATTGCTTTTTAGGTGAATTTTATCAAACATTCAGAGAATAACTAACACCTATCCTTTTCAAACTTCTCAAAAAATTCAGGTGGAGAGAAGACTCCCAAGCTCTTATAAGGCCAGCATTATCCTAGTTCCAAAATGAGATAAAGACACTACAAAGAAAGAAAATTATATACCAGTATCATCAATGAACATAGATACTAGAATCATCAACAAAATGTTAGCAAACTAAAGCAATCAATATATTACAAAGATTATACCCCGTGATAAAGTATGATTAATTCCAGGGATGCGAGGTTGGTACAATATCCTCATTTCAATTAATGTGATACAACTTAAAAACAAAATGAAGGATAAAAACCACATGATTATATCAATAGAAGCAGAAAAAGCATTTGATAAAACCAGCACACATCTTTGGTAAAAACTCTCAGCAAAGTGGGAATAGAAGGAACATAATTCAATAGAATAAGGCCATATATGACAAACCCACAGCCAACATCATACTCAATGGGAAAAACTACAATCATTTCCTTTCAGATCAGGAATAAGACAGGGATGTCCACTATCACCACTATTATTCAACATAGAACTGAAAGTCCTAGCCACAGTAATCAGACAAGAAAAGGAAAATAAAAGGTATTCATATTGGAAAGGAAGAAGTAAAGCTGTCATTACTTGCTGATGG
This sequence comes from Rhynchonycteris naso, assembly GCA_037038555.1. Lineage (NCBI taxonomy): Eukaryota > Metazoa > Chordata > Mammalia > Chiroptera > Emballonuridae > Rhynchonycteris > Rhynchonycteris naso. The sequence goes on along the minus strand of CM072999.1, from coordinate 178,069,446 downwards.
TATGATACTGTATGTAGAGTACCTTTAATATTCCACCAACAGCTACTAAGACTGATAAATGAATTCATTTAAGTAGCAGGATACAAAATAATATCCAGAAATCAGTGGCATTTTTATACACCAATAATGATATATCAGAAAGGGAAACCAAAAACAAACAAAAACAGTACCATTTACAAGTGCTTCAAGAATATAAAATAAAATACCTAGGAATAAATTTAACCAAGGATGTAAAAGATCTGTACTTGAAAAATTATAAGACACTAAAGAAATTGAAGATGATACAAATAAGTGGAAGTATATAATGTGTTCATGAATAGGAATAATTAACATCATTAAAATGTGTATGCTACCTAGATCAATCTATGGATTTAATGTAATTCCTATCAAGATACCAATGCTGCCCAATTTCACAAAACTAGAAGAAATATTACAAAAATTTATATGGAACCACAGAAGACCTCAGATAGCAAAAGAATCTTGAAAAAGAAGAACAAAGTGGGAGGAATCCCACTACTTGATATCAAACTATATTACAAGGCCATAGTAATCAAAACAGCATGGTTCCAGCATAAAAACAGACATATAGGTCAATGGAAAAGAGTAGAGAACCCAGAAATCAACCCACACCTATATGGTCAATTAATATCTGACAAAGGATGCAAAAATATACAATGTGGTAAAGATAGTCTATTCAATAAATAATGTTGGAAAAATTGAATGGATATGTGAGGGAAAAAAAAAGAAAGAAAGAAAAAGAAAGAAGTTAGACCACCTTCTTACACCATACACAAGAATAAACTTGAAATGGCTTAAAGACTTAAATGTTAGGCTCAAAACCATACAAATCCTAGAAGAAAACATAGGCAGTAAAATCTCATAGATTTCTTGTAGCAGTATTTTCTCCGATATGTCACTAGGGCAAGGGAAACAAAAAACAAATAAACAAATGGGACTACATCAATCTAAAAAGTGTTTGCACAACAAAGGAAACCATCAAGAAAATGAAAAGACAACTCACTGAATGGGAGAACATATTTTTCTATACATCTGATAAGAACTAATATTAAAAAAAAATTACAAGAAACTCATAAAACTCAACAAACATACACACAAAAAATTTCAGTAAAGAAATAGGCAAAGGACCTGAATAGACACTTCTCCAGAGTCATACAGATGTCCAAGAGACATATGAAAATATGCTCAACGTCACTAATCATTGGAGAAATGCAAATCAAACCCACAATGAGATATCACCTGACACCTGTTAGAATGGCTATCATCAATAAATCAACAAATAGCAAGTTTGGTGAGAATGTAGAGAAAAGAGGACCCTTGTGCACTGTTGGTGGGAATGCAGATTGGTGCAGCCACTGTGGAAAGCAGTATATAGTTACCCCAAAAATTTAAAAATGAAACTGCCTTTTGACCCAGCAATTCCACTTCTGGACCTATATCCAAAGAAACCTGAAACACTAATTCAAAAGAATATATGCACCCCTTTGTTCACTTCAGTGTTATTCACAGTAGCCAAGATTTGGAAGCAGCCCAAGTGCCCATCAGTAGATGAGTACATTGCAAAGCTGTGCTACAGCTTGACCAGGCGGTGGCTCAGTGGATAGAGCGTCAGACTGGGATGCGGGAGGACCCGGGTTCTGGACGCCGAGGTCGCCAGCTTGAGCGTGGTTCATCTGATTCGAGCAAAAGCTCACCACCTTGGACCCAAGGTCACTAGCTCGAGCAAGGGGTTGCTCAGTCTACTGAAGGCCCACGATCAAGGCACGTGTGAGAAAGCAATCAACGAACAGCTAAGGTGTCACAAAGAAAAACTGATGATTGATGCTTCTCATCTCTCTCCATTCCTGTCTGTCCATCCCTATCTATCCCTCTCTCTGACTCTCTCCCTCTGTCTCTGTTTTTTTTGTTTTTTTGTTTTGTTTTGTTTTTTTTTTAAAGTGCTATATTTACACACTGGACTACTACTCAACCATAAAAAAAAAATAAGGAAATCTTATGTTTTGTGACAACATGGATGGACCTGGAGATTATTATGCTAAGTAAAATAAGCCAGTCAGAGAAAGACATGTACCATATCATTTCACATATACATGGAATCTAATGAACAAAAAAACTAACAAACAAAATAAAAACTAACTAATAGTGAAAACAGATTGACACCTCTCAGAACGGGTGGGATTTGGGAGGCTGGGTGAAAATGGTAGAGGGATTAAGTAAAGAAAGAAAATTTATAGATAGAGACAACAATGTGAGGATTGCAGGAATGAAGGGGGTAGTCAGAAGTGGAGGTGGCCTCTCCATACTCCCAGCATTGTCTCCTGAATTCAGGGAGACTGTCCAGCCATTCCTGGTTGCTCTTTCCTTCAGGCAGTAAGCAGGCAATGGTAGGACCACCTTACTTGTTTCTTCCATTTTTGTAATCATTGAGCTGGTGTTGAAGGTCTGAATGTCATCATTTTATGTATTTTTCCTGCTTTTCAGATGTCCCATCTTGACGACAAATGAATGTCTCACATTCACTACTTGTACAGAATTTGATTTCAATCATTTGGTCTTTTCTGCTTGCCTTTTTACTTCTAATAAGATGCTAGGATTTCATTAAATCAAAGCCATGTTAAATGGAGATTTAGAATTCGGAGGAAATAAGGAACAAAGTTAAGGAAAAAATGTTCAACATGTCTTTACTGGATTACTTCTAACTGTATGGCGTCCTACCAAAAATAGCTTTCCTGAGACTTCAGGATTTCTCTGTGAAAGAGAGGACACCGATTTCTTTTGCTCTTTGCTTCTTCCTTCATTTATTTCCTGTTTCTTAAAAAAATATTTCCCCAACAAGACAGTTATGTTTGCTGTTTGGAAACTGTGTACTCGTGATTCTTTCCTCATGGCTACAGGCTTCCTGAGGCTGCCTATTCAACCATTTTGTCCTGATTTGAGAAGAAACGATAAAGCCATTAGCTGCATCCACTTAGGGATGATCGTACGAAACCTAGCTCTTGTTCTCAGCTTAGTTCAATGATGTGCTCTGTTTTCCTGAATGTGGTGATGCTTTATTTATGTTGGGAAGGTGGGCTGCTGTGCTGGCCTCCATTAGAACAGTTTGTGCCCTTGCAGGAGCGGAACGTTCTGGTATACTTGTGTCACACATATGCTACACAATGGAAGACTGAAGCTGGGAGGTTCAATGAAATGTCAGCTTGTGATAGGTGTGAAGCTGAGCTATGCTCCTCTATCTTCTTGAGAAATGTTACTATAAATTGATCTGTCATTTTGCAGAGCCACAGTCCTAATAAATATTTCATTCGAGGGTGATATCAGCTTTTACCCGGACATAGCAATCTCTGAAGACTCCAAATCTGATCTTATTCTTCGACTTCTGACTATCTTTTGAACTGCCAATCTAATCAAATGGTGACTTCTCCTTAATATAAGCCTAGCCACCGGCCTGTGGTGGCACAGTGAACAGAGCACCTACCATGAGCTCTGAGGTCCTCGGTTCCAAACCCTAGTCTTGCCCAGTCAAGGCACATACAATAAGAAATCAATGAACAACTAAAATGAAACAACAATGAATTGTAACTTCTCATTCCCACCCCCATACCTCTTCTCTCTCTGTAAAATCAATATCTATCTATCTATCATCTATCTGTCTATCTATATCTATCTATCTATCTATCTATCTATCTATCTATCTATCTATCTATCTATCTATCTATCTATCACAGTGGTTCTTAACCTGGGTTCTATCGAACCCTAGCGGTTCGATGAGTCGGTTTCAGGGGTTCGGAGAAGCCTCTGCTGCAGAGGCCAAAATAAAGTAATACTGTAATTTGTTGTGAGTTCATGCACTTTGTTGGTTTTATTCTTTGAGCAAGGTGATGTTCATGCATGGCTCATTTTGTGCACCAGTAAAAAAACATATACCTATGTCTTGAATTTGGAAACAAAATCATATTTTATTTATCACTAAAGAAGGGTTCGGTGAATGCGCATATGAAACTGGTGGGTTTGGTATCTCAAAAAAGGTTAAGAACCACTGATCTATCATCTATCTATCATCTATCTATCTATCTATCTATCCATCTATCTATCTATAAACCTAACCAAAGAAAGGGTTCTATATTGTTCATAGAGGTCAGCATGATGCCCAACCATGCCCTCACATGTGAAAAACAAAACAAAACAACCTAAGAAGTTGTGTAAAAGAAATAGAGACAACCATTGGTCAGTCTGCAGTTAGTGAGAACCCACCAAGTGCATGGACCAAGAATACAAAAAGAAAAAACTCTTCTCCATCTGTTCACATTGGGCTACATGATCCCTAATTGTGTTTCTTGTATTTAATTACCTTCTCGGTCTCCTCTTTGAGGCTGAGGCCAGAATATGTGGCTTTATATGACTGGTGGGGAGCCAGAGCACTGGTTCACAAACAGAGCTTTGCTCAAGAGTAACCAAGGTGTCTGTCTACATGTGCTATCTCTCTCTCCTGAACCAGCCCAGACACCCACCTCAGCTCTTCTTTGAGTTCAGATAAAAGCACTAGCAAGCACTGTTAACTTTGATGAACACTGGGCAGTGGAGAGGTAGGAGGTGTGTTAGATCACGTGCTCCTCAGCAAACAACAAAGCAGTTCTACTTTGATAGTAGTGTTCTCCAAAGTGACTGCTCAGCCACAGAGCTGGCTGCGGTGCCACTGCCTCTCACCTTCCCATAAGCCTGCTTCAGGCTCTCTGGATTCTCTCCCCTCACTCAGGGATCTTCACATGCCTTTCCCTTCTATAATGGAAAGAAATTCAGCATCGAACCAACAACTGTCCTCCGCCCCGACTTATCACTGTTGCTCAGCAGAACTATGACCTCTCCAATAGGTAATAGGTTCCAACCTCTGTAGAAGGCATTTTGGTGACCATCTTGCTACTTATTTACTTTGAGTCTCACTTTTAACCCAAAAACATTTTCAAAATATTCTTTTTAATCACATACAATCAGGGATTTTCCCAAAGAGAATTCTGATGAAATACATCTTCTCCATCACTTTACATTAGAGTTCAAAGTGCAAGGGCGGGTCACCATGAGGTCGATGACCAGAGAAGGCTAAAGGCAAATGTAGGAGTGGAGTTGAACACTGGCACAGAAGTAGGCTCAAGGAGTGGGAAGGAAAAGGGAGACCATTTCAAGCTATTTTTTTGAACTTCCAAGCTATCATGTATTAAGTCTTCCTTAGTAGAAGTATGACAGAAAGAGCCAGATATTTTTGTCACAGTCTCGATCATAAATTGGGTCTGATGATTTCTAAATCATTTTGGAAGATATCAAATCTGCACTCTAGAGCGTACCTAGAGAAGAATGCATGGGAGAGACTGCATGAATCCAAAGATGTGTGTCGTGTGATAGTGGTCATTGCAGTAAAAAAAACAAAAACAAAACAAAACAAACAAACAAAAAAACATATTGAATATATCTGTTAATTCTACTATATTATAGAATCACATTACATATGCCTACAAGGCAACAATTACATATGTAAAATTACACACACATACACAATACACTCATTCACTCACACTCATTCACACATACGCATTCACATTCAACATACTTGCACTCATTCACACTCAGTAATTTATATACATAGACACACACACATTTTAATAAGGCATCATCAGAATGTCCAACATGGCTAATATTTCTTTCAGTAATGGAATAACAAAGCAGGAATGCAAAACTTGAACACATGGTGATTTCAAAGTCTGGCAAGGAAAATCTAGTTACTATGCGTATTCTCTTTCCCTTGGCACAGTGCTCTGAAATTTACTCCAGAATATTACTGTATAGTTAAGACAGAAATCTTCAACCTCATTCCAACTTAAAACATCAACCATACACATAGGACCAGTTGCTTTAAATTTTTGTTTCAATGGACTTCTCCCATGAGGAATGCTAAGCGATGCAAAAATCCCAGACCATTTTGCATAAGGAGGAAAATATTTCTTATTTACCAGTAATAAATTGTATTGGGGTAACCAGGTAGCTATTTGAAAAAATAAAAATCTAACTAGGATCTTTACTTAATGCCTAACAAAACAAATTTCAGTTGGTTAAAAACTTTTAAGTCTTAAAAAGTTAAAACTGAAACCAATGTACTTACATAGAGAAGAAAACATATGAAAAGAATTTATAGTCTCTACAAGGAAATCATACAAAATTATATGACCCAAAGCACAGAAGCTATAAAAGAGGTGGCTTGCTATCTATCTAGTGAGACATGTAATTTTTCATGCTTTCCTGTACTGTGGCTTTGCCTGTCTCTTTCCGTTTCTTTTATCCCAAGTAGTTTTATGCGGATTCACAAAAAATGTGTGCTTCCCAAGGATTCTCATGGCACAAAGAATAAAATAGGGAGTACCTTAGCACTCTAAGACCACACAGACCTCATGGCAACCACTGATCTTATAAGAATCAAACAGCTTGTATCAGATCATTCTTCATAGGAATTTTAAGAAATTTATTTTACAAACTGTACAAGAACATGTGCACACACACACACACCACAGAATATCACAGGGTGTCAATCTGGTTTTTTTAAAATATTTTTTTATTGTTCAGTTACTGTTGACATATAATGCTATACTAGCTTCAGGTATACAACCCAGTGACTCGGCATTATAATAACATACTAAGTGATCATCACAATTAATCATACACTCATCCAACACTATACATAGTTACCAGAGTATCATTGACTCTATTCCCGATGTTTCACTCCACACCCCATGACCACTTTATCACCACCAATCTGCACCTCCTAAATAATTTCTTCACCCTTTTCACCAAGTCCCTAAACCCTCTCTCATCTGGCAACTATCAAAAATGCTCTCTGCATCCACAAGTCTGTTTCTGTTCTTCATATTCATTTATTTGTTTTTGTTTTTTTAGATTCAATTGTTGACAGATATGTATTTATTGGTATTTTATTGTTCATATTTTTCATCTTTTTTTCTTCTTAAAGAAGACCCTTTACCCTTTCATGTAATACTGGTTTTGGTAGTGATGAACTCCTTTAACTTTTTCTTGATGAGGAAGCTCTTCATATGTTCTTTATTCTAAATGATAGCTTTGTTGAGTAGAGTAATATTGGTTGCAGGTTCCTGCTTTTCATCACTTTGAATATTTCTTGCCAATCCCTTTTGGTCTGCAAAGTTTCTGTTGAGAAGTCAGCTGACAGTCTTATGGGAGCTCCCTTATAAGTAATTAACTGCTTTTGTCTTGCTGCTTTCAGATTCCTTCTTTGTCTTTAATCTTTGGCATTTTAATTATGATGTGTCTTGATGTGGGCCTCATTGAGTTCATCATTTTTGGAACTATTTGCACTTCCTGGACTTGTATGTCTATTTCCTTCACCAAGTTTGAAAATATTTCTGTCATTATTGTTTTTTAAATAGATTTTCTCTTTATTGTTCTCCCTCTCCTTTTAGCACCCCCATGACATGAATGTTGATATGCTTGAAATGGCCCCAGAGGCCTGACCAGGCAGTGGCGCAGTGGATGGAGTGACTGACTGGGATGTGGAGGACCCAGGTTTGCGAACCCAAGGTTGCCAGTTTGAGCACGGGCTCATATGGTTTGAGCAAGGCTCACCAGCTTGAGCCCAAGGTCACTGGCTTGAGCAAGGGGTTACTTGGTCTGCTATGGCCCCCCAGTCAAGACATATATGAGAAAGCAATCAATGAACAACTAAGGAGCTGCAACGAAGAATTGATGTTTCTCATCTCTCTCCCTTTCCGTCTTTCTGTCCGTCTCTCTGACTCTGTCTCTGCCACAGGAAGAAAAACAGAAAGAAATTGCCCCAGAGGCTTTATATACTATCCTTATTTTTTGGATTCTTTTTTGCTGTTCTGATTGGGTGTTTTTTTTCCGTATATTCCAAACCTTCTTTGGTTTTCAGATTTATTTACTCTAATGTTTGATTCCCTGTAAATTATTCTTTATTTCAGTTAGTATATCCTTTGTTTCTCACTGGTTCTTTTTTTATGGTTTTCATGTCCTTATTTATGCTGTTGAAGTTCTAAGTTCATCTACTCTTTCCTTAAGTTCATTGAGTATCTTTATAACCACTGTTTTGAACTCTGCATCTGGTAGATTGCTTCTCTCCATTCTGTTTAGCTGCTTTTCTGGAGTTTTGTCCTGTTCTTTCATTTGGGACATGTTTCTTTGTCTTCTCATTTTGGCTGCCATCATGTGTTGTTTCCATGTACCAGGCAGAACTGCTATGTCTCCTGGGCTTGGCAGAGTGACCTAACACAGAGTCCAGTGGAAAAGTCCCCTGTTCATCTGAGCTGAGCACTCCAGGGCACCCAACCAATAGGCTGTGTGGATCCTCCTGTTGAAGTTGAGCCTTGGTTGTTTTTTGACACATCAGGGAGGTATTTACCTCTAGGACAATCAGCTTCAAGGACTGGCTGTGACCACTATGGAGAATCAGTTGTATAAGGGCCCACCCTATGGAGCAGGACTTACTTTAGTAGAGCTCTGGTGTCCACTGTGTCTTTTCCTTGTATGTGTTGCCTGTGGAAGTGGCTGCATGGTACTTTGACATGGTCTAAAGCTACTCACCAGGTGCACTGGTTCTGGAGCCTCCCAGGATGTGCAGACAAAGCTCAGTTACTACCTGTGTTCTACTTAGGGCCATCTGGCATAAGCTACAAAATTATGTTAAGATGGGTGTTACTTGTGCTGAGCTTAGAGGCCCCAAGTCTGGCTGCCACTAAGGCTAGGTTGGGGCCACATAGCAAGAGGTATGGGTCCCATAGAGGCCAGATGCTGCTTGTTTAAGAGATCTTAGAAAAGTATGAATCATGAGCCAAGACAGGTCATTTGTATGAAAATCACTGAAAACAGTTTAGGTAAACCTGAAAGATGATAGGGCAGGTCTCAAGGGATCACCAGGCAGGGAAAACAATGATAGCCAGGTTGACAGAGACCTAGACACAGCACTCGCCTGTTGGCCTTTTGTGAGGAAGTACCCAGAGCTTGTCTAGGAGAAAGCACACACCCCTCAACTCTCACCACAATGCCAGACACCCTGATTTCTCCCTTCATGTCCTTGGTGCCCCTCAAGCTGCCACCCTAATGTGTAACCCAGAGGGTCCAAGTTCAAGTAAATCCTTGCATGGACCAGCTTGTTCTGCATCTCCATCTCTCCTACTAGTCTCAGTGTGGCTTCTTCTTTACAGCCTTGGTTGCAGGATTTCCTTTCAGCTAGATTTCAGTTGGTTCTGGGCGATGGTTGTTCTTTAGTTTTGATGTGGTTGTGAGGAGGCTCGAGTACATTTACTTATGCTGCCATCCTGACTGAAAAGATCTTACAATTCTCAAAAAATTCCTTTCCTCTCTTGGAACAAAACATTCAGATTATAAGCACGAATTGAACACTCCATGTCTGCATCCCTATTTCCACCTTTAGAATTGCACACATTCATAGAAAATCACAGAATAATGCTTTATCTTAAAATACTACAACAATAACAAATCTAAAAAATGAGGTGTTTCCATTTAAATTAAAATCATTAGATAGTAAATCTCCAAGCTAAAGAATATATTTAATTAAATGATATGAATACAGCTTAATTTATATTCCTAACTTTATTTTATGAATTCCCCAATTACACTGCACAGGGACCCACTAAACCCTGCTCTGTGTTGAAGAGCGATATTGAATAGGAAGATTCTAGACTTAGGGAATGTGAGTCTCCAGTCTTTCAACCCTCACAACATATACCATAACAGCGCACTATGCTAGATATGTTGGAAGTAGCCCATTGCATGTCATGAAGCATCTCCAGACTCAGAAAAGCTTGGCTTTTAATCCAGCCCAGGAAACATTTCATTTAAAAGCATTTCTTTCACTCTTGCCTGAATTATAGCTTTCAGTTTTAAATTCTGTCTGGTAGTTCCATGGAGAAATTAAAAAAAATAATTCTCTTACTAATAAGCTTAGTTAACATGTTTAGGGCAGTTAAGCATGTGTCAAGCCTTAAATTAAACACTATGCATGTACTAACTCACTTAACCTGAGGGACAGGTGGTTTTACCATTTTTGTTTCATCATGAAAAAGTCAAGATTGAGAAAGAATAAATAATTTGCCAAATGTATTATAAGAAAAAACAATGGTAGAACCAGTATTAAAACTCAGATTTGTCAAATACCGAAGTCCCTTCTTTTAACTATTACTTTTAACTATTACTTCTTTTAACTATATACTAAGTCAGACTGATAGTTCCACGTAGGTATATGCTTGTTAATAGGCAAGAGCCACAGTAATCAATTTTGAAAAAGTGCAACAATTAATAACAATAATAACTTAAATCTGTATAGTAAAGTATGGTCTACAGTGAATGATCGCATATGTTATCCCACTGAATAACTCCCTTCCAAGACCTGTGTCAATGGTTCTTGTCTCTATTTTATAATGAAGAAGCTGAAATTCAGAGGCAGAATGAGAAGGCCGGTTGCCCAGACAATCAGTGGAGGAGGTGGGTATCCAGCCAAGTCTACCTACTGCAAACTGAGTCCTCCATTCAGTCCCCAACACCATGATGACACATTTTCAGTAGTGTCCCCTTTATATTTCTGTGAGGAAAAGAAGGTTTAGAGGCTCCACATTGATACCCAGTGCTCTGCACGCAACCCAAATCTTCCCTTTCCTCCCTCAAAACTTGTCATAATTGTAGGGAGAGCAGGCAGTTAAACATTCCCTTCATGGAGCATCTTAGAGGTGCAAGGCAGGCCATGTTGGTGACCAGAATATTTTTATCCACCAACTAATGCCTGGAAAGTCAACCAATCATAAAATCATTTTGAAGATTTATTTAATTATTTACTTACTTACTTATTTAAAGATCATTTTGAAGAATTAATTCTGCTGAGAATATAGTATCACTGAGCCTGGGCAGGCGGTGGAGTAGTGGATAGAGCATCGGACTGGGACGCAGAGGACCCAGGTTTGAAACCCCAAGGTTGCCGGCTTGAGCGCAGGCTCATCCTGCTTGACTACAGGCTCACTGCTTGTGTGTGGGATCATAAACATGACCCCATGATTCCTGGCTTCAGCCCAAAGGTTACTGACTTGAAGCCCAAGAGGTCACTGGCTTGAGCAAGGGGTCACTTGCTCTGCTTTGCCCCTAGTCAAGCCACATATGGGAAAGCAATCAATGAACAACTAAGGAGACTAAAAGGCCACAATGAAGAATTGATGCTTCTCATCCCTCTCTCTTCTTGTCTCCCTGTCCCTATCTGTCCCTCTCTCCGTCTTTCTGTCTCTGTCAAAAAAAGAAATATATCATTGAGATGGGTAGTATATTAAAGTGTTTTCAGGAAAGGGCCATGTACTAGTGGTATTTTGCTGACTGATCAGGAGTTAAGAATGCTGAGATTCAAATCCAGCCATGGCTTTGTGATTGGCTGTGTGGTTCTATGGGCATCACACAACAGCACCAGATCTCAGTTCAGCTATCTGCAAGTTCAGAGGCAGTACAGTAAACCCAAGACCTGGGGTTCCTCTCAGCTTTAGCATGTTAGGTTTTTGTTAAGCTTTGTTGTACTTTGTTGGTGTTTAGATTTTTCAATTGTTTTGAATTGAGATTAGAATCAACAATGGAAAAATACAGACTTCTGTTTGATAATGTACTAGAGAATCTTTAGTGTCTACTCATTAAAAAATAATTTCCTTAGCTCTAAAAAGATAGTTGTAGAACATTCTGGCAGAATTTTATATAGAAGAACTTGACTGTAGTCTATTTCAAATGATACTTTTTGAAGTTGTTGAAAACAAATCTTTTTTGAATACTATTCTAGAAAAAGATGATGCTTTATCAACTTAATTAAAAGTGCTGTCATATTTCTATAATGACTTTGAAAGACAATCACTGTCCCAAATCCTTCCAAGCACTTACCCTCAGTGATCAACAAACCTTATTTTTCTACATATTTACTATGTACACTTCCTTTTCTTCTCATGTCTTTTTCTCACTCTCCATATATTTTCTATTCATTCCTTTCACCGTCTGCTCTACTATTTGGAAAATAGTCTGGGGCCCAGTGTCGCATAAACTTCAAAAATACACAGGAGGTTTATTGTGTAACTTGGGCTAATCTAGACAGTTGGTAGAAATGCTGAATCTGTTAAGCCTGCAAAACCCCATTCTTGAGATTATGCTAAGCTTGCAATTAGTTAATAAAAATCATTACACTGCAAAGAGTCTATTCCGTCCTCTAATCGAAGATTCAATTTTCCACCTGCCTTTCCGCATCATCTAGTCTTCTTCCTTGCTGCTGCTCTTGGGCAGTGTCTGTAATCTCCGTGCCTCCCCATAACAGATGCCATAGTGTCTTACACATAGCAGCAATGCTGGGTTGAATAAGAGACAGAGAAATAGAAACACTGGGTATTTAGTGCAGTGGCTACACACAAACAGATTGGACAGCGAGGAGGAAGAGAAAGCCAAACAGATATGGTGCCTTTGATGCTGACTGCCTAGTTTTCCCTGTGTACTTCTTGATTCCCATTTTGCCTGCCCCAATTGCTCTTAAGTAAGTCACTGCTGTATTTTCATATGGGAAGGGAGAAGTAAGACAATGAAAATAATAGTGGCCTTTGTTTCTAGAGCTTGTCCTAGGAGCCAGACTCTGTGCTGAAGCATCTCCAGTCCTTACAACAGTTCTCCAGTTGTCAGAGAGACTTGAGGCTCCAGGAATGCAGGGCCAGAAGGCAAGCTGCATCTTTCCTACTCATTTCGAAAAAAGGCAGTTTTTTTTTTTAAACTAAGAATCAATTTAAGGAAGTATTTCTCAAAGGTAAGGGTAGAAAACATGAGCATTTGTACACATTTCAAAAGAATCAGGGACTTGACAAAAGAGTAAAAAAAACAGAAATATGATTCCCAAGCTACTGTAAGAAAAAACTGCAACCCCCAGGCTGAATAGTTATATGTCAAATATGCTCTTCTACCTATCCTCCTTAGCCTTCCATGTCCACCTCTTTCATACCCTTTTTAACTAAAAGTCAACACAACTTCTTTGAGGACAAATATGGCCAAGGGGAGGTGGTACATAAAAAAGAAGCTCACACAGTGATGAGAAGTCACTGTTAATTAGAGACATCGGCCTCCATGTTGCTTCATATGAGGCCATGTGGCAATATGTCCTGGCCATTGGTAATGAAATAATTATTGCCCTGGGATACAAAATCCCTTGAATAATTTAAAGTATAGCCCTTCCTTGCTGTCAGTAACATATCTCAAAGAGATGGGTGGGGTGGATGAGTGCTGGGTGCTGGGTGGGTTGTGCTCTCTGGGTCCGCTGGTGCATCTTTTTAGCCTTTCTGAGATTTTAACTATAAGCTTTTCTACCTAGCAATACTGTTTCTCCACTTGGTAAATGAATCCTTCCAAATTATCTAAGAAAAGCGTAACTTTTGAAGTTCCTAAAATAGCTATCTTCCCTCTCCTTACTATTCTTCCCCTCCCCACCTCTCCCTTTCCTTCTCTCTCCCCTCTCAACCCACCCAGCTCCCTTCTTCTCCACCATCATTCTTTTTCACCTCTATTTTCTGGGCTCTATTGAGTCACTTTTCAAATTTCTTTATCTAGGCTTTTATATTTTTTGTGTTTTCTTTACCTTCTCTTTTTCTTAAAATCATCTTGTTCTTAAACACTTTTCTACATGCATTGCAAAATGGCTGCCCAGTGCATATGCAGAAATAGCACTACATTCAATGAAGCACTCAAGAGGCATTCTTAGAAATATCTTTATTACAAGTGTTCTTTTTTTAAAATTTTGTATATTTTTTTAAATTTATTTTAATGGGGTGACATTAATAAATCAGGGTACATATGAACAATGAAAACATCTCCAGGTTATCTTATCATTCAATTATATTGCATACCCATCACCCAAAGTCAAATTGTCCTCTGTCATCTTCTGTCTGGTTTTCCCTGTGCCCCTCCCCTTCTCCCTATCCCACCCTTCCCTCCCTCCCCCCTACCCCATAACCACCACACTCTTGTCCATGTCTCATAGTCTCACCTTTATGTCCCCCCTATGTATGAAATCATGCTGTTCTCAGTTTTTTTCTGATTTACTTATTTCACTCCGTATAATGTTATCAAGGTACATCCATTTTGTTATAAATGATCCGATGTCATCATTTCTTATGGCTGAGTAGTATTCCATAGTATATATGTACCAAAGCTTTTTAATCCACTCGTCCTCTGATGGACACTTGGGCTATTTCCAGATCTTCGCTATTGTGAACAATGCTACCATGAACATGAGGGTATGTTTCTTCTTTTCGAACAGTGCTATGGTGTTCTTAAGGTATATTCCTATAAGTGGGATAGCTGGGTCAAAAGGCAGTTCGATTTTTAATTTTTTGAGGAATCTCCAAACTGTTTTCCAAGGTGGCTGCACCACTCTGCATTCCCACCAGCAGTGCATGAGGATTCCCTTTTCTCCACATCCTCGCCAGCACTTGTTCTGTGTTGTTTTGCTGATGAGCGCCATTCTGACTGGTGTGAGGTGATATCTCATTGTGGTTTTAATTTGCATTTCTCTAATGATTAGTAATGCTGAGCATTTTTTTCATATGCCTATTGGCCATCAGTATGTCCTTTTTAAAGAAATTTCTATTCATTTCTTTTGTCCATTTTTTGATTGGATTGTGTGTCTTCCTGTTGTTGAGTTTTATAAGTTCTTTATAAATTTTGGTTATTAACCCCTTATCAGACGTGTTGTCGAATATGTTCTCCCATTGTGTGGTTTGTCTTTTTATCCTGTTCTTATTGTCTTTAGCTGTGCAAAAGCTTTTTAGTCTGATAAAGTCCCCTTTGTTTATCTTACCTTTTATTTTATTTACCCCTAGAGTAAATCGGCAAATATATTGCGGTGACAGAAGTCATAGAGATTACTGTCTATGTTTTCTACTAGGATGCTTATGGTTTCATGGCTTACATTTAATTCTTTTATCCATTTTGAGTTTGTTTTTGTGAATGGTGTAAGTTGATGGTCTAGTTTCATTTTTTTGCATGTAGATGTCCAATTTTCCCAACACCATTTATTAAAGAGGCTGTCTTTACTCCATTGTATGTTCTTTCCTCCTTTGTCAAATATCAGTTGTCCATAAAGCTTTGGGTTTATTTCTGGGTTCTCTGTTCTGTTCCATTGATCTATGTGTCTGTACTTATGCCAGTACCAGGCTCTCTTGAGTATAATGGCCTAATATACCTTGATATCCGGAAGAGTGATAGCTCCTGCTTTATTTTTTCTTTTTAAGATTGCTGAGGCTATTCGTGTTCTTTTTTGGTTCCATATAAAATTTTGGAATATGTGTTTTATATCTTTGAAGTATGTGATTGGTATTTTAATTGGTATTGCATTGAATTTGTAAATTGCTTTGGGTAATATAGACATTTTAATGATGTTTATTCTTTCTAACCATGAGCACGGTATATGCTTCCACTTGTTTGTATCTTCCTTGATTTCTTTTATCAATGTTTTATAATTTTCCGAGTACAAGTCCTTAACCTCCTTGGTTAAATTTACTCCTAGGTACTTTATTTTTTTGGCTGCAATAGTGAAGGGGATTGCTTTCTTAATTTCTTTTGCTGACAGTTCATTGTTGGTATATAGAAATGCCTCTGATATATGAGTATTAATTTTATATCCTGCCACCTTGCTGAATTCATTTATAAGGTCCAGTAGTTTTTGACTGAGACTTAGGGTTTTCTATATACAATATCATATCATCTGCAAATAATGAAAGTTTTACTTCTTCTTTTCCAATTTGGATGCCTTTTATTTCTTCTTCTTGTCTGATTGCTGTATCTAGGACTTCCAGAACTATGTTGAATAAGAGTGGTGAAAGGGGGAACCCCTGTCTGATTCCTGATCTTAAGGGCATTGCTTTTAATTTTTGCCCATTTAGTATGATGTTTGCTGTGGGTTTGTCATAGATGGCCATTATCGTGTTAAGGAATGTTCCCTGTATTTTCACTTTAATGAGAGTTTTGATCATGAATGGGTGCTGGATTTTATCAAATGCTTTTTCTGCACCTATTGATATTATCATGTGATTTTTGTCCTTCCTTTTGTTTATGTGATGAATCACATTGATTGATTTGCGAATATTGAACCAGACTTGCCTCACCAGAATAAATCTCACTTGATCATGGTGTATGATTTTTTTCATATATTGCTGTATCCAGTTGGCTAATATATTTTTTTTAATTTTATTTTTTTTAATGAAAACATCTCCAGGTTATCTTAACATTCAATTGTGTTGCATACCCGTCACCAAAAGTCAAATTGTCCTCTGTCACCTTCTATCTGGTTTTCCCTGTGTCCCTCCCCTCCTTCCTATCAACCCTTCCCTCCTTCCCCCCACCCCATTACCACCACTCTCTTGTCCATGTCTCATGGTCTCACTTTTATGTCCCACTTATGTATGAAATCATGCTGTTCTCAGTTTTTCTTTTTTTCTGATTTACTTATTTCACTTGTATAATGTTATCAAGGACCATCCATTTTGTTATAAATGATCCAATGTCATAATTTCTTATGGCTGAGTAGTATTCCATATTATATATGTACCATAGCTTTTTAATCCACTCGTCTTCTGACGGACACTTGGGCTGGTTCCAGATCTTCGCTATTGTGAACAATGCTGCCAGGAACATGGGGGCGCATTTCTTCTTTTCGAACAGTGCTAAGGTGTTCTTAGGGTATATTCCTATAAGTGGGATAGCTGGGTCAAAAGGCAGTTCGATTTTTAATTTTCTGAGGAATCTCCAAACTGTTTTCCATAGTGGCTGCACCAGTCTGCATTCCCACCAGCAGTGCAGAAGGGTTCCCTTTTCTCCACAACCCCGCCAGCACTTATTCTGTGTTGTTTTGCTGATGAGTGCCATTCTGACTGGTGTGAGGTGATATCTCATTGTGGTTTTAATTTGCATTTCTCTAATAATTAGAGATGTGGAGCATTTTTTCATATGCCTATTGGCCATCTGTATGTCCTCTTTGGAGAAATTTCTATTCATTTCTTTTGCCCATTTTTTGATTGGATTGTTTGTCTTCCTGTTGTTCAGTTTTATAAGTTCTTTATCAATTTTAGTTATTAACCCCTTATCAGACGCGCTGTCGAATATGTTCTCCCATTGTGTGGTTTGTCTTTTTATTCTGTTCTTATTGTCTTTAGCTATGCAAAAACTTTTTAGTTTGATATAGTCCCATTTGTTTATCATGCCTTTTATTTCATTTGCCCGTGGAGATAAATCGGCAAATATATTGCTGCTACAGATGTCAGAGAGCTTGCTGCCTATGTTTTCTTCTAAGATGCTTATGGTTTCACAACTTACATTTAAGTCTTTTATCCATTTTGAGTTTGTTTTTGTGAATGGTGTAAGTTGATGGTCTAGTTTCATTTTTTTGCAGATAGATGTCCAATTTTCCCAACACCATTTGTTAAAGAGGCTGTCTTTACTCCATTGTATGTTCTTTCCTCCTTTGTCAAATATCAGTTGCCCATAAAGGTGTGGGTTTATTTCTGGGTTCTCTGTTCTGTTCCATTGATCTATGTGCCTGTTCTTATGGCAGTACCAGGCTGTCTTGAGTATAATAGCCTTATAGTAAACCTTGATATCTGGAAGAGTGATAGCTCCTGCTTTATTTTTTCTTTTTAAGATTGCTGAGGCTATTCGTGTTCTTTTTTGATTCTATATAAATTTTTGGAATATGCGTTCTATATTTTTGAAGTATGTGATTGGTATTTTAATTGGTATTGCATTGAATTTGTAAATTGCTTTGGGTAATATGGGCATTTTAATGATGTTTATTCTTCCTAGCCATGAGCATGGTATATGTTTCCACTTGTTTGTATCTTCCTTGATTTCTTTTACCAATGTTTTATAATTTTCCGAGTACAAGTCCTTAACCTCCTTGGTTAAATTTACTCCTAGGTACTTTATTTTTTTGGCTGCAATAGTGAAGGGGATTGTTTCCTTAATTTCTTTTGCTGACAGTTCATTGTTGGTGTATAGAAATGCCTCTGATATATGAGTATTAATTTTATATCCTGTCACCTTGCTGAATTCATTTATAAGGTCCAGTAGTTTTTTGACTGAGACTTTAGGGTTTTCAATATATAATATAATATCATCTGCAAATAGTGACAGTTTTACTTCTTCTTTTCCAATTTGGATGCCTTTTATTTCTTCTTCTTGTCTGATTGCTGTAGCTAGGACTTCCAGAACTATGTTGAATAAGAGTGGTGAAAGGGGGCACCCCTGCCTGGTTCCTGATTTTCAGGGGATTGCTTTTAATTTTTGTCCATTTAGTATGATGTTTGCTGTGGGTTTGTCGTAGATGGCCTTTATCATGTTAAGGAATGATCCCTGTATTCCCCCATTACTGAGAGTTTTGAGCATGAATGGGTGCTGGATTTTATCAAATGCCTTTTCTGCATCTATTGAAATTATCATGTTATTTTTGTCCTTCCTTTTGTTTATGTGATGAATCACATTGATTGATTTGCGAATATTGAACCAGCCTTGCCTCTCCAGAATAAATCTCACTTTGATCATGGTGAATGATTTTTTTCATATATTGCTGGATCCGGTTGGCTAATATTTTCTTGAGAATTATAGCGTCTAAATTCATCAGGGATATTGGCCTATAATTATCTTTCTTTTTGTTGTCTTTTCTCGGTTTTGGGATCAGAATTATGCTTGCCTCATAAAAGGAGTTTGGAAGTCTTCCTTCCTCTTGAATTTTTTGAAATAGCTTGAGGCGGATAGGAGTTAGTTCTTCTTTGAATTTTTGATAGAATTCACTTGTGAAGCCATCAGGCCCAGGACTTTTCTTTTTTGGGAGTTTTTTGATAACTGTTTCTATCTCATTTGTTGTAATTGGTCTATTTAGGTGTTCTGATTCTTCCAGATTGATTTTTGGAAGGTTATATGATTCAAGAAATTTGTCCATTTTACCAAGATTGTCTAATTTTTTGGCATAGAGTTCTTCATAGTGTTTTCTTATAATGCTTTGTATTTCTGTTTGTCAGTTGTTATTTCTCCACTGTCATTTCTAATTTTATTTATTTGAGTCCTCTCTCTCTTTTTTAGGTGAGTCTAGTTAAAGGTTCATCAATCTTGTTTACCTTTTCAAAGAACCAGCTTCTGGTTTCATTGATCTTCTGTATTGCTTCCATTGACTCTATGGCATTTATTTCTGCTCTGATCTTTATTATTTCCTTCCTTCTACTTGTCTTGGGTTTTATTTGTTGTTGTTCTTCTAGTTCTTTTAAATGCAGGGTCAGGTTGCTTATTTGAGCTTTTTCTAGCTTCTTATGTTATGCCTATAGTGCAATAAACTTCCCTCTTAGAACTGCTTTTGCTGTGTCCCATAAATTTTGAGTTGATGTATGCTCATTATCATTTGTTTCTAGAAACGTTTTTATTTCTTCTTTGATCTCGTTGTTAATCCATTCATTATTTAATATCATGCTATTTAGTTTCCAAGTGTTTGAGTATTTTTCAGTTTTTCTTTTGTGGTTAATTTCTAAATTCATGCCATTGTGATCAGAGAAAATGCTTGATATGATTTCAATCTTCTTAAATTTATTGAGACCATTTTTGTGTCCTAACATGTGGTCTATCCTAGAAAACGTGCCATGAGCGCTTGAAAAGAATGTATATTCTACTGCTTTAGGGTGAAAAGTTCTGAAGATATCTATTAAATCAAGTTGATCTAGTGTCTCCTTTAAGTCTGCTGTTTCTTTATTAATTTTCTTTCTTGAGGATCTATCCAGTGTTGTTAGAGGGGTATTGAAAACCCCTACTATGATAGTATTGCTGTTATTCTCGCCCTTTATATCCATCAAAGTCTGCTTTATGTATGTCAGGGTTCCTATATTTGGTGCATAGATATTTATAGTAGTTATATCTTCCTGTTGAATTGTTCCCTTTATCATTATGTAGTGTCCTTCTTTATCTCTTACTATAGCCTTTGTTTTAAAGTCCATTTTGTCAGATATAAGTACTGCTACCCCGGCTTTTTTTTCATTTCCATTTGCATGAAATATTTTTTTCCATCCTTTTACCTTCAGTCTATGAGCATCTTTTGTTTTAAGGTGTGTCTCTTGTAGACAGCATATGTATGGGTCCTGTTTCTTTATCCATGCAGCTACCCTATGTCTTTTGATTGGATCATTTAATCCATTTACATTTAAGGTTATTATTGATATGTAGTTGTTTATTGCCATTTTATTCTTTAAAGTTGTATTCTTCTTTTGCTATATTCTTTTCTCCCTTTAAAATGTTCACAACAGTCCCCTTAGTATCTCTTGCAGAATTGGTTTGGTTTTTATTAATTCCTTCAGGCTTTCTTTTTCTGGGAAGCTCTTTACTTCTCCTTCAATTTTAAACATTAGCCTTGCTGGATAGAGTAGAGTTGGTTGTAGGTTCTTGTTCTGCATTACTTTGATTATATCTTGCCATTCCCTTCTGGCCTCAAGTGTTTCTGTTGAGAAGTCCGATGTCATCCTTATGAGGACTCCTTTGTAGGAGATAGCCTCCTTTTCCCTAGAAGCTTTTAAAATTTTGTCTTTATCCCTTAGCTTTGGTATTTTAACTATGATGTGTCTTGGTGTAGATCTTTTTGGGTTTCTCTTTAATGGAGTTCTGTGTGATTCTTGAACGTGTGGAGTGTTTCCCAGCCTTAATTTAGGGAAGTTTTCTGCTATGATTTGATTGAACAATGTTTCCATTTCCTGTCCTCTCTTCTCTTCTTCAGGTACCCCTATGATGCGAATGTTGTTTCTCTTCATGTTGTCACAGAGTTCCCTTAGAGTTTCCTCACATTTTTTGAGTCTCTTTTCCTTTTTCTTTTCTGCTTCTGTGCCTTTGTTTATTGTGTCCTCTAACTCACTTATTCGATCCTCAGCGTGATTCATCCTGCTTTTAATTCCTTCCATTGTGGTCTTCAGTTCTGATACTGTATTTGTCATTTCTGTCTGATTATTTTTTATTATTTCAATTTCGTTTTTTATACTTGTTATCTCTTTATTTAGGTGTTCATAATGACTATCCATTGTTGCTCTAATCTCTTTGAACATCCTAACTATCATTATTCTAAATTCTGCTTCTGGTAATTTGGTTATATCTGGTTCATTCAGGTCTTTTTCTGGGGATTTCTCTTGATTCATTTGGTTTGCATTCCTCTGCCTGCCCATTATTTCTGTGTATAAGCCAGTTGTGGCCACTGGAGTCCAGTAGGTGTTGCTTTGTGTTCTTTATGTGTGGTCTGTCTTCAGGCCCCCCACCCCCTCTGCCACTGCCTAGGGTGTTTGGGTATGGGCGTTGCCAGAGCCGGCCCTCTGTGGCTTTTGCTGTGATTTCTGCCTCTCCTCCGCGGGAGGGGCTGTCACTCAAGCCACAGGCCTCAGGACCAAGGATAGAGGTGAGCACCTTTACTCAGCTGCGGACCAGCCTATTTCTGAACTTCCTCCCAGAACCAGGAGTTGGAGCCTGCTCACTACAGTTTCGCGGGTTAGGCAGGGCTTTTGACATGCTCTCAGCTGTAAGCTTTAGCCCGTCCGGAGCTTTAGCCCCGCCCTCGAGGCCAGGGCCCTTCTGTGCAGGGTTGGAAACCAAGGTTTATTGGGGCGGGCGTGTTTGCTGGCTTCCGCTCAGCTGCGGACTTCCGCTCGTCCCGGACTCTATCCCGCCCCAGCGTTCGGAGCCCGCACGTGGGATGGCAAATCACGGTTTCTCCGGCCGGGCGGGGATATTAGCGTGGGCTCAGCTGTGAGCTTCCACTTGTCTCGGGGTCTACCACATCCCCACGCCCACTCGTGCACGCAGAATGGCAAACCTCGGTTTCTCTGGCGGGCGGGGCTGGTAGCGTGAGCTCAGCCGCAAGCCCCCCCCCCCCCCCCGTCCCTGGTCCTAGCCCGGTACCCGCGGTCAAGGCCAGCTTGCGCAGGGTCGCAGAGCAGATTTCTGCCCGTTCCTGGCCTCCCGCTTTGTCCCCGTAAGTGTGATTAAAGGCCGGCCCGTAGCTTCCGGACCGCTTTCGCGCGTCCCCTCCGACCCTGCTGGGCTAGACCGAGCTCCCACCAGCTTGGCCTCTGCCCACGCCGACAGAACCGCGTTTCAGCGTCCTGCCGCCCACCATTCCCTTCAGCAACCCTCAGCAGAGTAGGATGGGACCTAATACTCCACACTGTAGGCCTGGGAGCTCCCTCACTTGTTTCACAGCTCAAAACTGTCCAAACGCCTCTTCTAGGTTCTGGGATTGTAGGCTGGGGCTTGGTTCCTGCGACCCAGGTCCCTCCCTCTCAGCCAAACTCTCCTCCCGCCACGTGGGTCTCTCCGGGCTGCCGTTTGCTCCGGAGCTGGGCAGCCCTCTTCGCGTTTTCGCTATTCCTACCAGTCTCAATGTGGCTTCTTCTGTGTTCCTTGGTTGAAGAGTCCACTTAGTTTTGTTCAAAGTTGGTTTATCCAGGTGAT
Source organism: Rhynchonycteris naso (assembly GCA_037038555.1). Classification (NCBI taxonomy): domain Eukaryota; kingdom Metazoa; phylum Chordata; class Mammalia; order Chiroptera; family Emballonuridae; genus Rhynchonycteris; species Rhynchonycteris naso. The sequence continues at coordinate 178,046,871 of CM072999.1, read as the reverse complement.
GGTTCTTAAAATTGAGTTGTAATCCACTTTGGTTCTGGGAGTTGGAAGTTGGTACGTCTGCCTACTCCATCGCCATCTTGCTCCCCTCCAGTTGGCTAATATTTTGTTGAGAATTTTATAATCTATATTCATCAGGAATATTGGCCTATAATTTTCTTTCATTGTATTGTGTTTGGCCAGTTTCGGGATCAGAATTATGCTTGCCTTATAAAAGGAGTTTGGAAGTCTTCCTTCCTCTTGAATTTTTTGAAATAGCTTGAGGAGGATAGGAGTTAGTTCTTTGAATTTTTGGTACAATTCACTTGTGAATCCATCAGGCTCAGGACTTTTCTTTTTTGGGAGTTTTTTGATAACTGGTTCAATCTCATTTGTTGTAATTGGTCTGTTTAGGTGCTCTGATTCTTCCAGATTGATTTTTGGAAGATTATAGGATTCAAGAAATTTGTCCATTTCACTTAGGTTGTCTAATTTTTTGGCATAGAGTTCTTCATAGTATTTTCTTATAATGCTTTGTATTTCTGTTGTGTCAGTTGTTATTTCTCCACTGTCATTTCAAATTTTTTTTTTATTTGAGTCCTCTCTCTTTTTTTCTTGGTGAGTCTAGTTAAAGTTTATTGATCTTGTTTACCTTTTCAAAGAACCAGCTCCTGGTTTCATTGATCCTCTGTATCATTTCCTTAGCCTCTATGTCATTTATTTCCACTCTGATCTTTATTATTTCCTTCCTTCTACTTGTCCTGGGCTTTATTTGCTGTTGTTTTTCTAGTTCTTTAAGATGCAGGGTCAGATTGCTTATTTGAGTTTGTTCTAGCTTCTTATGGTATGCCTGTAGTGCTATAAGCTTCCCTCTCAATACTGCTTTTACTGTGTCCCATAAATTTTGAGTTGATGTATGCTCATTATCATTTGTTTCTAGAAACGTTTTTATTTCTTCTTAGATCTCATTGTTAATCCATTCATTATTTAATAACATGCTATTTGTTTTCCAAGTGTTTGAGTATTTTTCAGTTTTTCTTTTTTGGTTAATTTCTAAATTCATGCCATTCTGATCAGAGAAAATGCTTGATAAGATTTCAATCTTCTGAAATTTGTTGAGACCATTTTTGTATCCTAACATGTGGTCTATCCTAGAGAATGTACCATGAACACCTGAAAAGAATGTATATTCTACTGCTTTAGGGTGAAAAGTTCTGAAGATATCTATTAAATCAAGTTGATCTAGTGTATCCTTTAAGTCTGCTTTTTCTTATTAATTTTCTTTCTTGAGGATTTATCCAGTGATGTTAGTGGGATATTAAAATCCTCTACTATTATAGTATTGCTGTTAATCTCGCCCTTTATATCCATCAAAGTCTCCTTTTATGTTTCTCAGGGCTCCTGTGTTTGGTGCGTAGATATTTATAATAGTTATATCTTCCTGCTGAATTGTTCCCTTTATCATTATGTAGTGTCCTTCTTTATCTCTCACTACTGCCTTTGTTTTAAAGTCCATTTTGTCAGATATAAGTATTGCTACCCCAGTTTTTTTTTTCATTTCCATTTTCATGAAATGTTTTTTTTCATCCTGTTACTTTCAGTCTATGTGCATCTTTTGTTTTAAGGGGTGTCTCTTGTAGACAGCATATGTATGGGTCCTGTTTCTTTAACCACACAGCTACCCTATATCTTTTGATTGGATCATTTAATCCATTTACATTTAAGGTTATTATTGATATGTAGTTGTTTATTGCCATTTTATTCTTTAAAGCAGTATTTTTCTTTTGCTATATTCTTTTCCCCCTTTGACCTATTCACAACAGGCCCCTTAGCATCTCTTGCAGAATTGGTTTGGTTTTAATGAATTCCTTGAGGCTTTTTTTGTTTGGAAGCTCTTTATTTCTCCTTCAATTTTAAACATTAGCCTTGCTGGATAGAGTAGTATAGGTTGTAGGTTCTTGTTCTGTAATATATCTTGCAATTTCCTTCTGGCCTCAAGTGTTTCTATTCAGAAGTTAGATGTCATCGTTATGGGGGCACCTTTGTAGGTGATAGCCTTTTTTTCTCTAGCAGCTTTTAAAATTTTCTCTTTATCTCTTAGCTTTGGTATTTTAACTATGATGTGTCTTGGTGTAGATTTCTTTGGGTTTCTCTTTAATGGAGTTCTCTGTGTTTCTTGAAAGTGTGAAAAGTTTTCCAGCCTTAATTTAGGGAAGTTTTCAGCTATGATCTGATTGAACAAAGTTTCTATCCCTTGTTCTTTCTCTTCATCTTCGGGAACCCCTATGATGTGGATGTTATTTCTCTTCATGTTGTCACAGAGCTCCCTTAGAGTTTCCTCACATTTTTTGAGTCTCTTTTCTTTTTTCTGCTCTTCTTCTGTGCCTTCCTTTATTTTGCCCTCTAACTCGCTGATTTGATCCTCAGCTTTATTCTTCCTGCTTTTAATTCCTTCCATTGTGTTCTTCAATTCTGATACTGTATTTGTCATTTCTGTCTGATTCTTTTTTATTATTTCAATTTTCTTTTTTATATTTGTTATCTCTTTATTTAGGTGTTTGTAATGACTATCCATTGTTGCTCTAATCTCTTAGAACATCCTAACTATCATTATTTTAAACTCTGTATCTGGTAATTTGGTTATATCTGATTCATTCCGGTCCTTCTCTGGGGATTTCTATTGATTCATTTGGGTTGCATTTCTCTGCCTGCCAATTTGTCTGTGTATAAGAAGGGTGTAGCCACTGGATTCCAATGGGTGTTGCCTCTGTGTTCCCTAGGTGTGTGGTCTATCTGCAGTCTCACCAACCCCTCTGCCACTGCCTAGGCCGGTTGGGTATGGGCATTGCCAGCGTCAGCCCACTTCAGCCATTGCTGTGATTTGCGCCTCTCCTCCACGGGAGGGGCTGTGTTCTGGTGCCTGGCTTTACAAGCCTCAGCCTAACTGGGCCTTTGCCTCATCCCCACTGCACTCAAGCCACAAGCCACAACACCAAGGGTAGGGGTGAGCATCTTTGCTCAGCTGCAAACCCAGCCTGTTCCCAGGTTTTAGCCCCACCCCCGCGGTCAGGGCCAGCTCTCAAAGTCTCGCAAACCACCGTTTCTCAGGCCAGGCAGGGCTGGTGGTGTGTGCTCAGCTGTGAAACCTCCATCTGTCCCTGGCTTTAGCCCCGCCCCAGTGGTCAGGGCTGGCTTGCACAGGGTCGCAAACCTGGGAGGCCAGGTGATGCTGCGTGCCCACGGGGGCCCTGCTTAGCAGCAGATCTCTTCCCATTCCTGGCCTCCTGCTTTTCCCCCACAGGTGGGGCTGCAGGTGGGCCCGCAGTTGATGGACCACTTTCACGCATCCCTTCCACTCCTGCTGGGCTAGACCGAGCTCATACCGGCTGGGCCTCTGCCTCCGCCAGCAGAACCCGTTTCATCATCCCGCCTCCAATCCCTCAGCAGTGTGGATAAGGGGCACTGCAGATCCTAATACTCCATATTGTAGTCCTGGAAGCTCCCTCCATCTAAGCAGCTCTGCTCTAAGTGCTGCAGGAGAGCTTGTTTAGCTGGTGTCCTGTCTCCCTTTGCTGGTATTGCTAGTTCCAGGCGAAATATTTGTTTTCGATTAGGGAAGTGACTCAGCCCAGGGGTTAGGGTGGCTGTCCCTCAGAGTGTTTTTCCCTGTGCCTTCCAGTCCACACTCTCTTCCTGCTGCTCTTGTCCTCTCCTCTGTCCCCATTTCCCAGAGCCCCGGGTGAGTGGTTGGGAGAGAGGTTTTCTGTGCTTTCCCTTTAAGAAGAATCCTGGGTCTGAGAAAACTGTCTCTTTCTCACAAACAGTATGCTCACTTGTTTCAAAGCTCAATACTGTCCAAACGCCTCTTCTAGGCTCTGGGGCTGCAGGCTAGGGCTTTGTTCCTGGGACCCAGGTCCCTCCCTCTCCGCCAAACTCTCCTGCCATGTGAGTCTCTCTGGGCTGCCGTTTGCTCTGGGCAGTTGGGCAGCCCTCTCTGCATTTTCGCTTTTCCTACCAGTCTCAATGTGCTTCTTCAGTGTCCCTTGGTTGAAGAGTCCACTTAGTTTAGTTCAAATTTGGTTTATCCAGATGATGATTCTTAAAATTAAGTTATAATCCATTTTGGTTCTGGGAGTTGGAAGTTGGTACATCCGACTACTCCATCGCCATCTTCTGTACCACCACAAGTGTTCCTTTTAAGTGAGATATAATTGACATGGAACATTGGGTAAGTTTGAGATGTGTAACAGTTGGGTTTTTTACACTTATATATTGCAATATAATTTCTGCAGTAGCACTGACTAACACCTTTATCACTTCACATAATTATCATGTTTTTGTTTTTTGAATACAATTAAAATCATCTCTTAGCAACTTCAAAGTTTACAAATAGAGTATTGTTGGCTATAATCACCATATTTATTAGATTACCACAACTTATTTGTCTACTAGTTGTAAGTTTATACACCCAGATAAAATAACAAGTAGGGGAAAAATTGGTATCAAACATGCCTGAATCTGATGGTACATTTCTTATGAAAGGGGGTTATAGGTCCTGGCCGGTTTGCTCAATGGTAGAACATCGGCCCAGCATGTGGATGGCCCAGGTTTGATTCCTGGTCAAAACACACAAGAGAAGTGCCCATCTGTTTCTCCACACTTCCCGTCTCCTTTTTTTCTCTCTCTTCCACTCCTGCAGCCAAGGCTCCATTGGAGCAAGGTTGGCTTGGGTGCTGAGGATGGCTCCATGGCCTTTGCCTCAGGTGCTAGAATGGCTCTGTTTGCAACAGTGCAATGGCCCAAATGGGCAGAGCATCATCCCTAGTGGGCTTGCCAAGTGGATCCTGGTCCAGCACATATGGGAGTCTGTTTCTCTGTCTCCCCACTTCTCACTTCAGAAAAATACAAAAAAAGTGGGGGGGGGAAGTTTATAGGACTCTAAAGAAAGAAAATTAAGAAACTTAAAAACACTAACAAAGACCATTCAAAGAAAGAAGGGGGAGAAGGTGATTTTCTATGCCAGGAGGAGACAGTTTCCACCTCCTGTCCTCCTATAACCACTCTGCTGTCCATCTTCTCTCCAGATTCCAGGTAAGTTTGTAGGAGTGTGATTTGTGTAGTAAACAATCTTAGCTGGGGCACAAAAGTGAAAGAGTTTATTTCCTTCAGCTGCTGACTTCAACTCTTCTGTCTTTCTCCTATCTCTTACACACATCTTGGAAAAATTCCCAGCTCTTTTGTTCACTTTAGGTATACAACAATGTTCATTCCAATTTAAAACTTCACTAAACTTTCAGGACTGTATGGTCTTACAGTTTGCTTCTCACTGGCAAAACAATCTCAACTTATTTCATTGTTCTTTTTTATTACTTTTGTTTCACATTCCATTACCTTAAAAAACCTTTTAAACAGTTTAATTTTAACTAATTTTAGACCCAGAAAAGAGTCAAAATGATACAAAGAGTTCCTACATATCTTTATGCCACAACCAGCTCAGCAGGTGGGTGTGCACGAAAGGAAGGCGCTCCTGGACTTAAGAAAAAACACAAAACAGAACATAGAGAAAAGATGGGTACAGGGGACTCCCAACCTCTAGGACTGAGAGCCTAGATCTCCTCAGCCTCATCGTATATATTGGTGTCTTTATTCATCAAGCAAATTAGCAGAGTTTGGGTCAAATTAGCCTAGAATGGATTCAGGTGCAGAGAAGGATGATTAACTAATACCTTTCAGGTATGTAGGGAAAAGGCTACAGGGATCAGCTGTTTCCTATAAACAATTTTATCAGTGCTTGCCAGGGCAGCATTCTGCCCCCGTAGGACTTAGTGTTCCAAAATCAGCACCAAAGACTTGTCTCAGGACAACAGTCTAATTTCCAGCCAATTTTCTACATCTTTAACCCAGAATCCTCAAATACCATTTTATCTCATTTACTTTATTATTCTGTTTTGTATATGTAATGTTCAGTAAATTATTTTTATACAAATATTTTAAAACATTTAAAAGTAAGTTTAAGACATAATGCCCCTTTGGTCCTAAATATTTTGATGCATTTCTATTTTTTTAAAAATGACACTCTGTTATATAGCCATAGTATGATTTTCAAAACATATAGTTAACATTGACGTAATTTTAATATCTAACCCACAAATTTTATCCAAATATCAGAATTTTCCATTCCACTAATTTCCTTATAGTAAAATAAAAAAATAATTTTTCCTGTTTCAATAACCAATCAAGGACCACACATTTAATACAGTTTTCACTTCTCTTTAGTCTCCATTTATCTGGAACAATTCCTTAGTTTTTTTTTGTTAACTTTCATGATCTTGACATTTCTTAAGAGTACAGGCCATTTTCATTGTAGAATGGTACTCAGTTAGGCTCTACTATTTTATTTATTTTTTACCTGAATTTTCTCCATTTTAAAATTTAAAGATGAAAAAGAAGGTACTCTTCTTGTACATTCAAACCATGAGTCTATGATTTCTTATATTGAAATTTCTCAAAACATCTTTCTAAATTGCATTTCTAAAGGCTTATTCATGTTTTATCATTATTCCTATGAGAAAAAGAAGGAGGGAAGGAAGGGAGGCAGGGAGGAAGGGAGGAAGGGAGAAAGGGAGAAGGAAGAAAGGAAGATAAAGAAAATGTATATTTATAATTTTATACAATGTATTATTGAATACATTTCTGACAGAAGAAAACTATTTTTAATAAGCATGGTTGAGAACCAGATCTACTGTGTATAACTTTCCTTATGTATATTAGTTATCCATTTGCTGCATAACAAACCACTCCCAAACTTAATGGCTTTAAGCAATGACTATTTTATTTGCTCATTATTCTTTGGATTAACAAGTTGGGCTGAGCTCAGGTGGGTGGTTCTGCTGCTCTGACCTGCAATTATTCATGCAGTTATAGTCAACTGATGGCTCTACTAGGGCTGGATGGGCTAAGATGGCCTCACTCCCATAACTGGTTGTTGGTGCTTGTTGTCTGCCTGGTATCTCTTTTCTTATGAATTCTCATCCTCAAGGGATCAAGCCTGGTCTTTCACATGGGAGAAATAGGGTGAGAGTGGAAGCTTAATGCAGACTGAGACAACTTGCTGAACTGTGGAAGACTGAATCAATCATTCCCATTACATCATTTTGCCCAAATAAGTCCCAAAGTACCCCAGGTTCTAGGCATTGGAAAATAGACTCCACCTATTAATGAGACATGCAAGAAAAACATATTGTAAAAGACAGAGTGGAAAGATCTATTACAGCCAACCTTGCAAACAATATCTGACACCTGAAAGAACTTCCACAATATTGCTTTGGTGTCTGGTGCCATAGGACACTTTGATATCTCAACATGACCTCCGGTTTTACACCTTCATGTCATGAACTATTTTGACACCAGATTGGTTGGTGATAATTTAATTATTCAGGGAAGTAACAGAGAACCATATAAATATATTTCAAGTCTGAACAAGATGTGTTACTTATACAAATTTCCTTCATCTGAACCCCCCACAATGTTTAGATGCTTTGATGCCGTCTGACCCAGGAGGAAGTTCAATGGAGGGGAAGACAAGGGGACTATAGCCTTGCTTTTATGCATTTGATTTTTTCAAATGCCATAACATGACCACATCACTAGGGTCTCACTTGGTGCTTCAGGAGCATCCAGGACAAGTGAGCAGCCCTGAAATTTCAGCTGTGCCAGCTTCACAGTGAATCTACCTCTGCCTGGGAGTCTCTCTGAACACCTGTGTGAGTACAGAGATGGGGCTCTTCTTAGAGCACTAATCTAGCACACGGGGCCAGAAGCCATAGAAAGAAAATTTGACTGAGCACCTGGATGTTTCATATGCTTACAAAGTGATAGAGGAGATTTCAAGGAGCATACAGTACCATTCCAGACTTACTCTTTGGAGCATATTTGCTTCTCGAAGGGCAAATATATTTACAGGGATGTGAGCTGAACCAAAAGCCAAAGCAAACTGCTCCAATTTACTGAACTGTGGAACAGACTGAATCCAAAAACACAAATCTTTACAGAGCCATGAACCATGAAAAAGGTTGATCTTATTTTCCTTTCAAAAAAAACAAACACATTTTGCATTCTTTCCCATAATGTTTTCATTAATTTTGTTTTTGTATTTTAAAACGCTCTATAGATAGAGTATGCATAATTTTAGCCAAACTGAGCTGTGCAAAAAATAAATTCCTTGTTTTCTCTTAAGTAAACTAATGTCTGTTTCAAGCTCTTCTAGCTTCCTGGACACTGAAAATGTACACAATACCACCATATAAATGCAATTAAAGTCAGAGATTTTGCAGTAATTTTTGGTTTAAACTCAATCAAGTTTAAAATTTTCTCCTTTCTCAACCATTGATAGTTCCTGAGCTGTCTGTTGGACTTCCCACTTTACAGGTAAACAGATAGGAGGTTGAGCAACCCACTCTATGGGTTCCAGACTCCAAAGTGGGTGGTTGACATTCCCTCAATTCTCAGCCCTCTTCAGGAACTCGGCTGGGGCTGCAGGCAGTGCCCAGGGAGTTGCACAGAAGCAAGTGCCAAGCTGGGGAATACGGTCCTGGTGGAGGACCCAGTCTGGCAAGCTTCAGAAACTGGCCTGCATGCCTGAGTGGAACTTGCAGGGGACAAGCACAGAAGATGAGACTATGTGACCCAAGGTTACATATTAATGTGGACATAAAGTTTACTTAGCTGGATATAATATATAACCACAAAATTTAAACCTTTTCAATACTTGAAATTTTCTTCAAACTTACATTGAGTTGAATCACTATGAAAGGCAGACAAGTAATTGACTAAATCATATAACTCTCCAAAGAGGACCTAGTGTGAGAGAAGTGACATTGAAGGAGTACACTTTTTATTTATTTTCTGTGACATTCAATTTCTCTACCTCCTGCTGCACTTGCCGGCGCTTCTCTCGCGGGTTCGCACCCCTTCCCTGTTGTAGTTCTGCTGGGCCAGGGCAAATCTGCTGGACTAGTCCTTCCTCTTTCCATGCTCAGTCCCAGGCACACACAATCACCGCGAGCTCCCCTGAACCCGCACTGTCCCCACCCCTTGCAAACCTTCTTCCTCGCTCTGTCTCTTCCTATTGCAACTCAGACGTGTTTCTATTACAGCACTGTAACCACATACTAAAATCCTTTGATAGATTTTGAGTAGAAATTCAGTAAGGAGTTGATAAGTTTTGCTGTTTCCTCCCATGACTTTCCCTTCTTTGCATTCCTAGGACCTCTCACCTGGCACAGAGCGAGTGTTTCATAAATGCTTGTTGAATGAACACAAGAACAATGTGGTATAAATACACTTGGGCTTGCTCCTAGTTAGTTTGCGCCAGCTAGACTGACGTTTTCAGGGGAGCCAGATCCTTTTATTTTTTGTTCCACACTCCTCACACTCCTGCCGATTCTAGCTCAACTGTATTGCCTCTGTCCTTTGGGAGAGTTATCACGGTTGACATCATTGCTGACTTGGATTTTCCTTCATGAATAAAAAACAAAAAAAGCATTATTAATTGCTGAAGGTGGGATTCATTATATTTTCTTATAATAATATTTAAGAGGTTATTATTACACACAGTTATAACATTTGTAGACATCAAAGAAGAAGAAACCCTCATCCATTCACCTGACACCCTTCAAAATTAGTTTCTCTTCTTCCCTGCTTTTTTCACGCTCTTAGCCTTGTGCATATGCAATGTTTATATGATTGAAATAATTTATGCATGTTTTTAAGTAGAGTGGCATCTTAACTTGCTTTCATTCAGCAAAAGTGTGATCACTTAAAAGTCAAGTAACCACCAAGACAATGACATCTGTAATAATGATGATGACGATGACAACTGTCACTTATTCGGCTCCAGCCTCGGGCTATTTTTACATCCTTTCTGTTTTTAATCCCCAGAAAGAACTCAGTAAGACTAAAAACTTGCCTAAAGTCATAAAACGAGTTGAATAGTAACAGTAATAATACTAGTCATCAGTCATCACCACAACTTACCAGTTATTCACTATTTCCCAGGGACCAGGCTAAGCAGTTTACCTGCTTCATCCCATTTAATCTGCATTATTATTATTTAATTCCAAATTATTATTATCTCTATATGTCAGGGAAGGAAAATGAGGTTTAGAGAGGCTAAGTCTCTGGCCCCAGGTCACAGAGCACAAAGTGACAGAGCTAGGAATTGACCTTAAGCTCTCTGACTGCAAAGCCTGACTCATAACCAAGGATTTAAAAGGAGATGTGGAATCCCTCAGACACCAGGGCTGTGGCTATTTCCTATTCCACCTTGTCCTCTTGACAGGGAGAGGGTTTCGTTTGCTAACAGTATATACAAAATCTGAAATTAAAACAGTGATAGGTTTTTGGAGGAGTTTTAAAATGAGATTCTAGGTTCTTTATCAAAAACATAAGGTAAGTATACATTATGCAGAGTTTAAATTTCCTCTTTGAGTGAAACGTATCTCAGGTAGATAGGTTCTGCATGGTTCACTTGACTGAATGTAGTCTCTTTGCTTTTATTTGTTTTTTATTCTAAAATGTCACAATAATTTGAAACTTCTTAAAAGGAGATTTAATCTTTATTGAAGCTCTGTTACTTTAGTATGAGAATATTATATAGAATCTCACTGCTTTTAAATTTACCACCTTGCTTTATGACACAAACTTAAGGCTGACTTGATGTTTGATTACTCTCCAACTTGTAACCAAAGCATCCTTTTATTTTTCTCTTTCTTTCCTTTTCTTCCTTTAAGTGAAAGGAGGGGAGGCAGAGAGACAGACTCCCACATTTGCCTCAACTGGAGTCCCCCCACAACTCCCATCTGGGGCCAATGCTAGAATCAACCAAGCTATTCTTGGCACCTGAGGCTGACACTCGAATCAATCACTGGCTGTGAGAGGGGAAGAGAGAGGGTGAGCAGGAAGGGGAGAGAAGCAGATGCTTCTCTTGTGTGCCCTGACCTAGGATTGAACCTGGGACATCTGCACACCAGACCAATGCTCTATCCACTGAGTCAACCAGCCAGGGCCTTAATTTCCTCTTTTCTTCACTGCTATTAGGTAAGAAGTGTGCTTTGATGATCAGGCCCAGATGAGCAGGACTGTGGATGGCCTCACTGGTTACTTGACTCCATGAGGACAGAAGGATGCAAGGAACCTGAAGCCTGAGAATGAGGTGAGCCCAAAGGAGAGCATTCCCGAGAGAGAAAAGTGTGGAAGAGCCAGGTGAATCCTCCCTTCCTGGAGGAAACCTTTTGAAAAATTCAATTTTAACTTGTGATGATTCAGTGGAATGCAGCTGGCCAACAAAGGTGGCTTCAGTGTTGCTTAGATGCTCCCGTGTCTGGTTTTTGTAACAGGCTGGAGCTACTGATGTTTGGGTTCCAGAGAGTAAACTGGCCTTGTTGTGGGTTCTCTTTTCCTGAGTGAATAGTTGAGCAGTAGAATTCTGTATGAATAGAAGTATAAGGCAGGTTTTATTTATTTTTCTGATTACATGGATCACATAGAAGTAAAGAGGTAAAATACTATGGGTAGATTCATGAATAACAGCATGTATTAAGATAGGAGCCAGGGTTCATTGACTAGGCACCCTGCATTAGCCAATATTTTAGGCTCTAGAGCAGGGGTAGTCAACTTTTTTATACCTACCGCCCACTTTTATTTTTATTTTATTTTTATTTTATTCATTTTAGAGAGGAGACACAGAGTGAGAGAGAAAGAGAGAGAGAGAGAGAGAGAGAGAGAGAGAGAGAGAGAGAAAGGGGGGAGGAGCTGGAAGCATCAACTCCCATATGTGCCTTGACCAGACCAGTGCAGGGTTTTGAACTGGCGACCTCAGTGTTCCCAGGTCGACGCTTTATCCACTGCACCACCACAGGTCAGGCCCTACCGCCCACTTTTGTATCTCTGTTAGTAGTAAAATTTTCTAACCACCCACCAGTTCTACAGTAATGGTGATTTATAAAGTAGGGAGGTAACTTTACTTTATCAAATTTATAAAGCAGAGTTACAGCAATTATCAACAAGACTGGTAATAACAAATATTGGAGAAGCTGTAGAGCGAAAAGAATCCTAATTCACTGTTGGTAGATGTAAATTAGTACAGCTGGTATGGAAGGAAGCATGATAGTTTCTCAAAAATTTAAGAGTAGAACTACCATATGACCCAGTAAACCTTCTACTGGGTATCTACCCCAAAAAATTGAAAACAAAGGTGCATAAAGACACATGCACTCCCATGTTCATCACAGGCATTATCCACAGTGGCCAAGACTTGGAAACAACCAAACTGTCCCTCAGTAGAGGATTGGATAAAGAAGAAGTGGTACATATATACAATGGAATACTACTCAGCCATAAGAAATGATGACCTATTGCCATTTTTGACAGCATGAATGGACCTTGAGAACATTATACAGAGTGAAATAAATAAATCAGAAAAGCTAAGAACTATATAATTTCACACATAGGGGGGATATAAAACTGAGACTCATGGACATAGATAAAAGTGAAGTGATTACCGGGGGTGAAAGAGAGGGGAGTAAAGAGAGACAAATATAAGGTGACAGAAGTGATTTACTTTTGGGTGGTGGGCACACAACACAGTGAACAGTTCAAATGCTATAGAAATATTTACCTGAAGCCTATGTACTCTTATTGATCAATGTCACCCCTTTAAATTTAATTTTCTAAGTAATATTTAAAGAAGAACATAAAAAAAAGGTTTAACTCTATTCAAGCCCTAGCAAATGTACGTAGTCTACCAGAGGAGATGGGCACACAGGGTGTTGATCCCCTATGGAAGGGGTCTTAATCTCGGCACTGTTAATATTTGGGACCAATAACTGTTTGTGGTGAGGCTGTAGGATGAACGGTAGAATGTCAGCAGCACCCTACCACCTCACAGTGGAAGACAAAACATCCCCATACATTGCCAAGTGTGCCCTGAGGGGCAAAATTCCCTCAGTTGAGAACAGCTGCTGTTTGGCAGTGGGGAATTGGTGTGTGCTGTGTATGACAGAGGAAAGTCTAGATGCTCTGAGAAATGAGGGAGAATGCCTGGCAGCTGTGGAGTAAGGTGGGGTACCAGGGAAGGCTCCCCGAGGAGGTGACACTGTGGTTATGTGAAGCACAAGAAACAAGGGATCAACCCAAACAAAGGGACAGTACCTCATGTTGCTAGAAGGTCAAATGTGCGTGTGTTAGGGATTAAATGGTGGGACGTGAGACTGACATTCAGGACAGTGTGTGACCACAGGCCTGCAAGGACAACGTAAGCAGCAAATTGTTAGGAACAGACTGTTAGAATATTCTGGCTACAGTTTCGAGGCTGGATTTCAGTGGGCCCTAGAATGGTAGCTAGGGACTTTTTTGCATGAGGTGCTGTACTACTTGCTTTACTTCAATCCTCACAACAAGCCTATGAGGAGGAAGTGCAATTATCCCCCTCAGATGAGGATGGAACAGGGCTGAGCCTCACCTGCTCAGCGGTCGGCAGAACCAGACCAGGACCATGCCTGAGAAGGTGCCCGCGACCTCCTCTAAAAGATGAAATGGACTTTGCTTGTCTGATAGCTCTGTTAAAGGAGCTACCGTGATGGTGGGTAAATGGAGATTCTGTGATCAGCCCATGTGATACGTGGGTTAAGTCCTCTGAAGGGAGGCTTTAAGCAGGCACATGTCAAATAGTAACAGAAAAGCAGTTTAAAGCCAAAGGAACAAGCAAGTGCCTTCTGCATTGTTCTTTTCTCACATCAAACTTCCACTGGGGCCCAAATGTTTGTTCATTTTAGTGAGCATTTATTGAGCTACTACTGTGCCCTCAGAATTCTTCGAGGGCTCTAGGGAAGACAGGAGCTTGAAATCCAATTGAGCCAACAGCAAATGTGAGCTGAATGAACAGAGCGAGGCAGTAAACAAGCCTGAGGAGAAAGGATTTTGGAAGAAGAGCTTGACTTACAGAGAAAAGCATTCAATTTACTTTTTCTTTTAGTTTTTAATTAAGTGAGAGGAAGTGTGGCACAGAGGCAGAGAGACAGACTCCCACATGGGCCCCAACCTGGATCAACCCATTAAGCCCCTTACCAGGCAATGCTCTTCCCTTCTTCGCCACTGCTCTGTTGCTCGCTGCTCTGCAATCAAGCTATTTTAGCACTGGAGGGAGGTCATGGAGTCATCCCCAGTGCTTGGGGCCAACTTTGCTCAAGCCATTCAAGCTATGATTGAGGGAGGAGAAGAGAAAGAGGGAGAGATGGGGGGGGTGGAGAAGCAGATGGTCCTTTGTACCCTCACTGGGAATCAAACCAGGAACTACCACAAGCCAGGACAATGCTCTACTGCTGAGCCAACCAGCCAGGGCCAAGCAATTCAATTTAGATCTGCCTGACAACCTACCCCTGAACTTCTCACTCTAGGGAAACATGTTTTCCCCTAGGAAAAGCTGAAAGCCAACTGATTAACTAGGAAGAAGTTTTCAGGGGAGAAAAGAGCCAGGTACTCCCTGTGCTGATGAAGACCCTCATACCTGAACTGGCTGTCTTCCCAGCATACCATCAGGTATCCTTTCAGGGACTACATATGGGGAACCTCTTAAGCCACCTTATAAGGCAGTATGATTATCTGCATTTTACATATGAAGAACAGGAAACACAAAGAAGCTAAGTGACTTGCCCAAGGTCACACAGCCTTTCAGTAAAAACCCAGGATTAAAACCCAAGATGGTCAGCCACAGCACCCAAAGCTTATGCTACTGACCACCAGGCTGTTGCTACCTTTCAATGTGATTGCTATGGGCTGGAAGGCTGGAGCATCACTAATCAGAGCAATAATGAGACACTTTACTAAAAAACAACAACAAAATATCTGTGCAGAGGTAGGCCAGCTGCACAGATATTGGAAGAGAACATGATTTATATGAGAAGACCAGGGGTTGATAATAACGCTGATACTGACTAGCTTTGTAATTGGAGCATCAGTTAACCCCACTGAAGGTCAGCTTCATCATATTTAACATGAGCTTAACAATATTGACCTCACAAGTCTTATGGAAGTCAGAAAGACCATATAACAGTGTCTAAAACAGCTCTTGATATGGAGTAAATACTCTATAAATATAAGGTGAGCAAAAGGTAAATAAGAGATGCCTCATGGATATAGCATTGATTGGCCCTGATAAAGTGCAAAGTTCATGAACAAGGACAAAGTAAAATCAAACTCCTGGAGAATGTTCAGTAAATGAATCCAGGGGCATGTATATGGGGGTGGGGAGAGGTATTCGTGTATAATACCCACAGTTTATATAAAGACTACCATTTATTGGAGTCTTTCCAGGTTCCATCACTGAACTGTGGGTCTCATGCCATCAATAACCATGACTTAGGCAATCTTGTTATATACTTTGGATTTCATCATTACGTGCATTTTACAGATGCTTAATCATGGGCTGTTCTGAGAATTGATTGTTTAAGAGTTCCTCTGTAGATATCTGTGAAACCTAGCAACAGGCTGTGCTTGGTGCAAAGATGAGGCCTGATCCGAATGCTCTGGCCTGCTCTCCCTTCCTGCCTTACTCCCAGGCCCCTTACTTCTGCTTGCCTGGACTAACTCCTCAATAAAACATTAGCCCGATAGCTTTTGTCTCAAGCTCTGCTTTGGAGGAAACCTGGGCTAAGACAAATAAAAAGAAAATTTTTTGTGTGTGTGAAAGAAAATAAATTGAAGAAGATATGCATAGGACAAAGGTCTAGATTAACATACGTAAAATGTTAGATTGTCTTCATACTTTTCTAGTTTTCCTATTTTAAACATTTTCAATCAGTAAAATTGTTATTTTAATAAATTGTTTAAACGTACACATTTCTTTCTTCCAAAATTAATAGATATGACATGCTAAAAAATCGATCATGAGAAAAATAATTGTTTTCAATAGATACTCCATTTGTGTGAATTCAGGAAAGCTTTGGATGCTTTCATAACCTACTATGCTATACTTTCATCATTTCAATTTTATTTTATTTAGGACTAAAATATAAATGTCCACTTTAATATGTTTAAATAATAAGCAATTGGGATATATAAAAATGTATTAAATACATTGAGCATACTAAATACATTTCAATTACTATATAACTTCCTTAAGGCTTTAAGGACAGCCACATTACTTATCATACCCTGGAATTTCAAAACTTTGTCCAACAATGCCTCATTCTATGACTTACTCTAAACTGAAATCCATTCAGAGAGTTTTGAAAAATCTCTTTCAGCAAAAATTATATGTGTGGTCTCCATAGTGAATCCTAAAGCCAACAGCATTTTCTATTACAGTTACTTTTTTTAAATAAAAGTTATTTTAAAAGTAAGGAGGAAGGAAAGAAGAAGGGAGGAAGGGAGGAGGAAGGAAGGGAGGAATGAAGGGAAGAAGGAAGGAAGGAAGGAAGCCCTGTTACTATTTATTCCTCCAGGACCAATATCAATGTAAGCAAAATAAAATCTGCCTGGGGTTTTGCATGCATTCACCAGAACAGAGGTTAAACGCGACTTACACTCCCCTGCAGGGGTCTCCTGTATAGTGAGAATCTAATTCACGGTGTGAGAAGGGGCTATAAGAAATCATTCCCCTGAAAGGCCTGTTTCCTCTTTCAAGACTGGGACTGAGAGACTGTGACTATCCTCGCTGTGACCCTCTAAGTGACTACGTAACTATGGTTAATAATTGGGCAGTAACTACATTTCAAAAAATTAGAAGAAATAAATTCAGCTATTCACACAGCTTGTCCATTTGATATATGAGAACCCTGCTAGAGGAGAACTGAACTATTTTTGGAGGGGATTAAATGCATTACGTCAAAGTCATCTGGAATGATATTTTAATTTCTGTTTTTCCTAGTGGTGATGGAGTGAGAAAGTCAGGTTAATGCCTAATTGTAGAGTTATTTCTATGCATGTAGCTATGTAGTCATTTCTTTACCTGTGTTCTTTCCAGACCTAGCTGTTAGCAACTTGAAAATAAAAACACAATCTAGCCATAGTTTTTCCACTTTCCCCAAGGCTAAGCCCAGAGTATTATTATAGTTTTAGCATGCTGTGGAGCCTGACTAACTGGGTCTGAATTCTGTTTCTGCTCTTGTCTAGAGAGATTTTTTAACTTTAGCAAGTGACTTGATTTTGTATGTTATTTGATGTCTTCTTCATTTCTTACCTATAAAATAAAGATAATTTTAATACTTTTATCCTGCATGTAAAATGCTTAACACAATGCTTTTCACATTGTAAATGATCAATAAATATTGGCTATTGATAAATACTCAAGAAGTTGTTATTGAAGAAAATGTGTTAAGAGGGAAAGAGAAAATTACTACAAAGAATTAAACTGTTGATTTTTTTAATTGCCCAAGAGGTTTTTTCTTGTAAAAAACACCACTATTTTGCAAAAGGCATATAAAACTACAGCATAAAAATTTTTTTATGCTCCTGGCATAATACCCAAAAGCAGCTTATGAAACACAAGCTATTCAAGTTGATTCTTGTTCAAACGATCACAAGAACTCTAGTATGATTTCTCATGCTCATGAAAGAGAAGAGCAAAAAACGAAGCATAGCTAACTTTTTATAAAACAGCAGAACCCTACTGTCATATGTATATAAGAGGCATGTTTTGCTCCAGAAACTTAGGGTATAAATTTAGCTACATTACTTTCCCCCCTAATTAATAGAACACTCACGTATTCTATTAAAGAAGAATCCAAAGCCTCTACCGTTGTCCAAGATTCCCAAGGGCTTACTCAGTCAAGAGGAGTCAGATCTCTTTCAAATCCAAGTGGAGAAACGGCCTCACATTGCTTCATACCTCCTGCTGCTGCTCCTGCCCAGACACTGGTGCTCGGTGTATGGGCTCCAGACTCCCCAGGCCTTGTTCAGTTAGGGACCAGCTCGAGCTTCTGCCTTGGTGATTAGAGCTCCGTGACCAAAGTCATAGGACTAGCATTACTCTCCAGGGCACACAACTGCTATGCGCACACATGCTCCCCAGTTAGCCTAGCCCTCGCTAGAGGCTGAAAGCCCTTTTCTTATCACCTGGGTCATTAACCCTGATAATGCTCTTCCCCTTATTCACTGCCTATTTTGAGAACTTTTCACCTGTGCAATGTGTCGGCCTCCTCCCCAACTGTATCAGGGCTGCTGGAACGAAGCATCACAGACTGGGTGGCTTAAAGAACAGAATCTTGTTTTCTCATAAATCAGGAAGGTACAAGTCTAAGGTCAAGGTGCTGGTAAGATTGGTTGCTTCTGAGTCTTCTCTCCTTGGCTTGTGGATGGCAGTTTTCTCCCTGTGTTCTCACATGGCCCCATCTCCAAACGGTCTCATTCTGATGTACTGGGAATTAGGACTTCAACGTTTGAAATTTTGGGGGAGACAGAATTCTACCTGTAATACCAACTATTAACTCTATTTACTTAGGGTATAAGTTAACTTTTTTTTTTTAAATTCAAAGGGTGGCGGGAGGCAGGTAGAGAGGGAGAGAGGAGAGAGGTATATACCCAGGAAGGTGTCTCTATTTCTCAGAACCGTGGGCAGCCTGTGCTTACCTTACTAAGGTAGCCACTTAAGAGGCTGTGCAAACATTTAACATGCACCCCACTGAACTCAGAAACCCTCTGTAAAACAGAGGACCCCAGAGCTTCTCTGGATGAAATGGGAGTGGAAGCCCCAACCCCCTTCATTCTCTCCTCACCGAATCACCTCTGACAAGTATAGTGTAAAAACTTTGGCCTGAAGGATTCCAGGTGTTCAGGCTATTTCTGTTAATGTTCCACAGTTACATAATATACCAAAGTTTGAAATGAGTGCGTATCACAGCATCTGACTATCTTTAGCTTTGAAAACCAAAACCCGGTCACTAGGATTTGTTCTCCAGTTCACTCCGCAGTCTGGGTGAGCTGCGGCAGCCATATAGACTGACGTTCGCATGTTGCTTTATCTTTCCACTCTGCTTCTTTTTGGAGGTGGGCTTGTTAATCGCCCTGCTCAGCTGTGGTACCCAAGAAAAGCTGAGAGGCAAATGTTAGATAAAGCCTCCCTGTGACCTGTTTACGCACACCAGCCTGATAAACCCAGGCAGAATGACAGCAACAGCTGCCTTGTAGCAAACAGAGGGCTTCAAGCGGTTTAGGTCCACAGCCGCAAGGACAAGTATATCATTACAGCCCGCCTGCTCAGAGAGAAGCCATCTAAACTGTCCCACGGCCATAACAGAGCATCTTGGACATCTGACCCAGACCCTCCGTGAGCTTTCTCTGCCCTGGACTGCCTGGCCACCTTCCTGTCCTCACCTCCGCCTGTGCTCTCTGCTGGGAGAGACAGGCTTTTAGCAGCTGGGGTAGGATATATCCCCACCTTTGGGAGACAGGGAAGAGAGGGGGGAAAGGGAAATAAATGGGGGCCAGGCAGTCTAGTGCCTGTTCCAAGAACACGGGCCCCCGGGGGATGGCGCTCCTGCGGGGGAGGCAGAAGTTCTCTCCGTGGGATGATGCCCTGCTCTCGGGAAAGGACCCCCGGTCTCTGCTGAAGCGGGGCATGTGCCACATCAGCTTCAGCCTGGTCACCAAGGGAATGACGGACATCCCAGACTTTCTGTGGGGTTTGTCTGAGGTCCAGAAGCTCAATCTGTCTCACAATCAGCTCAGGATTCTGCCTCCAGAGGTGGGGAGGCTGACCAGGCTGGTGGTCCTGAACTTGTGTGGGAACTGCCTGAAGAGCCTGCCCCAAGAAATTAGCCTCCTCAAGGGCCTGAAGGTGCTGTTCATCAACATGAACTGCCTGGTCGAGGTGCCAGCCGAGCTGAGCGCCTGCAGTAGCCTGGAGGTCCTAAGCATGTCGCACAACCACCTCTCCCAGCTGCCCCCCAGTTTCGCCGACCTCTCCCGACTGAGGAAACTGAACCTCAGCAACAACTGTTTTGTGCACATCCCCATCTGCGTGTTTGCGCTGAAGGAGCTGGAGTTTCTGCACGTGGGCTCCAACCGCCTGGAAAATATCGCTGAGAGCATCCAGTGCCTGGGCAGCCTTCAGATCTTTATCGCGGAGAACAACAACATCCACTCCTTCCCACGGTCGCTTTGCCTCCTCACCAGCCTGGAGCTGCTGAACTTGAACAACAATGACATCCAGACTCTCCCTGATGAACTCTACCTGCTGTGTAGACTGGTGAAAATTGCTTGGAATCCCATGGACAAAGGGCTCCACATTTCCCATAATCCTTTATGCAAGCCCCTGCCAGAGCTGGTGGATGGAGGCCTGGAGATGCTTGTCAGCTATCTGAAGGACAAAAAACACAACTGATGTGGCCACTGGAGGCAGGAACCGTAGCCAGCTCACCAAGACTCTGTCAACTGGGTACTTCTCTAAGCTTTCCCCTTTTCCCCTCTTCTTGTCCCTGTGGGTCAAGCCTTGTATTAATATTTGCAATTGTAGTTGAATACCATTCTAGGCAGGAGTTTGCTTTTAACTCTGTTTGTTCCTAATAACCCCCACAATATCATGCTCATCTCATTCTAAACATAAATTGAAGCAGGACTTTGGTTCTCTCCAAAGAAAAATAATTGCTCTAATTTTCCTCAGGAGCAGTGGGATTTGACCCTTGAAATAATGGTTGGCAGGTCTGATTTCATGGAATTCAAAAGTTAAATATTCACTAGGTATGTGCCAATATGGTGTGAGGCATTGGCAACATCTGGTTTCAACCCATGAATTGGCAACCTGCAGCCAGGTAGCAACCACAGGACACACTCCCGCATTAGCCTTGACCAAGCATTACTTGGGACCAAAGAGCAAGCTGGTGCCTGCTCCCATGGTGATAAGCAAACTAGGCAGAGCTTTCCCCTCGAGTTCTGGGAACAGCAATCATAGGAAGCTTGTCTCTAAATAACTGCAGAGTAACAATCAAGCTGCTCATGTTTGTGTGCAGTGGTGAGTGACTGGGACAGCATAGGGTTTCCAGATAATAAATACCAACTGATTTTAGCGTGTGGCTTCAATCTTTTCCCCAATCCTTAGTCACATTCTTAAGCTTTCCTAAAGATGCCGGTCAATGCTTGTCATCCTTTCCTAACTTCACTTCTCTTCCTTACTGGGTTTGCTCTTTCAGAGATGAGATAATAATTAAAAAATAAAATGACCAATAGGCAGGAAAGAGGAGGATAGGCAGGCACAGAAAACCACACGAAAATAGTAATTACCCTTCCTCACGGTCAGAGGAGGGTAATATTTGCCACTTGGCTTTCACATAAGGACATTTTAAAAATGACCTTAGTGATATTAAAAGCTCTTTGCACAGAAGGTGAAAGATATTAAATTTGCTTTGTTTTTAATTAATAAAAGTACACAGCTGTTAGTTACGTGTGACATCAGGATGAGCAATTTCGGAGTTCCTGCCACAGTCGTCATCGGCTCTTACTTCTGCCACAGTAGCCAAGCATCCCTAAGACATTTCTATTTGTTGAGCATTACAGAATTGGAATGGAAAGGTGGCAGTGAAGAAAATCCAGTGCCTGCAGACTGATGGAGAGCAATTGTTCAGAGGCCTGGATCACTTTGTCTGCAGAATATAACTAACAATGGCAGGACATATTTGCTTTTGCTGCTAAGACTTGCCTAACTTCTTCATACCCTTGGCTCAATTCAGTTAAACTTATATTTGTTAGCACCTTCTCTTTATGCCACTGGGCTGGGAACCAGAGAGGAATGATGCCCTGCTTATTCTACCAAGGGGCTCGCCATGTGGTGAAAAAGACAGAAACCCACATGGGTTCCTACAGTGTGCAGTGAGTCATGATCCTTCTCAAGATCAAGGTGTAAGAGATGGGCTGGAGTAAGGTTGATACTCTGGACAGTGTAGAGGAGACCGAGCCCCAAGATCTCAATAAACAAAGAACAGTAACCAAGAACAGGACTGGGAGAATCAGTCAGACCCTCATTCACTGCAGCCATCACACCCTAACTCCGCCTCCTCCCTTCCCCCATTTGGGAAGGAGCAGCAGGGGGCTGGGGCAGCAGGTTCTGAGCACAGACAGTTTTGTATGGAGCTGTCACCTTCTTCTAAGCACTGCGCAAAGAGAGTCCATGGATTTTACTAATAGGACAGGTGACTTTCCAGACTTCAAAGTCAATTCCCCACGCATCAAAGACAAAAGGTAATTCCTGCTGCTATCATCAGATTCTACAGTTCCTTGAGCACATTTGTGCAGGCACTCTCTGTCAAACCAGCAAACAGATCTTACCAGTGACACTGGGCGCCAGCTGAAGTCCCCTCTTAAATTGCCTCTCCGGCAGCCACCGGAGACCCACCTCTCCCTGCCAGGCACATACAGGCACACTCGACTATTCTCACCCACGTAAACTTGCCAGAGCCAAGACTATTTAAAGACATCAGTTGAATTTTTCCTGGACCTCATGACTCAGTGGGAAATTGCAGGGCGAGCCTTCCTCTGCAGGGCAGAGCAGCAGATCACTTACCAAGTCTGGCCGGAGCACGCACAGCTGTCAGCAAACACCGGCGGTGCCAGGATCACGCCTCCTCGTGTCTGCTGCCGGAGAGCCCCTCAGATTCCCGCTGCATGTCCATGACCTTGCTGGGAGCAGAGGCAGGCCGGGCCAGCAGCAGCACCATGCTTTTCCCGCTGAGCAATCATTTTATTTCCTCTCCTCACTTCTTTTAGTCACTTGATCCCACAGTAACTGTACTCCAGGGAAAGAACCTAACCATATTTTGAAGGTGACCCAAGAGCTCGTTACACTTGTTATAACAAAAATGTGGTATCAGTTTGGTTGCAGGCTTCCATTGGTGCCTTTCAAAAGTACATTAGCAAGGTTTTCTTTGTTAGCACTTAGCATTGAGGGAATCATAAAAGTAATAGTAGTTGCCCAATGTGCTTTAGGTATTGATTCTTTGTGAATGCTCCTTTCTTTTATTGATAAAGGGAAGTGCCAAGTAAAATACTGGTTAACATACTCAGTTATCCCTAACAATAACATGGCGGGAGTTTGATAAGGTCTCCGTTCAGTGTTTTGCTGTCAAACTCTACCATTTGCCGACTGACTGTGACATGCTCTTGCTTATCTTTTTGTAGCTCTAATATTGCCACATTCAAATAACTCCCAGGTATTTCCAGGGCTTCTGAAATCGAAGCCTTGGGGAGGACTACATTGGCTGCAGAATATATTCAACCAAAGAATACGAGCTAATTGGGTGCTTGATGTGGTTGCTGCTGCTCACATTCTTGATGATATTGTGGTTTTCATGTCACTTGGCTCTCGGTATGGAGCAATCTCAGTGGCGTGTTCAAAAACACCTTTTGAAGCAGTTTGCAGCTTACAAGCATACAATTAAGAAGAAATCCTATGTTCATAGGAAAGAAAGATGACTTTGAAAAGACACATCTGTTCCAGGAATAATACTGCGAAATGCATAAAACTGCTGCGTATTAGATAGAAAAATGTACTCATTACTTAGCTTGTTCATTTAATAAATGGTTAATAGAAGAAATGTACTTCATTCTCAGGCTTTAGTTAATGGACCGCCTTTCTATAATAACCAAAGATAGTGTGGTTTCGGGACTCTGCACCTGTACTTCTCAATGATGTCACGCTTGCACTACAAAGAGATAAAGAGGAAATGCTGTCATTATTTGCAGGGATACATTAAACTAAATCCTTTTATTTTGGTAATAGATTATTGCGTTTTAAAATTCATGTGCCTCAAAGCACATACTGAATATGTATTTGATAGCTATGCATTAAAGACAAAGAAAGATTAAGGAAATGTGGGCTTGGTCACTTAAAGACACAGAGGTATCAACATGGCCTGGGTTGACTCACTTCAGTTCTATACAGAGACTGGGGGATTCTGAATATTAAGACTTAATTTATATTAAGTTATAATATAAATGCAATATAATATAAATGAATGAAGTTACCAAGATTCTGTTACAAATGGTGAGAAACAGAAGATGAAGTCAGAAAATGGTCTAAATAGAGAAAACAAAACAAACAACAAAAAAATTTGAGCTGTTCAATTTAACCAATATGAAGATACTAAATATTCAATTGTCTCAATATCTACTTAAGTAGCCACATATGCTCTGTTTTCTTACTCCACCGAAGAGTAGTTTGGAGTTCTGTGTAAGTTACACTTGAGAAACACAAAACACCAAGCCTAGATTAAATGTGCAACTAAGTGCCAGTTCCTTCGATAATGAAATCCTAGGTACCAGCCCCGGTTGTCATTCATCCAAGAGCACCAAGATATCATTCCATCATATATTTTAAGAAAGCAAAATTAAATAGAAACAGCAAAGCTATTATAGACAATAATAGGAACAATCCTGACCTTGTCGAGAAAAATACTTTTTACAAGTGTTCCTTTTAAGTTACCTGTCATTACCCATCAAATCAAAAGCATTACTAATTAAAAAAAACCACAATAAAAAAGGACACCATAGTAATAAAAGGGAAGCAAAGAGGGCTCATAACAAAACTGCAAGAGTTTGGGCATCATTAAGCAAGCAGAACTGAAAACTATTAGCATGAATCTTGCTATGTGGATTTTTTTAGTAGTGTCATAGGAATCTACTTGCAAGGAGAGAGCTTATTTTCTACTGCTCTAGACTTACTTTTTATTTCAGCACAGGACATAAAATAAAGATGAACTGGAGCCCATTTTAAAAGTGTCCAAGTATTTCCTAATATCCTTGAGAGAAACATACATTCAGGAAAATAGAAGACTATTGGCTTTGATGGTATGAGTTAAAGCTGCCAAAGGAACACCTCCTAATGACGGTATTCTTTGGTCTTGAGTATTTGAGTTCTCTAGAAGTCAGTGTGCCAGGACATACCACTCGGGAAAGTCTATTTCCTTCTTTCTCCGAATGTCATGCCCATCACCACATGTATGTGTGAGTTAAGAGGCCCTGTTAAGTGGTGGGAAAAGCTCCGGAATGAGAGCTGGCCATGACGAGCGCATAGCTCTTACTGAGCATGTGTGCATTCTAGGACTGTGCAGGTGTTGGGGACTTGGCTTGGGAAAAGCTACCATCCTCAATGGGGTCCCAAGTCCATGAACAAAGAAGATGAGGCTCAGCTAAACACAATGCAATCCTGTGAGGACAACTGCTATAGCAGTTGCATTAATGGTTACAAAGGCATATGGGTGATATGGCAGGTGAGACAAAGGTGCGATGTGACCAAAATGGATGGAGAACACACATCTAATATGACACTTATTGGCCTAGTGTTTCCTTCATTTTTCTTTGTCCAGATGGAAAATTTGTAAACCTCACGGTCCCAGAGTAGTTGGCTTTCTAACACCTTTATGGAACTTTCTCCCTACCTGAATCTAGGATGTTGGGCAGGCAAATGATAGAAAAAGATGCAAATTATGATAATGGTGATAGTACGTGTCATGGGCTCCAGAGGTACTGCCAAGTCTCCCCTATCTCAGTGTGCTGGAAGGTGTTTCCTGAGGGTTCTGAAAGGACCCAGGTTGACTATGGTCCTCAACGCTACTGCACCAGCATTCCTCACAGAGCTTCTAACAAGGAAAGCCCTGTGCCTCAGTTTGAGGGACTCTGACAGAGGTGACCTGAGTGAGGCAAGAGCTTTTTAGTTTGTTTTTAAAGCTCAGTAGGTAATTCTGCTGCCGACACTGAACTGAAAAATGCTGATTTAGATTCCTACCAAAAAAGGAGACTTTTAAGCCAGCTGGGTCAGGAGCTTACCAACTGAAAGAGGGCAGTAGAAAGTGGGAGACACTGAACTCAGCCAGTGAGTGCAGCTCTGCTAGTGATTAGATTCATCTGAGTACTTGTTAAAATTTTTTAATTCTAGGTCCCTTTGCTATCTTTTCAGATTCAGGAGGTCTAGTTCAGGGGTTGGCGTTCTCAGGTCTAAGCAGCAATCCAGGTGTTTCCTATCAAAAAGCAGAGTGGAGCAAACCTGGGCTAGCAGCATGTGAGCCCACTGAAAATGGTAAAGCACTGTATTCTAGCTAGACTCTGCTGCTACCTGGTGCTGCTATTTTCCTGACTAGCTCTGTCCTACACTTTGAACTCTGCTTATTTTATCTCCGTACCTACCATAGGGAAGACATTCAATAATAATATATTCAATGAATTAATAAATGAATGAATGAAAAAGTGAACCAGTTTACACAGATGACTTAGCTTCTCTGGGTCTCAGTTTTCTCTAAATTAAACTCACTTTAAAGTGACTTTTTAAGCTTCTTTCAAATTTGAAATTCAGACTGTATATTTTTTATTTGCTTTGTCTTTTCCTCAGTAAATAGATACCTGAGCTTATAGTTATTGTGATTACTCAAGAAAAAAAAAAAGCCTTATCAGTTGGTGGCACAGTGGATAGAGCATCTAACTGGAATACAGAGGACCCAGATTCAAAATCCCAAGGTCACCCGCTTGAGCACAGGCTCACCAGCTTGAACACGGGGTCACTGGTTTGACTATCGGATCATAGATATGACCCCATGGTCACTGGCTTGAGCCTAAAGGTCACTGGCTTGAAGCCCACAGTCACTGGCTTGAGCCCAAGATCGCTGGCTTGAGCAAGGAGTCACTAGGTCCCCAGTAAAGGCACATATGAGAAAACAATCACTGAACAACTAAGGAGCTGCAATGAAGAATTGATGCTTCTCATCTCTCTCCCTTCTTGCCTATCTGTCCCTCTCTCTGTCCCTGTCTCTCTCACTTAAAAAAATTTTTTGAGGAGATGGGTCAAGTTCAGTATGAGTGTCTTAATATTCCTTTGCAGTACAAGAAAAATACAATTGAATTTTAGTGGACTTTTAAAAATATACAAAGAATTAAGCATTTATATTAAGGGTGAATCTAGAGGTTTGTAAACCTCCAAATCATCTGAATTCCATTCCTAACTTTTATTGACCTGGAGGCTCAGAGGAAATATTTCTGTTTGGCTTTGTTGATTGACTGATTTAAAATTCCTCCTATGTATATGGAAGAGAAGAAATTTCTAATAATCTGTTTTCCATTAAAAAAAAAAAGAAGAAGAAACTCATTGGATTTGATTCAATAGTGTCATTCAGGCACTTAAAGCTGAAACATAATGTGTTCCCAAGAGTGAGGTGAGCTCTTGTAATAAAGTTCACGTCTCCTCTACAGTGCATCCCCCTCCACAACATGTGTAAGTCAAAGCTGAATTTTACTATAAATTTTCGTAAATAATTTCTTCAAGTAAATTCACATAAAACTGCAAAATAACTCTTTATTTAGTTTCTTTGGTTCTTAGTAATATTGTTGCTCTCTCTTACTCAACTGTTTTAGTCAAAGCCACAGATTGATGACATTTACATTATGGAAAATGGAAGTTTATGACTTAAATTTGTTTAAGTTACAATTGTGTTTGATAAGAATTCTTGAATAATTTTGTTGCATAAGTACTTTGAGAACTCAAAGTACAGTTTTGGTATTATCTTCTTCAGCCAAGATATATAAGAGACAGTTAAGGAATATTTTCATTCTGGAAATTACAGGTATTATATAAATAAAGAACCTAACCAAGAAAGAGAAAAATCTTCTTTATGTTTACTCTTTTATACTTTCTTATTCTGATACTTTCTTTTATCATAAATCATCTAGAAATCTGTTTAATCTCCCAAAAATGTATATAATAGGTTTTTTTATATAAAAATATAATTTCTTATCTGATCATATAATATGCTTGTTATAGAAAAGTGAGTTTACTCAGTTTGTAAATAAAATTCCCAGGCTCTTATTAACCTACTACCACAAGTATCACTTTAGTCGGCCTCCTTCTATAACTTAAGAAGGAAAGTACCTCTGCTTCTGACAGATTAGAATGAATGGGTTAATTATTTACTTCATGTGAGGTTGGTTTCCTCATAGTCATCTATTGTGCCATGACGAAGGATGAGTTTGAAAAAACACATAACATGTATGCAGTAAAGTGTTCACTCAGTAGGTCTGGGGTGCTCACACTGTGTATATTTCTAAGAAAGAATGGGCCTTTGACCAACTCCTGAAAAATGACTTCCAATCCCTTGGAACATCTTGCATGATAAATGTCTTTGTATACCTGGGTCACACTAGGTAGTCTATACTCACAGTGTGATTTATGAAGGGGGCCCTGGCAACATAGTTTCAGTTTGACCTCTGGAGAGGCTGATGACTAAGGAGCTAAGGTTGGCACCTCGGAGCTCCATGCCTATGTGACCAAGTCCCGATAAAAAACTCTGCCCTATAGGCTCAGGTGAGTGAGCTTCCTTGTTTGGCAATACATCCTGAATGTCACATACCATTGTGGGGAGAATGAAGCACAATCAAACAACTCCATTAAAGAGAGAACATGGAAAACGTGTTCCTGGCTCTCCTGGATTCTTCCATGTGCTCTCTTTATCTTTGCTGATTTTAATTGGTATATTTTTGTTGTAGTAAGCCATAACCATGAGTGTAGCAGATTTTCTGAATTCTTTAAGTTTCTCTAGCAGATCGTTGAACATGAGCTTTTTGGAGACTCCCCAAAAAGCATGGGTTAAAAAGTAGATTTTATTTAAAAAGCAAGAGAAGAGAAGCTCTGGACCTTCAGACCCTGCTCCATGCTGATCATGGGTGGTGAGTATGTGTTTCTGGGAAAGAACTCACCTCTCTGATGGTTTGCTGCTCTTTTTATATGGAAATCTTGAGCACAATAATCAGCCCTTTTTGGTGCCTGCTTGTCTCACTTTGATCTTAGGAGTTGTCTAAGAAAGCCAGCTGCAGAGCACCAAAAAACTTTGAGATTCATGGATTTGCCACAGGGATGGCTGTCAGCAGTCCCCTAGCAGGATGACTTAGTGTGCCATTTTCTTCTCTGGAAAAAAAGGTAAAGCCCTAGTCCCATAGCTCATTGTTCAGCAGCCAGAGGGAACACCCATGTTTCTTTGGATATTCTTGATATTCAAACAACTCTTTGACAAGATATTAGACACATCACAATTTCTCCCCAAGGTGTATAATACTATTCTATCAGTAGGTTGTTTATTTATCAATCTCAGTTACTCAAAACATAACTGAGACCCCAGAGTTAATGTCAGAAACTTTATTCATTTATTCATAGGTGAAGCCTTTAAGCCAAAAGATAATGAATGAATGAATGCATGCATACATACATACATACAAACACACATACATATGTTAGATAATGATAAATATATGGAGAATATATGTTCAATTACCCCCTCTACCATCTCTAGTTGACAGGTGATTTTAATCAGTCATCATGCAGAGATATATGTTGGTTATCACTCAAGATACACTGTAATAGAAAAGTTCCAATTCATCTCCCTTCTCTTTATTCTTTTCTATACGCTTTAATTTGTTTGCATCCTAAAGAACATCATTACGCTTGCAAGCACACGTTTCAAATGAGAATGAGGGGTAACAAAATCAATATTCCCATTAGATTTCTTCTTCAAACTTTGGAAAGAAAAATTTTCCTCAAGCCTATCATTCTAAATACAGCATTAGAATGAAAAGTTTAACATATAATTTAACAGTTGGCCCTGCAGTTTCTCCAACCTGTGCACTATAGATACCTGTGTCACTCTCTGACATAATGAACCCAAAAGCCGAGGAAACCAGCTGCTTCTCTGTCTCTCTCTGTTGCAGGGTGCGGGCCTTCTGCTGCTGTTCTTGGGCTGCTTCTCTGTCTCTCCTATGTAAGCAGAAGCAAACAGCTTTCTTTCAAATCTCTAACTAAATATTATCCTTTATTTTGGCCTCATCTCATATTCTCTCCTTGTGCGTGGAAACATCTTAAAGTCATACACAAGGAGAAATTATGGTGCTCTCTAGTCTTACTCTTACGGGTGGGGCAGACATGATAATGTATCTTTACACAAGTCACAAAGAGAGGGTCCCCCTTTCTGGGGTCTATGCAGAGTGTGATTCATTGTTTTGTTTTGTTGTTGTTTTTTTCTTTTCTTTTCTCCTGCACAGTATATCTGGAAGAGTAAAACACAGTACTGAAGAGATCTGAAAAACAAAGAAAAGGTTCACCGGCACGTATGTGCATGTATTTCTTCCACATATTGGTCAAATAATCTGACTGTCATTTATATCCTGCTAATACAAGGGCGTTTGAAAAGATTTTATACTCCTACCTCACACCACAGGGACAGCTCATGGAGTTTTATCTTCTCGCTGGGAAATTATTTTCTCCACATGTGTTTTGATGATGACAGGCCTTTCTCCATCCTGCAGCTCCTCCCCCTTGGGGAATAGAAATGTAAGAAATAATTTCTGATTTGATACTTGCCATTCTACCCACGTATCACTGCAGTTTAAAACTCTACAAACTTGCTAACAACTTACTTTAAATCTATACTTTGGGGAAAGGGAGGACAAAGAGGAAGGAAAAGAAGAGCCTGTTAAAATAATACTTTTGAGAATATGTATGAAATATTTGGAGGAAAAGATGAGTCACGAATTCTCCTGAATGAACAGCATTGTATAAAGCTACATCTATGTG
This sequence comes from Rhynchonycteris naso, assembly GCA_037038555.1. NCBI lineage: Eukaryota > Metazoa > Chordata > Mammalia > Chiroptera > Emballonuridae > Rhynchonycteris > Rhynchonycteris naso. Next base: position 178,016,306 of record CM072999.1, on the reverse strand, counting down.
AGCTGGCTAGGATCATTTCTAAGTTTAAGTCTTATAATCCTGCTACATAGGAAGCCTCACTCTTTTTTAAAAATATCTTTTTATTTATTGATGTTGAAGAGACGAGAGAGAGAGAGAGAAGGGGGGTGTGGAGTGGGAAGCATCAACTCATAGTCTTTGCTTCTTCTCATGTGTGCCTTGACCAGGCAAGTCCAGGGTTTTGAACTGGGGACCTCAGCATTCCAGGTTGATGCCCTACCCACTGTGCCACCACAGGTCAGGCAGGAAGCCTCACTCTAAGTGAGAATATTTTCCTCTGTACCTTTCTTAATTCAAAACTATCATAGTTCATCATTAATTCAAGAAAAGAGTGGTCAGTATCTGTTTACCAGCTAAAATGAAATATATTCATAGAAAGTAACATAAACACAATTCAAAAATCACAGGATTTATCAGCTTTGAAATCACATTAAAAAATTTTTTTTTTAACTTAGAAGATTGACATTATTTTGAATTTTGTGCAAAAATAAGGCTTTATGACAATATTACCATATTATTTCACATCTTTTCAAAACTCAAATTTTTATATTATGTAACAATATTGTATAATACAGAGAAGTGGCAATTAATTTTATATTGATGGTTAATAAAAGGCTGTACCCAATTCTGTAAGTCAAGGGATGAACAAACATTTGTTTATTTTTCTTCTTAATGTTATCAGACTAACATTCATGCAATGCTTGCAAACTTTAATTAAAACAAAGACCTTATTGTGAACAATACTGCCACAAACATGGGGGCGCATTTCTTCTTTTCAAACAGTGCTATGGTGTTCTTAGGGTATATTCCTATAAGTGGGATAGCTGGGTCAAAAGGCAGTTCGATTTTTAATTTTTTGAGGAATCTCCATACTGTTTTCCACAGTGGCTGCACCAGTCTGCATTCCCACCAGCAGTGCAGGAGGGTTCCCTTTTCTCCACATCCTCTCCAGCCAGCACTTATTCTGTGTTGTTTTGCTGATGAGCGCCATTCTGACTGGTGTGAGGTGATATCTCATTGTGGTTTTAATTTGCATTTCTCTAATGATTAGTGATGTTGAGCATATTTCATATGCCTATTGGCCATCTGTATGTCCTCTTTGGAGAAATTTCTATTCATTTATTTTGCCCATTTGTTGATTGGATTGTGTGTCTTCCTGGTGTTGAGTTTTATAAGTTCTTTATAAATTTTGGTTATTAACCCCTTATCAGACGTGCTGTCGAATATGTTCTCCCATTGTGTGGTTTGTCTTTTTATTCTGTTCTTATTGTCTTTAGCTGTGCAAAAGCTTTTTAGTTTGATATAGTCCCCTTTGTTTATCTTGCCTTTTATTTCATTTGCCCATGGAGATAAATCGGCAAATATATTGCTGCTACAGATGTCGGAGAGCTTGCTGCCTATGTTTTCTTCTAAGATGCTTATGGTTTCATGGCTTACGTTTAAGTCTTTTATCCATTTTGAGTTTGTTTGTGTGAATGGTGTAAGTTGATGACCTAGTTTCATATTTTTGCAGGTAGATGTCCAATTTTCCCAACACCATTTGTTAAAGAGGCTGTCTTTACTCCATTGTATGTTCTTTCCTCCTTTGTCAAATATCAGTTGCCCATAAAGGTGTGGGTTTATTTCTGGGTTCTCTGTTCTGTTCCATTGATCTATGTGCCTGTTCTTATGCCAGTACCAGGCTGTCTTGAGTATAATGGCCTTGTAGTAAACCTTGATATCCAGAAGAGTGATACCTCCTGCTTTATTTTTTCTTTTTAAGATTGCTGAGGCTATTCGTGTTCTTTTTTGGTTCCATATAAATTTTTGGAATATGTGTTCTATATCTTTGAAGTATGTCATTGGTATTTTAATTGGTATTGATTGAATTTATAAATTGCTTTGGGTAATATGGGCATTTTAATGATGTTTATTCTTCCTAGCCATGAGCATGGTATATGTTTCCACTTGTTTGTATCTTCCTTGATTTCTTTGCTTGTTTGGTGTTGAGTTTTGTGAGTTCTTTGTATATTTTGGATATTAGGCCCTTATCTGAGCTCTTGTTTAAAAATATCATCTCCCATTTAGTTGGCTGTCTGTTTTGTTATCAGTTTCTATTGCTGTGCAAAAGCTTCTTAGTCTGATGTAGTCCCATTCATTTATCTTTGCCTTCACTTCTCTCACCTTTGGAGTCAAATTCATAAAATGCTCTTTATGGCCAAGGTCCATGAGTTTGGTACCTATGTTTTCTTCTATGTAATTTATTGTTTCAGGTCTTATATTTAGGTCTTCAATCCATTTTGAATTAATTTTGGTATAAGGGGACAAACTGTAGTCGAGTTTCATTCTTTTGCAAATGGCTTTCCAGTTTTCCCAGCACCATTTATTGAAGAGGATTTCTTTTCTCCATTGTGTGTTTTTGGCTTTTTTATCAAAGATGATTTGACCATAGATAGGTCGTTTTATTTCTGGGCTCTCTATTTTGTTCCGTTGGACTGTCTATTTTTCTGCCAATACCCTGCTGTTTTGATTATCGTGGCTCTATAATATAATCTGAAGTCAGGAATTGTAATGCCCAGCTTCGTTCTTTTTCCTTTGAATTACTTTGGCTATTCGGAGGTTTTTATAGTGCCATATAAACCTGGTGATTTTTTGTTCCATTCTTTTTAAAAATGACATTGGAATTTTGATGGGAATTGCATTAAATTTGTATATTGCTTTGGGTAATATGGTCACTTTAACTATATTTATTCTTTCTATCCAAAAACAAGTAATATTTTTCCATTTCATTGTATTTTTTTTTATTTCCTTAACAATGCTTTGTAGTTTTTTTATATAGGTCCTTTATATTCTTTATTATGTTTATTTCTAGGTATTTTTGTTTTTGTTGCAACCGTAAAAGGAATTTTTCTTTTTGAGTTCATTTTCTGAAGTTTCATTTTTGTCATATAAGAAGGCAATAGATTTCTGTGTATTAATTTTGTATTTTGCGACCTTACTTTATTGGTTTATTGTTTCTAATAGTCTTTCTGTGAAGTCTTTGGGGTTTTCGATGTACAGGATCATATCATCTACAAAAAGTGAAACCTTTCCCTCTTCTTTCCCAATATTTCTTTCTAAATAAATGCCTTTTAATTTTTTCTCTTGTCTGATTTCTCTGGCTAGAACTTCCAGCACTACGTTGAGTAAGAGTGGAGAGAGTGGACAGCCTTGTCTTGTTCCTGATATTAGAAGAAAAGTTTCCGGGTTTTTTCCATTTAATATGATGTTAGTTGATGGTTTGTCATAAATGGCTTTTATTATGTTGAGATATTTTCCTTCTATACCCATTTTGTTGAGTGTTTTATACATAAAATGATGTTGTATTTTATCGAATGCCTTTTCTGCATCTATTGATAGGATAATATGGTTTTTGTTCTTTGTTTTGTTGATATGGTGTATTACATTAACTATTTTATGTATGCTGAACCATCCTTGTAATTCTGGGATGAATCCCACTTGATCATGATGAATTATTTTTTTAATGTTGTGGTGTATTCAATTTGCTAGTATTTTGGTTAGGATTTTAGCATCTGTATTCATTAGAGATATTAGTCTGTAGTTTTCTTTTTTTGTGTTGTCCTTGCCAGGTTTTGGTATGAGGGTTATGTTGGCCTCATAAAACATGTTTAGAAATATTTCTTCTTCTTCCAATTTTTGGCAGACTTTGAGTAGAATAGAAACCAAATCTTTAAATGTTTGATAGAATTCCCTAGTATAGCTGTCTGGCCCTGGAATTTTTTGGGGGGGAGGTTTATAATAGTTGTTTCTATTTCCTTCCTGCATATGGGTCTATTTAGGCTATCTGCTTATACATGAATCAGTCTAGGAAGATGTTATTTTCTAGGAATTTATCTATTTCTTCTAGATTGTTAAATTTAGTGACATATAGATTTTCATAGCATTCTATGATAATTCTTTGTATATCTATGATATCTGTGGTAATTTCTCTTTCATTTTGGATTTTGTTTATATGAGTCCTTTCTCTTTTTTTTCTTAGTGAGTCTTGCCAAGGATTTGTCAATTTTTTTGATCTTTTTGAAGAATCAGCTCATTTTATTGATTTTTTTTCTATAGTTTTTCTGTTTTCTATTTCATTTATTTCTGCTCTGATTTTTATTATTTCCTTTCTTCTGCTTGTTTTGGGTTTCTTTTGTTCTTCTTTTTCTAGTTCCTTAAGATGTGATGTTCAGTGGTTTACTTGGGCTCTCTCTTGTTGTTTTATATAAGCCTATAGTGATATAAACTTCTCTCTTATTGCTGCTTTTGCTGCATGCATCTCAGAAATTCTGATATGTTGTAATGTCATTTTTGTTTTTCTGTATATATCTTTTGATCTATGCTTTTATTTCTTCTTTGATCCACTCATTTTTTAAAAGTATGTTGTTTAATTTACACATTTTTGAGGTTTTGTTTACTTCTTTTTTGCAGTTGAATTCTAGTTTCAAAACTTTGTGGTCAGAGAATATGCTTGCTATAATTTTAATCTTTCTGAATTTGTTAATGTTAGTTTTATGGCCCAACATATGGTCAATTCTTGAGAATGTTCCATGTACACTGGAGAAAAATGTATACTCTGGCATTTGGGGGATGATGAAATGTCCTGTACATGTCTATCATATCTAATTGTTTCTCTGTTTTGTTTAAGGCCAATATTTCTTTATTGATTTTCTGTTTGGATGAACAATCTAGTGCTGTCAGCAGTGTATTGAAATCTCAAAGTATAATTGTATTTTTGTCAGTTTTTATCTTTCGATCAGTTAGTGTATGTTATATATACTTTGGTGCGCCTTGGTTTGGTGCATATATATTAAGAAGTATTATGTCTTCTTGATTCAATGTCCCCTTTATCATTATGAAATGACCATCTTTGTCTCTGATTACCTTTGGTGCCTTGTAGTCAGCAATGTTAGATATGAGTATGGCTATACCTGCTTTTCTTAGGATATTACTTGCTTGAAGAATTGTTTTCCAACCTTTCACTTTGAATTTGTTTTTAACCTTGTAGGTTAGATGTGTTTCTTGAAGGAAGCATACAGTTGGATTTTCTTTTTTGATGCACTCTGCTAGTTGTGTCTTTTTATTGGTGAGTTCAATCCATTTACATTTAATGTAATTTTTGACACTTGAGTGTTTTCTATTGCCATTTTATATATTTCTCTCTGATGGCTTTGTATCTTGTTCTTTCTAATTTTTTTTTGTCATTTGTTTTTGTTTGTTGTATTCCATCATACTTCTTTCCTCTGTTTCTTCTTTTTTGAGCATGTGTTTCTTTAGTGGTTTTTTTAAGGGTGGTTACCATTAGGTAATAAAAAGGATATATATCATATTCATTGTAGTACATTACCTCATGAGTGCTTCTGTACTCCATCTTCCTTTGCTACCATTAATCTTTGTCCTCTCCTCTTTTTAGTTTTTGTTGTCACAGATTAATCTTGTGTTTATGGCAATCTTGTTGGAGCTTTTACTTGTGATTTTGTTTTGTTTTGTTCTTCGTATGTGGTCAAATAACCCCCTTTAGTATTTCCTGAAATGAGGGTTTTTTGGTGATAAATTCCCTCATCTTCTCTATATCTGTGAATGTTTTTATTTCTCCTTCATATTTGAGGAATAGTTTTTATGAATATAGTATTCTTGACTGAAAATTCCTCTCTTTCAGTACTTTAAATGTTGAGGTCCACTCTTTTCTGGCTTGTAGAGTTTCTGCTGAGAAATCTGATGATAATCTAATGGGCCTTTTTTTATATGTTGTATTCTTCTTTTTTCTGGCTGCCTTGAGGATATTTTCTTTGTCATTGGTTTGTGATAATTTCATTATGATGTTTCTCGGAGTAGGTCTGTTTGGGTTAAGGAAACTCGGTGTTCTGTTTCCTTCTTGGATTTGAGGCTCTAATTCCTTCCACAGGCTTGGGAAGTTCTCATCGATTATTTGTTTGAATATGTTCTCCATTCCATTTTCTTTCTTCTTCTTCTTCTGATATACCCATTATTCTTATGTTGCTCTTTCTGATTGAGTCAGACAACTCCTGTAGGTCTTTCTCATATTTTTAAATTCGTGAATCTCTCCCCTCTTCTCTCTGTAGTATCTCTAGTTGTCTGTATTCTATGTCATTAATTCTGTCCTCTATCTGGCCTGCTATTAGCTAAGCTTGTTATCTCTTTTTTCAGTTCATGTATTGAGTTTTCATCTCTGTTTGGTTCCTTTTTACAGTTTCAATTTCCTTGGTGAATTATTCTTTTTAGTCCTTAAATTGTTTTTTGAGTTCTCTATATTTCCTTTCTGTGCTTTCTTGTATTTCCCTGAGTATTTTTAGGACTTCAAATTTTAATTCTGTCATTTAACTCCAAGGTTTTCAAGCAATTGAAATTTTTTTAAGAGCTTTTTCATCATCTATCTGAGCTATATCTCTGTCTTTTGTATCCATGATATTTGATTTCTTTTTCCTTATGGCATTTGAGAATCGTATTGTTAAAAACAGTAATAAGAGACTATTAAAAAAATAAAATAGAAATTGAAAAGATACAGTGAAAAAATGAAAATTCTATATTAACAGAGAACAAGGAACAGAAACTGAGGAAAGATGACAAAAGAGATAAAAATGAAGTAAAAAACATGCAAAATGCCAGTAAGAAAAATTATGAATACAAATATAATAATTTGTTGATAAATGATGATTGAGTGAAAGAAAAAAGAAAAAAAATTTTGAAATGAAACCCTCATAAAAAAAAACAAGAATAAAAAATGTAACAATTATGAGTAATGAAGTTCAAAAAGAAAAGGAAAGAATAAAAAGGAAAGAAGATAAAATGACCAAAATAGAAAAAAAAAAGAAAAATAAGAAAAAGGTATAAAAATGTAATATCTTTGTGGTTTTGAGAGGTAGCTTCTCCCTTTTTTTCAGCAGGTGGCACTGTACTACAGGTTTTGCCCCTGTGGGGCTTTTAGGCAGAGGTTTTCTGTTGTGTTGCTTGGAGGCTCTGATAATGGGAGACTCAGTTTTCCAGGTGCCTCTTCCCATGTCTCTCCCACCAGAGCTAGGAGCCTGGGGACTTAATGTGAGGTTTGCCCCAGTCACTGCTTGCAGAGCAAGAGGCTCTAAGAGTAGCCAGGTCTTTCCTCCAGCACCGCTCAAAGCACAGTTCTGGGTAAGGCTGTGCCAACTGGAGCTGTCAGTGAGAGCAGGCAGGGTTGGGAGCTGATTGCCAACCTAGCACCTTTCAAAGGACCCCTGGGCATGTCTATTATGCCTCAGTGCTCTGCAGGTCTAATCTCCACAGGCTTCTCCTTTGTGCACTGTTTGGTAGCCCACAGCAAGCCACGTGTGCGACCAGCCCCCATGACTTTAACAGTGCACACAGAGGCTTGCATCTGCCCACTTAGGTGAACAGCACCTGTGATCTCAGTCAGAGCCAGGAATTCAGGCCTGTGGAGGTGCTCCGCCTGCACAGTCGCAGACCCAGGGATCCTAGCCTTTGCACACATCTCATGCTGTTGGTGAAGCTGGGAATGCACAAAGACACTGGCAACAGCCCATGCAGATGTCTGTCACTGATAACCTCGGGCTAAGCCGTAGGCCACATGTGCATGCACGCCCCCATGCCAATGGTGCCAGGAGGAGCCACTAGCACACTGCCTGTAATCATGGAGCCGTGAGCACACAAAGTTGCTGGCACCAGCACCAGCTCCCGTGGGCACCCCGCAATGGTAACCTTTGTTGGAGCCTGTTGCCCACGTGCGCCCCTCATCCACAATCTTAGGCAAAGCTAGCATGGTCTTTCTTCTGCTTGATCATCCACCCTAACCCAGCTTCCTCCCTCTACCTCTGACCCTCTGCTTCACTTGGCTCCAGACGAAAGCACTCCTTCTTCAGATCAGTGAGGAAAGTGACAAACCTCTTTCCCTGTCTTATTTTCTTCAGAGTCAATTATATTTTCAGCCACCTTTTTGCCCAATCATACCTTTGTCTGGTGTGTGTATATTTCAGGTGCTCTTGAGATTTTTTTCTCTGTCTTTAGTTGTTGAGTTTGTTGAAATATCAAGGGGAGATATTTGGAGCATCCCTCATGGTGCCATTTCTCTGATGTCACTCCTACTTAGGTTAGCTTTAATATTAACAATGTATACATAATTAAATTCCTAGTCATGAGCAAATGAATAAATAATTAGTGTGGGGACAGAATAACCACCATTGGCAGTATCATCTCATTTATTGTTTGCTTGGTAGAGGGCCTTATGTGGTTGCTGCATTTTAGCTACTATGTTTTTCAATTGGTGGTTTGTGGAATAAATAGAAATAATGATTAAATATAATAACACTAAATAGATACCATTTATTGAGTACTTACCATAGTTGGGTATATTTAATTCTTACAAGATACTATTTTTACCCTATTATTCAGGTTGGAAAAGAGCTGAGCCTTGGAAAACTTAAATTAGTTGTCAATCCAGTAATGGAAGGAGGCTGTCAATGACAAGGTCTGTCTGATTCCACTGTTCTATGTAGTCTCTCAGGTATGTCTCCCTGATCTATACAGGGGGGCACTGGGATTGTGACTACAGGGGATACATTTTGCTTAAGTATATGTAAAGTACACAAAAGATTTAATTCTGAACTTTACAAGAAAATATCAAAATAAAAAGCGATATATAGTTTCTAGATGATTAAATTCATTATGTGCACCTGAATGTGTTTTTAAGAAAGAAATCACTAGTATTCAGTCATGACCATGGTAGTTTTTAGTGTTACTACCATTCTCCTAGAATGGGTATTGGTGAGTCCTCATACAGGAACTGATCTACATTGAGTAGCTTATAGTGATTTATATCTTGCAATTAATCTTTACAAGAACCCTGTTAATTGGTTATTTTCCATAAATGTGGAAAGTAGGGCACAAGAGGGAATGAAAGATAGGGGTCAGAAGCAGCAAGCCCAGAGGGAGTGATGCCTAGCCTACAGGGACAGCACTGTGTGCATCTTCTGAGGTGGGCTGGACTTCACAAGTTTACAGAACAGGTGCCAGGGGCTGGTAAGTGAAGGAGTTGGGACAGTAGGCAGATTCCTGCTCACCTTCATTCCTCCAGCCACCTGACCAAGAACCTTTGGGTCAGTCTCCATCCAGCTTCTGGGAAGGCCTTCTCCTTTGCCAATCGCCTTTGATTCCTCTCGTTTGCACTGTCCCTGCCGTCACTGTTAGAGTGGTCCTCTCCTATAATGAAATCATCAAGGTCCTCTGAGAGAGCCCTTAGTGTTTGTGCTATGATGGCCTGCAGTTAGCTCCTCCAGGAATAGCAGACTTTGCATTTGACATGCACAGAGTGCATTCCCCACCCCCCTCAACTTCCCCTGGTCATATTTCTCCCAGCATGATCTCTGAGTTCCTAGTGGTGGCTGCCTACCCTCCAGATTCAGGGTGACTTGACGTATGCCTTCCACTGAGGCTCCAGAGCCTCCACTGCTCTTGTGGGCACATTCCCAGACTTCATTGTTGTTTTCTGGAAAAGAAATTCTCATCTGGTATGCTGGCGGAGAGACCTCTGCCATTGACCAGGCAGCCTATCCTCTCTTCCTCTCTTTATCTCCACAGTCATCTTCAGCCTGACTCTGAGTTCTGACTGGAATCTGTCTCTCCAGGCTGAACTCTGTCTGTGACACACTTTCGGTCCAAGTCCAGACAGACAGTGTGGTTAATTACATTAAGCCCATTACTATTCAGGCTTTAGAGCTTCCCACACGCCAACCTATCTAAGTTTGCAGTCTATCATTTCTGACTCAAACAGATCTTCAAGCATGGTAGTAATAGTTTACTGATTATCTTTCCCAATAAACAGACACAAACCTTTTTGCACTCTGGTTTCAGTTGCAGCAATTCTGTTAAAATATTTAGCTGTGAAAATTGAAGACAGTTTAAGAAGTGTTGTAGACATCAGCTCAGTCCTTCAATAATACGTTCAATATTTCTAAAAGTGACAGTAAATCAAGGATAAAATGAAACAGCAAACAGAGAGAAAGCAGATTTCACATATGGTGGCAGCTCTGTCACTTCAAGCCTCAGACAGAACACTGGATCCAAATGCCAAATATGATGGATAATGCTTGCATGTCCCCGATGAGTTGGTTTGGCTGATGATATAGAGCATGCTTTTTGCACTATGAATTTTAAATAAAAGAAAAAATATTTTTTGTGTATGGCAAAGTTTAGCCTCATCCCTTGGGAACATCCATGTCCTGGGATATCCTTGCAGGAGGTGTAGGTCCAGACACGCCATTGCACAGATTGTCCGTCACTAGGAGAAAGCAGCAATAAAGAGAGAAGAGGTCAACAGCTCCACCGGGCACCCGGGGATGGCCCCTGCAGAATCTTGTGTGCAAACCCCACCTCTCAGAAACCGAGTCTTCCCTGACTGGTGTTTCATAACAGCCTCATCCACCTGCAGTGTTTTCCATCCCAAGGCGCTTCTCTTCCTGGGCTGCCTTCATGTTTCCCGAGTCTCCATATGGAGGGTTTTCTTTCCCCATCACAGTGCTTCCTAGCCCTGTTTCTGGCTCTGGTTATTATTTAGATTCCTCTGAGATGTTTCACTCTGCTGTGTGAAACCTTTATTGTCAAGGGTGTTAGCCACTGCCTGCTCTGATCCAAGGACTCTATGTGAGATGGCCTTGCCCCCTTTTTGGGATGTGGGTCTGGGTTGATATATCCCCACCAGTTGCAAGTTTGAATGCTGTTCTGGCATTCCTTGTTAAGTGATGGAATGGGATTAGTGCCACGTGCCTCTTATCCTCTTGCTGGGCCTGTAATTTCAAGTCATGAGGTAGAGCCACCTGTCCTCCACTATATTTATCAATGCATTTAGACAAGGTTAACCCCTCTGCTGTACGGGAGTAGCCACAGCCTCTGGGGCTGACCTCACAGCATTGGCCAAACACCACTGTAGGTTGTGGCATTGCAGAAGCCATATGGCAATGTGTAAATTTCCTGGCACAACCCCACTATTGCTTAAAATAGTTTCTTGCATGTGCTTAGCAGGGTCACTTGTCACAGAGACCATATATTACAGGAGAGATATTTTTAAATCATTTAAAAGCTGGAATTAATATTGTTAGATGAAGTTAAGCATCCCTTTTTATTGTTGCTTTTGACTAAATCGTGGTCAACAAATTATGGCCCACACACCAAATTTGGCTCATTGCCTGGTTGTGTAAATAAAGTTTTATTTAAACACAATCATGCTCATTTCCTTTTATGTTGTTCCTGGCTGGGTTCACATTACAACAACAGAGTTGAGTAGCTGCAGCACAAACCCTTGGATTGTATTATTGATTTTGAAGTGTGTTCCTTTGTAAACACAGGACTTCCTCAGTGTTTGGGAATGTGTTCAGAAGATGTGATCTTCCCTTCAGTAGAGTTTTGATGATAGTGTGGTCATGAAGAAGAGTGATTTGTCCCAAAAAGATAGACATTCCAACTATCACAGTAATGGCTTGATGAAATAAACTAATCAACTTCTGATTTTCCCTTTTGCTTGCATTTCTAAGGTTAATAGTCATAGTGTTCTAGAACTGGAGCTTTAAATTCTAGATGGAATTGAGATTATTTTTTCTGCTATTTGGTTCTATTTGTTCTGCCATCCATTAGTTTCTTCTTCCCTTTCATACCTTATTTTGGATTTTATTTTTTTCCCCTTATTTCCCTTTCCCCCCTAATAGTTGGTAAGTTAGCATATTTTTCTGGTGCATATCTGTCAAAGTCTAAAATCAATTTATATCTCTACAAAAAGAACTCTATAAAAGGTCCTTAACAATAATTATGATTACTTCTTTCCCTGCTACTCATTATACATTACTTACGTTTTAGTACACACATGCATTTTATATTTTGTAAATGTTCTCTTTCTTTTTAGAAGAAATTACACAAGACATTTTTATTATTGTTTACTACAGTTTATGTTTGTTTAGTTTTGCTCACATATTTAGCCCATTTCTGTCTTTCATTATACCTTCTAGCTTAGACATCCCACCTGGGGTTCGCATTCCTTCTTTAGCCAGTGTACATGCTTTCAAATTTCCTTTTGTTAAAATATATCAGGTGCTATTGAAAAATGAAATCAGTTTATATTTATCTGAACATATTTTTGTTTTTTCCTTATTATTGAATTATAATTTGGCCATGAATATAATTCTAGGCTGACTTATTTTCCTTTAGCACATTTAAGTCTTTTATCCACTGTATGTTGTCTTCCATTGTTGTTTATGAAAAGTCAGCTGAAAGTGTACTTGCTATCTTTTTAGGCAACTCATATTTTATCAGTGGCTCATTTCATGATTCCCTCCTCTTTTGCCTCTGTTTTTCTTCATGTTATTTACAGTGTGTCTTAGTATTTTATTTATCAGATTTGATTAGGATTCACTCACCTCTTAAATTTGTAAATTGATGTTTTTCTCAGTTTTGTAAAATTCTCAGCAGTTATATGATTGTTTCAGTTCTCACCACGCTTGCTTCAACTCCAATTTAGTGTTTGTTAGCGTTTTCTCACTCTTCCACAGATCTTAACCTCTTTTTTCATTATTTAATTTTTTTTCTTTTGAGGATCAATTCTAGAGAATTTCTTCAAGTAAATCTCCTAGTTTAATAATTCCTCTTCAGTTAGGTTTTGTTGAGTTAAACCACAGTCATTAAATTTTTAATTTCAGTAGTTATGTTTTTAATTTCTAGAAGTTCTACTTTGTTCTTAGTCCAAGTTCATAGGCCTTTCTTTCTTTCTTTCTTTCTTTCTTTCTTTCTTTCTTTTTTCTTTATCTTTCTTTCTTTCTTTTCTTTTTTTTTGTATTTTTCTGAAGTGAGAAGCGGGAGGCAGAGAGACAGACAGATTCCTGCATGCACCTGACTGGGATCCACCAGTATACCCACCAGGGGGTGATGCTCTGCCCATCGGGGGCATAGTTCCGTTGCAACTGGAGCCATTCTAGCACCTGAGACAGAGGCCATGGAGCCATCCTCAGCACCCGGGGCCAACTTTGCTCCAGTGGAAGCTTTGCTGCAGAAGTAGAAGAGAGAGATAGAGAGAAGTGAGAGGGGGAAGGGTGGGAAGCAGATGGATGTTTCTGCTGTGTGCCCTGACCAGGAATCAAACCTGGAATATCCACACACCAGGCTGATAATCTACCACTGAGCCAACCAGCCAGCGTGTGGCCTTTCCTTCTAATTTTTTTCTTATTACTATTTTTTATCCTTTTTCTTTCCATGTATTTTAACCTATTAAACATACTTATTTTATAATCCATTTCCTGATAATTTCAATATCTAATATCCTTGTTCTACTAACTTTTGTTTCTGTTGACTCTTGCAATGGAAATGATTGTTATTGTTACAATTTTTGATTGTGGGGCTTTCTCTGAAGGAACTAAAAGAATCCTTTGACACCTAGGTTGAAGGTGGAGAGGGTATTTATCCAGAGAGGATCTGCATCTGCTTCCACTGGTTGTTGGGTTCCTCACCTAACTGAAATGGCTTTAAGTTAATATATAGAATTAAAGCTTTGGACTGCCCATCCAGTGTATATTTGGGCTGCACACCTTTTTGAGATCCAACATTCTGTATAAATTCCAGGCAGAGATTTTTTTTCTACTCAGCTGAAGATTTTAAGGCAGGACATTTCTATAGCTATCCCCAGAGGAAAGGAGTGTGGGTTTATTCTCAGTCACGTTTACAGGTATCTTGATTTAGCCATTTGGTTGCAGTTTGGTTATTTTGCTGAGCAAGGGACATAACTTCTCACCTTACACCGACCGTAGGCTTTGTCTCCTTTTCCTCCTTTCCTAAAAAACTATAAAAGTTTAAACTCTGGTTTATCTAGGTTTGGCAAATACTTTGGTTTGGAAAATACCTGCTTTATTGGATCCCTTTCCACTCTAAATTTCCCTTCCCAGGTCACTGCTGCATGAATCTAAAATTATTTTTTTAACATGATACCCAGGCCTTGGCTGGTTGGCTCAGTGGTAGAGCGTCAGCCTGGCACATGGATGTCCTGGGTTCGATTCCTAGTAAGGGCACAAAGGAGAAGCACCCTTCTGCTTCTCCATCTCTTCCCCTACTCATTCTTTCTCTCTCTTCTCCTCCTGGAGCTATGATTTGAGTGACTCCAGCAAGTTAGCCTCTGGCTCTGAGAATGGCTCCATAGCCTCCACCTCAGATGGTAAAAAATGGCTCCATTTGCAAGGAACAAGGGCTCCAGATGGATAGAGCATTGCCCCCTAGTGGGCTTGCCAGGTGGATCCCAGTTGGGGCGTTTGTGGGAGTCTGTCTTTCTGCCTCTGCTCCTCTCACTAAAAAAAAAAAAAAAAAAAAAAAAAAAAATTAAAATAATTTAAAATAAGATACCCAAGACTTTTATTTGTTTTATGTGAGATTATCACTCATATTTTGCCACAGTGCTGTAGACAAAAGCCTGGAATTAACACATTATGAGAGGGTCAACTTGCACATCTATCTAGCTTTTAGGTAACTTCACGTGGGCTAAATATACATTTATGTTTTGGTAACAGTTCATAAATTAAGATTTAACACAATGCTTATTGTATTTGTCCTGATTATAATATTATTACATGCTCACAACAGACTCTAAATGAAATAGAAAAGTATCAATAAGAAAGTGATATCACCCCTACTCCCACCATCCAGAAGAAAACACTGTTCATATTTTCTTATATCTACTTTTATCCAATTTTTGGCATGCTACCTTATTGCTAAACTGGCTAGAACACATTGCTTTAACTTGATTTATTTAATTGGAAGATGATCATTCTTTTTTGAGGTATAAATTACAGGATAGCATTATTTCTCTCCCTTTCTATTATGAGGTCAAACAGAGTTGTTAACTGCTTGTGATATATATACTACATTTCTCATTCTCATCTACCCTGCTGGATCTAATCAAAAGAATTCCCTCAGAAAAGCATGAGGGATAACTAATGAAGAAATAGTACCAGAAGGTGAGGGATGGCAATGTGTCTAGCTGTAAAGGACTAAGGCCACGCAGCAATAACATTGTCATCATTTAAATGCTGCCGCAGGCTGTGCTTGGGTTCCACTGAACAGAAGAAAGCATATGATGAAATTAGGACTGGGATTGAAAGGATCATCTGCATTTTACAAATAAAAATGCTTCAATATAATCATTCAATTATAATTATGAAATCTCACATTAGATCAGGCCTCTGTGTTCTCTGAGATGGGGATAGAACTGCATCAACCTCGCATCCCAAGCAAAGGCCTGAACATGCCCATTTTGACACCCTGTGTAGATAGGGGCTGAGCTACTAAAATCTCTGGAAAATGATAAGAATCTCTAATTGATCTGAAATACCTTGGTCCATAACCATGCTTTCCTCTCCACTAATGCTTGGAAGTCACTGAGGAGTGGATGTGTAAGGGGTGCAGAATACAGTGGAAAAGGATTCCAAAGAAGGAAGCCAAGGACACAGATATGCACAGAGCAAAGAAACCCGGAACCCCTTCCTTTAGACCGCAATGAGCGAGAAAAGAACATATCATTTAAAAAAGCTTCTTCAACAAGAAGTCCTAGGTGGGTTTGCACTACCCTTTGACTCTTTCTGAAGGGCACCCGCCATTCCACCTTATTCGGGTTGAGTAGGATACCCTTCTATTACAAAAAGCAGAGTCTCTGGTGTTACAAAGACCTGAGTCCAAATGGTAGGTCAGTGACTTCCTGGCTGTGTGAACTAACAAGAGTTGTTTAACATCTCCTTTATAATGTAGTGTCATGGTGATGATATCTATCATTGCAAATTGCTGGACGGATTGAGAATGATCTCACTAATATACCTGGCATCAGGTAAAAGGCAGTGATTCCACCTGACCGTGTAAGTCCATGATTTCTGGGACCATTCCTTCACCATCGTTATTTCTAAAATAGCTATCATGTAGTAGTTATCCTACAAATAGTCACTGAATGAATGGATAAAGTTATCTGGTATAGAATGAATCAATCTTGGAAGACAGAGGTAAAAGGTACATTGCTGTCCTCTCAACAAGCTTTTAGTGGGACCAACCTTATTGATGATTTCAGACTGGGTGATTCAACTACTTCAAGGTGGAAAGTTGTCACTGCTCTGCCTGCTGCAGCATCAGGCATTTTGGATTTGGTGTTTATTTCCTTGCTTATTGCCTGAGTCCTGACTCTGTCCAATAGATGAAGCAAATGTTCATCTATATCAACTTTTGGTACCCCCAATGTCCTTTGACCCTTCTTATTGACTTCTCAGCCTGTCCACCTGCTCCACTCATGTAGCCAGGACTCAACACTTGCTAATGATGAGAAATAGGAACCAGATGGGAACAGAAGGGAAGAAACATGTTTGCAGGTATGGCAGAAGAGGACACTGAAAGTCAAGCCCTGCTGTGAAAAATGATCAAATTATGTTACCGGCTGGCAGATTAATAAATTACAGTAGTGAGTCAGTAGGGTGATGTCAAATAAATGAAATATTTAACACAGTGTAATAATCCTATCAGTAATATTAGAATGCTCACATTTATTAATCTAAAGCACTCCCTGTTGAGATGGCTGAATGGTTGAATGTGCTGGAAGGTTTTTCTCTAAATCATAGGACCCCCTAGAGCCAGGGAAGGGAGATGCTCTTTCTTGGCTTCCTCAGGGTGGTGGCATTTACCCCTCAATCCAGAACACTCTCCTCTAATTAACAAATAGAGTTTAAGAATACCTAGTTAAGTACTCTCTTGCTCTCTCCCTGTAAGTAGAATTTGCATGCTCCTCCTGCACACTCCCTGCTCAGGTGCAAAGGCTGGCAAAGTACCTCTGCTTATCTTTTTCACTTTGCAATTTGGTATCTGAATGGGGTACACACACAAGAGACATTCTCCAGCCTGGTGGTTGGTTTGCTTGTTCATAAACTGGGATTAGCTGCGGCTTTTTCAAATTCCAGGTGTCTATTTAGTCACATAAAAGAAAAAAACAAAGACAGGAAAAGAAAAAAAGAAGGCTTTGTTCAGAATTCCCAGGCTCACGTAAAATAGAGTTGTTATTTCAAGATCAAATAGCTTAGATAATCGACTCACAGCACTGTTATTAGTTTATGTATTAAGTAGTTGGTATCCATTTTTGGATTATTTTCATTTGCTAATTAAACAGTATTACCTCTAAGGGAGATAAAAGATGATTGAATTGTCCCTGTGTCCCAGCGGACCCCTTCATGGGTTGATGAGTCCTTTTACATTACAATTGTGAACCCACCCAGGGTTTGATTTACTGCATGTGACCTGGAGGAGTGTTACTTCTGCCACCTGCCAATCACTCTTGGATACCACTGCTTGGCCTCCCTACATCAGCTCTGAACTCACCACATATGCCTCCCACTGGTCAGAGAGAACTGGAAACCAAATGTGAAGCCAGAGAGATGGTTCTTGGCGCAGACAATTCATTGATCAGTTTTTTTAAGCCTGGGATGGATTTGGGGGTTATTGATCAATGGATTTAGATTATAAAAATTAACTAACCAGACCCAGATATTACATGTCTCCCTGTGTGGTAGTTCCGGAGCTTCAACCGTGGTGTTTCCGGTTGAGAGAACTAAGGGATGCCTATTGTGTTTCAGACAGTGGCCAAATATCCATCCAAGGCTGGGAAATAGTCAACTCTGATATTTGCAAGCAACCCTGGGTTTTGTCACAGTCTCCAGAGATTAAAGGCTAAGAAATTTTTGGCTGCATCACTGAAATGTTTCTGTTTTAACAAGGAGCTGGCAAGAACCATACCCCCTTTCTTGGCGAAGGGGCTGAAACAGCTGTTCTGGAATGGCAGATGATGGCAAACTGTCAGCCGCCTTGTTGCTTCTGGGACCCTCGAGGCATTCTGGAATTGGTAAAGTGTGGAACGAGTTCATATATGCATAGGTCTCTACTTGGACACTTTATCTATTTATTTTTTTGTTTGTGTGCCGTTTGGTTTGTTTTAAGATCTCTAAACAAAATAAAAGCCATTTATTGGTAACATGTAACTTAGGAAAATTCTGAGCTATTATCCACAGACTTCCAGAGAATCTTTATTTGTGATGCCCAATTTATCCTTGTTTCAACTACCTGACCACTAGCTCTCCTCTGTGAGTGAAGGGCAGTGCTCCTGCTCCCAGGGAGAGGGATCCCTGCTTTCCAGCTCATTTTGCTATGATTTCTCCTAATCTCTCACTTTCCCTCTCCCTTGGCTCCTTCCTATAGCATCTCACCCCACCTTATTTCTGAACCTCCCTCTTCCCCAGAAACCTTATTGTCTAGTTTCCATCCTCCTGTTAATGGTTCCCCTTGTCAACTGATGCTTGTTGGCCTCAATTCAACACCAAAAGGAATCCCCAATATGGGGTGTGATGAAGAAAGAAACTTTATTCGGTGCAAACAGATCACTTGTGATACAACACTGCTGTGAGAACAGCACAGCTATGGGACAGCTCAGTAGGGTTGCAGCTCAATTACAAAGTGGTACAGTGGAATAGCATGGCTGTGAGTCGGCCTTGTGGCGAACTGGCCCTGGGCTGAGGCCCGACTCTGGCTAAACAACTCTGCTCTGCTCTGGTCGTCTCCGCTTGCTCTAGTCTACTCCAATCTGCCTTGCACCCATCCGCTCTTCTCTGTTCCTGCACTTGTCTGCTCTGTCCTGCACTGCACTGCTCTGCTCTGATCTACTCTGGTGAGACATCTTTGGTGTTTCATCTTCAATGTTTCAGTTCCAGCTGGGGAAATGCAGTCTTCAGTTTTTGGTGGAAAGATAAAATGTACTCTCTGAGCCAGAAGGGAGCTTACTTACGTAGACAGAAGTCCCCAACCCTGTTTCCTGATTGGTCTGTACTCATGCATATAAGGACTTCAAATCCTCATAATTTGGTCCAAAAAACACTGTCCTGAATGGTTAGAATGAAGCATCTCTGATTGATCAGTAAAAATGCTGATGGGGATATAGCTGAACAGCTCCAATTGAGAAACCTCAGTCCTATTGGCTGAAATAGGACTTCAGGGACTCCTTTTATAAGGGCTGCTCCAACAGCAAGAACACAGAGCAGGCAGGTAGCAGCAGAGAGCATCCTTGCTTTACACTGATAGACCAAAGAGAGAGAACAATTACCAGAGTCCTGAGACAGCTCCAAAACTTTCTGCTAACCAGAGTCACCCACACAGGCTAGTAGTGGCCTGCTTACTGTGCCATTTGGGGAAGGAGATCTATTGAAGACACAGTGATATTTCATTATCTTCCAAGCTTCCCCTGCTACCAAAGAAAATGAGGGAAGCAAACTATCAAGGGGGCTATGATTGGTGGCTTATTTAATAAACTTTCTTCTGCCAGATCTTTGGGACAGGAGAAAGAATGTGGTCACCATTTCTATCCACTTGGTTATTTGGTTGATTTGGAGACCTAGCTTTTCTGTCAAAAGCTAAGCAGAGAGGGAAAAATAGCAAAGCTGGCATTTCTACTCTGTGCAAGGCTAATGGACACTTTGTATTTTTTCACTAAATTGTCACAATGATCCCAATTTATAGATGAGGACATATGGAGGCTGATAGTGATTATAGATCTCGCTGGCTATGAGTAATCCCTAGGGCTGGGATTTTAACTCAAGATTGTTTGCTCTCAAAGCCTTTTTTTCCATTGTTTGAGGCCCATCATGTCAAGAATCCAGGTCCCAAGGGCACAAAGCATAGTAAAAGATTCTGACCATCATTGAGGGTTCAAGTCAGTTCAATAGAAGTGTTTGCAGGCACTCATTTTGGTGATTGATCCAGGAGAGGTTATCTCACCCCCTCAGACAGACAGGAAGAGCTGAGATGACAGTCCCATGCCCCTGCACAGGTACAGGCTTAAGGGGATGCCTGGGGTAGCCCCAGCCCCAACTAAGGAAGAAAGAATTGATCAGGCAGAAGCTGAGGTCAACTGGACAGGCCATGTTATTTGGCTCTAAGCATCTAGAAGTTTAACAGAAGTTGCTGAAACTGGCAATAAAAGCCTATTGATTTCTACATAACAGGTTATTGTCACAACTGGATCTCTGAGTAGTTAAAAGGTTTTTATTTTCTGTGGAAACTGTGTTTAATTCAAATTACAGACAGTATGCTTTTTGCTATTTCCTTTAACCTCCCTCTTCACCTAAATCCAGGAAATTTTGAATAATCCCGAGTATGCTGGAAGATAAAAGGAATTCTGAGTTATGTTACTTCAGGCTGGCGTTGTCCCCACGGAGCCTCACCTCGTGATGGTGTCAGCTCAGTGCCCCAAAGCAGGCCTTTAATGGGGTCATTTGTGTGTGTCTTTGGAATGGTGTTGGTGCTGGAACTGGTAATGGCAACAGGAAGGGCTCCTTATTAAGCAGATGTTCTGTATTCTGACTGAGCCACCCTGAACTCCCCGAAGAGGTCAGGACCAAGAGAAGCACCGTGTGGGGTTCCCTGTGGATCTGCTCTATAAAGTGGTACCCCAACCATGGACAGGCAGGATGGGTTACTCCCACAGTGAAGTGCGCACTCCATCACATCTTTATAGCTTATTCCCTTTTATCTGTTTACTGACCAGACACTTAAAACTGCCAATGTTAAGTTCTCTGGAAGTTAGTAAGCAATTCAGTGATTTTTTTTATATTGTTGAGTAGATAAATGCAAATATTTTTTCTAATTTAAAAAGTCATCTGTCCAGAATCTCCTAATTCAGTCCACTTAAGATTCCATTAAAATAGCTATCAACTTATAAGAAAAGAATATAATCATAATCCTATCACTAAAACAGACAGTTAATCTCTTGCCGGAGTTTGGGAAGAATTTTTAGAAACTATGGGACTAGTGAGACTTGATGGAGAACACAGTAGCTGGCCCCTCTGAGCTGGACCACCAGGAATGGTCCTGCTGGCTGGAAGAAGGTAGGGATCCCTTGTGTTTCTCCCCCACCTCTGCTGGGTTCAGAAATAGCATGTATGTTACAAACAGGAAACACTAAGCCTTGATTCACAAGGTGCCACTTTTTGACACAGTCTACCTCTATCTTCCTCCTCCCTATGTAAGTACTTTTGTTGCTAGATCTTGTTAGCTAAGCTGGGTATCTAAGGGAGAACTCTACATTTTGGAGAGAATAGTACCCTCAGATTAAGCTCCATTAAAGATGACAGAATCTCAAAAAGCCTTGGTGGCAATGCATCCTGGGAGCTGTTACTTTTCACATTCTCAGATTTTTACAAAGGGTCAGAAGATCAGACACTGAAGTTAAGAAAGACATACAAGATGCAAGACACTGGTAACTGAGAGAAATGTGGATATTCCCTTTACCTCTTAGGAGTAGCCATGTGCACAGAGTGAGGACAGGGACCTGGGGTGTGCCCATCTCCTTCTCTTGTGTGGGCCACAGTTCTGCGTTCTCGGAGAAGCAAACAGGAGAAAGGGGGTGTCTTTGAAAAAAATGTTAGACCAAAGAAAGTAAACTTAATGCTAACATTCACTAGAAGAAGATCTTTCCTACCAAAACCATTAAAATATTTTAAAGAAAAATGATAACCCTTCATAGGATGGAAAATCATACTGTCTTCTTGAAACAGGAACAAAATGTCAAAGGTTTTGGGATGGAATGGTATGGAACCAAGACAGAATGTGAAGAAAAGAGAGGTAAAAGAAGGAAAGTTTGCAGGAAACTGAAAATCCAGTGCTGAATCAATCCACCTGGACACAGTAAATAGCAGAAAGGACAACTTGGCAACCCTGATTAGTAGTGGGGAAGGCGAATCTGAGACACTCCAGAATGGAGAGACAAGGAAATCACATGCGAAAATGGGAGAAGAGGCGGGATTGCTTGAAAACGAAGGAAGAGAGCATGGCGTGGGGATCAAAGAGCATGAGCTGCAGAGTCACAGACATGGGCATAAAGCCTATCCCCAGCACATGGTATGTATGTGGACTTAGATACATCTTTCATCTGCCAGTGATAATGATATCCACTCATAGTGCAATGAGGGGATAACAAGCAAATGCGTGTGTGAAATTACCACGACATATGACATATGTGAGCACTCAGGGTCATTAAGAGGCAGATGAGGGCCAGGGAGAAGGCAGGGTTGTTCCCCATGTAGGAGACAAAACAAGTGGAATGAATGGAGTAACAATCAAAGATATAATAAGGGGACAGAGGAGAACTTTCTCAAGCCGAAGTTGGAAAAAGAAAACCCAAGTATGCAGTTAGAGGAAAGTCGCAGAATTGAGGCACCAATGACGTGAGCTGTCACTATAATGTTTTTGAATTGCTAGGATCAAAAAAATAAATTCAACAAGCATTCAGGAAGAAAAAGCTAGGTTACCTACATAAGTTCAGAAAGTAGGCAGTCATGGGGCCTCATTAAACACCAGAATCACATGATGGAACATTTGACATTTTGAAGCAAAGCAATTACAACTTCAATGCATATGACCAGTTTTTTTTTAATGAAGGCAACGGAAAGATATTTCAGAATATTTACAGTTTAAAAAATACTATTAATGTACTATTCTAGTAAAAATTGCTTCAGATATCCTTTAATCAACCAAGAAATTAACCGCTATTAGTGAATGGATAAGTAAGATCATTGTGATATAAAAGAACTGATGTGAACAGTGAAATCTTCTTAAAATATAGCATAAAACCTACAAATTGGTTATAAATTTAGTTTGAACTTACTGGGAATTTCCAATTTGATGTAGAATTATATTTGACAGAAAAATAATTTAGCAAGCACAAATCATTCTAAAACCCTAGATTTCATTAGTCAAGTTCAGGATATAAGAGGTGATATAAATGTAAGCAGTGCTAACTACCTCCTTTTATGTAGAGTACACAAAAGCTACCTTGTCATCTGACCAGGCAGTGGTGCAGTGGATAGAGCGTCAGACTGGGATGCAGAAGGACCCAGGTTCAAGACCCCGAGGTCTCCAGCTTGAGCACGGGCCCATCTGGCTTGAGCAAAAGCTCGCCAGCTTGAACCCAAGGTTGCTGGCTCAAGCAAGGGGTTGCTCGGTCTGCTGAAGGCCCGCAGTCAAGGCATATATGAGAAAGCAATCAATGAACAACTAAGGTGTCGCAAGGAAAAACTGATGATTGCTGCTTCTCATCTCTCTTTGTTCCTGTTTGTCTATCCCTATCTATCCCTCTCTCTGACTCTGTTTTTTTTTTTTTTTTAAAAAAAAAAAAAAAAAAAAAAAAGCTACCATGTCATGGTTTTACTCTGGTAGTAAGGGGAACATCAGTATTTTGTATGCCTAGAGCTCATGAAAGTTAGAATGCAGCCCTGCCATCATCAAGTCAGCACCCTGAGCACATTGAATCCTGAACTTATAGCACCTCTCAGCTCATAGACCACTAAACTCATAGCATCTCAAGTTCACTGCATCCCTGAGCTCCTTGAAGTCATAGCCCCCAAGTCAGAGCTTCTGACCTTGTAACACCCCTGAGCTCCTAAAGTCTTGAGCTTGTACCGCAGCTGAGCTTATAGCATCCCTGAGTGCAATGAACCCCTAAATTCATAACACCCTTGAAATTATAGCACCCCAGAGCTAATAGCACCTATGAACTCATAGCATCCCTAAAGCACTATCCTCAGCTCAAGGCACCCTTGAGCTTTTAGCGCCCCTACAGTAGCACCCTACTTATGCACCCTGTCATTTTTGAGTCACCCTAACTTATGAGGTGGCACCTGTCATAAGTTATTATTCAAATACCTAATCATTTGCAGAAAATGTCACATTTACAGGCAAATTGGTGTTACTGATCCATACAAACAATGTTGTCCATGTTCTATTTTTATGTGAAAAAAGATTTTATACTTTTTATTGTACATCGTCTCACACAGAACAATGTAAATATGTGAGCGGCCATGGAAAAGCCTGGATTTGGGTGTCAGGAGAGTTTGACCTCGCATCTAACATGTATTAGATGTTAAACCTTAAGGCCAATTCTAAACTGGCTTAAGGCTCAGTTTCCTATCTGCAACATGAGGGTAACATTTATTTTTAGAGTTTTCATGTACTTAATATGAAATATGCAAAGTGCTGGCTCCTCTCTGAGACACAGTATTCACTCAATAAACATTTGCACAGCCAATCACTTAATAGCAATGTCTAGGACATGACCTGTTTCAAATTAATGACATCTCTGGAGTTTATCTATTTTATTTGGGAAAGGTATAATGACTAGAAGGGAAAAGACACTTGTCCAAATGATGTATTTAATAATGTGAGACTCATAATTTTGTAGGAAATAAATAAGTTAGGAAGATATATTTGGCTTAAAAATGTTTCATCTTTAGCCTGACCAGGCAGTGGCACAGTGGATAGAGCATTGGACTGGGACTCGGACGATTCAGGTTTGAAACCCCGAGGTTGCCGGCTTGAGTGTGGCCTCATCTGGTTTGAGCAAGGCTCACCAGCTTGAGCTAGGTTGCGGGCTTGAGTAAGGGGTCACTCGGTCTGTTGTAGCCCCCCTGATCAAGGCACATATAAAAAAGCAATCACATATGAAAAAGCAGTCAATGAACAAGGAGCTGCAACAAAGAATTGATGCTTCTCATCTCTCTCCCTTTCTATTTGTCTGTCCCTATCTGTTCCTCTCTCTGACTGTCTCTCTCTGTCACAAAACAAACAAAAAAAATGTTTCATGTTTATATAAATGTATCATGCATAACAATGAATCACCTACTAAATTTCACTAATAACTTTGTATAAACCAGAAACATCTGGATTTACTTAAAATGTAAAAAGTAAGTCAATATAAAAAATATATACTGACATAGATTTGCTCGACCACCCTGAATCCACAGATAATTATTGAACACTTACTTTGTTCTTCTAATCACTGAGGATTCAGTAGCAAATGAGACAAAGTCAACTCATGGATCTTACCTTCTCCTGGGAGAGGCAGAAAACCTACACAGAAAGAGATACAAAGTGGTGGCATGCTCCGGAGTGTTCATTACATCATTTTGCATTATGATTATCATAAATTATTTCGGATAGTGTTACTGGCTATGGAGAAAATAGCTCTAGGTTAATAGTATAGATAGTAATACAGGGTGGGGAGAGGGGTTTCAGAGGAAGCAATTTTTGACCAAATGTTCATAGAAGGCAAGTTTATGTGTTACTCACTCCTTCTCCCCATGGTGCTGAAGATGAATCGGGACACTGTAGGCTCTCCAGATAGGTTTACCGAGTCAATGTTATCAATATGATGAAAATGTTTACCATGACTGACATGCTCTGATATTCTTTAATAAGTTTTTGAGATTTACCTTAAGATACTTATTCCTTGCTCAGGAAGCCTTCAATTATCATTGAAATGAAAATGTTACATCACCATAGAAACTAATTTGCTTTTATTGGCTTCTAATGCCAAATAATGTATGAACTTACTTGGAAAAAAAATGCTGGTCATTGATATCCCAGTAAACAGTCACCAAATGTCACATTTAGTTCTGTTGTTCAACTTTCAAAAACTGTGTCATAGAAAAATATACTCGACAATAAAATTTCACTGAACATAATCCAACCAGTGATAATTTAGAAGCACCTTAAGGTCTTGTGGTGTCTCCTGTGACTATCGCTTGATTCTGCTCATGTCCCACTAAATAAATTCATGAGGAATCATATGGTAGATGGAAAAAGATGGCATGAATACATTCAAATCATAATGGGGAATTTTACTGGTGGTAGGACAAGGGATAAATCATGTAGGTATCACAAAGCTGTGAGATAAGTTTCACATGAAATAAAAATGAAGCAGTAAAAAGTTGAGAAGAGAAAACGAGAGCCTCTCACACTGGAGATGTAGTGTCAGGTGATCCTGGAGGTTACAGACATTGCTGGCTTTGGAAGCAGGATGGCAGCTGTCATGGACCATCCTCACACTTTCCCAGGCCCTGAGGAGGGTGCTCCCCTTTGGGCTACACATGTCTGAGATCACCTGTCCTGGTCACATCCTGATGAACTGTACTTGGTCTGATGTCACCTGTCTTTTCTGTTTCCTCCTTTTCCCTTGTCTTGATCACCACAGACAATCCGTTTTGGTTTATTTTGTTTCTACTTCACTCAGGCTAGATATACCTCTCACGCACATGTACCACTCCAAAACTTGTTTTCAGAAAGAATTTAAATAAAAATCTTTCATTCTTTGGAGTAACATACTCGAGTGTGTGTTTCTTTCTTTTCTGTAGCATTTGCATTTTAATTTTCATTTCTAATTTTATCTAGAAGAGCCTTTTCTCTTGTTAAAATTTCAGAAAATTATTGAAAATGATAGATCCCCCCACCCTCATTTAGGGAGGGGTTAACAAGTAATATTTATCATCACCATCATCATCACCACTCTATACCTTCAAAGCTCTTTCATAAGCACCATCTTTTCCAATACCCTAAAATGGCATCTATAGTCTCTATAGTCTGTCAACCATTCACTTACTCTTTTTTTTTTTTTTTTTTTAAAGGAACAGAGAGAGAGTCAGAGAGAGGGATAGATAGAGACAGACAGACAGGAACGGAGAGAGGTAAGAAGCATCAATCACCAGTTTCTTGTTTGCTGTTGCGACACCATAGTTGTTCATTGATTGCTTTCTCACATATGCCTTGACCACGGGCCTTCAGCAGACTGAACAACCCCTTGCTGGAGCCAGTGACCTTGGGTCCAAGCTGGCGAGCTTTTGCTCAAGCCAGACAGGCCGGCGCTCAAGCTGGCGAGCTCAGGGTCTCGAACCTGGGTCTTCCGCATCCCAGTCCGATGCTCTATCCACTGTGCCACCGCCTTATCAGGCAACTTCACCTACTCTTACAGCTTATTCTTGCTCTTCTAAAAAAATATTCTAGTTCTAAGTTCTAATATCCTAAAATTTACTGATTTCATGGGAAAGGTTCCTATAATATTTACTTTCTCTAATCCTCAGCCATAGCTATTTATTTCCATACACTAACTGTTCAGTTTTGGTTTCAACTGCCAAGAGTTTTGCTGGAAAGTGTGGCATACTTCAATCTTCCAATGAAGTACCTTTTCAAAGAGCTATATGTTTGAGAGCCTGTCTTTCTGGAATAACGCTTGACATGTGAAGTAACATCTTCTTTCTTTCTTTCTTTCTTTTTTTTTCTTTCTTTCTTTCTTTCTTTCTTTCTTTCTTTCTTTCTTTCTTTCTTTCTTTCTTTCAATTAATTCAGTGAGAAGAGAGGAGGCAGAGAGCCTCCCTCATGCACCCTGACCATCCACTCAGCAAGACCACTAGAGGGCAATGCTCTGCCCATCTGTGGCCATGCTCCCAATAGCTCTTCTTAGCACCTGAGATGGAGGCCATGGAGCCATCCTCGGCACCCAAAGGCCAACTAGCTCCAATCGAACCATGGCTACAGGAGAAAAAGAGAGAGAGGGAGAGAGGGAAGTGAGAGGGGAAGGGGTGGAGAAGCAGATGGTCACTTCTCCTGTGTACCCTGACCAGGAATTGATCTGGGACATCCACACACCAGGCCAAACGCTCTACCACTGAGCCAGCAGGCCAGCGCCTGAAGTAACATTTTGTGGAAACTAAATGGCTTAGGCCATCATGCCTGTACGACTTCATACAATGCCACCACAGAACGTTTTGTCCACAGTTGTACCACTTTCAGCATCAGGATTGAAATAACCTCGACTTCCAGGTCTGACAAAGGACAGCAGGTGGCACTCTTGTTTTAGGGTTCTGGCTGTTAAGTAAGGCAGTAACAAGGGAAAATTTCAGGTGCATTTAAAAATTTATTTATATATATTTTTTCTCTGCCAAGCCAGAGGTGTACTCCGTTTTCTTCAATCATGTTTATTTTCTTCCTACTGTGTTCCTTCAGTTGGGTGATAGTCATGCTGACTTCTCCCCTGGCTATGTTCTTTCCTCGAGCCAGGTGTGAGGTTGTAGATTTGCCAGTTTGGACCGTGGTTGTAAGGGCAGATCTGGCAGATGACAGAATGCAGTGTTTAGTGTGGGCTGGGAGTCCCTCCCGGAGCTCCAAGTGGTCGCATGCAGACATCACTTGGCAGGAGCTGGTTTACCCCGGGTGTGCAGACTGTCAGCAGCACTTCCCAGCCTGAGGCAAGGGAGCCCAGAGGAGGGAGTCAGAAAAGGGCTAGCCTGGAAAACAGGGTAGTGGCTGGGTGACAAGTGAGGGACTGCCAGGTCACCCTGGCCCGCCTCCCAGCAACCACCTCTATTCTCTCTGCTGAGCATGCAGTGAGCACAGCTTTGGGTCAGCTACCAAACAGCACTGAGAGCACTGGCTCACTCAGTCGTCATTCATTCAGCAAGCACAAGCCTCCCAAATTCCAAAAGCACTGTTTGCTAATGGTGTCAGTCAGGAGACAAAAACCTCACTAGTTATTTTAAGAAGGTAATTTAATATAAAGAATTGTAAACTCTGCATAAAGTTGTTAAGTAAGTGACTCAGTGGAAAAAAGGATAACGGCAAAGTATGTAGGGTTGGTGAGGGGAGAAGCAGCTGCCACCCTATGGCCGGGAGATCCTTCCCACAAGCTCAGGAGTGCATGGTGCTGGGTCCTGGCCTCTGTGGAGTCTCTGCTCAGCTACTCTGAGCCCATGGGATAAGGGTACTTCTGTGAGCATTAGGAAAACTGCAAATTGGATTCAGCTCCTACTATGGAGAGGAACTACCACTGTTGGAATGTGGAGCCAATAGGAGGATCAAATACTTTCTTCCTCTTCCTCCTAGCACCTCCCACTGGTCAAGCCTGAGGGATGCCGGGGGCTCTGCAGTGATGTGGCTTACAGGGCCAGTCCAGGCTCGGCAGGGCAGGGTGTGGTGGCAATGGTCTCACCACCAACACACTCTCAGAACTGGCCCCACCCCTATGGACTTCAACCCAGGACCAAAGGGAAAAGGGGCTGAAGGATTGGTCCTCTGTTTTGTTATGTGGCCCTAGCCTTGGAGGGAGAATGTGGTCAGTTCACTCGTTTCCTTTCATTGCTTCGATGTGTCTTAAATTTTCACTAAAAGTAGCACAATTTATTTCCTCTCTTTTTATTTTGCAAGTAAAATTTTCTCATTTTATCTTTTCACTCTCCTCCCCCTTATATCCTCATATTTCCTTAACATGGTTTTGCTTTTCACATAAATCAGGTCCAAGAAGAGGAAAAGTATGTCAAAATGTCTTCGTGTGGTTTGTTAAATGGAAATGGACGTGGTGAACTGAATTAATGTACTTTCAAACTAGACAGAGAGACTACGCTTTCAACAGCTTTCATTATGATGCTAACGCCTCTTGTCAGACCTAATGAATTTGACACATACTGGCATTCCGATTCTTTGTTATGAGGTTGACTTATGCCATCTTTTTGTTGTTGTTATTATTCAAGAAAAGTAGAAGTGGAAGAGATCTGGAGAGGTTTGAGTCCAAAGGAGAGAAAACAGAAGTGGATGGAGAGTTATTTTGGAGACCACTGGTCATTGTTTTTTATTTCCAAAACATATTTGCCTAGGACAATAAACCAAAGTGGGTAAGCACCAGTCATAACTGTACAATGGCTGAAAGTTAGAAAGGCAGTTGTTGAAGGAAAGATACCAAACTAGAAATACTAAGATGGGCATTGGGCTGGGTGTTATCTGTTGGCTATATATCTCTTTCTATGTTCTTTTTCCTCATATTTCACAGGCCAGCAACTTGTAAACCACATTCCTCTTTCTCCCTTGCCAGAATGTTCTGCACACATGTTAAATCCCATCAATGAGTTGAGTTCACTTAGTAGTTGGTAAGTGCCATGGGGACGGGAGCCATTCTTTTTCTTTGGCTGAGAGTCCTGGTTGTGGCCTTGCCAGACATGAGTTCAGCAGCTTGAGCCTTGATATCTTGTTTGCCTCAGGCCTGTAGAGTCTCACTTATGAGACCTGCAGCAACTGTGGGAGTGCTGATCAACCTGGTCCCTACCGCCCACTAGTGGGCGTTCCAGCTTTCATGGTAGATCAATCCAATCGCGGCGCCGTTTGGGTGCCCTGCTACCGCACACCATGAAAGCTGGAACGCCCATTAGTGGGCGGTAGGGACCAGGTTGACCAGCACTGCAAAAGTGGGCCGTTTTTATAAAAAGGTTGACTACCCCTGGAGAGGTTTCCAACTCAGTGCAACATCTCCTCTCAAGTTTCCAACAACAAACACAAAAGTTAAGGTGGTCCCCAGACTTTCCCTTCGTTAGGCTTCCTGTGGTTTTAGCCCCCTATCGAACCCTTTCCTGCTTGACCTAGTAAGAGGGGTTTCTACTTTCTGGAGCGAACCCACACTGATTCAGAGGCATGGGGGAGTAAGGTCCAAAGGACACATTCCATTATCAAGACATTTTCTGATAAATCATTCTTATTATGCCGTGTTTACCAGCAGAGTGGGTTTTAAGAGGCTCAAGAGATTATATTTTCTACATATCTTGATGACCAAACTTAGATTTGGACAGTTTTGGGAGATAAAGAAACCTCTTGGTCTCAGTCCAGAATTAAAATATCCTTATAATATCTTTAATATACAAGCTGAGGTGACCATAAAGGGGAAATGACCTTTTTTTGCTGGTCTGAGCCAGACAATCTGAATCCAAAGCAAGGAGAAGATGCTCCCTTCCTGCAGAAGACATTAGCTGAGAGTCACTTTTCATGCAGTAGGTCTGAATTAAGTCTTTCATAAAATATGAAATTTTATATTCGTCCCTGGAATGACAATTCATCTCTTTAAAAGCCGCTCACTCCCTCACTCCGGCATTAGTGCTCACATGAGATGAAGTGAGAAGGCCACACCAATTCTGTCAGAATGCCCAGGGGTCCTGGTCTGGAGGAAAGGGATTTACTCCCTGAAACCAAATTCTTCTGAACATACCTGTCCCAAATACATTTTTTGTCTTCCCACTCTTTATCTTTTTAAAAATTTCTTAAATATGTATTATCTTATGAGTTTATGATTATTAAATAAGATTGTAAATTGCAGGTGGTTATAAGTAAATACTTTATTAATATTTCTGATTTATAATTTTTCGAATAAGTTATTTCCTTAGAAATACTGAAAAGTAAAATGATCGTTCACTGGACGGTAGAACAGTCTGTGTGGAGGCTGCCTCGTCCCTCTGGCCCTAGCATTTCTGCGAGGGGCCACACTGAACTCTGCAGCCCAACTTTGTGAGGCCACTGTCTGTTCATTTGGCTAATACATTGGTGTCAGAGCTGAGAAACATGGGTTGATAATACTTAGTATTTGCTTTTCTTAAGTGATATCACACAGCTTGTCCTCTAAGTTGGTCACAATGGCACTGCAGAGTGAGTAGAACAAATGACCGTGCTGGACAGAGACACACTCTTTTCTACAGCCATGACAGCTCGGTGCCCCGGGGTGGCCAAGAGTTGAATTAGTGCAGAGTCTTCCCTCTAATTTTGAGATGGCCCTGGTAATCCTTGGGCCAATTAAAGAGTAGGCAAAAATAAAACTCTAAAACCTTCAAGGAAAGTAGAAATCTAACACTTCCAGCTATTCTAAAACCCAAAAGGGTGAAGAGAATGATTTTATCCTGTCAAAGAGCTGGGCTGGAATCATTTGACTGCAAGCTTCAGCTGGCCTTCCAAGCCCCCAATAAAGGACCACAATCACCAATGAACCCCACGAGTCAGCTCCTCTTCACAGCCCCCAGCACCAAAGAGCACACCATGGATGATGGTGGGCTGACACAGGGTGTCCCAGGTGCTCATCTAGTTCTCTCAGTGTCTCATCTTGTTTCTTAACTAGATTGAAAGAATCTGGACAAAAACTAGGTGCTGGAGAGCCAGTCACACAACCCCAGTGGTTATCCTAGTGGGCAGCCCAGCTCACGTGAGGATACCATGTGGTTACTTCTGACAGCCTGACAGCCTTCCCTGGCATATGTAAGCACAATTCCTACACAGGGATGGCAAAGAGGCAATCCTCCCTGTAGGGCAATGTCCCCATTTTACACCCACCCTCTTCTCCAGGAGCTGGCTCTTCAGACTAATATGAATAAAAGAGGATATGGAATTAGGAAGAGAGTAGGAGAAATGGCCTCAGGGAAGGAATGGTACCATGATGCAAATAAAGTCATAAAGTCACCTCTCTCTCTCTCTCTCTCTCTCTCTCTCTCTCTCCAGCTTATCTTTGCTTATCTTGGTAAACTGGCTTCTTCTTTCTCTTCTAATTGAAACAGATTCCATCCAGCTTGCATAGAACACTGTTAAACCAGGCTTGTGCCATGTCAGTGAAGCCACCCCAGAGGAAAGAACCCTTCCCTTCTGCTTCAGTGTATTTGAGTCCCAGGGAGGGGATCTCCCTGGCCTAGAGAGGGTAGCACACTCACTGCGATGACATCACTGAGCTGGTGCTGTCAATCTCCAGGTGGACTATCAGGAACCGAACAGAGCTGAGGCAAAGCAGCTCTACCGCAAAAGGCTTGGTGGTCCCACAGTGAGTGTCTATTATGGTGATTTTTTTAGAGTCAGCATATCATTTCTGCAGTGAATTCCTCCTACTAATAAAGGAAATGATGAGGACAGTGCATATTTGACCCCATATGTATACACCATGGCACCAGTACCCACTGGCACATTCTCTTAGGGCGAGCAGTGGAATTTAGTTCAGAAGTCATCCTCTCTCCGACAGGAACACACAGGGAAGCATCCTACGTGGCTGTTCTGAGTATTACACTTGGCTCAAGCCAACATTATCTGTCACTCAGTTTCAGGAACATCTGACATACCTTTTCATGCTGAGAGCTAATTGCCCTATTTTCAAACCTGGAACTGTCCCTCTTGTGATGTTTTTCCAGTCGCAGTGATAT
The DNA here is from genome assembly GCA_037038555.1 of Rhynchonycteris naso. Lineage (NCBI taxonomy): Eukaryota > Metazoa > Chordata > Mammalia > Chiroptera > Emballonuridae > Rhynchonycteris > Rhynchonycteris naso. The sequence continues at coordinate 177,983,418 of CM072999.1, read as the reverse complement.
ATTTGGCCAGCAAGCACTGCCAACACCAGAGCTATTCTGGAGAAGAGTTAGGGTGGAAGCAGGGGAATTATTCAGTAACAGTAAACAGAAGGAAATTCTCTCTGAATCAAAAGTTACAAAGCAGTTGCATACTTTCCTTAATAACACATGTATGATAATAAAAGTGGTTTGCTATCCATTTTTAATCTTCATGAAATGAATACACTCAATCATGAAAATTATAAGGAAGCTGCTTACTTCAAATAATGCAATGAATACATTACAAAAGTAATTAAGTGAGAACACAAGTGAAGGAGAGCATTATTCTATACCAACACTTTTTTATAACCAGATTAAAAAAAAACAAAACAAAACAATCCACAGGAAAGACACAAGAGAAAGCTAAATAAATTCAAGACAATAGGCAATGGGGCCCCGCTTTACACATTGAACTAGGTCTCACACTTCTATACCCTTGAAAATATTATTTTTCTTTTTACCTAAGAATGAGGAAACAATAAATACTCAGTTTGACCTGGACTTTGATTTATTAATTTACTACAGATAGTTACTAATCATGTGCTATGTATAAAACATTCTTGCAAAAATACAGAGAATAGCCTGACAAGGTGGTGGCGCAGTGGAGAGAGCGTTGGACTGGGATGCGGAAGACCCAGGTTCGAGACCCTGAGCTTGCCAGCTTGAGCACTGGCCCATCTGGCTTGAGCAAAAAGCTCGCCAGCTTGGACCCTAGCTCCAGCAAGGGGTTGTTCAGTCTGCTGAAGGCCCGCAGTCAAGGTACGTGTGAGAAAGCAATCAATGAACAACTATGGTGTTGCAATGGCAACGAAAAACTAATGATTGATGCTTCTCACCTCTCTCCGTTCCTGTCTGTCTATCCCTATCTATCCCTCTCTCTGACTCTCCCTCTGTCCCTGTAAATAAATAAATAAATAAATAAATAAAAAAAAATACATAGGATACCAAACAAAATAGAAAACATTGATCCCTGTCTTCCAGGAGATTAGAACCTAGTTGAGGAGTTAAGTTAGATCCAGTGTACACAAAATTATAAAATTAGGTGAGGTGGGCAATGTGTCCTATGAGTAGAATGCATAATCTTTTCCTCTGAACTTTAGAAGGAAAGAGAAATGAGGGCAAAACTTCAGGTAGGAAGTTAAGGAAGATGCAGCTAGAAAGGTAAGGAATAACGAAATCATGGGAGCCTTCAATGAGAAAATGAAGCTTTTCTAATTTGCTGTTCAGTAGAAGAAATTTTTTGAGAAGGGGAGCATACAAGATTGTGTGGTGATTTAGAGAGACGTTCCTTGTCCTTGGTCATGCAGAAGGACATAGTCACTGGAAGGGGAAAGATTGGGAGCGCAGAAAGTTGTAAGCTAGTTAGAGTTTGGGGGTTGTATCAGTCTGTTGGGACCACCATAACACAGTATCACTGGGTGGCTCAGGCAACACTTCTGTTCAGTTTTGAAGACCTGAGATAAGGTGTCAGCGGGGTGGTTCTTCTGACGCCTCTCTCATTGGGGCGTAGGTGGTTCTTTTCCCTCTGTCCTCACAGGGTCTTTCCTGTGTATGTGTGTATCTTAATCCTCTTCCTGTAGCAACACCAGTCATGTAGGATTAGGGCCCACCCACATGACTTCATTTTACCATAATGACCCCTTTAAAGGCCCTCTCTCCAAATACTGTTACATTCCGTGGAACAGCAGTAGCCCCTTATCTTTAATTTTGCTTTCTGTGGTTTCAGTTACCTGTGGTCAACTGTGGTCTGATACTACTTAATAAAAAATTCCAGACAATTCATAAGTTTTAAACTATGCACTGTTCTGAGTAGTGTAAAGAAATCTAATGCTATCCTGCTCCATCCCACCTGGGATATGAATCTTCCCTTTGCCCAGCTGTCTCTATGCTGTACATGCTCGCTGACCTTTAGTCACTTAGTAGCCATCTAAGCTGTCGGCTCAGTTGTCATGGTGTCACAGTGCTTGTATTCAAGTGACCCTTCTTTTACTTAAATATAACCTCAGAGTGCAAGATCAGTGATGCTGGCAAGTCACACATGCCACAGAGAAACCATGAAGTGCTTTCTTTACGTGAAAGGTATATATGTAGAGAAAAAATATAGTATATATAGGGTTTGGTACTTTCCACGATCTTAGGCAAACACTGGAGGTCTTGGAACAACTCTTGGTGAAAGGCTGGGTGTGCAGAGAAGGGAGAAGGGTGTCTGGTGAGGCTATAAGCAAAGGTTGCTATTTCTAGAAGGTAAGGGATGGAAGGGAAGAAAAAAAATAAGTATAATGACCACATAAAAGCTTAATTTTTTTGTATAGAGCAGAGTTCAACACATTTAGAGACAAAGAGGAAAGAGACAAACCAAAGATGACTCAGGGAAGCACAGAGGAGAGATTAAGGCAGGGAAAGGAGCTCCTAGACAAGGGAGAGGTAATCTTGTAGTTAAGACAAGAGAAAACAGAGAGTGTGCAGATGATTGCAAAGATACATTTAAATGTAGAAGACATAAAACAAGGGAACTCACACCTGGTGATCTCAGTTTGCTTGGTAAAGCTCAAGGGAAGATGTAGTAGAAGCATCTGGCTTTGTTAATAAACTTGAGTTTTGTCTTTGGTAGTCAGAAAAGCTGTTGGAGTCTCAACTCTGCTTTGGAATCTGGACAGTGGTGGAACTCAAATAATTTAACAACTGGTTCTCTGCCCTAATGACTATTTTAAGTCTAAAAAAATGATATACTGAAAGGTAGTTTATTATTTCATGCATTTAATACTTAAATGAGTACAATAAAAGAAGTACATAAAATTAGATTATAAGAGTTTTAAAATATTAAAGAAATAATATTACATAATACCTGACAAAAAACAATAAAACTGGTAAGATATTTCCATATTGCTTCTTGATTGGCATCCTCACTTGCAAATTTTTTCACCTATGGATGAAATGAACGTTGTTATGGGTGCTTAGAATATGTTGTTGCGCAGATGAATGTTAAAAAACAGTAAGGAATGTAAATTTGTGATTTTTACATTGGGTGGCTGCCCAGGTGCCCACCTTAGAAAGAACCCTAATTACAAGTGCTATTTTAACAACCGGTTCACCGAACTCAACAAAAAATTAGGTATTGGTTCTGCCAAACTGGTGTGAACCGGCTGAATCCCACCACTGGATCCAGAACACTCCTTTCTTTATCTATGAGCTGCTCTCTAGAACAGGAATGCTACCTCCCCTGAGCACAACTGACATATGTATATAGAAGTATTTTGCAAACTGGAATGTCTTCTAAAATCGTTGGCTGTTATTATTTTATTTGTGTATTATCAGTGTGGAGATTACCCACAGATAAAGCAAACCTTCAGAACCACATTGGATCCAAATGAACCTCAATCTTTGGATATCATGGGGCCCCTTCCTTGGACCAATATGCTGGACAGTCCCCCTTTCCTCAGAGCTTCTCAATTTCAACCATTGGACCTTGAACCTGGTATGTTCACAGCATGATGTGCTGAAGCATCTGACCGCAGCATCCAGAGTAATTTAGTGCCCACACAGTGATAGTTCTCAGAAAGTTAGCTGCCAACACTTCATAAATTACTTAGTTTCTTGCATTTTTATATCAACGTGTCATATTCCATTCTAATTTAATATATAACAGGATACAATGTTATTCTAAAATTTTTGAAATATTACAAAAAAGGTTCTTCACTTCTGTGCTATATATCAGTGACTCTTATCATTCAAAACTTGCCACTATTCTTAGATTGATGAGCAAGTTGATTTCCAAAAGTTTGTTTGAAGTCAACTGTTTTTCCCAAGATGGAGATAAGATTAGTTATACAATATCTATTCATTTATTATAATAATTATGTACATGTTGGTTAGGTTTCCAGGTAAACTTACAGAAATCTAACTCTGAAAGAGAACAGGACACCACAGCCTTACACCACTCTGTCCAAAGCAAATGGGAGTGTTTCTTTTATTAGCTTTCTCAGAAGCAGAGAGGAGATTCTTTCTCAGAAACACTCATTGCCCCACACTGGGTCATAAGTCTACTTCCAAACACCTTCTCTGCTTTGGTGTGTGTTCATTGACTTCAGCCACTTGGGGATGGGAGTGATGTAAAGTCTCCCTGAAACTTCTGTTAGTAGGTGAGACTACTAACAATAAAAAAGGAAAATGAAGGGAAGATTCTGGACAGCCAAATATAGCACTGTATTCACTGAATGTGTGTAATAGAAAGAGCAAGAAGCAGAAATGTTTTCTCTCGGGCTCCTTGTACAGCTTATAAACCTCCAACTTTACCTAGCCTCACTAGATCCCTCTTTTCAGCACACCCAGGATTTCACTGAGGCCAAAGTAGTCCACAGAGAAAGAATAGTTTATTCAATTCCCACGAGTTCCTCATGCCATCCATGTCTCTTTTCTACACCCCCACTGATGTTGTTGGTCTCAGTTGACCAGTAAGATGCAGCTAGATAGAAGTGAGACACACTAGAGTTGTTAGGTCACTAACTCAGATATTTGTAATTTTAAAGTAGATATCTACTTCTACCCAATATCCCAATAAATCACAGACTGATAAATTTAAGGCTGCATAAACATAGGGAAATAATAAAGGGAGGACAAAATAGAAGTAGAGAAGACAAACTGGTTGTGCTTAGGTCTGGCTAAGTCTACGTGTCTTCCCTTGAATACATTTTTCTTACTTCTCCTTCTATTTATGCATCCCTCTTTTTCCCTAATTCTGAGTCCACTGACAACCTACAAGCTCTAAGGGGTTACCTGAGGACATGTATGGCAATGTCAGCCGGAGGAAGGAACAGGGTCTGGAACTGTCACATTTTGATGTGAGTTATGGATTGCTTCCACATGCATCCATCAATTAAAGGTCACTACATGAAGTTATAGATGAATTACTAGATAGGCATGTGACAAATGACAGACACAAACACACGGTATTCCATTAGCTATAAGTAATCCATTATAAAAAACATTATTATTTTATGTAACACCAAGAAAGGAAGGAAATACTGCCAATTTTAAGAGCTATTAGTGTTAAAAATGGAAGAAGAAGAAGAAAAAACCCAAACACATACACATTTTAGAATTGATGAAATACAGTGTATGCATTCTTTCCAAAATTAGATTATTTTCTAATTTAAATGCAGTTTGAAATGAGTAGGTAAGAAGGGTTGTATGCCAAAAAGGTGTCAAGGATTCTCTCATGGCAGTTCAAGAGTAGCTTTATGGTGAATATTCTGAGTTAGTTATTCTTTTTTATTAAAAATACAAGTAGGTTTTCCAATTCCTGTGCCCTATAAACTGTTCATTCGAAAATCCACTAATAGCCTGACCTGTGGTGGCACAGTGAATGAAGCATCAACCTGGAACACTGAGGTCTCCAGTTCAAAACCCTGGGCTTGCCTGGTCAAGGCACATATGGGAATTGATGCTTCCTCCCCCGCACCCCTTCTTACTCTCTGTCTCTCAGATGAATAAATAAAATCTTTTTAAAAATCCACAGTAGTGTATGGGAACATACTATACAAGTTAGCATGCTAGGTTCTGTGGATAGTACAGATAAATAAAAACTATGGCAACAACTCTTAAGATGTTTATAATTTAGTTGAGATGATGGACCGCAGAAAATAAAAATAAAAATGTAAACAGAAGAAGCCATTATACAGGGTGGGGCAAAATTAGGCTTACAGTTGTTTTGTATGAAAAATAATACAATAATTAATAAATAATAATATAAGAATAAACTCTGTGTTTCACATACTCTTAACTGTACACCTATTTTTGCTCCATCCTGTATTAAATTCTAAATGATTCTGGAAGGATAATTACGGCCTGGCACCATAGGAGAGACTTTAGACTTGAACTGTATCTTAAAGAATGGGTAAGATCTGGACAGTAGAAGTTCTGTGCTCCACTAGGAGGAGATGAGCAAAGTGCTCTGATGTGAAACTACCTCTGAGACCTCCTGGCACCAGCTGGTCATTTATCCACTCCTCTCCAAACCCCATCAGGGAAAGCAGCTGAGGAGTCAGAAGGACAGTGAGTAGGCTGGTCTAGTTTTTTCTGCCTTCACCAGGTTGCTTCTCTTGTGATCTTCTGGTTAGTGCATCTAAATGAGGTTCTTCTAACTCAACTAGTTTATTTTGTTTTTGACAGAGACAGAGAGAAAGTCAGAAAAAGGGATCGATAGGGACAGACAGACAGAACGGAGAGAGATGAGAAACATCAATTCTTCATTGCAGCATCTTAGTTGTTCATTGACTGCTTTCTTATATGTGCCTTGACCGGGGACCTAGTGACTCCTTGCTCAAGCCAGTGACTTTGGGCTCAAGCTGGTGAGCCTTGCTCAAACCAGAGGAGCCCCGTGCTCAAGCTGGTGACCTTGGGGTTTCAAACTTGGGTCCTCCACATCACAGTCCAATGCTCTATCCACTGCACCACTGCCTGGTCAGGCTTAACTCAATCTTATCATGCATCTTGGTTAATTGAATTCTTTTTTATGCTCAAACTAGCAGTATCGTGGGATCTTTTGATAGTATTTTATATGGTAAGACTGAAAACTACCCCATGGTATTTCGAGAGCACTTGCTCAAGGAGCCAAGATTATTAAAACTCACCCTTGATCACAATTTCCTCCTAAATCTCTGAGGATCAAGGACAATGATTAGCAAATCATGGGCTAAGACATGTTTGTGCTGTCTATGGCTTTTACCCAAATCCCACTGCAGAATTCCAGTAGGCTGGGCTTGGCCTGGCAAAGACTTTTCTCTCTGCCCAAACCTAAATTTTAGCTTCTACTGCTCCACAAAGGTCAAATACATATAGCCCTGACAGCTAGAACTGAAACAAAGAGTTCTCATTTCCTAGTGAGAGCTGACGCCTATCATCAAGCTCAACCCACCAGAAAATGTGACCTTACTGGTTGGATGCTCGTTTCCTCCCTAACATTGGGGTCAAGAGGACAAAGACGACTCTCCTCTAGAGTCACAGGGTCTTATTTCTGACCCCAAAATTAGACTACATTGGACTGGTAAAGGAATAAAATTTAAATCACATATGATTGTCTTTCTAATGAATATTGAAAAATAATGTGAAAATCTAGATACTATAAAGACCAGGGAAAAAGGTAAAATAATCTCTGAATTTATATAGAGAGAACAATCAGAATGCTTCAGATTAAAATAAAAGTAAAAATCTTTTCTTCAAAAGCAAGTTGGGGAGAGTAACAAGGAGACCCCCTGAAACATCAGAATTATTACAGCAGCTCTGCACTTGGCACCCTTCGGGTCACCCAGGTATGGACAACTGGGTCAGCTCCTGCCCTGAAATACCGATTCCACACCCTTCGTAGCCTCGCTTTCACTTGCAGCCCTCATCTCCCACCGGCAGGCTCAGCATCTCTGGCTTTGTCTAAATGTTGGATAGTAAAATATTCCAGAGAGTTCTTGACTCAATTCCTGTTTTAAACTAAAAATATAAGGCTACAAATCATGTCACTCTATGGTAGCAACAAATTATGGGTCATTAGTCTTAAAAAACAGGAAGATTCTAGCCAAAGTTTTACCTCCCTGCTACATTTCTTTTCTTTCTTTTTTGTTTTTTTTTAAGGAGCCAGTGAGACTGATTTGTCTGCACTACTTCTGTGTAGCCCCAAGCCTTGATCTGCTGGAAAAGAAATCAAATCTCCAGCGTAGAGTGTGGTCATTGGCCCAGCCCTCCTTGAGGGCTGACTGGAGGAGCTCAGGCAGAGGTTAAAGGCCTAACCGGCTTTCTTCTTTCCCAAGGCCAAATGTTCATCTCAAAGGAGCAGCTCAATAAGCAAAGGAAAACTCACATATTCTCTGACTTCCACCCACCCACCATCTCTCACAACTGCTCAGTCCCAGCTTCTTCGGGCCCCAGAGCCAATGGCTCTTGTCGTAGATGGCTGGTCCATGCCCTACCACATCCACCAGGTCAGAAGATCATGAATGTATATTACATCTGCAGTTGCTCTCACAATATACAAACACCTGCACAACACATACACACACACATATGTAATTTTTAAAAATATTATCAGAATGCTCCCTTTAGAAACAAATTTCTGGCTCTTCCTCCTGGTGTTTCCCGTCTGAGTTTCCAGTGCATGGTGTTGTAGTCAAATGCTGTAAATAATATTCTCCAACTAAATGACACCTGCTTCAAAGTTACTTCTTTATGGTTTTCAGAAGGCAGCGCTGCAGTGGGGGGAACAATGAAAGATTTGAGCTCTTCAAACATTATGCTATTGATTTATGTATGAAGAATATGGAATATGTCAAGGCAAGCAGCACTATGTAAAATGTAAATGTAATGTCAGCGGTGGTGGCCATGGCTGCCGATACATATATTTCAGGAAGTCAATTTACTTTTAAATGGAATCTTAACATTGGTGAAAGGAGTCACACTGAATGCCTTATTTATATGAGAACTGTCCTCAGCAGAGGAAAAATGGACATGCCCTCGTCCTGTGCAGAGGCAGGAAACTAAGCAAACTTCAGGAGAAATGTGTTGTCTTGGTTGTTTATTTACCTCTAGATGAGGTGAACGAAGGTGGGGACAGAGGTGGGGAGGAGGGGTACTGGGAAGGTCTGCCCATAGGCCAGCCGCCATTCCCCGTCCCTGCCACCTTTGACAGGTGCTAGGACTGGAGCTGCCTCTCTGGAAAAGAGAGGAGCCCACTTTCTTGGGGCCTGGGGTTGCCTTCCAGAAGTGATGAGAGAGGAGGAAGATGCAAAAAGCCATGTCACTTTGCTGAAGACTATACGAAATGAAGGTCCCATTCTCTAACTCAGCTCCACATTAGAGCTGTGTAATCATGGGCCTGTTACTTAACCTCTCTGGGTTTAGTTTCTTCATCTGTAGATTGAAGATGGCAGTGCTCACCTTTGTCATTCTGTGAAAACTAAATGAGAAGACATATATATATACAAGAGGTGTAGGGTCTAGATAGTCAACCAAAATAACTACTACTTCTGTCTTCTTCTTTCCCTCATGGATGTGAAGGCTTATGCCCAAGAACCAGGTGGATGAAAGCCAGCCCATCTTTCTGATTCATAGGCACAGCCAAGGCCTCTTTCTTTCCTGCAGGCAGAGGCCTACGAGGAACAAACACTGGCTAGTGCTAATGACCTAGGTCCTAGGTAAACTGGCTAATCTGCACACTTAGCTGAGGTTCTGGTTTGTTTAGCACAGGGGTACTTTCTCTAAAAGCTTAAATAAAACTGTATGAATAGTAAGCCAGAAAACTCCCATGGCTGGGCTGAAGATTACCTAAGCAAACTGCAGCTCTGATGACTGCACAGTTTGAATGCCAGGAAGAAATCCTCTCTTTAGGCAGAAACAGCAAGTCCTGTCTCTCCGTTCCTTGTAGAGCAGTGTTGCCCTGGGAGGAGGGTCACAGAGTAACCTCTTCAAGAACAATAGAGTTTTAGGGTCATGGGCTGACCCTAAGGAAATTCAAGGTTATCTCTCCAGCTCATACTGATGACTGATCTCAGCATCCTGTGGGCACCTGTGGTGACCATCGGTGAGGGTTCCTTGTTTGAACTGTGCACAGGCCTGTCTACAGGCCTCAGGACCGGGGACTCATGAAAGATAGCCTTTACTGATTTGATTGCTCATCTTGGCTACTTAACTTCTTTGAAAATGACATGAAGAAAGATTTAGTAATATTATAATGTACAAGGTAATTCATGTGAGTTAACAAGAATCCACACAACCCATTTTGACTCTAATTAGAATCTGAAAATAAATTGTCTGCTGTGAAATTTATATCATTTAATCATCAAATTATGTATCCTGTGTACATTGTTCCCATATTGCGGTACCTTTAATATAAATATCAGTATAGAATGAATTGCCTGCTTTTAGATTGATATCATGAACACTGAACTGTGCATTTGGAAAGATAAAGAAGTCACTGAAGCAGCACAGATCTCGCCCAACCCCTGCCACATGTCCATATAAGCTTTGGGGAGACATTCATGGGGGCTTAAGGAGGACTACCCCAGAGCCCAGCATCCCCACAGAGCTTTTGACATGGTCACGACTCCAGCTTCTCCCTTTCTCTCTCTCTCTCTCTCTCTCTCTCTATTTAACTATGTCTCCCTCTCTCTCTCTCCCCCTCTCTGCAAAAAAGACAAAACAAACCCCAAATAATTCATTTTAGATCAGTAGTAGTCAACCTGGTCCCTACCGCCCACTAGGCATTCCAGCTTTCATGGTGGGAGGTAGTGGAGCAACCAAAGTATAAATAAAAAGATAGATTTAACTATAGTAAGTTGTTTTATAAAGATTTATTCTGCAAAACAGCAAAAGTCCGACATAAAGTACTTGGTAAGTAATTATTATTATATGCTTTAACTTGCTGTAACTCTGCTTTATAAATTTTATAAAGTTGCTTCCCTACTTTATAAATCACCATTACTGTGGAACATGTGGGCAGTTAGAAAATTTTACTACTAACAGAGATACAAAAGTGGGCGGTAGGTATAAAAAGGTTGACTACTCCTGTTTTAGACAAATCTATCAGGAATTGTAGGGTCAGTTCTATCTGTGGGGTTTTTCCCTTCCTTTTTACACTGCAGGTGCCTCGGCACATATAGTATCATAAGCTGATTAAGTTTCTCCATTTTGCCTCTAAAATGCATTTAATTGATCTTGTTTTGGGTTTCAAAGCCCAGTGTTTCTGGATGGGCAAGCATTTTAAGTTTTCAAAACAGGCTTCTTACAGGCTGTTGTTTTCAGTCTTCACACACAGGGGAATGAAATGTGGGTCTGCTCCTCACCCACTCCACCCCTGCTTTCCCTGCGCCCTACCCAATCCAGAGCGTGTGGCTGGAAACACAAGACTAAGACTCGAAATCTGAACTAATAGAGAGCCAGGAATCCACCTGGTGCTGTCAGCGTGTGTGTACCCTTCCTCCACACCACACTTTTCAGGTCAGGGTGTGACCCCTTGTCGCAGACCTCCCTGAGGGGGCCCCCTCCTTGAGCAGCACTGAGCCTGAGCCTCCAGCTCTGCACCTGCCAGCTCAGCAAACAGGTAGGCAGCCTACCTCCACCTCAATTTTCTCATCTCTAAAACGGTACTATATTTGTACCTGTCTCATAAGGTTGTTATAGGAATTTGGTGAGGAATCCAGGAACATGACTAACATGCCAGGCACAGGCCACCACTGTCACGTCGTCCATCATTATCCCTCTAAGTTTCTCCTCCAGTGAAACATGATGATGCTTAAGTCTGCATCTTGCCTACCATGGCTTCCCACTCCAGTCTCCCCTGGCTTCTAGCAGCCAACATGGCCACCCTAACTCCTTCAGTCTCTTAACTTATTTCCTACAGGGGTGTGGGCCATTAATTGAAGGCTTCCCTGCCCCCTCCTGACCCACCAGGGGTCTGGCTGGACTTTAAGGCATCCATAATTCAGACAGCTGGGAGCCCTTGATTGCTTCTCTCCCATTCCTAGCTGACATTTCAGGCTCCCCCAGATGACATCCAGAGGCTCAGGAAGTTCCTCCAAGATGTTGCTTCCTGCTTTCCACTGAACCTTCTTGTTCCTCTCGGTCTGGGGTCCCCTGCCACACACATCCTGCTGCCTGTGTAGGCGTCTGTCTCTCTGCCCAGGGCTATCTTCCCAGCCTGCCTGTGGGGATTCTGCTCCATCTCATCCTGGCTGCTGCTGGTAGCACGCCCTTGATCCTGGAAGGGATCAACGTGCTTCACCAGCGAGTCCAGGCCCCCAAATCCCAACTCCAATGCACAGTCCCCGGGCCCTACTTGTCCTGTGAAAGGGGGGGCTAGGAAAGGAGACTGGATATGTTACCATTCTGACTTGACAGATAAGGCAGTTTCTGCTTGAAGAGCCTGCGAGGCTCTCTCAAGTTCCAGCAGGCACGGGCAGAGCGGTTCTCTTCCTGCGGGTACAATCCGAGCACGAAGCAGTGTAAAGCGCACTCACGTCTCCCTAGAGTACTATTTGCTGTGCTGTGCTAGTCACTGTACTAAGTGTTGGTGACTCAGAAATAAGGCAGGGAAGTGGCTTCATCATAGCCTATTGGAATAAGGAAGACCACAGGAGGGAAGTGAATTAATTAAGCCCGAGAAACTGTAAAAGAGAAGTAGAAGGAGATGAGGTTCAAATTGCACCTTTTTTTTAAAAAAAAATGTATATAATAACATTATTGACATATGCTCACATACCATAAAATCCACAGTTTTAAGGTGCACCATTCAGTGTTTTTAGTAGATTCACAAAGTTGGACAATCATCATCACTATCTAGTGGCAGAACAGTTCCATCACCACAGGAAGACAGGCTCCCGCTGAGCTGTCACTCTCCATTCTGCATGCCCCTCAGCCATTCATCTATTTCTGTCTCTGTGTCTCTGCCTATTCTGGACATTTCATATAAATGTAATCCTACACTATGTGGCCTTTTGTATCTGGCTTTCACTCAGCATAATGTGTTCAAGATTCATTCACACTGTAGCATGTATCAGTATGTCTTTCCTTTTACCCATTGTATGAACCTAGCAGTTTGTTTATTCATTACTCCATTGATGGACATTTGGATTGCTTTTACTTTTTTACTTTTATCAGTAATGCTTCTATAAACACTGGTGTTTTTGTGTGGGCATATATTTTCAATTGTCTTGTTTTCAAATCACCCGGAATTGGAATTGCTGAGTCATACAGTATCACTGAACTTTTTGAGGAACTAACAAATTGTTTCACACTACTGCTGCACAATTTACACTTCTAGCAGGAGTGTATGTGTTTCAATATTTCCACATCCTTGCTAACACTTGCTACTGTCTATCATTTTTATGACAGCCATCTTAGTGATATGAAATAGTATCTGAAATTGTAATTGTGATTTGGATTTCCCTAATGACTAATGCTGTCTAGGCATCTGTGCGGCAGCTGTGTTAGGCTTGCTCGCAGGTTTACCAGCTGCAAGTACTTTGCATGATTAGCACGTGAACACATGGCAGAGGCACGTGTGCATAGCCTGTATGAGGCTATGGGTGCTTCCCCTGGGTGGCGGTTCTCCCAGATTGCTCTCCCACCACTGTGAGGTGTGGTTTTCCTTGCTCCCTTGCATTTACCGTGAATAGTAGATTTTCCTTTGTTTATTAGCTCTTTCCCTTCTGTTGTTTATCTACTTGCCTGTGTTTGCGAGCCTCCAATAAACGGGTATGACCCTACACTTTCCAGCTCTGCAGTTTCTCTACCGTCTGCCCCAATCCAATGTGAACCTGCCTGGCCTCGGCCACCATTTTTTTATGTGCTTATTTCCCTTGTCAGTTAAATGACTTAGAAATACTTTTTTCTCATTCTGTGAGTTGTCTTTTCACTTTCTTGATGGTATTATTTGAAGCTGAAAAAATTTTTAATTGTTTTCTTTTTTTAGAGGAGAGGAGATAGTAAGAAGACTCCTGTATGCATCCCGGCTGGGATCCACCAGGCAACCCCATGAGGGGCCAACGCTGGAACCAACTGAGCTATCCTCAGCACCCCAGGCTGACGCTTGAACTAGTTGAGCCATTGGCTGCAGGAAAGGAAGAGGGAGAGAAAGGGGAGCAGGAAGGGTAGAGAAGCAGATGATCACTTCTCATGTGTGTTCTGATGGGGAATCAAACCTGAAATGTCCATACGCCAGGCCAATGCTCTATCCTTTGAGTAAACCAGCCAGGGCCTGAAAATTTTAATTTTGATAATGTCTAATTTATCTACAGTTTCTTTTGTTGCTTATGTTTTCAGTAGCATGTCTAAGAAACCATTGCCTCATGGAAGGTCACCATGATTTATGCTTATATCTTCTTGTAAGAGTTTTATAGTTTTGGATACTAAATTTAGGTCAATAGTTAATTTTAAGTTAAATTTGATATATGGTGTTGGGAAGCAATCCAACGTCATTCTTTTGGATTTTTCGGAACCTTGTCAAAAGTCAATTTACCATGGATATGTAAGTGTATTTCCAGACTCCCAATTCTATTTCATTCATCTGTAGGTCTATTCTTGTGTCAGTACCACATGTCTGATTACTGTAACTTTGTAGTAAGTTTGAAATTGAAAAGTATAAGTCCTCCAACTTTGGTCTGTTTCACAGCTATTTTGGTAATTCTGGGTTTCTTGCATTTTCGTATAAATTTTAGGATGAGTTTATCAATTTCTACAGAAAAGCAGTTGGAATTTTCTTGGGGATTGCTTGAATCTGTAGGTCATTTTATAAAATATTACTATCTTCTCAATATTGTTTTCTAATTCTTAAACATGATATGTCTTTCCATATATTTAGGCATTCTTAAATTTCTTTAAATGATACCTTATAGTTTTCAGTTTAGGAGAAACCTGCACTTCTTTAGTTAAATGTATTCTTTTTAATGCTCTGTTAAATGGGATTGTTTCCTTTAATTCACTTTAGAATAGTTCATTGCTGCTAGTGTCTAGAAATATAGTTGATTTCTGTGTACTATATCCTGTGCTCTTGCTGAATGTATTTATTAGTTTCAATAGGTTTTCTGTGTGTGTGTGTGTGGGGGGGGGTTCTTTAGAATTGTCTATATGTAAGATTCTGTCTTACTTCTTCTTTTCCAATCTTGATGCTTATTTCTTGTTCTCACTCACTTTCCCTGTCTAGAGCTTAAAGTATAATGTTGAATAGAAGGGATGAGAGTGGACAATCATGTACTCCTAACCTTGGGGAAAGCATTCAGCATAATCACTGTGATTATGATTTCATAATTATGTTAGTTATAGATTTTGTCAGATTGAAGTTCTCTTATATTCTTAATTGGTTGAAATTCTTAATATGAAAAGTTGTTGGATTTTGTGAAATGCTTCTTCTGCATCTATTGAAATAATCATGTATTTTATTGTCTTTTATTTTATTAATATGGCGCATTACATTGATTGACTTTTATATGTTGAACCAATCTGAATTCCTAGGACAAATTCCACTTTGTTATGGTACATAATAATTTCATATGTTGCTATATCAGATTTGCCAATATCTTGTTGGGAACTTTTGTATCTATACTCACTTGAAACAGTATATCTCAGACTAATACAAACTTAATTTCAATAGTATGCAAAATTTGCTCCAATATAGCTCCATTCCCTTCCCCACTACTTTTTATTAGTCTTGTCATACAAGTTAGATCTTTATACCTTATAAGTCCACTCAGACATTTTAATAATTATTGGTTTAAGTGGTTGTCCTTTACATTAAATAGGAAAAAAAAGAATTATAAATAAAAGTACATTTATATTTTCTTAAATATTTAACTATACATTTATCTTTACCAGTGTATTTTGTTTCTTTGTGTAGTTTTAAGTTTCTTTCTAGAGTTCTTTTACATTAGCCCAAAGAATTCTTTTGTCTAAGTGACAAATCTCTGCTTTTGCTTTGTGGGAATCTCTTAAATCCTCATTTGTTTTAAAAGAATAGCTTCGCTGGATATTGAATTCTTTGTTAACTGTTTTTTTCTCTTAGTACATGAATATATTATCCCATTGACTTTGGTTTCCATGGTTTCTGATGAGAAGTTGGATTTTAAACTTGAAAATCCCATGCTTGTCGTGAACCACTTCTCTCTTGCTGCATTCAAGATTTGTCTTTGTCTTTTTATATGTAATTATAATAAAACATATACAACATACAATGTATCATTTTAACAGTTTTTAACTGTATACACTGTGGCATTCAGTACGTTCACATTGTTGTGCAACCATTACCAGTATCTATCTCCAGAACTTTTTCATCTTCCCAAACTAAAACTTTGTACCATTAAATAACTCCCTATTGCCCCATTCCCCCTCAAAACCATCATTCTACTTTCTTCCACTATAAATTTGATGATTAAGTATACCTTATATAAATAAAATCACATAATATTTATCATTTTGTAACTGGCTTATTTCACCTAAAACAGTGTCTTCAAGGTTCATCCATGCCATAATATGTGTCAGAATGTCATTCCTTTTAACACTAAAGAATTATTCACTTTATATATAGACCCCATTTTGTTTATCTATATCTGTCAATAAACATTTGGTTTGTTTCTACCTTTTATTTATTGTAAGCATAAAGAGTGATATGAAAATTGATGATGTCTTGGCTCTGACAGTTTGAGTATGATTTGTTCAGATGTGGATCTCTTTGGGATTATCTTATTTGAATTCATTAAAATACTTTAGTGTGTAGATTCATGGTTTTTAAAAAAATAAAATTCAGGAAGTTTTCAACCATTATTTATTTAAATATTCTTTCTGCTCCTTTTCAATTCTTTCCTTCTGGGACCCCATTAAGCATATGTTGGTATATTCCAATAATTTTTAACTTTTTTATCTCATAGCACACACAAACTAATTACTAAAATTTTGCAGCACACCAAAAAATATACTTTTGGGGGGCTGATTTGACAAAAGTGTATAATTTTGATTCATTCAATCTGAATGGCAATTGTGTTGGCTGTTGCCATTTATTTTTAATTTGACAATTTAAGGGAAAAGAGGTCAATGCCCATTACTAAACAGTCAGTTATTGCATGTTTTAAAAAGTTATTGTGGCACACCGGTGGAAAATTACTGGTATAGGTGATGGTGTACTATAGGGCTCTAAAACTACTCATTTTCTCCATTCTTTTTTTTAAATTAATTTTAATGAGGTGACATTGATAAATCAGGGTACATATGTTCAGAGAAAACATCTCTAGGTTATTTTGACATTTGACTATGTTGCATACCCATCACCCAAAGTCAAATTGTCCTCTGTCACCTTCTATCTGGTTTTCTTTGTGCCCCTTCCCTCCCCCTTCCCCATCCCTCTCCACCCTCCCTACCCTCCCCCCCCCCCGGTAACCAGCCCACTCTTGTCCATGTCCCTGAGTCTCATTTTTATGTCCCATCTATGTATGGAATCATATAGTTCTTAGTTTTTTCTGATTTACTTATTTCACTCAGTATAATGTTATCAAGGTCCATGTTATTGTAAATGATCTGATGTCATTGTTTCTTAAGGCTGAGTAGTATTCCATAGTATATATGTACCAAAGCTTTTTAATCCACTCGTCTTCTGATGGACACTTGGGCTGTTTCCAGATCTTCTCTATTGTGAACAATGCTGCCATAAACATGGGGGCGCATTTCTCCTTTTCATACAGTGCTATGGTGTTCTTAGGGTATATTCCTAAAAGTGGGATAGCTGGGTCAAAAGGCAGTTCAATTTTTAATTTTCTGAGGAATCTCCATACTGTTTTCCACAGTGGCTGCTCCAGTCTGCATTCCCACCAGCAGTGCAGAATGGTTCCCTTTTCTCCACATCCTTGCCAGCACTTATTCTGTGTTGTTTTGTTCGTGAGTGCCATTCTGACTGGTGTGAGGTGATATCTCATTGTGGTTTTAATTTGCATTTCTCTAATGATTAGTGATCTTGAGCATTTTTTCATATGCCTATTGACCATCTGTATGTCCTCTTTGGAGAAGTGTCTGTTCATTTCTTTTGCCCATCTTTTGATTGGATTGTTTATCTTCCTGGTGTTGAGTATTACAAGTTCTTTATAAATTTTGATTATTAATCCCTTATCAGAAGTATTGCCAAATATGTTCTCCCATTGTGTGGTTTGTCTTTTTATTCTGTTCTTATTGTCTTTAGCTGTGCAAAAGCTTTTTAGTTTGATATAGTCCCATTTGTTTATCCTGTCTTTTATTTCACTTGCCCGTGGAGATAAATCGGCAAATATATTGCTGCAACAGATCTCAGAGAGCTTACTGCCTATGTTTTCTTCTAGGACGCTTATGGTTTCACGACTTACATTTAAGTCTTTTATCCATTTTGAGTTTATTTTTGTGAATGGTATAAGGTGGTGGTCTAATTTCATTTTTTTGCAGGTAGATGTCCAATTTTCCCAACACCATTTGTTGAAGAGGTTATCTTTACTCCATTGTATGCTCTTACCTCCTTTGTCAAATATCAGTAGTCCATAAGGGTGTGGGTTTATTTCTGGGTTCTCTGTTCTGTTCCGCTGATCTATGTGCCTGTTTTTATGCCAGTACCAAGCTGTCTTGAGTACAATGGCCTTGTAGTATAACTTAATATCAGGAAGAGTGATACCTCCCGCTTTACTCTTTCTTTTCAAGATTGCTGAGGCTATTTGTGTTCTTTCTTGGTTTCATATAAACTTTTGGAATATGTGTTCTATATCTTTGAAGTATGTCATTGGTATTTTAATTAGTATTGCATTGAATTTATAAATTGCTTTGGGTAATATAGACATTTTAATGATGTTTGTTCTTTCTAACCATGAGCACGGTATATGCTTCCACTTGTTTGTACTTTCCTTGATATTTTTATCAATGTTTCATAATTTTCCAAGTACAAGTCTTTAATCTTTTTTATTTCTGTTTTGCAGACTGGTAATATCAATTAATTGATTTGTCTTCAAGTTTATTGATTTTTAAAAATTCTGATTCAAATCTAATGTTAAATTCAATGATGGATTTTTCATTTTATTTATTTTACTTCATAACTCCTGAATTTCTAAATGGTTCATTTCTTAAATAAATTATTTCTTTTTATTGATAGTCTGTATTTGGTAAGACATTATTCTCACTAATTTCTTTAATTATTTAAACATAGTTACCTTATTGTTCTTTTTTTTTAACAGCTGGCATAGAAACATCTTTTTCTAGTAAGTTTGTTATTTTGGGTTTCCTCAAGGGAAGTTTGTATTGACTGCTTTTTTTTCCCCTTTCTAATGGGCCATAGATTCCTATATGTTTTCCTGTCTCATTTTTATTGTAGTTTTTGAAAAGTAGATTTGTTTGCCTAGTGTTTTTTCTGTACTAATTCTGTAAAGTTTTTACTTTTTGTTATGTGTGGCCACTGACTTCTCTGCTTGGTTACCTTACTGTTCAGCTAAAGATTGGAGAGAGACTTCCTTGAATATCTTGAGCCAATATGTTCTCACAGCTTTTGCTGAGAGCTCAGTGTGCTTGTGGAGTCATGCCTTTAATGATACAGAGTTTGCAACTGTGTCTTAGCCTTTCCTTCCTGCTGGTGTAGAGCTGCAAGGTCATCCAGAGGTGAGAGTTTAGGGTCTTCTATATTTCAGGGGAGGTCCATAGCCCTGCACATATGCATTGCCTTTTCAATTCTGAGGAATATGATGGAACTTTTCAACTCACCTACAGTCTTCCCATACACAGTTCTGTTTTTAAACAGTTTGTCAGCTTCTTAGTAGCCCCAAGGGCTAACAATATCAGAGGAAGCTACAAGGTTAAACAAGTGCCACTGATTGTTTTCAGCAAATAGTAACAACTCTGTAAGGATGGGGTTTTGGGAAAGCTGCAAATCCATTCTGCCTCCTCCAGTGGCTGCTGAGGAGCTAGTGTTTAAGCTATACCATTTGTGAGGCTGTTGGTTTTCAAGATTACCATGGAGCTAATGAGGGGGATGGGATTAAGGCACATAAAAATGATACAAATCTTTTTTTTCTTACCAAGATTCAGCTTTCTTGAATACATTCTCTTCAGACTATTGCAAGACTCTAGTTAATTTCCAGAATTATGATAAAGTTGAATTTGACCATTCTTGTTAGTATTCTTGTTGCCTTTATAAATGAATAGATTTAGAGAAGTTTTTACTTCACTGTCCTGGAAAATAAAATCTTTCCATTCAAGTAATTGTTAAGGATGCAGAGAGGGCAATGAAGAGTGTTCCAGGAATTTGGAATAATAGCGTAGATGCCAGAAGCATAAGTGAGTATGGTCCATGAAGAGCAGCTTGGTGTTGTTTAAAGCAGAGGTTTCCCTTGGGAAAGCACAGGGAAGATGAGAATGAAGATTTAGGCTGTGAAAAAACTAAGAGTGGCCTTATATCTAAATTACTTACCTCTGGCTTTTAAATTTTTTTTTTTTTACAGGGACAGAGAGAGAAAGTCAGAGAAAGGAACAGATAAGGACAGACAGATAGGAATAGAGAGAGATGAGAAGCATCAATCATTAGTTTTTCATTGCCGTTGCAACACCATAGTTGTTCATTGATTGCTTTCTCATACGTGCCTTGACCGCGGGCCTTCAGCAGACCGAGCCACCCCTTGCTGGAGCCAGGGACCTTGGGTCCAAGCTAGCTAACCCTTGCTGAAGCCAGATGGACCCACGCTCAAGCTGGCGACCTCGGGGTCTCGAACCTGTGTCTTCCACATCCCAGTCTGACGCTCTATCCCAGTGGTTCTTAACCTGGGTTCTATCGAACCCTAGGCATTCAATGAGTCGGTCTCAGGGGTTCAGAGAAGCCTCTGCCGCGGAGGCCAGAATAAAGTAATACCGTAATTTGTTGTGAGTTCATGCACTTTGCTGGTTTTGTTCTTTGAGCAAGGTGATGTTCATGCGCGGCTCATTTTGTGCACCAGTAAAGAAACATATACCTATTTCTTGAATTTGGAAAAAAAATCTTATTTTATTTATCACTAAAGAAGGGTTTGGTGAATGCGCATATAAAACTGGTGGGTTTGTTACCTCAAAAAAGGTTAAGAACCACTGCTCTATCCACTGCACCACCACCTGGTCAGGCTGGCTTTTAAATTTTAAGATTTTATATCATAATGGGGAAAAACTGTGGTTCTGGGATAATTATTCCCTTTATTGGCTGTGTGTCTCCAATTGCCTGTCTGCTCCCTAGTCTTGGGTTTTGTCCATCACAAGCTGCCACCTGCTCTCTTTCCTCCTCCCAGGACCAAGGGAGCATTATGTAGACCTGGACCACACAGCTCTGTGCTGGCCACAGACAGGAATACAATTCTTAGTCCTTGCCTCAAAATGCCATTCCTGTGTGAAACCAGTGTGTGCTTTCTCAGGATAAACAAAAGATGTTATATTAGGTATATTGATATAAGAATTATGATTAAAAACAAAGACAGGAACTCATCAGACAGTGTCTGAGAACTGAAATAAGCAGACTTCGATACTGTACCTTTCTCATTCTTTTATTTTCTCCCCACTAGTTCTGAAAACCTTCTTAGATAGCATGACCACTTCACTCTTGCTCTTCACCTTCTAGCACCAAATAATCCAAACTTACAGACTTATGGAAAACTGCATTTCACCTGAAGAGTGTGAGTTGTGAAGAGAATATTATGTGGGATCAGGTCTGGCTCCAATTTGTCCCATCCACCACTGGAAGCAGCTACTGCTCTGCTGACTTTCCTCTCTGGTGTTTCAGCTCCCGTCCTTGTCAGATGACAATGATAATCTCAGCTCCATTCTGACCTAGCACAGACTTCAGAAAAGGGGTTTGAAATCAGAATGATTTAAGCTCTTTGACAAAACATTCCCATTTAAAGATGAGACTCTATAGTCATCCTTACAAGGATGATTTATGGTTTAACAAAGATTTATTTATAGCTTGAGTTGCAAGTCTGGACTCCAGCTCTGTGCTGACAATCCAGAGGAGAAGGGATGCTTATTGTCATTATGACTTCAGTCCAAATGAGGGACAAGCTAACTATGGCAAGTGGTAGGAAAGGACAAAGATGGGGAAGTGACCACAGAACTGCTGTCCCAGGAGAATACTATAATTTACCCCAAACAGAGCAAGCATTCTAGAACTAGATTCAACCCTTAGAACCATGTGGGAGGTGTGATATACCTTTATTTATTTTTTATTAAAAAGGCAATTAAAAAAAAAATTCAGCTCTGGCTGGTTGGATCAATGAATAGAACGTTGGCCTGGTGTATGGATGGCTCAGGTTCGATTCTCAGTCAGGACACACAGGAGAAGCCACAATCTGCTTTTCTTCCCTTCCCCTCCCCCTTCTTCTCTCTCTTCCCCTCCCACAGCCAGTGGCTCAATTGGTCCAAGCATCAGCCAGGGCACTGAGGATAGCTCAGTTGATTGAGCATAGACCTCAAACAGGGGTTGCGGGTGGATTCTGGTCAGGGTACATGGGGGAGTCTGTCTCACTATCTCCACTTAAAAATATTTCTTACTTAAATTAAATTTTTCTTAACTGCCATGAAAGTAAGCTTTCCACAGAAACTGCTCGGGACCCCTGCTGCTGTGGTTTTCAGCATCACTGTGCACAGACCAGAGCAGGCCTCCATGTGTGCAGTGCACAGGTGGTGATGTGGAGGAGAGCTTTGAGAGGATTGTGTCCCCAGCCCAGGGAGACCAATTAAGATGCTGCTGGTTCACCTCAGCTGTGAACATAGGTTGGAGAGGAAGGGGAAAAAATCATGACTTTGTGATTTTGTAGTTAGGAAAAAATGGGAGAATGTAGAACTAAAGATAGCCCCTGGGTTGTGCTAACTAAAAGTTGGTCCCATTCATTGAGACAGTGAAGAAGCATAAGGAGAAAGATGCTCTTGTTTTAGAATATGTTAACACTGGTTTATGTGGTATGCTCAGGTAACTGGGTTCTACAGCAGATGAATATATAAGAGGTAAAAGGGTGTTTGTATTGTTCTGCCTGTTTATTTTTAAGAATAATCACCATAACAGCTCATCTTTATAGAGCTATTTCCATGGTTTGTCACTGTTGTACATACCTCATGCCTATTAACTCAGGTGGTCCTCTCTAGGAGACATGGAATACCTGTCATGCTGAGAGGCTGAGAAGAAATTGAAGAGCTGAGTACAGTGGGTCACGACTGGGGCCGGGCCGACAGAAGGGGAGCCCAGAGCCCATATAGAGCAGGCAGCAAGGAGAGCTCTCTGCTGAGACTTAAGAAAGATGCCAGTATGCTGCCATTTAGCAGGACTTGCCTGATAACCTGCATGTTCTTGTGAAAGGAGGGACAGGGAGGTGGGTGGGGCTGGGCAAGGGGACTGAGGATGGCAATGAGCTGTGGAACAGGCGCTGAGGGCAGAGGAACATGCTGAGAAACAACAGCCTGTGCATTTGCGGTGGCTGCCCTTGGCCTCAGCATGGGGGTGGGGAGACAGCTGGCTGTCTAGCCCGACAAACTCCCCACTTTCCTTACTAATAGAGCCTGGTTCTCTTTAGAGAGGCAATGTGACAAGTGAAAACACATTTATCAGCCTCCCTTGTGTCCAAGGGTAGCCTTTGAGTGGCCAATGAGATAAAAGCCAAAGTCCCTGTGTAGTCCTTTTTCTTTTTTAAAAAAATGTATTTGTTTGTGGGCATATTCAGTGGACACATGCTCTTTACCCTTTGACCTTTTATCTTCCTGAAATGAAGACACAATGCTAGATGTAGAACACACCTGTTGGGTCCATAAGACAACAAACGTGAGGACAAAAGCCACATGCTAACAGTGACCAAATGAGGAGAAAGAAAGAGCTTGTTATTAACAGTGTACATTTAGACATAAGCCTTCCAGATTTATTTAATGGGAGTGGGAGTACAACCCTTATTTGATTAAATTGCCAATGCTGGGTTTATACAACCAAGTACAATCTCAACTGACATAGGAGGGAAAACAGACTGTGGGCTGCTCCAGGACTGGAGTTCTGCAGGACGGGGCACCAGGGCTGGGGGTCTGGATGAAAGAGTGGTTCTATAACCAGCCATGGGGCTAGACTGGAGTGGGTTGGAGGTGAGGACCAAAGAAAGCCAGAAAGCTGGGAGAATGGTGGGTCAGAGACACACAGGAGTGGGTATGTTTAGTGTATGGATGCCCAGACATTGTGGGAGGACAGGAACTTGGACCCATCTGTTGGGTAGATAGATGGAGAAGAGACACCGTCATTGAGAAGCCATAGAAGCCAGAACCCACTCCCGCAGGGTGCACAATGGGTTACTTTCTCAGGGATGCCTAAGACAGTTTAGTAAAGATCAAAGCCATCCATCCCTTCCTTTCAAAACTTGATGGGTTTGTAATAACTTCATCTCAGTCCCAGAGGGTGTCATTTGGCCCTGTTCTTAGACTTTGGTGCCCTTCTCTTCTTTTCCCTCAAAAGATAATTCCCTTTGCAAAGGCGTTAATGGATCCTTTTCAGAAACTGGTAAGACTCTATCTGTCAGTAATATTTCCTGCAGGACTGCAAATTTGAACCAGTCTCCACAATACATAACCTGGTTATAAATCATTATACCCGCTTCTCCAAAGAAAATGTCACTTCCAGGACAGATAGCACTTTTAGTTCTTCATAAAATGACAAATGGCGCCAAACTAAAGCAGCCGTTACATAAACCAAACCAGATCTCGATGCAAAACCGAGGGAGAGATGAGTGAATGACAGGGATGGAGTGCTCACAGCATCATACCCACTCATGAAATCTTCCCTAGGAGTTCTGTGTGGTGCCCGTTTAAGGAGCTGCCCTCTCCCACAGGTCCCTTATCCTAGGCGCTCTCAGGGCGCTGCAAAGAGGTAACTGTATCCCAGACAACTATGTCCTGACAGCAGCTCCCTGGGTTTTCTTCTGGCTGCAGGGTCTCTAGAGCAGACTCAAGAATCTTCTAAAATCACTCTCCAGACTCATTACTTGGTGAGTGGTAAAGCTCCAAGCCATAGACTGTATGATTTGTTACCCCAGAAACATTTCATTTTAATTCTTAAAAAAATTGCTCGGGGTGATTCTTGGGGAAAAAGAAAACGAAATTGAATCTTTTCATTCCAAACTACTTGCTGTTAAAACCACTTGCTGTTAAAAATCGACTACATTTTTTTTTTCCGGAATGCTTGACTGATTAGACGCACCCTTCTCTAGAAATATGAATGGATTCTCAGGCTGTGTTGGTTCCCCAAGCACACATAACACATAATCCTTGGCGAAATTACTAAAAGAATCATTTATATGGGCTGGAAGACTGCAGCTCTCTCAACAAATTGCAGTATTTCTTATCTCAACGACACTGCTGTCACGCTAAAAGTGGGCTGGCAGCATGGCTCCCTGGGGCCGCCACAGCAGAGCTGCCGCTCCGGCTCCACTGCAGCTGCCTCCTGAGATGAGCCAGCCAGGTGTGAGATGAAGAGCAGGTGCCTCGGTCACCCTTTCCTCTCCAGAGAGTGCTTCTGCTCTCCCACAGTGGACACTGAGGGCATGTGAACTCCACTGTGACACTGAGCAACAGAGAAATGGCTCAAAGAGCAGGGTCAGGACTGGTGCAGGCTTGGCCTTGGCCAATGTAGTTAACATCAGTGCAAGCCCGACATCCATCTGCATCTAGAACATTACTACCTACCTCTCATTTGATTCATAAAAGGATGAAAACCAATTCAGCGGCTACAGAGCCAAGAATGTCATGAACTAACATCAAAGGGCCCTTGCCATTCTAGCTCCTGAAGACAATGTTCCCTGAGAGGTGAAGGCAGTCTTTGTCATGAACCAAACTAAAAAATCACATTGTTTCTAAAATGCACCCAAACCTTGGCTTGCTGAAAAACAGTGATTCTCAAGATATGTACCTGGAGCAGGGAAGGGAAAGAGAGAGAAGGAGAGCTCATAATACAAACAAGAAAAAGCAAGCCTCAACTAGCACTTCCTGCCTCCTGGTTCAATGTGCAGGAGACAGAGGTTTCTAGGAAGGCCCAAACACCTGCCAACCCACACACCCACCCTTACCCCAGTGTGTGTGTGTGTGTGTGTGTGTGTGTGTGTGTGTGTGTGTGTGTGTGTAACATTTCCCACAGGGAAGAGTGTGGAAGATTTGGGAAGTATGGTTTTAAAGTGTAAGAAACACTAATACATACTTGACAACATTTTATAGCCTACTCCTCTAGATTTTTATATTTTTTCCCACAAATATTCATTAAACATCCAATCAGTCTTCTAAATTTCCTCTAAAATAGAAAATAAATCCCTTCCACACTTGCTGTATCTTCTTGCTTTGACCTATACTGAAGCCCTGGGCAGAATGCTGTTTATTTTTAAAGGGTCCAAGACATGTTTATTGAGCACCGATTATGTGCCAGTATTTCAGTAAACAGAAGACAATATCTACTTCTATGAGTTTACATTGGGTAAAACAAACACTGAATAAACAACAAATCAGGTAATTTAAGATGGCGATAGGTACTATGAAAGGCATAAAAAGAAGTCCCAGAGTATTCTTGTGCTGGTTGGGAGCTGCTGTTTTACATAAGACCAATGGAGATAGCCTGTCTGAAAGGGAGCTTGGAACATGGTAATAAGTGAGTAATGGGAAGATCCACAGAAGAGAGAAAAGCATTAAATACTTAACATGCTTTTGGCTACAAGCCAATATCTCTACCAAGAAAATAAAAAGCCTTAAGTAGTAAGAAAATTCATCTTCTCACATAATACACCGTTACATAAACCAAACCAGATCTTGATGCAAAACCGATGGAGAGATGAGTGAATGACAGGGATGGAGTGCCCACTGCACCAGCCCCACTCATGAATTCTTCAGAGATTATTTTCCATGTCCAATTTAAGTTTGTTGAGGTGGCTACTGAATCTGTCAATATCCTCTGAAGTTACATCATCTTTTATAGATGATAACTGAGGAAACTGAGGAAATTCTCTGTGTTCAGAGATACACCCCAAATCTGGGTTGGTTGATTCAGGAGTTCAACAATATGAAAAGGTGCTTTCTCCCTACTCGCCATTTCATCCTAAGTTGTCCTCCTACAGCACCTCAAAACTGATCCAGCAGCTTCACCCATACCCGTTGACCCCCACTCTTTGTAGTGAGGGTGCTTCCTTACTGAATCCCCCCCTTCCCATTAGCCAGATTTGGTTTAGCTTGTCCATTCCTGAGCCAATGCCTGACAGTAAGGATAGAAATACTGTGAATGTTCTGGAATCATCCTGTGGACATGGATGTTGGACAATCTATGAACTCTCTGCTCTGTATGCCAAGCACGCTTGGCAAGTTCAAGAAACTGAAAGAGGCCCAGTGAGTGAGGGGAAGAGCAAGGATGATACATTTAGACCAGTGGTTCTTAACCTGGGTTCTATCGAACCCTAGGGGTTCAATGAGTCGGTCTCAGGGGTTCGGAGAAGCCTCTGCCACGGAAGTAAAGACACACTTGTGTAAAGTGATGACACGCATCGCTTGGCCATCACTTGCTGCAGAGGATCACGTTACATTGCTTGGCCAACCAGTGCTGTGGGGAATTTAGTACGTGCAGTAGTCAACAGCTGTCGTAGTTGCACGTCGTGTGGTTTCTTCCTTAATATTTTAATCCATATTAAATATGTCAAGCAAAAAAAGAAAGTGGTCGGACGAATATGTACAACATGGATTCACATATATCACAGGATGGGATGGGAGTCAGCGTCCTATCTGCATGATATGCAATGCCAAGTTGAGCAACTCCAGTCTCGCACCAGCAAAACTAAATTTGGAAAAAATAATCATATTTTATTTATCACTAAAGAAGGGTTTGGTGAATGCACATATGAAACTGGTGGGTTCGGTACCTCAAAAAAGGTTAAGAACCACTGATTTAGAGGGCAGGGTATGTAGAAACCTATAAAAGAAGCTATCTCAGGGTTTAAGCAGAGGAGCCACAGGGTCTGATTTTCATGTAAAAAAGAGGTTATTCAACACTCACTCCCCAAGCAGCATCAGAGGAGCAGCCTGGAGGCCAAGGAGAGGGTAGGGACAGGACTAGACATGCCACACAACATTTCTCTGTTCAGTGTAATAGAAAAGAGTGGGTTTAACATACAACTTCTCCATAGAGAGTACAAGTGCTGAGTTCGAGAATGGTAATATAATTTCCTAAATTAGGTATATTTAATAATACCTTTATATATATATATATATATATATATATATATATATATATAATACCTAATGCCTATGCAAAGTAACTTAACCTACAGTTTAATGTCAAAGTTATGACACCGCAATTATTCTTGATGGACAACTGGCCTGGGACATCGTTCTGGAAAGGGCCAACAGTCAAACCAAAGACTATTGGGAGGTAATGCAATGCACACAGAATGAGAACCAAGGCTGCCTGAGCTTGGACCAGAAGAAGATGAGAAAACATCAAAGCTGTCTGGAATACCAGTGAGTACCTCTGCTCTGAATCAGGACAATATGGGTATCCCTTCTATTGCTCCAGGTTGACATAGTCCTTCAATGTCCTGGATGTGCATCATCATGTTATGGTGGTCACAAGCACTTCAGAAACACATGGGGTGTTTGCCCAAGTCCAGCTCCCCAGGATAGAGAACCTAATCTTCACAGGTGGACTCAAGGATCCTTACTTATTAAGGTTCTCAGGAGATTCCAACATTCAGGTATGGAAGCCCCTGCACCACGAGGGTCATTTCAGAGGAGCTACACCAAGAAGAGGGCTGGCAGAGGGACGAGCACGGAGGGCTGGAGAGAACAGGGGCCTCACTGCACTGTCTATACCCCCCTTCCTGATGGCTCGCCTCCCCTTTGCACACTGGAAGACATGTAACGATCCCTAGTGTACCTCCCAGCTCTCAATTCTACAACTCTGTGACTCTCTACAGATGTAGAAATACTTACATTACTATGTTTGGGATGCACTACCTGTGAGTGTTCCATGTTAGAACACAAAAGCACCAAAGGGTTTTGTGCCTGTGTTGGACATAGAAAGGAATAAAGTTAGCAGGATAGCTTCTCATTAAGTGCAAAGAAAAGTCAGTGCCATCCCTGTAAAGGCACTTAACTAGTCAAAATGTTGAGTGGACATTATGCTTATGCACATTATGCTACAAAGGGAGGTTCCCCTTGCACCTTTGAAATCACACAAAAGTTTAACAGGGTTTTAACAGCCAAGTACAGTGTGTCCGTAAAGTCATGGTGCACTTTTGACCGGTCACAGGTCAAAAGTGCACCATGACTTTACAGACACACTGTAATTCTTCCCTTTAAACCTAATAATAATGGCTACATTGTGGCGCATGGCTACCAGCACTGCCACAGGACTCTTACCTGTGCTAAGTCCTCACAATAACCCAGTGAGGTAGGATGTCCCATCACATGAAGAAGAAAATGTGGTTCCTTCAGGTTAGCTGGCTTACCCAAAGTCATACAGCAGAGTAGTCCAGCATGGTTGGTCTCAAGTCTCTAAGCCTTTTTTTTTTATTCAGTGAGAGGAAGGAAGGCAAAGAGACAGACTCCGGCATGTACCCTAACTGGAATATACCCAGCAAACTCACTAGGGGGCAATGCTGTGCCTACTGGGGGCATTGCTCCTTTGCTCAGCAACCAAGCTCTTCTTAACACCTGAGGTGGAGGCCATGAAGCCATCCTTAGCATCCGAGGCCAACTCACTCTAATTGCACTATGGCTGCAGGAGGGGAAAGAGAGGGGTGAAGAAGCAGTTGGGTGCTTCTCCTATGAGCCCTGACTGGGAATCGAACCTGAGACATCTACACTCTGAGACGATACTCTACCACTGAGCCAACCAGCCAGGGCCCAAAGTTTCTAAGCCTTGACGGCTGCTGGCCAGATGGGTTGAGCTGGGTCGTGCCTGGCCCCTGAGCCAGCTACAGGGGGCAGAGAGCAGTCTCCTGAGCAAACTGCACATCTGGGGTCTTGAGAATTCGATTGCAGTGGCATTAGGATGTCCCTCTGATCTGGGGGACAGTAAGGAGAGCTCCATTCCCTGTGGTTCTGGTGTGGCCAGGTTCCCCTGTCCCTTTGAAACCTATTCCACTCCCCCCATCCGCTCTGAGCTCTGGGGGGTGACCTGTGCGGACCTCACTGACTACCTTTCCCTCTGGGGACCACTTGGTTTGGATCAGTCAGTGGCAGTGACAGGAGATCAAAGGGTGGGAGGAGAGTGAGGACATGGGGCTGAGGGGGTGGGGAGGGGCTTACTTCCTGATTCTTTTACTAAAGACCCATTTCCTGTCTGCCTGCTCCCTCCTGCAGGTCTGGAACTCACTCCCTCCTGTTCTCTTCAGGTTTGGACAGTCCCTGCTCTGCTGTTAATAGTCCTGGAGCTCCACGGCCTCTCTATGTTTTCCCTAAGTGGGGCCCCACCCTTGTAGGTCATTCAATCATGAGAAGTCTTATTAATCCTCCTTCAGAGTTTGCTGCCACTTTCTTGGCAAAACACTGACTGGCACAAACCTGTATTTTGGGATGCCTTCTGGAGGATGCTCCAGCTCTTAGGAAATAGCCTGTGCCAGCAAGCCAGGCAGGGCCAGAGAGGGCTGTGGCCGTGTGTGCTAGCGTGAGCCAACATGCAAGTGTGTGAGCATGTGGGATTGTGTGAGTGTGTGATTGTGTGTGAGAGTGTGTGAAGTGTGAGTACATGTGCTCCCCAGCAGGGCCTGCCTAAGCCACTTCCAGACAAAGTCCTCTTGGCTCACTGCACCAACTGAACACCCTCCCTCCATTCCCTCATACCCCCAGCAGCAGCACCCCCCGGCCTGCACCTTCCCTCTAATAATAGTGACCAACCCGAGTGATTACTCTGTTCCAGATAACATGTCCAGTGCTTTCTACACACTGGACCTGGTGTGCTTCACCAGGACCCCGTGAGGTGACATGGTGGTTCTTATCTCTGCCGATCCAGCACACCTTTCTTCCTCTGTGGCCTCCTTACCCAAGCAGGGTGCCCATGGTGGAGCTTGGGGCCACTAAATGATGTCACAGCCTTAACCAGAGCTTGGTCCAGGGGTGTACTTGGGGCCCCAGCCAGCACATCAGAGCCTTGCTCGGGGCACTTGTGAGTGGTGCTGCCAGCACATTATGGACTGCCCAGACCCGAACTGCCGAGTACAGAGCCCGCTGTGGCCTCGGTCCTGTATTGTGCAAGACCTCATCAGAGAGAATGAGAAAATGTGAAGAGAGGACAGAAAGAACAAAGACCCAAACCAGAGTCCATGTGTCCTCAGCTACACCTCTGCACTCTAGTATATGAGCCAGTGCCCCATTTCTCTTTAAGCAAATTTGAGCCAAGTCTCTGTCACTTGCAACAGAAGGGGACCCTAGTAATTCATAGAACTCATAGGATTTTGATTTTATAGATGAAGACACTGAAGTTCAGAGAGGTGACTTGACCAAGGTCCCACGCTGATCCCGTTGGAGCTGAAACTGGCACTGGGTCTTTGCCCGCAGACCCTGATCTCAGCACCATAGCATCCTGACTTTCTGGGGGTAACCCCCAGAACTTCCCTCTATCTCATTGAGTCACATCCGCTCTGCAGAAAAAGTACATTTGCCTGCAGAACTGCTGAACCAAAGGAACCGAGGCATATTGGGGAATAAGGGGTTGAGGATGGAGAACAATTATGGGGAAGGAGACTCTACCAGCACTCAGGACCTCAAATGACATGGGCCATGAGAGGGGGCCAGACATGCTTGATTCTTTCAGAGTTCCTGCCAAGGCACTCTCTAAGCAGCATGTGTTGGGGCTTCTGTGGGCTTGAGAAGGTACAAGGTGCCACGCTGCCCCCCGCCCCCCGCCGCCTTGTCATTTCTGTGTGTGCTGAGCACCTTCCCCCAAGGACAAAAGACAGGGCTCAGCTGTTTGCAAGGGTCACATAGGTATCACACCGTGGAAACACAAAGCAAAGAAATAAGACTAAAAGAAGCTGGGTTTCAGACCTAAGAGTCTATGAAAAGGAAGCCAACTGATTTAAAGTGGTTTCATTTTCTCAAACATAAAAAAAAGTCACCACTTGTGTTTAAACTGGCATTCGAAGGCAGCTACAAATCAATCCATCAGCACTTATAAAAATCCATGTTGATACACTCCAGAAATACCAAAGGAGAACAAAATCTGAGAGAAGGAATGATTGGCTTGCTCTATGAGCAGGCTGACTGCCATGTCATTAGCAGCCACACTGTTTCTACCATTGAACATTGCAAAGGTCAAGTTGGATAAAACATATTCATATACAATCAGGTTGTTTTGTATTCAAGATACCTTCAGAAGAAACACTGCTGGCTCTCCTGTGGCAGTAGCATTCTAGGGCTGGGCAACGGGCCTGGATTTGTGGGTTTACTTGCTGTGCCGGGTAGAAGGAAATTTGCTGTGTTGATGGCATCCTAACTTCCTGGTGCTGTGTGAAGAATCTGGGAAGAGCTCACAAGGCTGCTTAGGCAAACAGCAGAGATGGTCTCATGCAGACCAGGAAATAATTTGTTTCTCTTGTAGTTTTCTCACTATTTTCCTCCCAGCAGTCTCCATTCCTTGACTTCATAATGACTTAGGAGTTCATGGTTCTCCCTCATCCATTTGCTTGAAATCTCCTTAAACTTGACCTCTTACCTTACTTCCTCTATCCCAGATACAGTGCTGACTGTGAACGGCAGGTTTTGGGAGCTGGTGCAGAAGAGCACTCTGCCCTATAATAATGTCCAAGTTACTCATCTTCTTTGTGCCTTGGTTTCCCCATTTATACAGTAATGAAAATGGAATAACCACTTAACAAGGCTGCTATAAAGATGGATTGAGCTAATCACGATGAAGCTTTCAGAACGCTCGAAGCATGGTGAACACCATTAGGGGTAGGTGATAGCATTACCATTATTACCTTTCTCAAAAGCAATTTTCATTATTTCCCATTTTGGCTTCAAAAACTTACCATCATTTCCAGGTCTTCATTCAGAAGTTTAGCCTTCTGAGCTCTATCACTGTCTATAACTGTCTTCAACCTAATTTTTCACTACTGTCCTAAAAGCTAATTTGCATCCCGGAGATCTACCACGGTGTATGTGCCTTCATTCAACACTTGT
The DNA here is from genome assembly GCA_037038555.1 of Rhynchonycteris naso. Lineage (NCBI taxonomy): Eukaryota > Metazoa > Chordata > Mammalia > Chiroptera > Emballonuridae > Rhynchonycteris > Rhynchonycteris naso. The sequence goes on along the minus strand of CM072999.1, from coordinate 177,950,748 downwards.
AGAAATTCCATTATGTGCCCAGTGCTGTGCTAGGTGAGGTGAAATAAATGAATGATGCTTATCTCCCAGAAGATAACAAAGCTCTCCCACATGCCCTGCTTTATCACAAGTCACCAGTGATCTTTGTTTCTCATTTGTTTTTGTTTGTCTGTTTGTTTGTTTTTTGATTGATACAAAGGTGTAGAGCTGCCAGCACCCACTGTGGAAAGAGGTATGCTGTGGATTTTAACACCAATAATAGTGAGACTATAATGAATGCACAGAAGAAGTGTAGGAATAAAGCTTGTGAATATGTCATTCTGTGTGTATGCTTGTTTTTCTCTCACAGTGGCCAAAGAATGGAGTACAGGAGTTCTGGTGTCGAAGTCTAATTTGTGACTTAAGCAGCATTTATGAAGAAGCAACAATTCATCGAGGCATGCTGATGAAACATCTGATGTGGCCTTGGGTCTTGTCAGAAATCTTGGGGCAGGACAGAGGTGGCAGGGGGACAGCACCTTCCTCGGTGCCCCAGAGCACACGGCACTGGTGACCCAGCCCTCTGTCTGCCTCTGGATTAGGCGCTGAGCCCACAGGTGCAGGAATTTTTCCTACTGATTGTGACAGCCCCAGAGCCTGTTACACTAAAATGTAGTAAGAAAAAGAGGTAGACCATATCCATAACTTTTATGAAAACCTTTCTGCTTATATGAAAGCATAAAGGAGTATCACTTCCCCGAGAAGATTCCATGAGAAAATCAAAATGCCAGTGTTTACTTCTTATGTCTGCTCAAGTGTGGAATGTGGGATTTTTCCACTCACCCAAGCAGGCAATGCAAAGTAACTTCTACCCAGCACTCTAAGGTGAAATGTGTATACACAAGGACACGTCATGGCTGGGTGAGAGAAGAAAGTATCAGAACTTTATATTCAACTTAAAGCCAATGTTTAAAAATGTATCTGTTGTGTACACTTTATAATATATTAGAGTACATAATACATTAGCACAATGATACATGAAAATATGTAGAATATATGTGTATACATTGAGAATGGTTAAAATTGGTGTAGAAAGGGGTAGAATACAAATATTTGGACAGTGTTGCTCCCAGTATTTATATATAGCATCTGAGCTGTATATTCCTTCTGAATGAGTATTAGTAAATATTTAACTACATATAGGATGTCAGTTGTGATTTGCCAATGGTTCTTCCCTGCCTCGGGGCAATTTCTTCTTTTTAAGAAAGGTAAACATAAATTTCAAAGATGAACAAGTGAGTAAGTGGGTAGAGGGATAGACAGACAGACAGTGCTTGGTTATACTCACTTTAAGGTAGGGTCCTTGCATGAGTGTCAGGGATTCTGAGAACCTCTTAAAGTTGCACACAACGCACCTTGAAAAGATTAAAATTGAAAATTGCGGAAAATTTTAAAAGAAGTTTTTATAATATAATGTAATACAAGATGTTTAAAAGCATTTCATTCTTCAGGTCATTTCATTGATTATAATGGTTTGTGTAACAAGGTGACTCCATGGGTAGGTGACTGGATTTTTATATGGGAAGATGGAGGAAGAGTGTGGCAATAGAAACAATGCAACAAGGTTCATAGATTTTCTTTATGCCATAAATGCAATTCAGTCCTAAATCAGAGGTGGTCATGTTTAATACCAATCAGCATTTCTTTAGCCTTTAGACATTTACTGATGATATTCAACTCTGAAAACCTTGTCAAAAGATGATGAGCTTTGACTTATTTATTTATTTATCCAGTGTAACAAATAAAGTCTTAACGGGCTTTAACAGAGTTGCTCACTCAATACAGGCTATTAAAATATATTTGTCTCCAAGCTCAAGGAGCACTTGAATATGGAACACCTACTGCCCCCGCGTGATCTTCATTCTCTGATACCAGTGCGGGTCAAGGGGCTCAGAAATCCTCTACTCCATCCCGAGTGTCTGATCTTCTTCCCTGTTAAAATTTCAGCAGCAAAAAAACCCCCAAAAAACAAAAAGACAAGACAGAAAGAAAAACACCCCACGTGCCATGATAAAGCCATCATGATGATGAACAGGGGCCTTAATTGGTATTAAAGATTATTTATGTTGGGATGATGAAGTTAAGACCCCTAATTGATTGGGGACACTTGAGTACTGGGACCCATGGAGTCCCATTAGTTTTGCATTGACATATTAGCTTATCTTTAAATTTGATGGCTGAAGGATATGGATGAGCGCCTTGCACTACAGCACATCCAGGGTAAGATTTCTGACCTCAGATTTATGCTATCTAAGGCAACAAACCCTGCTGCTGACTGCATGGTCTGAATTACAGATTTTCCATTTCGCAAGGACAATGCAGGTCTGCGGCTACAATTACAGTCCCTGGGCACCCGTAGCATTCTAACGCGCTTGTTTATTTTATCCCCTGGCTTTTCCTGGAAGAGCACATGGCAGTGCCCACTTCCTTGCCCCTGGAAAGGACTGTAATTTGTCCCTTGGCAGAACTGTCACCAGTAAGATGCCAGCGATACTCTCAGGAGCGACTTTCCCTACTATTCTGTACATTGCTGCCTTTCTCTCTTCAAAGAAGATTCTCTTTCATCAGAATCCTCTAGTCTAAAGAATAATGAACTCAATTCCTTCTCTCTGTTCAGGGAAAGCCCATTCCCAGAGCAGAGCAGAGAGGAGCTTTAGAAATTGAGCAAGTATTGGCTAAGCCCTGTATTGCACTGGGCACTTGGGGTGGGTGAGCATTCATGTCCTGTGCCACCACCAATCTGTCTGGTCCCTGATTTTCTCCCAAATGTACCTCCAGCTGCTTAGTTCTACTCATGTAATTTTGAAATATAGTGTGTATCCTATGTCTGAGTCTTTCTTTCCCTTTTCTTTCCTGTTTTTCATTTTAATGAAAATATGATCATATTCTACGTGCTATTTTATGACTTGCTTTTCGAAAACATAAAAGATGTTAATTACCATAGTGATACCTCTTTACTTTGAAAGCTTAGATATTGCCTAAGTACACAAAATTAAATCTTCAAAGACTATTTCTAGATTATTTTCAGTACATATGTAAACATAAGCATTAAAATATAAATACACACATACAAATCAAAATAAAAATTTAATACACATTGTTTCCTGGAAATTATATTGTTTGTTTTTATTTAGCACATTATGGATAGCTGCCACATCAACAAATTTCATCTACCTCATTGTAGATGCATAAATCAGATATAAGATCCTTTCTTTAATACATCATTGTTAGATATTTAGAATATTTCCTGTATTTTACAATCAAAAGCAATTATAAGACAAGCATTTCTTTAGCTGAATATTCTTCTTTTTTATTATGGAAATACTCAAACACACACAAAATAAAGACAATAGTATAAAGAAACCCCACATCTCTATTACTTAGTTTCAAATTTATCAGCATTTGGTCAATCGTGTTTCATTTACCTCCCCTTACCCAACACACTGGCATATATTTACACACACTTTTTTTTTTCTAGAATAGTTTTAAATAAATTTGACATTTTCAATGTTCTTTTTATGGGCAGGAAGAGAAGTATGAGAAAGGACCACCAGGTAAGCTCTACCTCCTCTCTTCTGCCTCCCTGACCTCCCTGAGGGGTCCTGATGGGGACCACACCCTGTCTCCCTGCTTTTCTTGTGCAGTTAGAGTGTCAGGCTTGTACTCCACCTACATTATAAGATGGTAGCAGCACGAACCGTAGAATCAGAAAAGATGTGTCTTCTGCTCTTGCCTTTCTGTCGCGGCCTTTCTGAATTTAATCACCTTACTTAGCCTTTCCGAGCCGTAGAGTTGGCATAATAATAACAACTTGCTCACAAGGCTGTACCAGAGCTAAGTGAGGGCTCAGGTGTGGGGAAGGCACCAAAAACACACGCCTGGCCCAGGGGAAAACACGCGCAGTTCGTGTGTATTTCCTGGCCCTGGGAAAGCAGGTAAAATTGAGGCTTCAGGCACCTGAGTCCAGCAGCCAGCCCTTGACCTTGAGGACAGTGGCTCTGCAGCACTAGTTTGTGTCATGACTTGTCACCAAGGCATGAAAGTAAATATTCTATTGCATGTCTCTGTCTCAGAGCCGTACCAGACAGTCCAGTGTGACTCTGACATCATCAATCCCAGAAAAGTGAGAAAGTTGGCTAGGAATTGCTGCAGATGTGCAGTGGCTGACCAAGCTCTAGGTGGTTAAACTGAGTCTCCCAGGACTGGCACCCATGATGGAGCACCACACAGCTTCTAATTCCTGTTCCAGGGCCTGTGACTCCAGGCAAGTCATGTTACATCTCTGGACCTACTGTCTTCATTTGTGGAATGAGGGCATTGGACTCCACTACTCCAGTGAATAAAGTATGTTAGAACAGGAAACCCCTGCTCTGTGTGTCGGCTTGAACCTGGCTGCGTGACCGCAGGTGCAAACCAGTGTCAGCCTTTGGGGTAGTGTGGTTGAAACAACATAGGTTCAACAGTCAGCTGACCTGTACCATTCATTCTTCACCAACTCTGTGATTCAGAAAAAGTCTCACTTTCATGAAGTTTCTGCTTCAACTGGAACCTAGATGTAACAATGCCTATATCACAAAGTTAGTCATTTATTTGTTTGCTCATTTATCTCAGTCATTCTTCAGATCCTATAGGGAGACTGCAGTGGACTGTCCGAAATGTTGAGAAAACAGCAGTGAACAGGACAGTTGAAATCCCTGCTTGCGTTCAAGTGAGGGTGCATAGATCAGAGGTAGTAACATCATTTATTTAATTTACACTTCACTGTTAGGTATTTGGAATAGGTATTTTCTATTTTTATACTCATAAACAATTATAGGATGTGGTTAGTGGCAGAGGACAGGAATTAAACAAAAATAATGGTAGAACAAGTAGTAATTTAAATGGATATGAATGCTAAAGAAAACACAAAGTGGGAAGTGGTAACAGGGAGCATCAAAGGGACAGTGAGAGAGGAAACAGTGTGGTAGTTTTAGAGAGGCAGCTAGTAAGATCTCATTAAAGAAATGACATTTGAGTGAAATCCTGAAGGAGATGAGGGAATGAGCCATGAAGACATTGGGAAGAAGAGTATGCTGATCTAAGGAAGCAGACAATGCAAAGGTCCTGAGGCAGGACCATGCCTGGAAATGTTTTAGAAAGGAAACCAGATGGCAGGAACAGAGCAGGTGAGAGGGCTAAGGCCAGACAGTTTATGTGGTAAGGGCCTTGCTTTTATTCTCCCTGTGTCTGGAAGCCATTGACCGGTTCTGAGTGAAGGCTTGATATGATCAAACTCAGCATGATTCAAAGCATAATCTGGGAACTCCTCATGGAGTCATGATATTCATAGTAATATCAGATATAGTGTGCCCTTTTCATTCTCATCTCCTCACAGGTATACTGTGGAGTTTCTAGAGGCCACACAGCACAGAATGCTGAACAGATTGGAAGCAAAGGCAGAGAGGGGCATCCATCTCTATTCTAGTAAGTGAGACATTACAGAGATTTTCAAAATATGTCTGCTTTTCAAAATGTACACTGCTACTTTTCTCACTTTACTGTTTTGTTTTATAAAATGTTACTTTTCATAAAATTAATTTATGTTACTAGTCAGTAGATTTATGATTATAATTTTTAATAAATTAACTACTTTAAAAATTCAGTTTTAATTTATAACACAGTAAATATCAATAGCTATGAATGTACATAGTAAAAGCGTTTGGGGTTCCTTAATCTTTTCTAAGGGTATAAAATACTCCAAGATCACACATGGGAGTAACACTAACAAAGGTTTGACGGGGCTTCGTGTGCGGAGTGGAGACTGGAGAAGGAGTATCAATACCAGGATGGTGAGTGACTAGGCTGGGGCAGTGGAGAGGCTGAGAAGTGCTGAAAGTCTGGATATATATTGATGGTAAAACTGACTGAAATGACTGGCAACCATATGTAGACTCAAGAGAAAGTGTTAAGAATTACTCTTTGATTTGGTCTGGTCAACCAGAAGGATAGAATTGTTCACCAAAGAGAGGAAGACCAGGGAGGCAGGCCTGAGGTAGCAGGGAGGGGAGCAGCAGGGAGATCAGGGGCTCGAATTTGAACATGATAAATTTTAGGCACCTGTAGGTATTCAGGTACAGTAGAAAAGCTACTTTGACAAGACACAAAAGAGCCAGGAGAATTAACTGCATAAAGGAATTCTTAGGAAGGAATGAGGTTGAGGTTTGGAGAGAAGTGAGGGAGCTGGCCTGACCCAGGCTGACAGTGGGGAGACAGAGGACATGGATACAGGTGCAGGATGGAGTGCGAACAAGTTCCCTTCTCTCTAGCTCTAGTTCCGCAGAGAAATCGGAAGCCAGTGCATACATCACTGAGAGTGAGGCTAGGGTAACAGGTGATGAAACGGAAAGGAAAAGAATGTGCAAGATAGTTATGGTAGCTGTAAGACCATGTGAGATATTTGGAATATCTATGGATGCTGTTTATTCTTGATTATAAATGTGAGAAGGCGAGCTATTTTCCCTCTGTCTTATGTGTCTCCAGTGCACAGAGTATTATTTTTTTCTAGTGGTCAAAGGAACACATTTAGTAATATTTGTCTTCCTATTAACACCCTCCCATAGTTCCTATTATAGTCCTCAGGTCTATGGAGATGTTGAGGAAACATTGCTTTATAACGTGCACTTTAATATAATTTAGATGACTAAAGATAAGAAATGGGTTCATACCTCCAGCCCATAGTTACCCATCAAAAATCCTGGTGGAATGAGATAAATTTTTCATCAAAAATCCTGGTGGAATGAGATAAATTAAGGCACCCTGTACAATGTCATGCAGCTTGTGGAGGACGTGCTTGAAAAACGCTGCCTTGTATGTACATCGAGAGCTATAGTACCTGTAGATGGAAGGGCACCAGGTGTGCAGGGTAGGGGTGATATTAAGCCATGTGTTTCCTTTCCAGTCAATTTCTCCCCAGGCCCCAGTGGCCTCCCTTCAGCTCCAACAGCGAGCAATGATTCATCATGTCTTAAGGGGAAGTCACCTCTGCAGAACCAAAGGAAATAAATTCTTAGTTTTTAAGTTCAAGAGCCTTCTCTTTTCCCACCCCTCCCCCCCAAGCAACAGAAGTGGCCAGTGTCTGTAGAAATATTTGACTGTCACAGCTTGGAGAGAGGGGTTGGTTGCTACCCACATTTGGTAGGAAGTGTATGGGAAGGCTGTTGGCCACCCTGCTATGCTCAGGGCTCACAATAAAGAATTACCAAGCCCTAATGTCAACAGTATTGAGGTAAAGAAACTCTCATTTTGTCTCCTGAATCAAAAGTTAGGTTCATTATAAGAGAACCAAATTCTTCAGGGAGGAAGATGGTAGAGATGGAGGAAGAACAGATTGAAGCAGGGAAAACACAAACTCTAACCCAATCCAGATTTTAGAGTATCAGTGGTTTCAGCATGGTAATTTATGATACCTAACACTCAGAGGGGGGGAAAAACTTAGCTAGCTAATTGTATCCTACCTCTAATAGTACACAAAACAAACCCTCAAAATACTAACAGCCACATTATACAACAAAAATATGAAGATTTTATTTCATTGCCACCTGACATGCACAACAAGTACCTCCCATGTTAATCTCACCAGAGTGAGATTCAGGCCAAGTTAGGTTTAAAGATTCTTGAAATTCTATCCTTGGAGGTTGGTGAACTTCCTTCAATAGGCAAAGTAGAGGTAAGCCTTATAGATCTCTCTCCTCTCCATTTACTTACTGCTCCTACTCTGAGGGAATTACTCGATCACGTGTTTTTTTAAAGGCATGGTTTAATAATTGCTCCTGGCAGAAATGGCCTTTGACACACAGACACAGCCTCTCTCACTCCTTGTTTCAGCCACCCTGCCTCCCAGAGCCAACAGTGGCTTCCAAGTGGGCGTCCTGCTCCCAAGAACATGAGGCCAGGCCTGCCTGACCTGTGGTGGTGCAGTGGATAAAGCCTCAACCTGGGAACACTGAGGTCGCCAGTTCAAAGCCCTGCACTGGTCTGGTCAAGGCACATATGGGAGTTGATGCTTCCAGCTCCTCCCCCCTTTCTCTCTTTCTCTCTCTCACTCAGTGTTTCCTCTCTAAAAATGAATAAAATAAAAAGAAATTTTTAAAAAAAGAACATGAGGCCAGGAAGCAGTCTCCACATCACAAACAAAGTCAAGAAGAGCTTGACCTCTGTGATTAGGTGGTTGCACAACCATCTGGTATAAGTGAAACATTTTTGACAACATAGAAATTAACACGCTTTCTGTTGGGTCAGAAGTCACCAATACATCATTCTTTCCCTTTCCTCCTCTTTTCCCCATGCCAGATAGCACTCTGCACCAATGAGGTGGCCACTCTTTCTCTTCCTGCCATAGCTCCATGAGCCTGTCGCCTTGGTTTCTCTATGTGTCTGATTGCTCCCTTTGGCTCTTTCTTACCTTCTCTTCCTCCTGCTATTTTAATTTTTGTTCTTTTACCTCATCATTTGCTTCAATCCCTATTTAGGCAACTCATCTGGACCTCTTGGCCTCTGCTGCTAGATCTTGTCTTTATTTTGAATTCTTTCCATAGGTCAAGGCCTGAATTTTCAACTGTCCAGTGGTCATATGACTCTCTCTGTCCAGTTTCACCATCTATAAGATGAGGATAATAGTGGTACCTATGTCATAGGGTTGTCGTGAGAAACAAATTTGAGGTCCTCCTTTGCTTGATACAGAGTAAGCACTCAAGAAATGCCATTATTATGATTGTTATATTTTTCCACTTAGAAGCCCAAACACTACCTCAAACTTATGTCGTCAGCCAGACTCCTCTTCCTCCAAAACTTTTTTCTTTTTCACTATTTCACCCTTCTAGTTACTCAATGCAACATCATTTTTAATTAAAGTGATCATATAATTTATTGTCAAACTGGAGTACATGCAAATAGAAAACTATTAATAATTACACCAGAGCAGGCCAAAGCCACAGCAGTACCTGAAAACGAGATAGGTGTAATCTTTCTGTCTTTACACCTCTTCCTTTGCTGTTCCCACGGAGCAGGTCTTCACCCGGGAGCCCAGTGCCTATAATTCGGATTAGTACCACACTCTCTTTGCAGGGCCCCCTTTCCCCAACCTTCCCCCTTCTGCCTTATCCTCTACATCAGTGGTTCTTAACCTGGGTTCTATTGAACCCTAGGGGTTCGATGAGTCGGTCTCAGGGGTTTGGAGAAGACTCTGCCGCGGAGGCCAAATAAAGTAATACCGTAATTTGTTGTGAGTTCATGCACTTTGTTGGTTTTGTTCTTTGAGCAAGGTGATGTTCATGCGCGGCTCATTTTCTGCACCAGTAAAAAAACATATACCTATGTCTTGAATTTGGGGAAAAAAATCATATTTTATTTATCACTAAAGAAGGGTTCCGTGAATGCGCATATGAAACTCGTGGGTTCGGTACCTCAAAAAAGGTTAAGAACCACTGCACTATATCTTCCCTGCTGCAAAACTTTCAGTTTCCTAATAACTTAAGCAATAGGGCATAAATTATTTACCAAGAGCTCAAGGCATTCTAAGATCTCAGGCAACATTTATAACATCTGTGGCTCAGAGCCAGGCCAACTGATGCACCATTCAGTTGGATCCATCCTGGACTCCCCTTCTTCCTTCATGCTTTTGCTTGGAATGTTTTTTCCTTACTTTTCCTCAAGACCATCCATCCCCACCCATGTTCATAAATCCATAAGTTCATAAGACTTACCCTCCCTACACTTAGAGCTCATCTCCCTCAACTCCCCACAAAGCCTTCCTACAAGAAGCATTTGGAGTGTAGCGGGGGCTGAGCTCCTAACGGTAGCTTTCTCCCCCTTGGACTCATATCATATTTAATTTGTATCTCTTTTATAGCACTATCCCCTCCAACCTGAAATTAGTTACTTGAATTTATACATTTATATTCCCATAAAAAATCGTAAATTCCTTCACAACATAGATGTGAATTCAATAATTTATCCAAAGAACTTAGTTTTTAGCTCTTGGTAGACACTCAGTAGATATTTGTTGACAGTGTGATACTTTCACAAGCTCTTTTGAATATTTTTTATTGACTGCATATAAAAGTATATTTACTGAATTCCTTTACTGGTTTTGTCATTAGATGGTTTCAACCAGTGTGCAGTCTTCAGAAGCCAGCTACAGCTCTCATTTCTTTTACTTTTTATTTCTCTGTGTGTGAAGGAGGGGGTGTATATGTAGATGGGGGAACATAGCATGAGGGATATTTAAAGAGGGATGGAAAGAAAACATGAAGTTCATTGGTATTTGTATTAAGTAAGCTGCCATAGACAGAGAGAGGTAACTGGGTTTGTAGATAGGCAAACTGAGGCTCAGGAAATAGAATATGTCTACACCCAGGTTGAGTTCTTGCTGAGCGTTTTCTCTGCCTCCCTCCCTTTACCTCAGGGCAAACCATGACACTGGGAGGTGAGGCGAGATGCCTCCCCATAACCCTTGCCGGCACCACATAGATTATGTGACAGTCAGAGGCTGTCTCCTGCCCCACATGGTTTGTTCTTTAAAGACTTACACTCACATAAAAAAGATGAGTCACTGGTTTGTATCTTGTGAGACAGAAAAGTAACATTTTGAAACCATAATTTCTGTAAATCAATCACTCCCTCATGTAGTAAAGTGTGTGGAGCTGCCAATGGCATGGTGAGTCTGAGAAGACGGGCGGCCTGGCCCTTGTTCGGCTGGTTGGCTGGTCATTTCCTGTGGGTCCAGAACTGGGATGGGGGATGTGCTCATCGCAGAGCAAGGACCAAGCAGAGGCATAGCTCAGCGTCTCCTTTTGCTCTCAGATACCCATGAGCGCCTTGTTCGCGCAAATTAAGTATTCACCCAAAGGTAGGTAAGTGGGAAGTTGAGGTTTGAACTCAGGCAGCCTAACTTGAATAACCAATATGCCATGTGCAGTAGGACACTGAGGAGGAGAGGAGTGGAGGGGAAGGTCTGTGGCCATACACACCCAGGCCCACAGCCCAAGAGAGCTCGGTGGGGCCCCAGCGGCTACATAGCCCCTCAGAGAGGTACATCGAGGTGCAGGCACACTTCTGCCAGAGGCGCCCTCCCTTTGCTCAAAATGTGCAATCTGTCTGCACCCTGGTGACATTCCCAAGTTGCTTCGTACCTCCCTTTTCTTTCAATAGCAGCTCTTTCTAACCAATGCCAGGTGATTGTTGCTTTCCTACATTTTCTTCTGTCGCAGCTATTAAGGCCTGATGTCATTTTATACTGTTTGCCAGAAATTTATTCCCACTTTTGTGTAACTTCTCCTGGTGATTTCCATATTGAAGCTTTCTTGCTTTCCCAGCAGAATGAATGGCATAACTCCCCCGAGAAGAGCTTAATGCAATATCCTGGCCCTTAATGGAGAGCCTTGGAAAGTCATGGAACCTTCTATTTGTCCCTAAAATTATATTCTGCCTGAGACTCGCCCTGAGGTTAACCTGCCTTCCTAACTGGTGTGACTGGGGCCTGAGAAACCTGGAGCCTCAGCCACCTCCCAGCACCATTAAAGCAGAAGGGAGGGGAGGGGAGAATTCGGAGCATGCATTTCACTTCCCGCCCGTTTGCCTTTGTCTTTCTAGCCGTGGCAGCAATAGTAATAGACTAATGACTCTGTTTATTCAGTACTTACTATGTGCCAGGCACTATACTCAGTCCTTTATATACTTTATTTCTAAAGCTGTGATCCCTGAGTGTTTGGATTTGGTATCAAGTTATTTTAGTACTGTATATGACTTTAAAGATTTGCTGTGAGGATAAGTAAAAAATATATATATATGTAATTATTTAACACAGACACTAGTATATAAAAAATGTTTTATAAATGTCAGCTTTTCAGGGCAGATTTTATTGTCTCCCTTTTATAAATTTAGAAACTGAGGCTCAAAGAGGTCAAGTAAAATCTTTAAGGCCCACACCAAGACATACTATAATTAAAATGCAAAAGGTAAAGGCAAAGAGACAATTTTAAAAGCAGCAAAAAAAAAAAAAAAGCAGTTAGGTCCCTATATGGAAACTCCCATAAGACTGTCAGCTGATTTCTGAACAGAAGCTTTGCTGGCCAGAAGGGATTGGCAAGAAATATTTAAAATGATGAAAAGCAAGGACCTACAACCGAGATTACTCTATCCAGCGAAGCTATCATTTAAAATTGAAGGACATATGAAGGGCTTCCCTGACAAGAAAAAGTTAAAGGAGTTCATCACCACCAAACCAATATTATATGAAAGGGAAAAGAGAAAGAAAGATAAAAAATAAGAACAATAAAATGGCAATAAATATGTGTCGGTCAACAATTGAATCTAAAAAACAAAGTAAATGAACAAGCAAACCAGAGACTGACTCATCAATACAGAAAACATTTCCCAGATGGAAGGAGGGATTGAGAGGATGGGTGAAACAGATGAAGGGATTAGGAAATATAAATTGGAGCCCTGGTCAAGTGGCTCGGTCATAGAGCATTGGCCCAGCGTATGGATGTCCTGGGTTCGATTTCTGGTCAGGGCACACAGAAGAGGCGCCCATCTGCTTCTCCACCCTTTCTCCTCTTGCTTCTCTCTGTCTCTGTCTCTGTCTCTCTTCTCCTCCCCTCCTGCAGCCATAGCTCAATTGGAGTAAGTTGACCCTGGTGCTGAAGATGGCTTCGTGGCCTCCGCCTCAGGCACTAAAAAAAAATAATAATAAAGGCTCCGGCTGCAACGGAACAAGGGCCCCAGATGGGCAGAGCATTGCCCTGGTGGGTTTGCTGGGTGGATCTCAGTCAGAATGCATGCAGGAGTCTGTCTCTGCCTCCCCTCCTCTCACTAAAAAAATATATGAAAAATAAATAAATAAGAAATATAAATCGGTAGATACAAAATAGTCATGTGGATGTAAGGTACAGCACAGGGAATATAGTCAATAATATTCTAATAATGATATATGGTGTCAGATGAAAGACTTATCAGGTGACAGTAAATTATGTAGTATCTAATCACTGAGTAGGTGTACACCTGAAACTAATATAATACTATATGTAAACTGTAGTTAAAAAATTAAAAAGGATTATATAGATAGAAAGCAGAGAAGTTAAAATTTCAATCCAGATTTATCTGATTTTCTCCACTACTGATATTTTCCACTGCTATTTAGGTGAATCCAAAAGTATGAGGTACATTACATTGAGTGCATCACTGGTTTTGGAAGCATAATGTTCCTGATTTATGACATTATATTTGTCCCCATTCATCTGACAAAGTGGATCTTACATACAATCTCAGGTGAGGGACTTTCCTATTGTGATAAAGCAATGCACTAGCTGTTTTACAAGGAGGAATTTTTATTTTCAAAATAGCAATTTCACTTTTTAAAGTCTTGAGATTATCTCTGGCCAATTGGCTCAGTGGATAGAATGTCAGTCTGGCATGCAGATGTCCTGGGTATGATTCCCAGTCAGGGCACACATGAGAAGTGACCATCTGCTTCTCTTCCCATCTCTCTCCCCCTTCTCTCTCTCTACCTCTCTCACAGCCAGTGGCTCAATTAGTTTGAACATTGGCCTCAGGTGCTGAGGGTAGCTAGATTGATTTGAGCATTGGCCCCAGACAGGCGTTGCTGGGTGAATCCCGGTCAGGGCACATGCGGGAGTCTCTCTCATTATCTATCTTCCTTTCTCTCATTAAAAGAAAAAGTCTTGAGGTTATATTGCCAAGATCACTCATGCACTAAAACCAAATAATGAACCCTCTTCATTCCCAAATTAGAGCTCCTGTATACGATAGGAGCTCAAGATATGAGGTTGACATATAAGTTTGTGGGGAGTCATCCCTTGTGGTCTGTATGTGCATATACAATAACCTATAAAGTTGTCAAGACAGGCCCACCTTGAATCCCATCAAAGGAACTACAGAAGCTATTATAGCTACTTCAACACACACACACACAAACACGCCTTAGCCAAACTTTCTAGGAGGTGTTCTCATTACCACAATCCAAGGACAACTTAGAGTCAGGCCCCAGTGAGTGTCCATTCCACTTTAAGTAAGTCGTTGTACTCATTTCACTTTTATTAGTAAAGTCTGGAAATAGCTAACCACTTCTCTAACCAGGTCACCCATATCCCAGTATCCCAAAGGATAACACTTAGGTTTCTATTCTGTTGTTTACTTACTAAAAGTGCTATGATGCGTACGCTCTGTTCTATACACTCTTGTTATGGGAGTTGAAACCATTAACTCACTGTGGTGTATTCTCATGCTCAGTTATTGCTGGTTATTGTATAATAATAATACTTTTCACAGTTAACTAATGACTCTGTCAGTGGGCACATGTTCAAAATGAGTATCAGTGCTCTATGGCTGTGATCACCTTTGTGCTTCTCTTTCTCTGGGTGACATCGGCTCTGTAGAGCATGGAAGCCCCCACAGGGGGACAAACGCCAACATCTCAAACCTCATTTTCCCACTCAGTTAAAAAGAAATATTAAAGTTTAACATTATCTCCCTTAGACCATGTCAGGCCAAACAGTATTTTACAAGGTTTGGATTTAAGGATTGCTGGAATGTTCCAACACAGTGGTTCTAGAAAGATGTGTGTTAAAGAAACAGTTTAGTTTTTTGTTTTATTTTTTTTTATTTTACAAGTTATAATCTATTATATACTGATATTTATTTTAAATACAATAAAAATGAATTATTAGAAAATTAAGGCCCTGGCCAGTTGGCTCAGTGGATAGAGCATCAGCCCAGCATATGGACATCCTGGCTTCGATTGCTAGTCAGGGAGCATAGGAGAAGCAACCATCTGCTTCTCTTTCCCTCCCTCTCTCCTTTTTCTCCCTCTCCCCCTCCTGCAGCCAGTGGCTCAGTTGATGTGAGCATTGGCCTGGGCACTGAGGATAGGTCAGTTAGTCCAAGCCTGTCAATTTGAGCATAGGCTCCAGATGGGGGTTGTCGGGTGGATCCCAGTTGGGGCACATGCATGAGTCTGTCTTACTATCTCCCCTCCATTTACTTAAAAATAAAAAAGAAAGGAAGAAATG
Source organism: Rhynchonycteris naso (assembly GCA_037038555.1). Classification (NCBI taxonomy): domain Eukaryota; kingdom Metazoa; phylum Chordata; class Mammalia; order Chiroptera; family Emballonuridae; genus Rhynchonycteris; species Rhynchonycteris naso. Next base: position 177,935,665 of record CM072999.1, on the reverse strand, counting down.
AAAACAGACAAAAATATAAGCCCCAAATTAAAATTTAGATCAAGTAGACATACAATGACCATTTCAAATTCCTATAATACTTAGTTTTTAAATGTGTATTCTCCAGTTCTGAACTCACCTTCTCATGGGCCTGAAACAAACTGCATGTGGGCACTTCCCTCAGAATGCAGTCTGAATGTACTGTATGTGCTGAGCAACGAATAAGGACACTCTTTTATGACCCTCATCCCACCCTTGCCTCCCTGCTCTGACACCAAAAGCCCTGTGAGGACCCAGCCTGAACAGAGTATCACTTCACACTGAGCAGAGCAGCTGAGGCCAAGTGCCCCTTCTGTGGGCCGAACAGCCTTTGGCTCTTAAATCATGACTCTGATTATGTCAGTATCTGGTTCAAGAGCACAGCTGACTGCTATCTACTCTGTTCATGAACATGCAAATCACAGCTTTCCTATCTGGACCCTCAAGAATGGATGCCTTGATACTCTGATTAATTATGCATAAGTTAATTAATTTGCTGGCTATAGTGAATTGAATCAATTATTTTAAATGGCTTTTAATTGCTAATATATGCATTATAATAGAAGACAAATGCTGTTAATAGAATTCAACGTGAAAACCTCCTGGGACAGGGCATGGCCTTGTAAAATAAATAAATCTCCCAATGTGTCTCTGTGGCTTCTCAAAAGCCAGTGGTACCTGAAGAAATATGAGATCCTGTTTAAAGGTCCTTCTAGAAATAACATTAAACTAATACAAATGAATAAGGTATGAGAATCTATTGAAAGATCACTGTCATCCATATAGCCATCTCTAAGCTCCTGCATACAGGTCTCTCAATAAGACTGGAAAACTTTGTGAGAATAAGATCATTTCTGTTCAATAGTACAAATCTCATCTAGAGTTCAATGACATGTAGATGTCTGTTAACAATGAGTGGCTTGGAAGATTCTAGATTTTTCTCTCACTCCAGGGAAGAAGAGAACTTAGAGGGTGGAGTCTAGGCAACACTAGGTGGAGGGTGGGGGAAGGAGGGATTCTTCAAGGGTCACCATCTTGTCTCATCAAGTCTAAAAATCTGGAACCATGAAACCAGTGGCAGAAGAAGACTTAGACACAAATCTGCATCCCCTGAGAAGGAGGGTTGCTCTCTGTCTGTTTCTGGGTTTACTCCATGCAGTATGAGAGGAAGAGAGTAGAGGGAACTTTAGATTAGGACAGTTGGCAATTTCCTTCCCTGCAGTAATTTACTCAGCAGCCACAAAGAAGATCTTCAATAATGAGCCAAAGTAGTTCCTTGGCTAAACTTCATAGACTACAATATTTTTATTGGGAAGTTCAGAACTAATCCATAAATAAGCCTTATTTCATAGACTGTTCCAGATGTCCAAAGGAGGGTGGTTGGTAATCAGGAGAATAAATGCATTTTTAAATAAAATCTTCTCTGAGTAATTCATCTATGTTTCAAACATGTGAAAGCCCTGTGCATGCCATGCCATGTGCAAGGTGCTGAGTTAAATAGAGCAAGCTGTTTGCACTCTCAAGGGGATGAAAATATGCTAACAAACAATATGATAAATGCTACAAAAAAGTGAATAATGAAGGAATTTTAGCAACATACTAAAATGTTACTAGTAACATACTAAGTACATTTAGTAACAGGCTCACAAAACCAAGAAGGCATACAAAGAAGTTGACTCCTGAAGAACCAGGCAGGAGATAGCTAAGCAAAAATCAGGTCTGAGAAGGACAGTATCTAGCAGAGAAAGAACCAGAATATATGTGAAAACCTAGTCAGGGCTAGAGTTCAGGTTGGTCCGAGGTCCAGACTAAATCATATAGGTGACAAGAAGCCATTGAATGGTTTCAGGGTAAAGAAGAGCATGACTATGTCTGTGTTTAGAATCATCACAGCAGCAGTGTGAAAAATAGATTGGAGAAAGGTTAAGACAATAAGCAGAAAGATCAACAAGAATGCTGTTACTGTAATTCAAGAAAAAGGTAATGGGAACACCAAGTAACTAACCTGCAAGGATGGAGATAAGACATGGGGGTGGTAGTGATATGGACACTATGATGAGCCACCCAAATTCCCCATTGGTGAAATACTTGCTTCCCTAGTTTTGGGAATGTAATGAGGATACCATCCTCAGCTGCCACCACCTTCAAGGATTACTGGAGTGGCACAGTTCCCCATGTGAGGTCATTTCTCACCTCACTGTGGTCCCATGACTGAATCAGTGAAGGCAGCAAGGCTTGGCTGACTTCGTCTAATTCGGGACCACTCTGCAGGCTCATTTTAGGTCCACTGCTCCCTGTGACACAAGTCTGCGTGTAGCTCAACATCACCCCCTGCCCACTCGTGTTTCATTTTTTTCCCTTCCACAAGTCTAGTTACCCCCTAATAAACATCCTGCACACAAAATTCCATCAGAATTTGCTTCTTAGGGAACTCAAGCTGCAGTTTGATTCATAGGTAAAAAAGGAAGAAAAATCAAGAACAATTCCAAGATTTCTAGCTTAGGTCACTCAGGAAATAAAGGAAGAGGAACAATTTTAGAAGGGTGTGCTGCATTCAGACTGAGCACTGTTTTAATTTGTAGGTGACATCACAATTTTCAGGTGTCCTTGACTTGATGCCTTACAGTTGTCTTGGCCCTTTCTTCACTTCAAGCTCAACTGTCATTTCTGAACAGGAGAGCCTCGGTGTGGTATGTGGAAGTCCGGGGTTTGATTCCCAGTCAGGGCACATAGGAGAAACAACCATCTGCTTCTCCACCCTCTCCACTTCTAATCTCTCTCTCTCTCTCTCTCTCTTCCCCTCCTGCAGCCATGGCTCAAGCAGTTTTAGTGAGTTGGCCTTGGGCATTAAGGATGGCTCCATGGCCTCCGCCAAAGGCATTAAAAAGGCTCAGTTGCAAGCAATGGGACAATGCCCCTGATGAGCAGAGCATCGCCCCCTAGTCAGCTTGCAGGGTGGATCCCGGTCAGGGAGCATGCAGGAGTTGGTCTCTGCCTCACTGCCTCTCAAATAATAATAGTAATAATAATAATAATAAATTCAACTTTCAATAAATCTTATCTATTATTTTTGTTATATGGCCTTGGGATTTAAGCCTTCTACTTTATTGATACTTTTTACTTTTATCTATTCTAAGTCCTATCATTTCATGCCTAAATTGCCACGTCAGCCTTGGAAATACCATCTTGGTGTTTGTTCTTAACATCTTAATTTAAACAGCTTCCTTAAAAGACCATTTTCCCTATGCTACTTTTCAGGTTAGTATATCTCAAAGTTTAGAGCCATATTATACATATTGTTAAACTTTTTGTTCTAGTCCATTCACTTTGATTCCATTAAGAAATCATGCTTGAGCTTCTGCTATAATCCAGGCATGATAGTAGGAGCTTGGGGATACAATATGAATAAGAGATAGTCTCTGCCTTCTAGAAATTCTCAATTTAACAGAGGAGACTACTACTTAAATAATAGTGAAATACATAGTGAAAGGTCAGTTGAGACAAATATTTTTATAGAATACAGAGTAGAAAAGCATTATTTCTCTTAAAACTCTGGTGGATATCAACTCTTTCCTGCATAATATCATCTGGCTCCACCCCACTCATCTGGTCTAATTTTGCACTTCCTAGTTGGTGTATTCACTTCCTGTGGGTGGTAACTGGCCTCCAGTGACCCTTGACTTCAGATATTTATGCTCTGTGTAGTCTCATTTTACCTCACTTCCCAACACACACGTATTAGAGAGGGATATTTTCACTAATGAGCAGGATATTGTGGAATTAATGAAGTGCACATTCTGGGGTTAGGTCATAAAACCTTGTACTTTCTGTGACTAAAATATATGACACCCTGGTTTTCAAGACACTGAACATGAAGGACAGTAATTGCTGAAAAGTGGGAAGCAAATGATGTGAGTCCTAGGACTTTCTGATATTGTTGCCTTGAGGGAGTTACCAATGAACAGAATAGGAAGGGGGAGACCAGTAGGAGAAGACATACAGAGATGAGAACAGAGAGCTGAGAATTTGGGGAGAAGAAGGTGGCTAAAGTTTTCAGGACAGAATGTTAGAGAGGAGTGAACACTCAGAGATTTGCAGAAGGTCATCCTTGACTGTTCAGCGGAGTACTAATCAGCACATGCAAGTGAGGAAAGCAACATAAGGATGTGGAAAGAACTGTGCTTTCTTATCTTAAAGAATAAGGACACTCACACAGCCAGGAACAGTGTCTTTTCCCATCAGTCATATTGAAAAGCTCCATAACTCACAGAGCACTGAGAAAAGCATTCAGAAGGGTCTTGTCTCAGAAATTAATGATAACTGACCTTGATCTGGTCACAAAAAAACAATTTTTTTAATATTTATTTTATTGATTTTTAGAAAGAGAAGATGGAGGGAGAGAGAGAAAGAAAAAGAGAGAGAAAAATGATCTGTCCCTGTATGTGTTCTGATTTGAGCTTGAATCAGCAACCTCTGTGCTTTGGGATGATGCTCTAACCAACTGAAATATCCAGCCAGGGTGCACATAACAAATCTTAAATGTAAAACCTGAAAGGACCAAAGTAATTTCAACTAACTTAATTATATACCAGATAAAACGCTCAAGAAAATACTGATAAGAATATAAAACCATCCAACAATCTGAAACATAAAATTCACAATTTCTGACATCCAATAAAATAATCACCTAAACAAGCAGGGAAATAAGACTCATAATGAGTACAAAAACTCTCCCTCAAAAATGACCCAAATTGCACAATCCCTCCTGTGAGGGCGAGGCGAAGCCCAGACAAGCTGAGGCTTGTAGAGCTGGCATGAGAACACAGCCCCTCCCACGGAGGAGACGCAGAAATCAGAGAAACAGCCGCAGTGGGCCTGCGGGAGGAACGCCCATACCCAACTGCCCTAGGCAGCGGCAGAGGGGGTGGTGGGCCTGCAGACAGACCACACCTAGGAACACAGAGGCAACACCCACTGGACTCGAGTGGCCACACCCTTCTTATACACAGACAAAATGGGTAGGCAGAGAAATGCAACCCAAATGAATCAAGAGAAATCCTCAGTGAAGGACCTGAATGAACCAGATATAACCAAATTACCAGATGCAGAGTTTAAAATAATGATAGTGAGGATGTTCAAAGAGCTTAGAGCAACAATGGATAGTCATTATGAACACCTAAATAAGGATATAACAAGTATTAAAAAGGAAATTGAAATAATAATAAAGAATAAGACAGAAATGACAAATACAGTATCAGAACTGAAGACCACAATGGAAGGAATTAAAAGCAGGATGGATGAAGCTGAGGATCGAATCAGTAAGTTAGAGGACATAATAAACAAAGGCACAGAAGCAAAGCAGAAAAAAGAAAAGAGATTCAAAAATCTGAGGAAACTCTAAAGGAGCTCTGTGACAACATGAAGAAAAATAACATTCGCATCATAGGGGTTCCTGAAGAAGAAAGAAAGAACAAGGAATAGAAACTTTGTTCAATCAAATCATAGCTGAAAACTTCCCTAAATTAAGGTTGGAAAAAATTTCACATGCTCAAAAAGCACAGGGAACTCCAATAAAGAGAAACCCAAAGAAATCTACACCAAGACATATCATAGTTAAAATACCAAAGCTAAAGGATTAAGAAAACATTTTAAAAGCTGCTAGAGAAAAAAAGGCTATCACCTACAAAGGAGCCCCCATAAGGATGACATCTGACTTCTCAACAGAAACACTTGAGGCCAGAAGAAAATGGCAACATATATTCAAAGTAATGCAGAACAAGAACCTACAACCAAGACTACTCTATCCAGCAAGACTAACATTTAAAATTGAAGGAGAAATAAAGAGATTCCCAGACAAAAAAAAAACCCTCAAGGAATTCATTAAAACCAAACAAATTCTGCAAAAGATGCTAAGGGGCCTGTTGAGAATAGTTAAAAGGGGGAAAAGAATATAGCAAAAGAAGAATACAGCTTTAAAGAATAAAATGGCAATAAACAACTACATATCAATAATAACCTTAAATGTAAATGGATTAAATGATCCAACCAAAAGACATAGCATAGCTGCGTGGATAAAGAAACAGAACCCATACATATGCTATCTACAAGAGATACACCTTAAAACAAAAGATGCACATAAACTGAAGGTAAAGGATGGAAAAAAATATTTCATGCAAATGGAAATGATAAAAACATTGGGGTTGCCATACTTATATCTGACATAATGGACTTTAAAACAAAGGCTGTAGTAAGAGACAAAGAAGGACACTATATAATGACAAAGGGAACAATTCAACAGGAAGATATAACTATTATAAATATCTATGCACCAAACATAGGAGCCCCGACATACATAAAGCAGACTTTGATGGATATAAAGGGTGAGATTAACAGCAATAATGTAATAGTAGGGGATTTCAATACCCTACTAACAACACTGGATAGATCCTCAAGAAAGAAAATTAATAAAGAAACCACAGACTTAAAGGATACACTAGGTCAACTCGATTTAATAGATATCTTCAGAACTTTTCACCCTAAAGCAGTAGAATATATATTCTTTTCAAGCACTCAAGATATATTCCCTAGGATAGACCACATGTTAGGACACAAAAGTAGTCTCAACAAATTTAAGAAGATTGAAATCATATCAAGCATTTTCTCTGATCACAATGGCATGAAATTAGAAATTAACCACAAAAGAAAAAGAGAAAAATACTCAAACACTTGGAAACTAAATAGCATGATATTAAATAATGAATGGATTAACAATGATATGAAAGAAAAAATAAAAAAGTTCCTAGAAACAAATGATAATGAGCATACATCAACTCAAAATTTATGGGACACACCAAAAGCAGTACTGAGAGAGAAGTTCATAGCACTACAGGCATACCATTGGAAGTTAGGAAAAGCTCAAGTAAGCAACCTGACCCTGCATCTAAAAGAACTAGAAAAACCACAGCAAATAAAGCCCAGAACTAGTAGAAGGAAGGAAATAATAAAGATCAGAGTGGAAATAAATGACATAGAGGCTAAGGAAACAATACAGAGGATCAATGAAACCAGGAGGTGGTTCTTTGAAAAGGTAAACAAAATCGATGAACCTTTAACTAGACTCACCAAGAAAAAAAGAGAGAGGACTCAAATAAATAAAATTAGAAATGAGATTGGAGAAATAACAACAGACACAACAGAAATACAAAGTATTGTAAGAAAATACCATGAGGAACTCTATGCCAAAAAAATTAGGCAACCTAGGGGAAAAAGACAAATTTCTTGAATCATATAATCTTCCAAAAATTAATCTGGAAGAATCAGAACACCTAAACAGACCAATTACAACAAATGAGACTGAAACAGTTATCAAAAAACTCCCAACAAAGAAAAGTCCTGAGCCTGATGGCTTCACAAGTGAATTCTACCAAAAATTCAAAGGAGAACTAACTCCTATCCTCCTCAAGCTATTTCAAAAAACTCAAGAGGAAGGAAGACTTCCAAACTCCTTTTATGAGGCGAGCATAATTCTGATCCTGAATCCAGGCAAAGACAACACAAAGAAAGAAAATTATAGGCCAATATCCCTGAGGAATTTAGATGCTAAAATTCTCAACAAAATATTAGCCAACTGGATTCAGCAATATATGAAAAAAAATCTTACACCATAATCAAGTGGGATTTATTCTGGAGAGGCAAGGCTGGTTCAGTATTCGCAAATCAATCAATGTGATTCATCACGTAAACAAAAGGAAGGACAAAAATCACATGATAATTTCAATAGATGCAGAAAAGGCATTTGATAAAATCCAGCACCCATTCATGCTCAAAACTCTCAGTAAAGTAGGAATACAGGAAACATTCCCATGATAAAGGCCATCTATGACAAACCCACAGCAAACATACTAAATGGGCAAAAAGTAAATGCAATCCCCTTAAGATCAGGAACCAGGTAGGGGTGCCCCCTTTCACCACTCTTATTCAACATAGTTCTGGAAGTCCTAGCTACAGCAATCAGACAAGAAGAAGAAATAAAAGGCATCCAAATTGGAAAAGAAGAAGTAAAACTGTCATTATTTGCAGATGATATGATATTGTATATAGAAAACCCTAAAGTCTCAGTCAAAAAACTACTGGACCTATTAAATGAATTCAGCTAGGTGGCAGGATATAAAATTAATACTCAGAAATCAGAAGCATTTTTATATACCAACAATGAACTGTCAGCAAAAGAAATTAAGGAAACAATCCCCTTCACTATTGCAACAAAAAAATAAAATACCTAGCAGTAAATTTAACCAAGGAGGTAAGGACTTGTACTTGGAAAATTATAAAACATTGATAAAAGAAATCAAGGAAGATACAAAGAAGTGAAAGCACATACCGTGCTCATGGTTAGGAAGAATAAACATCATTAAAATGTCTATATTACACAAAGCAATTTATAAATTCAATGCAATACCAATTAAAATACCAATGACATACTTCAAAGATATAGAACACATATTCCAAAAATTTATATGGAACCAAAAAAGAACACAAATAGCCTCAGCAATCTTAAAAAGAAAAAATAAAGCAGGAGGTATCACTCTTCCGGATATCAAGGTATACTACAAGGCCATTGTACTCAAGACAGCCTGGTACTGGCATAACAACAGGCATATAGATCAATGGAACAGAACAGAGAACCCAGAAATAAACCCACAGCTTTATGGACAACTGATATTTGACAAAGGAGGAAAGAACATACAATGGAGTAAAGACAGCCTCTTTAACAAATGGTGTTGGGAAAATTGGACATCTACCTGCAAAAAAATGAAACTAGGTCATCAACTTACACCATTCACAAAAACAAACTCAAAATGGATAAAAGACTTAAATGTAAGCCATGAAACCATAAGCATCCTAGAAGAAAACATAGGCAGTAAGCTCTCCGAGATCTGTTGCAGCAATATATTTGCCAATTTATCTCCACGGGCAAATGAAATAAAGGGCAAGATAAACAAATGGGACTATATCAAGCTAATAAGCTTTTGCACAGCTAAAGACAATAAGAACAGAATAAAAAGACAAACCATACAATGGGAGAACATATTCGACAACATGTCTGATAAGGGGTTAATATCCAAAATTTATAAAAAACTTATAAAACTCAACGCCAGAAAGATAAACAATCCAATCAAAAAATGGACAAAATAAATGAATAGAAATTTCTCCAAAGAGGACATACAGATGGCCAATAGGCACATGAAAAAATGCGCAACACCACTAATCATTAGAGAAATGCAAATTAAAACCACAATGAGATATCACCTCGCACCAGTCAGAATGGCACTCCTGACAAAACAACACAGAATAAGTGCTGGCAAGGATGTGGAGAAAAGGGAAACTTCCTGCACTGCTGGTGGGAATACAGACTGGTGCAGACACTGTGGAAAACAGTTTGGAGATTCCTCAAAAAATTAAAATTGAACTGTGTTTTGACCCAGCTATCCCACTTTTAGGAATATACCCTATGAACACCATAGCACTGTTCAAAAAGAAGAAATGTGCCCCCATGTTCATGGCAGCATTGTTCACAATAGCTAAGATCTGGAAACAGCCAAAGTGTCCGTCAGAGGATGAGTGGATTAAAAAGTTTTGCTACATATATAGTATGGAATACTACTCAGTCATAAGAAATGATGACATCGGATCATTTACAACAAAATGGATGGACCTTGACAACATTTTACGGAGTGAAATAAGTAAAACAGAAAGAAACTGAGAGCAGCATGATTTCATACATAGGTGGGACATAAAAGTGAGACTATGAGACATGGAAAAGAGTGTGGTGGTTACAGGGTGGGGGGAAGGAAGGGAGGAAGGGAGGGGGGAGGGGAGGAGCACAAAGAAAACCAGATAGAAGGTGACAGAGGACAATTTGACTTTGGGTGATGGGTATGCAACATAATTGAATGATAAGATAACCTGGAGATGTTTTCTTTGAACATATGTACCCTGATTTATTAATGTCACCCCATTGAAATTAATAAAAATAAAAACTGACCCAGATTGATACATACGTTAGAATTATCAGACAAGGATAATTATTTTCTATATATATGTTTTCTAAGTTCAAAAAGTTGATACTTACAGGATATAAAAATGGCTAAATCCAACTTTAAGAGATAAAAACTAAAATGTCCTTTATGAAAAAACATTGAATCATATTAGTGGCACATTAGAATTTGCATAGGAAAGTATCAATGAACTTGAAGGCTTAACATTCAAGTCTTCCCATGCAAGCACAGAAATAAGTATAGCTTTTTTTTTTTTTTTAATGAAAAGAGCATCAGTGAGATGTGACACAACTTCAAGCATCTTTAGATAGAAAACATTGAAATTTTCAAAGGAGAGAGAACAGGGGAGAAAAAAATATTTAAAAATGAAATGGTCAACAAGTTTTCAAAATTGATGAAACTATAAAGCAAGACTTGCAATGAATTCCGAACAGATTAAACATGAGCAAAACTACACCAAAGCAAATCATACTACTATTTCCCAAAGCCAGTGATAAATAGGATTTTAAAATCAGCCAGAGGAAAAAATACAGAGGCACATAGTATGACAGCAGGGTTCTTGTTGGGGGCAGTGTAAGAGAGAATACAGTGGGAAAACATGAAAACATCATGTGTTTTTTTAAAGGTTTTATTTATTCATTTTAGAGAGGAGAGAGCAGGAGAAAAAGAGAGAGAAGGGGGGAGGAACAAGAAGCATCAACTCCCATATGTGCCTTGACTGGGCAAGCCCAGGGTTTCAAACAAGTGATCTTAGCATTCCAGGTTGATGCTTTATTCACTACACCACCACAGGTTAGGTGGGAAAACATCCTTAAAGAAAAAAAATCAAGCTAAATTCTATGACTAGCAAAAAATCTTTCAAAAATAAAGGTATTTTCAGACAGACAACGCTCAACAAATTATCACCATACTATAGGAAATGTTAAAAGAAGTCCTTCAGATAGAAAGAAAATGATACTAAATAAAAGTCTAGATCTACAAAGAAATGAGCACTATAAATGGTAGCAAATAATTTATTAAATTATTGTTTTTCTAATTATTTAAATATGTTTAAAAGCTAATTGATTGTTTTTACAAACACAGTAACAATGTGTTGTGGGTCTTATAGCATATGAAAGTAAAATGTATAACAACAGCAGCACTGAGGCTGGCATGGGAAATGAAGCCTACAAGCAGTCCCCAGGCCAAAAATGAAATAGGTTTTGTATGTTTGATCTTAAGTTGAATTTGTATGTAAGATGGAACAGATACATTTACCTATTAAATGCAACTTAGACAGATGTTTTTCTTGACATCGTATTTATTTTTACCTTTCTGTGCATATAAATACATAAATATTTTTAAACATACAAAACCTATCTTGCTTATAACCCAGGGACTACCAGTACTGTTAAACGACTTCTGTATATGTTATGGACTGAATGTTTGTGTCACTCCCTACAATGTTTATGTAAAAATCTTAACCCAACATAATGGTATTAGGAGATAGAGTCTTCTGGAGGTAATTAGGTAATGAGGGTTCCTCCTCATGAATGGGATTTCTGCTTTTAGAAGAAGAGAGAAAGAAACAAGAGAGAATGTTCTTGCTGTCTCCTGTACACTTGTGGGAACACAACAGTAATGAGGCCATTTAACAATTAGGAAGTAGGTCTTCACCAAGCACTGAATCTGTCAACACCTTGATCTCAGACTTCAGTCTCCAGAACTGTGAGAAATAACTATATGTTGTTTCAGCCACCCAGCCTATGGTGTTCTGTTATAGTAGCCCTAACCACCTACGCCAAAATGTGGAGTGGTATAATATCTCTTGAAGGTCAAGCAGCATAAGTTAATGATATTTACTATACCGTAAGCCCCAAAGAAACCAATCAAATAACAAAACAAGTAGTTAGAGTTTATAAGCCAACAATGGAGATAAAGTGGGTTAATAAAAAAAAATTTGTTCAAAAAGGGGGAAGAATAAGAAGAAAAATGGAATAAAGATGAGACAAGTAGACAGTAAACAGTAAGGTATAAACCTGAACATACCTATATTCATAGTAAACATTAATTGTATAAACAATTCAATTAAAAGGCTAAAATTGTCAGATTGTATAAAAAAGCAACATGTGCCTACAAAGAACACAACTTAAATATAGTCACAGATAGATTAAAAATAATCTAAAAAAATATATTCCATGCTATCATTAATCAGAAGAAAGTTGTAGTAGTTATGTTCATGTCAGACAAAGTAGATTTCAGAACAGAGAATATTATCAGGTTAAAGAAGTTTATTTCGTAACAATAAAGCAGTCAATTCACCAACAAGACACAACAATCTTTAATATGTACCTAACAATAAAGTTTCAAAATACACAAAGCAACAACTGATAGAAATACAAGGAAAAATAAACAAATGAACAATTACAGTCACATACTGAAGTATCCCTTTTCAATAATTGATAGAACAATTAGACAGAAAACCAGTAAAGACATAAAAGGGCTTGAACACATTTATGAACCAACTTTATCTACTAATTGATATTGATTCGATACAGATCATATGCCTAAATGTAAAACCTAAGAGTATAGAGTTCTTAGAAGAGAAAATAGGAGAAAAACTGTAAATTTGAGTGAGGCACACTTTTTCTAGATGGGACACCTAAAGCATGAACCATAAGAACTAATTGATTAATTAGACTTCATATTCAAATCCAGTCTGGTTTTCAAATACCTCTGTTTAGAGAATGCAAACTTCAGCATGAACTGAACATTGAAGAGAATATAGAGGAACCAAAAATCTCATTGACTGCTGGGGGGACTACCAAATGATACAAACACTTTGGAAACCAGTTTTCAGTTTCTTAAAAAAGGTATGCATATAAATAGCACATGACCTAACTAGTCTACTCAATAGAAAAGATATACCCACACAAAGGTTTGTGCACAAATATTTACAGTAACTTTATTTTAAAAGCCCAAACTAGGAAACAACCAACATGTCTCTGCAGGTGCATGGATAAACCACATTTTAGCATATTCATACATTAAAATTCTCCTTAGTAACAACAAAGGAAAGAACTACTGATACATACTAATAACATGGACAAATCTAAAAATAATTATGGGGGATGAAAAATATATATGAAAAGAGTATAGACTGTGTGATTATATTTGTATAAAATGATAAGAAATAACAGCTAATTTATAGTGAAGAAAGTGTATCAGTGGTTGTCTGGAGAGAGAAGAGTGAGCAGTCAGAATTGCTAAGGGAACAGGTGGAGACTTGGGAGATGATGGATATTTTATTTACTATCTTGATCGTGCCAAAATTTTCATGTGTGTATCCGTATTTCAAAGCATCAAATATTAAAGTTGAAATATATTCATTTGATTGTTCATCAATTATATCTGAATAAAGTAAGATAATAAAAAATAGTGTAACTCACTAGTGACCTTATAGTTTCAAAGAAATCTGATATGGCTATGTAAGCGGCCTCCCTAAAGAACACAAGTTATTCTAGTCTTTCTCTGCTGGGGAGTGTGGCAGGTAGAGGGGACAGGATCATCATTCCCCTCATCTCCCATTTGATTATGCACCTGCCAAGCCTTCGATTCCTGACTACAATTGCACCACCAGAGCTGGCTTTCGGTTGCAACATTTCAACCTCCAGCCCAGCAGGAAAATGTTGCTCAGACTGAGCCATTTTTCTGTGGAAGTTGCAGGTCAACATCAGGTGACTGCAGACCTTCCCTAGAAAACCCACATCATTATAAGAGCTGGGCTGGTTTTCAACTGGTCCAGAGAGCCCTCTTCTCCCTGCCTTGCAGACAGGCAATTGTTCTCCTTTATTGCTATGTTCAACCTTACCGGCCTCCAGCCACCACTCCATCACTCTAATGATGCCAAGCACCATGTTGGACCATTTCCAGATACCGTAAGCTCCTCAAGGAAGCGTTACAAGCTGTGTCCTATCCATCTTGCACTCTTGACACCAAGCATAGTTCCTGGACCAAAACCGACAGTGAATACATGTTTATTTTGTGAACAAATGAAAGTTTAATGTAGAAAAGACAATTTTCAAGGTAATCCCAATATGTAATAATACTTACAGTATGAACAGGTTGTGATGTAAATCTTAATTCTTAAGAAAGCTATTTAGAATTAGTAACATGTTTGCCTACAAATTAATGATAGCTAACATTTATCACATGTCTACTATGTTAGGCAATTCTCTAAGCATTTCAGTCATGCATTGTCCCTTGGTATCATCTGAAGTACCATAGAACATACCAGAGCCTGGGTGACATAATCAACAGGCATTTATTTCACAAATTCTAGAGGCTGGAAGTCCAAGATCAAGGTGACAGCAGGGTATTTCCTTCTGAATCCTCCTTAACTGGTTTGCAGATGGCTGTCTGCTTCCTGTGTCTTCCTTCTGTGTATGCCCATGTCCTGATTTCATCTTAGTGTAAAGACACTGATAGTACTGAAACAGGGCTCACACCGGGCCTCATTTTAACTCAATTACCCTATTATAAAAGCTATATCTCCAAGTACAGTCACATTCTGAGATACTGGGGGTTAAGACTTCAACATATAAATTTTAAGTATACAATTCAACCCATAATAGTAGTTATAAGTTCAATTATAATCATTTGTTCTCATTTTACAGATGATAAAAACAAGGCAAAGAGAAGCCAAACTATCCAAGATTGCATCTTTAATAAATGTCAGAGCCTGGAACCTAAAACAGAAGTTCTGAACATTCCAGAGCTGCATTCTTGGTACTTATGCTATAAGGATTCACAATTGACCCAAATGTTCTCAGTGGTGGGCAGAGTCATAGGTTACACCCAAATCCTGATTCATCAAGTCAGAATCAGCACAGTTGAATACTAGTCAGGGTACTTTAAAGACCCAAATGCTGGAAACCTTCAGGCATAAAAAGAAGTTGAAATTGGCAATTAGTACCAGGCTTCCATGAGCAATAGCCCTGGGCCATTATTCGGGTCAGTGGTAGCCAGGAACTTCAGTAGCTACAGCTTCTGTGACATTAGAATACAACAGAGGATCAATGGAGGTTTTTATGCAAGGGCCTTTTATTAGTCAAGAGGGTTATTTCTGAGACTGCCTATATTTACAAAAGAGGCAAAATGAATAGAACAGAAGGCATAATTAATATGCCACTGGGATCTTGAAATAATATGTGGATTGTTTTAGGGCTTTTAATTTACTGTAACTTTCTTAATGTACTGTAATATACTACATAGATACAAGCAATATCATTTTAAGTCACTGGAGGTTTCCTTTTTTTTTTTTTTACAGGGACAGAGGGGGGAGTAGATAGGGACAGACAGACAGGAACGGAGAGAGGTGAGAAGCATCAATCATTAGTTTTTCGTTGCCATTGCGACACCATAGTTGTTCATTGATTGCTTTGTCACATGTGCCTTGACCGTGGGCCTTCAGCAGACTGAGTAACCCCTTGCTGGAGCCAGGGACCTTGGGTCCAAGCTGGTGAGCTTTTGCTCAAGCCAGATGGGCCCACGCTCAAGCTGGCGACCTCGGGTTCTTGAACCTGCGTCTTCCGCATTCCAGTCCAACTCTCTATCCACTGCGCCACCGCCTGGTCAGACTGGAAGTTTCCTTCTTTGATAGTAATTAATTTCATAGCCTGGCAATATTATTTAGACTACATAAATCTCTTAGGCAGCAGACAGTGTGGACGCCTTTCTCCCTCCACTGACAACGCACTCAAGGGCCTGACAATTCTCTAACCCATGATTTATTGACCTGTTTGTATCCTAGGTGATATTCAGGCTTGTTATTCTCAACTTTTGTCTGGTCTCTATTTTGACTAACACATGCTCTAAAAGGTACTTATAAAAGAAATTATGTGAACTGTAATATCAAGGGATATCCCCCATCATGCCAAATATTTAGGCATGATCTTATGCATGGGAACAACTTTTAGTGCCATCTGACTGATAAAGACAGTCCTCTGATCTAATTTGTCAGCATCTTGTATTCCAGCCCACATAGGGATGTGGTCCTGCAGAGGAAATGTCCATGTGCAAGAAAAGCTGTGTTGGGCCTGCATAGGAGAAAGTCTAGAATACATGAAATGTAAGTCACAGCAGAAGTTCTCTGGTCAGTTTACGTAGCACCTGCTCTCTCCAAGCCCCTTGGTCTTAAGATGACAATGTTTAGCCTCTAAGCGGGCAGGGCCACATGGAGAAGCAAGAAGCAAGCTGGTTTGTGTCTCCTCCACCAGCGAGCTGGGAGTTACTTTTGATGTACGTAACCCAAATAAAGCTGCACCTTCAAGTTCTCAGCACAACATTGCATTCAAAAGAAATACCAGTCTTTTACTTTATTTAATTAAAAGAAGCAATTGATAGCGATTTTCAAATCTTGATACATTTTCAGAAGGAACCAAGAAGGAATTTCATTTATAAATTTGAGCAGAGTTGTTAAAATCTTCTTTCCCATGTATCTCCACAGAGCCCCACAGAGTTGCCTCGGTTGGCTTCCCATGTTCCTTTCAGAAATGTGTGGAGGTGGAGAGCTGTATTTGAGCTTCTCACCATACAGGAAGCATACCCTCTATGCAGCCTGGCTTGACCAGAACAAACACTTGTGACCATTACACTCTCCTTCTGTTCTGGGAAATCTTTGCCTGACTCCCAACGTGGGTCCCACAGAGGTGGGCCCTAACCTGTGCTGTCCTTCCACGGAGCCCTATTACCTGTCATTCTCTCTGGGGAG
Source organism: Rhynchonycteris naso (assembly GCA_037038555.1). Taxonomy (NCBI): domain Eukaryota; kingdom Metazoa; phylum Chordata; class Mammalia; order Chiroptera; family Emballonuridae; genus Rhynchonycteris; species Rhynchonycteris naso. Next base: position 177,918,838 of record CM072999.1, on the reverse strand, counting down.
AGTTCTTGTCAAGAAAAGTGAACGCCTGCCCACTGGTCACACTTTCTGTGTGTCCCCCAGCCCCCACTCTTCACATATCCCAGTGGTGGTGAGGTGACATCAACAGGCTTCCACTCCCTTCTGCCCACATTGCCAATTACATCTCTTGAGGGCCATCTCATCTCTCCACTTCTCGAGAAATCTAGAGACAGAACAAACTTCCTCTCTTCTTTCCTCACTCCGTGCCTCCTTTTCTCCTTCTTCATCACTTCTTGCTTCCCTTCATTCCTTACAAAGAAATGAAGTTTGCTAATTAAAGGTTGGTTTTTACTTTCAATGACTATGCTTCTAATGTCTAATGTAATTCCAGAGGGCCATGTCACATGGTGAGTGTTTTGCTAGGATATTGACATTGTCAATGGCAGAGTTTGGCCCTTTGTTGCATTATTTATAGTGACCATTGCTTAGTGTGTCTCATTGCTTCCTCCTGGATTTACTTATATTTTTAATGTTGTACATCCTTTGTTTTCATAGCTTTGAAATTATCTTGCCCCCATTCTTCAATGACACTTTAGCTCTCTGCTGAAGTCTATGTTGACAGTGCTTTCTTTTGGTACATGGATGACACTGCTCCACAGTCCTCTGGTCCCTACAGCTCCTGTTGAAAAGTGTGCTCTTGACCCAGTTGTTATTCCTTTGTGGGCAATGTGGGGTTTGGGATTTCCTCTCTCTGGTATCTTATCGTCTCTCTTTCTTAATGATCTGGAGTTAACCCATGCTGTTAAAACTCTGTTTTTTCAATATGAGAAGACTTGTATATTTATTTATTATAAAAATTCTCAGCCATTATCTCTTTGAATATTGCCTCAACATCATTTCCTCTCATGGATTGCTAATAGATGTGTGATGCTGCCTCTCACTCTAGCAGGTATCAATACTGTTAATTTTTCTTTCATTTTTGATCTCTTCGTGTTGTATTCTGAGTGAATTCCTCAATACTTAATGCATTTCACTACATTTTCTCTTTGGCTATGTTTTATACAGATTTGATTAATATGTTGAATTTATATATATGTAAAATCATATATATATATATAAATTTATATATATATAATATATACATTTTTATTTCAAAAGCTATGTTTTTCATTTCCATGTTTCTAACATCTTTTTTAATATCTACCTATCGATTTTTAATATCTGCCAATTTTTATATTTTTAAAATACAGTTTTTTCTTCTTTTAACAAATTGGAGATATTACCATACTTATATTAAACCCTTTCAGATGACTTTATTATTCTATTTTTCAGGAATGAATTTTCCAATCGTTGAGTGTGTGGCTACCTTTCCTTTTTTTTATTTTAAATTTTCTCATGTGTTTTGAGATTGCAAGTATGCGTTCCTCGTGTCTCATTTCTTCTCCTCGTGTCCAACTTTTCATGTCTCTTCTTTCTGAGGTTGCCACCACCCAATTCTGCACCATCCCTAGTTATAGTTATAATCAAGTTTTATGCTGACAGCATGAGTCCTTACACGCAAACCCAACTTTTTGCCACTACAGAGTAAGGCTTAATTTTATATTCCAGAGCTTTTTCTAGTCTTTCCTTTCATCTAAGAAAGAAGCTAACTTTCTATTGCAACTCTAGTTAGTAGTTATAACTCATTTTGGCCTACATTTGTTTGTTTGTTTGCTTGCTTGTTTTTTGTAGGGAGACCCAGAACATCCGTCTGGTTGTGCAGGAGGGCTTTTCCATTTCTGTTTTTTCTTTGGATCAGAACTTCTGGCCATACCAGCTTATCTCTGTCTCTGGTTTCCAACAGGGCTGAGACTTGAATCTGCTCCCCATCTGTGTTCCATTTTATTTCTGGTCCATGTATATGATTATGTTGCTTCTCGAGTACTGAATGATTATTTTAATTGAGTCTTTTAAAAGTAAGCACATATATTTTTTTAAATTATTTTACTTATCATAGTGTTGTATTTGAAATAGAATCTGGGAGTTTCTGCAAGAATTTGCTGCCTTCTTGACCACCTCCCCCATTGCTGTATACCTTTCTCCCACTCCTCCATTGAGACATATTATCATGCATGGACTGTACTTCAACTCTGTATCACTCTCATAAAGTGTATATTTTTCCATGTGTTTACACATTATATCTGTATATTTGCCTTTGCCTAAAGGTAAAGAAAAGCTAGGCATGGGAAGCAGCTAAGAGAAATGTAGGGCCAGTAGGACCTGCTTTTGGCTTGCCCTCATACGGAAAGAGATCTAAGCCCAGGCTTGACTGCAAACATGTGCAGGCTTTCTAGGTTGCCTTCCAGTGCCTAGTCAGAAGGAACATAATGATGCTTCTGTTGGTCCATCTTCTTCTCCCCTTTCATAGCTTGTTACTTCCCATCTTTCATACCTATGAAAATTCATTATTTTGGAAGATTCAGTTTATCTTCTCCCTGAAGTCTTTCTCTTCCTTCATGCTACCAGTTCTTCATTAGATCTTTCCTCTCTCTTCTACATCTGCAATCTATACCTGTGGAAGCCAAGACAACTTTTGTATCAGCTGCCCTACAGCCGAGCCCCCTGGTCTTGTTGAATACTTGCTTCCAGGCCTTTATCAAAAGCTAGGGAACTGGCAGGCTTGGGAAGCCTTGCTGGAAACCTTTTCTTAACAAGAATGAGTGATATAATATGTATAGAGGGCAACTATTTTATGACTAATTGCATAAGGAAAAAATGTTAACTTGATGCTGATTGTAGGTATTTGAAACTTTTAAAATAAGAAAGAATACAACTAAAATTTTGTTTATTTTCTTTTTAATGGACTTTCCACTACTTATGCTTAATGGGATGACATTGATCAATAAGAGTACATAGGTTTAGATAAACATCTCTATAGCATTTGAACTCTTGATTGTGTTGTGTGCCCATCACCCAAAGTCAAATCATTTCCCAATACTGTATATTTGTCCCCCTTTACTTCCCTCCCCCCATTCCCTTCCCCCTGGCAACCACTTCGAAAATCCTAAAATTAATTAATTCTAAAATGTTTCATTATATACAAGGTGACCAACTTTTTGACAATGAAAAGGAGGACAAAAATAAATTGAAGAAAACAATATGGTAAATAAAGGAAATAGTTTATTCATTGCAACAATAATACACTATAATATGATACATTTATAATAAAACATTTGTAATATTTTATATTATAATTATGTTTACATGCCTATTAATTTTTAATAATAATTGTAATAAAAAGTACTCATTTAGATACAAATACGTCACATCACACTCAATGAATCAACTATGCATCAATCAAATATGGGCATTTACAGATTAGTCTTCCAATATCAAAAAGGAGGACAAGTAGGAGGACACTTTTCGAGGGAAGATGGAATCTACAAAAGAAGGACTGTCCTCCCGAAAGGAGGATGATTGGTCACCTTAACTATAAATGTATAATAAAAATGTATAAGTATATATACAAACATCTTTGCTGTAGTTAATGGTATGTGTATCATGAGTTTTGCTATTGACATTGTATTTTCTGCTCAAAATTATAAAATGTTTAGACGAAAAAGTATGCATTTGTAATTAATTAGCAGTTAATCTGATAATCTAATTTTAGCAATAATTTAATAGTTGATAATGGCTAATGGCTTGCCACACCCAAGTAATATGCTGCATTTTAATGTATTTTAAGCATCTTATCTAAAGATTGAGCAGGAGGAGAAATTAAATCACCTATAAGAGGCTAATTTAGGGATATTTTGTATGGATTTGTCAGTGTACATCAGTCATGTTACCATGGCAATTCAGAAGGCAAACATTTCTCTCTCTGTGAGGCACTGGTCCTTATCCCAAGGAAACAGTACCGACAGTGTGCCACCAAGCAGCCTTATGATAGTAGGGTGGGTTTTTCCAGTTCTGTAATAGCTTTCAATTTGATAGGTTAAAAATGGAAATAAAACTTCAATATTTTACCTTACAGATCTTAGACCATTAATGGAATAGAAAATTGAATGTCTTTGGTCATCTGTGTTTCTTTCTGTAAATTATCTTTTCATATTCCTTTTCTACTCTTTAAAGGATGTTTGTTTTCCTTTGAATTCATAAAAGCTAGTTGTATAATAAAGGTTATTATGATATTTTAATCAACAGAAGTCCAAAGACATGAGTAAAAAGGGTTTCATTTTCTTATTTTTTTTTTATTTTTTTTTTAAATTTCTTTTTATTTATTCATTTTAGAGAGGAGACACAGAGTGTGTGTGTGTGAGAGAGAGAGAGAGAGAGAGAGAGAGAGAGAGAGAGAGAAAGAGAGAAAGAGGGGAGGAGCTGGAAGCATCAACTCCCATATGTGCCTTGACCAGACCAGTGCAGGGTTTTGAACTGGCGACCTCAGTGTTCCCAGGTCGACGCTTTATCCACTGCGCCACCACAGGTCAGGCTCATTTTCTTATTTTATAGTAACAAGTTTCTGATTTTATAAATTTGCAAGGATGAGGATTGGTGCAATACCTCTGAGCATCCTCAGTGCTGCCTTTCACTGTTGAATTAGCTATCCTGTGCCAAAGGACAGCTCAGGCTGCTATTCTTCCTCCATTGTGACATTTAAAATGTTTAAAATTTGGCCAAGATAAAGTGACTAGAAAAGAAAACATATCAGTTTCCTATAATGAATCATCCACAAGAGATTTTTCTATTGTGTAACTGGCATTATATTTGCATAAAGTGAGAGGATAAGACATATGAAGTGTTTGATTCACTAGCAAAAACAATTTCCAAATGTCACATTTAAGCTGTCTTTTACAGTTACCCAAATATGCCTTACAGTAGGACCCTACATTTGTTCAAACCATTCTAGAAAAGATCTTAGATTCTTTCCTCAGCTGTATGGTGTTCTTGCCTTTTATTTTCCTGTGCTAAATTAATCTTTGTCACCTACTTCCTCTTATTTAATAGGACACATGTCAGACATCCAAAACGTGCAGAGACTAATTTATTAAATATTAATTTGTCTCTCCTCAGCTTAACCAATGAACATCACAAAAGCAAGAGGCATTTCCTGTATTGTTCCTTATCCCAAATTCCTGTTCCTCCCCAGTCAGAGATAACTACCATCCTGAATTTGGTATTTATCAGTCCCATGCATGACTATATTTACATATGCATGTACCTTCAAACAATACATAAAACTAACTGGTTTGCCTGTTTTTTAAGCTTATGTAAACAATATAATACAACATGTAACCTTTTTCAACATTTTTTTGAGACTTATCCATGTAGCTCTAGTTAATTTATTTTCACAGCTGTATAGTAAGTATCCAATTGTATGATTTCCCACTGAACTTGCTTCCTTGAAATTCATCTCTCACATTTATTTTCCTGCATAAAGCCAGTGGATGTTCACCATCTCCCACTCATTTACACTACCATAATTCCAGAGCATGTCAAGAGAGGAAATACCTTCTCCAATGTTAACTTTGCAAAATATTGTCAGTGCATACTGGTTTTGTTGCTATTATGTTACACTTTTGCTTTATTTTCTATTTTCTCCTTTTCGTTCTCTGCTATTTTATACATAGAAATAGAAATGAAATGGGAACTGTTTTTCTGGAAACCCTGACTCTTATCACCATTCCCTCGCTTGTATGCAGCTCATTGTTTACCTACCAGAAGGGCTGCGGTGTTCCTGGCTGCAGCCTCCTTTCCTCCTACTTCAGCAGCACTGATGCCTGGTCCTTGACCTCATAACTTGCTGCCACCAGCCACAAAGATATGAAGTGAAGGCAACATGTCACCAGAAACACAAGCCTCCCTGATTTTTGGACTCTTTCTTTCCTTCAAATCTAATGGAATTTTACTTTCTTTTTAAATCACAAGTGAAAGCCTTTAGTGTTTGAGTTTCTACCATGGAACTTCAGGCATCTGCAAAGAGGAGTGGAGGTCACAAGGTGAGGAGGAGGGTGTCCGCCTGTCCCACAGTGGCTGCTGGGATCAGAAAGCTAGCTCCCAACCCAGGTTTGCTACACAGGGCCTCTGAGACAGGGTCAATCACGCATCCTTTCTCAGCCTGCACGTCCTCATTTGAAAATTAAACTTTTTTTCAGGATCAAATAGAATTAAACATATTATATATGCAGAGGCAGCTCCATGAGAGAGTAAACACTAAAAATTGTTGTCTCGTTTCCTTTCTTCCCTGATTGTTCTCCCTGGAGTTCTGTTCACACCCAGATGAGACCTGCAACTTCTCTACCCTAGCACTCAGGCTGTTTGGGGGCCCTGGATGACTGCAGCCTAGCATCTAGCTTCAGAAAAGACCTCAATGTCTTAAAAATTGATTAGAAAAATTATAATAAAAACTAAATGACATTTAGTGTTTTGCACAGACTGTTTCATTAAAAATATTCTGGCCCTGGCTGGTTGGCTCAGTGGATAGAGCGTCACCCTGTGTACGGACATTCCAAGTTCAATTCCTGGTCGGGGCACAAATGAGAAGTGACCATTTTCCCTCCCTCCCTCCTTTATTTTCCTATTCTACTCTTGCAGCCAGTGACTCAGTTGTTTCTAACCAAGCACTGAGGATAGCTTGATTGAGTTGAACCCAGACAGGGGTTTTGTAGTAGACCCTGGTCAGGGAACATGCAGGAGTCTGTCTCACTATCTCCCCTCCTCTCATTTAAAAAAAAAATTAGCCTGACCAGGCGGTGGCGCAGTGGATAGAGCATCGATTGGGATGCGGAAGACCCAGGTTCGAGACCCCAAGGTCACCAGCTTGAGCGGGGACCCATCTGGCTTGAACAGAAGCTCGCCAGCTTGGACCCAAGGTCGCTGGCTCCAGCAAGGGGTTGCTCGGTCTGCTGAAGGCCCGCGGTCAAGGCACATGTGAGAAAGCAATCAATGAACAACTAAGGTGTCGCAATGGCAACGAAAAACTAATGATTGATGCTTCTCACCTCTTTCTGTTCCTGTCTGTCTTTCCCTATCTATTCCTCTCTCTGACTCTCTTTCTGTCCCTATTAAAAAATAAAATAAAATAAAATAAAAATAAATTAAATAAAAAGAGAGAAATATTCTATTTTACACCTCCTTCCAGCCATGACATAAAAAATAAGCATTGAAATGCCAAGCTCCTGAATTCTTTTATACCTGCTCAGACCTGAGACTTAGCATAAACCCACCCACCACCTCATCCCACACAGCTCCTATTTCCTGGAAAACCATGACATGCCATCCTCCAGTTCCTAATCCTGTTCTGGTCCTTAGCCAAGGATCCCAAAATGTGTTCATTTCCCTTATGTCTCGTGTACTCTGGATCAATGACCAATGCTACAGCTTCTCTCTCACGTTTATAACTGTGCACCTGCTGCTCCAGCAAGGTTCCAGAGTTGCATTTCTTCAGGAGACTATTTGAGAAATTATAGATATTTGAGTATAGTAATCAGAATTTTCTCGTTCATAAGTGAAGGAAACTCAACTTCAATCAGCCCAGGGGAAAGAGTACAGGCTGGGACTTTATTGGAGCCTGTGACTCTCAAAGCCAAAGGTAGGCTGGATCAGATGTGGCTGGATCTTGGGTCCCAAGCACATCATCAGAGCATACTATACACCCAGCTTGTGTGTGTGTGTGTGTGTGTGTGATTGTGTGTGTATGTGTGTCTGTCTGTCTAACGTAGTTTTATTCTGCTTTTCCTGTTGTTCTCACTCTTTCCTGGCACACAGGAATCAGGAAAGGAGTTCTTTTCAGCACAAGACACTTTCCTTTTAGTTCATAACCCTATAGAAAATCTAAAACGACATTGCATTTAAACACAAATGCAAGATCTCATGACAGACAATCCCCAAAACCATAAGGGTCGGGATAAAGGCAGACTACAGCAGAAGGAAGGGTGCTGGGTGGATAAGAAGCATCACTATCTTAGGGTCCAAGAGACTTTCAGGTTCTCTATTCTGATAACAATAGAAATAAGACGCAGTAGAAATGATCATCTGAAATCAAGCCCTACAAGCATTCATGAATCCCTTTCTTGGTTTCTACAGGGATAGAAGACAGTATTGATGTTTGCCAAGCTTTCTTGTTCTCCTTCCTTCCCAGACTCTGGGAAGATCACACACCTGCCCCCTAAACCAGCTGTGGCCATATGGTTTACTCTGAGCAGTGAAATGGGAGCAGAAGTGTTGTGGATAACTTCTAAGTGGAAGTATGTAAGAGTCATTGTGCAATCACTCATACTTCATTTTCTTGTAGCCACGATAGTGAAGGAATTTATATGGTGAAAGGAAAGAGCTAGAGACTTAAGCAGCCTGAAAAGAGAAGCTATTGCAGGGAGAATGGTATGTACCTTCATGGTTTATCAGGTCACAATGAGATTTGGAATACGAAAATAAACTTTAGGTTTCAAGCCACTAAGACTAGAACGTTGTTACAGCACCATTGCCTGACCTCTCCCAACTAATGCGATTGTGTGTTGGAAAACTAGGTGACTCTACCTTTTAAATGAACTCTGTAAACGTGGACATTTATTTCACTTAATTCCTCTGAACCAAAATTCATTTTTGCAAACTGTGTAAGATCATTGCAGAGAAGAGCATTATCTGACTATTAGTGTGAGTGATAGCCTGAAGTAATGTCCATGGTATCAGAGACAGGCTGGGTGCTCACTGATACCATTTATGTGTCCTGGCACTCAAGAAACCTACCTTGCCCAGTATGCCAGCACCAAAGAGGGCTCTACCTCCTATGAACTGACCCCAGTCACAGCAAGACAGAGTGTGCCAGTGTTCACAAGACACTGAGAGGGAGGAAAAGAATTAAAGGATGAATGAAATATACAATTAAAGAATGGATGAATGAAAAATGATTCAGCCCAGAAGGACTTCAATCCATGACTATTATATTTCTGCTGGGGCAGAACTCAAGAACAATGAAGCATGCTTCTCTTTAGGTTTACCGCAGAACAGACAATTCAGTAAACACAAAGCAAAGCTGCTGAAAAATTATTTTAAAGCAGATTGTTTCATGGAGCAGAAAAGTTGATCTGGGTGCAAGCATTAAAGAGCTTTCCTGAGGCAAGCTATCTTAAATGCCTCCAGAATAGTTCTGAGTTAGCAATAGACCTTGTCTAAGAAGTCTGATGAGGGGAAGGGGCGAAGTCTATTCTTTATACAAACAATGCCTCTTTCTCCCATTTGCACAAAAGAAGAGAAGGAAATAACTCTAGAGCTACTTCTCACATGGTTGGGGAAATGTGTCTGTGTTCTTGTATTTGCAATTGTGGGAGTTACTATAATGCACAATAGAGCAATACCCCACAGCTGTGCTCTTCCTCAAGGAAGAGGCGTCCAGATGCCCATTGCAAGAAAAACACTCAGTTAAAGATCTAATAACTCTGGCCACAGACAACTGCTGACCTTAGTCTTTGTGTGGGCCCTTTGTGTATAAGCCTTGGGACTATACCCTCAGTCGAGCGCTTGGATGATACCAGCTCACAGGTGAGGACCCAGTACATGCTTACATAAGCTCTCACAGCTCCTAAGTGACAAAGCCTGTCATTCGGTTCCTGAGCCCAAACACAGACCCACAACTCTGTGCAGTGAAACCCAGGCACCGAGGGCCTGGCACTGCCCTGGACTTTCAAGCCAGTGCGAGGCATTGCTGATGCTACCCTTGCCATGTCCAAACAGCTTGTCCATGGCCCAGTGTGGCCTCAGTTTATCATCTGTGGGCCTCATGGGAAGATTAGAATAGCCCCTGGGGAAGAAATGGCAGCCACACAACATAGGGGCCCAAGTGACTAGACCGTGGTGACCGCCAGCCCCACGCCACCCATCTGGGCCACCTTTGTTTCAGCTACTGCTAAGGGAGACAGTCATTGTGATGCTGCCCTTGGGGCCACTTCATGTGTTCACTGTGTCTTTCATTTTTTTGTCCTCAGTTCTTTGTCCAAAGTCCTTAGTGCTTGCTCAGTCTAAGAACAAGGTATCTGGTAGGTGTGGGAGGGTGTCCAAGGGCAGACAGTCCTCAACCAACAAGTTGGGAGCCAGTGAATAGAAGGAAATTCTGCAGCATATTCTGTATGCTCCTCAGTGGGCGCACAGAAGGACTGGGCCAATTACCCATGAGCTTAGGCACCGTGTGGCTTCATCTCACGTTCTTCATTTCTTACTGCTGTCTCCTGGGGTCACTCAACAAGCCCCTGCACCCACAGCCTAACTCTGTTTGAAGGGAAGCCAAACTAAGAGAGGGGGTTCTTCAGGGTGTGACCCCTCCACGGCAGTGCCAGCAAGGGCGAGCAACAAGAGAATGGATCTGAGCCACTTCCTGCGCTCCTCCACCCACTCAGTCATCTCAAACCCTGAACCGCCTTCTGGATGTACTGCAGTCTATTCTCTGAAAGTCGATGTTGAGATGGAGTTTGGAGAAGAAGCTGCAAATTAGAGATGGGCACCTGTGAAAGGAAGAACTAAGCATGATTGGGAACAAGGAGATGTCAAGTGCAAGCCAGGTCCCACGAAGCCTTGGCCCACACTGCAGGCTCTAGAACAGACCTGGCACTAGGTCATCCTGTGTTAGGTCTTTACCCCACTGGCCTCTCTGCATCAGTGGATGTAGCTGCCCAAAAAGGGCATGACCTAGACTCAGGGCTTTCTGCCACTGGGCACCAAGTTTTTCGATAAGCGGAGACCTGGTGCAGGTCTCTGTGTCTGCCACTGTGGGACAGTGTTGTGTGTTCTGGACTTACAGGAGCCCCAGAGTGCAGGAAAAGCCTCTTGGGGGCAGCAACCTGGTCTTCAACAACAACCAGCACGCTGCCTGGCACAAGTGAATGAACAGTAGCTGTTAAATGACTGAATATTTGATATCGGTGATTGGAAAAGCTCTTAGAGCACCCTTCATTTTATAGGAATAGAGCTGGAGCCCAGAGAAAGGGACTTGTCCAAGGTCACACGGAGGTAGGAGGAGCAGAGGTGCTTGCTTTAACCCAGGACTCTGACTACGAGTCCTCTGACCCTTCCACTGCTCTTGAACCAGGACTAATACAGTAATACACATTTCTTCATGCTGCCTCTCTTCTGGGTAAACACAGCCTAGCATATAAAAAATAATAATTAAGGAAAAACTCAGAACCATTGACCACCCATGAGCCTCAGGGCTAGAAGGACACAATGACAATGCTCTGTACTCATGAGGAAGGGAGAGGCCACATTGTCATCATATGCATTGGATGGAGGCAAACACTATATTTCTTGAAAGGAGATCCCAAGCTTTACTTTTAAAAAGTTGGTTGTAGATCAAGTTCCCATGCTGCAGCTAATCCTGCCTCTGGGCTAATGACATGATGCACTTCTGTGCCAGCCCCCCACCTCTGGAGATTCTCCTTGAAAGGAGGGCGGGTCCTTTAGACAATGTGACAGCCGCGCTCAGGCTGCTCGAAGATCAAGATGGGGTATGTGTGTCTTCCCGGAGTGCTCCAGTATGGGCTCCATGCCTAGGCATGGTCTGTGCTTTGCAGAGTTCTGTCCACTTAGAGACAGAACCCACACTGTACTAGAGCATTGTCCCTCGTGGAGTCTACCACAGCCCAAGTCCAAACACTGCCTTATCAAACCTTCAGCTGCCATTCCAGGGGACTCTGTGATTTAGTTCCTAAGTTTGGCCATCTGCAGGATGTGAGAAGAATAGAAGGAAGCCAGGGTCTTGGCGTCCACATTTATAATTAGCAATGTGATGATTTTCAGGGTGCTTGAACTTGCATATTCGTGCCGCACTGCTACATTTTGATCTGTTGCTTGATAATTACAGCCATTTTTATAGAGTCAAGCACCTACTGCTATTAGGAAAGCAAAGGAGTGTCCTGTGTAGATTGCTCACCAATTTCAAAGGAGTCACCACGACAGGCAGGCAGGGAGGCCCGTAAATCATGGCATGAAAGGAAACATGGCATATTTATAACACCTTATCTTAGGTCCCTTTTATTTACACATTTGTAATTCTGTGCCACCCAACAAATCCATTTTCATCAAATATTTTGGAAGCTGGCGTGTGGGGGGAGTGCTAGAGCACAGCTGGGTCCTTTACCTCCAGTGAAAGACCCCAGAAAAGTTTGTCCAGCCTGAGAAGCCGGTGTGGGTCTGTGTCAGGATTCTTCACACACCAGTCCCGAAGAAGGCGGGATGTGGAGACGAGGCCACTGGAGTCAGCGAGAGAGGATGCCTGCTGCTCTGTCCTCACTTGCCTGAGTCGCCCCCAGCTCCAAGGGCTCAACAGCCCTTTTTCCGTTTTGTCCCTGTGGTGGACTTTACAGACAGCCACTGGTAGTGAATTCTCTAGGGGCAGGCAGGTGGGCAATGGCTGTGAGAACACCTTTCTAGTAACACACTGATTGGTCAGCTGTTATCTAAAGGGAGGCAGTGAGGATGACAGGTAACTACTTTACCTGGGAGGTGCAAGGACATGTTAGAGTTGATCAGAGTGCTCTGAGAGTCTCCTGCTACAGAGGTTAGAGGGAGACAGAAAGGGGAGTCTCAACACCAATCACATTGTCAAAGACCGTCACCCTCCTCAGGGATGTGTGGAACCCACTGCAGATACAAACCTGAAATTCAAATTCACACCTGCCCCGTGTGGCTGGCTCAGGCTCAACCCTCGTCTGCGCACGGGTGCTGCCCTCCCCCTGCTCCTCCTTCTACAGCTCTCACTGGGCTCCCTCACTCACCTTATTAATGACATGCAAATCTCACACTGCTGACATTCCCGTGTCATTTGTTCCCTGACATATTCTGCAAAGGATTCAACAAAAACTAAACTGAAAATCAGAAAGATGTGGGCATATAGACAGTTGAATTGCCCAGATGCCTGACTGGGGGACAGCAGCACCCCACACAGTGCCTCTCCAAAAGTGTTGGCCTCTTACCCCCAGCCCAGCCCAGGAATGGCTGCCAGACAGCCTTGAGCAGGCAGGGCATAGCAACGCCCTCAGAAAACCAGCCCAGTGCTGGCTCTGGTGGGGGTGCATCCCGAGAGGAGGGAAAGGTAATTGGCTTTCAGGAAAAGATGTCATTTTCTCCCAGAAGTTGACAGGGGTGGGGGTTTAGGGAGGTAGGGGTAGAATTCACAAAGGCAGCACAGCCAGATATGGCCAGTGTTTTGAACAAACATCTTACGGTTTGTTTAAATTATGGACAGTCACAGATAAAGACATATTTCATCCAGCTGTTTGCTCAGGACTTAGCCCTAATTCCATCTCAAATGCTATTCATTGTTTAAAGTCTTTCTATTCAGAAGTTGTTCCCAAGCATATCTGCAGGGGAGGGAGCAGCACGCTGATAGCAGCCTGAGCCCTGCTGGCCCAGCTGGGGCTCAGGAAACAGAGAAAGATATGCCTGAGTGGGAGGGTCCCCTCTCAGTGACAGGATTCTGTGCACAGGCCAGACCTTAGATGACACTGTGGCTTCAGGCTGCCCCAAGGTCCCTCTGAGTAGAGGGGCCAGAGCAGCTGGGACCGCCAAGGCCTTTTCCGGAGCCAGGTCCCAGCATTGAGGCCAGGTGGAAGAAGGGGAAGAGGAGTGGTTTCCTGTCTGTGTGTATCTTTCCCAAACTAGGGCCCGCTGGCCCAGGCAGGAAAAAGATGGCCTCTGGGATAGGAGCACTGTTTGATTGTTTGGAACAATAGATTAGGGTCTTGGTAAAGGCATTATTTGAACTCAACTGTTTTGTTGTGCTATGAAAAGGGTTATTATGTGATTGTGATCTGATTAGTGTGTAGCTGAGCTAAATGATGGATGATGCAATTGCTTTCCTGAAATACAAAAATCACAATACGCTTGGATTTAATCTTTGCAGATATGCACTGGGATTTCTGAAATAGTTAAGGGCAAAGTACAAAATAATATATTAAGGAAAAAGGGATAAAATATACTACTGGTTGCACCTCATCTCTATACTTAAGGAAGTGCTCAAATAGCTCAAATAGGTGTTTGAAAGAACTGCTGCCTGCTAGGGAGGCCAGGCAATGACCAGGAATCAGGATTTAGAATAAGAATATGGAGCAAGAAGGATCTCATTCCTTCGTTTTATCCAGATGAGGAAACAGTTTTGCTTGGAGGCCAAACAGCTTATTCAGCCATAATGAGCTCCCCAGGTAGGTGAGGACAAGCTTGGCTTGTGCGCATGCAAGAGAGAGAGAGAGAGGGAAAGAGAGAGAGGGAAAGAGAGGCTGAATTGATGGTCACATTAAAAAGAATGTATTGGAGATGAAGACAAGAAGGTTAAATGCAAGAATATGCAGAGTAGCCTGACCTGTGGTGGCACAGTGGATAAAGCATCAACCTGGAACACTAAGGTCACTGGTTCAAAACCCTGGGCTTGCCTGATCAAGGTACATATGGAAATTGATGCTTCCTACTCCCCCTCACCTTTCTCTCTCTCTCTCTCTCTCTCTCTCTCTCTCTCTCTCTCTCTCTCTCTTTCCCTGCCTCTATAAAAAAAGAAAAAGAATATACAGAGTAAAGAACAAAGCCAGGAGAGGTAAGAGAGGGTCCAGGCCTAGCAGAAGGTTCTAGTAGCATAATGAATCATAGGGCATTACCCAAGATCACAGTGTCAAGGCTTAAATTCTATGCCACTACAGTCTGGCCATGGTGAGACCACTGTCCCTTACCATGAGACAACATCATTTGACTTTCTTTTAAAGTCTTTTGGAGACGCAGAGCAAACCCAGTGGTTAAAGTGGAAAACCAATGACCTATTATAAGTTGTATACCTATGTAGGGCATCTTTGGGCTCTCAGACAGAAACCTGTCTCTGATGGGAAATCATTAGGAAGGGCTGGAGGGTCTTCTTCTCCCAGGGAAAAGAAAGAAAACAAATGAAACATTTGTTCAACAGAAGTCAGCTGAATATGTGTTAATGAACCATGAATATTCACGATGGGTAAATGCTGGTTGATATAGTTGTTTGACATCAGTCTCCACAGAGACAAAATTCCAAAAGGGGGGTGTGTGTCTCAACGTACATGCCCACAATGTCCAGGCAGAAGAGTAATACGTAGAAAACAAGATTATTTCATAAGGCATCTATTTGCATTATCAATGGCTTATAACAACCATGCCCACACTTAAAGGTTTAAAACAACAGTTTGTTGTTGTCACTTGTGTTTTTATGGGTTGGCTTGACTCAAAGGGGACCCAGCTCCAGAAGTCCTAGCATGCTACTTCCACATTTTATTGGTCAGGCAAATCACTGTTAGCCTAGATTCAAGTATACAACTTGTTTCTTACTCTCTACAGTCTTGCATTTAACCTTCTGGCCTTAATCTCCAATTCTCTCTTTCTCTCTAAGCTTGCATTTACCCACCAGGCAACACACTTGAGAAGCAGAGTCAACTTCTAGTGCTCCCTGTTACTTAACTAACTTTCACTTGCCCATGAGCACTGTTCTGGGAGTCGTAAGAGCCGGGCCTGGACCTAGCTGTGCTGCAGATCACCTCAGAACAAGACGTTTCACCAATATTTCCCTCTCTGGAACCCTACTGTTGTTGGGATGCCCGGTCATGTTACAGAAAAGCATATGAGATGGGAGACCATGCCACAGCCATCTTTGGAAAAGCCTTCCCTCCAAATGGATTCACTCTGCTTCGCACGTTAATTGCATAGACCCATTCTTCACAATAATAACTACACTCTCTCCTAGTTCTCTTGACATATACAACCCTTTCTGGTCTATTTTTCTTTTTCCTTCTTTTGATAGAGACATAGTACAATAAATATTCCAATTTCCTTTTAACACATCTATGAAAAAAATGACAGTGCAAACATGATGACAAATGGGAGCTCATATTATCACCGGGAGTTTCAGAGAGCAGCGTGGTCTGTGGGGATGGGAGCACACATGCCACATCTAGAGGAGCGGCTGGCACTCAGCTGAAGCTGATTATTATCACGTGAGGAGCCCTGTTGATTATACTGCCTATAATTTACTTTAAAACACTCCAGTGCATTCAGTGTGATACATAGGTGTATACAATTTAATTTTAATCTATGCCCTAGGTGCAGTTAACAGTTGAAGTACCCTCCAAATTAGAAATCCACACTTCAGGAGTGGTTAGTTACCATTTCAAAGACCCTAAATCACAGGTCTACATTTTCGACACAAACACTTCAAATACTGCTTCTGAAATATGCACTAACTGGTTCATTAATAATCCTAAGAAGGGTGGCTGTACCTCCTACCATCACTGGTTTACACCTGCTGTTCAAGCATAATCACACAGTGTAAGCCAACCTCGCCCTTCGCAACTCCCAGATCCCATCAACTCCATTGAAATCAGGGAGCCCCTTTGAGTGACCATTCTCTATGGTCATACCTGACCTATAAAAGAAAGAGACTCCGAAGCTTTCCAGGGATGCAGGCACTCCCCTCATTAACATACAGTGTGTCCGTAAAGTCACTGTATGACTTTACGGACACACTGTACTTGTCAATGCCTCAGTGAAGGGAAGCTCTTCCATACTTCCTGTGCTGATTGTGGGGGTGGGCGGATGTGTAGATCATGCATGCTAAACCCAGTTTCAAATTTCTGTCTCCCTAAGTCTTCAGATTTCCTCCCTACTGCTCTACCAGGGAAACTCTGGCATCTCAGCTTCAGTTTCAGTTAACCAAACAAGTTTATTGTTAGAGCTACCTCCTATGGTAGGAGTCAACACATGAAACCCAAAAACCAATAAATGCATTGATATCAAGGAAATTGGTCCTATTCACTATTACATTTCTCCCTCCCTAGTCTATCACCCTTAGAATCCACCACCACATGTGTTCCCCGGATTTTTATTGATACATATTTCTATGGAGACGTATCTTGCCATCCTCTTAGTGTGTAGCCTATTTCTTCCTGGGCCATAGTTTGTGCCTATACGCCTTAAGCATATGGGGATTTTAGTTAAATTATGCATTAGTGACAGTGTGGGATGTTTTGGGATGATGCTGAGGATAATGGGAAGACCACTTCAAGGTATCTGTCCCTGGGGTGAGGTGATCACATGGTTTTCAAGCAAACACATCTAGTCTCTCTGGAATCAGGAAGGCAAACACTTCTCCTGGTAAGTGAGACTCAGATGTCAGTTTCAGGTGAAAATACATCCAACCAGAGATGCTCCCATTCTAATTTTCAGAAGCCTGCCCCACCCCCCACTCAGTGACCTGGCTTTTACGTGAGAAACTTGGTGAGACTGTAAATCCAACTGTCATAATCAGCAAATACAAATACCGTATTTTTCGCTCCATAAAACGTACTTATTTCCCCCCAAGAGTGGAGGGGAAAATGCCCATGTGCCTTATAGAGCGAAAAGTATGGTATTTTATTAAATATTTTAACACATTATTTGTTTCAGAATATTTTTTTCTTATTTTCCTTCTTAAAACACTAGGTGTGTCTTATGGTCAGATGCATCTTATGGTGTGAAAAATACTGAAAATTTTGTGGTCATCTTCAGCAATGTGATTCCTATGGCAACAAGAAATAAGAAATTGTTTTAGGGTTGTCATGGAAGCTTTTGGTTCTCAGGCCATGACTTGAACTGAGAGTAAAAGGACCTGAGGTTGACATTGTAGTGCCATGCTGGTGGAACTTACCAAGCACTGGGGAATTGTCCACTAGGAGGTGGTGTGTGTCAGAGAGATTACAGGGAAGCCACGTTCAAGGAAATGCCTCCCTGGTGGCCCTGGGCTGTAAAGCTGCTCAAAAGGGTGCTGGGGGAAGCTGCTGGCTACTTGGCATTGCTGGCCACCATTTGCAGCCAGACCCAGGTGCAGGAGAAACCACAAGTGTAAAATCCTGGAGAAAAGCATACCAGAATAAGGAAAGGAAACCCTACCTCCTCCAGTGTGTTGTACTGACAAAGAGTCCCCACATCCCAGCTGGCTAAGGAGAAATACTCACGGGATTCATCTGTATTATAGCAGGTCAAGCAATGGAGGATGGTTTTGGAGATGAGATACAATAAACTTAGAAATGAAACAAGTACCTTTATACTTATACGTGCTTGGTTTAGACAGAAACATAAGGGTTCTTAGAAATAATTTCGTAAAGATGTAACGAGTAGATTCTATTCATGCCCTTCCGTTCATGAGTGAATAGGGTTTGAGAAACTTGCAAGCCCAACATTTTGAAAGTGGCACCTTTGGTCTGGAATTCTATCTGTTTTATTGTCTCATAATTTATTGAGTGATAATATTGTCTAATCTCACCAGAAGTGGAGCTGATTCTTCTGTTAGAACTCTGTCTCAGAGGGAATCTTTCAGAACATTGTTTTCTAGAGTGCCTTCAGAGACAGAAGTGGGGACTTCACAGAATATACAAAACAGATATGGCATCTTATGCATATTTCTAATAAATGTTAATATTATATAGCTTAATTCTGCTCGCCACTGGGCCCAGTGTCATCAGACCTTCCAGTTTTGAAAGAACCAGCACAGATCTGGGTATTTTTGTGTGACACCTTCCGACTTGTAAATGTTAGGAAGTGAACTTGACCCATGTTGCTGGACAAATAAAATCCACATCTGAGTAACCTTGGGCAGTTGTTTAACTTCTCTGTGTCCCTATTTCCTTATTCATCAAATGGATACAATAATAATATTATTATTTCATAGGAATGTTAGGGGCTATATCAGTATACGTTTAGTGTTTAACAGTGACTGAAAAAATAATAGGAACTAAGTGTGGTGACAATTTAAAAAAATAAGTAAATTTCTGCCAGCCACATGTCAACAGCTGCCTACTTTTGGCCTCCTTCTATCCCAGGCTTCTTGTTACCCACTCATTGTTCTATTAGGCTCACCTGCTTAATCTATGGAAGAGGCAGAAGTAAGAATTTCATCTAAAAATATACTAAAAGAAGAAACATTAGCAACGAGCGAGACAAATGTACACACTGGAAGAAATTTTCAGAAGTCACACTTCTCAAGCTGACTGCCTTCTCTTCCCTTCTAGCATTCTGTTCTCACTAAGCTGGAGGCAAACATGTGTGTTGCTGCTGCCAAACCCTGAGCCGATTTAGTCCAGCTCCAGGCACAGAGTAGGTGCCCAACAAACGTGTTGACTTCTCTGGACACAATAAATGCATATGCTCATGGGAGTTTAAAGGCCTCATCTGGAAGCCATCTTTCCCTGGTAGAAATGTTGGCTCAACACTTAGGCATTTAAAGCTCTAGAAATCAGCCTATTAATGCCTATTTGAGTCTGACCTGCTGGTAAAAATCTTGAAGCTCTGATCAAGATTTTTAATTGTTCCTTCATAGCATTTGGCATGTAACCTTAGTAGTAAATAGATCTGAATTTTGCACATCCACTGAAGATTGTAGTTTATTCAAAAACCATATTGCTTCTCCCCTTCTTCACATCTTTTGTTTCTGAGAACTAAGGAAAGGTAGAAGGAGGGTGGGGAGGGAGAAGGGGTCATTAGCTACTAAGTGGCTTGAAATTGGTGAAGGAAGAAACTGTTATAGGAGGCAGGACATCTCTGAGTAGGGCTTTCGGCTCATGAGAAGATGGGCAGGCAGCAGGACTCCTCCTTAACCCCTGGTAGACGCCATCCTGGAGCAGCTCCACCCTGGAGTAGCCTTCTCAAAGGCTCTACACACTCCATTGGGTGTAATTGTGATATGGACAATGGCAGCCAGAAGACTGTGCTAATGTTATGCCTTCTCCTTTTTATCCACAGGGTTACTCCACACACACACACACCCCGTACCCTAGTCCTCAGTGTTTCAGGCAGTTGTCTCTGGGCACTGTCTCACCCCAACTTATGTTCAACATTTTGAGCTAATGCCTTTCTCTGCCAACATCTTTGTTAGTAACTAAAGGTAAAGTTCTTCTATTCTTCACACTCAATAGTCTATACTTATAATGGTTGCACAGTACTCCAGAAAGAAAATTAAAGGGTTATGGCTAGAAAGAGTGAGAGACCTCATATAAATGAGGACTTTTCTTCCACCCATCCTACCATACCAACCCCCACCAGCCCAAGAAGTCTTTGTTCAGAAGACACAATTGCCTCTCCAGTTCCATGCCCTCCGAGGAAAGCAAACATTTCCCTGAAAGGAAGGGATCCCTAAAATTCAGTCATTTCAACGTAGTACAAATAATATTAATCCAGTGAGACAATTTGATTCTAACTGGAAAAAACTCCACAGAGAAAACATCCACTATATCACATTTTAACTCAGTTTCAAATCTATGATATATAATGTACCGATTCAAAGGCTGAATTTTAGAGTCCATCAGCCCAGGTTTGCATCTTGACTCTACTACTTTTTAATTATTAAATAAACTTCACCTTGCTTACATTATCTTTGGAGTGAGGACATTTATAGTATCTCCTCCTTAGGTTTCCTGTGATAATCAAGTAAAATAAAAAGTGTAAGCTCAGGACATGCCTAGTATAAGGAAGTGTTCAATTAATGTCGCCTATTGCTGTTGTTGCTCCTAAGGCTCCCACAGCATCAGCAACCAGTTTTCCACTTGGGTGAGATGAGCCATAGTTTTGCAGAGAGTACAAAACCAGGAGTTTATGTCGATGTATTGACTTGGACAGCCAAATGTAAAGTGTAAACTCAAATAGAAAGAATCGAGGAAAGGAAACCAACCCATAGTTGAAAACCTTTAAACTGGGTGTAAAAAAGACTCTTTTTAATATAGAACCAATATATAAATGCTGAGTAGGTACTTAAAACTGAACTTCATGCTGGGAATAAAAAAAAGAACAAAACACGGAGCTCATCGCCTTGTCTGCAGGACTCAGGACCGAACAGGCTGTATTGTGCACAGCGCGCAGTACAGCGGTGCTGGCGTGTGGTGTAAAAGCTAGTGAGTGAAGACTTCTCGGGTCCTTTCCGCATGGGAATCAGCTGTGGTGAGAAGGTTTTTAGAAACGTCTTGACTTGTAGGATGTTCTGCCCTCTATCCATTGTCTTTCTGATGGGCTTGATCTCTGGTTCAGGAGTGCTGTGCGAGCAGATAAGCGGTATATTGGAAGAGTATTTGGCCCAATGTTTGAGCAGAAAGCTTTTCAAAAGAAGTGACAACCAAATGAAGAATTGAAGGCCAAATTAGAATTAGGTATAAAGAGGGGAAGATTTCTCTGGGTATAAAAAAAGAAAAGAAAAGAAAGCTAAGGGCTGGTAAGAGTCAGGTATGGTTTGGGGACCAAAAGTAATTTAATGAGACCAGAGCACAGAAGCTGCCAGGCGACGGTGACCAAAGACCTCACTGGTCTTTGGAGTTACATTATACCACTGACCCTTGTTTGGAGGTGATAGGGAGCCAGTGAAGTGGGATGGGGTTTACATGTCACTCCTTATTGCACTAGGAGGATGGGTTGGACAGGTCAGTCTGGAAGATGGTTGCAGTAATTCATATCAGCAGAGAATGGTATCCAGGGACAGGGTGATGGCAATTAGAAAAGAGAACAGCAGAAGGACTTGACAAAATAGTTATAAATCAGAATCAAAATTAGTTGGCAATTTAATGGATCTAAACTGGGGCAAAGGAACAGGAAGCAGGTAAGATAGACATAATTATTTCTGGTTTGGTCAGATGAAAGATGTTTTTCTTGAATAAGGGAAAAGAGGAAGGAGACAATGTGGGATGGGTTTTGAAGATGCTGTGCTAAAGGTGCTTATGGACATCCCAGTAGAGGTGAGCTGTAGGCCATTAGATAATGGTTCAGGAGTGCAGGTGAGAAATTACACACATGCACACACACGTCTCGGCTCTGTTCACATGACTCTATGAAATATTGTTATCAAGGGCACTGAGAGTTGTGAACTGGGATTTTGATTCTGAGTAAAGACCTCTTCCTTCTAAAGTGACTAACAGTCCAAGGATGGCATCGACCTCTCTCGGGAATCCAGTTTTTGATCCCTACACCTTACCCCACATGCTCTGCATGAGCCCCACAGTTAGTCATCTCAGCCCCAGCTAGTCACTCTTCCAAGCAGAACCCTACACTCTGGGAAGGGATGGGAACCTGGCAGGTGGTCTGTAGCTGATGTGCTCTGATAGTGGGTACAATGCACATGATGGGACCCCTGTCGATTTTTGTTGCTCCTTCATGAGTCTCAGGGGATGACCATGAAGACAGCCTGGCTGCCAAAGCAGGGCTCCTATGTCCCCTGTAACTACGGATAGGGTCTGACCTGTGGTGGCGCAGTGGATAAAGCATAGACCTGGGAACACTGAGGTTGCCAGTTCAAAACCTTGCACTGGTCTGGTCAAGGCACATATGGGAGTTGATGCTTCCAGCTCCTCCCCCCTTTCTCTCTTTCTCTCTCTCTCTCTCTCTCTCTCTCTCACACACACACACACACATACACACACACACACACACTCTGTGTCTCCTCTCTAAAATGAATAAATAAAAATAAAGTTAACTACGGACAGGGATGGTCACCTTCCTACTCCAGCACTTAAAGCACATTCAATGTTTGAGAGAATGCTCTCTTTGGTACTTAAAATTCCCTTCCATTGAACACACACCAGGGCGTCCATGAAAAAACAAACCCCTTGCCATCCACCAGATGTATTTATTGCAGGGGTGGGGGGAAAAATAAAGGAAATCTTCCCAAGTGACCAGAATCTTAACAAGGACAGGAATTCTCTTAATATTCAGATATAGCATTAACTGCATTCATAAACTAAATCTAAAAACAAATTTTTATGGAAGCAATGTATGAGAGGTAATAGTAGAAGCTCCCATGCCCTCATCAATCCCTGTCCTCTGGAGTTCTGAAAAAACTGGCCACCTTCAGTCCTCATAAACACCAAGCACATTGTGTTCCTGTCCAGCAGACCCAGGTTCCTCTAAGAGAGGTGACACCATCAGTGTGTAGACACTGTGCTGGCACAGAAGGCGAAAGAGATCTTTTGCTTTCATTTAAAGCAGAAAGTTTCCCAGTGTTTATAAGAAATCACCACCTTTGAATGTATTTTAAAGTTTTCATTTAATTAATGAGAAAAAAAAAACATCCGAGCTGCTAACAAAGCTGTCCTCATGCTGTAAGGGTGGCCACCCTCAGAGGAAGGCTTGGTGGTGTGGGCGTTGTCTGATAAGCAGCAACAGTTTCTTAAGAGAAATCATGGAGTGCTTGCAGAGTGGGGAAGAAATAATAATGCTTTTTCTTTTGTTCTTCATTTCAAAGCCCTACCCACATAAATTAAATCACAAACATTCATTAGAAGCCAGCCTCCTCGCCCCATTTTACAGATGGGGAGAGAGGTCCGTTGCGTGACAGGTCAGCTCACCCCACAGAAGAGGCTTGAACAGGCTCCTTCTCCATCCAGATTGTGTCCCAGTCAGAGCCAAAAGCTCAGGCTGAGACAGACATCACATCAACCCACCCTTCCCTCGCTCCGCAGGAGTCAGGCTAATTTGAAGCCGCTGGGAGTGCAGGAGCCTTTGGAATAAGACCTGGGAGAAGCAGATTTCCCATTTGTTCTTTGTGGACATTTAATAATTCAGGGCAGTTTCAGCAGAGCAAAGTTGACCCCAGTCCCTGGGCTGGACGCTCCTCTCACAGAGGGACCATGCATTATTCGTGCTCCTGGCCGGCCCTATCCCATCCCTGGGGAGACTCACATGATGACGGCAGATGACCAGTGAGTACGTGTGGAGGACAGGCGGCAGACACACTAGGTGGGATCCTCATCTTCAATCCTGTGCCCTGTGCCCGGGCTGGCGCAGTGGGTAATACACTTCTGAGGAACCTTGGTTTCAGAAGGGATGATTCCATTTATTTTATATATATATAATTTATTTTATAGAGGAGAGACAGAGAGAAGTGGGGAGAAACAGGAAGCATCAACTCCCATATGTGCCTTGACCAAGCAAGCCCAGGGTTTCAAATTGGCAACCTTAGTTTTCCAGATCAATGCTTTATCCACTGTGCCACCACAGGTCAGGCTAGAAGGGATGATTCTATTTAAAAAGCACACCGTGTTTTCCTATCAGACTGATAAAATTGACTTCCCTTGATGATAGGATGAGGGCAGATTTGAAAACAGGAAAGTATTTTGCTTTGCTTCAATTCACTTTTTGGTTAAGTAGTATTCGAAGAAGTAGGAAGATAAAACTCATTTTTGTCATCTTCCAGCCCAGAAGGGGGAAAAAAAGAACGGGGTACCAAAATATAAAAAATCATGCAGTTGTAAGATAGAGCCAAAATTCTGATATTGGCTACCTCCTATTTCCAAAGAAAATTTAAAGAAGCCATTTAATAAACCCAGACTCTAAAAGACACTCTGATTTTTTGACACGGTTGATTTGCGTGGACTGTGACGAGAAACACAGATCAGAGTGGCCTATTGAGCAGTACTTTGGGAAAGACTTGAAGCACCGTAGGAGTGATTCAAAAGGCCCTGTGAGGGTCTGGACTGCCATCCGTGGTGCATTGAGTGTCTATGTTTTTCCCTCTTCCTCTGTAAGTTTCCAAGCAAAGAGGTTGAATGTAGAGCAGCAAAGCATTCAGAAAACATGTTTGGATTTTTTTTGGTCCTATCTCCTGCTTGTCTTTGTCTTTCCCATTCTCTTGTCAATTTCCCTTTTACTCTCTGTATACTTTGCCTCTCCCACCACCTTTCAATCATTTCTCCATTCAACTACTTGCTTTTCCCCTAGATTTACTATACAATACATCTCAGTGCCTCTCTATGAGACTGATGCCATTCTGGCTGAAAAATATTTCAATGTGTGATGGAATATTATATCTCTCCCTAAACCAGCAGAAGATATGGAGAGAGAGAGAGAGAGAGAGAGAGAGAGAGAGAGAGAGAAATACATACCCAGATAACTGGTAGACCCAAGAAGGTAACTTTAAGCAGAGATTTCATCTGTGATAAAACCACAAATTAATGACACTAAAAGTGGCCTCCCTAGTTGTGATAGCCTGAAGACCAGTGGCACAGAAAGCCAACTTGCCAGGCACCTTCCTGACCAGCACACAGTGGTCTCTGAAGACAATGCAGCCAGAATGAAATGAGTTAACAAATAAATATGAGGGCCAAGGACTGGTGGGAGTAATTGAAAATGGAAGCATCTAAAAGATAAATCTTCACCTGTGTGAGATCTTTGATCTCTGCTTAAAAAAAGACGTGATGATTTTGGCGTGCAGACTTTTCATGTCCGCAATGTGCACGTGGATGAGAGGGGCCTGATGGAAACAACACCAGGACTCGGACCAGCCTTGAGGAGAGGGCCTCTCAGACTATGCCTTGTCTTAGGATGGGCACACAGAAATAATCCCCAGGACAGAGATTGAAGTGCAATTAGTTTACTAAGGATGACATCTCAGAAGCACCGATAGGACAGTGAGCAAGAAAGAAAAGGAATGGTAACCAAGAAAGGGCAAGGTAGTTCCCATGACAGGTGCTTGGAGCTCCATCTTACTGTGGATCTCAGGGTACTTTGGGTTCTATTGTGGGTGGACAGAGTTCACTCTGGAGGCCAGTGAATGACTTCAAGAAAAGAAATGGAGGTGCTGGCAGCTGGAAAGCAGGTGTGCCAGAGTGGAGAGGGCAATGCATATGGGTGGAGTGCTGACAGCCCTGCCACAGCCTCTGATGGCCCCTCGTGGCTTCTGTTTGCTATGGTACAAAAATATAAGGACTGATATTTAGAACCACATGGCTCTCTGATTAGCAATGATTGCAAATGGTGGTCCAGAGTTTTGTAGATGGGGAGTACTAAACATTCAAAAGATTTAGTAGTTGAGTGGCCCATGTAGGGGAGACCCTCACCTGAGAGGAGCTTAGAGTACAAGCATTCCTATGCAGTATTCCTGTTGGTTCTACTGAAAAAGAAAAAAAGTCGTATACCAGTTGCATATATGTATATATATTTGAACACAGACACAGAGAAGCAGAGGAGAACCAAGGACTTTTTCTGACAGCAGTTTTCCTCCTTAAACCACCAGCTGGAACAGTCTCTATGCTCCCCAAATATTCTGAGCATTCTTTTTTTTTATAAATGTCAATATTTGTCACACTGGCATTTTCTAGTGCATCCCTGTTTTCTCAACTTTGATCCTGCATTTGATACATAGTAAGTGTACTCAATAAATGCCTGATAAGCGAATCAATGAATGAATGATGAGTCATATCTAAGAAAACACCTACTGTTTGACAACTTGGCAGAGACTTACCTGAAGGTTTATGATAAGTTGATATAACCAAGGTGACATAGGACAGCAATGGCAATAAGTATTT
Source organism: Rhynchonycteris naso (assembly GCA_037038555.1). Taxonomy (NCBI): domain Eukaryota; kingdom Metazoa; phylum Chordata; class Mammalia; order Chiroptera; family Emballonuridae; genus Rhynchonycteris; species Rhynchonycteris naso. The sequence goes on along the minus strand of CM072999.1, from coordinate 177,892,601 downwards.
GGCTATTATATCTACCAATCATGAGGACAAGCCAATAAGTGTAGAGACAATGTCTACTTTGCTCCCAATTGAATTTCCAGTGCCTTGCAAGAAGATTTATTGAATGGATGAATGAATGAATGAATGAATGAGTGAATGAACAACCAATGCAAAGTGACAGGATTGTATAGTTGTTGAGAGTATAGACTTGGGACTTATGTTGCTTGGGTTCAAATTCCAACTCTGTCCTTTACTAGCTTTGTGACTTTGAGTAAGTTATTTAAACATTTTCTGCATTGGTTTCCTCATCTATAAAATGAGGTTAGCAATAGTTTCAATTCCAGAGGGCTATTGTATCAGATGACTTAATGAATTTAAAATTAAAGCACTTAGATGCTTAGAGACTAGTAAGCCTTATATAAAATTTTACTGTTATTATGGAATCTTAGAGTTTCCTGAACATCAAGAAGAATTATTTTTCAAATATATATATAGCCAATGTGGCCATTGCTTTTTAAGTAAATTTTAAGTCTTACTCTCATTGTCTACAGAACTTTGAGATTTTAGAGCATAATGCTAAGCAAATGAATTTCTGCAACCTCAAATATTAAGAAAAATAAAATTACTACCAAAATTCCAGTGACTTTTATTTTAACCCTTTGAGTAGTATGAACGTTCATGTACATCCACGTGCCTCTTGACCATGCAGAGTACAATCGTACAAAATTTTTATTTTAAAAATGTTTAAGGTAACATTTAAAAAGGCAAATGTATGTTCTTCTTGTTTTCATAAGTTAGTTGTCAATCAAACATAATTTTAAGTTAATAAAACTGTAACTGGAACTAATTATTTTTTTAAAATAAACTCACTCCCAAGGGTCAGCGAGCATAAAAAAATCTTACTACTCAAAGGGTTAAGGGAATTGAGTAGATAAAACAATATTGAAGAACAGAGTTGCAAGTCTCACATTTCTCAATTTTAAAACTTTTTATAAAGCAACAGCAATCTAAACTGTGTGGTACTGGCATAAAGGCAGACATAGAGATCAATGGAATAGAGAGCCCAGGAATGAACCCTCATATATATGGTCAAGTGATTTTTGAGGTAAGTGCTATTCAATGGGAAATGAGTCTTTTGAACAAATAATGCTGGAAAAAAATGAAGTTGAACTCTTACCTTATACCATATACAAAAATTAACTCAAAATAAGTCAAAGAGCTAAAATTATAGAACTCTTAAAACAATATAGGTGAAATTTTTCATGACATTGAATTTCACAATGATATCTTGGATATAATACCAAAAGCATAGTCAACCAAAGTAAAAAAGAGATAAGTTGGACTACATCAAAATTAAAAATTTCTGTGCATCAAGAGAAACAATAAACAAATTTAAAAGGCAACCTACAGAATAGGGGAAAATATTTGTGAATCATATTCAGAATATATGAAGAATTCCTATAACCCAACAACAAAAATAAACAATCTGATTCAAAAACAGGTAAAGAACTAGAATATATATTTCTCCAATACATTTTTATGGCCAATAAATATATAAAAAGATGTTCAACACCACTAATTATTGAGGAAATGCAAATCAAAAACACCTTGAAATGTCACCTTACACACATTCAAGTGGCTACTATAAAACAAGCAAAAAAACCCCATAAAAATAATAAGTGTTGATAAGAATAGGAGAAATTGAAACCCTTTTGCACTGTTGGTGGGAATTCAAAATTGTATAGGCACTACAGAAAACAGTATGGTGATTCCTCAAAAAATTAGACAGAATTATCATATGATCCAGCAATTTCACTTCTGAGTATCTACTCAAAATAAATGAAAACAGAGTCTCAAAGAAAGAAGAGACATTTGTACACCTATGTACATAGCATTATTAACAATACTGAAAAGGTTGGAGCAAACCAAGTGCCCATTAGTTAGTGAATGTATAAACAAAATATGGTATATACATACAATGGAATATTACCCAGCCCTAAAAAGGAAAGACATTCTAACACATGCTGCAACGAAAATGAAACTGGAGGACATTATGCTAAGTGAAACAAACTAATAACAAAAAGATGAATACTGTGTAATCACTAATATGAAATACCTAGATTAGTAAATTCATGGACTCAGAAAGCAGAATGGTGGTTACCATGGGTTAGAGGGAGAAGGGAATGGGGAGTTGTTTAATGGGTACAGAGTTTTAATTTGGGAATATGAAAAAGTTCTAGACATTGATTGTATGATAATGTGAATGTACTTAACACTATTGAATTGTACACTTAACATGGTAAATTATATGTTATGTGCATTTCACCACAATTTAAAAAATTCATGTATATACACAAAATTTAAAAATACAGTTTAATTGATAGAAAGCAAGAGCAAGGATCAGGAGATTGGTTTTCTGTCTTAACTTTGGTTAGTGTGTATCTTGGCTTATTTACCTAAAAGATAAGTGAGAAACAGCACTTTTACCATTTTTTTAAAATCATAATATTATTGTTAATGACTATTGGCATAATTACATTGTTAAAACACTATACTATGAAACATTTTTCCCTGACAAATTTTAGGCAAAAACAGATGATGGAGAAGCTCTCCTGTCAGCTCATATTAACACCCTAACAGGAGAAAGGGCAAATCTGAAAAATACAATAATTTACTCAAAAGCAAAAACTAGTAAAAATAATAATGGTGAATGTGTGACACAGACTTCACTTGCTATTAAGAATGAATTTGGGTGGGTCTTAGAACCATATACTATGAATCAGAACTAATTTGAATTTGGATGATTTTCTCTTTCATATATTATATTTTATATTTAACTCTGATCTGATGGATATACGGACAAATAAGCAGTAACGTGTGAACAGTAAATTAAGCTAAAGCCGTCTTCTTCCTTTGGGGATTTAACGTGGGGACAGCATTAGAGAGGGATGATTTCTTCAGGTACTCGCCCATCAGAGACTGCTGTATACCTGAGTTATTAACATAGTATTAAAGAAGAAATTCATTCCTCTTATCCATGTGCTCTCCCTGAGCCTTGTTAGTTGGACTCCAGCATGCCCTCGTGTGATGGGCTTGTTGCTAGGTAACAGACACAGGAACCCTGGAAAGTCTCCTCAGGCTGCATGTATTTTCTACTGAAGCCCCAGCTTCTGCCATCTGGAAACTGTTTCCATTACTCATTGTCTCTGTTGCTCTTCCTCCCATTTGTTTTTGTTTACAGATTCCAATGTAACAAATGAGTTCATACATCTTCTGCCATTAACCAGCTGTGTAAAATGGAGACCCCCCACTTTAATGGTATGGGTTCACTTCAACAGGTACTTTGATAAAGAAAAGAGCATTTGACTACTGGTGTTTGTCTCCACTTTGTACAAAGAGAAGTGTAAGAAAAGCATAAAATCATATTGAAATGTTTCATAACAATAGAATGCTGTTTTAAAACACGTTTAACTGAGAAAATAAATGCATAAATAAAGTTGCTATTTCAAAACATAACTGTTTGGGAGCAAGAGGAGGAATTTGAAAATGAACTAGGCATTTGATGTTATTAAGAAACATTGTTGGCCCTGGCCAGAGATGGCTCAGTGGTAGAGCATCAGCCTGGCATGTGGATGTCCTGGGTTCGACTCCTGGCCAGGGCACACAGGAGAATCGCCCATCTGCTTCTCCACCCTTCCCCTTCTCCTTCCTCTCTATCTCTCTTTTCCCCTCCTGCAGTCAAGGCTCCACTGGAGTAAGTTGGTCCTGGCACTGATGATGGCACCATGGCCTCACTTCAGGTACTAAAATGTCTCCGGTTGCAACTAAGCAATGGTCCTAGATGGGCACAGCATCGTCCCCTAATGGGCTTGCTGGGTGGATCCTGGTTGGGCACACACATGAGTCTGTCTCTCTGCCTCTCTGCTTCTTACTTAAGAAAAAAAAATAGAGGATGGCACCATAAGGCACCACCAAAAAACATTGTTAGTATGCTAGAGGTGGAGAGCCCATACCTTGTAGTTATGTATGAGAATGTTCTCATTTCTTGCAGATCATACCAAAGGCACAAAATGCCATAATATCTGTAAATTACTTTATAATAGCTCAGAAAAAAAATAGATTAAGCAAGTATGACAAAATATTAATAATTATTATAGCTGGATGGTGTGATATATGGATGTTCACTGTCTTATTCTTCATAATTTTTATATGACTAAATTCTCATAATAAAAAATAATTTAGAATAATAAAATAAAAACACAACTATCATCTTAGAAAGAAGGTCCTGTGGCATGGAAGGCCCATGTTTCCTGCTCCTGGTAATAATGAGAAGAATTTTAAATGAGGAGATGATGGAGTAACAATCTTGAAGGAATGAGATGGGGGCGGCAGGGAGAGAAAAAGTGCGATACTGAGCATTGTATGAAGTAAACTAGTCATTTAAAAAGTCTCGGTGTTGAGAGACCATGGTGACTTGTGGTGTTCAATTTAAAGTTGTTATGTTTTTCAGATATGATTCTGTCCTTTTTGAGACACAATTATCTATTAAATTGTGCTTATAGGTATTCAAAATGGCTTATGAAAGTGGAAAATGAGTCAGGCGTCAACTTCCATGTGTGGGAGAATTGAGGTATAGGATGGCAGGACAATCCATAAATATACTCATTTCCATGGAAACCAGAGTCAGAGGTGATCATGAAATTCAAGTTCCTTGGACAATCATGGAAACCTCTGGAAAGAATTGAACTTCTACGGGCAATAAAACTGGACTTGAAGCGATCTCATCTTGATCTCAAGAGCTCAACTTACATTGGGGTAGTACATTTTAATCTTAGCTCAGGTCTAAGAAGATTGAAATAAAGTGTTATATTATCCTATTTGTAACAATGGGTACACATTAATTTATCAGTTAATAAGACCATAAAATAAGTAGGATTCATTTACTATGACAGTCATTCAACACATATTTATAGAATATATACTGTGTTTGAAGTACTTTTTATGATCTGAAGACTAATATACTGGCAGTGGGTTTTATTTTGGCATGATTGTAAAAAAAGAATAGATGGGGGCAGCATCTATGATATCAAGATATCACCTGAAGATAGCGCCAAAAGGCTTTGCTGATGGATTAGATATGAGAGTCAAGAGGAAAAGACAATGACATCACAGTTTTTTTGTCCTGAGTAACAGGAAGGATTGAGTTGTCATTAACTGATATGGAGGAGACTTTGGGAGGGACAGGTTTGAGAGGAATAATAAAAGATCAGGTTCTGGATATGTTAAATGTGAGGTACTATTGGGCATCTAGTGGAGATGTTTGGAAGGCAGATGAATACGTAAGTCAGGATTTTACAGGAAAAGTCTGGAGTAAAGATATAAGTTTGGTGTGTGTGTGTGTGTGTGTGTGTGTGTGTGTGTGTGTGTGTGTGTTGTGATTATAGTTGTTTAAGGGTAACTGGGATTTGCTTTAATTAGGGATGAAAAGATACATAGAGATGGAAGTGGCTGTCATGAAGGAAGAACTTTATGATACTCACATTTCCCTAGAAACAAGAGGTCTGGCATGTTGGGCCACACACATAAGTGCCAAAGTGAGATGGGCAAGCAGACAGAAAGAAAAGGAAATTGTGGGCAAGAACCTTTGCTGTGGTTTCCGTAGGAAGGACTGGGCAAGGCCAGGTAAACAGGCTAGTTGAAGGGCTGGCTAATTGAAATAATTTCAACAAACTGTGGGACTTAAGGGTTGTATATATTTATCCAGCACCAGGCAGATTAGGGATGATGGGAACAGGTGCACAGTGGCTTTGAAGTGGTTGGTTTGCATTTGAAAGGCAAGCTCATAGGCAGGCAAGTTGTTTAATGTCTCTAGGAACTGTCTAGTCCTGGCAAGGGCCGTCCCTCCAGGGTCAGCAACACCCCAAATGTCAGTCTGCAGAAAATAAAATACATAGTTATTGTAACAGTATTCAAAGTCATGAGCATAGATAAGATCACAAAGGGTTAGAGCACTGGGCACTTTAAGCAACAAGTGAGCAAGATAGAAAGGATTCAGCAACGAAAACTTATGGAAGTGGGGGGGGGGCAGAGAATTTGAAGGGAAACCAGCGGAATGTTTTATGCAAAAAAGTAAGTGAATAGTTTCTATGAGGAGAGAGACTGTGTCAGATACTACCAACAGGCCAACTCAACAACATTTGTGACACTGGCGACCTTTGTAAGACTAATTTTTGGTGTAGTGCTGGGGAACCAAACCTCAAGGGAATACGATTTAAGAGAGAATAGGAAGGAGGAAGCGGGACAAAGTAGCAGTCACACCTTTGAGGAGTGTTGCTGTAAAGAGAACATGGAAACGAAGATGAACCTGGAGTGGTGTGAATATGTAACTCAGATGAACCAGTTGGGTTTTTCTCTGTACACCAGGACTGCCAGTTTGCTTGACTTTGCCCAGTAAAGAATTCAAGAAAAATGTGAGTTAGAGCAATAGCAAGTGTTATGTAGGTAGAGAAAAAGAGGCCAGGATGTGGAATCCCAGAGACAGGGTCACGGAGTGGCCCTGGGCGAGCTGCTGCTGACTGCTGCTCTCCTGGTTGCAAGTCTCACAGGGAAAAAAGTGAAAATACATGTACAAGTGGACACTGGCAAATGCAAGGGAGCTGCTCTCTGCAGTCAGTCAGTTTTGGGATTTATTTGGTTCCAAGGGTGGGAGTGGTTCCTGAACTTTTGACACCAAACTGTGTCTCTACCTTCTGGTTAGGAGGGAGTCTTGTTTCTAACATTGTCTATACTGGAAATGTCATGTCATTCCCCCCCTCCCCCAGCTCCCGTTCTACTTGTGGTGTTGATTTTCATGATAATGAAGGTATAATGAGCTTTGGGGAAATTTTTGGTCAAATTTCCCTCCATCTTGAATTGGTCTGGTTTTAGCCAGTTCTTATTTTTGACTTCTGTGATCACCATAGGAAAGTCATGTCATAAACTGTTTCCCTTAGATCATGCGTGGAGGCGGGGTATCTGGTGAGAGGACCGGGCAGCTCATTGGCCTGTGATGTTTGTTTCTACTTCCTCATTCCACTTGTTGGGAGATTTTCCTAACTTCTTTCTATCCAACCTCAAATAGCAATTTTTTTTTTTTTTAAGATTGAGGGAAAACTGTTTGTGTGCGATCAAAGAAACAGGAGAAGAAAAAACCTAGAGAGATAGCTATGGGAAGACAAGAAAGGCCCAAGAGGAAGTTCCAGTCTTAGACAGGATCATGGCTATTCAGTGGAAGTAAGGGGGAAGGAGAAGTGTGTGAACACAGACGTGAAGTTGTGGTGGGGCGGGTGGACGTGTTCCCACTGGCTCTGTTTTCTCAGTGCAGTGATGATCAGCATGAAGCCTGATCTTTTAGCTAATGCTGATTTGATGTGCTTAGTGAATGGGAGACAACTTCTGATTCATATAAAGTAAAAGAGATACACCATCTCCTTTTTAATTTTGGCATGGCGTGGTAAAAGAAGGAAACTGAAAGAAAGAAATGTAAATCTATTATTACAGAAACATAAACTGGAAGAGTACGATCCTGATTAAATGGCTTATTCCATCTTGAGAACAACTGCCTGTGGAAAGAGAAATAACTAAATGTGATAACAGTAAACATTTTAATGCTTCATCCAATAAGCAAAACATTAATTACTTCCCAGAGAATTCTACAGGTAAAAGAGGGAGGTGGGGAAAACCGTATATTCAGCGTTTGACTACATAAAGGCTTAATAGTATCCAAGGAAGTTCCTTAAGAAAGTGGTTTAGGAAGAGGGTGTGTGCTCGTGCACATCCATCACCCTCTACACTGAACACTCTTACCCCCTCCAATCCCTATCAGATCACCATCTTGGGAATTCCATTCCTGGGGCTGGGATGTCCTTAAGCAGTTTGTTCTTTCAACCTTGCAGTTGTTATGTGCCAGTCACAATGACATATCCCCTCTCTTCTTATAAATAAAGGCAGTTTACTCATTAGCTGTCAAGCAGTGCTGGAGGAACACGCTTGTTGTTGTTGTTTTTTCACGTTTATGTGCAAAGTGGGTGGGGCAGACCTCCCAGACATAATAGGATTCTGAGCCTGATGGGAAGTCATAATGTGTTCTCACTGCAGTAAAGGTCATCTCCAAGATTTGCAGGGCTCAGGGGAGGCCGAAAGCGGGCTCTGGGCACCGTGAACTGCAGCACTGCTGGTGGGCTCTCCCAGAGATGATCTGAGAGGCCAGGCCTCATCGGCACAGGCTGCAGCTCACCCAAAACTCACCCAACCCAGCACAGGGTCCACAGGCAGTAACACAGGCAACGGCTTTCCTCATTTAATGAATATCTCCAACACTTCCAATAATTTGGATGCTTTTTATATGCCCTGTGAGCATTTATCATCACCTCCCTTGGGTGAACACATGCATCCAAATTCTAGTTGACTCACTTGGATCTTAAACGTCATTTAACTTTTAATTAACCATTGACTGCCCAGGAGGCAGCCATTTTCAATCCAAACTTTCTCAGCTGGGCCATGCTTATCTTTTATAGGGACCAATTATAATCCTATCATCAGTAAAGGTCTAGCAGAGAGAGGGTTTTATTGTAGAGAAAGCCCCTTTGCAATTTTTATGCTCTTCACAACTCTTTTTTTCAGGCCTCCTTCTCAATTAAATACATCCTAGTGAAGAAGAAGAACACTCCCGTATCCAGAGTTCTCTAAGATCCCGATTTAAACTGGGCAGAGTTTCCTGTAGCTTTTCTTACTATGGAAACAGAGTCCGCACTCTATAAACAGTGTTCAGGGACAGGAGTTAATGTTTACCATAGGGACAGCCAGCACTGCTTCCCAATTCTCCTTTTGTTCTGGTCCGGATTACAGATTAATCTTTATTCAGGCACAGAAACTTGATTTATGCCACTAATCAGTATGTGCTTTGTGTTGCTGCCAGTGTGGGCTGCTCAGAATACATGATGTGCACATTGTAAAGTGATGCCCATAAAGGGTTGATGATGGAAGCTCAGAAGAAGGAGGCAGCGATGTGAATCGAATCCATACAATGTGGCCTGGCCCCTATAAGCGAAGCCCAGTGCGGTGCTTAGCACATCTCAGTGTAAACCAGATTATGCAGCACGGCATCTACGTCCACTTCTTGATTTCACTAAGAACACACAGACCCTCTTTCATGTTGTGTTTAGTCTTGCTTACAGGACCCCTTGCTTACATACTAGGAACCCTTATCTCACAAATAAAAAAAAAATGCTCCATTATCTGTCTGCCTTATGGGAAAATGAAGGACCCTAAGCATTAAGAGGTAAACTTCCAATACTACATAAGTAAACTATGACTCCACACAGTAGGGCATAGTGTCTTTTTCCTAGCATTTTCACAGAAAAACTGCATCATTTTCACATGAGAAGCAAGAAGGTCAACTGCATGGCCAGCAGAGCCCAACCACTTGGCATTAGGCTCTTTGCTCGGTCTCTTTCTAGTTCACTTGCTCTCACTAATCAAGATCTCACAGAAATAGGTAGAGTTAAAGTTTCAGTTTTACTAATCACTTCATTGGGCTGCTTTTCAGAAAGCATTTGTGATAGCCCTTGAAATGGAGCACGATTAGTGGAAATTCACAAGAAACATTAATGAAGTTGAAATGCCTTTGCGTCAATCCTGGAACTATGAGACGCCCATGGAACTGTCTTTTAGTGTGGACAGCAAGATAATAGAGCTGTTCACAATGACTATGGGCCCCAGTAAGTTCATGTAGGAAGAGTGATGGTTGCTGTGATTACCCTACAATTTGCCTGATTGTTAAATTCCTCTGGGAGCCATTTTTAAGATTTGTATCAATATTTGTTTTCCCCAGAAAATGGGGGACACCAAAAACCTGGTTGTCATTTTACATTATACACAGTGACAGGGACCATCCTACTTTCTCTAAAGATCTGAATCATAATATTAAATAGCACAAGAAAATAAAAGCATGGCACCCCATCAGGACTGTCAGCTCAGATAGAAAACTTGATTAGCAGTAAATCTGGCCTCTGAGACTTTCGCAAGTGAGATGACTTGCCAAAGGCATGGCTCATGAGATAACATTGTTTTCATTCAATTTTAGAAGTATGTCTTGCTCGATATGGAGCATTAATTGTTTTCTCACGAATCTGCAGTGTGAATATAGTTTTTTAGTATGTTCCTTTGGAACAATCATTTCATGTACCTGAATTTATCTATCACAGTTTACTATTTTATAAAGTGCTTAAACATTAAGAGGCATTGTGCCACATTTCCAAATTATCTACACTAGCAAAAACCATATAGGGCATACTTAGGTTAATTACTGCTAGTAATATTTTGGAAGTCTTGACATATTTTCAGGTTTAGTAAAAAAAACTCAGCATTGCTAATAGTATTATATCAATAACTAATTCCTGTAGATGAATGCATATGCCTATATGAAACTCAGCTGTCAAGATAGATGGTTTGGGTCAAAAGGGACGCTATTTAGAAAAGTAGGAATTTTAAATAAGTACTGAATCATTTTTGCACCTGAGGTGTATGCACTGGGGCCAACTAAGCCATCCTCAGCATTGGAGGCCACACAAGAACCAATCAAGCCACTGACTGTAGGAGGGGAAGAGGGAGAGGAGGGGAAAGGGGAAGAGGGGAAGAAGCAGATGGCCGCCTCTCCTGTGTGCCCTGACCAAGAATTGCACTCTGAACGCCCATACACTAGGCTGCTGCTCTACTCACTGAGCCATGGGCAGGGACATTTTGCCCATTTTCTAACTGGACTACTTGCTTATTTTACTGAAAAAGTTATATATGTTCTTCATGGGTTCTACATACAAGTCCTTTGCCAGATAGTGGTTTGCAAATGTTTTTCTCAAATTTGTAGCTTATCTTTTTATCCTCTCTACAAGGTTTTTCACAGCACAGTTTTTTATTTTGATGTTTTACTCACCATTGCATCTAAAGAGCTGGCATGGCAGTGGGCACATGGAACACCACTGGGAAATATCTGATGAATAGAAGAAGAAAGAGAAAAAAGAAGGGAGAATAAAAGAAGTGCAATTAGGGAGGGAGGAGAGGAGAAAGCAGGGAGGAATAAAGGAAAATGGAGCATCTCATCCTAGAAACAGAGCCCAAGGAATCTCAACATCACCCAAACGCCATACAAAGCACCTTGTTTATACTGCAAAGAGTGGTTCCCCACATCTGCACATCCACTGCAGACACACTCCCCACCCGAGGCCACAGGCCTACAAACGTTTGTCTCTCTCACCAAATGAATTGCAGAGATTCAAAAGCTAGAATTGCACTTCTGGTAGTTCCAAACACTTTCATTACATCACTCTTGGTTGAGACAGAAAGTACAAGACATGTATGTACCCCTTTACAGCAAATCTGGTGTCTCTGAGACTCTGGGAAGATAGAAGATGAATAGATACAATGTGACTTCTCACCTGGAGAGCCATCTGAGGCCCAAGGAAAGGCCTCATTAGACAATGTCAGGCAGCACAGAGACAGACTGATTTAATGTACAGGGTAAAAATGTGGGAAACCCTCAGACAGGAGCCTTCCCACAAGTTGTTTTGAATTAGAAGATTAAAAATACATATTCTGGCCTGACCAGACGGTGGCGCAGTGGATAGAGCGTCGGACTGGGGTGCTGAAGACCCAGCTTTGAGACCCCAAGGTCGCCAGCTGGAGCGCAGGTCCATCTGGTTGAGCAAAAGCTCGCCAGCTTGGACCCAAGGTCGCTGGCTCCAGCAAGGGGGTTGCTCGGCCTGCTGAGGGCCCGCAGTCAAGGCACGTGTGAGAAAGCAATCAATGAACAACTATGGTGTCACAATGGCAACGAAAAACTAATGATTAATGCTTTAATGCTTCTCATCTCTCTCCATTCCTGTCTGTCTGTCCCTATCTATCCCTCTCTCTGGCTCTCTGTCCCTGTAATATATATATATATATATATATATATATATATATATATATATATATATATATATATATATATATATATATTCTGAGGGAAGTAATTTTATATTACCTGCTTAAATAAATATGCTGCTACACTTTGACACTGGGATGGGTAGCCCACTTTCTAGGAAGACCTGCACTCAGCCACAGGTCTGCGGTCTGCATGTATAACGAGAAGGTCCGAGGGACCAGAGCTTCTACTTGGTCTTGATCAGTTTGTAGAACTCAGGGTTAAAAAATTGAATTCATTTTCTGGCCTAAAAAATATTGAAATGCAATTTTTAACAGAACCTGAGAGCTCTTCCCTCCTTATCCCTCTCCATTGCCCTCTGTGTTTCCACATTTAGCACTGTCCCTGGTCCCTTCTCGAAAACCAGAAAGAAGTTATTACAGGCGGGCTTATACGATTCACAAAACAGGAGAGCTGCTGGGAAAAGGCAGGTTGATTTGAAGGTCCGAGAGCCTTACAAGGTGCTGCTTAAGACGTGGGAGAATTTGAAGCCAAAAAAACTGAGAGCGATGCTGAAGAGATCAGAGACAGCAGGCCAGAGTCAGCAGGCTGGAGGACCACGGGCTCCTTGGCAGCTTTGCCTGTTTTGCTTTGTTAAGGCTTTTTAAAGAGTGGTTTTAGATTCACAGCAAAATTGACCAGAAGATTTTCCACATACTCTCTGCCCTCATGTGCACAGCCTTCCCCATTATCAACATTTTCACCAGAGTGGTACATTTGTCACAATAAAGGAACCTACATTGCCACATCCTCATCACACAGAGGTCGTAGTTTACATTAGAGTTCCCTGTTGGTGTTACACAGTCTGTGGGTTTGGACAAGTGTGTATTGACATGTATGCATCATTATAGTATCATACATATTTACACTGCCCTAAAAATTCTGCCTATTCACTCCTCATTCCTGACCTTGCTTGTTTTTTTTAAATCAAAACTGGTGTCTAAAAGTTTATATAATTAATCACACAATGAAACAAAGTAAGTTTTATTTGTTTTTTTCTCCTATTGAAATATGTCTCCGAAGATTTATTTTCTTAAAGGTTGAAACATGAAGCAATATAATGCTAAACAACTCACTCTTTTCTATACTGTTTTCTGATAAAATGTATATTTGGGAAGGGAAGGCATGGCCAGAAGCTCTGGTTACTGCCTTTTCCACGTGGAATTAGGGGAGACACACCTTTGTTTCCATCATCTTACTGGGAACACTGCACTTGCTCGCTACTACAGCTGAAGCCCAAAGTGGAGTTCATCGTGTTGCTTAGTTTATGTTATAAAACTGGAATAGTAAGCTTTTGCAGGCCCTGGCCAGTGGGTTCAGCAGTAAAGCATTGGCACAGCGTGCGGACGTCCTGAGTTCAATTCTCGGTCATGGCACTCAAGAGAAGTGCCCACTGCTTCTACACTTCTCCCCTTCTCCCTTCTCTCTCTCTGTTTCTCTCTATCCCCCGCCCCTGCAGCCATGGCTCAGTTGGAGCAAGTTCACCCTTGGCACTGAGGATGACTCCATGGCCTCCACCTCAGGTGCTAAAATAGCTCAGTTTCTGAGCATTGGAGCAACAGCCTCAGATGGGCAGAGCATCGCCCAGTAGGGGGTTTGCCAGGTGGATCCTGGTGGGTGCGCATGTGGGAGTTTGTCTCTACCTCCATGCCTTCTCACTTAAGAAAAAAAAAGTTTTTTTGGCCAATTGTGTCTTAAAATTAAAATTAGTCTATAATATTATGAATTTTTTCCCTCATGTTTTATCTTTGATTGAATTTGTGATTAACAAATAGGAGCCACTAGAAGCAAGACTAAAATCGTGGTTTTACACTCATTTGGTGAGTGATTTATTTATTGAGAACATTAATTAAAGATTATTAATTATATTATAAACTAATAATCAAATGAGATTCATTCCTAAAGCCTTGAAGTACAAAGATGTTCAATATAATAAAAACTGTTAGAACTGTTTACCATATTAGTCAAAAGAGAAAAATAATTCTTAAATAGATGATAAAAAGTCATCTTCTAAATTCTTTATCTTTTCTGAAGTAACATTGTTACATGTACACATGTGTAACTTAAAAACAGAAAGTATAACAGTGAAAGAAAGAAAAGACCCATAATCTCTCAAATTATAGTTAGAGTCAGTTTATGTTTCACTTAACACAAATTTCATTTAACAAAGGTAATTAGACAAGAATGAAATAAAAGAGAGAAATGGTGGCGTGAGAGATATTCCCAATCTCTCCCCTTAAAATTTCAACAAATTCTAAAACTATACACAGAGAAAAAAAACGAGTGAACCTGAAACATACACACACCGGATACACAAAGGTATGATTGCGCAGGAAAGCAGCAGAAGATAGAATCTGCTCACGGAAGAAAAAAGCTGGAAGGCAGAGTTTTTCTCTTTCCTGACTGATCTGAGGGAAGGAGGCATTCTTAGCGCGGGCTTTGTCTCAGAACCGGGAAAAAAGGAGAGACTAAGGGGTAGGGTAGGAGCTGTAAAAAGGCTGCAACCAAGACTGGAAGCAGAGCTGGTTCCTAGAGTCTGCTGCACCCATTCGTGATTGCAGGCACTGGGCGCACACAAAGCCTGTGGTGCACTTCCAAGAACTGTGCATGAGTAGCCTGTGGAGATTGACCCACTGGGCATTGAGATGTGCTCATCTGCCCACGCGACCCACAGAACTTAGCCTGTGTGGTGTGGAGGTGCATTTGATCTGCGATCTGCACCCCACCTTCTCAGGAAGCTCTAACATCAGCTTGCTGTGCATAGTCCCTGCCCTACCCAGGACTGTGCTTTGAATGGTATTGGAGGAGGGACCAGGCTGTGTTACCCCAGCCTCCCCGTTCCTGCATTGCTTCATTTGCTGTGAGAACAGTGGTGGTGATGGACCCCCTCAGTTGAGTCTCCAGGCTGCTCTCTTCTGTGAGAGGCAAGGATGCCTGGGTGCTTGATCCCCTGCTCTATTTGGACATGGGGAGGGGTACCAGAGGGCTGAGAGAAGGTTATTGCTAGAGCCATAAAACTGCGAAGTCCTAAGAACAAGCTCATCCTACCAATGTGACTGCAGCCATGCTTGTATTTTTATCACAATGATAATTCAGCAGAACTCTGCCCAAGAATATTGCAGAGGCAAATTTTCTAGTATGGTGTTTCATGCCAGAAAAAGGAATGAGTTACCTCTCAAAACTAAAACAACAACAACAAAAAAACCCAAACGTTTTTACCTATTTTTTTTTTCTCACTGTTTCTTCTTTCCTTTTTCTTTTTTCTCTTTTTCCCATTTGAACTTCATTATACTTAGTTGTTATATTTTTTATTCTTGGTTTTTGCAAGGGTTTCATTTTTGACATTTTTTCTTCTCTATTTTTGCTCTCTTCCTTTTTTCCCTTTTGCTCTCTTTTTTCCCCTCAGTTTCTGTTTCTTGTTATCTGTAGTTTTTGTTCTACTTATAATTATTTATAGAATTTTCATTTTTTACTGTATATTTTCAATTTTTTTATTTTCAGTTATCTCTTATTACTGTTATTAATAATACCATTCTCAAATGACATCAAGAAAAAAGAAATCAAATCTGAATATACGAAAGAGATATAACTCTGATAGATATAAAATATCTCCAGAAAAGGAAAATCTCAATTACATGAAAGCCTTTGAGCTAAATGAGAGAGTATTCAAAATTTAAGTTCTAAAAATATTCAATATGATACAAGAAAACACTGAAAGTCAATTTAGTGAGCTCAAGAAACAACCTAATGAACAAAAAGAGTACTTCACTAAGGAAATTGAGACTATAAGAAAAATCCAAACAGAGATGAAGAACTCAATACATGAACTTAAAAATAAGGTAACAAGCTTAGCTAATAGAACAGGCCAGATAGAGGAAAGAATTAGTGACAATGAAGACAGGCAGCTAGCGATACTACAGAAAGAAGAAGAAAGAGACTCACAAATATTTTTTAAAAATAAGAAAGCCTTACAAGAATTGTCTGACTTCATCAGAAGGAATAATATAAGAATAATGGGTATACTAGAAGAAGAAGAGATAAATAAAGGAATGAAGAACATATTGAAATAAATGATCAATGAGAACTTCTCAAGCCTGTGGAAAGAGTTAGAGCCTTGAATCCAAGAAGCAAACAGAACAAGTAACCTCAACCCAAATAGACCTACTCCAAGGCACATCGAAATAAAATTATCACAAATCAATGACAAAGAAAGAATCCTCAAAGCAGTCAGAAAGATAAAGAATATAACATACAAAGAAGGGCCCATTAGGCTATCATCAGATTTCTTAGGAGAAACTCAACAAGTCAGAAGAGAGTGGACCTCAACATTTAAAGTACTGAAAAAAAGAAACTATCAGCCAAGAATACCATATCCATCAAAGCTATCCTTCAAATATGAAGGGGAAATGAAAACATTTTCAGAAATTGAGAAGTTGAGAGAATTTATCACCAGAAAATCCCTGCTACAGGAAATACTAAAGGAAGTTATCCGACCAGACACAGAGAAAAAAACAAAACAAAACTACAAGTAAAACATCCAACAAGACCACAATAAAAATAAAGATAATCTGTGACAACAATAACATAAAAGGGAAGAGGATGAAGATCAGCAGTAGTAGAAGAAGGAATGCAGAATCACTCATGAGATAATGGATTCTAATAAATATGATAGTATTTCTTTTAATAACTTAATGGTAACCACCCCTGAAAATGCCACTATTAAAACACATAACTTAAAAAAAGACAAAACAGAGGATAGAAGTATGGAATTCCACCAAACAAAAACAAATAACAGAATAACAAATCAAAACAAAAAGAACCAAACAACACACAGAGATATCAGAAAAGAATATACAAATTGGCAATAGAAAATTCTCAAGTGTCAATAATTACACTAAATATAAATGGATTAAACTCACCAATAAAGAGGCATAGAATAGCAGATTGGATCAAGAAGCAAAACCCAACTGTATGCTGCCTTCAAGAAACAAATCTAAGCTATAAGAATAAAAATAGATTCAAAGTGAAAGGTTGGAAAACGATTCTCCAAGCAAATAATATCCAAAGAAAAAAGGTGTAGCCATACTCATATCTGACAATGCTGACTATAAGACAACAAAGTAACCAGAGACAAAGATGGTCATTTCATAATGATAAAGGGAATATCGTATCAAGTAGACATAACACTTCTTAAAATATATGCACCAAAGCAGGAAGCACAAAAATATATAAGACATCTACAAACTGATCTAAAAATACAAACTGAAAATAATATAATTATAATTGGAGATCTCAATACACCACTTATGGCTTTAGATCCTTCATCCAAACCAAAAACCAATGAAGAAATATAGGCCTTAAATGAAACACTAGACAAATGAACATAATAGACATCTACAGGACATTTCATCCCAAAACATCAGAGTATACATTTTTCTCCAGTGGACATGGAACATTCTAAAGAATAGACCATATGCTGGGCTACAAAACTAGCATCAAAAAATTCAGAAAGATTGAAATTATACCATGCATATTATCTGACCATAAAGTTTTGAAACTAGAATTCAACTGCAAGAAAGAAATAAACCAACCCACAAAAATGTGGAAATTAAACAACATACTTCTAAAAAGTGATTGGGTCAAAGAAGAAACAAAAGAAGAGATAAAAAGATATATACAGACAAACAAAAATGACAACATGACATATCAGGATCTCTGGGATGTAGCGAAACCTGTAATAAGAGGAAAGTTCATATCATTACAGGCTTAAATGAAAAAACAAGAGAGAGCGCAAGTAAACAACTTAACATTAGATCTTGAGAAACTAGAAAAAGAAAAACAAAGGTAGCCCAAAACCAGCAAAAGAAAGAAAATAATAAAAATTAGAGCAGAAATAACTGAAATAAAGAACGGAAAAAGTATAGAAAAAAATCGACACAGCAAAGAGGTGGTTCTTTGAAGAGATCAACAAAATTGACAAACATTTGGCAAGACTCACCAAAGAAAAAAGAGAAAGGCTTCATATAAACAAAATCCAAAATGAAAGAGGAGAAATTACCACAGCTATCATAGATCAGGGGTCCCCAAACTTTTTACACAGGGGGGCAGTTCACTGTCCCTCAGACTGTTGGAGGGCCGATTATAAAAAAAACTATGAACAAATCCCTATGCACACTGCACATATGCACATGCGTCATATGACACGCTTCCGGAGTCGTGACACATGCGTCCCGTGTCACCAGAAGTAGTACTGTACATGAGCGACGCCACACTTTGGTCCTCTCACTGACCACCAATGAAAGAGGTGCCCCTTCCAAAAGTGCAGTGGGGCCGGATAAATGGCCTCAGGGGGCCACATGCGGCCCGCTGGCTGCAGTTTGGGGACCCCTGTCAAAGATATACAAATGATTATTGTAGAATACTATGAAAAACTATATGCCACCAAATTCAATAATCTAGAAGAAATGGATAAGTTCCTAGAAAAATACAATCTTTCTAGACTGAGTCATGAAGAAGTGAAAAGTCTAAGTAGACCCATAAGCATGGAGGAAATAGAAACAACTATCAAAAACTTACCCAAAATATTCTCACTTTTATGTCCCACCCAAGAGAGTGGTGGTTTTGGGATGGGGGGAGGGAGGGAAGAGTGGGATAGGGAGGAGGGGAGGGACACAGGGAAAACCAGATTGAAGGTGACAGAGGACAATTTGACTTTTGGTGATGGGTATGCAACACAATTGAATGATAAGATAACCTGGAGATGTTTTCATTGTACATATGTACCCTGATTTATTGGTGTCACCCCATTAGAATTAATAATAATAAAAAAAAAAAATATATATATATATATATATATATATATATATATATATATATATAAAAAACTGAAAAACTTACCCAAAATAAAAGTTCGAAGCCATACAGCTATACTAGTGAGTTCTACCAAACATTCAAAGATTTGGTTCTTATCCTTCTCAAAGTCTTTCAAAAAATTGAAGAAGAAGCAATACTTCCAAACACATAATATGAGGCCAGCATAACCCTCATACCAAAACCTGGCAAGAACAACACAAAAAAAGAAAACTACAGACCAATATCTTTAATGAATACATGTGCAAAAATCTTTAACAAAATACTAGCAAATCAAATACAACAACACATTAAAAAAATAATTCATCATGATCAAGTGGGATTCATACCAGAAACACAAAGATGTTTCAACATACATAAAACGATTAATGTAATACACCATATCAACAAAACAAAGAACAAAAACCATATAATTCTATTTGACAAAATACCACATTCTTTTATGTTTACAACACTCAACAAAATGGGTATAGAAGGAAAATATCTCACCATAATAAAGACCATTTAAGACAATCCATCAGCTAACATCATACTAAATGGTAAAAAACTGACATCTTTTCCTCTAAAATCAGGAACAAGACATATCTGCCCACTCTCTCCATTTCTACTCTACATAGTGCTGGAAGTTCTAGCCAGATAAATCAGAGAAGAGAAAGAAATAAAAGGCATTTATATTGGGAAAGAAGAAGTAAAGATTTCACATTTTGCAGATGACATGATCCTGTATATAGAAAACCCCAAAGACTCTACAGAAGCCTGTTAGAAACAATAAACCAACACAGTAAGGAAGCAGGATACAAAATTAATATATGGAAGTCTATTGCTTTCTTATATGCCAACAATAAAATTTCAGAAAATAAACTAAAAAAATCCTTTTTACAGGACCTTTATACTGAAAACTACAAAACATTATTAAAGAAAACTGAAAAAGACACAATGAAATGAAAAAATATTCCTTGTTCTTGGATAGGAAGAATAAATATAGGTAAAATGGCCATATTCCCAAAAGTAATATACAAATTTAATTCAATTCCCATCAAAATTCCAATGTCATTTTTTAAAGAAATGAAACAAAAAATCATCAGGTTTGTATGCAACCATAAAAAGAAACCCGAATAAGCAAAGTAATCCTAAGGGGGAAAAAAATGAAGCTGAAAGGCATTACAATACCTGACTTCAAATTATACTACAGAACCACAATAATCAAAACAGCATGGTTTTGGTAGAAAAATAGACACATAGACCAATGGAACAAAATAGAGAACCCAGAAATAAAACCACATATATATGGTCAAATCATCTTTGATAAAGGAGCCAAAAAACACACAGTGGAGAAAAGAAAGTCTCTTCAATAAATGGTGCTGAGAAAATTGGAAAGCCACATGCAAAAGAATAAAACTTGACTATAGTTTGCCTCCTTGCACAAAAAATAAATTCAAAATGGATCAAAGACCTAAATATAAGATCTGAAACAATAAATTACATAGAAGAAAACAAAGGTCCTAAACTCATGAACCTTGGAAGTAGATAACAGTTATGAATTTGACTCCTAAGGCAAGGGAAGTAAAGGCAACAATAAATGAATGGGACTACATCAGATTAAGAAGCTTCTTCACAACAAAAGAAACTGACAATGAAACAGACAGCCAACTAAATGGGAGATGATATTTTCAAACAACAGCTCAAATAAGGGGTTTATATCCAAAATATATACAGAACTCACAAAACTCAGCAACAAACAAGCAAAAAATTCAGTTAAAAAATGGGAAGAGGACATGAACAGATACTTCTTCCAAGAAGAAATATGAATGGTCAATAGATACTATACTTACCCATGTATAAGATGCACTTTTTAAAAAAAATTTGGGGTCTAAAAACTGGGTGTGTCTTATAAAGTGGTTGCAATTTTTTTACTTACATTTCTGCTTTTTTGTGCTTGTTTTTACACTCATTGTTGAAGACAGTGATTCATCGTCAGACACGGATGAGGACAAGCTAATGGATGGGAGTTCTGACAGTGATGAGGAGTTGTATGAATTTTATGATAAATAAAACTTGAGTTCAATAACTGTATGTAATACATTTTTTTTCAAATTTTGAGACCCAAAGTTAAGGTATGTCTTATACATGGGAAAATATGGTGTATGAAAAGATGCTCATCTCACTAGCTATTAGAGAAATGTAAATCAAAACTACAATGAGATACCAACTCACACCTGTTAGATTAGCTATTATCAACAAGACAGATCATAACAAGTGTTGGAGAGGCTGAGGAGAAAAAGGAACCCTCATTCATTGTTGGTGGGAATGTAAAGTAGTAAAACCATTATAAAAGAAAGTATGGTGGTTCCTCAAAAAATTAAAAATAGAACTACCATATGACCCAGCAATCCCTCTACCACAGGGTTCGGGAATCTTTTTGGCTGAGAGAGCCATGAACACCACATATTTTAAAATGTAATTCCATGAGAGCCATACAATATGTTTAACACTAAATACAAGTAAATGTGTGCATTTTATGTAGGACCAACACTTTTAAAGTACAATAAGTCTCTGAATTCTTTTTAATAACGTTGTTATGCTGTTGCTAACCAATGATGAATAAAGTACTTCTTACCATTAATGCAACTTCTGGTGCTGCATAGTTTTGCTGATGGCTTTGTAGTCTGGTTGATACGTGGTGAGGTTAAGCTTCATGCAGGCGTTGAGACTTCCATCCGTTAAACGTGACCATAGGTTGGTCTTAACGATCTTTAGATGTGAGAAAGACTGCTCACATGCATACATAGAGCCAAACATTGTCAGTACAGCAATACTCACATGGTATGTGATGGGAAGCGCTTTCCAAGTTTTGACAATCAGCTGGTCCCCGGGTTGAAGTTTTGAAGTTTTTTCATTTCTCCCCACTTGTGTTTGCTCACCAGCTCTGCTTGCTGTTGTTCAAATCTTTCCAAATCTTCATTCAGTGACTTTAATTTATTCACCCACATGTCAGAGGCCTTCAGGTCAGCAGCTTATAACTCAAAATCTCTGATGGGGACACCAGGGATGTAACTCAGGTTGGCACTGTCCACTGCACACTCGTGTGAATGGGTGATGAACTTAAAAAGACGAGTGCGCTCATGAAATTCTCCAAAGCACCCTTTGAATGACTGCAGGAGATTAGATGTGAAGCCCGCTAGCTGCTGGAGATCAAGATGTTGAGCAGGGTCACTTGCTGTGCATGCATCTTTAAACTCTCCCAGTTTTTCAAAGTGTAGTAAACGACCTGTTTCAATGTCGGCAATGAAGAGTTCCAGCTTGTTTTCAAATGCAAACACTGCTTGTTGAAGGGATAAGATAGTATTTCCAATGCCTTGCAGTTTCACATAGAGCTGGTTCAGATGTTCAGTCATGTCTACCTGATAGTAGAACTTCAGGAGCCACTCAGTGTTAGCTAACACAGGATGCTCGATATTTTTCATTTCAAGAAAAGTCTGGATTTTGCTCAGACAAGCTGCAAAACAACTGAGCACCTTTACTCTGACAACCAACACACATTTCTGTGCAGAAGCAGACCAGGATAATTATTCCCAACTTCATCCAGCAGTGTTTTAAACTGGCGATCATTTAAAGTTCAGGCAACAATAAAGTTGACCACCCAAATGACCAGCGACATAACCTCACCAAACTGCTCGCCACTCATCTGAGCACAAAGCGCCTCCTGATGTAGGTAGGATGCAGTGCGAACTTAGCTGACTACTTGATTAAAATGAGGAAAGTTTCCTGACCTCACAACAACTCGTATACGTTACGCATTATCCAATAAAAATTTGGTATTGTCCAGGAAGACAGCTGTGATTGGCTCCAGTCACCTGCAACCATGAACATGAGCGGTAGGAAATGAATGGATTGTAATACATGAGAATGTTTTATATTTTTAATGTTATTATTATTTTTTATTAAAGATTTGTCTGCCAGCAAGATGCAGCCATCAAAAGAGCCACATCTGGCTCGCAAGCCATAGGTTCCTGACCCCTGTTCTACTCAAAAACATTGGTATGTAAAGACACTTGCAGCATGTTCATTGCAGCATTATTCACAGTGGACAAGACATGGAAACAACAGAACTGCACTTCAATAGATGATTTGATAAAGAAGATGTGGTACATATATACTATGAAATACTACTCAGGTGTAAGAAATGATGACATAGGATCATTTACAACAACATGGATGGACCTTGATAACATTAATTGAGTGATATAAGTAAATCAGAAAAAGCTAAGAACCATATGATTCCATACATAGGTGGGACACAAAATTGAGACTCTTGGACACAGATAAGAGTTCAGTGGTTACCAGAGGGAGAGGAACTAAAGAAACGGGGTGGTGGGGAAGGGGAGGGGCATAAAGAGAAACAAATATAGGGTGACAGAGGATAATTTGACTTTGTGTGATGAGTATACAACACCTGGAGATGTTTTCTTTAAATCTATATACTGTAGTTGACCAATATCATCCTGTTAACTTTAATTGTCTAAATAAAATAAATAAATTTTAAAAATTGAAAAAATTGAAGTGGAAAAGAAAAGGATGAAATAAAAGATATTGTAAAAAGATTATTATTTTATGATGACAATTTTACATACTCAATATTAAAGATTAGCAAGTAAACAAAAATTAGAAATAATAAGAGAGCTTATCAGGTGATCACATAAAATAAATATTGAAAAATAAGATTTTGAAAGGAAGGCTGTCAAGTCTTCCTAATTTAATCTCTACATTCAATTTTTTTGTATAATTTCAAATGGGATGACATTATTGAACAAAACAATTTTATATCTTATTTTGAAAGAAAAACATGAAATAATCAGGATATATGGGAATTTAGTGTATTATTAAGTTGATATTTGTATCAGTGGGAGAAAATTTGATTATACAATAAGAAAAAACTACAATGTCAAAAACATTAAAGGTTAAAATTCATACTAATTAAAGAATTACAAATTAAAAGAGTTGAGCCTGACCTGTGGTGGTGCAGTGGATAAAGCGTAGACCTGGGAACACTGAGGTCGCCAGTTCAAAACCCTGCACTGGTCTGGTCAAGGCACATATGGGAGTTGATGCTTCCAGCTCCTACCCCCTTTCTCTCTTTCTCTCTCTCTCTCTCAGTGTCTCCTCTCTAAAATGAATAAAATAAAAAAGAATTTAAAAGAGTTGATAAGAGTATAAATTGATACAATTTTCCAAAGGCATATTAACAAAATCAACTACGAGTTCAATGAAGTATCATACTTCCTAGGAAGCTGCACATAGGAAAAGTGCAGTCATATCAGCTTGGATTGGTCTCTGATTCCTTCTACAGAACATGCAACACACAATCTGAAAGGAAGTCAGTTCTAACTTCCAGTTCTATCCACAATCTTACCACTTCTTGCCACCTTCTCTCTTGACCACAGTAGTCCAGATACCATCACTTCTCACCAGAATTATTGCAATACCTTTCCTTCTAGTTGGTCACTGTGTTTCCATGCATCGCACCATATTTTTTTTAAGTTTTTTTTGTTTTTTTAGCAAGAGTTATGGGGACAGAGAAAGACACAGAGAGAGAGACAGATAAGGACAGACAGAAAGGAAGGGAGAGAGATGAGAAGCATCAATTCTTTGTTGCAGCACCTTAGTTGTCCATTGATTGCTTCTCATATGTGCCTTGAGCAGGAGTTCCAGCAGAGTGAGTGACTTCCTTGCTTAAGCCAGCGACCTCGGGCTTCAAGCCGGCAACCTTTGGGCTCAAGTCAAGGGCCATTGAGTCAGATCTATGATCCCACACTCGAGTCAGGGATCCTCCGCTCCACCTGGTGAGCCCACACTCAAGCTCTCAGCACTATGACCAGGAGAGCATATCTGATTATACCATTTCTGCTCATTTTACACTTAAGTATTTCAATTCACTAAAGGATTAAAAAATTGAGTTCTTGTGATGGTTTTTAAGGCCCTCACTATTTGGTAACTACCCCTACCTAATCTGTGTGGTTTCCCTCATCTCCTCCCAGTCTTTTGCTCACATGTTATCAGCTCAATTGAACATATCCTGGTTGTATCTTTGAAATTACAAAGCACCTCACTCATTTTTCAGTCTTCCTGAGCCTGTTCTGTGTTTTCCTTTTTTTTGCACGTACTTTTTATTTTCTGACTACTTAATTAATTTAGTTTTCATTTGTGTTGATTATAATATGTATCCACTATTGTAAGATTCACAGTGATGGAAATTTTTGTCTGTTTTGTTCACATAGATCTAAATAAACCAAGATCACAGGCAAGCCATCCAAGAATACTTGTTGAATGGATTGCTGAACAGTATTTACCATAAGCCTCTCTGCCTGGCAAGATTTAAAATAGCACTATAATGATCAAATGTAACTCATGAATGCATGGTACTGACAGTAAGGCTCTAGAAAAACTTAGAGAGGCACTGAGAAATTGTTTATGTTTTCATATTCAATTTTAGATGATAATCTATTACCTTCTTCCCCAAGATTTTCTCTCAACAGGAAATTGAGAACCCATTTAAAGAAATAATGATAGCCTGACTGGTAGTGGCTCAGTGGGTAAAAGATTGGCCCATAATGCTGAGGTCGCCAATTTAAAGCCCCTAGGTTGCTGGCTTTGAGCGTGGGCTCATCAGCACAGGGTTGCTTGCTTGAGTGGGGGAATCATCCACGAGATCCCAAAGCTCACTAGCTTGAGCCCAAATGTTGCTCACATAAAAAGCCCAAGGTTGCTGGCTCAAGCAAAGGAATACTGGTCCGGCCCAGGCATGGTACTTATGAGAAGCATCCAATGTACAATTAAAAAGTAAAAGCAACTATGAGTAGATGCTTCTCACCCTCTTTCTCCCTTCCTGTCTCTCTCTCACTTTCTCTCTCAGAAAAGAACGAAAGAGAGAGGAAGAGAGAAAAAGAAAGATAGAAAGGAAGAAAGAAAGAATAGAGAAAGAGAAAGAAAGAAAGAAAGAAAGAAAGAAAGAAAGAAAGAAAGAAAGAAAGAAAGAAAGAAAGAAAGAAAAGAAAGAAAAGAAAGAAAGAAAGAAAAAACTTTCCAGCCCTGGACAGTTGGCTCAATGATAGAACATTAGCCTGGCATGTGGATAGCCCAATTTGATTCCCAGTCAGGGCACATAGGAGAAGCACCCATCTGCTTCTTCACCTTTCCACCTCTCTCTCTCTCTCTCTCTCTCTCTCTCTCTTTCTGTTTCTTTCTTCCCCTCTTGCAGCTCAGGTCCTAAGAAGGGCTCAGCTGCTGAGCAACAGAGCAACGCCCCAGATGGGCATCAACCCTAGTGGGCTTGCCAGGTGAATCCCGGTTTGAGTGTATGCAGGAGTCCATCTCTGCTTCCCCTCCTCTCACTAAATGAAAAAGAGAGAGGGAGAGAGAAAACTTCTCTAACCTGGTGAAGGAACTAGACATAAAAGTTCAGGAAATGCACAGAGTCCCAAATAAGATGAACCCAAAAAGACCCACACTAAAACACATCATAATTAAAATGCCAAAGTTTAAAGACAAAGAGAAATTCTTAAAAATAGCAAAAGAAAAGCAATTAAATAGCTACTAGCAAGCTGCCATAAGACTGTCAGCTGATTTTTCAATTGAAACTCTGCAAGCCAGAAGGGATTCATAAGAAATACTCAGGTAGCCCTAGCTGGATAGCACTGTTGGTTGGAGAATTGTCTCTAAGCACAGAGGTTGCCCATTCCATCCCCAGTCAGGAACAGTTCGACCTACACCGAAATTACTCTACCTTGCAAGGTTATAATTTAGAATCTAAGAACAGATAAATAGCTTGTTAGATTTAAAAAAATGATAAAGGAGCTCATCACCACCAAACCAATATTATAAGAAATGTTAAAGGGACTTCTTTAAGAAGAGGAAGAAAAAAATAAAAAATATGAATAACAAAATGGCAATAACTACATACTTAACAATAATTATTTTAAATGTAAGTGCATTAAATGTTTCAATCAATAGACATAAGGTGGCCAAATTAGAAAAAAATGACTTACATATATTCTGTCTACAAGAGACTCATTTCAGATTGAAAGACACACAGACTGAAAGTAAAAAGATAGAAAAAGATATTTCATGCAAATAGAAACAAACAAAAAAGCTGGGGTAGCCTGACCAAGCGGTGGTGCAGTGGATAGAGCATCAGACTGGGATGTGGAGGACCCAGGTTCGAGACCCCGAGGTCGCCAGCTTAAGCACGGGCTCATCTGGCTTGAGCAAAGAGCTCACCAGCTTGAACCCAAGATCGTTGGCTCGAGCAAGGGGTCACTTGGTCTGCTGAAGGTCCATGGTCAAGGCACATATGTGGAAGCAATCAATGAACAACTAAGGTGTCACAACAAAAAACTGATGATTGATGCTTCTCATCTCTCTCCGTTCTTGTCTGTCTTTCCCTATCTACCCCTCTCTCTGACTCTCTCTCTGTACCTGTTAAAAAAAAAAAACTGGGGTAGTAATACTTATATCAGACAAAATGAATTTTAATATAAAGCCTATAACAAGAGACAAAGAAGAAAACAACACTTCTGGGTATTTCTCTGTAAAACCCCAAAACATTAATTTGAGAAGACATTTTTACCCCTGTGTTCACTGCAGCATTATTTACAATAGCCAACATATGGAAACAACCCAAGTGTTCATAGATAGATGACTGGATAAAACAGATGTGGTAAATATACATAATGGAATATTAGCCATAAAAAGAATGAAATGTCATGTGGAACAACTTGAATGGATCCAGAGGGTATTATGCTAAGTGAAATAAGTCAGACAGAGAAAGACAAATACCATATGATCATACTCATATGCGGACTCTAAAAATCAAAATAAATAAACAAAATAGAAACAAGCTCATAAACACAGAAAACAGTCTGATGGTTGCCAGATGGGAGGACAAAAAAGAGAAAGAGATTAACATGTGCAATTGCCGATTGTAAAAACAGTTGCAGTGATATAAGCTACAGTGCAGGGAACATACAGCGTTGGGCAAACATAGGTTTATGATTGAGAATATACGAAACACAGTTTATTCTTGTGTTATTACTTATTAATAATTGTATTATTTTCCATATGAACAACTATAAACCTATTTTTGCCCAACCCTGTCAAATGGGTAATAGACTTATTTGGGTGATCACTTTGTAGGTTATACAAATGTCTAATCACTACATTGTACATCTAAAACTAATATAATAATTGTATGTCAACTATGATTAAAAAATAAAAAAATATTTTTCAAAAAGATTCTCTTGCTGACTGCAGGCCTACTGTAAACTGTAAACTCCTGGCAATAATAATAAAAATAATAAATAATAACTATAATTAAAGTAGTCCCTTACATTTGTGTACCACTTCATAATTCACTAGTACTATCTGTCTCTCCATTATCTTATTGAATCCTCATGAAGGATCCATAAGTTAGGTAAACAACTCTTTGGCTTAAAAATAGTACTTTTAACCATGACTCTTTTTCCTTTTTTTCAATGGCTATTCTAATATTTTTTGGTTTAAATATCAAAAGGGTTAAATTATACTAAAAGGAAGTTAGCCTGACTAGGTGGTGGCACAGTGGATAGGGCGTCGGATTGGGGCAGAAAGGACCCAGGTTTGAAACCTCGAGGTTGCTGGTTGAAGCGTGAACTCATCGGCTTGAGCGCAGGCTCACTAGCTTGAGTGTGGGGGTCGCTAGTTTGAGTGTGGGATCATAGACGTGACCCCGTGGTTGCTGGCTTGAGCCCAAAGGTTGCTGGCTTGAAACCCAAGGTTGCTGGCTTGAGCCCAAGGTCTCTGGCTTGAGCAAGGGGTCACTTGCTCTGCTTTAGCCTTCCAGTCAAGGCACGTGTGAGAAAGCAATCAGTGAACAACTAAGGTGCTGCAACAAAGAATTGATGCTTCTCATCTCTCTCCCTTCCTGTCTGTCCATCTCTCTGACTCTCTCTTTCTGTCTCTGTCAAAAAAAAATTTTTTAAAGGATATTATATAAGGCAATGGTTATATAAGTATTGTCAAATAGTTGAAAATACTTCAAAAATTTCCCAGAACAATTAGATAAGGATGCAGAGCTTTGTAGTTGTCATGTTTGTCATAGATATTTAGTTCAAAGCCAAGGATTTATATTTTATTTCAAAGCTGTTTAAAAGCTCCAAAGAAAATTATTTTTCTTTTTATTTTAAAAATCCACTTTCTGAAATCAGCCAAATATTCTAATGAGTTTTACAGAAAACTTAAAGACAACTGGACACCTGAAAGCACAGCGTATGAGCAGCTTATGACTTGGATCGTCTGCTTTAAGGACCAGGCTGGAAGTGGAAGCAGGAAGGGCAAGTGGGGTTTATGACCCTGCTGCAGTGAGACAGCCCTTCTCAGACCTGCCCACCCAGAGCCAGAGCTCTGAGGCTCTTCCTTAGGGTCCTAAGTAGGCCCCTGTTTTGACACCACATTTTTTTATTTTACTGGTGTCTGACAATAAAGGAAGACACAACATTTGCTAAAATTTATGAGGCTACTTTTTTTTTTTTTTTTTTTTAGGCTACTTCTTAAAAAGGACTTTTATGAACTTTTCTCATCATAGAAAATTAAAGTTTAAAAAGACCAATGTATTCATTTTTCTTTCTGACTTATTTGTAAAATAATTTCAAGGTTATGAATTTATGGTCATGTCCATGGGTCAACAAAAACAATTGGTTTTAAATCGATCCTGTTATTTTAATCATCCAAATACTTGAGTTCAATTGGTGCTTTTCATCTTCTTGATACCACACTGCCTGCTTTTAACCTGGGCAAGAACACCGTGTGCCATGGCCAAAGACATCTCTGCATCCAGATCTGGCGCACATTGATGGGAACGAGCAAGTTGTGAGTAAAACTACTTCTAACATAAAACTGCATCTTGTCTGACCAGGCGGTGGCGCAGTGGATAGAGAGTCAGACTGGGATGCGGAAGACCCAGGTTCGAGACTGAGGTCTCCAGCTTGAGCGCAGGCCCATCTGGCTTGAGCATAAAGCTTGCCAGTTTGGACCCAAGGTCACTGGCTCCAGCAAAGGGTTGCTTGGTCTGCTGAAGGCCCGCGGTCAAGGCACATATGAGAAAGCAATCAAGGAACAGCTATGGTGTCGCATCAGCAACAAAAAACTAATGATTAATGCTTCTCATCCCTCCCCGTTCCTGTCTGTCTGTCCCTATCTATCCCTCTCTCTGTCCCTGTAAAAAAAAAAAAAAAAAAAACAAATAAACTGCATCTTCAAATCTGTTTATATTTGATGTTTAAGAAGAAGAGAAAATGGAGAATTTTGTAATAAGGAATGGCGTAAGTGGAAAAAACTATGATTTCAAGAAACTGCTAAAGTGGCAAAGTTGGGTTATATTATTTGAAATGTCAATGTGTGCCCATGAGAGTGTGTGTGTGTGTGTGTGTGTGCATGCATGTGTGTGTGTGTGTGTGTGTGTTGAGGGTATAGTCTAGGGAAATGTAGCTAATTCCTTTATTTGATTAACCTTCAGAATCAACTGATTAATTGCAAATGATCTGTTGAGAGTCTCTGAGCAAAATATTTGCCATTAATTACACATACTTAACATTTACTAAAATTCTCAACCCAGTTGAATTAATTTTAGAAAAATAAATGCAGCCAAATTCCTACCATGTGGATAGAATGATGCCCTGTGGCCCCCTGGACACTGGGCACTGTGCAGTTTATCAGGTCCCATGCCACACTGCACCACTGCAGTTGATACCCTGCACCCATGCCCTGATCATCTCCAACTTAGACTCTGGTTCAGGAATGACACTGTCACAAAATGGGGTTCCAGAGGTCCTCTAAGCATCCAGAATGTTGATTCAGCAGAGACCACTATGCATACAACAGGGGCACAGAGGGCTCAGGATGGAGAGGGCCAGCAGAGCCTGATAGGTATGAGTGAGGTTGATAAGTAAGCAATCAGCATTTTACAGTGCGTATTCAAGGCAGACCCCTGAATAAATTAACTGGAATGTCAAAGAAATGCATAGGCATTTGTGGATCATGAGGGTTTTATGACAGGAAGAGGCCCTTCCCATGATAGTCAATCATGGAGCCTGAGGTGCTTAGACACCCAGAAAGATGGCAGAGCATAGTGAGACCACAACCACGGCACTGAAATATCAGCGACCTCAGTACCCCTGAGTCAGGATGACAGAACCAGGGGACTAAGGAACACAGGGTGAAATCCCTCCTTAGATCCTCTCTAGTGTTCCTTCTGGCTGTCTCAGCATTGTGACAAATTTAAACAGTACTTTCTGATTCTTAAACATAGTTCTCCAATATGCCAATTTTTATTTTTTATTTTTGGTAGCAGAGACAGAAAGAGTCAGAGACTGATGTGCCTACAGCAGACCGAGTGACCCCTTGCTGGAGCCAGCATCCTTGGGCTCAAGCTGGTGAGCCTTGCTCCAACCAGATGAGCCTGCGCTCAAGCTGGCGACCTCGGGGTCTCAAACCTGGTCTTCCATATCCCAGTCCGACGCTCTATCCATTGTGCCACCACCTGGTCAGGCTCCAATATGCTATTTTTAAAAGAACAATATCTAAATTAAAGGTATAACCCTTTCACCTCTAACATTTTCCCATAAGACATATAACATAGGTTCAATTGATACACCTGATTATTTACCTAATGGGTATCAAAAATCAAGCCAGGTGATAAAAAACAAACAAAAAATCAAGTGCTTTTTAGTTCTTGCATTGTGGAGGCATAAAACAAAAATATCCTGAATGCTCACAGCTTCTGAGAAAACTTATTTTCACAATCTTCCTAATATTACTTCCATACCTAATAAATATCACCATGATAAACAACTACTGCATGTATTGTCTCCTTCAATATTCAAACAGCTGGATAAGGTAGGTGATGATATATGTCCCGTGACACCAATGCCAAGTGTGAGGTCCTGAGCAGTGGAGTCTCTCTTCCAAGGCCATAGATGGAAAAAACCAGAGCTAGACACCGAGCTGAGGCCCTATGAGCACACAGTGGTGACCTTCCTGCACCATTTTGCCTCCTGGTTTGTAGTCTGATTTCCCAAACTCAGAAATATTTCCTTTCTTGAAAGATTTAACATAGACAAGTGAACACTGGTTAAAACAAATGTGGTATCAAAGCTAACTTCCACCCAGAATGTATGTTATTCCTATAGTTAAAATTTTTAACAAATGAGAACCACAACTTTCCAGTATGCTTCAGATAATAAATTATAGAACTTCAAGAACACTTGCAAAGTGCCTACTATGTACCACATACTGTTCCAAGACTGGGCCTACAAGGGTGATTTAGTCTCTGCTCTGGAAAAACACAGTTGCGGAGATGGTGGCTGGACAGGTGATGTCAGCACAACATAACAAGTGCTATGGCTTTGGTTTGCATAGGTGCCCTGGTTCACAGAAGGAGGCATCAAACTTAACTACTGAGGAGATGACATCTAAGCTGAATGCTAGAGTATAGTAGGAACAGGGCAGGGGAGGAAGGAAACACTAGACATGGGTAGAGTGGGTGAATGAGGCAGTTCTAGATGAAGGAAACCCCATGAGCAGAAGGACACAGCAGGAAACAGTGCAGTGTTTTCTGGGAATATTGAACATTTCAATGTTGCTGGAGCTTAAAGGCTTTTTTTCAGCTTTCATCCTGAATGCTGCTTCCTCAGAGGAGACTTTCCAGACTACCACGCCATCTAATCGGTTCTCCTATTCAATTTCATGGCATCAGTTTCTGCTATTCGTGATGATGTTCGCATCTCCATATATTGTGTGTCTGGTGCATTTCTCTCCCGCTGGACTGTGAAACCTGTGACAGCAGAGACCAGGCCATTGTGGGACAGGGGAGACCCATACCTGTCCCATACTTGCAGACTACAGCACTCTGTGTGACTCTGGGCAAAGGATGTCACCTGCTGGCTCCACTGTAACCATCTGTAAATGCAGTGATGAATTCACCTAAACTTTCAGGCTTCTGTGGATAAACAGAGATCTTTGTATAATAAATACCCTACAATTATTCAGGCTCTTCTAGCATTGTACTTTTTTTTTTTTTTTGAGAGAGAGAGAGAGAGGGAGGTAAGAAGGGAGGGAGGGAGGGACAGAGATGAGAAGCATCAACTTGTAGTTGTATCACTTTAGTTGTTCATTGATTGCTCCTCATATGTGCCTTGACCAGGGGTGGAAGTGGAAGGCTTGAACCAAGTAAGTGACCCCTTGCTCAGGCCAGCAACCTTGGACTTAACCCAGCAACTATAAGAGCATGTCTCTGATCCCACTCTCAAGCTGGCGACCTCAGGGTTTTGAACCTGGGACCTCAGTGTCCCAGGTTGATGCTCTATCCAGTGTGCACCACCAATCGAGCTAGTAGTATACTTTTCAAGCTTGCGATGCTTTCATTTAGCAATATATCTGTGATGATATCGTTTGGTGATGTCCTAAGTGACGCCTTGTCGGCACCTCCGCAGAGGTGCAGTGGGTCACAGCGGCAGCGCTCTCGTATCAAAGCATGCTTGTTTTTTTATTAAACACTGAGCTCTACTTCCTTACGTTGTCAACCATCTCTTAAAATCGTTGGTAAAATGCGGTTAACACAAGTCAGCTTCTAAAAGAATTCATAAAGAAAAGTCCTGAAATAATTTCAAAATAAAATACAAAATGGCCACCTGATAACAGAAAAGTGAGACCCAAGGCCTGAACTTCTCAACATTTCTTTTCTCACCAATATATGTATTGTTATCTGCACGAGCGTGGCCCATGCTCATTCCATGATGGTGAAGTTTTCTTCTGTGTCCTTGAGCTAGTTTCCGGCCTCTGCCCAGACCTTGCTCCATTATCATCCCACTCTCCCCTCCCTTCCAGGTGGCTTTGTCTTCCATCTGTCCAATAGTCCCCTCAGCTCAGTCTATAAACATCTCACTTTCTGAATATACTGTATTTCATCAATTCTAAGGCATTTTTCACACCAACATCTCTAAAACCAGATGTTTCTTACAATGAAGGCTTTTACAGTTCTACTGCACATTTTTTTTAATTCTTTCTTGGAACATGAAACAGTCGTGTGCCTTACAACTGATGACATCTTAGGTCAGACACAATGCAAGGCAGAGCACCTCACTGTTTTTTCTTCCACCTCTGCCATACTGCCTGCCTTTGGGCAGGCTCTTTGAGATTGTCAGAAAAATTGGATCACTTTGGATATCTTAGTTAATGAGGGTTTGGTATAAGCTGCCACAGGAAGAAACAGTGTCGGCAGTACCCAGCCAGCAGACCTGGAAAGTGGTGGATCACTGGCACACAGCAGGTGCCCAGATGTTTCAACACAGTGCTGGTGACCCAGGAGCAACTCTGGTGCCAGCTGATGCCTCCGCTGCCCCATCTCTGCATCTACAAAGTCAGCTTCGTGTTTAAGCTCCACAAAAGGAAAGATCAGATTGGTCTGGCTATTTATCACCTTGCCATCAGCAACACTCTTCTGCCAGGCTGTTGACAGTTGATATAGATTAGACACTGACTCATTCCAGATCCAATCATGAGTGTCCAGAGCTGGGACAGAACATGGTGACTTGTAGGTCAAGAACAGCTCAGAAAAGGTTGTTGCTTGGGAGGTATTTAGAACTTAATTGATTTATCTTCACATCTGCCTCTAATTGATACTCTATTTTGCAGATTCTCTTTTTAATCTAAGTTTTTCAAAAGAGTAATCTAAACCTGCTGCTTCTGCCTGTGTCCTTCAACCAGTTCAATCCAATGTCCCTCCCGACACTTCTGGAACACGGGCTCTAGCTATACTTATTCTCAGCATGGCCCTGTGTTTGATTATGCCAATAAACGCTTTGCAGTCTCTTCCTTCGCAGGTGTTGGGGCCACAGCAAAAGTCACGGTAATGTTGTTCATGCCCCTCCCAGACCCCTTCATCAGGCTGTACTCCATCATCTAAGTGCTTCAAGAATTGGCCACCGAGGGTCCACAGCACAGCCTCTCCCAGAGAATAACCGACAACTGATGGGAGCCCACACTTGACACTTGGCTGATGAGGGTGCCTCACTGATGCGGGGCTGGTTATGCTTCACAGTGTCCCGTGGGGTCAGGCTGAAGTCAGATGCCAGCTAATCCCACATCTTCACTTAACTTCTTCCTCTGTTTGATCTTTTGATTCTCACACCTATAGATTTTTCTTAAGAGAACTTTTCTCAATAAAACACCTGTCAAAGAATCTCCATTTCAGGGAACAAGTAGGATACCTTGTGCCTTGCACATCTCTGCCCCCTTGATTTTCTGTGCTATACTCTCCTACTGTTTTCTCTCCTTTAAGTCTCAGTTTTTCCTGGAGGGGCAAACTCAGCTCTCTCTTCCCACTCTGCAGCAGTGGTTCCAAACTGCAGATGGACACCCCATTGGTAGCAAATGTTTCAGGCTTCTCCCTTTACTACCCTGAAGCAGAATGATAGTGCTGCCTTCTATAACCCTCATTTGCTGAAAAATGTAACTATGTATGTTTGTGTATGAATGTATGTGTAAATGTCAAATAAATTTAAATGTAAACTGTAATTTCATCAACTCATTATTAAGATATAGAAAATACTTTTAAATATGAGCTAAAAATATAAATTAGGAAGAAAGAATACTATAAGTGTGAAGAACGTGGGCTCTGGAATCGGACTGCCAGGATTTTAATTCTACAAGATATTATTTAATAGCTGTGTGGCTTTGTGCAAATTACTTTACCTCTCTGTGCTTTAAATTACTATTTACCTACCTGATAGCACTGTTATAACATTTTTTACAGAGAAAGAGAGAGAGTCAGAGAGAGAAATAGATAGGGACAGATAGACAGGAACAGAGAGAGATGAGAAGCATCAATCATCAGTTTTTGGTTTTGACACCTTAGTTGTTCGTTTATTGCTTTCTCATAAGTGCCTTGACCAAGGGCCTTCAGCAGACCGAGTAACCCCTTGCTCGAGGCAGAGACCTTGGACTCAAGTTTTTGCTCAAACCAGATGAGCCTGCGCTCAAGCTGGCGAGCTCGGGGTCTCGAACTTGGTTTCTCCTCATCCCAGTCCAACGCTCTATCCACTGCGCCACTGTCTGGTCAGGCAATGACATTTTTTAATTTAAAAAATTTATGTGCGGGCACAGTGCCTGGCATATATGAATTTTAACTTATGTACTTTAGACAGTAAACCATATTTTCTTTTGCTCTTGACCACTCTTTTATTTCCTTTCCAAAAAGGCCAGATAGTAAATAATTTAGGCTATGTGGGCCATACACAGTCTCTGTTATATATTACTCTTTTCTTATTTGTTTATTTACAATTCTTGAAAAATGTAAAACCTTAGCTTGTGGGCTTTAGTTTGCCAACTCTGGTTTGGTTAAAGACCACGGGTAATTTAATATGTAACATTAAGAAAAGGTTCCCATTTGCATCACTTTTGTTCTTTTAAAAATTAGAAAACATCCAAACGTGAAGTTAATTGTGGAGAATGACATCATATTCATATAACCTTTCACCCGGTTATAAAAATGTTAAGTTGTGCATGTTTTAGGTTTCCTCTTTTCCTGACTATATGTAGCAACTATCCTCAAGTTACTGTGTACCCTTCCAACCTGTGGTATTCACCTAAATCAGTTCTCTTTCTTATACAGTTCCTAGACTTCTGTGCATTTTGGTGTAGGCCTGTGACTGAATTGTTGCCACTGAAAGCCGGGTGGAAGCGATAATGCCACTTCTATGCCCAGGTAGTGACTTGAAAATATGGCTTGCACATAGTTCTTCTCCCCATCTCCCACCTGAGGAGAGAAGGGCCAAGGGAATAACCATGCTCCCTGAGAGGCCATGTAAAACCAGGAACACCTACATTACACTGTGATGTAAATGAAAATAAACATTTATTGCATTGAAGCAACCAGACACCAAGGCTTATCTGTTAGAGCAGCTAGTGTTATATGATTTCAATGTGATACATGATTCTATACATTTATTGAATGAGTATTTAGCGATATATAATACATAGTACCACATTTTATTTAAAAAATTTGAATAAATGGTTAAAAAGTAGTACTTAGCATTCCACAACTGTGTGTGTATGTGTGTGTGTGTGCACGCGCGTGAGTGTGCGTGCGCTCAACACTATCTTTAAGGTCTATCCACATTGGTAAATGTTCACACTTTATCAATATTAATTATTTGTTTAATTTAAATAAACTACCTTGGGCCCATATTTAAAAATGATAATGTGTTTAAATCTCCAAAAAGGTTTTAAATTGCTTTCACTTAGCAAATAAATAGCACTAGTCAGCTTGTGATACACATTGGTCAGGCCATTCATGTTTTACATTGTATCATCTCCTTTTATATGCTTCTTCCCAAACCGCCCTGGGAGTTAGGAGGCATTGCCATTCCCGTCAGATGTGCAGAGCTGGGCAGAGAGAAAGAAAGAGCCCCACCTTTGGAGTGATAGGCAAAGGCTCAAACCCCAGACACCTTCTAGTTGTGTGACTTGTGCACATTACCTGACCACAACATCAGTCAACGTCTTCCTTTCTGAAATGGGAATCAAACTTGTACGTAGATATCTTTGGATGTTCATAAGGATTAAATGACGTTTGCATAGAAAGCACTTAGCCCAGTGCTGGGCACATTCCATTAATGTTGACTACTATAATCCTTGTAGCAGATAATGTGATTATATACTCCATTCAGTTAATATAAAGCTACAGACCCGAGCCCAGAGGCTCACTGAGGAAACCATGCTCGTTAATGGCTATTTTCTGAGTCTTTCCACTACATCTCCCCACTGTTCATTTGTTTCATGTCTACTGGGACCTATTTACAACCACTAAATATTGTTGGGTTTGGATTTTCTATTGTAAAGCAAATATTTAAAATTTCAAAAATTCAGCCAATTTGTTCCCCATTCATGAACTTTACAAGCAGTGTCACTGGGTCCAGCTCTCTGGGCTTCACTCTGCCCTGTGTCAACCACACACCTTATTTTTCTCTTATAGGATCCTTGTTTACTTATATCCAATCTTTATTTCAAATGCCTCACACATAGTCGCTTTTCTTTTTCTGTGGTGTGCATTTTTCTACTTATTTTTTTTTCCTCCCCGTTAAGTTTCTGATGTTCCTTTGTGGCATTTTCATCTCTACTCTCCACCTGTAGATATTAGCTTTGGGTTCTAATTTGTTGCCAATGGAAATATCACTGAATTGTAAACCACTGTCATTGTTTACTTTGGTATTCACGATGTCTCAAAAACCAAACCTGCATATCAAATTTCTGTTTCTATACAAGGATAGTTAAGAATACATAATCTTATTACTAAAAACAAAACAAAAAACCTACTTTTCATGGTCATCCCACTAATACAGTGGTACTTTTTCCGCATAACCTGGTCTTTTAACTCCAAAGCCATGCTGTTTTCCCCAGGCTCCACTGTAAACATACAAGACTGAAGAAAAAATAAATAAAATCACTATATAAATGATCAATGTCCTTAGGGGAAGAGCTTCAGGGAGAGCAATATCTAGTTTGTGTAAGGTCGGTGGATAATGGGGTCAGTCATGTCAGGAACTCAGACCCGGAAACTTTGGCTAGAGCCACCCACAACTAAGTGCACCAAAAGAAACTTCCCAGAGGTCCCTGAGAGAAGAGCGACTGTCCATCAGCCAGTGAGATTTCACCATGTCATATTAGCTCACCTACCATAGAGGACCCCTTTAAATACCTCTCACGCAGTTTAATTTATGCAACTCCTCTGGCTTCTATCTCCCAGGACCAGAGGACCTCGTCAGGTGGGATGCGCTGTACTAAATAAAGCCTTTGTTATTCCACACTTTGTGGCTCCGGCCCCTCTTTCTTCTTTCTCATAGGGTAAAAATACCTTACATTTGGTGCCAAAAACCAGGGAGGGGTTAAAAGTCTGCAAGGGACCACTCCTCTCTCCTTCCCCTCCAAGAATAAAACAGGACCTTAGACCTTCCACTTCGGTGCGTGGTGCAGTAAGTCCCCTGCCTCCAGCCTTCCCCTCAGTTCTTTCTGCCGAGACTCTCTGTCTGAAACTGTAGCTACGTCAGGGAAGTCTTTTCTGTCCAAGTGCGTGTGTGCCTGTGGAGATGTCCAGAGCACATCCACTTTCACTATCCATCTGTGGCCAGAGCTTGAGTTTTGGGATGCCAGTTCTCAACTCTGACCACTCTGAGGACTGAGGGCGGCCATGGGGGCACAGGAATCCAAAAACATTTCAGGAGTTGCCTTATCTGAAATCTTTCCCTCCCTAAAGAAGAGGAAACTGTTCATCTTCTCCACTGTGGCTGGGCCACAGAACCCACCAGATAATCGGACTAGGTAGCCTCCTGAAGGGACTTTCGGTTTTAACACCCTCACCAATTTAACTATCACCAAAAAAGCTGGGAGCTGATTGGAGATCCCCTACATACAGGGATTCTAATTATTCACGCGCCCGTCCAAATTTCTGTGCCGCCTGTTCTACTACGCGCAGGCCTTTTTTGGCCAGAGAAACCTCCACTCCTAATCTTTCCCTCTTTGTGGACTCCCTACTCTCTCCCCCTCCTGCCTGACTCCCGGGGCGCCCCTCTCTCTGGTCTCTCTGTGGACTTCTTCCACTCGAGTCTCTTTCTTCCAGAGAATCCCCTCTCCTCCCTTCGCAGGATCCTGTTTCTATTCATCTGCAAATACCAGTCTCTCTTTCTCCTCCCCTGCTGGTCAGGGGCCCCTCTCTTCTCTACTGTGTTCTTAAGCCCCTCCTCTGTCAGGCCATTCTCCACCTACCATTGGCTCTTACACCAGTTTGCACGAAAGCCCAACCCCAATCTGTTTGCAGGAAGTTCTGACCCTGTCCTGCCACTGGCTCCACCGTTTCCAGTTGGATCTGGGTGCCAGACTCCCCAGGAGCCCTCCTCCTCTTATTCTCAAACCCTGAACCCCTATCTGGGACCTATGAACATGGAATTTAAAGTTTTCAATGGTTACAGCTAGTGGAAATGGCTGAGGTTGTTCGCTAGGCCTGCATGCAGCAGAAGGTAATGCTCCAAACCCAGGTTCTTGTGGCCGGCAGAGCAACAAGGGCAAGGCACAGGAAGTGCCCGGCCCAAGTCTGGACCGCAAAAAGGAACCCCACCAGCAGCTTGCTTTAAGTGTGGCTAGCAGCACCACTGTGCCCCACAAGTGCTGCCTACTGAGCCCTGCCCTAACTGCAAGCAGCCTGGTCACTGGCAGAGCGATTGCCCCTCTGGGCAACAGGCTTTTTCCTCAACCTCTCTACATGGAGGATGAGCCAGCCACATAGGCGCATCACTCAAACTCCTAGGACACGGCCTGGACTCAGAGAACCTAGGGTGTGCTGCAACTATTGGGTGAGTTCATCTTATTTCTTATGGACACAGGAGCTGCCTTCTCTGTTTTACCATCACACTCTCGACCTCTAATTCCCTAACAGGTCTCGGTTATGGGAATGGATGGGACCCCTTATTTTCCCCTTTGCGCACCACCCCTGACATGCAGTTTGGACAGAATCCCCTTTTTTGGCACTCCTTAATTATGCCATTGTGCCCTGTACCCCTTCTGGGTCAAGACTTTCTTCACAGTCTCAGAGCCACTATCCAGCTGAGAGCATCTTCCCACATACTACTGCCATTCCTCACTACCAAGGGCTCCCCCATAATTAATGCTACCCTCATTTCTAACCATGTCTCTTGCGTCAAGCTTGCTCCCATGCAGGATTGCTGGCAGTCAGAACCACTGGGCCCTACTTGTCTGTGGCTCACCAAAAGGTTGGGCCCTGCAGACTCTCCTGTTGTTCCTGTACCTCCCAACAGGAACCTGCCGCCAGACTGGCCTGATGAAAGAAGCTTCAATCTCCTCAACCATCCGCAAAAGAAACTAAGCAAGAATCTCTCCTCCTACAACCTGCTTAACTACTGATGGCAGCCACCCATTCTTACCTGGGCTGCCCCTATCCTAAATCTTCTAATTATCAGCGTATAACTCATATTTGCTTCTTTTTATTTAAATTCTTGCAGAACTGCATCCACGAAGTTTCTCAACTCATGGCCAAACAGATGTTCCTCCTGACTCCCTTCAAAGTCACCACCTTACAACCTCCCCTCTCCACATGCCCTTAACCAGCAGGAAGTAGCCAGACAAATAAATGGCGCCCCTATTCTATTTAACAAAAAAGGTCATAATGTAAGGTCAGCGGATAATGGGGGATGGTCAAGTGAGGAATTCAGACCCAGGACCTCTGGCTAGAGCTGCCCACAACTAAGTGTGCCAAAAGAAACTTCCCAGAGGTCCTTGGGAGAAGAGCAACTGTCCGTCAGTCAGTGAGATTTCACCATGTCATATTAGCTCGCCTACCCTAGAGGACCCCTTTAAATACCTCTCATGCAGTTTAATTTATGTGATTCCTCTGGCCTCTGTCCCCCGGGACCAGAGGACCTCGTCAGGTGGTATGTGCTGTACTAAATAAAGCTTTTGCTATTCCACGCTTTGTGGCTCCAGCTACCCTTCCTTCTTTCTCGGCAGGGAAAAATACCTTACAGTTTGTTTTTAATTTTTTTCTTCTTCTTGTTCTTTTCCAAGTGAGAGGAAGAGAGATAGTAAGACAGACTTCCACATGCATCCCCGCCAGGATCCACCCGGCCACCCCATTTGGGACCAATGGTCTGCCGATATGGGGCCAAGCTCCCTACAGAGCTATTTTTAGCACTTGAGGCAGAGGTTCCATGAAGCCATCCTTAGCACCTGGGGCTGATGCACTCAAACCTATCAAGCCATGGTTGCAGGAGGGGAAGAGAGAGAAGAGTGGAGGGGGAACAATGGCGAAGCAGATAGTCGTTTCTCCTGTGTGCCCTGACCAGAAATTGAACTGGGATATCCATATGACGAGGCTGATGATCTACCTCAGACTCCACTGGCCAGGGCTTGTTTTCCTAATTTCTGATCATTATATTACTTATTGTCCTGAATTCTCATGAGTCACATTTATAAATAGGTGAGCTTCTACAAGAAAAGTAAAGAAGTGTGCAAAGATAGAAGGAAAGGCCTCTCTTGCCAATAGAAAAGCTGAGGAAGCCAAGGCATAAGGGGTGGGTACTCTGGTCATTATGCGCCAGGTGAGCCAGATCCCCTCCCTTGCTCATTCCAGGGCTATTTCTGCATGTAGGCAGTATCTTTCCCAGAGGGCATTCTTCCCTGTTATTTAAAGACACTACAGCGTTGGCAAAGGGCCTAACTGGGTTTACTTACTATATGCTGTGCAAAGTTTCACCCAGTTAATGCACTGAATTTCTACTTCTTTCATATTTTATCACAGAAGCAGAGATAGCACTGTGCACTTCCCATGGCATTACAGGAGAAATATTTAGGCCTTTTCAGCTGCTTTGACTCTGTGCCACCTACACCAACCCTCATTCAAGATCCAAGTGATAGTATCAGGTTTAAGAGCATTAGGTTGCATGAAAATAGGGCACTGCATTTAGACATTCTCCCTGGAGACTCTGGGAAAGGCAAAGTGAAATGGCATGCTTAAAGATAGAAGTCAATGGGCAGACTTAAGATAGTTCACCAGAATTGTAGATTAATTATCTGCTGTAAAGGAGAATGGGAGCCTACTGCATAGCTGTATATTTTTAGATATCAGGTCAAATGAAAAATAAGTAAAGAAATGTAGTAAGCTTTTAAAAAATATTTCTTCTTTGTCTGTAAACTGAGGTGAACACTCCGGTCAGCGAAGAGGTAAAAAGATAGGGCGTCTTCCTTCTTACATCCAAGGAGCTCGGTTTCCAGTCCTTTTCTGGGTAGAAAAGGGAAGAATCTTGAATAACATTCACCTATTTTACATAGAGGCGGATTTAATGGCAGGAACACCAAGTGTGTGCCCTGGGTTCCGATTTCTGAAGGACCCCGCAAAACTCCAACTTTACACTTTTTTCTAATGACACCAAGTTTGGTTTCATATGTACAATTTTAACATTAATAGTACATAATATTTTTTATTTATTTAAACATATGGTGAACATGTATTTTTATTTTTCCTGTCTCTTTTTTTTAAGGGGCCCTATATTTTCTTCTGTGCCCGGGACCTCAACCTGTTGTAACGTACCCGTACCTCAATTCCGCGGGTTTACATAGGGATACCAAGTCCAGATGAATTTTGAAGAGTTTTATTAAAGGAGGAGATTTATTAAATATGCAGGCTGCATATGGCTGACATGGGGCAGTTGCAAACCCACATCAAGTGTGTCTGCCACAGCCCTTGTGGCAGGTTATATGCCTTTGTTCTCACAGACAGAGGTTGGTGGGAAAAGAAGGAGGGGGATGGGGCATAATTCATTAGCAAACTTACAACATTTGTCTATAGGACGTATAAAAACCATTTCTACACATCAAAACTCATAAGGTAACATAATAGCAAAAATGTTATTCCACATATTAAAAGATATTCCTAAATTTTCTAGTGTTCATTTGCCATTCCTTTGTTTAGAGATATATTCGTTAATTACACGCTTTCAGGAGGGGAAGAGGTAGTTTCCATGGCGCTAGGGGATAAATGCCTGCAAATGGCTCATCAAATAAGAAAAGGTTTTTTCAATCATTTTTTTCTGCACCTCGCTAGTTATTTACCTGCTTCCTCACAGGTGTGGGGGGAAGGATGAGAATTTAAATATTCTTTTCCTCTTCATTTGCAATACAATGCTGTCGGCCATCCCGAGCTGGTGCTAATTACACAAGTATAGAAATCACATCTACAAAATTCACCTGCACGCCTAGCCCAAATTAATAAAATGTTCTTTAAGCTTTCTAAACTATTAATATTCATTCGGTAGCATTTTGGTACCTTACTACAAACCGATCTTAATCTGCCTCTGTACATAGTCTTATATTTAAAATATAAATTGAGTTGACTTCCATATTATATTGGTAGGTGGTTTTGCTTTCTCAAAATGACCTTATGGTAATCTTATGAAAGTATAAAAAATAACAATAGAGTCTATTTGATTCACTAGATATCAAGAGAAATAATCATTTAGACATTTTTATAATAGAATTCTTGACATAGTTTTCTTAAACTCAACTTTATGGAGAAATTATTTATGTACAAAAACTGAATCCATTTAAAATGTGCAATTCTATGAGTGTTGATGGTCATATACATCTGAGAAACTACTACCACAACTAAGACACGAGACAGTTTCATCACCCTCAAAAGAGTCCTCCTGCTTATAGTCCATCCCTCCCTCTGCCTGCACCTGCAGGTAACAACTCACCTGTTTCCCCCATGATTTTTTAAGCCAAATGTTTGTTTGTTTCCATTTCCAGTGATGACTAAAAGATGGCCACAGGGGTAAAAAGTTTAGGGGTTATTTGTGGTAA
This sequence comes from Rhynchonycteris naso, assembly GCA_037038555.1. Taxonomy (NCBI): domain Eukaryota; kingdom Metazoa; phylum Chordata; class Mammalia; order Chiroptera; family Emballonuridae; genus Rhynchonycteris; species Rhynchonycteris naso. The sequence continues at coordinate 177,848,302 of CM072999.1, read as the reverse complement.
AGTACAAATAATTGAAAAATTAATATTAATATTTTAGGAGAATCAGGTTTCTTTCCCCCTCCTTTCTGCAGAGAATGAAGGGAGAAGAAAGTGGGAGTTTCCTGGCTTATAAGGACATGATATGTAAGAAACCCCATTTTACTAAGAAGCTTAAAGGGCATTTTATAATTTAGGCTAAGCATACAGAGAGATTTTGTAAATATGATTTTTATACTTGTGTGTGATTTACACCAGCTCAAGATGGCTTATTGCATTCATGCTTAGGAAGGGCTATTATATTGTAAATAGAGGTTTTTGTACTAGGTTTTGAGTAAAAGAAGAAAGGAGACTTAGACCCCCTCCCTTCCCCACACCTGTGAGGAAGGAGGTAAACAGCTAGCCAGGTGCAGGGAGAAGAAAGAAGGATTTAAGGGGCCTTTTGATTTCCCCTTTCTTTCTCCTAAATGGGTGATTTATAAACACTTATCCTCTGACATCATGTAAGCCCCTCCCTCCTGAAACTATGTGATTGCTGTATGTACCTCTAGACCAGGGGTGCCTGCACTTTTTCAGCTTGAGAACTACTTATAAGATGACCAAGTCAAAATGATCTACCTACAATAAAAATGCAAAGCATAAATTTATTTTTTCTATATTATCATTATTTAAATTACTATTATTACTATTTAATATTGTGTATTCTTCTTTCATCTTTCTCCTTCTCAGCTCTCTTTTCGGAGGAAAGTCAATGTCATAGTTTTTACGAACAGTCCGAAAAAGCCGCTCCACATTTCCTTTCTTTGGAATAGCAATGGCACAGACAGATGAGGCAAATGCACTTAGAATATGACATAGTGAAAAAAAATCCCCTCCCATTCTGTATGAAAGTGGTAGGTTTTAGGCTTCTTACTGAGACCAGCTACAGCACTCATTTTTATACCCTTTGTTGTAATTAGTTTAAATAAATTGAAGGCTAACTATGCAGCAATGTAACTGAACAAGTTAGCGCAGTTTAACGCGCATGCATAGGGTGTTCAGACGTCAGACTGGCTACCCTGTATGCCAATCAAAAGACAAATGTCTTTTTAATGTCATGAGATCTACCCACACTTCCTTCGTGATCGACCAGTAGATTGTGATCGATGTATTGAGCACCCCTGCTCTAGACAAAGGGATGGCAGATAGACACTAAAAGATTTGGGGATGTCTTTTGATATGTAAAACGACATCCTTCGCTATTGTGTTACCATATAAGTTTTAATATATAAGAATGTTTTATATAAATCCTATAGACAAATGTTATAAGCTTGTGTCATGTCCCCCCTCCTTTTCCCACCAATTTGTATGTGATCAAGTCTATATAACCATCCTCAGAGCTATATTCCGGACTGCACGATTTGGGTCAGCTATACTTCGTGTTTGTCATATGCAGCTGGCTTATTAATAAATCTCCTATTAATAAAACTGCTAAAAATTTATTTGGACTTGGTGTCTCTACATAAACCCATGGAAATAAGGTACGGTTACTTTACAACAATTTCAAAAGCCTTTCAGTACTTATTGTAAGGTATTTTTCCCCACCAAGGAAGAAGGAAGGGTGTAGCCACCAAGTGTGGATAAGCAAAAGCTTGATTTAGTACAGCTCTTCCCAGACGATGTTCTCTGGTCTGGGGATGGGGGTCAGAGAAGTTGCATGGATGAAATTGCATGGGGGAAATTTAAAGGGTCTCATCTACAGTGGTCGAGTTAATATGATGTGGCAAAATTTCACTGGCTGACAGATGGTCACTCTTTTCCAAAGGGCTCTGGGAAGTTTCTTTTGGCGCATGGGTGTGGGTGGTTCCAGCCAAAGTTCCCGGGTCTAGTTCCTCATGTGACCTTCCCCCATTGCCCACCGACCTTACATTTCAAACTTTTGTGTTAAATAAAGGTGCCATTATTTGTCTGGCTACTTCCTGCTGGTTAGGGGTGTCATGGGGAGGGGAGGTTGGAATGTGGTGGCTTTGAGGGGAGTCATGAGGGACATTTGTTTGACCGTGACTCAAGAAACTTCATCGATGCGGTCCTGTAAGAATTTTTTAATAAAAGAGGAGTATATATGAATAATATGCTGATAATTAGAAGAGGACCTAGGATAGGGGCAGCCCAGGTGAGCATGGTTGGCTGCCATCAGGAGTTAAGTGGGTTGTGGGAGGGGAGATTCTTGCTCAGTTTCTCTCGCAGATGGTTGAGGAGATTGAAGTTTTCTTCCATCAGGCCAGTCTCATTGAACAGCATTGCTCCCTGCTTTAGCTCATTCTGGCGGCAGGTTTCTGGTGGGAGGGATAGGAGCAACAGAGGGATCTTCAGGGCCCAACCTTTTAGTGAGCCAGAGATGGGTGGGGCCCAGTGGTTCCGACTGCCAGCAGTCCTGCATGGGGGCAAGCTTGAGGCAAGAGACATGGTTAGAAATGAGCATAGTATCGATTACAGGGAAACTCTTGGTAGTGAGGAATCCCCTTTTCTTTCAGAGGACATAACTAAGGAGTGTGAAAATAGGAGTCCATCCAAATTGCATGTCAGGTGTGGTATGCAAAGGGGAAAAGCAGGGGTTCCATTCACTCCTATAACTGAGACCTGTGAGGGAACTAAAGATCCAGAATGTGATGGCAAAACAGAGAGGTAGCCCCTGTGTCCACAAGAAATGGCGTAGACTTACCTACTCCTGCAGCATTACCCTGGGTTTGGTGAGGGTGATAGGGGTCTTCGAGTCCGGGCCGTGTCAACCATCCATGAGGCCTAGGAATTTGAGCAATGGGCCTGCCTGTCTGGCTTGGCCTCCCATTTGGGTGGCTTGTCCTCCATGTAGAGGTGCTGAGAACAAGCCTGTTGTCCAAAAGGAGCAATCACTCTGCCAGTGACCAGGCTGCTTGCAGTTAGGGCAGGGCTTAGTGGGCAGCCGTGGACAGGGAGAGTCAGGACCAGTGACCCTCCTTGCCACATTTAAAGCAAGCTCCTGGTGGGATTCCTTTTGGCAGTCCAGACTTGGGTTGGGCACTTCCTTTGCCTTGCCCTGTTGCTCTGCCAGCCTCAGGGCTGTCAAAAGAATCTGGGTTTGAAGTGTTACCTTCTGCTGCATGTGGGCCTGGTAAACAGCCTCAGCCTTTTCCTACTAGTCACAACCATTAAAAACTTTAAATGCCATGTTCACAGGTCTCAAATAGGGGGTTGATAATAAGAGCATGGGGGCTCTTGGGGAACCTGGCACCCAGATCCGGCCGAAACGCCAGAGCCAGAGGTAGGATAAGGCCAGGCCTTCCTGCAAGAAGATCGGGGTTGGGCTGTGGGGTCAGGAGTCCTGAAAACCAGCATAAGAGCCAATGCCTGGAAGAGGGTGGCCTGATGGAGGAGGGGTTTAAGAACACAGTGGAGAAGGGAGGCGCCCCTGGCCAGCAGGGGAGGAGAAAGAGAGACTGGTATTTGCAGGTGAATGAGAAACATAATTCGGAGAAGGGAGGGGAGGAGCATGATAGGATGAAGGGAGACATACAGGAGCGAGAGAGAGTTAGGAGTTGGGTGAAGGAAGAAAGATCAGAAGTGGAGGGTTTAGATGGGGTTTCTCTGGCCAAAAAGGGCCTGCTCCAGGGAGCAGGTGGCTCAGAGATTAGGACAAGAGCGCAAATACTAGAAGCCCTGAATATAAGGGATCTCCAACCAGTTCCCAGTTTCTTGGAAATAGTTAAATTGGTGAGGATATTAAAATTGAAAGTCCCTTCAGGCGGCCACCTGGTCTGATTATCCAGTGGGTTCTGTGGCCTGACCACAGTGAGAAGGAGAAGAGTTTCTTCCTCTTTAGGGAGGGAGAGATTCCGGATAAGGCAACTCCAGGAGTGTTTTTGAGTCAGGTTTAGACTCCTATGCCTCCCATGGCCGCCCTCAGTCCTCAGAATGGTCAGAGATGAGAAACTGGTGTCCTGCAACTCAAACTCTGGCCACTGGACTGTCAGGTAGAGTGGATGTGCCCAGGACATCTCCATGGGTACACACACACTGGGAATGGAAAAGAGGTCCCTGATGCAGCTGCGATTACGGACAGGGAGTCTTGGCAGAAAGAACTGAGGGGAGGCTAGAAGCAGAGGACTTACCGCACCATGTGCCAAAGTGGGTGGCAAATCGGAGATCCTGGTTCTTTCTTGAAAGGGAAGGGGAGAGGAGTGGCCCCAGCAGGCTTCAACTCCTCCCATGTTTCAGCACCAAATGTATTTTTCCCCACCGAGGAAGAAGGAAGGGCGTAGTCACTAAGTGTGGATAAGCAAAAGCTTGATTTAGTACAGTGCTTCCTGGACGATGTTCTCTGGTCCAGGGGATGGGGGCCAGAGAAGTCACATGGATGAAACTGCATGCGGGAAATTTAAAAGGTCTCATCTAGGGTGGTCGAATTAATATGACATGGCAAAATTTCACTGGCTGACAGATGGTTGCTCTTTTCCAAAGGGCTTCTGGGAAGTTTCTTTTAGTGTTCATGGGTGTGGGCCATTCCAGCTAAAGTTCCCGGGTCTGGTTTCTCATGTGACCTTCCCCCATTGCCCACTGACCTTACACTGATGTCATTTACAAGTATTAATTCACAAAAGTGTGTTTTTGCTTTTTTAAAATTATTTTTACTTTTTGACTTTTTCATTTTCCTAACACCAGGTAGTAACAGATGAGGCTGAAGTAAAGTGGATAGCTCTGAGCATTTGGTAAATAAATGCAATGGGGGAGACCAATACATCCTATCTCTTCTCTCTGGTACATTGGACAATGCATAGCTGACAGTGGGAAGTGTTGGAGTGAGTGTGGTGCTGAGCAGGGGGAGAACACTGGTTTCAGTTAAGTGATTCTGCTTTCCCAATCGCCCTCACTTCCCAGTAAAGTGAGAAGGCAGGGCTAACTGATCTCTAAAGACTCTCCAGGTCTGCAAATTCATGTCGAATCATTAACAAGTGACTGTGGGTTGTTATAAATCAAGTTAGGCAACTGGAATGAAAACAACCCAAAATGAGTAAAAGAAAAATATTTTATAACACTCCACGTCTCCTGCAGAAATGATCTTTTAGCCTCAACTAATGCACAAGAATTAGTTTAATTGTTTTTCTTGACTCTTTTTAATCTTCATTTTAATAAATCTTTCATGTGATCTTACTTTGAATAAAGAGGAAAAAAATATATAAACTAAACAACATCAATGTGTCTGTACTTTGCAAAAAAAATTATTTTCCAAGAGAAAGTATTATATTTACTTTTTCTTTAAGATTGCAATATTTATTTATTTGTTTGTTTGGTTTGAGTGAATAGGCCAGGAGGCTGAGGATGTCTCCCTGGAGCCTCCACCTCAAACTTAAAAATAGCTTTGTTGTGAACATGGCCCTATACCTGGGTTGCCAGGTGGATCCCAGTAGGGGCACTTGTGGGAGTCTGTCTCTCTATCTCTCGTCCTCTCACTTAAAAAAGAAAAACAATCACCAATCAAGCCATGGCTGTGGGAGGAGAAGAGAGAGAGAAAAGGGGGAGGGGAAGGGGTAGAGAAGCAGATGGTCACTTCTCCTGTGTGCCCTGACTGTAATCAAACCTAAGACATCCACATGCTGGGTCAATACTCTACCACTTAGCCAACCAGCCAGGGAAAAGAGACTGCAATATTTTAACTCAGCTGCTGGGTCACTTTTATTTAAGAAAGCTTTTGAAACCAATTAATACAAAAGTTATAATTTTCTAACATTTATATTAGCAACCAGAAAAAAAGCAGACAAATATTTGATTACTTTCTGAATATCTTATTCTAAACAGATTACCCATACAGGAAATTGTAGTACCATTTTAAGTTGAGTTATAATTAAAGTTATAAGTAAAGTTATATTTTTATCATAGGATTCCTGACATAGCTTTCTTAAACTCAACTTTATGGAAAATTTTATCTACTTTCTTTTAATAAAAAAAATATTCAGAGAGAGGCAAGTTGAACTTTAAAAGCACTCTTCTGATTTTTCAGAGATAATTCTAGTCTCTTCTAATTCTTACAGTTTCTAACTTGGGAGACTTGAATCTTGCAAATATTCAACTCAGCTATTTGGGGGTTTCTGACCCAGTCTGTGTATCACATCATTTCCCCCCCCCCTCTTTATGATTACTCTCTGATACTGCAAATGCAGACCAATTAAGTGCATTTTATACTTTATTATTGTAAAATACATATGTAGTGGGAGAAAATTAGAATTTTTTCATTACAATAAAATTTGTGGGTTTTTGGCATTTTGTAATGGAACTAAAAGAATTCACATGAGGTTTTCAGAGCCTCTGTCTAAACCAAATCTAAATGGCATAAATATTTTTTACTTTATCCGTTCAGTAAACTAAGACAATGCAATATATTTTAACTGCAAACAAAGCTGAATATTTTCAAACATAATTTTGGAACATGAAAATAATTTCTGAACCTGAAACAAACTGATAATTATTTGATTTACACCTCAGCTCTATAAATCTATTTTATTTATTTAATCTCATTTCAAAATTATTATAAATGTATCATCTTCAAAAGCTAACCATGCAGATCTTATTTTTTAAAGTTTTGTCAATACAAATTGAACTCATGTAGCAAAGTTGCATATCATTTCAGTAACTTACACAGATGTGTATATGTGTGTATGTATATAGATACAGGTATAATGTACATGTGTATATAGATACAGATATAATATAATATGATGTATACTATAATGTAATATTTCTATACCTTATTGGTTAATTAAAAAATATTTCCATACTTTACAGCTTAAAAAATTATCTTCTATACTAGATATAGATACATCTATCTATCTATCTATCTATCTATCTATCTATCTATCTATCTATTTATCTATCTACTTTTGTTTAATGGTTTTTACATGATGGTAGGCAGAAATTTTCTTCCAGGGCTGTGGAATGTGTTCTAAATTTTTAGTTAAAATATTACTTCGTCCATCAATTCATTTTAGATTAGCTCAATATCTTTCAAATCCTAAGCTTATAATCCTCTGCTAATTTGCATAGCTGTGCATGCAATCTTAAATGTAAAAAAGATTAACGGTAGTGAATTGGAACGTACTGAAAGAGAGGTCAGCAACTTTGGTCGGTCCATTACCCAGGGGAGGAGGGCTGGCAGTGGCTCAGGTGTCACATCTCTTTAACTAACACCTCTTGCCTCTGTGATTTGTTGGAGACAGACAATGGGCTGAGCCTGCACCAGCCAGCATGTGCCAAGTCAGAAAAACACAAGTACAACAATGCCTTTATTCATAGCTTCCACACACTAAGTAGGAGGTGAAGGCACGCCAAAGATCAACAGGGTCTGTGGCTATCAAGACAGATGGGCTCAAGTGTCACACTGAAGCCAAGAATTTGTACCTGCTACAACTACAGAGGTCAGGGTGGATCACCATGCTGGTAAGGCCTCCTTACCCTGCAGAGACAGGCTCTGTGTTGAAAGGGACAGCTAAGAAGTTAGATGCAGAATTTCAGTTCCTTGGCCATAGGTGAGGTCATATTTTAAACAATATAATAAATGTCAGAGGGACAAATATACGGTGACAGAAAATGATTTGACTTTGGGTGATGGGCACACAACACAATTAACAGTTATATGCTATAGAATTATTTTAAGTAAGAGGAAGGGAGGAAGAGAGACAGACTCCCACATGCGCTCCAACCGGGATCCACCTGGCAACCCCCATCTAGGGCCAATGCTCAAATAAGCTAAGCTATCCTTATCCAAGTCCTAAGCTTGAACCAATTGAGCCACTGGCTGTGAGAGGGAAAGGGTGAAAGAAGGGGGAGAAGGGAGAGAAGGAGGGAGAGACAGATAGTCACTTCTCCTGTGTGCCCTGATTGGGAATCGAACCCAGGACATTTGCACACCATACCGACGCTCTATTAACAGAGCTAACCAGCCAGAGCCAAAAATGTTTACCTGAAACCTATGTACTCTTATTGATCAATGTCATACCATTAAATTTAATTTTCTAAATAAAAAATGTCAACGAAGAGAAGGGGTTCAATAGAAACCAGAAAAATTATCCTGAGGTGGCCACATCCTCTGAGCAGGTGCCTAGATTAACAGGATTTGGGCTTCCTGGAATTCATGTTCCATTTGGCATTAAAACAATCCAATAGAATTCCACAGCACTCATTATTGAGTGTTTGCTATAAAATGTGACCCCCATGAGTTTTTGGCGTGTGTGTGTGTGTGTGTGTGTGTGTGTGTGTGTGTGTGTGTGTGTGATTTTTGTCTCTTTGCTTCATTGTTGTTTCCTAACGGCCAAGAACAGCATCTGGCCTAAAACTGGCATCCAGTAATATTTGTTGATTGAATGATTGTTTCAAGACCTATTCATAGGTTCTATTACTTTATCTATATTATTTTGCTTAAGTTTCAACAATGTGAATTACATAGATAGTGAGCACGCCCCAGTGAACAGATGAGAACACTAGTCATAGAGAGGTTAAGTAATATGCCCAGATCACACATCCAGAGGTGAAGGCTCTGATTTTGAACTGTAGTGGGCTGTTGGCAGAGTATATAAGTTCAATCACAGGCACACTGACTCTTATTAGCTCGGAAAGCCAATACTTCATACTTATTTTATACTCAAACACTACCAACTTTCTTCTGTTCCACATGATTCATAACCTGACTGGTTTCCCTGCTTCTAGAATATTTACTGTAAATGCTCTGATTCTCAGAAAATACTACCTTGCAGAATGACAGTTTTCTGTCTTCTCTGTTTTTGTCTGAGTCTCCAGCAAAGTTTGAATTGCTCAACCTGAAGATGTTAGCCTGTAAAAGGCATTTAACAATAGACTTCAGACTATGGCCATATTTTACATGCTGTGGGGAGCCTTTACTTTTACCTGGATTACCAACTCATGCTAACGGAAGATGGCTTGCTTTTTCTTCTAAGTCTGTGAATGAGCTTGGCTCCGAAGATAGATGCTGTATTGAAACCTCTGGAGGAACGAGTTTTTTCAGTTTATACTTGCAAGAGGACTGTGTGGCTAGGGCCATACTCTGTTACAATTAATGAGCCAAAACCCTGCCCTGAAGTTCTCACTCAGAGAAAGGAGAATATCTCAGCTTCCGTGACTACTCCCTCCTGTGCCAACGTGGCTCACAATAGCTTTTGCAACACAAGCACTTGAATTAGGAGCTGGGTTGAGACCAAACAGGCAGCAGAGTGGCAGTAAAACAATGTGATTACTTTCAGCTACAATAGGACTGGACCATGTGAGCTGCAGGTGATGAATTCTATAGCCCATTAGTGTCTATCGATGTTATCCATTTTCCACGTGAGAGTATGGTTAGCTATTTATTTTTTCTTAAAGGATTACCTTCACATCAAGATTGTCTTTTTAAAAAGTTTTATAACTTTCTGACTTGCAGTAAACTTTACTTATACTCTAAAAATGAGGTTTGGATTTACAGCATAATAATCCAGAATAAAATGGAAGGTAAGGATTATAATCTACCTCCAGGACTTCTGAGTAGGATTCAAGATATAGAGAAAGATGAACAGGTTATTTTCACCCACAGAACGCATGCCTCACTGGAAACAGTGTGAACTGGGCAATAGCACAGCAATAACTGTTTGTATTTTGGACAAGTTCAATGCATAGAGATTAGAGAAGAAAAATGTATTACAATTTAGCAGTTTATCACCATCAAAAGAAAGTATTCTGTCTGAAAGTCGGTCTGAATTAATCTCCTTTATATTATTTCCCACAACTGCCAAAAATCCGAGGAGGGTAATTTAGAAAGTTAAGGTAAAGGAGAGCTAAAGTTGATTCAGACCTTATGAAATAAAAATTATAGGGTAAGGGACAAAAAAGGATGTATGCGCTCTAATTAATATGGAATCATTGTGTATCAGAGGGAATATGACCCTTGTCACTTTGAAAAGTCAGCATCATGTGTGTTTGAGGCACACGGGAAATTTTCTGAGGACAGGGTTCCTGGCTTCATCAGACTCACATCAATGGTTATAATTTATTCAGTCATGAATCACTGTTCTAGCAAAATGTTGAATTTTTCACAATATGACCACATCTGCCTGGTGGCCACTTAGCCAGGATTTTTGAATGTGACATTTAGATTTCAGTAGAGCTTCCCACTTATTCTAAGAAGAGACTCAGACCTGAAATTGAGGTGAATAAGCTATATTGTGGGCATAAGCCCATCTCAACTGGAGCAACATAAGTAAACTCCTTAGGGTACTCTGAACCACATTGGAGATATGCAGTGTGTGTGTGTGTGTGTGTGTGTGTGTGTGTGTGTGTGTGTGTGTGTGTGTGTGTGTGTGTCAGAGACAGAGAAAGGAACAGATAAGCACAGATAGACAGGAAGGCAGAGAGGTGAGAAACATCAATTCTTTGTTGTGGGACCTTAGTTATTCATTGATTGTTTTCTCATATGTGTCTTGACTGGAGGGGGTGGCTACAGTAGACTGAGTAACCACTTGCTCAAGCCAGCATCCCTAGACTCAAGCTAATGAGCCTTGCTCAAACCAGATGAGCCCCCACTCAAGCTGGCAACCTCGGGATTTCAAACCTGGGTCCTCCACTCTATCCACTGCGCCACCACCTGGTCAGGTGATATGTAGCTTTTTGTTGCCCTAAAAAAAAAAGTTCACTTCCCTTACCTTATGAGCATGTCACTCTCAAAGATACCACCCAATCTCATTCTGACTGTCCCTGGACAGAGTGCAAAGAAGCTGAGTGGGCACGGTGTTCTTTTCCTAGTGCTCCACATGCTCGGCCTGATCCCAGCTGAGGTTGGACGGCTGGGACCTGTCACCCACTCGAAGTAGCACATCTTTCTTTGTCTTGTTCATTACTTAGTGGAAGTCAATAAAACATTATATTTTATTTATATTACATGATAAATCATTTTTCTTCCCTAAACAAATTTGAAGACTCAAAACTGTGTAAGCAGCAGTTTCACTGGGTGTTTAGGCATAACTAGAGCAAGAATCACAGCCACACTGAAATTACCAACCTCTATGAGAGTCTTTTGACTAACAATCGTGAGCCTTTCTCGGAAATATGCACATTTGCCCCAAGTAGACCAGGGTGGGTTCCTGGACCCTCACAGCTCATCTGTGAGTCCATCAACCTCAGGTGCAGAAGCCTTACTCTAGAGCAGGGGTTCTCAGCGTCAGCACTATTGACTTGGGGGCTGAAAACTTCTTTGTTGTGAGCCGTACTGTGAATTGCAGGATGTGTAGCAGCATCACAGCCTCTACTCACTAGATGCCAGTAGCACTGACCGCCCCCCTTTCACACTGCCCATTTGCAATAGCCAGAAGTGCCTCCAGACATTGCTCCTCCTGGTTGGGAACCACTAGGGTAGAAACAACACAATGGAACTTTATGAAATCATCTCCATGTGGAAGGAATTTTCTTTCATGCCCTCAGTGTGAACAGCGTGCCTAAATTCACAGGTGGAACAGAGCCCACATTTGTGTGACATTATTACATTCACGTGCTCACTTCACAACACAACCACCCAGTGAAATAAGAAGCCACTTGTGTAAATCCAGGTGGAAAGCCAAGCTGACACCAATGCCGATGCTCTTTTCCAGCATGTGGGATAAAGTAATTGGACCGTAATTTGAAATGCTGAGTGTAGCTGGGATTCTGGCCTTTCAATAGACCTTAAGTTGTCTGCCGGGTGGTGCTGTATGGCTCAGCCATGTGACAGGAAGGACAGCTCCATCGGTTTCACAGGAAAGCTATAGGAACAGATGGAAGATGATGAGTGACACTTTAGAGACCCCCCCACCCCTGCACCAGTGTAAATGTAAGGCACCCTTAAATTAAAAGGTATCCGTTAGTCTATAAGAATTACTTTGACATCAGCACTCTAAAATCTTCTTTATGAATAGAATCTTGAAAAATGATTACACTTGTAGAATATTAAAAACTGAAATGGCCCCAGGGCTTGGCAGTCACGCTTGACATTAATTTCCTTTATACAGTCCAGTGGAGCAGGCCTATTATAAACCAGTCACTCCCTGTTCTGAAAAGAAGTCAGTCTAAGAAGAAATAAGTAAAGTTACAGGAACTATTTTTGTCCCTTTCCAAAGCCTTCATTGGATTTTAAGTAAAACTATAATACTATTTGAGTACAATAAAAATACTCTGACATGAATCTGTAAAGAATTACAGATGAGTTACATCTTACTTGTGATTAAAAACCAAAGGCCCACATGGCCCTGTAAAATGGGTATAAAGGAAGAACTGTAGTTGAGGACCAACTGCCTATGACTGAGCATGCCAATGATGGTTACCCCATTACATGGGTCATTCCTCATGACAGTCTTGGGCAGGAGTCAGAAGCAATCACATCTGTTGTTAGCTTCTGGGTAAAGTGCCACACAAGGCATCAGCAGCAGTCCAGTCATTGGATGTCATCTTCTGGGTCCTCTTCCAGAACTATGGCCTCTTCAGAATGAGAATTAGAATCATTCTTACTCAACCACTATTGGGGGCACATGGGGGCAGAAAATTTATGCTCAGCTCCAGAGGTCATTTGCTTGGTTAATTTTACACTAATTATTTCTCTCAGAGAGAGAGAAAGAAAAATGTTTGTGACCAGGCTTTTATAAAGAGTGGTTAGGGAACTTTACAAAAGTTCAGAGTCATAGGAGTAAGACACTTAAAAAGGGGTCCTCACACACAGTACACTGAAATCAGTCAAGACAGCAGCACACCTACACTATAATTTTTAAAAAGAATGATAAATGACTAGGGTAACAGTAGGTGGACTTGGTCCAGATATGGCTATGAAACTTATTAAAAATACAGTGGTACCTTGATATACGAATAGACCAACATACGTGTGTGTGTGTGTTTTTTTTTTTTAGATACGAGCTGTGACTCGGTCCATATTTTTGTTCAAGATCTGAGCGAAATTCCGAGATACGAGTCGTGATTCGGAAAGCTGCCTCTAGTTGGTGCGTTATCGCACAGGTTCAGTATCAGCAGTTTGATATACTAGTTGACTGACGTACGAGCTCAGTTACAGAATAAATTAAATTTGTATCTCAAGGTACCACTGTAATTAAAAAATATCGCTAAATGAGGCTAGAATCTGAGCTAATTGAAACTCTGATGGAGAAAGACCAAAAAGGAACAAGTATGAGCTTTGTGTAGTCAAAATCGACTGGACTGTGGCTGTCTCATATGCTATTTATTTAAGAATTAACAATGCAGACTTTGATGTCAGCCCTTTTATCATATTAGTGTGACTGTGTTGTTGGAACCACAGGGGCAAAACAGACTCCTGGTGGAAGGGTAAAGATGGCATGGGGGTGGTGAAGGGTTTCCATTTAATGGAAATGATGCCCCTACTGCCATTCATCCTGAAAAGGAACCTAGCCCATCCCAGGGAAGAAAATGTGTATTGGAGAAGTAAACACAGGACTAGAAGGAAAAGAAAAATATCCATCTCTCTGGAGCCAGGGATGATCTGATATTATGATGAGGTGAGCCAATACGGGGACACTTCAGGTGGTGGGGACAAGCCAGGGGGTGTAAGACTGGGCAGTGAGGGCCAAGAAAGTTGGAGTCTGGTGTAGGTTATTCTCTCCATTTCATTCTTTTCTGTTGTTTTTGAAACTTCTATACAGCCTGATCAAAAGTGTGGCAGGATAACCATCTGAAAAAATCAGAAATGCTTCTCTCCATGTCATCTTCTGGTTTATTACCCTCTACTCATTACACCAGTGATTCCCACTTTTTCAGGGAAGGACCAACACACCAAGAACAAAGGTGTCAACCGAATGTTCGAATATAGTTCTTGAAATGAATAACTGAGATGCTGGAAGTCGGTGACTTCTGTTGCAAGGGATAGGTTTTTTGAGGCAGAAAAGGGTTTGGAGCCCCAAAGGCTGGGGCAAGTGGAACAAAATGCATGATGACATCTTGGCAGTGTTCTCACCTGGAAGAAGGAAAATTTCAAGGAGCTAATGGGCAGACAAATTCTAGAGGAACCCCGCCCAGAGCACACATGATGGTGAGTGCCTGAAGAAGGACCCTACTCTTTGAAACCTCTGGGCTAAGCTCCAGGGGAAGAAAGAATGGCCAACTTCCTAAAATGGGGGGAGCACTGGGCTACAGCCTGAGGAAGCAGCTCGTCTGGAAAGCAAAGGACCACCCACCTACCAATCTGCCAAGAAAGTGTGATGGCTTGTAGAAATGGGAGCAGGGAGTTTTCAGCAGAGGGGAACTAAACATCTGCCTCTTCTCTGCTTCAAGTCTCTCCCAGCTCCTGAGTGGTAAGCGAGGACAGTAGATTGTAGTATTTGTTCCAAATATCAGTTCCCATACAAGCTGCTGCTTCTGCCTGGATCCCAATAAGAGGATTCTGAACAAAGCCACAGTGATGTAATGTGAGAATGAATCTATATTATTGTAAAGCATTGAGATTCGGCGGGTTGTTTGTCAAAAGCTATTAGCAGATGCCTAAGAAGCTCGCAAGAAGGACAGGGAAGGACTTATGGGTGGGTGGGGGGGACTTGGAAGAGGCCTTGTAGTTATGGACAGGGCCAAGATGACACCCAGTGACCTCAGTATACAGAAGACCAAACACAGCAGGAATGTACAGCATTCAACAGTAGATAAAAGAGTGGTCGAACTCAGTGAAAATCAGCAGTATATACAACACTGAACTAAGCCAGATAAAGAAGAAATGGATGCTCCCTTCCACTGATTCTTAGATTGCCCATAAGGAGAGGTAATGAGAAGAGAAAGAAAAACATCTCAAACTATTTATCCAAAACGGAGCAAGAAATACTTAGTAACATAGTGTACAATTCAGTTGGCAATAACAAGTTCTTGGCTATCAGCAGAAATGGGTGCTCAAAAACTAAGGTCAGTTACAGAGAAATAGAGTTTCATTTTTATGCACTTGACTTTGTGACTATGAAATTCATGTCCTCTTGTGTGTGTTGTGCTGTGCAGAACGAAAGAAGAGGACCCTATCTTATGGTTAATAGAGAGAAGCTACAGACAAAGAGGTTTGGTTTGAAGCAGGGCTCCTATAGAACAGTGGTACCCACACTGACCACAGTGTCCAGAGCATCAGTGGACACAGAAGTGCAATGGCAATCCCTGAGCCATGTCCCAGAAACCCCTCACATACCTGAGGGACACTTTAAGAAGCTAATTTCTAGCAGTCAACCTGATAGGGCTGGCGCCATACTAATTTGGTTTGCATTTCAATGGAAGCCATAATTTATTGAGGGTCTACTCAATAAAGCAACATCCATTCTGGAGATATGGAAAGTCTGCATCTTCTTGCCATTTATTTGCATATGCAAAACACTAATAGCAAACTTCATTTCTCTAGAACTCAACTAAAAAGGAACTAGCTCCCTTTTGCCAATGGCAGAAATTGTCATCTGCGGCAGTTACAGATTCTCCATCATCTCCTGGAGATTTCATCCTGATCAGCCTCTGCCTCTCAGGTGGCCTGTGGCCATGGACATCTCTCTCGGGGTGAAAGTCCTTCTTAGCCCCCACCACTTTCTACACAGCATTTCTTTGCCCTGATGCCCTCCTTTGGCCTGTCCTCTCCCTGAGACAGAAAAAAGCTTTCAAATGAGCCACCCTTCTTAGAACACAGAAGAATCAGGAGCATGTCCTTCCTCCTCAGCTCCCAGAAGTGCCCGGACACAAGGTGACTTCCACAACTGCACGACACATGCATCCCTGCAATGAAGATGCGGAGGAGACTAGGCCTTTGACTGCTTTCTCCTGACTTGTCCATACTAGGAGATCAAGGTCCCTCTGTCCATAGATCTCTAACTTGGGTTCTGTCACTGTCATCACCACCCGTGTTGTATCAGTGGTTCCACCAATCATGTTAGATGTCCCAACATCTAATCTTCTTGTTTCTTTCCTGATGCTTACTCCCCCCCTCTACACACACACACACACACACACACACACACACGCACGCACGCACACGCACATTTCACTTCAGAAGAGTTTTACCTGCTGGTGACAGGAGGTATTGTAGTATTTTTCTGTCTTCATTCCATGATATTGTTTTATAACTTAAAAGCCAAGAACTTGACTTTGTTGTTCTCTAGTGCCACTCCCTCATAGGGCACCGGAAACCTCATAGTTGGGGGCCTGAATGATAAAATGTGTGAGGGTCAGTGTTTTTAATAAGGAGTATACATTAGGGAAATACATCAATTAACACTTCCAAAATATTATCCAAATGACTTTTCTAGTGGACCTTTATCACTACACAAAGGAGGTGAGGTTTCTCTCACCTCCCTGCCAACCTGGTAGGTGGTCTGGATGCTTGCTGGCATTTCACCTCCCTCCGCTAGGAGTGAACTGTCCTGCAGGCTTTAGTCTCCGCCCCACACCGGGCGATGAGGTAGGGGCAAAGGAGGCAGAGTCTCCACCCGGCTACTTCTGGGGGACCTGGCAGAGCCTGCATTTGAGGCTCTAGGCCTTGACTAAATAGTAGAATGAGCTGAGAGCTCTCAAAAACATGGAACCCCACTAGGATGGTCACTACTGAAAAAGAAAATCAGTGCTAGCAGTGGCGTGGAGAATTTTGTACCCTTGGACATTGTTGGTGAGAATGTAAAATGGTGCAGCTGCCATGGAAAACAGTATGTCGGGGCCTCCAAGAATTAAACAAAAAAGTACTCTATTAACCAGTAACTCCACTTCCAGGTATATACTCAACAGTCAAAAGCAGGGTCTTGAAGAGATGCTTGTACACCCATGTTTGTATTAGCATTGTTCACAATAGCCTCAGGAGGGTAAGTTTTGCCCCCTGAATCAAGGCTCCTAGTGGACCAGAGGGCCTCTTTAGTTTCTAAATGCCCCCAAGCCTGCTCTGCTCCTGCAGTACAGTGTTCAGGGAAGGTTCAGGGTCAGGGCTGAGAGAGAGACAGATCTGATAGAACAAGTATTCTTCTCAAATTTGCCAGGCTTACTCCTTCAGTGAAGGCTGTTTTATTTGTTTTCATTAAAAGCCATAATTTTGACTTATTTTTTCTTCAGGTTCAACTTTCATTTAGGGCTAATAGACCCCAATGGTAGTTGATTGTATAAAAAATGAACAAGGTAAAAGGGTGTGTGTGTGTGTGTGTGAATTTGGAAGTATTAATTAATCCTTCTAAAATAACCTTGCCATATGTCATTTAATCATCAGTTTTTCAGAAGAGAGAATAGAGGCTTAGAGATGCTGAAGAGCATGTTACAGAGAGCAAAGATGTAGATGGTACGTCCGGAGCCAGGCTCAGGTCTGCCGGTTTCCAAAGCCCGTTTTTTCTCTATCGTAGCATATTCTGGTGTTTTTCTTGACGGGACATTTTTTTCTTCCAGAAACACTGTCTGGATCTCATCTGCCTCCTTCTATTACCATCTGTGTCACCACTTGTAGATCTAACATCCACTGAAGGGCTCATTACCGATGCTGCCAGTGTGGCCACCTCTCTGCTTCCAGGGAGGAGCCTGCACAGCTGGAACAGCGGGAATTAGCTCTGTGGGGACCAGGCAGTATTTTCTGCTTAGGACCTGTAGCCAGTTCTGTATATATGTCTTGCAAGGCCCCACAATTTAGTGACCAGGACTTTGCACCCATTTTGTAGCTCAATAAGTACCCCAGCCTCCATCGACACTCAGTAGCACACAGAGGGATATAATCAAATTTGGAAGTTATACGTCTTTTAATACGTGCATCGGGCAATACTTTCATCTGCAAGGGCAAAAAGACCAGCTTAGGTGCGTGCTCGAGTCACTGACACTGACAGTAAATCGTCCCCATGAAGGCTTCGGGGCTCCCTAAGATTCCACCTGTCTAGAGCAAAAGTGCCACATTTGTAGATGCCTGTGGTTCGCCTAATTATATTCTGACAAACCCTTGGAAACTGTTGCCTGCTTCAGTTGCACCATGCGTGTGGTCTAATGAGGTTTCTGAACCCTATATTATGAAATTGTCACAGGTTATTTGTCAGAAAAAGGCTGCCTTGTGAATATTGTAGGTTTAAAATGATGAAAATACTACATGATTTCAATGATATGCAACAAGTATTTTCTGAGCATTCATTCCAAATGCACATGAGTTTCCCAGATTTTGTTTTTTCTCTGATCATCCCTGAGGGATTGAAAAGTGACAGGTGCTGCTACCCTCATCCTTAAATGTGAGAAGTAATGGTTGCCTAATAAAAACAAACATCTTGAAATGAATTGATTGATACTGATTTCCTTTCCTTGTAGCTCGAGCAACTACTGCATGCTCTTCTGTTCACCCTTCTTGTGCATTATTGTATTGTTATCAGAGTCTTTACAGTCACTCCTTTTATGTGAGTTTAGTGTAATTACTATTATCCCTTGGTTATGAATAGATTGATAATTTCACAAGGGAATTATTCTGGCCCTCTGCTGGTAGGTTATTTCTCCTCCTTTCTTTATTGGGCTCCTTGCTTTGTAACCCTGCTGTTGCTAATTATGAGTCCTCTACACCTACTGGAGCATCATCCATCCTGCCCCAGGTCTAATAAGACCTCTGCGGCTGGGGAGCCTCCTGTCACCTGGAGCCACCAGGTCTCATCTCGGAGCCAGAGAGCTTGACATACTAGCATTTGGAATTAAACTTCTACCATGGTTTGTCTTAAGGCCAAACTGCCTGGGACCTACTGAACCCTCATTACTGACGAAGTCCTTGATGTAGAACTTCTCTAGTCTTTGTGGGTGGTGTAGCTCATTGTCCATATTCTTTCTACATGCATCTCTTGGCTACTCAGGGCTTCTCTGTCTTGCTCTAGGAGCTGTACGCCAGAGAATCATTAAGTTAAATTATTAATATATGTTCACAGTAAAGAATTTGAAAAATGCCGAAAAATAAACACATACACAAAACAAGTGTAATGGCATGACCCCGAGGTAACACCAGTTTTTAATCTCTGCATATATGTCTATTTATACATAATGCTGTTTTATTAACTGATTTTTAAAAAATTAATAATATCTTATTGTGGAAAAATGGTTGGGAATTAGACTGTGGTCCGAAACAAATCTTTTGTGCGGACTTTGGAAGGCCAAGTCCTGAGGGGCCGAACACTGCCCTTGCAAGCACTGGTAAGATTGTTTAAAGGAAAACGGTTGATCCCTATGGCCTTTACCTACATACCTGAAAGACATTAGTTAATTACCCTTCTCTGCACCTGAACCCAGACTCTCTTAAATAGCCTCATGAGCAAACACACCAATATATACGATAAGGCTGCAATGACCTGGGCTCTCAGTCCTAGAGGCTGGGAGTCCCCTGTACCCATCTCTGTATATTGTGTCTTGTGTATGTTTTTTCTTAAGTAATGCAACTCCTTCTTTTTTGTGCACACCCACAGCTGAGCTAGTCTCAGCATCTTATTATTTTACATGACTGCTAAGTGATGCATTATATGACTGTATTGTTACATACTTAAATCTTGTAACATTTATATTGAAGGTGATTTCTTTTTTTATTATACATAATGTGCAATAAACAATTTTCCAAAGATATTTGTGGATATCTTGATAGTTTCTGAAAACAAGTTTCCAGAACTGAAATTGCTGTATCAAAAAGTAAGTAAATTTTAGAGTGAGAATGCTCTTCCTACCATGGTTCTACCAGTTCTGTTTCCTATGGCCAGATTTCCCTGACCCTGTATTTGCCAGTTTTAATATCAGACTTCCTGCAGCAGAACTATATGCAGATTCCTGGTTGTCCCATCCCTATTTTGGAGCTGCAGCGCAAGGGTCAGCATACATAACCCTCTCCACAAATATTGCTCAGGAATAGGAAAATCATGAGCCACCACTCTGTCTCACATGATCAGTAACCGTATTATGTTAGAAATGTAAGACAGCAGACATGGAGATGATTGTCATGGAGGAAGACGTTCATACTTGCAGATCCCGAGAGCAGGACACGCATGAAGCCACACAGGGCCATATGGGAAACACCAGGGTTCATTAGGAGATAAGAGAGGAGAAGAAAAGAGCATGCCCAAAGCCTGTATCAGGGTTTTCTTGGGAGAAAGAAGCAAACAAGGTAGGTACATAGAATAAATTGACTTTAAATAGTATGAATAGTTTTGCTGAGTCTTGAGCTCTAGGGTGCTCCTTAGTTGTCTTGTACATGACCCTGGAGTGAACTGGGGAAGAGGAAATACTGGCTTGGTGTATTGTACTGGTGAAAGTTTGATGGAAGGGATAGTTGGGAATGTGGGCCCTAAATTGATTAGTTTAAAAAGCAAAGGTGTGCTTGCCAGGGAATTGTTGGCTATCTCTAGGAATGGGTCAGCCCAGTGATAGGCAGACCCTCCAGGATCAAGGCCCCAAATGCCAGAGCATCAAGAATAGAGAAAATAAGAAAACATAGTCAATACAGCCGTCCACACTGAGCTATGGCTCAGAACTCTAAAGGTCACTGCCCCATTTCCCTTTTGTTCACAACCTCCATTGGAAATAGGTGTTCACTGGATTGAATTAGAATTTTGCTGACCTCTCCAGACTCGATGACAGCTCCACACCCCCAGGTTGCCCAGCAGCTGGCACTGGGCCTCAGCTTCTAGTAATCTCTGCCAAAGTCTTCAGACACTAAGCTCTGACCCTGCCGAATTCTCTTCTGTGTCAGTTCACCCAAAATTAGGCACCAAAGCTAAACCACCCAAACCCAAAACAAATTTGCTTACTTAAAGCACTCTATATAGAAAAGGTAGAGACTGAAATCCTTGGCAAGATAATATTTATGAATTAGCTGTGAATTTCAAGTATCCCTGCACCCATATCATTCCATTAGCATAGATCAAAATTTCTAATTATAAAGTAAAAGTTTTCAAAAAGAGGAGAGAAAAAGAGTTTTTGCCACAATCCCTGTTATTTCTCTTTTATAGAGAAATCTAAAATTGCACAGAAAAGAAACGAGACTATGTGCTTTCAACATTCTCCTTGTGACTGGACCAATACATATGGTGATTATTTCTATTCATGGTTTACATTGCTTTCACTAGAGCTGTTATTACCAGAAACAAAAACACAATAACTCTTTGAAATATTTTCCAGAGAATTCTCTAAATAGGTGGCATCTTCCTCGCTCATCTCAATTTGTTTCTAAGAGGTCAGCTAAGTTTACCTTTTAAAATCATTGGTATTTAAATCCATTTTCTTTAATATTTAGTTACTTGCCAAAAATTGTCAAATCTCTTCTTGAGCATGTCAGTAAAAATGTCCTCATCTATTGTGTGGAGGAAACTGTCCCGCCCTTCCCGCTGGAGAGATGTTGGCCCCTGAGCTTCACTCTTGAGTTGGGAGGCTGTGTTCGCTCCCACCTCGCCTGCCCTTCCCACATGTGGGCGCTGCAAGCTCCGGGTGCTCAGCCCGCAGCCCAGTGCCCTGCTTCAGTGCCAAAGCTGGAGGCCTGGGCAGACGTGATAGCACAGCTGCAGGGAGCGTCATTCCTCATTACCCTCCTCAGGGCTGCCCACCTCACCCATCTGCCCTATCGTGGACAGGTGACAGGTGAACAGACCCTACAGCTTGCAGCAGCTGCAGTACCTGAACAGAGTGCTCCTCACTGTTCCACTGCCACGTGCCTGGCCTCTTGGCGATTTACAGGTGTAGACCACAGAGGTGCAATTTTCTCCTCTGAGACCCTACACATCTATGGCTTGTGCTTTTCAGTCCTGCAGGCTGGGTCTGGGCTGGAGCCACCGCTGTGTGCCCCTTCGACTGTACTGCGTGTACTTCAGGCCACCAGGAGCAGCAGTCTCCTGAGGCCGGGTTTGATGTGGCAATGTCCCTGTCAGTGATCAGCCTCTCTTGTTCCTATACGCAGGTGGAAAATTCTGGAGCGGTAGCTCGATGAAAGCTTTCCTCCCTCCTGCTCCTGCCAATATTCCTGTGGTTCAGCAGTATTTCTTCTGAGGCCTGCCGCAGCCCACCCGGCCCCCAGTGACACTCCCTCTGCCCCTTGGATGACCCTGTGAATGTAGATTCCAGTCTGTTCCAGCTGTGCCCTCGCTAAAGGTTTTGTCTAAAATGTCAAACACTGAATCCTAGCCAGTGTGATGTAGTTTCATTTTGCTTCAGCCGGACCCCAAATACTAAATAAAGCTCCTACAAAGACATTCAAACTGTGTTTTAGAAATGAGAGAAATAAATACAAGTTTTAGAACACTTTGTAGGAGTAAAAGATCTTTACAAAGTCAGTGTTGACTTGCATTTTGAATGGACTGGAATACAATACAAACTGGATTTGAATACAGAAAATGGAAACAAGATTCCCAGATATACCATTATTTAGATTTTCTTTTTTTTCTTTTCTTTTATTAATTTTAATGGGGTGACATTAATAAATCAGGGCACATATGTTCAAAGAAAACATCTCCAGGTTATCTTGTCATTCAGTTATGTTGCATACCCATCACCCAAAGTTAAATTGTCCTCTGTCACCTTCTATCTGGTTTTCTTTGTGCCCCTCCCCTCCCCCCTCTCCCTTCCTCTCCTCCCCCTTCTCGCCCCCTGTCCCCGTAACCACCACGCTCATGTCCATGTCTCTTGGTCTCTTTTTTATGTCCCACCTATGTATGGAATCATGCAGTTCTTAGTTTTTTCTGATTTACCTATTTCACTCAGTATAATGTTATCAAGGTCCATCCATGTTGTTGTAAATGATCCGATGTTCATCATTTCTTATGTCTGAGTAGTATTCCATAGTATATATGTACCACATCTTCTTTATCCAATCATCTGTTGAAGGGCTTTTAGATTGTTTCCATGTCTTGGCCACTGTGAACAATGCTGCAATGAACATAGGGCTGCATGTGTCTTTACGTACCAATGTTTTTAAGTTTGGGGGTATATACACAGTAGAGGGATTGCTGGGTCATATAGTAGTTCTATTGTTAGTTTTTTGAGGAACCACCATACTTTCTTCCATAATGATTGTACTACTTTACATTCCCACCAACAGTGGATGAGGGTTCCTTTTTCTCCACAGCCTCTTCAACCCTTGTTATTATCTGTCTTGTTGATAATAGCTAATCTAACAGGTGTGAAGTAGTATCTCTTTGTAGTTTTGATTTGCATATCTCTAATAGCTAATGAAGATGAGCATCTTTTCATATATCTGTTGGTCATTTGTATTTCTTCCTAGGACAAGTGTCTGTTCATGTCCTGTTCCCATTTTTTTATTGGATTGTTTGTTTGTTGTTGAGTTTTGTGAGTTCATTGTATAGTTTGGATATTAGCCCCTTATCTGAGTTGTTGTTTGAAAATATCATCTCCCATTTAGTTGGCTGTCTGTTTATTTTGTTGTCAGTTTCTCTTGTTATGCAAAAACTTCTTAGTCTGATGTAGTCCCATTCATTTATCTTTGCCTTCAATTCCCTTGCCTTTGGAGTCAAATTCAAAAAGTGCTCTTTGTAACCAAGGTTCAAAAAGTGCTGTTCGTAACCAAGGTCCATGAGTTTAGTTCCTATGTTTTCTTCTATGTACTTTATTGTTTCAGGTCTTATATTTAGGTCTTTGATCTATTTTGAATTAATTTCAGTACAAGGGGACAAACTGTAGTCGAGTTTCATTCTTTTGCATGTGGCTTTCCAGTTTTCCCAGCACCATTTGTTGAAGAAACTTTCTTTTCTCCATTGTGTTTTGTTGACCCCTTTTCAAAAATTATTTGACCATATATATGTGGTTTTATTTTTGGACTTTCTATTCTGTTCCATTGATCTGAGTATTTTTCTTCCAATACCATGCTGTTTTGATTGTCGTGGCTCTATAATATAATTTGAAGTCAGTTATTATAATACCCCCAGCTTTATTCTTTTTCCTTAGGATTGCTTTGGCTATTCGGGGTTTTTTATAGTTTCATATAAATCTGATGATATTTAGATTTTCTAAAACAGCACAGAGAGAGCTTTTAGCAGGACTTTCCCCCACTTATAAAATGTGTAGATTTTTGCCAAGAGAAAAAAGGGACAGCAGAATTATAACTTCTATCTGATGTGACAGTCTCTTTTTTGTTATTGTTGTTGTTGCCTTCTTTTTTCAAGGTGCAAACACCAGCAACATAATGTCAGCTGCTTGTTCCTTATTGAAAAATGCTCAACAAGTCATCAGTCTCCCATGTGATCCTCCCAAATCTGCACAAACCTCATTTCTCTGTCTCTTTGGAAATAACCTATATGCTTAGAGAAATCTCTCGTACTTATCCACAGTGTGTGTGCAAAGACTCTCACATGTGGAAATAGGACACATTTTAGCCAAACAGGTTGTGATTAAAATAGATGAGAGGGGGTGGTGCTAGCATAGAAGGAAGACAAATCCTGAAACATTTTGATTCCAGTCTACAATTTGGGAGGAAGAGTAAAGAGAAACTGGATTTCAGGAGGGAAGCCTACTTTTCTGGAGCTTGCTTTTTTGTCAGCCTTGAACTGCAGAATAATTTTTGTCTTTTCTTAGGAGGGAACTGAAAAGCAGAGGCTGGGGCACAGGGCCCTTGCAGGCACCGTTGCAAAGGAGGAGGGGCTCTCCAGTGTTTTTTGCCCCTGTTAGGGCCTCCAAGGTTGTCATCTTTGACATGCAACTATGCTGGTCTTAATTATTTTTTGATCCGAAATTCTTATTATTATCGTATTTCCCCATGTCTAATACGACCCCATGTATAAGGCACATCTTAATTTTGGGGCCCTAAATTTTTTTTAAGAATGTATTACATAAAGTTATTGAACTCAAGTTTTATTTGTCATAAAATTCATACAACTCCTCATCACTGATGAAGCTTCTTTCATCCATTAGTCTGTCCCCATCTGTGTCTGATGACGAATCACTGTCTTCAACAACAAATGCAAAAACAGGTGCGAAAATACTACAACCATTGTATAAGATGCACCCAGTTTTTAGACCCCAAATTTTTCAAAAAAATGTGTGTCTTATACCTAGGGAAATACGGCATATAGTTTGTTTGAACACTTCTGGGGAAGCAGTGCTGAGGAAGTTCATGCCCACACCTTCAGGAAGCAGAACAGGGACTTGAGTTCTGGACAAACAGTTTGAATACAAAAAAACCATCAAACAGGCTTGTGGATATCCTGGGTTTGATTTCTGGTCAGGGCTCACAAGAGAAGGAATAATCTACTTCTCTCCCCCCACCCCCAATCCCCCTTCTCTCTCTTTTCTACTTTCATAGCCAGTGGTTCAGTTGGTCCAAGTGTGACCCTGGGCACTGAGGATAGCTCAGTACTTGAGCATAGGCCACAGATAGTGGTTGCCGGCTGAATCCAGGTCAGGGAGCGTGTGGGAGTCTGCCTCACTATCTCCCCTTTTCTCCTTTAAAAAAGAATAAAACACCCAAACACAACTTCTGAAATGATGTGGTTGTGAGGGTCTCCATGAGTGTAGCACCATTCATTTTTTTATTTTTTCACTTGTAACACTAATAATAAATGTGTTGGAGAATGATATCACTTTTTCAGGACTAGTTTTAAATTTTTCAAATTCAACAAATGATTAATATTTAAGTAATTAGATGAAATCGGTGATACATATTTTGTCAGATGAAAGACGTAGTTAAATAGATGAGTTTTTCTCTAGACAATTTAGTAAGATGCGTCTTTTCTAGCTTAAGGAATCTAAGCCATTCCCATTCCATGATGATACCATTGAGCACAGGTCACCCTGGCCCAGTGCCTTTAACAGGGACCAGTCAGTGAGCTGGACTCCCACTCAGAGCTGGGAATGGACATACACTGTGGAGAGTGGCAACTTTGCCTGGCTGAGCCCTGGGACTCTGTCAGGTGGCTGGAGGCAGGGGCACTAGGGTGTCAAATGTATAATTTGCAGCACGAGTTAAAGAGTTTCATTATAGGTCAACTCTACCTCAATAAAAAATTGTAGCAGAACATATAGGTAGAAATATGTAAAGAGTAAATGATGTTTGACTTAAGAATGAACATCTCTGAAAGTTGCTGAAAAAGTTAAGCTCACAGACTCAAACTAAGCCATCCCATTATTAAATATATAATCATATTAACATATTTTGTTATAATTATTAAAATTCAGAAAATATTCCTGTCTGTTGTCAAGACAACCCACCAAAACAAACATTACTCTATAGTTGAGTGTCATATGCTTTCTATGTCTTTGTATTATTTTGTTTTGTTCTTACACATATGACAGAACATATACCCAAAATAAAAGTGACTGTTTTATTTTAGTGATTTAGTAAAAAGAAAAAAAAAGAAAAAAATTTCCAAATGTTTATCAATGGGTAGAATAGATTTTCATTTACCTCATCTCCCTTTCATGTTTCCTGATTCGGTCTAAATTTGGAATGGTTTAAAGACAAAAGAGGAGACAAAGGGAGTGTATCAAATAATTGGATTGTATTTTGACAAGTTAATTCTCCACCGAGATCTGGGCTGCCAGTCTCACTGCTGCCAGGCTTCATTTCACATTACGTCCTTAAGAGCTACTCACTGCGAAGATTATCTTTAAAGACAAAATAGAGTGTCATCTTATATCAGAAGGAGGAAATACCTGTCTCTCAAAGTTGTTTTCTATATGGCCAAAGTAGCTGCATTCAGTGTGAGAAGTACCAGTCAGGATGAGGGAATTAATAAGTTTTTATCCATAGAGGAGAGAGTGTGACTGTGAACAGCCTCACAATGCTTAGTTATTCAGCAGTGTACATGGAATCTAAACTGCATGTCATAAATCAGTGACACCTTTGATTCATTACAGATAATCAAGAGGAAGCTCTTCTGATTATCAGTGCTAACAGATTCACAGCTCCTCATTTCCCTCAAACACCATTATCAGTCAAAAGGAAGAACCAGCCACTGGAGGAGGTGGGGACAGCTGTAGAAACAGAGGCACAGCCACCCTCTCTTGGGTACCTGCTGAGAGACAGGCACTTTACTGTCCATGTCACTGCAGCTCTACGTTGTGGATGCCATAACCCTCCAACAAGACAGACCGGAGACGTGTAACTTGGGCAGTTTTCGACCTTCTTTGCGTCTCAGTTCCTCCTCTATCAAATGAGGCCAACAATGATACTTGCCTTGTAGCCTAGAGCCTGGCCACAGTCAGCTCTCATGATAAGTTCTCTAGTATCATCACTACAGGAGGGGAAACTGAGGTTCAGAGGGATTAAAGGAACTTGTCGAAGACTGCTCAGGTAGGAGGTAGCAGAGTTCAGATCTGAAGCTAAACCTTTCTGACCCCAAAACCAGGGGTCCTATTGGTTTATTCAATTCACTGGACACTTAAATGACCAGCCTGATGCTAAGTAAAACAGGATATAACAGGACACAAAGTAAACATAAATTCAATTCAATACACCCGCTGAGCCCCTGCTCTGTGCAAAGTAACATCGTAAGGACAGAGGTACAGCAGAGTGAGCAAGCTCCTAAGACAGTGATGGGCAATCTTTTGAGCTTGGTGTGTCAAAATTCACCAAAAATCAAAGCATAACTCAGGTGGTGTGTCACTTTGAGAAAAACGGCCTAACTGGAAGTCCCAGAACTAGAACTAGACGTTCTGTTGTTTTGGCCTACAGACCTCCGGCACAGAGTGTCTACACTACAACAAATGTTTTATCCTTGGCTACTGCACCTGGCCATGCAGGAGCCGAGGATGAAACGTCCTTCTTAGCATGCGGCCCCATACTTCTCTGGTATGTGGCCGCATGCAGCCATGTGTCATCAAAAATGGCTACGCGTGTCAGTGCTGACACGCCTGCCATAGATTTGCCATCACGGTCCTAAGAACTGACATGAATAGATCAGAGGAGATTAGACCTATAAGCAGCCAAAGGTCATGGAAAACAATCTTTTAAAATAGTTTTCAAAAAAGTATGAATATATTAGAGGGAGAGATGGTTTCTGATTAAAGAACCAATAGGGAGGAAGAACTGGAAACAGGCTCCCGGAGAGAGTGACACATGGCATGAGTTGGATCAAACAGGCCCAACCAGCTAGTAGTAAGATTGTAGATATTTAAGAGCCTGTACAACAAAGGCCCAGCCAATAGAACAGAGCACGTGCCGCCATCCTGTGGGAACCCACTGCCTGCCATCAGTTGTGTATTTGACCAGCGAGTCAAGAAATTGAACGCCTCCTAGGAGCCAGACATTCTTAGTCACTCAGGATGCAATACTAAACAAAGTGCATTCCTTGCCCTCGTGAAGTTTCTTAAAACATAACCAGATTTAACATTTACTGAGTGTTTCAGAGTCAAGCATTGTATAAAAGAGTGCTGTTCACTGCAGAAATATAAGCCACGTATGTAATTTCAATTTTCTAGTAAAACACAGTAAGTAAAAGGAAAGGTGAAATTAATTTAAGTAGTATATTCGATTTAACCCAATAGATCTAAAATATCACCCCTGCAGCATATTACATTACTGGGATTGGGTGTGTATTTTATACTCACAGCACATCTGAGTCCAGGCCTATCACATTTCTAGTGCTTAGTAGCCACATGTGGCTAATGACTCCTGCATCGGACAGCACAGATGTAAACCTTTTACAAACAATCTTCATTTTACCTCAAATTATGTATAAAATGGAATTTAGAGGAGTCAAGTAACTTACCAAAGGTCACATGGTATGTGCAAGAACTGATATAATGGAATCCAGTGAGAGACACTATAACATAAAGTAGTGTCAAGGTAAGGCGATTTTAGTAGTGAGATGCAAATATAACCTTTAAATGAGCATGATCAAAAACAGCAGTCTTTCTCCCCACTGCTCATTCTAGTCTCTCTGCTATGGTGAGGCTTTCTCTTTGCCTACTAGATAAAATCTGCATTAAGTTGTGTCTTCTCTGCTCATTCTTACCGTGGGACTAGTCCTCCAGTTATCCATAGTCACACACAGGAAGTGATATATGTCAATAATTCAAATGTCCTGGACCTGAATTTTATTTAATTTCAGCAGGTTTAAACCTTCCCTTCTTCTTGATATCCTTCTGTCACTTGACTTCTGATGTCACTTGACTCCTTTGGAGGGTTCCATCTTACTTCCTCCTCAGCCAGGAGTAGAATGCTGTGATCATTCTTGGGTTTTGTCTATTTTACCTACCTTTTTTCTCCAGGTATTCTCATGCCATCAATATGTTACTGACTCTCAAATTCATATTTTTTTTGTGTAGCACTTTACTCGTATCTAATTATCAACTTGACATTTTGATTTGGGCATCTACTAAGCATCTCAAACTTAATATATTCTGAACTGAACTTCATGATCTCCTCCAACCCCCAGACATATTTCTTTCTCCTGTTCTTCTTCATCTCATAAGTGTCCTACATCTATTCTATTCCTCAAGCCAATATTCCAGGAGTTATTCTTCTCTTCAACTCATTCCATTAATTCATCACCAAGTCTGGCGGACATCTCCATGACATTTATCTACCTCCCTCATTTCTTGTATGGATGATACTTTAGCCAACCCTCCACTGGAGATCTCTGCTTTCACTTTTGTTTGTCATTTACCATAAGCAAATTAAGGAATTTTTTACTTTATGCCTTTCTCTAGATCTTCAATATTTCATAATAGTACTGTGTAATGTAAAAACAATAGCGACCAAAATAACTCTAATCTATACCCACATACCCACAATGCAGTTTAAGAAAGAAAATACTACAAACTAGTTAAACCACTTGGATAATCTTCTCTCATTTTGTCTCCTTTCCTCCCCATTAAAGGTAAGCATTTAATTGATTTTTTTTTTGTCATCAACATGTATTTTTATATTTTCATCCCTTTTGCTTAATTTTTTAAATAATATGTAATTTTTGTTTGTTTTTTAAATGTATTTATGAGTATCATATTAGGTATTTTTTTTACAATTTTTTTCACTTCACACTATATTTGTGAGCTTAATACACTTTGATTCTTATGTCTCTTCTTCCTTTATTTTTACTGCTGCATGATATTCCAAACGTGGACAGTCCTCGGGTTATGAACAAGATAGGTGCTATAGGTCTGTTCTTAAGTTGAATCTGTATGTTAGTTGGAACAGGTACATTTACCTATTAAATGCAACTTACACAGATGTTTATTTTAACATAGTATTTATTTTTACCTTTCTGTGCATATAAACAACTAAACATTTTCAAACCTACAAAACCTATCTTATTCCTAACCTACAAGCTGCCTGTATAAAAAAATAATTTGTTCATTTTCCTGTTGATATTTAGTTTGTTTCTTTTTGTTATTACAAGCAATGCTGCTTATGGCTATTGACTGAATCTGTGTTCTCACAAAATTCATATGTTGAAACCTAATCCCCAATGTGATGATGGTATTGAGAGGTGGGACCTTTGTCAGGTGATTACATCATGAAGGTGGAGCCATTATAAATGTGATTAATGTTCTTATTAATAAGACCCCAGAGAGTTCCCCTGTCCCTTCTGCTATGTGAAGACACTGCAGCAAGTTAGCAGCTTGCAACCCAGAACAGGGCTCTCACTAGAACTGACTGACCTTGCCAGCACCCTGGTCTCTGACTTCCAACCTCCAGAACTGAAAGAAATAAATGTCTGTTCCTTACAGACCATGTAGTCAATGGTACTTTGATTTAGCAGCCCAGTGTTACTCCCAATTCAGGCCTATACAAACCAACCTAGTTAAAATTGCAATCTACTTCTATTCTGCAGGTGCTTTATCCCTTCCAGAACACTGATTATCTTTCAAAGCCCTTGTAAACTATTATTTACGTTGTGTTTACTGATTGTCTCTCTCCATGAGAATATAATCTCTACAAGGGCAAGGCTTTTGTCCATTTGTTCACTGACATATATCCAAAGCACCCAGACAACCTCCTGGCACATGGAAGGTACTTAATATATATTTGCTGAATGAATGGATTCCTTCATCACATCTGTGTGACAGAGAATGGTCAACACCAAGACACATTTGGGTTAATTTACGGACCTCAATTTCAGCTAAAGAATCCTATGGAGATCCACGCAGAAGAAAGAAATATATTACATGGGGGAAGGAGGAGAGGAAACCAGGCTAGCATTGACTTGTCATCAGTGCCAAACTATAGTGCACAATGCCTGTGACATTCTGAAGGAGAGAGAGCGTGACACCAGCATTGTACAAGGAGCCACATTGTTCTTCTTGGGTAAAGGCAACAGACTGTCTCAACCAGAGAGTAACTCAAGGAAACTAGAGCCACATAGCCATCACTTTTTGAACTAGCCCACTCAGAACTGCACTAAGGAAGGAGAAGCCACACTTTTTGCTGTGTGCCCACTCTGTTTCCCTAGAGTGATCACGACATCACTTCAGCCTGGAACTGCAGGGCTGTCATTTACTGAGTGATCAGTTGTTATGGGCCAAGGCATTTCACATCCGACCGTGAAAACCCCACACTCTTATTTATGAGCTAGAGAGACCCAATATATACATGATAAATTTAAAGAAAAGTAAGTTAAGCTACGAACCAGAGTATGCAGGATGAAACAAAGGGTTCAAATCCTACGTGAATATTAACCTGGTATCTATCAAACTACTGGGAAAACAGTACCTACTGGCCTGCCCTTAGAGCTGAGACCTCCGTCATACAAAAATAATTTCCAAATCTTTATTTGTCCAATGTTCTCACCACTCAAAAAATATCAAAAAGCAAAGAACCCTCCCTGAATTAATATAAAAAAATGACTAGGACCTTTCCCACCTGGAAAAGAAAATATGTATAAAGGATTTCATTAACATAATCTTTAATATTGTGAGTGCCATGGGTGAAGTAGACTGGTGGTTATCAGAGGCTAAGTGGCAGAAGGGTGGGGGATTGAAAAGATATTAAGTGTACAAATTTGGAACTGGTAGATAAATAAGTCCTGGGAGCCAATGCACAGCATAGGGATTATAGATGACGATACTGTGTCAGAAACTTCAAAGTTGCTAAAAGACTAAATCTTAATTGCTCCCAACACACACACACACACACACACACACACACACACACACACACACACGATCATAAAGTGATGTGATGGAAGTGTTAGGTGATGCTGTAGTGGTAGTCGTATTGTAGCTTATACATGTATGAAATCAACACATTGTATACCTTAACCTTACACTACGCCATTATATATATATATATCTCAGTTATATTGAAAATAATAAGAAAGGCCCATTATACTGTATGAAAACCTGTGCAATTCTTTTCCAAAAAGTGAAAGTGGTAAGAAACCTAAATAGATTCAAACTGTTTGAACATTTTAAGGAATCTAATGCCTTAAAAATATTTTTCTGCATGTGAGAATACTATCCTCAGCAGGAGGGCTTAGAGTCAGACAGACCTGAGTGTAAATCTTATTTAACACGTCTTTTTATTTACCCCATAAGCTTGCTGCTAGAACAGAGCAATAATTTGTTTCACATTACTCTTGCGACGGGTTTCATTTAATTTGTAAAGAATTATTTATTTACATTCATTCTGTTGCTACTTGATAAAAATATATTGCACTTTTAAGAAATGGTTGAAAGCTCAGACAATAAAACAATAAAGGGACTAGAAAAATAGCAGAAATAAAAGAGAAGTAATTAGACTTCAATCTGAAATCATTTTATATAGCTAATGCAATATATTAATACAAAAGAGAAAGTAATGGTTTTTCATTTACCTTAATATTTATAACCATTATAAAAAATATAATAATATTTAGAGAAAACCCTGGTTTAAGCCAGTGAATAAGAAGTTTTCTACTTGAAGAAAAAGAAGAAGGAGGAGGAGAAGAAGAAGAAGCAGCTTTCAACTTGAACTACATTATACTGGTCTATTTCTGAGCTCATAATTTTTACTGCACAAGAAAAAAAATTTTTGAAGAAAATACTAAATGTGACAAGCCTATTTTTTTTATTTTAAATTTATACATTTTCAAATAGTGAATGCAGTATCTGCTATTGTTTTCAAAATATTATCTCATTTTTTTCTTATCACCAAAGATTATCTCCTTGGAAGTTAAAATTTCAGAAAGCACTGTAGTATGCTGGAGTAACTCATGTTGTGGCCTTTTAAACACATTTTATTGTTGAGTAAGACACTGCAGATTCCGGTTTATTTTTACTTTCCTTAAATGGACTTGTATTGCGAAATAAGGTTTGCTTCTTCTCTTACCATTGTATTACTTCATTTTTTAAAATATATTTTAAGCTTATGAATTATATTATAAAAAGCATAATAGAAATGAATTAAGATGTTATTACTTATTGGCCCTCAGGCTCATCAGTTACCTGAGGAGGATAAAGGGCACAAATGCACAGCTGAGCCTGGACTAGTCACCAGAGCCGCCATTTGGACCCCGCCTGGCTCTCACCAGGCCGTCCATCCCAGACCAGTCTGCACATCACAGCTCCCTACATCATCAGATGGGTGCAGCAGCGGTCAGCATCCACAAAGGCTTACAGGGCTGTGAATGCCGTTGCCCCCAGTGACCACTGCAGGCATTCGGGCCGGTCAGACATCTCACCCACACACCCTGACATCTCTGTTCCCCAGCATCCCTGTTGAGGCAGTTATCCAGTCATGCTCCGGACCACCCTGCAGGCAAACTCAGTATTTGGGTCTTCCTCTCTTTGCCAGACCTGGCCAACAGAAGCACTCTAGCCACCCAGGAGGCCCAGATCCAAGCAGGGATGAGCTGAGCTTGGTGCCACTCCATGGTACTTGGGAGCCACACTGTCTGATAAAGCAGCCACTAGTCACTGTGGCTTTTCAAATTTTAAATAATTAAATGTAAATAAAGTTTAAAACGCAGTTCTTCAGATTCACTATTTCACGTACTCAATAGTCATGGCTAATGACTATCATAGTGGACAGCCGAGTATAGAAGATCTTTGTCATGGCAGAAAGTCCTCTGACCAGTGTTGCTCTAGAAAGTACCATATTTCCTGTAGCTGAGTCTGGGTGGGGAGTTCTGCAAGACCATTCTGAATGGAGGAAAGCCCTATCTTACTCTGACTCTGATGCCAGCCTGCTATGGATTAGGGTGTCATTACCTCACCTGTGAGGGCTCCCCGCAATGAGACTGTGGTTCACAATGGAAGAAGGGCAGGTCTCACAAGGCCTGTGGGTCCTAGATTACTCATCTCTGTTGGCCTTTTGTGGAATTATTTTTATTGGATTGTGGTTTTACATCATGTCTTCCACTTATGTAAGGACAATTTTATAAAATCCAGTATTACATTTATTTTAGGGATTTTTTGAATGTTAAAAAAAAACTATATTACACAGGTTTGTTTTTTTTTTTATGACACTTAATGGGAAAAATTTCTCTCAGGCCTCAGGGCCAGGACAAAATGTGCTCCTCATAAGCAACTAATAGGTGTTTAGGTTTTAAAACAATGTGAATATTGTAACTTTTTCATTTTCCTCTTTGTTTTCACTAAGAGGAGACCAATAACATTAGAAACTGTTAGACTGGATCTTATAGAAATAGCTTCTTTTTCCTAATTGTATCTCTAATAAAAGCTTTTTGGGAGCCATTAAAATATTTTTGAGAAATTAAAAGGAATTGGAATAAATTATGCTATTAATTGGGAGAAATACATGTTCAGAACCCCCAACCCTTTGAAGATGTGAAAATGCACAACCTAAAATCCATGCTAAAAGAATCCATCTGTTGGGAAGATATCCTTACAAAGGTTTGTGTTAAACAGACTTGACCTTAGATTTGGAAATTTGGTAGACGTTATTTCTGTAGTACAATAAAAGACTAAAAGAAATTAGTGAGTCTGAAGTTATAAACTCAAATGTGCTAAAGACTGAAAAATGAAAGCACATCACTTTGTTTTTAAACAAAGG
Source organism: Rhynchonycteris naso (assembly GCA_037038555.1). NCBI lineage: Eukaryota > Metazoa > Chordata > Mammalia > Chiroptera > Emballonuridae > Rhynchonycteris > Rhynchonycteris naso. The sequence goes on along the minus strand of CM072999.1, from coordinate 177,813,432 downwards.
GTTCTGTTGTGGTGGTGGTGGTGGTAGTGGTTAAAAAAAAAATTTCAATTTTCTCAAACTGTCACATTGAGAGTTCTCACTACTTCCATGCTAAGCTTGATCTCCTCTAAATCAAGGAATTCATTAGTTAAAGTAAAAGCTTCTCATACCTTGAAACACTTTCATCCTTATTTTCTTTGTTTTGGTCATGATCAAAATGTACTTTCATGGTAAAAGGCTATTTCTCAAATAAAATAAAAATCTGGTGGAAAGACAAGTCCTCTGCAGAGGGCAAATGGCCTGATTTCAAGTTCATGGTCGAGTTGAGAACAAAATTCAGGGAAAAGGACTCAGCTCTCACCAACCCAGCCCTGAGCTCTCTTTCCACTGCCCAGAATGAATGGGTGTGAACAAAAGGCACAGGCAGAGACCCAGGACAGATGGCTGCCCAAATAACCAGGAAAAAGAATTCTGGCTTGGCTTCTTATCATCTAATGTTGAACTTTTTCATTTTGCTTCTCCCTGAAGAGATAACAAATGTGTTTTCACTCACACATGATTAATTTGCCTACAGTGTGTTTAATAATAATCATTCTAATTATCCAAGTTTGCAGACACTGGATAGTTGTGACCCTGACTAGACTCAGCTCTCCTATCTCTCTGCTTCCAATTCCATTAAACCAGATTGGATAAAAAGCTTTCTTATCAAAGTACGCTAGTATTTGATTATGAGTGCAACAAATGAACGCTGAGCTGTCTTTGTATCCAGTTTATGGGGTCAGGCATTTTCCAGTGAAGCCTCTTTCCACAATGAAAGGCCTAATCCAAATACAGCTTTTGTATAAAATGATTGAGAAGTCATTGTAGGGCTAACACTTTAACATTCACAAATGATTAAATACGAATTCTTGGGAAAGCATCTCTCTAAAGATTGTGGCTAACTTCCCCTTAGACATTGCCTTTATTTATCCATAGAGTGAACCCACGTTGACTTGTTCTCCTTTGCAGGTTGAGCAGGACTGGCTGAGGTGGGAAATGGGGGGGCAGACTTGTTCACTTAGTTTTTGCATTTGGGAACTGGAGCATCTCAGCTTGAGGTTTAAGGTTCTGTGTGCTGCTGCTGATAGAACAAGACCACCTCCTTGAGAAGGGAGGATGCCCATCTGGGCTTGCCCAAGCCATGGGTACTGGCAGCTGCCCCAGAAGAGCTATATTTCAAGCATTTTTATGACATTTCTTAGCTCTCTTGGGATCCTCCCCTACCATATTTAGATTTGGGCTTTTATAACTCATTCCATATGAAAGTAAGCAAATGCCTTGATTTTAGTCTAAGATTATGGTTGCTGTTTATAAATCTCAATGATCTATTACTATTTGTAAAATAGAGAGAGAGCTTGTTTAGCTACATTTATTTAATTAACACTTGTTGGGCTCCTTTTACATCTTTTACTTGAACATATTTTCCTGAACATGAAGAAAAACAGCATTTCCTGGACTTCCTCTCTTTCTCTGGTACAAAGGGGAAAATAACTTGGCTCTAGTTGACCAGCTACTGGACACTGGGATTGCTAATATAATTTCCCGTTTCCTCAGTAGCCTCTTACCTCTCACCTTTGCTCTATAGCAAGCTGCTTGAAGACCAGTGCATTGACGAATATCCCCTGGACTTCTATAAATTTTGGCTTTGTAAACTCTAGCAGATTTGCCATAGAGCCAAGCATGATTGAGTCATGAGCCAATGTAAACGAAAAGTACTTCCAAGGGAAACTGGTCTGGGTCCCAAGAGGGCTGTCTCTGGGGTTTGTCATAGAAGGGCCCTCAGCAGACTGGGATGGTTCTTTCCAAGCAAACAGGCAGATCAAAGAGAAGTGATCAAAGTCTAACAAAGACATTGCTCTGAGTATGGCAAAGTGTGAACTGTGGAAGCTCTACTTATGTTCCAACTCCTTGGGGAGTCATGTACAAAGACAACTTTTATTGCAATAATGAAAATAGCCATTGACTTACGTGGTTCTGGAAATGTGTCTAGCCAGATGAAAGAACGCAAGGAAACAAGAACTAACATGCTCTTCTTCTATCTCCTCCCTCCTCCTTCCTTCATGAATTTGGGTTTGGAAGAAAATATGATTTGTGGCAGAGAACAAGAAAAAGCCTGAGATGCTGCCTGGTCTCACCCTGTGGAATTGTCCTGCTAGTCATCAATATGAGCAGAGTGGCAGGAGGACTGCCTATTGCCAACCCCAGCCATTCTCTTCCTGATCTTATTCTACATTTTTGACAATGACATAGATAAATATATAAAAAGCATGGAGATTGTAAATTTGTCTTTTTTTCCTGCCCAGCATCTGAACCTTGTGTTTAAAGAATTGCTGACATAACAAGCATTGATGGAGAGGCAAAGTTTACCTCCACGACTAGATCTGGAAAGTACAAGACACTTGCATTCCCAGTCTTCCTTGTAGCTAAGATGTGGGTAGGTGACCTTGGCCTGGCCACTTAGGTTCACACACCTTCAACTTTGAACCAGAGGATGGTGATTCAGAGAAGTGGCTGGGGAAATCCCTCTAGAGGCAGGAGATGGGCTGAGCCAGCTCTGGATTTCTGGGCAGTGTTGGCACATGGGACCTGTGTCCATAGTCCCAGGCTAGAGGCCTGGTAGGCTGTGCCATGCAGGCACAAAGAGCAACAGCATCCTCAATGTTCAGGATCTGTAGAACGCTTTGTGAAGGCATCTTTCCTGCATGCAGCTCATACTGCTCTTTCCATGCCCGTGCATCTGTGCCCCCCTTCTCCAATCTTTGCAACCACTTGTCTCCTAACCTCAGCCAAAGTTAATTTGGTTGCTTGCAACTAAGCACATGGACTGATGGCATGCTTTTCAAATCTGCCAAGGCATGAAGCTGGCAGGGAGGCAATCTATTAGATGACAAAACTGAGATAGAAAAGATCGTCAGGACTGGAGCCTAATAAAATGAGGTCATAGAGAGACGTGTGTGTGTGTGTGTGTGTGTGTGTGTGTGTGTGTTTGAAGCCTAAGTGGGGCCCAACTCCATAAGATTAGATTTGAGCAACACTTCTCCAGCCTGAGGTGGAAAATACAGATGATTTTAAAAAACAAAGAGACTGATAACCTTGATAACATTATACGGAGTGAAATAAGTAAATCAGAAAAAAAGAAAAACTGAGAACAGCATGATTTCATACATAGGTGGGACATAAAAGTGAGACTATGAGACATGGACAAGAGAGTGGTGGTTACGGGGTGGGGGGAGAGAGGGGAGGGACACAGGGAAAACCAGATAGAAGGTGACAGAGGACAATTTGACTTTGGGTGACGGGTATGCAACACAATTGAATGATAAGATAACCTGGAGATGTTTTCATTGTACATATGTACCCTGATTTGTTGGTGTCACCCCATTAAAATTAATAAAAAAACAAACAAAGAGACTGTCCTCAGGGTTGATTTTATTTTATTTATTTTTTATCACATTGTTACTCAAATATAAAGAAACATAAAATTAGGTATATACTCCTTATGATCAGGGATCATTTACAGTTATAAAACCAAAACAAATTTATAAATTAATTACAAGCAGACCTACAAAAGCAATAACATTCAAATTAACATCATTAATTTAATGTGAGAGATGATGGTGTTTTGCTGAAACTGGATCATGGCTCACCACGTGGCTTCAGCACCAGCTGTGGAGAAACAAGGGCTCCTCAGGGCAGCGGCCTGCCTGCAGCCCCCAGGCTAAGAGGGCACTGAGCCCTGGGTGCCCTCACATCCAGCACGCTACAGCTTTCTTGAAATTTTCAACAAGATTATTCTCTCAAGACTACGGGGCTTTTGTCTTATTGCCCTCACTCAAACTTAAATTCTCTCTTTCCTGAGTCAATCGCCCTTTAACTGAGCTTCAACACCCTGGACTGAACTCAGTGACCCGGCTTGAGTCAGGGTTGACCCTTGGTCAAACCCACTGAGGGCAGGAGACACAATAAAATGGTGCTAACATGATGTTTCCTCAGCATCCGTGAGGATGGGGAGGGAAGTATGCAGTACAGTGCAGGACCCCGTTTCAAAGAGAAATAAAATATAGAGCTAAGTCTTATGTAACCAAACCTTTCAATTTGGGCATAAATGCTATGGAAATTCTAATGCATGCTCATCAGGGGACATACATAATGATGTTCACCAAAGCACAGTGTGTAGGAGCAAGGGGTTGGAGGTGATACGGTTCCCTTCACTGGAAAAGTGACCTGTGGCAGCTGAACACCATGCTCTGTCATGCAATAATTAGGACAACAGAAGTGTCCATATCAATCTATATGACCCTAAGAAACATGGCAATAACTAAAATGAGGTTTAAAATACTATTCACATAAACTTACCCCCCCCCAAAAAAATACACACTTTGTAAGAAGGCATGCAAATACAAAAATGCATATTAAATTTAAACATTTGCCTGTGACAGTGACACTGGAAAGGTAGTGAAGTATGCAGATATAAGAGACTAAATATAAAAATAACCAAACTCATTCCCTCACTTACAAATGAGAGAAAAACTCTATACAGTATAGACCAGTGATTATAATGTCCATAAACATTAATGTTTAGTGACTGCTGAAATCAACACTCTGTCCCCAAGGCAAAAAAGGAAAAGAAAGGAGAGGAGGAGAGGAGGAGGAAAGAGGGAGGAGGGAAAAAAAGGAATGCTGGATATTACAGGTATCTGCCATGCAGGCAAATTATAAAAATTCTTTTAAAAATCTTATTTCACACGATAAGAAAAAAAAAAAACTTTTAAAATTAGAATGTCGGGCTGGGATGCGGAGGACCCAGGTTCGAGACCCCAAGGTTGAGGTCGCCAGCTTGAATGCAGGCCCATCTGGCTTAAGCAAAAGCTTGCCAGCTTGAACTCAAGGTCACTGGCTCAAGCAAGGGGTTGCTCAGTCTGCTGAAGGCCTGCAGTCAAGGCATTATGTGAGAAAGCAATCAATGAACTATGGTGTCGCAACGGCAACAAAAAACTGATGATTGATGCTTCTCATCTCTCTCCATTCCTGTCTGTCTGTCCCTATCTCTCTCTCTCTCTGACTCTCTCTCTATCCCTGTAAAAATAAATAAATAAATAAATAAATAAATAAATAAATAAATAAATAAATATAAATAAATAAATAAAATTAAAATTCGAATTAGAAAATCTGGCTTTAAGAGGCAACCTGTGGTGGCACAGTGGATAAAGTGTTGACCTGGAACACTGAGGTAGGTGGTTCAAAACCCTGGGCTTGCCCAGTCAAGGAACATATGGGAGTTGATGCTTCCTGCTCGTCCCCTACTTTTCTCTCTCTCTCTCTCTCTCTCTCTCTCTCTCCCTCTTTCTATCTCTCTCCCCTCTCTAAAAATGAATAAATAAAGTCTTGAAAAATATTATAAAATATAAATAAATAAACGGCAATAGGAGGCCCTCGTCAGTTGGCTCAGTGGTAGAGCATCGGCCTGGCATGTGGATGTTCCAGGTTTGATTCCCGGTCAGGGCACATAGGAGAAGCAACCATCTGCTTCTCCACCCCTCCCCCTCTCCCTTCTCTCTATCTCTATCTCTCTCTTCTCCTCCTGCAGCCATTGTTCAGTTGGAGCAAGTGGTCCCAAACACTGACGATGGCTTCATGGATCGCCTCAGGTGTTAAAATAGCTCAGCTGTTGAGCAATGGAGCAACAGCCCCAGATGGGCAGAGCACCCCCCATAGGGAGCTTGCCAGGTGGATCCCAGGTGGGGCTATGCAGGCGTCTGTCTCACTACCCCCTCTCTTCTCACTTAAGAAAAATATAAGGCAATAGGAATATCATTTGATACAGAGTAAGGAGTAGATATTAGGATTTCAGCAGTGCCTACCAAAAGCCTGCCTTATGGCCCACGTATCTACATCTTAAAAAGTAATCCAGTCATTAGTCTGACTTTGACTTATCCAAATGCAAGTCTACCAAGCATGATTTGAACATAACGAACACAAAGCTATTCTTTTTGCATAATAAGTTTGCACATAGCTTTATCTTTTCAAGCCAGAATAAGCTGTGTTATTTCAGTTACATTTGAATGAAATACCCTAGTCATGATTCATGAAAACATTTCATTAACTGATTAGAGATCTTGTCGCTTCAGTGGGGGAAGTGAGAAGTATACCTCTGACCTGAAAATCCTTTGGTAGAGATTGAGTGACATACAAAGTGTTACAATTCCCCATGCAATTGCTAGTAAGAGATACTAAGAAAGTGACATTTCTTTCTAACCAGGCATCAACTACATATTAAATAAGGAGGTGATTTCCATAGCCATATCAGGGTATGTGACAATCCTTTAAAACTTTGCAAATAAGTTTTAAAAATAGTGGCTTTGTTTACACAAGAATCAACACCAACTGATTCTTAACTCCAAGACATAAAAATAAGCTTGTTATGGTTTGGTGTTGATTTGAACTTCCACCTTAGATCACAGTGATAAGATACTTATTCTCAGTAAGCAGTTGATTAATGTGACACATCTCAGCTGTATAAAACAGTGACTCTCTTAAAAGTTATCTACTCTCTGGTCCATTCTAAGTAAAGTCAGCCAATTTGGCTGTGAGTTAGTCATGATAAATATTTTGCTTTAAGATTTCTGTGCCCTCCCACACTTTGCAGTCCCCTGAGTAACTGCCCCCCTCCACTTACTGTGGAGTCATATGAGTTTCTGTGGTTAGGAAGTTGTGAATTAGAGTGAAGAGTATCACATCTGATCTAAGGTATTTAAGACCTACAATAAGTTCCCTACCTTCTCAACTTCTGCTCTGTAGTGACCTGGGAACTTACCTATGAGGTGCTGCAGTGTCTGTCAGGTGGTGTCTCTGAGTGACTCTGAGGGAAAAGTTCCCCACTGACCTGGGTAAGTTGCATGGATGATAAAAAAACCTTTGCTTTACTAAGCCACTGAGATCTGAAGGCTACTGGTTACTGCAGCATAACCTGATCCATACTAACATTCATATTGAATGACTTAACCTAAATTATCACATGGGATGAAAAGAACAACAACAAAAAATAACTTAAGCATAACTGATTTTGGAAAGTTAAGCAACAATTTAAAATATAGAAAAAAAATTTATTGAGAATATATCATGTAATTAGATGAAAAGTGAGTGATTCAGAGAGCAATTGCTCCAAATTCAGAGTGGGTATCTGGACTACAGCGTTTGAGTAAAGGTTAACAAAAGAAGGTGGGCTTTGAGCTAATCCTGGTAATTTAGGCCACATTCAAAGAGATTTAGAGCAAGAATGTAAAGATCTGTAATTAAGAATGGGTCTGAAATAGTCCAAAGACAGTGGAAAGGGAGATTCATTTAGAATAATTAGAAATAAAGTTTGAAGTATTTTAATGCCATGATGTGAAGTTGATTGAAAATCAAGCTCAGGATTTTGTTCTTATATTAAAGAATATATATATATATATATATATATATATATATATATATATATAGAGAGAGAGAGAGAGAGAGAGAGAGAGAGAGTAAATCTAAATACTCTCTTATTTCAGCTATAAGTAAAAGTGGTTTACGAATATTAACTAACATCAGTGTTTAGGGTAGATTTGTGGAGCAGACTAAGTAGAGGCTGGTTCGCAGACCTTCTGATTTTAGGGAAACTGCTGAACAGAACCCTCCTGCAAATCTCTCTCCCACAGGATTTCAGGGTGGCACAGCTAGTAAACTCCCTTCCCCTGAAAGACACAGGCTTCTGAAATAATTATTTATTAACCCATAATATGAAGTGTCTTTCTTACTGTAAAAATAATACATGCTTATTAATATAAACAGCAGAAAACATATGAAAGTATAAAAGACAAAAATATATTTGTAAATAGTTCTAATTCTACCATTTATATAATTTTTAATCCTCAAATATTAATATGCCTACTGAGCTAATAATAAGAAATAAATGAAAGCAAATTAAACAGAAAAGTTATTATTACTTCTAGAAATCACAATGCATAAAGGGGGTTGAAAATGTTTCTAATGAAAACAGTCATTATTTTAATAATTTCTAGCATTTCTTAATAAGCAGGATTTCAATATGGTGTTTAGGTTAACTTAAGTTCCCTTTACCCACTATCTTTTTTTGACCAAGATATAACCATTTGGGAGTGATAAATATACTCCTTAAGGGACAAATTTTAAAGCAAATCAGCTATATGAAATAATTTATCACATGTAAAAACTAGTCTTGATATTTAATTGCTTCGTTTTGGTTTGCTCTCATTTCCAGAAGTTATACATAGTCTTTGCTCTTGGTTCTTTTTGTGTGTGTCGGTCTCTTTTCATTCAGCAATCAGAAACTAAAATTGTCACCTCACAGAGGAAAAGAAGACAAGGAAGTAAAACTGGTAGGCAGATAGACACGGACAGCTCAAGGATGTCAGGCCAGGTACAGAAGGTCTCCATGGTGGAAAGCCCTACATGCCTAGCAATGGGCAGATCTGGAGAAACAAGGATCTTGACCAGCATATGGCTGGCCATGCTGTTTAGCCCTCCTGACCTTTCATATCACTGGTCATGTGGTTTGGGCCCTCCCCTGACCATTTCTCCCCTGGCATGTTGCTAGTCATGGGGCTTAGACACCCTTAGAAAGGGAACAAATAAAAGGGCCAGAGAAAAGCTCTTAAGCATTAACAATGAGATTCTGGATGAGAGGATGGGATCAGAGAAGGGAAAGAGATTGGTGAAATTATATACACATAACACAGCGTTATAGAGAGAGCAACAAAGCAAATCCTGGAGGGAAGGGGGGAGGGTGGTTCCGGGAGAGGGGCAAGGGGGATGTTGTGGGGAACACGGGGGAGGGGTGATGCATTCGAGGGGACACTAGAATCTATGTAAACACAATAAATTAAAAAAAAAAGAAAAAGATGTTCCTTAATAAATATGGCTTTTGATAAAAAACAAAAAACGATGAGGTTCTAACCCATATCGGGTACATCTAGGTCTCAGTTGTGTTTCAGCTCCAGCCTCAGAAAAGTAGCAAAACCAGACAAGCGACTAATGCCCCTCTGCCCTGGTGCTAACCAATCAGTAGAAACCAAGACCCTGAAAAGATAAACCTAGAGAACTGCTGAATATTCTGTTAGGACCCTCCCTCTGACCTCAAGACCAGGAACCCAATGGGGCTCTTCTACAGAGCATGCCCATACCTTTTCCCACCCTTTCCCCCAGGCAGGTTTTCCTTTCCTCTCTCTTTCTGCTAAGCTCCAAGGGCTCTCCTTTTGCCTCTGTAACTTGTTTCATAAATCTATCTCTTCTACAGCTCATTTCTTCTACCTCTGTAACTAAGTAACTTTCTCTTTCTTTCCTTCCTTCCTTCCTTTTCCTTCCTTCCTTCCTTCCTTCCTTCCTTCCTTCCTTCCTTCCTTCCTTCCCTCCCTCCTTCCTTCCTTCCTTCCCTCCTTCCTTCCTTCCTTCCTTCCTTCCTTCCTTCCTTCCCTCCCTCCCTCCCTCCCTTCTTCCTTCTTTCCTTCCTTCCTTCCTTCCTTCCTTCCTTCCTTCCTTCCTTCCTTCCTTCCCTTCCTTCCTTCCTTCCTTTTTTTTTTAAGTGAGAGGAAGAGAGGTAGAGAGAGAGAGAGAAACTCCTGCATACATCCTGACCAGGATCCACCTGGCAACCCCTATCTGGGGCTGATGTTTGAATCAACTGAGCTATCCTCAGTGCCCAAGGCCAATGCTCAAACCTCCCACTGGCTGTGGGAGGGGAAGAGAGAGAGAAGGGGGAAAGGGAGGAGAAGAGAAGCAGATGGTCATTATCACACATGCCCTGACCAGGAATTGAACCTGAGAAGTCAGGCTGATGCTCTCTCTACTGAGCTAACTGGCCAGGGCCTCTTTTATTTTCTAAATAAACTTTCTCTTATATTTGAGTCTTGTCTCTGAATCCTTTCTTAGCCAGAACTCAAGTATAGAGGTTGCTGAACCAAAGTCAGATCTGACACCACCCATCTAACATCTAGTACCATTCTTTCTACCAACAAAACTGTACAGACTCTATTGGAAAACTGTGATTAAACGTAGACAAGAGCTGATTTTCCAAACAAGTCAGTCTCCTTTTACTGCTAGTATAAATTAATAGCATAATCAAGATAAAATGTTTAAAATATCTATAATAACAAGTTTGCCTTACATATTTTTTGGAATCAGAAAACTCATATTTATTAAAAACAATTATTATCCTAGTTTACGTTCTGTATAATAGTTATCTTAATGTATTAAAAATAATTTAAAATGAAATTTTTTTTTCTTACAATAAATCCAAAATAGCGCTATTTTACTGTACTAAATTTTTTAGGATTTTACCTTTTTTCTCTGTAGTTTTTGTATATGTTTAAAAATATGTGTACATTATACAAAAAATAGAAACTATAGTTAAGTTTTAAGATAGTTGAAATTTTTGAAGGTCTGAACTTGAACCATTGGTGAATAATAAAGTGAAGATGCTTATAAGAAATATTAAAATTAGATTTGAGTTCATTTCCCATTTAGTTGTGTACTTACATTTATCACCCACCTTTATTTTATTTGGAAATAGTTGCATGTTGACTGTGACTGTGAAAGTTATTAGTTTTTTCTAACCAAATAGAGATGTCGACTAATTCAACCGACAGCTGAACCTCACTAGTCAGAAACAAGTGCTTTTAATTCTAGTTGTAAAATATCCAAGGGAAAAGACTCTCAGTTTGCATGAATAAACTCTTACTAAATTTCCTTCCAGCTCTGAATAGCTAGCTCTACCATAAAGAAGCTCTTTATTTCATTTAATTCAAACTTCTAAAGCCATAACTTAACCCCATTTCTTCTCATGGGATCAGTTATGTTTGAATCTACTGCCTATAACTTTCACTTCTATCAAGGCATATGTCTTGATTTCTAGACTGTTTGGGCTTTGTCCTGCCGAGAGACAATTGTTTGAGTTGTATACATGTAACATACACTTGCAAATTTTACTTTCAAATTCAACTTCTGAAATGCTTATGAGCAATGGGGATACTTTTTTGGTAAAAGTTTGTAAAACCTTGTAAAAATTAAACAAGAAATGCCAACTACATGCCTATTGCAAAAGACTCATGGAAATATACAGAGTAAAGCACTATCACTTTCTCTCACCTTTCTCCTCACAGATTTTATGTCCATCCAATTCTTTTACCATCTACTCATTCAGTCCAGCTCCTAGTCATTCTGTCAGCCTGTTTTGATTTTTTTCCCCCAAGACTCAATTAGGGCTTATTTTCTCTGTTTGTATAGCAATAAAAGAAACACATATTGATTGAATCAAAATACATTAGTAATCAGTAGAAAAATATTCTTATGTCTGCTTATAGAAGCTAGACACTCAAATCTGGCATCTGCTTATTGACCCAGCCAGCCTAAGTCACACTAATGATCCTCTGTATTCAGTGCCCAGTCTCTGGTAATTGAACCAGGACTCACTCAGGCAGAGAACTAGACAGATAATACTCAGACTAATTATATTTAAATGGTCTTCCATGACATTAAAAGACCCAGTAACTAGCTGAGTGACCTTGGGAACATCACATAACCTCAGGGGCCTCATTTTATCACATATGAATCAGGTAGTCAGATTATACTATTTCTAAATTTTCTCCCTGCTTTTAAATTTTTTTATATCCTTTATTTTCTTCAAATCATAGGCTAAAATTAAGATGGTGAACTTAGCAACAATATAAAAAAAGGCATAGCAAGTATTTTTCACTAGGAATATTTTTCTCCTTATTTTTCTCTTTAAAATATTGGTTGAGAGACCTTGACATTAACAACTGAGAAATGATTCCTATTCTGTGATTGGAGAGACCAAAGAACATGAATTGAACTACAAAGTCCCTGGGAGGGCAACAGCCAAGGGGGGCGGCTAGACTAGAGTCTAGTTTGAGAAGAAAAGCAAAAGTTCAAAGTCAAGAAAATTTTTTCAAAAATCAAGTTCTACCAATGAGGCATGGCCATAAAGGAGAAAAAATATCACATTTCAAAAAAGATCATAAATAGACTAAACATAAGAGTGGGGAAAAGGTAGTGCCAGTTTTGAGTTTCACATTTGTTATTTATTGCTGCATAACAAATCATTCCAAAGTTAGCTGCTTAAAACAACAAGCATTTATTCTCTCATATACTTTCTGAGAGGGAGCTGGGAATGACTTAGCTGGGTGGTCTGGCTCAGGGTCTCTTCATGAGGTTGCAATCAAGCTGTTGGCTGGGGCTACAGTTTCTGAATTCTTGACTAGGTCTGGTGGATACACTTCCAAGTTCACTTACGTAGCAAGGGCAGGAGGTTTTCTCTCCACATAGGCTTTTCCGTAGAGTTGCTCATAACATGATTTTACTAAGCCAAGCCATCTGAAAGTGGAGAGGGCAAGAAAGAGATCAAAGTGAAACAACAATGTCTTTAGCAATGTAATTCCAAAATGACATTCAGTCACCTCCACCATATTCTTCTGGTCACATACACCAATCCTAGTGCAATGTGAATGCCAGGATCACTGGGACTGTCTCTAAGGGCTGCTATTACACATTCAGTGTTGCATCCCCTTTATTTTGGGTTGGCTTTTTTGCATGTGTGTTAAGGAAAAGAAAACTTGGTATGGACTTTTAATAAGAACAGAAACTTCACAAAGTGTCAGGAGTCAGGTCAGGCTCAAAGATAACTAATACCAGGAGCTAACAATAAAAAAAAGAGGGCAGGGTTACTTGTGCAAAACGAGTTAATAGAATAGAGCAGAAGTTGTCAAACTTCTTTTGGAAGAGGGCAGGTAATAAATATTTCAGGCTTTGTGGGTCATACAGTCTCTACTGTGATTACTTAACCCTGCCACTGTGGTGTGAAAGCAGCCCTAGACAATATATAAATGGATGAGCTTGGCTATGTTCCAATAACATTTTATTTGCGGACACTGAAATTTGAATTTATAATTTTTGTGCAGCATGAAACAGTATTTGGCTATTTTTAACCATTTCAAATGTAAAAATTATTCTTAGCTCACATGGTGCACGGTGTGTGGTTCCCTGAGGCACATGAATGTGACGGTGGAAGCTCAATGAGACCTGACCAAACTGGAAGTAATAGAGCCACGTGCTGACTTTCAGTATGAATTTTAATCATAACATGGTGGATACTTAATACTCCTCACCAAATACCAAACTCCCAAAAATGTAAGAGTCACTCTCAATGTTTATAAACAACTTTTAAACTCCTAATATTTTAGTCAGAATTGTTGGAGGTAATGGAATTAGAACCAGAGATGGAGGGCACCAGGACTCAATTAAAAATTTATTATCATCTTTTACAAATAAAAATCCAGAGGCTATTTTTAACAAATACTATTTATTTATTTAATATTTACTTCTTGAAAGTATTTTTTCTTATCTTTTAATGAAATAATTTAAAATTTTTTGACATACTATTAGGAAGATATATGTACTTTAAGTCAAATTTATTTCAAAAGGGACCAAGCCATAGACTTTGAATTTAAGATTGGGAACTTATCTTTAAGGCACTAAACTTTTAGACCAATGTGATTTTCAAAAAAATAGACACTTTTAATTCCTGAACCGACCTTACTAAAATTGCAAGTAACATAACAGTAGGACCACACATTGAACATCTACGAGTGTGCTGTGATGACTTGGGAGAAAGTTAGTACTAATCTCTGAACTCTTGTTCTTTTGAATTTTGTTTCATCCTTTTCCTACAATAGGAAAAATATTATGCATATTATTTGTGATTTCCAAAGTAGAAAAAAATTAATCAGTTTTCTTTAATGATTACTTAGATTGCATTTCAACAGCATGCTAAAAGCAGGTCCCTTTAACACAATAATAAGACAATAAGCCGTCAGCTGGGGAGTATCTTCCTAATTGCCAGTGGTTTCAAAGCACAGAGCCCTCTAAGCCATTCATTCTCAGGGTAACTCAAGAATGTCTCTGGACTGGCCAAATCACTACAAAACTATGTCATCCATTTTTCAGTCTCATGCATTCACTCCTTCCATTCAAACATCTACTATGGAGTTTCTGTTATCTTCCCAGCCCCAGATGCTGCATAAAAAATTTTCTATTTGGCACTGGCAGGTTGTCTCAGTGGTAGAGCATCAGTCAGTCTGGTGTGCGGATGTCTCAGGTTTGATTCCTGGTCAGGGCATACAGCAGAAGTGCCCATCTTCTTCTCCACCCTCCTCTCTCTTGCTCCTATCTATCTATCTATCATCTATCTATCTATCTATCTATCTATCTATCTATCTATCTATCTCTTTCACTCCTGCAGCCATGGCTCCATTGGAGTGAGTTGGCCCTAAGCACTGAGGATGGCTCCTTGGCCTCTGCCTCAGGCGCTAAGAAGAATTCAATTGTTGAGCAATGGGCAGAACATCACCCCCTAGTGTGCTTGCTGAGTGGATCTTGGTTGGGATGCATGTGGGAGTCTGTCTCTCTGCCTCACCTCATCTCACTGAATGAAAAGAGAGAGAGAGAGAACTTCTATCCAGTGAAAATATAATCTAATCTCAACAAGCCTACAGAACCCCTCATCTCTAATAAAATATTTCTCACTTGTACAGTCAGAAAATCTCAACCTATTAATTTGTCCTGACATTTATAATAATAAAATACAGTGCCTTTTTTAGTGCCTTAATCTGTGGGTTTTTATTTTTTAATTTTTATTTTATTCGTTTTAGAGAGGAGACACAGAGTGAGAGAGAGAGAGAGAAAGAGAGAAAGGCGGGAGGAGCTGGAAGCATCAACTCCCATATGTGCCTTGACCGGACCAGTGCAGGGTTTTGAACTAGCGACCTCAGTGTTCCCAGGTCGACGCTTTATCCACTGCGCCACCACAGGTCAGGCTGTGTTGTTTTTTAAATATATTAGTGAAAGCTAAGAAAAGCCCAAGAGCACATTCTTGTATGATTAATAAATGAGCCTAATATTTATTATACATATATGGCTGTTAAGTAATAAATCTGTATCATTGAATTGGGGCAGGGGGAAGCAGACACAAAAGCAGTACTTTTTAGAGTTGTCTTTTAATTACCCTAATGAGAGTGTTGCATAATAAAGAAAAGACATTTCTGATAGCTGTATAGCATCTTTAGTTTAGAGAATCAGGGCTTGTGAGTGGACAAAAGGACATTCTGAATATGATACCCAGTGCTATTCTCATGTCTCACAACCCAGTGTGACATCTCAAAGGCATGAGAAGAAACTCAGAACTAAAACAGAGGATTCGGCTTGTAATTTGTACAACAGTTATCAGAAGGGGTTATTTTAGTTGGGGAGGCTATTGGAACGCCTAGGGAAATCTTATGATTATTTATTGATTTCATTTGATCAGTATATGCACAGCTCTCTGAACCACTGCTTTCATTTCTACAAGGAAGCACAATTGGTTAGAAAGAAAACAAATGTACTCTTTGAAAGAAAGATCATGAGAAGAAACACTCCCTTGCTTGAACTAATAACAATTCATTAGAAATCTAATAAAAGTTGTCATTTTTTGTAGTGTCTGAGCTAAAATGAAGTGCAGAAAGACAGGCACCTCTGTGTCATCGCGGTATATGATGGGCTCCATTTTCCCACTTAAGCCTGGGAGGCCATTAACCAAACATCCCCTGTGTTCCCCATGGCATTCTTCTTTCTGCCACATTTCAACCTCTGGAAAATTAGGTCTGTTAATATGTTAGGATGTTTCTCAAAATGATAGTTCTGAACTGATGTAGATAATAAAAGACATAAGTTAAAAATGTTTCTTTTCCACCAGTAGTAATGAGTGAATGAGCAGAAGAAGGAACGTTCATTCATTCTCAAGTAAGGAAAGAAAACACTTCTACCACTAGTAACATGATTATGTATATAAGGCACCTGACTGCAAAGCAAAGAGTTTTTTTTTTAATTTATTTTTTATTAACTTTAATGGGGTGACACCAATAAATCAGGGTACATATGTACAATGAAAACATCTCCAGATTATCCCATCATTCAATTGTGCTGCATACCCATTACCCAAAGTCAAATTGTCCTCTGTCACCTTCTATCTGGTTTTCCCTGTGTCCCTCCCCTTCTCCCTATCCCACCCTCCCCTCCCTACCCCCATCCCGTAACCACCACACTCTTGTCCATGTATCGTAGTCTCACTTTAATGTCCCACCTATGTATGAAATCATGCTGTTCTCAGTTTTTCTTTTTTTCTGATTTACTTATTTCACTCAGTATAATGTTATCAAGGTACATCCATTTTGTTATAAATGATCCGATGTCATCATTTCTTATGGCTGAATATTGTTCCATAGTATATATATACCAAAGCTTTTTAATCCACTCGTCTTCTGACGGACACTTGGGCTGTTTCCAGCTCTTCGCTATTGTGAACAATGCTGCCACAAACATGGGGGCGCATTTCTTCTTTTCGAACAGTGTTATGGTGTTCTTAGGGTATATTCCTAAAAGTGGGATAGCTGGGTCAAAAGGCAGTTCGACTTTTAATTTTTTGAGGAATCTCCAAACTGTTTTCCACAGTGACTGCACCAGTCTGCATTCCCACCAGCAGTGCAGAAGGGTTCCCTTTTCTCCACATCCTCGCCAGCACTTGTTCTGTGTTGTTTAAAGCAAAGAGATTTACACAATTTTATTTTCTGTCTTTCAGGAGTTGCCCATTCCAAGTTGAAATCATGTAAACGAAACAGGAACTTCAGCATGAAAGCAACAAACCAATGCATGAATATGTGGTGCCTTATTTACATCAAATTCAAGTCAAGATGATTTAAAGATAGAGATTATGAAAAAGAGTCTATCTTGGGTAAAACTAAGGAGCTTGGGGATGTAATTTCAATTCTATTCAGGAGAGAGTTTTAATCTCTTTCTAATCAATACAGATTTTTTTCTATGTACCTAAAACAAGCAGCTAAACTTGAAATGACCACCTGGGAAAGGGTCAGCATTGTCTTCTCTTATAAACAATGAAGTGACTAGAGGTTAGTGAAGGCCAGAACCTTATGCTCTGTCACCCACAGAGGCCCTGGACATGCTTTGGGGTACTTGCTTGCCCTGTCCTTATTGACCCAGGGGCAGCAGGCATCCTCTTCTGCAGGCGTAAGCTCTCACCACAGAGATTGGCTGACAACATGCACTACTGGTAGGGAATAGGGGTGATAGTGTCTTAGACTGGATTTGAGCATAGTTATTCACTTTGGAGGTGACCCTCAGAAGCAGAAGTGAGGGAAGACACATGAGAGGAATGGGAGAGATAAAAGTGACTATAGTGTGTGTTATTGAGTAGGTTACTGCTCTGGACACCTGGGGCTTGGCCCTACTGAACAATGGGAGTCTGGTCAATTAATTTAGGACACAAATAAAAATGCCAAGAATATACAATGAAGAAAGTGCAGTCTTTTCAATAAATGGTGTTTGGAAAGCTCGATAACTATATGCAAAATAATGAAATTGAACCATCTTATTATACATAAGATAAACACAAAATGTATTAAAGACTTAAACATAAGCCCTGAAACTATAAAACTCTTTGAAGAAAACTTAGAAGGTAAGATCCCTGACATCACTCTTGGCAATGATTTTTTGGATTTGACACCAAAAACCAAAACAATAAAAGCAAAAATAAGCAAGCAGGGCTACATAAAATCAAAAAGACACAGCAAAGGAATCATCAACAAAATGAAAAAGCAACCAACTGAGTGGGAGAAAATATTTACAAATATCTCATGAGCAGTTAGTATTCAAAATGCGTAAAGAACTTATACAACTCAATGAAAAAAACTCTATAACAAGTTGATTTTAAAATGGGCAGACAACAGTGTGGTGAATGTTGGGGAGGTACATGTAGAGGAGAGTATAGTGGGAATGAATGGTGATGGGAAAAGACTTGAATTGCAGAGATGAACACATAATATGGTATACAGAGATGTGTTAAAGCATTGAGCACCTGAAACCTATATATTTGTTATCCAGTATCACCCCAATACTTCAATTAAAAAACAAAATCAAATAAAATTGGCAGAGGAATTAAATGGCTATTTTCCAAAGGAGGCATACAAATGGTCAACAAGTACATGAAAAGATGTTCAACATCATTAATCATCAGGAAAAATAATGGTATCGAAGCCATAAGATACTACCTCATACCTGTTAGATTGGCTACCACCAAAAGCAAGGGTTGATGAGGATGCAGAGAAAAGGGAACCCTTGTGTACTGTTGACGGGAATATATAGTAAATTGGTGAAGTCACCATGGAAAACACTAGGGCAGTCCCTTAAAGAATTAAAAATATAACCACTATATGATCCAGCATTCACTTCCGGGTATATTTCAAAAAGAAATGAAATCACTATCTCAAAGAGATATCTGCACTCCCAAGTTCATTGCAGCATTATTTGCAATAACCAAGACATGGAAACAACCTCAGTGTCCATTAATAGATGAATGGATAAAGAAGATGAGATAGATAGGTAGATAGATGATAGATGGATAGATGGATAGATAGATAGATAGATGATAGATGGATAGATGGATAGATAGATAGATAGATAGATAGATAGATGATAGATAGATATTCATATACACACAATTAAATTAGAAAAAGGAGGAAGTTCTGTCATAGATAGATATGAGGGAATTATGCTAAATAAAGTGTCAGACAGAGAAATACAAATACTATATGATCTCACTTATATGCAGAATCTTTAAAAAAAAAATGAAACAGGTTGCTGGTTGTCAAAGGCAGGAGATGAGTGGTAGAGGAAATGGGTATAGGTGGTCAAAAGTACAAACTTACAATCACAAGATAAATGAATTCTGGGGAGGTAATTTACAACATGGTGACTATAGTTTACAATACTGTATTATGTATGTGAAAGTTGCTAAGAGAATAGATCTTAAAAGTTCTCATCACACACAAAAACTACACATGATGATGAATGGTAACTAAATTCAGTGGTGACAATTTAACAGTATGTACATCTATCCAGTTATCCAGTATTATTATATCCTAAAACTAATACAATGTTATATGTCAATTAAACCTCAAAATAATAGAGATATAAAATAAAACTAGGGGGAAAAGAGATGGGGGAGGCGTGGTGTTGTACACTAGGTCCCATCTCCTATTGTTGCAGGGTGGCTTCTAAAGGCATTAAATATTTTCAGCTTTCTAGCTACAATGTCCCCAACAGAATGAGCTATCATGACTCAGAGAAAGGTCTAAAGCAGAGAAGCAGGGATGCCAAAGTTGCTTGTGGCCAGACATTGCAGCACACATGGGAACTGTCCACCACACCCACAACTGGAATCAGTGTGGTAAGGGTGCCACACAAGCATGCTGTCAATCTCTTATAGCTGTCAGATATACTCATATTCACACTGGGTCTACTGAGTCACAGGCTCACCCTTTCTGGAGCATTTAAAGCTGTCCCAGTGAATTCCCTAGTTTTAGATACGTTCTTTCCTGTCATACTATAGCAGAAACGTTATCTCTTCATAATAATCAAAATTGATTTTTCTTGCTAGTATAAGAACTTCTTTACCTGCCTGCTAGTCTCCAGTCTTAAAAAGACAAAATTGGCCTGTCCTGTGGTGGAGCAGTGGATAAAGTGTCGACCTGAAATGCTGAGGTCACTGGTTCAAAACCCTGGGGTTACCTTGTCAGGCACATATGGGAGTTGAAGCTTCCTGCTCCTCCCCCCTTCTCTCTCTTTCTCTCTCTCCCTTTCCTCTAAAATGAATAAATAAAAATAAAAATAAAAAAAGACAAAATTTTCCAGGTTAAACACTTGCTTTAGCTTGCATGAAAGCCTCACTGTGTCCAGATTGAAGCACTCTCTACTGGGAACCCAAATTTTCAATCTATAAGAGCTTGGAATTGCGGGATCGATGGTTACTGAGAGTGAGGGTGAAAGGGTCAATCCTACGTTTTACCCCCTTAGTTTCTAGACCTATTAAGTCTAGCTATCAAAGACATAGCTCTCAATCTCAGCCAGTAATTCAGTGCATATGCCCCATCCCAAAAGACAGCACCCTCAAGCTCATAACTTTTTGGAACCTTTAATAAGCCATTCCAACATTCTTCATGCTCCCAGGTAAAGAGATATGTGGGAAAACCCACTGCATCTTATGATCAGGTGCCCACTGTCATGGTTCTTTTACCATAAGACGGGTCCTCTGATGCAAGACAGGGTTTGGGGAGCCTGTCCTATAAATGAAGTGCTCTGTGAGCACTCAGACAGTGGGGCTTGCCTACGTGTTGCAGGTGTGATGTGCAAGTCCAAATCTGGGGTACCTGTCATTTTCAGTAAAGACAAGGCATTCCTCCTTCCAGGATTAAATGTGTCCAGTATAACTGACCTCCTTCAACTGGCTGGGAGCTCAAACATATTAAAAACAGAGTTCCCAGGATTTTTGCTCAAACCTGCTTTCCCTCAGTCTTCCTATCATAATTAATGATAATTCCATCCTTCTAGCTGCTCAGGGTAGATACCTCAGGATAACCTTTGACTTTTCTCTTCTTCTCACATTCTACATCTAACCTATTATCCAATCATGTTGGTTATGCCTTTAAAATACATGCAGAATATGGTCTCTACTTCCCCATTGCCACCCCCCCCAAATTTGGCACTATCAAATTTCACCTGGATTATTTTAATAGCCTCTTTTATGAGCTCCCTGCGTCTGCCCTTGATCTTCTGAAGTCTACTCTTAACCAATCATCTGGAGTGATCCTATTAAAACACAAAACATGTCATGTCATTTCTCAGTTCAAAATCTTCTAATGGCTGTCTCCCTTGAATAAAAATTCATCATCTTCTAACTTACTATATATTTTAATTATCTGTTTATTGTTTTTTCTGTCTCATTAGAATGATAGCTCCACCAGGATAGGGTTTTTGTTGGGTTTTCTATAATTTTGTCTGTGTATCCATTCCTCATGGTTGTATGATTCTATTCTGTTTCCCTGAATTTCTCTACCAAAGTTGTAGATTTAGAAGATATTTTGGACTTAGCCAGGGTTGGAGTACTATGAGGAGATAGGGGGAAAAGGGCTCTGTGTGTTTTTAGGGAATGATGATAGTGCTAGATCATCAAGACTAGGAGAAAAGTACGTACATGAAGAAAGTTAAGTGTGGTTTGAGGTCTCATTAAATTTAGGGAACTCTTGAAGTGAGTTAACTAGATACTCTAAAGAGTAAGAGGTTGGAGAAGAGATGTTTGACATTCAGATCATGAAAATGTGCTTAAAGATAACAAGACTTGGAGTATGGCTTTGTGAATGGGTGGCTGAGGTAAGGTGGAATAAGAGCTTATTGGCTCTAAAAAATTAAGGAACTGAGAGATCAGAATATTGGATGGACCACTTATTAAATTCTCAAGTCTCCAAAAATGATGACAGAGTTGAAAGTTAAGTGAGTCAAGTGTTCAAGTCATCAAAGAGTAAGGGAAGATAACAGAGAAATTGGCAGCTGACAGACCTGGCCTGGAAGAGTGAAGAGGTAGGTAATAAACAGCCTTCACCTGAAACCTGAGGAAAGTGAATCCCCACAATGGTAGCCAGCTTTATATTAGAGGAACAGTCAGAAAACTACCACCACTGGGCCAAGACTGGCCCCTGACTATGTAAATAAAATTTAAGTGGAACTATCTGTGTATATTTACTATCACTTGTTTATTTACTTTCTATGACTGCTTTTGTTTTAGCATGTCAAAGTTAAGTCGCTGGTACAGAGATGTGGGGCAGCTGTGTTAGGCTTGCTCACTGGTTTACCTGTTGCAAGCCCTTTGCCTGATTAGTGAGTGAGCACGTGTCAGTACCATGTATGTATGGCCCATATAAGGCTGTGGGTGCTTGTACTCAGGGGGATTGTGGATGCATAGATTGCTTACCCACAACTGTGAGGGAACAATTTGCTATTTGTTTGCCTGAGAGGCAGATTCTCCTGCCTGTGTGCTTGTCTGCCATTGTGAGACTTAATTAAACATAATGACCCATCCCTTTCCAGCTCTGCAGTTTTTCTACTGTCTGCCCAAATCCAGTGTGGGCCTGCCTGGCCTCAGCCACCAGCATTACATCTGTTGTAGTGGGCAGGATTCAGAGAAGATGGGTATTGATCTGCTGACACTCTTGAATGGTGGAGTAGAGGAGTGGTCACTATTCTCCAGTGTATGGTTACCCGTGACTGTCCTTTTGGGGGGTCATAGGCTGGGTGTCTTTTGCAGCCCTGCGAGAGGAAACTGAGAGCTCTGTGCAAGAAGCTGAGCAAGGTCAGAAGTTCCAGGATGAGCTGCATACTGAGCGCCAACCATGGCGTGAACTGGAGCGAGCACTGGAGAAGGAGGTTGACTGGGTTTGAGAGTTGCCATGTGAGATGCAGGCTGAGCACCAATGGCACCTGGAACTAGAGCAGTCTCTGGACAAAGTTATGGGTTCGTGATTTGTAGTTTTCCCTGGAAGCTGAACATTGGCAGCAACGACTGTTGGAGAAACAACTACAGGTTCAGGAGCTCAAGAGTCAGCTTCAGGTTAAGAGCCAGCAGCTGCAGGAGCCAAAGCAGGTGTGGAAGATGGAGTTACATTCCTGCCGCAAGAGTGGCTCTGAGTCAGCGGGGACAGGCATTTCCAACTCTTCTGAGGGAGAAGCTCAGGCTGCAACTGCCGTTAGCAGACTCAGAGCCTGGCCCATGGTCACCAAGAAGGTAAAGACCCATCATCCAAGAGTCCTTCAGGGGCAGCCACAGTCCCCTCCCCAGGTAGTGGAGTACTATGTGGTCTGGCCCTACACCCAGGCAGAGCTGATGAAGTTGGGGGTGAAATTCAGGCAGAAACCCACTGAGCCCCTGGCAGCCTGCTCCATGTGACTGTGGGACGTAGGTGTGGATGGCATCATGCTCTCCAGAACAGAGATAGACTGTAAGGCTGTGAGGGCTGCTGCTGGTGCTGCCCACCCATGCACACCTGACTAACAAGTGAAATGGGCCTGTGAAAGTTATCCAAATACAGATGTGGGTAGATTTGATTGAAGTTAGGGCAGATAGGGAGAAATTAGATGGCAAGCCTAATAAAGTCTTGTTGGAGCTTTTGCAGCAGCTTGAGTCAGAACAGAGGTTCCTGCTGATGAAAAAGTGAGGAAAGCAGGTGGCCCCAGCATCTGCCAGGAAAATGGCTGGCATTCAGGTTACAAGATCCCCAAGACCCACTGTCCCAGTATGAATAGGGGGAAAGGCAAGGGACCCATCCAACAGGGATGGGCAGGGGGCAGAGGCCTCATGTGAAATTGGCAGTTTATTGGTCCCCTTCTAATGTGCATCAGGTGTTGGCATTAGTAAGTAATAGGTGCTATTTTAAAGCAGCAATTAAGAAAGCTGTTAAGGTGACACAGACCTTGAATGCGTTTGACTCTGCCAGGCCCTGTGAGCTTGTTGAGGGGTTTGGATGGAGCTTGTAGCAATGGACCGCCCACTATGGAAAGGTGCTGAGGTCTGTTAATAAAGAGCTGTATGGCTAGTTGCCTATAATGGACCTTTACCTTGGTGATTTGCACAGACAGTTGGGCTGTCTATCATGAACTGACTCTTGGACTATGACCAGAGGGAGGGCTCTGGCTCCTTTGATGAATGGACAAGCTGCTTATGGACAGTACTATGAGAGACCCTGATGGACTGCAGCACCTGCGGAGGCCCTCCTGCACTGGTTCTCATCCAGTTGCAGAGATGCACCAATGACACTTTATGGTTTACATGGACACAGCCCTGGACTATACAAGCCCTCCTACCTATCATAGGGTATGAAGTTAGAGGTGGCCCTCCAGGTGACATCCTGGGCAAAGTGCTCAGGGAGATATTCTGAAGATCACCTTTGTAATTATTGTGTAACTTTTGCTGTTGTTGTAGTCTCTGCTTCCTGTCATGTGGATTGTGAAGTGAGCAACCCTAAAGGGGTGGAATGTGGGGCAGCTGTGTTAGGCTTGCTCATGAGGTTATCGGCTGCAAGCCCTTTGCCTAATTGGCGTGTGAGCACATGGCAGCACCATGTGTGTATGGCCTAGATAAGGCTATAAGTGCTTGCTCTCATGGGGATTGTGGATGTGCAGATTGCCTGCACACACTGTGAGGGCCATTTGGCTGTTCATTAGACTGAGAGGCACTTCCCCCTGCCTGTGTGCTTGTCTGCCATTGTGACACATTATTAAACGGAATGGCCCAATGCTTCCCAGCTCCGCAGTTTTTCTATTGTCTGCCCAAATCCAGTATAAACCTGCCTGGCCTCGGCCACTGGAATTACAAGAGACTACATGACCCTCAATGCCTAAATATATACTACTTAACCCTATATACAAAATATTTGCCGATTCCTGAGTTAGAGCAACAAGCAGAATTAAATATTTAGGCAAGAGGTTAAAGATACAGTGAGACTTTGTTGACAATGATCTATGAATTTCAAAGGGAACTTTTGGAATTATTTAGAAGGATAGAGAAGTCATTGATGAGGTCAGATTAGGGCATATTTGGGACAGACTCACCAAAGATGGTGATCTATCTTGAGGCTTAGATTTCCGAAGGTGACAGACAGCCTGGGTTGTGAGAAGCTTAATGGGCTGGACTGTCCAGGCTGAGGGAGCTGTTTTGGGGCAGCTGTGTTAGGCTTGCTCGCGGGTTTACCAACTGCAAGCACTTTGCTTGATTAGTGTGTGGGCACATGGCAGAGGCATGTGTGCATAGCCTGTATGAGGCTGTGGGTGCTTCCCCTGGGCAGTGATTCTCTCAGATCGCTCTCCCACCACTGTGAGGTGTGGTTTTCCTTGCTCCCTTGTCCTTACTGCAAATAGCAGGTTTTCCTTTGTTTATTAGCTTTTTCCTTTCTGTTGTATATTTGCAAACCTCCAATAAACAGGTATGGCCCGGCACATTCCAGCCCCACAGTTTCTCTACCATCTGCATGAATCCAATGTGAACCTGCCTGGCCTTGGCCACCAGCATTACACCATCCAACTTTGATAAGGGTCCAGTGATGCCCATTTGCCACTGTGTCACACAATCTCTCTGGATCTGACCAGGTAATAACAGTTGTCTCCATGGGTGCCCCTTGGAACACACGGCACATTGCTCACAGGCTGCAAGTACCTCCGCATAGGACAAAGGCAAATTCCATGCCTTAACAGTAGCCCACATAGTTTTTTGTCTCACATGGAACAGATGTCACTGGAGCCACTGTGCCATGTAACCTGCAGGTGCAGTCTCCAACCACTGCACCCTCGCCAAAGTGTCTGCCTAATTATTCCCAGGATGGGCCAGAGAGGCATGCCCCATGACATGGTATACTGTCACCTGCTTCTGGTGTCCTATTTCCCATAAATCCTGCCACATGACCTGACCCCATAGCAGACGGGGTATTACCATCCACTGGTTAATGTGCCAAGTAGCAATCCAGAGGGTCAGTCCACAACAGACAGCTCAGCTATTGGTGCAAATCACCAGAGATGAAGGTTCATTACAGGCAACTAGCTATATAGCTCTTAATTCTGCCCATTGACTGCTCTGGCCTGTACCTGTGTTTATCCAAATAGTCTCAGTGGCTGGATGGAAGGCTACGGCCGTCCACTTGGCAGGTTGGCCCCTGCTAGAACCATTAGTATACCAGGCACCCTCGGGGATGGACATTCACCCCTCCTGGTAGGGACTGACTTCAGGTTCTTCCTCCTGAGCCCCAGCTACACCTGACTCTAAGGTTGCATAGGTGACTGGACTCAAGACTTTCTGCAGTTCTGCTCTCAATGGGCTGGTGCTAAGAGCATAGCATTATTGCAAGTATGAACCCCACTTGGCCAACATGGAGGTTTGGGCTGTACCACTACGAGACTTGGTTGCCCAATCTCTCACCCATTCTGCAATAGGGTATGTGGTATAGACCATAACTGGAATTATGGTCATAATATTGTCAGTGGCTAGAAGGGCAGCATATACAACTGCCAACTATTTCTCTACTAATGAAGAGTAGACTTCAGTGCCTTTTCACAATTGGGACCAAAACCCAATAGGTTGTTGTAGGTGCTCTGTCTGGTGCTACAAGCTGCAGCCAAACCCCTCAGCGGTTGCATGGACATTAAGGTCACAGGGCCTGGCAGGATAAAATAGATTTAAGGCCTATGCCACCCTAACAGCTCTCTTAGCTGCTGCAAATGCACCTTGTGCCTGCTCAGTCCAATCCAGCAAACTCCCTTCCGAATAAGGGGATATAAAGGATGCAGTAACTGAGCTAAATGGGTATGAATGCTCACCAGTACCCCAACAGGCCTAGGTATACCTGCAACTGCTTTACCGTAGTGGGCACAAGGTACGCTGGGATCTTATCTATAACTGTGTCAGGAATAACCTTTGTCTTATCTGGCCAGACAACTCCCTAGAACTTAACAGGTAACCCAGGTCCTTGTAATTTGCCCTTGTTGACCACCCAGCCACACACTTCCATGTGGGATAACAGGTTAGAGACTGCTTGTTTCAATTCTGGAAGAGAGTCACTAGTCAGCGTAATGCCATCAATATAATGATACATATGAACTACCTCTGGTTGTTTCCACTTAGCCAGGTCAGCAGCCACCAGCCCATTACACAAGGTGGGCTATGCAAATAGCCCTGGGGTAATACTGTAAATGTTCATTGCCACCCTTACCGAGTGAAGGCAAATTGGTCTTGACTCTCTACAGCTATATCAATAGAAAAAAAGCATTAGCCAAATCTGCCACAAAGTGGTATATCCCCAACTCATGGCTTAACCAATCCATCAGGTTAGCTATTGAGGGTACAGCAGCGTGCAAAGGGGTACAACTTTATTAAATTCCCTGTAATCCACTGTCATCGGCCAGGTTCCTCTGGTTTGTGAACAGGCCACACCAGGGTATTTTAAGGGCTGTGTGCTGGCTGGATGATCCCCACCTTTTCTAGTTTGCCAGTGATTTTTTCATAACCACCTGGCAGGCAGTACTGCTTTGCGCTAGTCACATGCAGGGACATGGGTAATTGCAAGGGGGAATGTGCTGTGTCCCCACAACACTGCCTTCATGACCTAGACTCGCAGGTAGAACTCCTCTGCTATAGTTTCCAACCACAGTCCTTGCAAGACATCTACCCCCAAAATATATTCAGGAATAGGGGATACATATACCTTATGTGGCTTAGGAGGCAGTCTTCCTATCCCCAATGGAATAGCTATTGGCTTCACTTGAATAGTTTGGCCCCCATACCCATCAATGGCCACTGGGGTCCCAGCAAATTATTTTGGGTTCCCATAAAGAAGGGAACATTCAGCACCTGTATCCACCAAGGCCAATACGCATTGTACATTAGAAGGGTACCGGTGAATAGCCAGTTCCATGTGTGGCCTCCAGTCCCCACCCATCTCTGTTAGACAGGTCCCTCGGCCATTCCCCTATTCAAACTGGAACAGCAGGTCTCGGGGATCCTCCTCTTCTTCAGTGGTCTCCATCAGATAATCTTGTAACCATGCCACCCATGTCCCTACCCTTTTATTGGTAGCTGCTGGGGCCGTTCATCACAGTGGCTGGAATCTCCATCCTGGTTTAAGCTGCTGCCAAAGCTTCAAAAGAACCTTATTAGGCTTGCCATCCAATTTCTCCCTACCTGCCCCAGCCACAATAAAATCTACCCACATCTGTGTTTAGGTAATTTTCGCAGGCCTGTTCCTCTTGCTAGTCGGAGGGGCAGCACGGGCAGTAGCCCTTACAGCTTTGTGATTCCATACTACCTCTAGCTGCCCCAAATCTGCTACCATCTGTGTAACCACATTGATAAGCTGTCCCACATAGGGGCCCAAGATAGCCACTAGTGACCTAAAAAGGGCTGGAGGCACCGCAGAGGATAAGATTCTGCATCCCGGCTATAAACACTTCCTCATCTGGCCCATGGGACCCCGGGTGGAAAGCAGCTTTCTTCATACCTAGCTCCCGAAGGACCTTTACTAACTCACTATAGCACTGGCACTTACTCACCTCCACTGGCAAGTCCCCAGCATTCTGCCAGACCACACGAATGGCCGCCATCACCCATTTTAATAGGGTATGTTTTCCTGGATTGTCATGGCAGTTCTGAAGACGCTGCCTCAAAAAGGAGTATATGGTAATGGTGGCCAGTTTCTCCATCTCTGTTTCAGAGAGCATGATGCCATCCACCCCTACGTCCCACAACTTCAGTAGCCAGGCTGCTAGCAGCTCCATGGGTTTCTGCCTGAATTGCGCCCCCAACTCCATCAGCTCTGCCTGGGTGTAGGGCCGGACTACAGAGTGCTCCACTATCTGTGGTGGAGGCTGTGGTTGCCCCTGAGAGACTCTTTGCTCCTGGGATTTTACCTTCTTGGTAACCACCAGCAAGCATGTGACTCTGGGGATGGCAGTTGCTACCTGAGCCTCCGTCTCAGAAGAGGAGTCAGAAACACCTGCTCCTGCTGACTCAGAGCCACTCTGTTGGCAGGAATGCAGCCATGTCTTCCACATCCACTTTGGCTCCTGCAGCTGCCAGCTCTGGACCTGAAGCTGACTCTCGAGCTCCTACACCCTACTCTTGAGCTCTTGAACCTGCAGTTGTTTCTCCAACAGCTGTTGCCACCAACCTTCAGCTTCCAGGGCAAACTGCAACTTGTAAACCCTCAATTCCTTCTCCAGAGACCGCTCCAGGGCCATGTACTATTGGTGTTCCACCTGTACCTCACAATGCAACTCTCAGACCCAATTGGCCTCTCTTTCCAGTGCCTGCTCCAGTTCACGCTGTCGCTGGTTCTCTGCATGCAGTCTGACTTGCAATCCTTGGATTAGCAGCTCTTTCTCCAATGAGTGTTCCAGCTCATGCTGTTGTTGCTGCTCACTCCACAGCTCACCCTGGAACTCTGGCCCTCGAGCCACCTCTCACATAGAGCTCTCAGTTTCCTCTCACAGGGCTGTGAAAAACACCCAGCCCACAGACCCCAAAAGGACAGCCACAAGGAACCATCCGCTGGAGAACAGTGACCACTCCTCTACCCCATCCTTCAAGGGTGTCAGCAGCTCCATACCCATCTGCTCCAAACCCTGCCCACTATGCCAGATGTAATGCCAGTGGCCGAGGCCAGGCAGGTTTACATTGGATTGGGGCAGACGGTAGAGACACTGCGGAGCTGGAAAGTGTCAGGCCATCTCCGTTTATTGGAGGCTTGCAAAGACAGGCAAGTAAATAAACAACAGAAGGGAAAGAGCTAATAAACAAAGAAAAATCTACTATTTTCAGTAAGGGCAAGGGAGCAAGGAAAACCGCACCTCACGGTGGTGGGAGAGCGATCTGGGAGAATCACTGCCCAGGGGAAGCACCCATAGCCTCATACAGGCTATGCACACGTGCCTCTGCCATGTGCTCACACACTAATCAAGCAAAGTGCTTGCAGCTGGTAAACCTGGGAGCAAGCCTAACACAGCTGCCCCACATGCACCAAGGACGCTTTGCTCAAGCTGGGCTTTGGACGGCAGGGCAATGTGCATTTGCCTGTTCCAACAGCCCTCCTTAAAGGTCAATGGCTTCAATGAACATGGCCCTAGACTGTACAGGCCACCCATATACAATGGGTGGCCTGTTGGCACCATGGGGTAAGGAACTAGAGGTGGACCTCCAGTTAACTCCTTGGGCAACCAGCACCTGGCCGCCTAAGATAGAAATGTATTATCCCTTGAGTGCTCAGGGAGACAGTATTATGAAGGGCACCTTTGTAATTTCTTTATGGCCAATAATGAGTTCTCCTATTTTACTACACATTGAACCAGCAGATCCTGGTGTGCAGGCCAATAAGGTTTGATATGCCTGCCCAAGGAGACCTCTGGTACCTGCTACTGTGCTGTCTGCAGACAGAACTCTGGCCTGTATTCTGCCAGAAGGGAAAGACTTGCCTCCCTTGGTACTGCTAACCATGTTATCATTTTGCCCATAGCTATGTTTTGTAATTTTGTTGCTATAGCCTATACTGGTTTTGATTTTACAATGTACCTCACTCCTCTCACAGGAACCATCGTGGAAGAAACCTGTGATATAGATTGTGAGGCGTGCAACCCTAAGGGGGTGGGACAGGGGGCAGCTGTGTTAGGCTCACTCGCTGGTGTACCCGCTGCACGCACTTTCCTTGATTAGTGTGTGAGCATGTGGCAGTACTGCGTGTGTGGCCTATATAAGGCTATGTGTGCTTGCGCTTGAGAGATGGAGGGATTGCGGATGTGTGGATTGCCTGCCCGCCACTGTGAGGGGCCATTTTACTGTTTGTTTGCCTGAGAGGTAGTTTCCCCTGCCTGTGTGCTTGTCTGCCGTTGTGAGACTTTATTAAACTAAATGGCCCAATGCTTTCCTGGCTCCACAATCCTGCCTGCCCGAATCCAATGTGGTCCTGCCTTGCCATTGTCATTACACACATGGCAGAGGCACGTGTGCATAGCCCGTATGAGGCTATGGGTGCTTCCCCTGGGTGGCGATTCTCCCAGATCGCTCTCCCACCACCGTGAGGTGTGGTTTTCCTTGCTCCCTTGCCCTTACTGTGAATAGCAGACTTTTCTTGGTTTATTAGCTCTTTCCCTTCTGTTGTTTATTTGCTCACCTGTCCTTGCGAGCCTCCAATAAACGGGGATGGCCCAACACTTTCCAGCTCCACAGTTTCTCTACCGTCTGCCCAAATTCAGTGTGAACCTGCCGGGCCTCGGCCACCGGCATTACAGCTCTCAACACAGGTGGAGGTGCTGAGGCAGCTAGAGGAGCTTACAGCAACTGAAGACCTTCAAAGGTTGGTTTGCCGGAGGCTAATGCATGAGAACATGCAGCAGTGACGGCATCTGGTCTGGGCAGGTCCTGGAGTATAGGCATTACCTGGTTCCTGAATATAAAGTAAGAGAGGTGTAATGCCAGTG
The DNA here is from genome assembly GCA_037038555.1 of Rhynchonycteris naso. NCBI lineage: Eukaryota > Metazoa > Chordata > Mammalia > Chiroptera > Emballonuridae > Rhynchonycteris > Rhynchonycteris naso. The sequence goes on along the minus strand of CM072999.1, from coordinate 177,782,454 downwards.
GCCGAGGTCAGGCAGGTCCACATTGGATTCAGGCTGATGGTAGAGAAAGTGTGGAGACGAAGAGCTTTGGGCCATTCCTGTTTAATATATTCTTGCAAGGGCAGACGAGGGAACATGCAGGGAAAACTGCTCCTCACAGCAGGCTAACAAACAGTAAAATAACCTCTCACTGTGGTGGGTAAGCAACCTTCCAAATACCCCCCCTGAAGGCAAGGACCCGCAGTCTTACATAGACTATACACACGTGGCTCTGCCAGGTGCTCACACACTAATCATGCAAAGTACAAGCAAACAAGCCTAACACAGCTGTTTTCCCTCCAGGAGGAAAGAGGGAGAGAGGGGGAAAAGCAGGCAGGCAAACAGACAAGCTATATAAATGAATTAAAATGACAGCTCTGAGTTACATATATTAGTTCTAGAAAATCATAAACCAGATAAAATATTAGCAAACTTTTCATATTAAAAAGTGTCTTTATGACCTTAGACCATCAGTGAGAAATCTTAGTATCAGTGCTAAAGCCTCTTCTAGGTTCTAAGATCTCCATGGTTTATTGACAGCAAGATGCACTGTCTATTTTATTCTCCTTCAATTTTCTATCCTTCAAATCAACTACCTACAACTCTAGTTATTAGAGTGCTCCTTTTAAATTTTTGTCCTTTAAATTTACCTGGACTTTTAACTTGCATTGAAACTCTGGCAGGGTAAATAGTAACACATAGCTGTCAGCTAGCCTGGGCGGGACTGCTCCCAGAGTTAATGGATGTTCATCTGTCTCAGCCACAGGTGCCCTTTCCCACCGTCCAGGCGGTAAAGAAGGGGAGGGAACTCCTCCCGCCTCAGCTCCACTCTCCCAGGGCCGGTGCTCCACTACTCCAAACCCTCCTCTTCTCTGGCTTCCTATTAGGATGTGCAGTTTTGTTACAGCTCCAGAGAAACAACCCAAATTCCCAGTAAGTGACTGTCGATTCTAGAGCACTCCCCCTGTTAATTACTGCATTTTAATACATCCTCTTCTCATAAGACAGCCCCCTTCTTTTTCTTTCAGTCTAAAGGCTGCCTGCTAGATTTGCACACTGTTAAATATTTCTCAGCTTTGCTGCCTTTAGCAAACGTTTTTCCTGATAAACTTTCTTAGACCAAATGGCTATCCCCAACAGGAAAAATAAAAACACGTTCTCAAATGAAGATTTAATAGCAATTCTAAGCTGAGTTGATCTTTCATCATAGAATCCCTGACATTCCATAGGGAAGAAACCTAATTTAAGGGTGGAGAGTAAAGTAACTCTGATAACCAGAAGTTCTGAGAGCCAGAAATGACATCTAAAAATAATATTTGTAAATGTACCCAGAGGTTATTGCATGATAGGCACCCACAGGAGCAGGGCCCTAGGCATCTGCTTATGCCTCAGGCTGCTTATGTTGATTGGCCAAAAATAGCAACAGCAAGCTTTTACCTAAGGCTTCTACCATCATTTCCCCCAGCTACAGATGTAACTCTCAACCTAAGAATCAGGTCGATTCCCTTACAAAAATTATCTTTCATTGTGAGCAAGTCTGCATTTTGCTGTACTGCACAGTCCGTTCTCTTTGGATCCCATGAATTTCCATTGTCATTCTTCCAGCTGTTGTCTCTTGTGTTACTGTATTTACTGGGGTTTTTTTACTTCCTCATTTCTATCTGCCTTCTCTACTCTTCCTGCCTTTATTTCAACCTGTTTCTCTGGGCTTTGAAACCCTAGAGAAAGAACAATTAATTCTAAATGGGTGCTCTTAAGAAGACTTCACAGAATACATAAACTCTAGGGAAAGGAAACAGTACAAAGTCACTTGCTATGTTCTAGGACCTATGCATAGTTTATTTTGGCTAAAGCAAAGGAGATGTCGAAGCTTGGGTGGACTGTGAACCTTTATCCTAGAGGCAGTACTCAATCATAAAAGATTCTATGTGAATGACACAATGAGCTCTATGCTATAGAATAATTAATCTTCATATTACAGACATCTATAATAGGCATCAATGGCTGTGTAACAAATTATCCCCAAATTTAAAGACTTAAAATAATAAAAATGTACTACCTTATCGTTTCTGTGGGTGAGGAATCCAGCATGGTTTAGCCAGATGCTTCTCTTGCAAGCCTCCCAGAGGCAGCCATGCTGAGTCAGCCAGGGCAGCCACCCTCTCAAAACTGAGTGGGCGAGAATCCAGTTCCAAGGTAACTCAGGTTGTTGTTGGCAAGAAACAGCAACTCACTGCCTATTGCTTGGAGGCCTACCTTAGTTCCTTGACCGTTCTCTCTGGGTTTCTCCATGTGAATCCCACTTCCTATGGTCTTCTCCGCAGAGCATCTCACAATACAGCAACTGGCTCCAACAGAGTGAACAAATGGTAGAGCAAGGGAGGGCAAGCAGGATGGGAGCCACTGTCTTTCTGTAACCTAATCTCACAGGCAGCATCCTATTGTTTTTGGTGTGTTCTGCTCATTTGAAGGAAGTCATTAGGTCCAGCCCATACTCAAGAAGAAGGGATTACACAAGGACATGAAAATCAACAAGTAGAAATCATTGAAATTTATAAAAACAAATAAAAATAAAGAAATAGGAGGAGAATCTGGAGATGAGTGCTATCTGAATACTCAGAAAACAGAGGATTTCAAGGAGCAGGAACTCCAGCAAAAGCCTGCCAGGAATCTACCTCTTGTTGAACAAGTTGGGCATATTAATTATTGCAGATGTGAAGGCACACACCACAGAAAACCTCAGTGTATATAGTAAGGCAGCATTAGAACCTACAGTAAGATCTGGGCTGTGGCTGAGTGATTTGGGGAGGAGTCTAAGGAAGCAGAGGCTTATTATGAAGTGGTTGCTGTCAGGGAGCAGGGACACTTCCACGAGTGGGTGTCTCAATCAGTGTTATTTAAAGGAGGAAAAATTAGAAAATGGATAAAGTTGTAATTGGTAAAGAAGAAGCAGTCATTCATGTTGGATGAGAGGGGGTATGTGTGGTATTCTGTGGTGGCACAGGGGCCTTGCTTTTGTCTATTCTTAGACAAAATTATAAAGTGGCCAAACTTTGGCTCATTTAGTATGGTCTATGGGTAGCCATGTTTGAGGTGGTTCTTCTGTTCATGTCTGATAGAAGAATAGCATGACCTAGCCAGGAGTGTCAGGCCAGCTTCAATTAGAATACCAGGGCCTGCTCTTTTTTCTTTTTCAGTGGTCAAGGAAAGAGAGGCCATTGATAATGTAATTAAGACAGTTAATGGATGAGAACATGACTCTGGAGCCAGACTGCCTCAATTCAAGTCCTGACTTATCACTAACTAGCTATGCGACTTAGGCCCAGTGGTAAACTCCCTGTCCTTTCCATTCTAAGTTTTCCCAACTTAGAGCGGAAAATAGAATAGTATCTATCTCATTGGCTTGTTGTGAGGATTCAAGAGTTCATGTGCGTATAAAGTATTTTAAAAAATGGCAGATAAGAACTGTAAAAATGCTGATTATTATTATCATCTCTACTCCTCAAAGGAGCAATTTGATGAGGATGTTGGGGACAGAGATGGGAGCCAGGCTGCGTGAGCAAAGACAAAGGGCAGCGCTGAAGGAAGGTCAGCATGTGCCTACCGCCCTCCAGGAGGGGGCCTGACAAAAAAAATATTGGGAAACCATGCAAGAAGGGGATGGAAATTGGTTTATCCAAGGTCAGTATACAGCAATGTTTCTCAAAGAGTATTAGAAATGCAAGATCTCAAGCCCTCTAGTTTATTCTATTTTTTAACAGCTTTGTTGTAATATAATTGCCCTGCAAGAAATTGCATGTATTTTAAACGTACAATTTGGTAAGTTTTGACACATGTACACACCATAAAACTATCACCAGAGTCAACATATTCGTCCACCCTTGGTAATCTCTCCCTCCTGTCTCCTCACCCCCACTATCCCCAAGTGAGTCTGATGTTAATGCAGGAGAATCACTGGGCTCTTGAAACAAATGCTGTCATTAGGAGGACCAAGGGTCATGGTTCAAAAAATAGTAATAAAAATGAAATGCTAACTGTGAAGAAAGGAAGGAGATGAAAGATAAACAGTAAGATCCATGTCTGGAGAAGGCAGCCTGAGGTTTACAGAACAGGTCAGGGCGGACTGTCAGATTCACTGCCAGTGCAGAGCGTGCACTCAGTTCTTTCACTAGGTGACAGACTGGTGCAGGGAAGACGGGGCAGCTTCTAAAGGTCAATACTCACACACTTCTGCTAGGAGATCTTTCAACTTTTGGTCTATGATCATGGCATATTCCTGTACAAATACCTTTAATGGATTCTTTTTCCTATAAGATGCAGTAACAACACATAAAGGAATCAGCAGCAACAAAGCCTTCTGGATCTGAGGTCTGTATGAGCCTGACTGTATTAGATCTGGCCTCAGCTGCTCTTCCAACACCCTTTGCCTCTTTCTGCTCCAGTCGCCACTGGTCCTGTCCATGGTTTGCTTCTGTTCTACCTCCTTGCTCCTATTTTCCTTCCATCGTCGGAAAGTGCACCCCTTCCTCCTCTCATGTCTACCACCCGCTCATTTAAACACTGCCATCTCTGAAGACACACCTGGGAATAATCTCTTTGCTCTGAATGTTTATATCAGTATGATGTCATCCTTGTTGAGAGTGGCAGATTCTGAAAGGAAAGGATTGTGTGGCTCTGATCTTGACATCCTAGCAGCTGGCACACTGCCTTGACCACACCCACTGACGCTTGCAACATATGAATGTTTATGACTGTGTTTCTCAACTTTGGTGCTTCTGATATTTTCGTGCAGAAAATTCTTTGTGACAAGGGCTGTCCTGTGCATTTTTGGATATTTAGTGGCATTCCTGTCCTCTGCACAATAGATACTAGCAGCGCCACTTTGTGAGTTTGCCAGCCAAATCTGTTTTCAGAGATTGCCAAATATTCCTTGGGGGGTGGAGGAAATAACCCTGGTTAAGACACTTGAATATTAATTTTCCAGGTTTTCCCATAAAATATGCGTTAAGAAAAGGATAGTGGAAATGATCAAGAAAAGAAAGAAAATGGTTAACACCTGGAACCCTTCCTAAGTCCTAGGAAACTTTGTGCACTGTAGTAAGTGGCTTCCTCCCTATTTTTTCCCCTCCCTTCTCTTCCTGCTACTTAGGACTTTATTCTACTAGACTGTCCATCAGTTCCTACTAACAGCAAAGGAGAGTACATCATATACCAGAATAATGAAGCTCGGAGAAGGAATGACTTCGAGTAAGTTGCTATGTTGAAATAAGGAATCCTTTAGGTTCCTCAAACAGCTATGCAGGTAACTTTTTTTTTTTTTTAACTTGGACAGAGAGAGAGTCAGAGAGAGGGATAGATAGGGACAGACAGACAGGAACGGAGAGAGATGAGAAGCATCAACAGTTTTTTGTTGCAACACCTTAGTTGTTCATTGATTGCTTTCTCATCTTTGCCTTGACCACGGGCCTTCAGCAGATCGAGTGACCCCTTGCTCGAGCCAGTGACCTTGGGTCCAAGCTGATGAGCCTTGCTCAAACCAAATGAGCCCGCACTCAAGCTGGCGACCTTGGGGTCTAGAACCTGGGTCATCCGCATCCCAGTCCAACGCTCCATCCACTGTGCCACCTCCTGGTCAGGCTATGCAGGTAACTCTTATTTCATATCCTCATAATGCCTGCTGAATAACCAATGACCATCTGTCCTCAGGAACTGAAGATGCTACATCACTTGCCCACATTTGTTATGAGGTAACATATTTACTATTTTAAATTCATAAGGACAAGTTCTGAAAGTGACAGTCATGAAACAGTGACTCTTGCTCTGTCTGAGCTATCTAGAGCTTTACAATTTAAAATGTTCCCCGCTCCATCTCATAATCCAGTTTTAGTTTTCATGCAGTTTCTTCCTTATTATATAATATGACATGGGGTGTTCATTTTGCAAGTCTAATTCATAATTCAATGAACTATTTACTCAGTGGGCTATTAAAATAGGATGGCCTATAGCCCTAAGCCTCTGTCCAGTGACTCCATGTCTGAAGGCTCCCTCCCATCCATACTGGCCACTGCCCCTGCTGTTTCACCCTCCACTTCTAAAACCAGGTTGGTTCCTCCCTCCTTCACAGCCTCTTCTTCTTCTCACTTGTCCCCTTTCTTCTTTCTTCCCAGTTTACTTCACGCTGACATTTTCCTTTGATCCTTTCATGTTTCATAGACCATTTGTCTCTGCTCTCAGACTCCGCTTCTGTGTCATGTGCTTCAATTTCAAATCACCAGTAACATAAGCTGTATATCACTGTTTTCTTCCTTAAGTCACAAAAGCAAAAGAGAAAGAAAAAGAAACTATCTTTCTGCCTGAATGAAGCCTTACTCATGCAGTTAAGTCAGTGGGTCTGTTGCTCAATACCAGCTGGAGCGAACGCTGGACACGATCCTCTTAATGAGCAAACTTCTGATGCAAATGAAAAGCATATGCTTGCAGAAAATAGCCTGAAAAAACCTGCTAAGCTGCTCATCAGTAGGAAAATCAAACTTAATAATGATATTCTCACTGTTTTGATACCATAACACTTCTTGGCTTTCCCTAGAATGCTAGAATGTGTCCTCGATACAATAGTTTGGGATTTATGCACTAATTTTGAGTGTGCTTCACACACATGGAAAATATATTTGGTCATCTCATTTGATCATTAACAAGCCATGAGAGATTCAGCTAGCTCAAGTCAGAACAGTGCTTTAGCAACATCGCCTCCAGAAAGCTGGCCCCGTGGTGAAAGAGCCTGCCATTCTCCGGGCTGCTCTGTCAGTATCCATCTGTTTCTTTCTCTCATTGTTATGAGGAGCATCTAGAGCTGCAGATGAGATGAGCAGAATTGGACTTGTGGATTTAAGTCTACATATTATAGCAGCTTAACAAATGTTATAGACCAGTTTGGGGAACAATGATCTACTGTTTATTCTTAGGAAAGCATTAAACTCTTTCCCAGAGGTCCTCTGTTCTCTTTTGAACTCTTTTATCGACTTGTCACCTTCCCTGATTAATATGCAGCCTGCAGAACCTGGAAGGAAAGATATTCTAAATTCTTACTCCCAACTACCAGAAAAGGCTTTCAAAACAACAACAAAAAACACCCACTTATTTATCTCTTCCAAACCCAGGGAAAGCTGAGAGCTTGACAGACAAGCAAGTTTAGAAAGACAAAGGTGCTTTGCCTAAGACTGAAAGGTCAAATGCTATAGAAATGTTTACCTGAAACCTCTGCACTCTTATTGATCAACATCACCCCTTTAAAGGTATTTTTTTTAAATATAATTTTTCAAAAAAGACTAAACAGTGATGGCAATTGTTGCAAATATGGAATTGCAGACAAGCTGATCGGACAACCAGAGGTAAAATGTGGAGATGTTATTAGATCCTTCTGAGTGGATCCTCACAACATGGCTTCGGTATTTCATTTGCTATGAATTTTTTGTAACAAACATACTCAAATTCATATTGCAGTCCAAAATTTATTTTCCAAAGACAAATAGAAATAATCTTGAATATTTTTCAATAAAAATGAATATATTCTTCCTCATGCTTTTATTAATAAAAAGATTTAAAAAACTAGGTTAATCTTTAAAATATATAATTTCATAATGCCATATAAAAAGATTACAAATCTGTAAAAAAAAATACCTCATCTTTATTTTGAAATTGACATTTCTCTTCATAAAGAAAAATAAGATATTGGCAATACTATTTCAGCCTTTCTCTCTACTGAACTCAAGTAATTCATAAAGATAAATGTCAGAAACAGAGATCAACAGTCGTACAATATATATTTCAAGGGATTTCATTTTGATCTGGCAAGAGGTATTGCTTTGCAATATTTAAATTTTTTTTCCAAGTAAGAGGAGGGGAAATAGAGAGGCTGACTCTTGCATTTACCCCAACCAGAATCCACCCAGCAACCCCTATCTGGGGCTAACCCTCAGACCAAACAAGCTATCTGCAGCACCCAGGGCCAATGCTAGAATCGATTGAGCCACTGGCTATGAGAGGGGAAGAGAGAAGAAGGGGGAGAAAAGCAGATGGTTGCTTCTCTTGTGTGCCCTGACCAGGGACGGAACCCAGAACATTCATACGGGCAGATGCTCTATCCACTGAGCCAACCGGCTAGGGCCGCAATATTTTTTAATTTACTATAAAGTTTTAGAAAGTTTCTTTTTGTTTTTAAATTTAACTCTTTAACTGATATAATATTTTATTTCTATATTCTCTCACTAATTTTCTTTTTCACTTTTCTGCTTTGAATCAAACTTGTTTTATGAGTCTGCATCTCTGAGTTTTCCCCATTTCAGTCATAATGTACCCTTGAATTATAACCTTTTTGGAAACAAGATTCACCAGTCAATAATACCAGTTAGTTTTCATTATATTCAGAAGTAACACTATAGCAAATAGTCGGATCTGGAAGTGAGAAAGGTTACAATCACAACAACCCAGTTTGAGCTCTTCTGGATCCCAAATGCTTTGTGGGAACCTGAAGAAGCCCTCAATACATAGTGCCACTGCTGTAGTTTTATTTTTGCTGCACTGTTGCTCAGAGTTATGATCCCATAAGGACAGGGCCCTGTGCTTATCAGAAAGCAGAGAGAAGGTCTAAGGTGAGACCAGGACTTAAAAATACTAAGCCGGAGAGCAGGAAAATTCTCAGGAGCTTGACTACCCCAAAGTATAAACTTTGATATGTTGCTATAGAATCAACAGAAGTCCTGAATGGTGGGGTAGGGATGGCACCCCACTGGGGGAAACTGATAGTGGAGGAGGCAAAAGGTACTTATGAAATGTTATGGTCCACAGAGATTCTTGAAAATATGCCATTATGAGTAAAGAACTTACCAACTTTGCTTTAGAGAGGACACAGGAGCAATACTGAGTCATTATTTATTTAGAAATACCCTCAGGAACTGGGTAAAATATAGATACTAAGAGAATAGCAAAGGTTCCAGACCAAAGGAAAAAGAGGGTATTAAGTAATCTCTCCTCATCATCTGTTACAGTGTTTTGTGATTCTACCTGATATAAAGAAAGAAACTGATTCCTCATTGCATCACAGAAAAACAGAGTGTGGTTAAAGAAGCTTTTTAAGGCAATTAATGATTATAAAGCACTAAAATAAATTTTTTTGGCTAGAAGAGTCTTTCAAGATTTTTTTTTCTTTTATGAGGAAACAGAGGTAAAAAAAAAAGCTAACTGACATTTACTAAATACTTACATAAAAAGACAACCATTTAAAACCTCTTCTAATGGTTCAAAAGGCATTGAACAAATAAAACATTTACTTGATGGAATCTGTGAAAATTTGGTAAGAAAGATGAGAGTCTGTGGTATTTCTCCCAGTTCCCAATAGAGGGTTTTCTTTCCCCGAAGGATAGGATCTCAGCATTTCTCAGCCTGCCCCTGTGGTTGAGAATAGAGGCTCCCTTTCTCTGCAGAGCTCTGATTCATAGGATGGAGGCTCTATCTCTGGCATAGCTCACTGTATATAATGGGACCATGATAACCCTGCTCCACCTCATGGAGAAATAAGCCAAGAGAACCTCAGGTTGTTCCCCTCCCCACAACTCACAGTCCATCAAGTGCCCAGCTCCTAGAACACCGTATTAGCGAGAAGGTTGCCATTATTCCCACATGCAGCTCCAGAACCCGGGTTTGGAGATATCACTGGGGGGTGGATAGAAGCAACTGTAAAACCCATAGCTCTCCATCTCTTCCCAACTGTATTGCCTTCAATCATAACAAAGCATGGATGACTTTAAACCTAAAGAACTCTCAAGAACAGTAAAGATTATGGTGAAAGGCAATTGAGAGGAGATTCAAGATACTAGCTAAATTGTTATGCCCCAAAACATTGTTGCAAATAATACAGCAATAAATTAACAATTACTAGAATTTAACAACTGGGTGTAGTCAAAGAAAGAGAGAAATAGAACCCTAGCAAAACTATTGTCATCCCAATGTCACTTTATAAATTAAGATGTATAGGGGTGATAAATGGTGATGAATGGAGAATGGAGACTTGACTTGGGGGGAGTGAACATACAATTCAGAGTAGAGAAGATGTGTTGTTGAGTTGTGCACCTGAAACCTGTATACTTTTGTTAACCAGTGTTGCCACAATAAATTCAATTCATTTGTTGTTCCACTCAATTGTGTATTCATTGGTTGCTTTCCATGTGTGCCTTGACTAGTGTGCCTTGACTAGGGATTGAACCCACAACCTTGTCCTTTCCAGATGATGCTCTTAACCCACTGAGCTCACCGGCCAGGGCCATAATCTTTAACTTTTACCTTAAGACACTGGAACAAGAAGAATAAACAAAGCCTAAAGCAAGCAGGAAATACTAAAGATTAAAGCATAAATTAAAAAAAAATAAAGAATAAAAAAATAATAGAGAAAATCAATGAAACTAAAAGCTGGTTCTTTAAAAAAGATCAGCATAATAGACAAATCTTTAAGCAGATAAACATAGGGAAAAAGAGAAAAGACTCAAATTACTAGAATCAGAAATAAAAGAGCGGACATTATTACTCACCTTACAGAATTCTTTAAAAGAATCATAAAACAACACTACAAACAATTATACACTAATAACTTAGAAAAACTACATAAAATGGACAGTATTTAAAAAATACAAACTACTAAAACTGCCTAAAAATAGACGATCTGAATAAACCTACAACAAGCAAAGGGATTGAACTGGTAATGAAAACCCACAATGAAAAACTTAGGTCCAGATAGTCCTATTACTGAATTCTACCAAACATTTAAAGAATTAATGCAATTACTCACAAACTCTTCCAAAAAGTAAAGTCCACTTTCAAACTCATTCTATGAAATCAGTATTACCCTAATACCAAAACCAAACAAAGAAATCAAGAGAAAAGAAAACTAAAGACCAATATATCTTAAGAATGTAGACACAGATATCCTCAACAAAATGCTAACAAACCGAATAGAACAGCATGTAAAAAGAATTATACAGCATGACCAAGTGGGATTTAACTCAAGGATGTGAAGTTGGTTCAACATCTGAAAATTAGTTGGCATGATACATCATATCAATAGACTTTTTAAAACTACATGATCATCTCGCCTGACCTGTGGTGGCGCAGTGGATAAAGCGTCGACCTGGGAACACTGAGGTCGCCAGTTCAAAATCCTTCACTGGTCTGGTCAAGGCACATATGGGAGTTGATGCTTCTAGCTCCTCCCCCCTTTCTCTCTCTCTCTCTCTCTCTCTTTCTCTCTCTCTCTCTCTGTCTTCTCTCTAAAATAAATAAATAAAAAGAAATTTTAAAAAAACTACATGATCATCTCAATATAAAAGCATTTGACAAAATCCAACATTATTTCATGGTAAAAATACTTGATAAACTAGGAATATAAGATAGCTTTCTCAACATAATGAAACCATATATAAAAATCCACAGCTAACATCATACTTAATGGTGAAAGACTGGATATTTTCCCCCTATGTCAGGAACAAGATCAGGATATCTGCTCTCACCACTTTTATTCTACATTGTACTTAACTTTTTACCAGGTCAATTAAGCAAGAAAGAAAGATAAAAATATTTAGATTTAAAAGGCAGAAGTACAACTATCTTATTCACACTTGATGTGATTTTGTATACAGAAAATCTTAAGGAATCCATTAAAAATAAACTAGTAAATTAGACTGCAAGGTTTTAGGATATAAGATCCATTATAAACATCAATTGTATTTCTATATACTTCAAATAAACAATCTGAAAATTAAGTAAACAATTCCATTTATAGTAACATTAAAAAAATAAAATAGAAATAAATTTTAAAAACATGTGCAAAAATTATATGCTGAAGGCCCTGGCTGGTTAGTTTAGTCGATTAAGAGTGTATTCCCAAAATGACAAGGTTGTTGGTTCGATCTCCTGTCAGTGCACATACAGGAAGAAACCAATGAATGTTCAACTGAATGAGCAACAAATAAATGCTTCCCTTCCCCCTTCTTTCTCTCTCCCTTCCTCTTTCTGTCTCAGCAATAAATAAAAAATATTAAGCGCTGGCCTGGATAGCTCCTTTGGTTGGAGTGTCATCCAGAGTGCAGAGGTTGCTGGTTCGATTCCCCTGCCAGGGCACATACAGGGGCAGTTTGATGTTCTTGTCTAGCTTTCCTTGACTATCTCTAACAAACAAACAAACAAAAAATATACTGTGAAAACAACAAAATATTATCAAAAGAAATTAATGATAAATAATCGGTAAAACATCCTGTGTTCCTGAACTAGAATACTTGACCCTTTGAGTAGTGTGAACATTCATGTACATCCTCACTATTGGGCAGATAAAATATATTATGCTTACTTTTTAAAGACGGTGCTGCCCATGTGGAAACCCGTCGCCCAGGTGATAATATTAGTTGCCCTTCTTGCTTGAATGGGCATGATTATGTTAATGTGTTGGGGGAGGGCTTTCGCTCCAAAAGGTTTTAAAAGGAGAGATCATGTTGTTCCGGGGGTAGAGTGATTACTTTCAATTAGGAACCCATGCTGTAGGAGAGCAGAAAAAGACCACGTGGAGGAGAGGAGAAGCAGCCAAGATGGCAGAGTGCTGAAGGAGAAGCCAGTTTGTGCAGATTTTGTGCAGAGAGAGCGAGATGGAAAACAGAGGTGAATAAACCTGGTGAGGTACAAACCTTTGATTCTAGGAAACTCAGATAAGTCAGTGGCTTTGGGAGCCCTAAATGGAAAGGGAAGTGTTTTCCCACTGTGTGTATTTCTTGTCCGCAGGGTATATGCTAGGATTAAAGGTAATAGCCCGCCAGTTCTTGGCTTTGTTGTTTCATTACCGTCTTTCCGAATCTAATGTGAACCTGCACTGGCCAGGCGGCTGTGATGGTGGCTGTGGCTACTGGCTTTACACTCACTCAAAGGGTTAACAAAAAACTCACTATGCAAAGGGTTAATATTGTAAAGACGATGGTATCCTTCAAACTGATCTAAGGGTGCAAGGCAATCCCAATCAGAATCTCAAATTATGTCTTTGTAGAAATTGACAAGTTGATTCTGAAATTCATATAAAATTACAAGGGATGCAGAATAGCAAATATTATCCTGAAAAAAAGAAAATAACAAAGTAGAAAGACTCACACTTCACAATTTCAAAACTTACTACAAAGCAGTATTAATTGAGCCAGTGTTGCACTAACACAAGAGAACATATATAGATTAGTGGAGTAGAAATAAGTGTCCATAAATTAACTATCACATCTATTGTCAATTGATTTTCAACAAGGGTTTCAAGATCACCCAATGGGAAAAGAACAGTCTTTTCAACAATGGTGCTGGGAAACCTGGATGTTCATATGGAACAGAATAAAGTTGGACCTTTGCATTACACCATATACAAAAACTAACTCAAAATAGATAAAATGCTTAAGTGTAAGTACTAAAAGTATAAAACTCTTAGAAGGAAATATAGGGAGAAATATATATGACCTTGGATTTAGCAAAGCATTCTTATATATGACAACAAAAACATGAGCAACAAAAGAAAAAATAAATTAATTGGGGTTCATCAAAATTAAAACTTTTTGCATTTTAATGGACATTATCAAAAGAGCAAAAAACAACCAACAGAGTAAAATAATTTTTACAAAGTATATATCAGGAAGAAGACTTGTATCCAGAATATATAAAGAACTCTTACAATTCAATAACATAAAGACAAATAAACAGATTTTTAATATGGACAAAGTATCTGAATAGACATTTCTTCTTGGAAGAATGGCCAATAAGTGCATGGCAATATGCTCAACATCATTAATCATCAAGGAGAGGCAAAGTAAGAGTCCAATGAGATACTACTTTGCACCCACTAGCATGACTAAAATAAAAAAGTCAGATAACAAGTGGTGGCAAAGATGTGGACAAATTGGAACTCTTGAACAGTGCCAATGAGAATGTGAAGTAGTTAAGCCTTTATGGAAAACATTCTGACAGTTCTTTCACCTGTTAAACATGGGGTTACCATATGACCTCACAATTTCACATCTAGGCATATACCCAAAAGAAATGAAAACATGTTTACACAAAAACTTTTACACGAATGTTTATAGTGCTATTATTCTTCATAGCCAAAAGGTGGAAACAACTAAATGCAATCAACATTTCACTGGATACATGGAGAATGGATAAAAATGCAGTACAGACAATGGAATATTATTCAGTCAGACAAAAAGATTAAAGTACTAATATATGCATACACACACACACACACACACACACACACACATGCATGAGTCTTGATAAAATTATGCTAAGTGGAAGAACACATAGACCCAGAAGACCACATATTGTATGATTTCATTCATATGAAATGTCGAGAACAGGAAAATCTATAGAGACACGAAGTGGACTGGCGTTGTTTAGGACTGGGAATTAGGAATAGGGAAACAGAAAATGATAACTAAAGGATACAGGGTTTCTTTTTAAGGTGATGAAAATGTTCTAAAATTGACCATTCTGATGTTTACACACATCTGTAATATATTAGAAATCATTGAATTGTACTCTTTAATGAGTGAATTATATGGTATATAAATTATCTTTCAAAAAAGTTGCTTTTGCAATAAAAAGAAACTATAATAAGCTTAACACAGCACTAAACATTTTTTAAAACAATATCTCATTTCTGTGTTCCAATTTTGCAGATGAGGAAACTGAGGCTTTAAAGGTTTAAGCAGCTATTCCAAGGTCATGTTGCATGGAAGTAGCAGAGCCGGCATTAGAATAGGTAAACTAACTCCCAATTCACTGTCAGATATAACAGTTGTTGGATTTCATTAGTTAGTGAACTAACTACTTTTCCATGTATTTAACCACTTAATCCTTGAAACATATGCTGAGATGTAAATATTACTTTCCTCACTTTAGAAATAAGAAAACTGATAGTCACCAAAACTATGTAAAGTGGCAAAATTTCAAAAACTGTTCCTTTTACTGAAAGTCCTGTGCTTACTCTACCTCTCCAGAACTAAAGGTCAACTCCCCCACCACCACCACAAAAGAGGTAGCAGACCCAACTACACGGACACTTTGAGGGTAATGCATATTAAATGGAAACTTAATTGAATGCAAAGAAAAATAAATCCAATCCTAGAAAATACTTTGTCAGTTGAAATGTCATCAATGCATTACTTCAAGTAATTTAGGATTTTTGGTCTTAGCTTAGACCCATAAATGCAAAGACCACCCTTCTATAAGTCAGAGTTTTCAATGCATTAATTTGATTCAAGAGTATTGTGTTTTGAACCTGCAATCTATCACCACTTATTTATTTAGCTAAATTGCAGATCAGCTTAAAAAGTTCATTAACAAGTCAAAAAACCTCTTTCAAGAAGGGTAATTGTACAAAATGTGTAAGAACTTCTATAGAGAATAAAATGCTTATTTATTAAGAGAACTTGCTTTAGAGATTTCTGAAATTCAGGCAACGCACATCTGTTGGCAGGATCCATCAGGTCAGCTCCATTGCAGCTTTCTAGAGTTTTCCTAAGAATAACTCAAAGAATAATAAACATATCCTAAGACTGGGGAAGTGAAGGGGGTGATAGGCAGAAGGAGGCTATTTCTGAGATAGAGGAACCACCCAGAGGGGCCTTCATTATCGGATTATGCTCTCTCCTCCCTCCCACCCTAAGAAATAAACAAGAAAGCAGACGGGGCATTGCCTTTCTGGAAGAGAACAGAACCTGCCGCTAAGAGCAGAGAAGCTGCCAAGTCCAGTTGATTATTCCTAAAGTAGGACTTGGGCCAGAACTGTTATTGTCCCAGGTCAGTGTTCAAAGTATAAAGCATTGATTTTTGTTGAAATATCATTTGTTTCTACAGAAGAGTATAAGAATTATATTTAAGGGCCACCAGTGAGGCACATTATTTTGTGACACCATGGGTGGCCTGCAAGAACAGATTTCATGGAAGCAGTTTTATTTTTGTAAGCAGAATGTTTTCTTACATCATTGCCTTAGCAAGGTACCTATTCATTTTAAGATTCTTGGAATGCCAAACGTAATCTAATCTTCTGAGAAGAGGGGAAAAAATCCTCAGGAGAGCTGATTAAAATACCTGTGCAAGTATTGCCTGAAAGATCCAGGGTCATTTGGCATTTTCCCAGGAAAGTCAGTCTTTAACTGCTTTCTTGTCTGATTTCCAACTTTAGACTATCCTTCAATTCCAACTTATGCAATGATAAAAAGTCTTCAAGACTCAGCGTTCAGAAAAAATTCACCATTTAAATGAACAAAAACTCAAATGCCTGGGTCATCTGCTCTTCTCTGCGTTGGTAACAGAAGCAATTAGTTTTTTTTTCTAAAGCAGAGACAATGCTTTTTCTAGTGCAAATGCCTGCTTCATTAGAGTGCACACGAAGTGCCCATTACTAACCCAGCTTTTGTTAGCGTCAGCCTCAGCCACAATTTTGAATTAACTGAGAGAAAAGATGTTCTGGAAAGCAATTCAGGTATCCATTCCTCTGAGACAAGACAGGAACCATTCTTGTTGAGAAAGGAATGCCTGCGAACTCAGATAGTGAAAGAGAAACCTGCTTGGCTTACGCCCTCTCTCTCCCTGCTCTGTTTCTGCAAATGTTTTAACATAGCTTATCTAGACAGCAGTGGACACAGGCTACTCATTCACTGTGGGTTGAAAAAGTGATCTCTTGAGGATAACTATCTCTTTAGTCTGTGATTGTAGAATTGTTACTCACTCTTTTTGTAATACAGAGAAAAATCAATTTAGAGACAAGCATACATATGAAGATTGTCAATAAGAAACTTCTTAGGCAGTTGGTTTCTTTTACATATAATTTTAGATGGATAAACATGACTTGATGATAGGGTAATGTAACTTCCAGCTAATGACTGTTGTCCTCCCAACTTGTTTTAGCTTTGGCTGTCCTTGGTTGTGATTGGACAGTGATTAGTGTGAGAACAAGATTAAATTTCTAGGCCTGCCTGACCAAGCGGTGGCGCAGTGGATAGAGCGTCGGACTGGGATGCGGAAGACCCAGGTTTAAGACCCCGAGCTCGCCAGCTTGAGCGTGGGCCCATCTGGCTTGAGCAAAAGATCGCCAGCTTGAACCCAAGGTCGCTGGCTCCAGCAAGGGGTTGCTGGGTATTGCCCGTGGTCAAGGCACATGTGAGAAAGCAATCAATGAACAACTAAGGTGTTGCAACGAAAAACTGATGATTGATGCTTCTTGTCTCTCTCCATTCTGTCTGTCTGTCCTTATTTATCCCTCTCTCTGACTCTATCTCTGTCCTTGTAAAAAAAAAAAAAAATATTTTTTTTCTAGGCCTTTTCACATTTCCTGAAGTTCTTTGACCTTATAAAGGGACTTCCTTCAAAGTAAGTCTCCTGTTCTCTCTCACCTTCACCTTCATTCCCTCCTTCCTATGGGAGAATTTGTCAAATCTTCCTGACAGCTTGATGAAAAGATTGAACATGCAGAGGCCAAGTCCTTTGGTCGCCTCTTCAGAGGCTGCCCGAGCACAGAGTAGTGAAACCCTCACGCAAACTTTCTTGGCCAGTCTGCCCCTGTGGGAAAGGCCAAGAGGATGGGAGGATCTGTGGTTGGCAAGTGGTTGCATGAGTTTAGATCTAAAAAGGTATTTAAAGTTAGGAAGCTTATTGTGACTGCACACCTAGGCTTCATATTTCAATCCAACATTTATTGGTGACAATGCTGATTTTGTAAAATCTCCCTCTGCCATAGTCAGGTTCATAGAGACAGGAAGTAGAATGGTGGTTGCTAGAGCCTGAGGGGATAAGAGGTTATGGAGTTACTGTCTAAGGGGTATGTAGTTTTAGGTTTGCAAAATGAAATGGGTTCTGGAGATGGATGGTGATGATGATTACACAACAAAATGAATGTACTATATACGTAATACCACTGAACTATATACTTAAAATGTTAATATAGTAAATTAAAATGGCTAATATAGTAAATTACATGTTATATGTATTTTACCACTATAAAAAATAGAAAAAGATCTTCTAATTCCTTGTGTATATTTCTTAGGTCTAAACAGGTTTTGTTTGATCACTCATCTAACCGTTAGTTTCAATGACTTAAAGGAGCCATAAGCTGGAAATCTTATAGGAGAGAGTTCATGCCATGGTTTTTTGTTCTGTGAGGACTTCCTCTGAGAATAAGATTCTGATCTCTCTTCATTTTCTCGCTCCTTCCTTTCCTCAAGTGGAAAAGCGACTTGCCATGCTAGGCCAGCCCTCACTGCTCTCTCAGAACCAGGCTGCCTGAGGGGCTGCCATGGAAGGAGGAGGTTTGAGTTGTCCAGAACTTCCTGGAAGGGGGCAGGTTAGTTTAATTCGAAATGTATTGGAAACCCTATGTAGTTGTACGCTAAGGCAATGGTTTTCAACCTTTTTCCACTTGGGGACTAGTAACCTAGCTGGCCAGAAACAGAAACACTCAACGAATAAAGTTTTATCTTACCGCACGTAGCAGTACAACGCAATATAAGCTGGTGCTGATTTCTGGACTCTATACGCAGGATGCTTTGAATACTGCATAACTGTGCATGATTTGAGCATGATTTGTAAATTGAGCGTGATTTGTAAATGCTCTGCACGGTGCAAAAGGTTGTTCAAGGCCCTGACTGGTGGGTCAGTGGATAAAGGGTCAGCCCAGTGCATGGACATCCCAGGTTCAAACAGGCCTAAAAGTTCTAAAGATATTTAAGATAACCTCATTTGTATTTTCATCAATGATAAAAAGTGATAAGTGGTAATCACCTGAGCATAAGCAAATTGGACTAGAACCATTGGATCTATAATCTTCATACAATATCCAGGTGGTTAACCTTTTCACGGTTTGGCATCGAATTTCTGGTGAACTGATACCAGTCCATGACAGCCATTGAAAATACTGCATTAAGCTTGTTTTTATTAATTTTTCCAACTATTTATTGAGTTTCTATGTATTCCAGTCACTCTTCTAAGCACCTGGGACACAATAATAAAACTGTTGTTCTTATCTCTATCCTGGGTCTTAACGTTTCATTGGGGAAGAAAACAGAAAGTTAGTATATATTGACCTACTTAAACCTCTACAATTAACATATTCTTATTCTAAATTAGCTCAGTATGGAATACATGTCAAAATCTCAATATACCCTAAACAAAAGTCAGTCCTCTCTGAACACCTTATTGACAAATGCCAGAAATATGGAAATTTAGAAAGGAAGGCTAAACAATAATGAAAGGAAAGCATAACCTAAAATTAGGGCAGAGTCAGATATTATACTGCTTAGAAGTTAGCACTAACAGGAATCAACGTGAAATGGATAAGATTAGACATCTGCAAAATCGTTACAGAAAATAAGCCACCCAAGAGATGATTCATGAACATCTTGATAGCAATTTGAGGGTGATTTCTAAATCTTACCAGTGGTCTAGTATGCTTCCCTAAAACAGAACTCATAAAATAATTGTTTTTTGTATTTTTCTGAAGTTTGAAGTGGAGAGGCAGTCAGACAGACTCCCACATGCGCCCGACCGGGATCCACCCGGCATGCCCACCATGGGGCGATGCTCTGCCCATCTGGAGCATTGCTCTGCTGTGGCCGGAGTCACTTTAGCACCTGAGGAAGAGGCCATGGGGCCATCCTCAGCGCCCAGGCCAACTTTGCTCCAATGGAGCCTTGGCTAAAGGAGGAGAAGAGAGAGACAGATAGGAAGAAGAGGGGGAAGGGTGGAGAAACAGATGGGAGCTTCTCCTGTGTGCCCTGACTGGAAATCAAACCTGGGACTTCCACACGCTGGGCCAACACTCTACCACTGAGCCAACCAGCCAGGATCAGGGAACTTATCAATTTAAAATGTAACCAGTAGAAAATTAGCAGTAATTTAAGAAATTGTAAACTGTCATAAGGAAATGATAGAGGTTTTAAATGACAGATAAAGAATATAGAAAATGAATAGTACAGTAGAATTTGCCAATGTGTCCTCACAATTTCTAGGGAAAGAAACGTGCTGTTACCAAAGATTACTGGGGTTTACCAAAGATATAAATAGTCCTGGAACCGAGAGGAGCTATTTATCTTGTTCAGTAGTTGGATAGCCCCTAATTATATCTGAATCTATCTATTCTTATTCCATATTTACTAATCAGCTGCTGACTCAATTGATGGCCAAGCTCTAACTTCCACCACAGTGGCACAGTTATCATGTGTAAATGACCACTAAGAGTCATCCTATTAAATATAGTTCCCAAGATAAATAAATGAATGGATATGCTAATTTTGAAACCATTCCTAGTGTGTTGGGTGAAGGGAATTGATCCTCTAGAGTATGCTTATCATAGATCAGAAATAAAATTAATGTGTATTCTATAAGTGCTGCTCTCATTCAAGTTCAGGTTTAGCAAGACATGGGCATAAACAACTAATTTGTCTCTCTTATTCTTTTTTAAAATTCCCTCAACTTTGTTTTCCATTTACTCAGGTTCAAAATCTTTCTTTAAATTCTCTATCTATACTGTTTTTGTTTGTTTATTTGTTTGTTTTTACAGGGACAGAAAGAGAGAGTCAGAGAAAGGGATAGATAGGGACAGACAGACAGGAATGGAGAGAGGTGAGAAGCATCAATCATTAGTTTTTCGTCGCTCTCGCAACACCTTAGTTGTTCATTGATTGCTTTCTCACATGTGCCTTCAACAGACCGAGCAACCCCTTGCTGGAGCCAGCGACCTTGGGTCCAAGCTGACGAGCTTTTGCTCAAGCCAGATGGGCCTGCGCTCAAGCTGGCGAGCTCGGGGTCTTGAACCTGGGTCTTCCGCATCGCAGTCCGACGCTCTATCCACTGCACCACTGCCTGGTCAGGCTCTATACTGTTTTAATACTAATTGTAACTATACCCAGGGTTTTTTTTCCTTTTTATACTTTTTTCCACCCAAGTCTAGACCTTGAAGATATCATTATGTGTTGGCAAAATTTTTAAAGTACTAATTGATGTGATTACCCAATGCCCATTTCTAAACCAACCTGTCATTCATTTCCCTTAAACCTCCCCTTTAGATCAAAGTTAGACAAGAGATAACCATGGTCATTGTGGAACTTATTAAAGAACCAGGAAAAAACAAAAAGCAGCAAAGATAGAAAATGCTTGATTCTGAAGTTCAATACTCTTTGGTCTTGAGGTAAAACTGAAAGATTCTGATCCACTTATACAACTCCCCTACATAGACTGAAATAAAAAAAAAACTAAAAATAACAAACAAATAAACAGAAACTCCAAGCTGAAAAGGAAGGAAATGTGGAGAGAGGTTGTCAGAGAAAAATAAATAGAGTTAAACATGAGCATGATGAATTCTGAGAGAGAACATAATAGATCTTCTTTGTTTACTTTGGGGATCCATGGATAGAAAGTTGTTCTGATGAAGTGAAAGACAGAAGACAGCACAGTGGGGAGAGAAATCCCCCTTTCCTACCCTGCCATCTTGTCATCATTAAGAGAAAAACTGCAAGAAACAGCTAGAGACAACTTTCTTAGCATCTTTTGGGCTGGAATGGTGTGGATGGAGTCTGAATGCTCCTATAGCCCTCCAGTTCTGGAGACGAGAGGTATTTGAAAGCAGGGCGCACCAGGACTTTCATATCAGAATGAGGGAACTTCTCAGAAGGAAGATTCCGTGTGGACAATATGAGCTCCCAATGACCATCCATCCTTTGTCTGAGAGGACAGATGAGATGATTGACATTGGGAATAGACTCCAACATAGTAAGAGGAAGGTTAAAATTAATATCTCCCACATACACCTCCTCATTTATTTCACCCCCTTCTGAAATGATGGAGTACTAAACCCTGAGAAAACACAGAATTGAACTTATTTTTCCTGGAAGTGACTACAACCATTTTTTTCAGCAAGTAAAATGGAAACTTAGCACCAGAAATTAAATTGAATTACAGAAAATAAGAACAGTTATGGGTTTTATGTTGTTGCACATTTGACTAGGACTTTTAAAATTTGTACCTGCTAACCTTATCTTATTAAAATATATTTTTAATAAGCTCCCTGCATTCATCTTACATACTGCTGCCAAATAAATTTTTCTAAATACCTACTTTAACAGTGCATTCGATGGCTTCCTGTTGCTTTCAGGATAAAGTCCAAACTCTTCATCCCTGAAACATTGTACAAGGTCCTACACCATCTGCTCTCCAACTACTTTCTATCATTTTACCTCCTGCCATTTTCAATAGGAATCCTTTGTTTCTGGAGAGCCCTCCTCTGGCTTCCAGGTTCTACATCTTTGTTCATCATCATCTTTAACCACCTTCACCCAATCTGAAGCATTCTCCCTGCTTCTCTTCTTTCTCTTTTATAAATCTCCATTTACCTTGTCATTTGCTTAACAAATGATTCTTAAAGTCCATACTTGTAATTTTTAAAGTACATTTATCCATTTTTATCCCACTATATCATAAGAAAAATAGTGATGAGTTGACATGGGAAATGAGATGAAAGGCAGATTGCCTCGCATTAGGGCTGTCAGGGAAGGTTTCATAGAAAGTGTGCACAAGCACTGTGTGTGATTCAAATACACAGATGGAAAGGCACTGGAGGAGGGTTCTACAAGAGATAAAACTATGAGCAAGGAAATTATCTGTATTTGGAGGAATTGTCGAATGGTTGAATCAAGTACAAACTGAGTTCCATTTTCCTAACTCCCAAAATACTTGTTGTCTCTACCACTTTCTTTTGTATGTAAACTGATATCTATGTCTACATCATATTATCTCTCTGTATATACTACTTTACATAAGTTATCTATCAACCTACCTATTGGAGTGGTTCATATACACAACTTGTCTCCAAGTAGAAAAACATTACCTAAATGTGAGTGGTCTGTCTAAAAGATCACAAATGATTTCTTATGGAATACCTCCAACTGTATTAATGACAATACATAGAAAGTTAAGGAAACAGATTTTAGATATGAGCACTGACTTTTCTGTAGGGCTAATTGCCATTTATTTTTCATTTAGTGTTTCTAGGAAATGAAATATCTAAGGTGACAGATGTTCATATGCTTAGAGTTAACAATGGTGATTAAATATTCTGAATATAATAAAAGTAACTCAAGATAAGATAGTAGACATGAGAGAACAAGATAATGCAACATAAGTTTAACTGTTATTTCTGATACAAAGAACTAAAACAAAACAAAACAAAGCAAGATGAGTCAAGCACATAGAAAAGATATTTTTAAGGATTATTTTATTTATTTATTTAGTTAGTTAGTTAGTTAGTTATTTTAAGAGGGGAGAAAGAGAAAGAAAAAGAAAGACAGAGAGAGAGAGAGAAAGAGAGAGGGCGGAGGAGCAGGAAGCATCAACTTTCATACGTGCCTTGACCAGGCAAGCCCAGGGTTTCAAACCAGTGACCTCAGCATTCCCAGGTCTTCGCTTTATCTACTGTGCCACCACAAGTCAGGCCAGAAAATTTTTTTCTTAAAATCAGAACTATATGCTCTATTATTCAAGGGAGGCTTTGGTCCCAGTATCACTGCAGAAGGAGCCGGTACTTTTAGATAAGAAGTTGAACTTCTAACATTGCAAATTGGAGAACTGAATATTTTTTTCATAGAAAAAATAAATAGTGTTTAAAGACAGTTAAATTATTTTAGGATTAGTCCAAATAATTTTTGAGTTAGTGGGGTTTTGTGAGCTGGTTTAGATATAGATAGAGAGTAAATGTTTTTAGCATTGGTTCAGGTGGAAATGCAGTCTGAGTGACAAGGCCCTAATGTAGACAAACTTCTAGAATATAAATGGATTTTTAATTTAGGAACTATCTATATATTTTTTTTTTGTAATAGTTTAAGAGCCTAGCAGAAAACTATACTAGTCTAGTAAGTACATGTTGAAAAACAAAGCCAATAAATTATGTAGATACTTAAATCTGAATTTACTGGGTAAGAAGAGTAATAGTTGGTATGCTGGATGAAGAATGCTCTCCTTCTTCAAGCAATAATTTTGAAAAATCACAAGCACAAAACAGTTACTATACATTAAAAATGATAACAAATCTTATCACAGCAGGGCAGAGTTGGTTTCAACATGTCGTTTTGTCCTCTTGGAACTGTAAATGGGACAGAACTTTGACATGGATCAGCAAAGTGAAAGGAAAGGACCTTGGAAGTAAAATGGACCTGTGGTTCTTCAACTTCTTTGGAAACATATATAACAGTTTCCACTCTTAACTGCATTTGATTATTTCATTCATTCATTCCTTTTCACTCATTTGTTTTTTATTTATTTAGTCAGCTAACATATTAGTTTTCCACTCTGTGGTAATCAATACAACAAATTGAGCTGCTTAATACAACAAAAATGTGTTATTTTACAGCTAGCTAGGTCAGACATACAGGTGAAAAACAGTGTATCAGCCACTGGACTCTTAGCTAGAAGCTCAGAAACAACCCACTTGTAAGCCCGTGTGGGTGGTTGGAAGAATCCAGTTCCTTACAAGATACTCATCTCCTTTTCTGCCTGCCTCTGGGGACTGCCTTTAGTTCTTAAATGCCCCTCTCTTTGGCCCTTGTATGCATGTGAGCCTCTACATGTAAGAGTGAACAACAGGGCATTAATACTCGGATTCTGACTTCCTGTTACCAGTATTATTCAGGACAAGACCCACACTTTCTTAAGGCCCATAACTTTTATTATATCTACAAAGTAATGTAACACATTCACAGAATTCATGTTTCTTGGCATTAACTTCTTAAGGGGGGCACTCAGTTTACTGCAGCCAACAATAATTATTATTATAGGCTTTTAAATTTTTATTATATTCTGTACTCAGTAAATAAAAGGGGGGATAAAAACTGCCTATTAACCTTATTGAAGCCCTGCCAAGAAGTGATCTCTTAGTCACATGTTTCATGAATAATCTCATTTTTTTTAGCATTAAAAAAATCATTTCCAACACTAACTATATTAGTGGTTCTCTACTGGTTACTTTACAAATTATCAAAGTGCATTTTTTAAAATTATGAAATTATGAACAACAGACAAATTTAACACAAATAAATAGCAGGAATATGACTTGTGGAACTTATTGCTAAATCTTCTACCACGTGGGGAAGTGAGAATTCTCACACACTGCTGCTAAGAGGTCAATTTCTGAGTAGTGATTTGGCAACATATAGAAAAAGTCTTAAAATATGCATATTCTTTGATGCATAAATTGATCTTCTAGGAATTTCTCTTAAAGACATAATAACGGATATGGACAAAGCTTTCACTACAAAGATACAAAGAAAATGGTTAAATGAATTATGCTAATTTCATACAATGAAATAATATTTTATGATAAAATTTCTAGACAGGCTTGAAGATCTATCTGATAAAACATCAGTGTCCCCAAGTCAGAGCCAAATGTAGGAAAACTAAAAAGGACTCAGATTTTTCCATACTCAATAACTGCAAGAACAGAAAAAGACATCTGCATAGTGAATCCATGCCAAGTCCCACCATAGAGCATAATTTTTCCTGCCCCTAGGTGCAACATAGTTGTGGTAAAAGAGATTAGACTATAACAAATTTTCATAACTCCAGAGCAATACAAGCAACATGCCCAATACAAGTTCCTGAGAAAGAGCAGGCCTGGAAAGACCAACTAGTCAGGATTCCTACATGGACTAGTGACAAGTGCAAATTTATGTATAATCTCCTTGGAACATTTAAATGCAACTCAATGAGAAGGGAAATAATGAACAGACTGAGATTAGTTTCTGCTACCAGTACACTGAAAATTACAAATAAAAGTTTTGGTGAATTATAAAACTAAAATTATACTTCTTATATAACAGAGATTTCTACACAAAACATGAACAGAGAAAGTTTGAAAGTAGATACTCCAGAATAGTAATAGTAGCTATCTCTCTAGTACCTATAATAGTAGTTAACCATTATAAGTAATATTAGCTTTATTCTTTGAGATTTTCTGTAATTTTTATTTGCTAAACTAATAGAATGTGTATATGTCTTAAACATGGAAGAAATGTTACAATTATTTAATATCCATTACTAAGTCTAATTTAAACTTATCTACCAGCTATGTCCAATTGGTAGTTCTACCTAAATTACCCTTGAGGTCCCTCTCCCATTAAAACAAGCTTTCTGATTCTTATGCTGTATTAAGGTGTGTGAATGTGTGGGGAGAGGAGGGACCCTTTTACCACTAGTTATTTGTTTATATCAGTTCTTACTGTGTCATCCATCATTACCCCATGGTCGCTTTGGTATACAGTTTTTCATAGTATTTCTTTATAATACTTATTATTTCAAAATACTTATTATTACAAAAGTAATAACCCCTTATTTTACACTTAATTTTAATAATTTGAATCTTCTCTCTTCCCTACCACTACCCCCATTAGTCAGTGTAGCTATAGTTTGTCAATGTTGTTGCTTTTTCAAATAACTGCTTTTTGGCTTTCTTGGTTTTCTCTTGTGTTCTACACTTCAGTTTGCTCATTTTTGCTCTAATGTTTGTGATCTTCTTCCTTACACTCATTTTGGGTTTAGTCTTCCTAGTTTCTCAAAGTAGAACATGAGATTATTGATTTGAAATCTTTCTTTTGTCTTAAATATGTGTTTATTGCTATAACTTTTCATTAAGCATCATTTTAGCTGCATGCCATAAGTTTTGGATATTGTGATTTAAATTTTACCATCTAAAAATATTTTCTAATTTCCCTTGTGATTTCTTCTTTTACTCATTGGTTATTTAGAGAAAAGCATTGTTTAGGTTTTACATATTTGAATTTCTAAGATTTCCTTTTGTTATTAATTCTAGCTAAATTTTATTGTTATTGGAAAACATACTTTTTATGAGTTCCATACTCTAAAATTTAATGAGACTTGTTTTATACCTAACATATCCTCTATCTTGGAGAATGTTACATGTACACAGGAGAAGACTATGTACTTTGCTATAGTTGAGTGTAATGCCTTACCATTGTCTTTTAGGTCTTTGTTCTCTTATTGCTCCACTACTATCTACCTTTGCTTTAAATCAGCTTTATTAAGTATAATTGATGTACAAAAGGCTGCACATATTTAATATATACAACTTGATGACTCATGTATGGATCCATGAAACTATCATCACAATCAGACCTACTTTTATACTACACTGATATTTTTTTAGTGTACTAGTTTATTTGATTTCTATTTTTTTAAAATACATTTTTCTTAGTGGTTGCACGGAGGATTACAATTAGCATCATATTCTAAAATGTCCTAGTTTGGTTTAATACTAATTCAATTTCAGCAGAACACTGAAACTTGCCCCAATATACAGTATCTACATTCCTTTCCCTCTCCTTTGTGCTGTAACTGGAATTAAACTTACATTTTTATATATTATGTCCAGCAACATAGTTTTTTAAATTTTGTTTATATAATTTTCTTTTGAATTAGATAGAAGAAAAGAGTTACAAAAAGTACATTTATATCTTCTTTTATATTTATCTATGTATTTACCTTTACTGATATTTTATTTCTTCATGTGGATTCAAGTAATTGTCTAGTGCCCTTTCATTTCAACATAAATGACTTCTTTAGTATTTCTTGAAGGGTAAGAATTTGTCTGGTAGCAACAAATTTTCAGTTTTCTATTGTCTGAGTATATCTTTATTTCTTCCTCATTTTTGATAGATAGTTTTGATGGATACAGAATTTATGACAGACAGGCTTTTTCTTTCAGTGTTTAAAATATTATTTTATTTTATTGGCTTCTGATGAGAAGGCAGCTGTTAATCTCATCAAGATTCTTTTGTATATCATAAATCATTTTGTAACTGCTTTCAAGATTCTTTTATTTCAATAATTTTATTATAATGTATCTATGTATGGATCTCATTGAATTTATTTAGTCTGAATTCATTGAGTTTTATAAATGTGATTTTTAAATTAAATTTGGAAAGTTGTCAACCATTACTTTTTCAAATATTCTTTCTGCCCTTTTTTCTCTCTCTTCTCCTTCTGGGATCCCCAGTATGCATTTTTCGTCCAATTCTTGCTATGTCATATATTTCTGTGTCACTATTTATTTTTCTTTATTCATTTTTCATTCTGTCCCTCAAACTATATAATCTAATTGACCTGTCTTCATGTTTACTTATTTTTCTTTTGCCAGTTTAAATTTGCTGTTGAGCCCCACTAAGAAACTTTTTACTTTTCTTATTGAAATGTGCAATTCCAGTATTTCTGTTGTTTTTTAAAAATAATTTCTACCTCTCATTGAAATCCTCTGTATATTGACACATAATTGTCATACTTTTAAAAAGCTTTTTAGATATTGTGTCCTTTAGTTCTTTGAACATACTTATCATAACTGACTTAGAGTCTTAGTCTGGTAAAGCCAACATCTAGGATCTCCCAGGGACAGTTCTATTGACTGCTTTATTTATTGTATGGTCACACCTTGCTGATTCTTGGCATAACTTGTAATTTTTTTCAAAGCTGGACATTTTAAATAATATAATGTGGTAAAACTGGAGATAAGATACCCCCAAGGATTTATTGCTATTTCTAGATTATTGTATTTGTGTATTATTGTTTCTGGTGATGTTTAGAACTTCTCCTGGATTGATTCTGTAAAGTCTTTATTCGATATAAGGTACAGATACTGAAGTTTCTGCCTGGTTAATTTAGTGCTCAGCTAATAATGTTAGTTAGACACTTTCTTAAGTAGCTTGAACCAATAAATTTTCCATTCTTTCATGAGGGGTTCTATGTGTGTATTGTGGAACACCTTCAACACTTACACAGTTAAAATCTGCTTTAGCCTTCATCTTCTGCTTGTGCAAGGCATCTGGTCAGCCAGAGGTCAGAGATTGGAGCTCTCTCAGATCCATCCTTGACATATACACAGCCCCACCCATGTATGTGGCTTTCAAAATCCAAAAGAACATGACAAAGCTTGTCAAAACCTCTTATGAACACCTCATTCTCTTTTTAACTTTTTGGCTACCTCATTTCCCCCAACTGGTACCACAACATCACATAAAGGTGATATTAAATAATTGCTGCTGCTTATTTTTGGAAAATGATCTCTTTCCCCTGATTTGGGTTTAATAATGACAGCCTGTGAATGAGGCTTTCCCAAAAAGCTGAGACAAGACAAACAGTGACAAAGCTATGAAAATGAGACTTTATGAGAGGATTCAAATCCAGTCTGCCTCCTCCTCCGGGGATTGCAAAGCAGCTAGTTTTTAAGGTTACTGCGGAATTTGAAGATGAGTGAAAGTAGATCAGGTTTAAAAGGTACAAATTATGTTGTTCTTAACATAGGTCTGCATATTTTCTTTAATAAACAAGCTTCAGATGATTACAAGATTTTGGTTAATTCCCAATGTTCTAAAAATGTCGATTTTGACAAGTTTTGCCCTTGTATTTATTGTTTTTGTGGAGGAGTGAATATGTGGAGGTATTTCTTCTACCATTCCAGAAGTCTCTACTCCATGACCTCTTTGGATCCTGTGGCTCTTTCTTTTAAGGGGACCTGAGATTTGCTCTAATCAGGCATGATAAGACATACAGGTATGAAAATGCCTGTCATGAAGGAAGAAGTTTATACTTGTAGTCCCCTATAAGCAGGAGGCATGATATGCTATGAAGAGCCACACGAGAAGAACCAGGATTGGTTAAGATGCAAACAGAGTGTCGGAAGACATGATCACAAGCCTTTATTGTGGTTTCCATGGAAGAAATAAATGAGGCATGGTAAGCTGGTTTAGAAGTGGCTAGTCTGAGTAATTTCAGAACTTTGGGGAATAAGTGTTGCCCCAAGTTTTCTGGTATTTTGTCCTGAGATGAGTAAGGCATAAGGCAGAGAAATAGTGCCCTAAACTGTAAAAACCTGATAAAGGAGGTGGTTGTGGGCATGGGCTCTGGACTGGTTGGTTTGCATATGAAACATGTGCTCCCAGGTGAGTGCTTATTACCTCTAGGAATCAGCTAGCCATGGAAGGGCCAGTCCCTGCAGGGCCAGCAAGGTCCCAGGGAGTCAAATTATCAAAAATATGGAATAAAAAGACATAGTTAATATACTTCCTACAGTTTCCATGCCACTATTGAGAAATAAAAGGCTATGGCCATTTCTCCTGAGATGCAGCACATGGCTTCTCTTGGATCCTATGACTTCCTCAAGGGCTTCACCAGGGAATACAAAGCATGTCCACTGTGCTTCTCATGTGCCCTGGGCATATTTCCTTTTCTACTCTAGGTAATGCTCACCCTCCCTCTCCAGAGCATAGGCATTTGCTTCTAACCCAACATTTCCTGGTAAGCTGTCTCAAAATATTTGGTTTCTCAAATTATACTGAGTCATTGGTAACTTTAAAACTAGTTACCTTTCCTAAAGGCAGGAAAGGTTAAATTGGCTATGCCATGAGGGGAACATTTTCATTTTTCTACTATTGCTCAAAAAGAAAAAGGAAAGGAAAAATAGAACAGTTTACCTTTTATGTTATTTTTCTTTCTTTCTTTTTTTTTTTTTTTTGAGAGAGAGAGAGAGAGAGAGAGAAATGGGAACATCAAACTGCTATTGTATATTGTATGTGCCCTGACCCAGGAATCAACCAGTGACCTCCATGGTCTGGGATGATGCTCCAACCAACAGAGCTATCTGACCAAGGCAGCAGCTTCTTTCTTCTTCTTCATTTTCCTTTTTCTTCTTCTTCCTCTTCTTCTTCTTCCTCTTCCTCTTCCTCTTCTTCTTCCTCTTTATTTATTTATTTATTTATTTTGTTTTTAGAGAAAGAGAAGAAGGGAGAGAGAGAGGAAGGGGAAAGGAAGCATTCATTTGTTGTTCTAGTCAGTCACACATTCATTGATTTCTCCCCTGTGTGCCCTGACCAGGGATTGAACTCACAACTTTGCCATTTCAGGATGACAATCTTAATTGACAGAACTAACTGGCGAGGGTCAACGGTTCACTTTTCATATTTAAAGTGGCACCACTTATATCCTGTCACATATATACATATATGGCATTAATATATAATGTTGACATTAGATAAATACAAAGATATATAGTTATTTAAATATGCTTAGCCTTTCTTCAAAGACCACCTCAATTGCCACCATTTAGTTTCTAATCAATTGTATCCTCTCTCCACTTATTTTATTTTTTCCTTCCTTCTGTTTAATAGCACTTGCTTATGCTTCTTTTATATCACTATTCTGAATTATTTTCATTTTTATCAGTGTATGTGTCTTCCACTAGAATGTTCATCTTTATATGAAAACCCAGTGTTTGCAGATATATGTGGTAGAAACTAAAAAGTGAAAATCAAATGGACATGTTCATCTTTAAAAAGTAGTAACATTGAATACTAAAGTAAGAAGTAGCTTCTCTGACTTTATCTGATAGTTCTTTTGATGATTTCAAGGTTTTAAAGAGATAAAAGGCTGTCCCTTTGGGGGGAAAAATCACATATGATTTAAAAAAAAGAAGAGTGGCCCTGGCTGGTTGGCTCAGTGGTGGAGTTTCGGCTAGGTGTGTGGATGTCCTGGGTTTGGTTCTGGTCAGGGCACACAGGTGAAGCTCCCATCTGCTTCTCTACCCCTCTTTCTCTCACTTTTCTCTCTCTCTTTCTCTCTCTCTTTCTCTCTCTCTTTCTCTCCCTCCTGCAGCCATGACTCAATTAGAGTGAGTTGGCCCTGGGTGCTGGGGATGGCTCCATGACCTCTGCCTCAGGTGCTAAGAAATGGCTCTGGTCACAACAGAGCAAGGGCCCCCGATGGGAACACCCCCTAGTAGGCTTGCTGAGTGGATCCCGGTCAGGGCACATGCAAGAGTCTGCCTTTGCCATTTGCCTCCCCCACTCTCCCTAAATAAATATGAGAGAGAAAGAGCAATCAGTAGTAGAGCTGGTAATAAATACTCCTGGAAATTAGATCAAAATCTTAGTATGCCTACTATGTAGAAACTTCCCCAGAGCCACTTGGAAGAAAAGAGAAAAGAGGAGATGATAAAGAATTGTGGCAACAGATTAGAGAAAAACTAGAGTATGAATAAGTAGATATATGGGGCAGCAGCTTTGTGGTCTTTTGTTGCCCATGCCTGAAAAAGGCCTTGAAACTGCTTGTCCTGAAGAAGACATCATTCTGCAGCGGAGAGCAAACAGATGGTTCCAGACCCAGCTCCTACCAGGAAACAAAGACACTGCCCTGAGCGCCTATCCTTTAAGTTCGAGTCTATCTGAATACTAAAAATTATGACCTACAATCGCAAAAGATGTCTTAACATGGAAGTATGTCTTTTTAAAAATGTGGTAGACATGGAAGCCAAGGTTAATCTCTATTAATGTTTGAACTAAACAGAAGCTTCTCTTTGGAAACATGCCATACTTGGAAATTTTTCTTCATGCTGCTTTGAATTCTCATTTCACATACAAGGTGTACTGGTTCGCAGCTGTGATTGAGTAGAAAGGAACAGATTCTGAGTTAGGGTTTCAAGGTGGCAAGAACAATATAAAAAATAGCCAGAGTGGACTAAAAATTCTGTGCCATTCTCTTCAAGCCTGCAATTTTTAGTTTTTATTAAAAAGATCACAGAAAGGGAATTACTTAGATCCCTTCCTAAGGGGCTTGCTGGCTTAAGAGACAGAACTGATAAAATAAGAAAGATTAACTATATTTCATTTCTGATATGTGGCCCATATCCCTTTGGGTGAATGATAAGGCCTGACTTTGGTTACATAGATCACTGATTAGATTTTCAGGTGGAGACAGCTATAGTAGTTCCCCCTTATTTGTAGTTTCATTCGCCAAAGTTTTAGTTACCAGTGATTAACTGTGGTCTGAAAATATTAAATGAAAAATTACAGAAATGATTAATTTATAAGTTTTAATTGGCATGCTGTTCTGATGAATTCCTATTCCATTCTCTCTAGTCCACCTAAGATGTGAATCGTTTCTTTGACCAATGTATCTACACTGTACCTGACCAGGCAGTGGCACAATGGATAGACCATCAGACTGGGACACAGAGTGCCCAGGTTCAAAACCCTGAGGTCACTGGTTTGAGCACAGGCTCATCTGGTTTGAGCACAGGTCATCAACTTGAGCCTATGGTCGCTGGCTTGAGTAAGGGGTCACTCGCTCTGCTGTAGCCGCCCGGTCAAGGTACATATGAGAAAGCAGTCAATGTACAACTAAGGTGCCGAAATGAAGAATTGATGCTTCTCTTCTCTCTCCCTTCCTGTCTGTCTGTTCCTATCTGTCCCTCCCTCTGTCTCTGTCACACACAAAAAAATGTATCTACACTGTATACACTACCCACTCGTTTAGTCATGTAGTAACCTTTTTAAATATCAGACCCACTGTCATGGTTTTGAAGGGCTTGTGTTCAAGTAATTCTTATTGTCCTTAATAATTGCCCCAAAGCTGTTTGCATAACTTTTATTATAGTACATTGTTATAATTATTTTAGCTCGTTTTTAGTGATTGTGATTAATCTATTGTGCCTAATTTATAATTAAGTTTTAGTATAGACCGGTATGTATAACAAAAAATATAGTATATATAGTGTTTATTATTATTCTCATTTTCAGACATCCACTGGGTATCTTGGAATATATCCCCCACAGATAAGATATGACTACTATAAGATAAAATAAGAATACAGTATATGATATGTCTAATTGTAATCTTTTGTGTGTGTGTGACAGAGACAGAGAGAGAAACAGAGAGAGAGAGACAGGGACAGACAGGAAGAGAAAGAGATGAGAAGCATCAATAGCATCAATTCTTCATTGCAGTACCTTAGTTGTTCATTGATTGCTTTCTCATATGTGCCTTAACCGGGGGGCTAGAGCAGACCAAGTGACCCCTTGCTCAAGCCAGTGACCTTGGGCTCAAGTTGGTGAGTTGTGCTCAAACCAGATGAGCCTGCGCTCAAGCCAGTGACCTTGAGGTTTCAAACCTGGGTCCACTGTGTCCCAGTCTCATGCTCTATCCATTGTGCCACCACCTAATCAGGCTAATTATGATATTTAGGCATATAACTCAGTGAAATATTTATACATTATCTTTATTTATTTTTTTGCTATAAAAATGGGATAAGGCCCGGGCCAGTTAGCTCAGTGGTAAACAGTCAACCAGTGGGTGGATGTCCTGGATTTGATTCCTGATCAGGGCACACAGGAGAAGTGCTCATCTGCTTCTCCATCCCTCCCCCTCTCGCTTCTCTCTTTCTCTCTCTTTTCTTCCCCTCCTGCAGCCATGGCTCAATTGGAGTGAGTTGGCCCTGGGTGCTAAGGATGGCTCCATAGCCCCTGCCTCAGAAGCTAAAAAATGCCTGTTGTAGTGGAGCAGGGGCAACAGATGGGCAGAGCATCTGTTGCCCCTATGGCTTGCCCAGTGGATCCCAGTCGGGGCACATGGGGAGTCTGTCTCTGCCTCTTATCCTCTCACTAAAAAAAAAAAAAAATACATAAAAAAATAAAGAGATAAAATATGGGGGAAAATTTTTTTTTTTTAATTTTTAAGTGAGAAGAAAAAAGATAGTGAGACAGACTCCCACATGTTCCCTGGTTGGAATCCATCTGGCAACCCCCATCTGGGGCTGATGCTTGAGTACTGTATGGCCAGTAGCCACGGCCACCATCACAGCTGCCTGGTCCATGCAGGTTTGCATTTGATTTGGACAGATGGTAATGAAACAACAGAGCCAAGAACTAGTGGGCCATTACCTTTCATCCTAGCTCCCACCTGGCAGGCGAGAAATACACACAGTGGGAAAACACTTCCTTTTCCATTTAGGGCTCCCAAAGCCACTGACTCATTCGCGTATTTCTAGAATCAAAGGTTTGTACCTCACCAGCCTTATTCACCTCTGTTCTCCATCTCCTTCTCTCTGCACAAACT
This sequence comes from Rhynchonycteris naso, assembly GCA_037038555.1. Taxonomy (NCBI): domain Eukaryota; kingdom Metazoa; phylum Chordata; class Mammalia; order Chiroptera; family Emballonuridae; genus Rhynchonycteris; species Rhynchonycteris naso. The sequence goes on along the minus strand of CM072999.1, from coordinate 177,747,441 downwards.
GGCTTCTCCTTCAGCACTCTGCCATCTTGGCTGCCTCTCCTCTGCAATGCTAATTTCTGGAACAGAGAGAGAGAGAGAGAGAGAGAGAGAGCTCCCAGTCTGTCCCATTTATAGTGTAAAAATCAAAACCTTTAAACCAGTATACAAATAAGGAAGTCTCTGATACAAAGTCACTTATCTGAGGCATAAATGGGATTCCTCATAAAAGTACACCACTCCACATCATGCAACAGTCAAGAGTGTGGGGAAAAGCTTAGTTTTGAAATGATCTCAGTATTAAAAGAGCAGGGTATTAAATTATTAGGCTATAATGAATGACCCTGCGAGCTTACAGCCTGTCTCCCATACTCAATGCAAACTATAAGCGAGCAAAGATATATATCATATTTACAAACTTATTTCACCGACAAGCACTGAGCTATTTTTAGCACTTGAGATTGACCCACTTGAACCAACCCAGCTATCCTCAGTGTCTGGAGCCACACTTGAACCAATCAACCCACCAGATGCAGGAGGGGAAGAAGGAGAAAAGGGGAAGGGGAGGGAAGGAGATTGTTACTTTTCCTTTGTGCCCTGACCAGAAATTAAACCCAGGACATCCATACTTTGGGCCGATGCTCTATCCACTGAGCCACCTGCCAATGCCGGAAAAAAAACCTTTTTAAAAATACCTATACGGAGGCAAAGTAAAGTTTATAATTATTAAATTTTGACTGCCGTGGTTAGCAGCAAAATGGTACCAGAATATTACCTTAGTTCAGCAACCTCGGAACTTGAATTCTGGCTAAGAAAGAATTTAGAGCCAAGACTCAAATACAGGCAAAAGTTTATTTATAAAGCCACAGAGGCAGAAATGAGCCATGGAAGAAGTTAGCCAGCTGGGCTATGTGGACTCAGAGAACAAGTTACAGAGGCAAAAGAAGGGTCCTTAAAGGTTAGGAGAAAATAAGCAAGAATATATATGCCTGGGGAAAGGCTTGGCCATACTCGAGAGATAGAGAGAGAGAGTTTGAGTCCTTTGTCTTGAGGGTTTTTATCTCAGAAGAGAATTTTAATAAACTGTTCATCAGCTTTCTACATGTGTCCTTTCAGGGTTGTGGTCTCTACTGATTGGTCAGTACCATGGAAGTGGGTCATTAGTTGCTTGTCTGGTTTTGCTGCTTTTCTGGGCCTGGAGCTGAAACACAACTGGGGCCTAGATGTTATCTCTAGGGTTTAATACTTAAGAGAGTGGTTGGGCGAGGGCTTGTGTAGAGATCCTAGGAGGCTATTGTCTGGCCCCTTTGCTCCTCCTCTAGTGGGTGAGGGTCTACCACATGACTGGAAAATACCAAGGAAGAGAAGATCAGGGGAGGGTCTGAACTGCATGACCAGTGATATGAAAGGTCAGGAGGTCTAAACCAAATGGGCAGTGATATGCTAGGGGAGAAAAGTCAACCTGGTGATAAAGTCCCTCCCTTTAATTGTCCATTTCTAGGTAGCCAGGGCTTTCTACCCAGGTGATGTTTCATACCTGGCCTATGGTCCTACTCTGCTCATGCCTATCTAACTGCCTGCTACACCATCAATACAATTAATATAAATTTATTTTTCTCATCCGGACTAAATAGAAAACAGATATTTCACTCTGAGTCACTATGCTCAAAAACTCAGCATAATAATGGTTCTGCTCATTTATTATGCATATTATTTAAAGAGTTGATAGAAATAGGATATAAACATTTGTCACTTTGTTCTATTCTACCTTCAGGTAACAAAGCCTATATTACCTGTTAACTTTAATTACTGCAGATAAGTCATTATCTGTCCTTTGTAACTGGCTGTTTCTGTCCCGCTAGTCATGGTGCTGGATGACACATGGAAAACATCAAAGGTCATTTTTTTTTCTCCAAGGACTTGGAATTCACCTACCTAGCTAAGAGGAAAACAGTGCAAGAACACCCCCTCCATGAAAATGATACTCGCCTTCTAATTGAGTTGCTTACTTGGCAACCATAGTGGTGTATCACTTATTCACTAGATATGGACTTAACCACTAGAATTGCTTCACTGAATTCTAAATTCCTATATTTTATAATCATTCACAGTGTTTTATAAAATTACTATGTATCCTAAGGGAGTTTGACTTTTTCTTAATTTAAACCATATCCAACCTTAAAGATAAAATACTTATGAATATTCTACTCTCTCCTATTTATATTCATTTGTGAACTCCAGACACTTTTATCTATATTTTGAATGTCCCTAGTCCATGATATAAATTCCTCACCATTTAAAGGACTCTTTCATCTCACTCTCAAGTTTACTGTTAACAGTAAAGTCAGAATCTCAGAAGAACCAAGTGAAAGTATAAATCAGGATTCTTTTAATTAATGTTATTCTTGCTTCTCACTGATATAAGCCTTCTATCTGGGTGCTACAATACAATGATTTTTGGTGAAGATTGTAATTTGGTCAGAGGGGATGGCTTGTTGGCCAAACAAAGGAAACAATAAATGATTGAGGAAATCGCTACAAATGTCATTCATGCCCACATCAACCCCCTAAATGTATACAAATGTTTTGAAGTAAGAAATAATTGCACACTACTATATGAGTATGAAACTTCATTAAACAATTTTTTATTGGAGAAATTTATGTCTTTATAAAACTAACACTGAAATGAATATTCATGATATTTCTTTTAAATGTTCTTTAAGATTCGTCCATGTTGTCACAAATGGCTGAGTAGTATTCCATTGTATATATGTACCACATCTCTTGCTAAGTGAAATACGTCAGACAGAAAAACTTAAGAACCACATGATTTCAGTCATATGTGGGATATAACACTGAAAGAAACACATGAACAAACAAACAAAAAAACAAACACACACTCATAGACCCAGACAACAGCATGGTGGTTACCAGAGAGAAGGGGATAAGGGGTAGTAAAGGGTAAAGGGGGTCAAGTATATGGTGACAGAAGAAGATTTGACTTTGGGTGGTGGGCACATATTATAATATACAGATGATATATCATAGAATTGTATACTTGAAACCTAGAAATTTTATTAACTGATGTCAGCCCAATAAATTTAATTTAAAAATAATAAAAATAAAGTTCTTCTAAAAACTATTAATCAAAATCAATTTTATATTATGAATGTGACATTTTCTAAATATAGAAATTTTTATTTTTCTAGGAAATGCTCTGAGGAAAAGAAATGAAATTAAAAGTTGCTTTTAATTCCACCAGTGTTAGGATTTGGAATTCTGGCATATGTATTTCCAGAATGTGTAGTATTCATAGGTGAAATACTGTGATACCCAACAAGGTGTAAATTATAAATACAAGGTTAGTTAAATTTCTCATCAAATATTAAACATCCATTATTTAAATTTTATCAAACACTTAAGTTATATTCATAAAAGTCATCTCCCTGTACTTCATTTTTATGTCTCCCGGTCTCTCTCTCTCTCTCTCAGAACCTGAAACCTAGTGAGATTTAGTATTTTAGATGTGGTTTATGTTTGGAATGACAACCCTCCTGAATGTAAAAGATTCATGAAATAACACAAGGTAGCAATCAAATTCCTATGAGGACCCCACACTGTGTTTTAAAATTTCCTGGACAAAGATGGAGTAAAACAAACACATAAAACCTGTCTAACATGACCAAAGATTTTCCAAATGCCCTGGAAACTCAGAGCTGCTGTGGTATTTGCTCACTAGGAGAGACATGGGAACTTGGGGGCTAATCTGTACCCCAACTGGGAACTTCTCTTTGGATCAAACCAGGCCAGTTTTTCCTTCCTTCTAGCAAAATGTACATAAAGGGAAATTATGCCTGACATATCTACTAGAGCTTTTGAGAATAAATAATGAAAAAGCTAGGGGAGAACTAATAGAGCCAATTAATATAAAACTTCAAAATAAAATCTGACGGTTTCCAAACAAAGGCAAATGAGCCATCTCAGTTTGGAAAGTCAGGCTGTGATATTCTGTTCCTTCGAAGAAATTTGTTAGCAACAAAAATAGGGAATGAATAAGCAGGTACAGGTCTGCATGGTTCAGCACTGAAGCTGATCTTATTTTATATTTTAAATTTCACGCATTTTTTAAAAGGGGAAGAGTGTGCACTTGCCATTGGGCTCTCCTGAAAATTGACATGCTAAGCCAAATGGAAACCACACACAGATCTTTAGAAGCTGAAATGTTTCATTAGAAGAGCTCCAGTGTGGGTAAGAAGAAGAGGATAAATTATAGGAATAATGTTTATCGGATTACAGATTCATCATGGGGCTTTATGAGCCTCTTACTCTGTGCTGAGCACCATTCTAGAATCTTTCACACAAATTTTTTAGATACTCCTTAAAACAAATCCTGTGAAAATGTATATCCTCATTTTACATATGAAGAAACTGACATTAGGAAAGTGTAATTTACCCAAAGTTCAACGGCTCCTAAGAGGCCGAGCTAGAGCATTCGTGAACAGTCTTCACAGGTCAGGTAGTTGTAATTTGAGAAGAGATGTGGAAAGCAGATAGACATTACACTGCAGATTCTCACATAAGCTCTCACTGGAGCAAACATTGCTAACACAGTATTTTAGACATAATCAGGAAGAAATTAGAAAATAAATACAAAACAATATTCTATTTTAATATCACAATACATTTCTATTTGAAACAAACTGTGTGATATTAATGTATAACTTTTCCAAAAGTTTGCTATAGTAAGAGCTTATACCAGTCTGCAGTGCGATGTCTATCGTACTTTCCATGTCTCTTCTTGAATTACAATTACTAACTGACCTGTGAAGATTTTTTAAGGACATCCTAGCTCTGCCTCTTATGAGCTGTTGGAGTTTAGGTGAGTAACTTGCACTTTCTTAATGTCAGTTCTTTCATACACAAACTGAGGATACATATACGAAAACCTCATATATAGACATCAGTATGGTGATTACCAGAGGGGTCGGCTGGAAGGGGGAGGTAAAAGATAGTAAAGGGGAGATAAGTGATGACAGAAGGAGACTTCACTTGGGGTGATGAACACACAATACAATATACATATGATGTATTATAGAATTGTACCCTAAAACCTATAAAATTTTATTAACCAATGTCATTTCAATAAATTCAATAAAAAAATAAAAATATACTTCCTACCCCCCAAAAAACAAACAAATCTGTTCTTAGCAAGTAGTGTCTGTTCAAATCAGTGTATCCTTGACAATATTCTGTATAACAGCATTACCACAGCAACAAAACAAGTTCAAGTGCACTAAGGTTATAATAGTAGGTGGCATATAAACGTTAACTTTGTACCTCCCTTCTGTCTCCTTCTTTCAAATATGAAAGGAATATCTGGTGGTTTTTGCCTCCTCTTCCCAACCATATTCTATTTTCAATAATGCTTTGCTTTAGGGCACCTCCTCCTCCTGCACTTGGAGTTTGTTTACCTCATGAAAGGTTTTGCCAATAACTCGGGCCAGCATATCAGTGCTCTTTGATTGGTTCAGAGTTGGTCGTGTGACTCAGGGTGCTCAAATCAGAATGAATGACATTGCCTGTGTATTAGTTTCCTGAGGTTGCTGTAACAAATTCCTACAAACCTGGTGGCTTGAAACAACAGAAATATATTTTCTCAGGGTTCTGAAGATCAGAATCTGAAATACGTTTCACTAGGTCAAAATCAAGGTGTCAGCAGTGCCTTGCTCCCTACAGAGATGCTAGGAGAGAACCTGTTTCTTGCCTCTTCCAGGATCTGGTGGCTGCCTACATTCCTAGACTTGTGGCCATATCACTGCCATCTCTGCTTCTGTGGTCACATCACTTCCTTCTCTTTTCTGTTGCTATGAAGTCCTCCTTTGCCTTCTTATAAGGACACAATGTCTGTTCAAGTCCTCTGCCCATTTCTTAATTGGATTGTTTGTTTGTTGTTGAGTTGTATGCATTCTTTATATATATATATTTTGGCTATCAACCTCTTGTTGGAGCTGTTGTTTAAAATATTATCTCCCATTCAATTGGTTGCCTTTTTGTTTTGTTGTCAGTTTCTTTTGCTGTGCAGAAACTTTTTAGTTTGATATAGTCTCATTCATTTATTTTTGCCTTTACTTCCCTTACCTTTGGGGTCAAATTCCTAAAATTGTTCTCTATGGCCTAGATCCATCAGTTTAGTACCTGTGTTTTCTTCTATGTAATTTATTGTTTCAGATCTTGTATTTCATATTTTAAATCTATTTTGAGTTAATTTTTGTATATGAGAGAAAAAATAAGCAGAGGATCTGGAGACTTTTTCCAAGAAGAGATACAAATGGCCAACAGATATGTAAAAAAGTGCTCAACTTCGCTAGCTATTGAGCAAAAAGAGGACAGAGAGAGAGAGAGAAAACTCATGGACACAATCAACAATGTGGTGATTGCAGAGGGTTGGGGTAGTGGAGGAAGGTATAGGGGAGATAAATGATGAAAGACAAAGACTTGACTTGAAAGAGTGAACACACAATATGATATATAGAGATGTATTGTAGAATTGGACACCTGAAACCTGTACAGTTTTGTTAACCACTGTCACCCCAATAAATTCAATTAAAAAAACTATGACATATCACTTCATACCTGTTAGAATGGCTATTATCAACAAGACAATAACAAGTGTTGGAGAGGTTGTGGAGAAAAAGAAACCCTTATTCACTGCTGGTGGGAATGTAAACTGGTATTCACTGCTGGTGGGAATGTAAACTGGAAAACAGTATGCAGATTCCTCAAAAAAATTAAAATATTTATCATATTACCCAGCAACCTCTCTTCTGGGTATCTTCCTGAAAAATGTAAACATTTATTCTCAGAGATATATTCACCCCTATGTTCACTGCAGCATTATTCACAGTGGCCAAAACATGGAAACAACCCAAGTGTCCTTTGATAGAGAATTGGATGAAGAAGATTTGGTACATATATACAATGGAATACTACTCAGCCATGAGAAAAGATGAAATACTGGCATTGACAACAATATGGATGGATCTTGAGCATATCTTGCTAAGTGAACAATTAATTTAATTTAAAAAAGGACACTGTGATTACATTTGGGGTTTACCTAGAAAGTCCAGGATAATCTCCCTATGTCAACATTCTTAACATAATCATATATTCAAAGACATATTTTTTCTTATAACATTTATTGACTCTACGGATTAGAACCATATATCTCTGGGTGGCCATTATTCAGCCTACTATACAGGTAGAATTAATGAGAGGAAACATCTATCTCTTTTTGTCTGGACTTGGGCTTTGAGTGTGTGAACCTGCAGATACCTTGCCATCAAGAGAAGAATACCTACCCAAGTACAAATTACAAATTAATCAGTAAATTTCCTTTTTTTCTTAAGCTAGATTTTCTTTCTTTCTTGTCTAGAGAAAGAATAGACACCTTCACTATGATAGTGTATCTCCTGGAAAAGAATCTCACATCAAGCCCATTTCATAATCTTAGAGGTTTGAGAATTTTCTACTTAAATCCAACACTTTGGAACACCCATGTATACATCCTATGAATCTTTACTTTGAGTCAAAGGTAAAATCAAATTGTTCCTGAGAATTTCTGTTAGCTTTTTTTTCCATTGTCCAGAGTTGTTGCTTATCTTCTTCTTTCATGCTTTTTTTTTTCTTTTACTCATCACCTGACTGCTACTCTATTTCTTTTTCTTTCTCACTTCAAAGGTCTCCTAAAAGAAATGTGCCAAAGCAATTGAAATGTGGTACCTGAGCGAATTACTGTCAGACACTGTAACCTTTGGACCAGCTAGAATCTTGTCATGAGAGGAGACAGTGCATATTGGTGGCAGTTCAGGGTGAGAATCATAAGAAATTTCATGTTGGTAAAGTTCTCCCTATGAAGAGAAAATTTTTTTAAAAAAAGTTAGGTCATAAAATGGGCACTGTATATACTGCCAAAGTTTTGATATGGAATATTCTAAGTATAAAGTAAAATGTATGTTGCAGATTCAGATGCTTAAGGTACTGTGAAACAATGTAGCTTTCAAGATTTATTAGGAAGGTGGATTTGAAAAGTTTCTTATGATGTTTTTAATTAACAAGATGGGGAAACCTGGACTTCACAGTTAAGTATGTGGCAGGTATATGACCAGGTTGAAACTAGATTGAAGGGGTGATGGTTAGTGTTCATCCAGAAGGTGGTCTTTAGGAGATCATCCAAAGACTATCTTTCATTCGATGTGTTTATTAATAACTCCAATCAAGCCAGAAATGGCATGTTTATCAAATTCAAGCATGACATGAGCTGGGAGAGACAAAGGTTAATATATTGAATGCTAGCATCCAAAATGAACCTGACAAGCTGAATCTTGAACTAAATCTAAGGACACCAAATTTAGGCAGTCTCTATATTAGGTTACTATTCAACTTCCCAACCTAAGATAGGGGAACTATGGCTTAATAGCACTTTTGAAAAATAAAAAATGTTTTTGTTAACTGTTATATCAACATGAACCAAAAATGTGTTAAATGAATTTTGGTTCACTGGCCAACCAACAGAATCCAGAATGGGGGGAATGATAATGTCACTCAGTTCTGTGTCAGTCACTGTACTTTCAGTGAGAAACAGGCAAATTGAGTGTGGTCCATAGAGCAGTGACCAGGTGGTGAATGGCAGGAACCATGCCATCTGAGGAAATATCAAAAGAACAGGGACACCTAGTGAGAAAATTACAATTCCTATGTTATAGATGTGTTTTCAAAATTTCAAACCATACAGAATCCCAGGCTATATTTTCAGAAGTTTAGATTCAATAGTTAGGCAGGAGACTTCAGGAGATTTTTTACAAACCTCCCCAGATGATGACCAGACAGATTACATTTTAAAACTCAGATTATATGACTTCTAGAACACCTTCCAACTCATTTTACGCTCCTAAGAATTTTCACTTTTCAAATTGTGCGTATATTTAAAACATTTCTTAAAATTGATCTACCATCACTATGTATTATGTGTTCAATTTCTGTCAAAAAACCGGGTTAGATATTACAGGGTAATGCTTCTGTTTCTCAAACCTGCACAGTCCCCAGTTCTCAATCACTTGAGGAGCTTCAGGAAATAACACACCCTGACATGCAGCCTTGGAGACTAAATGCAGGGCAGGGTCTCTGACAGTCATTTCTAAAGAGCTTCAATAATACATTGAATGAGACACTTCATTTGCTAAAACAATTTTGCCTTTTATGAATTGACAAGTTCTATTTCAGGGACTGCATGTGAAGAACTGATTCAGGTAGAAACAAATTCCAGATGTGGTCGGTGTCAACTGACCCTCCACACATTTGCATGTAACAGGAGGCACCGGGTGATTTGATTCATCATTCCCCTTAGTAGGTCCTCGGGATTTTGTGTGTCACCCCCACTACTGCTCATGCCAGCTATGTATGCTCAGCTGGGGAAGAGATCACTGATAATTGTGGGATTCGGGGTTTGAAAAGCAAAGTCACATTTAATGGTCCACATTTTTGTGAAGGCTTCCTGGCAGGTTTATTAATTTGCTGTTATTGTAGTAATCACTATTCTTTAATTTGAGTGGTTTTCTTTTTTTTTAATAGGAAAAGAACCTAAATTAGTATTATAAATTTTTAGGCATACATTTGCATTCATCATAAACTTTAGTTTATACTTTGGCCAAATAATTTTAACAGTTGCTATAAAATTAGTTATTTAATAATAGTTTTTACTGCCATATTGAATGCAATGGGAGACAAGCTTAATAGCCTCATGTCCACAACAAATTTCCAGCTATTATTCGTACATCTCACACGCCTTTGACAATTCCATGGACTATCCAAATTCCCACTGATTGCATTATTTGAATCTTGCTGAAAACTAGTTCATCACATGCACATAGTAGTTTCTTTATGAACACATCTGGTTTTCCAACTTCAATTTCTTTCTCGGATTTACATCATTACAAAAACTACTGTTATTTTAATAGAATAATTTCCTATAATAATCGCTGTGCCCCTTCATAGGACATATGCAATGCAGTTTGAAGCACAAAGAGAAAAATATGCATAAGTAAAATGTACATTTAACATTTATATTTGCAGTAGTAAACATAAGAGAAGATTTCAAGGGGTAAAAAAATATATATTTTAGACGTATGTCAAGATAGTTAAGTAAGAAAATTTAAATTGGTCAATTTGAGAGAAAAATGTAAAATAACAAAGGTATTAAAGTATGACACTAACCCGATCTCTTTTTTTGGAAACTTGCTTTTTAAAATTATGTTTATTTTCTTACAAGTATGAATACAACTTTAATTAAGTTATCTAAATTGAGATGATTTTGAGTATCTGAATTTAAGAAAGTCTAATACTATTAAATCCAATTACATAAAATACTCAACTTATTGAATTTATCTTTGTATCTTTCACAACACCCAGTGCAATAGTTGGTATGTGGAAATAAAGTACAATATGTGAGTGAATAAATGTAAGGATTTGTCAAGAAATGATTGTCTTTTTGAACTTGGATTGTTGATTTAACTAATATTAATTCTTGAACAATCAAATGGTTTTCAATATTTCAAAATATGCAATGCCTCAAAACGAAGGGTGGGAACAAATGAAGGCCAATCAAATAACAAGCAAAGAGTATTTAGTAAGAACTTGCTATAGCCCTGGCTATATAGCTCAGCTAGAGCGTCATCCCGAAGCACACAGGTTGCCAATTTGAGCTCCAGTCAGAGCATATCCAGGAAAAGACATTCTTGTCTCTCTCTAAAATAAAAACATAAACATTAAAAAAAAAAAAAAAGAGCTAGCTATAGCAAAGGAATCAGCCACCATCACTTGTATTTGGCACTCGCATTTGGCCATGACTCAAAGGCAGGCAGAGGAAAGCTTTATGGTGAGAAAAAGAGAAGGTTTCAGGTGTGCCGTGCTTGGAGGATGTAGAATGGGGAAGCTGTAAGCCAGCTAACTAGAGGAGGAACATCTTATGTGATTGGTTATGATTAGAGATGCATATTTGGTCTTTATTGGTCCTAAATTAGAAGCTGAGCTGGTTACTATGGATAATGAGTTGATTTATTGGGCTAGTTGCTATAGATTGCAGGTTGCAGTTCTATTTTTATATTTGACTGGCCATTCCATTGTCCATTTGTTTTTTTTTGTTTTTTTCTTAGGGCTAGTTGCTATAGATTGCAGGTTGCAGTTCTATTTTTATATTTGACTGGCCATTCCATTGTCCATTTGTTTTTTTTTGTTTTTTCTTGCCTCTGAGGAGGCAAAGTGACAGACTCCCACATGCACCCCGACCGGGATCCACTCAGCAAGTTCCCTACCAGGGGATGCTGTGTTTATTTGGGGCCACTTCTCTGTTGCTCAGAAACCAAGCTATTTTAGCACCTGAGGCGAGGCCATGGAGTCATCCTTAAGCCCCCAGAGCCAACTTGCTCCAATCGAGCCATAGCTGCAGGAGGGGAAGAGAGAGAGAGAGAGAGAAAAAAAAAGGAGAGGGGGAGGGGTGGAGAAGCAGATGGTGGCTTCTCCTGTGTGCTTTGACAGGGAATGTAACCCAGGACATCCATATGCCAGGCCAATGCCAACCGACCAGGGTCTCTGTTGTCTATTTGTAAATTCAGTGTCTCAAGTGCTTACAAATAGGGCAAGTTGGTATAATTTTGTTTCCTGTGCCAAAAATATAGTTTGTCAAGCTGACTGCCTTTGTGAGAAATTTATTTTATAGTTGTATTATATGTGCACAAAATCTATCATAATGAGCATGTTGTGACAACCCAAACACACAAACATACTCATTTCCTATTCTTAGGGGCAATCACTATCAAGTTTGTTGGCCATTTCTTTTGATATTTACCTTCCACAATATCTAAATATTATGTTTACATGCTGCTAATTAAGACTTTGCTATTGAGTCCCACCTTGGAAGATGAAGATTCTGCTTTCTTTTACCCCCCTCCCCCATCACCCCTCCACCCCTATACAACATACCTCTGTGCTTCAGTCTTCTCCATACAGGCCAAATAAATATTCATTGTTAACTTTATTGTAACAACCGAGTTCTGTTCAGAGCTGAGACATATTATATCTTATGATTATATATGTTTTTCCTCACAATTTTCTAGAGTTGAGTTGTTTTTGCTGGATTAATTTCTATCTAATTTCTACCTTAATTTCATCTCATTTCCATCACAAATTCATTCCAAACTCTCCCAGCTAGTTTCTAAATTTTCCTCTCAGTATGTTTAAACATATTAAGTACTGTATTCATTTCATCTTCTTGAAGACATATCTCATGGGCCTCCTGACACATTCCAGTGCTCTCTGGGCCCCCCTGCATGGCTTCACTCTATGAAGAGATCTCCCTTTGCTAAAATCCTAAGAATTCTCTCTATCTTTCCTGTGTTGAATCTCTTGTATCCCTAATTTTATACCTTCTTAATCCTTGTTTTATTCTCTCACTTGAGTGGAGCATATCTGTCAGTAGCTTCCATAGAAAGAGTTCATTTTTCTGAAATTCTATATTTGAACATGCTTCTATTTCACATTCACAGTTTATTATATTATGGCTGAGAATACAATTCCGGATAGGAAATAGATTTTTTTTTTTTTAGAATGTTGAGGCTTTGCTCTATTGTTTTCCAGCATTCTGGGTGCTGTTGAGAAGTCTGAAGTCATTCTGCTTCACAATTCATTTTTTTAAAACCATTTTTTCCTCTCTGGAAGCTTGTGTTATCTTTCCTTTATCCTACTCTTCTGAAATTTCACAGTGATATGCCACAGGTCTATTTCCACCTATTATGCTGAGCACCCAAAGGGCCCTTTCAAACTAGGGATTCACATCCTTAATTTCTGGGAAATTTTCTTGGTTTATTTCCTGATTATTTCTTTCATACTGTTTTCTCTTTTCTTTTCCATTGGGACTTTATTTTCTGGATGACACATGTTTCTGATTTTGTCATCTTTTCCCCCTTATTTTTAATCTTCTTGGGTTTTTTTTGTTCAACTTTAAGGAACATTAATTTTATTTCAATAAATAAATTCACCAACTTTATTTTCCATCTTTTCTAGTATAATCTTCAATCCCTGCTATTATAATTTTAATCTCTAAGAATTCATTTTTGTCCTCTGACTATTTCTTTTCTATGGCATCCTGCTCTCATTTTTAAAGAGCCCCTATCTCATTGCACTAAGAATGCTAGTGGTAGATATTTTTGAAGTTTTCATGTCTCTGTATAATATCTGTTTTTGTTTATGTGTTTCATACTAAAGATTTTCTTCAGCTTTGTGGTGGTCTCTGGTTCTCTATTCGTATTTAAAACTAGGGCATTATATTATGGTTGTAAATTATACCCCAGCAGAGCTCTGAACAGATAAAAGAAAAATATGGGCATTATAAAGCTGCTGGGAAGTTTGAAGCATGTGGGTGAGGCACGTGAACTTTAGTTAGCTACTGGATGGTTTTACTGGGAGAATCCCAGTGTCAGAATATATGTCTTATCTTTTGGGCTGGTCATATTCCTCAGAGAAGAATTTTCACATATTTTATTTGGAGGGGGGAAGCCTGGTTGTCAATGTTCTGGAAGCTGAGTGGGAAAAAAGAGTTGAGGTGTTTCAAAATTCATTATTTATACTGTTACTTAAGCTCCATCTTCAACATACTATTCCCAACCTCAGTTGTGCCTGATGTCTCCAAGCAGTGCAAACACTAACTGTCATGACTCTGCCAGACAGCTAACCTCTAATCTTTAGCAAGAACAAATGACTGGCAGTGTCCTTGGCCAAGTGGAAAAAGGAACACTTAGCCAGGGGATTGTTCACTACATTTAAACAAACGTTTTAATCAACCCTCCTGTTTGCAGCCCACTTAGATGCCCAGTTCCCGTGGCTTTGGGACTTCAGTGGTATAGACTGAGGACTTCTTGGGTTTCTCAAAAAGCCAGCTTAGGGTTTGTCTTCCCTTGTTCTGCTGGAAAAGTTGCCACTATTCTTCCTGCTTTTCTACTTTCAAAATTTTGCTGCTATTGCCTCCTCTCCCATTGTCCTTGTGGCTTAATTCCATTTTTTTTTTTTTTTTGCCTTATCTCTTTATTATCATTTCTTTGGGCTTGTAGGAGGAGGCAGAGGAAAAGGTAAAAGTGTGGTTTGATGTACCATTTCAAACATAAAACACTGATAAATTTGTTGGCCTTTCTGCTATCAGGTTGTTTTCCTATAAACAGAGAATGAAATAGAGGCTCATGATGCTATTTATAAACTATAATAACTTTCATCTGTATATCACTTTACATTTTACAAAGCGTTTCACAAAGATCTCATTTCATCCTGCTGATGCTTTTACAAGTTGGGCAGGGCAGGTATTGTTAGTCTTCTTAAGTGCGACCTGAGGATCACAGAGGCTCATGTGCCCAGAGATCACTCTGCCAGCAAGGGGTAGAACTGGATCTAAAGTGCTTCTGTGCCCATGTGGCCTAATGGAGCTATTAGCACAAACACGGCACAGTGAGAGCAAGAGAGCACTAGCGTTGATTCTGGAAGCTGATTGAATGTCTGCACAATTTGATAAAAATGAGAATATTAAGCAGGAATATAAGATCCCAGTTTCTACCAAGCAAACAGTTAAAAAATAAAAGTTAAGGTAAATCTATGGTGAGGGAAACAAAATGAAACCTAGAACTTTAATCAAGATTTCAAAGCATCATATTAGATTCACTGGTAAGGATGTGTATGATACAAGTCATTATCTAAGCACAAAGCCTTATTTCTTAAGGTTAAATACTGGCTTTCTTATCTCAGCTGTCCTCCGGGAGTGTTATTACCTTCATAGCCATTCTTCTCTATTAAGTACACACTGAAACACAGACGTGAGCAGACAGCACCTGTCATTACCATCTACTGGTATATCTCTGTTCTGCTGAGTTATGAGACTTAATCTGAAAAAAAAAAACAAAAAACAGGTAACCTTGGAACTTATATCATTTGTTTCTTTCTAATTCTGTCATTTTTATCTTCAGTCCCTTATTTAATTAATTAACAAATACCCACTGAAAACTTTGGGAGGGGTCCCGAAGGAGATGCAGAGGTGCAGAGGGCACTCTCCGCCTGAAGAAGTCATCTTTTGAGGGGATAAAATATCACATTGTAGCTATAATTTAGTAAAGTCAGGATCTCAGATCCTATCAAAATATGGATATACATATGCTGACAAAATATATTGTTCAAAATCATGCACTCAATCATTCAAAAAATCTAGCTACTTTCCTGTGTAGCTGTTGAGTGATTGCGGCTGACCTGGTTAGATCAGTGCCATGTTAAACTTAGGATTTCTATGAGAGGTATACCATCTTTCAGACTATTCTCTGAAATTTAGCCATTGACCCCAATGTTCTTGGGCACCTCTGCCTTGATGTCTGGCCTCTTAACTCTGCCTTCATTTCCTTTTTCTTACAAAGTTCCACCACAGCATGTAGGGGATGACTGTCTACCTCCTGTTCTCTTTGACATGAACTTCAATAGCATTTTCCCCACCTTCCTGAGGGGGTAGCATTCTGTCCTCTTAGTAGGAGACATACTGCTGTGCCAAGGGCAAGAAGGAAACCTTGCTTATCGAGAATTTAAAAAAACATTTCCCTCTCATCTTGTCGATTACATTAAGCCTTATGAAGGAAATAAACAGACTGCTAAAGCAGAGAATAAGAGGAACGTCCTATACTCACTGAGGTGGTTAAGAGATTCTTTTCTAAAGAGAAGGCATTAACTGGAATCTGAAGGATAAACAAACAAACGTAAAACAACCATGCAAAAGTATGGATCCCAGACAGAGAGAACCGTAA
Source organism: Rhynchonycteris naso (assembly GCA_037038555.1). Taxonomy (NCBI): domain Eukaryota; kingdom Metazoa; phylum Chordata; class Mammalia; order Chiroptera; family Emballonuridae; genus Rhynchonycteris; species Rhynchonycteris naso. The sequence continues at coordinate 177,731,590 of CM072999.1, read as the reverse complement.
GTTGGTTCCAAAGAAACAGTATAAACCGTGTCCTTTAGTTTGCTAATTAGGAAAGACAATCTAGAGAGATACAAGCTGGGTCTTTCGGGTGGTACTACAGGTCGGTTCACTCAATCCCTTAACCCATTCCCAGCCACCTGCTCCCCTGCCTTCCTCCATTAGAGTGGCTGGAAAACACGGGAGAATATTCCCAGTTACCATCAGGGTGAGGGCTGGACAGGACTTCATATTTGCTAATGAGCCCTAGGAGCAAGTGTTTTAAGAGGCCTTCCCTTCCCAAATAAAAGGTAAAAGTTCACAAGAAGTCACTTTGACCTTGCCTTCCCTCTTTCTTTCTGCTTGAAACACAGAAAGGTGGTACTTAGGTTTTGCAAGGATGAGAATGAGTAGTGAGGCAGAGAGACCTGGGTCCTCAGTGTCATAGTGATGTGGCCACACCACCTGGGCTGCTTATCTCCACGTGAGAAACTACATAATAGTAACTTATTTTTTAGCACTTCCTAAACAGTTTATTTGAATTAACAGTTAATTCTTGTAAGATCTTTAGAAAGTGAGTACCATTATTATCCTAATTTTTAGGTGAGAAAGTTGAGACATGAAGAGTTAGTCAGAGGAAAAGCTGGGTTTTGAACACAGACAGTGTGCTACCTGATCCTATGTCCCTAACCACTGTTCAATATGTCAGTGTTGGCTGGGTTTTCTCTTACCCACAGATGGTTGCAATTCTAACTAATACATCCTTCAGGGTGGATAAAAGTAGCTGGGAGATTTTAGATCATCATATAAACAAAGATTAGTGCAGTGTGTGGACAGAAGAAGGCAAGTTAGATAACAATTTAATGGATTTATGGTAGGAAATGAGACAAAGATGTAAAAAACAGCAGTTATCAAGAAAAGGTGCCATATGGAAATTAAAATATTTGCCTACAAATCACAGCTCTACCAGTTACTACTCCTGAGTGATTGTGGCCAAACATAGTGCCTTATTTTTACAAGATTTAAGTCATTCTATAGTTTTTTTTTTCTAATTTTTTTTATTATTTATTAATTTGAGAGAGAGAGGAAGGAGGAGAGAGACAGGAACATTGATCTGTTCCTATATGTGCCCTGATGGGGGGATCGAACCAGCAACTTCCGTGCTTCAGGGTGATGCTCCAACCAACAGAACTATCCAGCCAGGGCAAGTTATTCTGTTCAGCCTCATTTTTCTCAACTATAAAATAGGCATAATAAACATTCACGTCTTTCAGAGTTTTAATGCTTTAGTGAAAGGCTTTGCTCATAGTAATACTTCAGTGAATGGTAGCCCCAAAATACACTGAGATAAATTTGAATATTTTCTTCTGCAGCTTGTCTTATCTTGACCATAATGACTGTCTAGAAATCTTCAATTCAAAATGAAATATTTGGAAACTTTAAAATATCAAAGATGAAGAGAAAATAAAGATGATCTTTCTTTGATGTTAGCAGCGAAATGTTTTTTTCATATTCTAGTGGAAACTCAGCCTTATTACAGATCATACGACCTAGGAAACCATTGTTGCAATAGTTTAATCTGAGGTAGGACTGAAATTGTAAGCATAATATTTCTTAATACTATTAGTCAAGCAGAGCTTTAAGGAACACACCTATTGACTTCAAAGAATGTGTTTTTTTAAAAAAAAAGTGAAAAAAAATGAAATAAATATACATGGGAACACAATATAGTAACCATAATTTCTACCCTGAGTTTTGGAAAATCTGACTAACTGGCAAACTGTGTTCTGAGAAAAACAGTTGTCTCATACAAAGGCACAAGAACCAATATAAAAGGTTAGTTCAAAGCATCTGGGGAGAAAAAGAGGGACACAAAGATAGTCACTCTCTCCTTTAATGAACCCCCAAGTGGAAGGTAGCTGCTTCTGGTGAGCTGGTGCCAGTGCCTTTGAACTGACTGTGACTCAGAGAGTGAAGTGTCATTTCACACTCTCCATGAGGGAGCCAACAGATCTCTAAAACTTCCCAGCTCCCAAGAGAATTAGAAAGCATTCTCTGTTAGGACTTCTTGGTGACTTAAACAAAAGAAGTAGAGTGACTGTAAACTGACTGACCACCAGAGGGCTCTGATAAAATCTTCATTAATCAGTATTTCTTGTTTGTTTGTTTGTTTTCTTATTTAATGAACCAGCCTGAAAACTGCCAGCCCCCGCTGTGTGTGGGGGAGGGTGGTGACTGTCTATTATGTCACCACAGCCTATCCCAGCGGCTGGTCATGTGGATGGAGCTCTGCTTCCAGACAGGAAGAAGCCTGCCTGGCTCTCCGGCCCCCGGGGGAGTGCAGACAGACTATTCTGGTCAGGGAGAGCTTTTGTGTAGGCAGTTGTTTCCCCCAGTCCAGGATGCAGGAGCAGAAGGAAAGCCTGACCTGTATTCCCAAAGGGCCCTAAGTGTAAAGCAGCTGGTGGCCTGCCACACAGGACAGAGAGGTCACCGGAGATCAGTGTCCTTCCCTGCAGAGCATACAGAACTCACAGAGGAGACAGACATTCTGGAGATCAGACTATAGCTGAGGACTATCCAGCAGGGTACTTCCTATAATTACTGCTCCTTGGAACACAAGTTCAGACACAGCTGAAATAATTTTATATTCTAGTATATTGAGATTGCCATGTAGGATCCACCTTGCTACCAACTCCATAACTAAATGCAGATATTTTTTTCCTGGAATATCAACCTCCCTAAAGATTTTACCAAAATAGCAAAAAGGCATATGTTCCAATCAGAAAAAATATTTTGTAAAAATATGACCTATTTGCAAATTGTGAACTTTTAGTCTTATCTGGTAAAGTAGAAGAGTTACTTGAAGAACTCAAAAGTCTAGTGAGGGTCTGTTGTAAGGAACTTTCATGCACACTGTCATTTATTCTCTTACAACACAGTGGTGCAGACAGGACAGAAATTAGTGCTCTCATTTTTCAGATGAGCAAACAAGAAGGGCCTGCCATGATAAACCATGTGGTTTTACTGAATATCGTCTGGTTTTGGGTCTGGCAACTGAAAGAAAAGACTCATGAGAAAGGACAGAAACATCTTTTGAAGCTCTTCCCATCTATATGGTAACTAGGTCCAGTTATATATCTTTTTTTTTTTTTTTTTTACAGGGACAGAGAGAGAGAGTCAGAAAGAGGGATAGATAGGGACAGACAGACAGAAACAAAGAGAGATAAGAAGCATCAATCATCAGTTTTTCGTTGCGACACCTTAGTTGTTCATTGATTGCTTTTTCATATGTGGCTTGACCATGGGCCTTCAGCAGACCGAGTAACCCCTTGCTCGAGCCAGCGACATTGCGTCCAAGCGGGTGAGCTTTTTTTTTTTTTGCTCAAGCCAGATGAGCCCGTGCTCAAGCTGGCAACCTTGGGGTCTCGAACCTGGGTCCTCCGCATCCCAGTCTGATGCTCTATCCACTGCGCCACCGACTGGTCAGGCCAGTTAGATATTTTTAATCCCATTTTCACCTGTATAGAACCTCAGCATAGAATTTTGTGCACAGTAGACTCTCTTTAGTATTTGATTTTAATATCAGTGGTTGTAAAATCAGTAGCCACAGCCACCATCACAGCCTCCTGGCCCATGCAGGTTCAGGTTTGATTCAAACAAATGGTAATGAAACAACGGAGCCAAGAACTGGTGGGCTTTTAGTTTTAATCCTAGCTTGCATCCTGCGAGCAAGAAATACACACAGTGGGAAAACACTTCCCTTTCCATTCAGGGCTCCCAAGGTCACTGATTTATCTGAGTTCCTTAGAATCAAACGTTTGTACCTCATTAGCCTTATTCATCTCTGTTCCCCATCTCCTTCTCTCTGCACAAACTGGCTTCTCCTTCAGCACTCCGCCATCTTGGCTTCTTCTTCTCTCTTCCACGTGGCCTTTCTCTGCTCTCCTCTCTAATGCTAATCTCAGGAATTGAGAGAGAGACAGAGAGAGAGAGAGAGAGAGAAAGAGAGCAAGCCCCAGTTTGTCCCTATTTTATAGTGTAGAAATCCAAACCTTTAAGCCAATCTACAAATAAAAAAGTCTCTGATACAAAGTCACTTATCTAAGACATAAATGGGATTCCTCATGAGAGTGCACCACCCCATATCATACAACAGTCAAGGGTGCGGGGAAAAGCTTAGTCTTAAAACTAAGCCTTAGGCTATAATGACTTTGCTGGCTTACAGCCTGTCTCCCATAGCCAATGCAAATTATAAGCGAACAAACATATATATCATATTTACAAACTTATTTGACCAACAGTGGTTAATAACAAAAATTTAAATGCCATTATGTGACAGATAAATTACACCAAAGACTGTTCTAAACAGTTTGCATCATCTCATTTAATCCTCAGAACAACTCTGTAAGGTGAATTCAGTTATAACCATCATATGACAGAGAAGGAAACTTGTTTTGAGAAAGAGAGAGAGAGAGAGACTGAGGGAGAGACAGGAATGGAGAGAAAGGAGAAGCATCAACTCATAGTTGTCGCACCTTAGTTATTTATTGATTGCTTCTTATACGTGCCTTAACCAGGGAACTCCAGTCAAGCCAGTGTTCTCTGGCTCAAGCCAGCAAACATGGGGTCATATGGATGATTCCACAGTTAAGTCAGCGACCTGTGCTCAAGCAGGTGAGCCTGCGCTCCAGCTGGATGAGTCTGTGCTCAAACCAGTAACCTCGGGGTTTTGAACTTGGGTCCTCAGCAGCCCAGGTTAACACTCTATCCACTGTGCCACCACCTGGTCAGGCCAGATAAGGAAACTGAAGCACAGAAGGGTTACTTGCTCAATGTCACATAGCCTACCAGTGTTAGGGTTAAAATTTTTAAAAAGGATATACAAATGCACTACCCTAATATCAACATATCAGGAGTTGAATTACTATTCTGAGGGTAATGTGAGCAAAGGAAAGAACTAAAACCTATTACTGTGGTATCTTGACACATGAGCACTTTAAATCACGAGCAATTTGAAGACGAGTAGTCACTCGTGGGATTTTTTTGCTTTAAGCCACAAGCGGATATTTGAATCATGAATGTTGGGCAAATGAGTTTGTAAAATTTGTGTTTTTCGAGTTTGCTCACTTTTATTGTTAAAAATGGTGCTGGGCAGCCATGTGTGTGCTTGTCTACAGATCAGGGCAGTTAACTGCAAATTACAGATTGCATTCCTGCTTGGGAGGAACCATTGTTATGCTAATGTTGGCTGGAGGAGAAGTTTTGGCACCAGAAAAGTTTTGAAAAGGAGAGAAGAAGAAGGAGGTATCATGGCAGAGTGAGAGCAGACAGGATGCAGAGTGCTGAAGAATGAACCAAGATGGCAGCAAAAGAGAGAGAAGACAAGATGGCAGTGTGCTGAAGGAGAAGCCAGTTTGTGCAGAAAGGAGAAGGGAGAAGGTGTGCAGATGGGGAACCAGAGGTGACTGAGTCTGGTGGGGGTCTTAGATTCTAGGAAATACTGGAGAAGATTCTCCTGGTTGTGGAATCAGAGAATGTGTAAGTGGCTTTGGGAGTCCTGTGTGTATTTGCTTGTTGGATGGTACGAGTCTTGAATAAAAGAATGACCCACAATTTTTTTGGCTCCACTGTTTCTTTACCATCTGCCCAAATCTAATGGGAACCTGCAGTTGTATGGCCACAACGGCCGCAACTACTGGGCATATTTTTGGCGTAGTTTGTGGGAGCATATGGATCAGATAAGTATGGAGCTGCCACCACCCTTGAGGGGTGGGGTAGAGGACTGGTTGTTGTTATGGTTCTTCATGGCTGTCCTTTTGGGGACTGAGGGCTGGCTGATTTTTACAGCCCTGCAAGAGGAAACCAAGAGCTCTGTGCAAGAGGCTGCCTGAGGCCTGTAAACTGAGGGGTGGAAGGAGTTGCAATGGCCATGGGAGAAAGAGATGCAGATACTGGAACTGGAGCAAGCACTAGAGAAGGAGGCTGACTGGGTTTGCGAGTTGCACCTGGAAATGGAGCAGTCTCTGGAGAAGGAATTACAGATAAGTGAGTTGCAGTTTGCCCTGGAAGTTGTGGAGAGCTGGCAGTCACAGGAGCCTAAGCTAGAGCCGTGCCTGTGGAGTTGCTCTGAGTAGGCAGGAGCAGGCATTTCCAGCTCCTTTTCTAAAGATGTGGAGACTGGAGCGAAGTTGCTGTCCAAAGACTCCAGAAGGTAAAAGCTCAGCAGCAAAGAGTACCTACTAAGCCCCTGGTAGGTTGGCTATAATTATGGGACAAAGGGGTGGATGGCAGCATGCTCTCTGAAGCAGAGGTGGAAATGTTGGCCGCCATTGCCATGTGCTCCCCCTAGGGGCAGTGTCTTAAGAGCTGCCAGAATGGCAGGGATGAGGGGGGAGGCCTGAGGCCCCATCCGTGTGGACTGATTCTTAAACTGTGACCAGAGGGGGCACCAGAGCCCTTGTTGGATGGATATGTGGCTTTTGGACAATATGAGAGACCCTGATGAAGGGGAGAGCAGGTCTGGTTGAAATTGTCTGACTTATGCTGTTCCTGTAATTTGTTTGTGTGATATGCCTAATTCCTTGCACAGGAATGCCTGTGGGGTGAATTGCGAAGTGAGCAAAAGGGGTGGAATGTTGGGCAAATGAGTTTGTAAAATTTGTGTTTTTTGAGTTTGCTCACTTTTATTGTTAAAAATGGTTCTGGGCAGCTGTCCGTGAAATTGCTAATTACCTTTCTGCTTGGGAAGGGCCATTGTTATGCTAATGTCTCCTCCCCCTTCACCAGCATCTTCTCCTGAAGTTGAAGGTAAATACACTTCATAAACTAGTTTATTTTTTTTACATTCTTTCTTATTATGTGTGTGTATGTGCATATATATATATATTTGTTATTTATAAAATACATTTTCTAATTTAACATCATATAAAACAAAAAATTGTGTGGTTTTAGGTGGCCAGAACAGATTAATTACATTCCCATTAATTTAAATGAGGAATTCGATTTGACACATGAGCAAATTGAGTCACCAGCTTGGCCATGAAACAAATTAAACTTGTGTGTCAAGGTACCTCTGTACTTCTCCCTCTTTTAATTACATCATGAGAAAGAATTCCTGGGGGCATATAAAAATTTATCCTACTGATTTAAGCCTTTATATAAAAGCAGCTTTGAACTATGCCTAGATGAGCTTTGCCTTTTGTCAGTGACAGTTTCTGACCTTAGGTAAGATATGAACAGCTACAAAAAAGGGCACCTGTTCTGAATTCTTCCCTCTGTTCATGAGAACAGTGCTTCATTGGTAAAGGAAGTTTGGAACGATCTGGTTTCTTCTGGACCGTTAACAACTAATGTCGCGTTTTTCATTTTTATCCCGTTCACTTGGTTTTACGCATATACCTTCAAAGAGCAAGTAAAGCTGTGAAGTGAAGTCCTGGGTGAAAAGTTCTGTTTGCTTCTCTCATGTCTGAATCTAAGTATCATATACTCCAGTGGTGAGTGTGGTGCAGTGCAGAGATCTGCATACCACTGTGTCCAGGTTCCCCACTGTTGCCTGTGGCTCTCACACTTCTATTGAGGAACAAAAGATCATGCACTGCTCACTTAAAGCTTTGTGTAATCAGAGATCAATGTAACAAACAATCAGCTTTGCTCAGTGGCTCTGAGTTCACACAGAACTCACGTATAAGAGTATTTCTACAAGCCAGGAAATATAAATTAACTAATGCAACTTATACAGTTGAGACTCAGTCAAACTGAACTCTAAATTCCTAGCTAGCTCTCTGTATCTGACTCCCTCCCTTTCTCCTTCCTCCCTCTTGCCATGTTTCCTCCCTTTCTTTTTTTTCAAGGACATGCTATCATTGATCATCTAAAGAGAATACATCATTATGGAAACCTATAGAAGAGTGCTTATTTACATTTCCCATTTATTATCTTAAAATACATATTTTCATGATCTCACCATGCCTCTAAAAATGGAAAGCCATCGCAACAATCCCTAGAGAAGAAAACATGAGCAACAAAAATAAATATAATCTTTTTAATCTTTTCTGTTGGGTCATGAAAGTCCCAATTAAGCAACATTGGGGGTATTTAAATGGCCTTGTTGTCTATGGCAGGTGTAGTGACACATTATATAAATTAAGAACTTTCTGCATGTGGTTAACCTCCAAATTCAACATAACATTTCTGATAGGTAGAAACAGGTTATGGTGAGATCATTTTTCTTCTTTTTAATTTACATTTGACTTTAATGGTGGTTGGATAAGTTTCACAGAGTTAAGCTGCCAAAGATACCATCACTACATAAAGATAGCTATTCTGCCCAAAGATCTGGCAAGGTAGACTCCTGTTTTGGGACCAGGCTAATAGGTTTATATTTTATTAAAAATTAAGACAAAATTAAATTTTCACCTTCAAACAATTAATAAAAATTTTAAGCTTTTACAAGTAATTTTTATTTAAATGTTGGTGTTCATAATCCTAATCTATAGTTTACACTTTAACTCTAATAGATAACTTTGAACAATTCAGAAGAAAATAACTTTCAACAACAATAGGAAGGTAATTTTAATTTTCTGATTTAAAAATTTTAATTTACATTTTTGATGAAAATATAAACAAAAATTTTGAATAATTTGAATAAGCAAATTCTTTATCAATGTTGTCCAGTAGATGCAATGCAATGGCCATGAGCTACATGTGGCTACTGAGCACTTAGCATGTAGCGAGGGCCACTGAGAAACAAAACTGAAATGTGACAGGGTACACTACAGAGACTAGCATAGCTTCAGACCACAGCTGTCACTGGAACACAAACTATGTGACAATCTTCATTAGAATTAGGGATTTTAGTAAAATAAAAGGAAAATCAATTTTATGGAATATGTAATTGAATGAATTATGTATCTTTATATTATTACTCATCCATACAGACTACCAACAGAAAATCCAGATTCTTTGTTATTTTGCTCACTTTTGTCATATAAAAACAGTAGGTTTTCTTATTTTTTAATATTATTACCTTTGTCAAGGTAGGAAGATATAACATATAATAGCTTGCTAGCTTAATTAATAACTTTGTGAAACTTAGACATGTGATGGGTATCCATTTGTATCCTAACCTCAAGCCCATCAAAGTTGGGGGTTGTCCTGAGAGTACCCCAACTCTGACCAGCCACCCTGCCTAGGTAATTATTGTCCCTAGATAGCTAGGAATGTCATGTGTTGGACTAAAATAAAGAAAATCTCCCCTCCTGAAAAAAAGAAGTTAAAGCAAATTTCGCACTAGAAGGATTCCAAAAGGAATTTAATACATTTATTTTCATTAAGAGGAAGTCCCATCCATTCATTTTCAATAGAGGCCTTCCAATTTGGCTCAACACTGCCTTGGCCAGTTAGTTACCTGTAAGAGGGAGAATTGCAAGAGAAGGAGCTGCTGCAAAACCCAGTCAGTTTTGCATTGTGGTTTGCAGGATAACATGGGGAGAGTCGGTTTAACAATGTAATGTTAGAAAACAGAGATAATTGAAATTCAATGTCCCTCCCATTAAGCTTAAGTAACCAAAGAAAGGGACAGGGTGTCTTTAGGTTACCAGGGTAGCAGCAGCTAGAGTCACTGCAGAGCTTTCTCTCCATTGGTTCAGGTACATGCTCCAGGTGCAGTCACTTCCTACCCCCACCCCAAGCCGCCTTAAGCATTCCCCTGTCCCTGAGCTCCAGCTCTAAGGCTTTTCTGCACTTTTTCACTGAGGTGACTGAGTCCCAGTTGCTCACAGAGGTAGCGTGCTCAGTGATACACTCTATAGTGACTTATTCCTCCCCCACACCCGTGTCACTTTCTCATTCCTCTTGTACTGGCATTATTTTCCCACTAAAACCCACTTGTCCTTAAATCCTTGCTTCCAGGTTTGTTTCTGGGAAGCCCAGCCTAAGACAACCTCCAGCATATAGCACAGTGCCTGGTATATAGTATGGCCTTAACAGATACTGGCTGAAAGAATTAACATACTTTGCAAATGAAATCTTATCCTAATACTAACTGCTTCACCCAATGTAAAGAAGTTAGTTAGAAATGACTAAATTTATTTCTATCTCCTTCTCTGGATCCTCCACGCATCTACTAGCATAAAAGCTCCAATGGAAAGCATATTTCCATTCAAAAAAAGGAAATTGTGCTCCATCATGTGCACACACAGCCTCAGCAAAACGGAGGAGGGAAGAACCCAGGTAGCAGAGGGGACCATCCTCACTTGCTGGTCCATCCTTTAGAGGTGTGCAAATCCCCTTCCTCTCTGATGCTTCAAATGTTCATTTTCTAATTAATGATAAGGTTTAGTAAGTACATATTTGGGAGAAGTAGCAGGACGATGCAAGAAGGTCCATTAAGAAGTAAATTATTAACATAGAGCCTTTTAGAGAGCACTTCTGAAAAGGATCTAGTAAGTGGAATTCTCGAAGAAAGAGTGGCTGCTGTTTGGGACACCAGAGGCAAAGTTGTCTAGTAACTACCTGTGCTCAGAGAGGTGACAACTGTAACATATCCATGCTGGTTGGTTCTGGAGACCACTGGAAACAGAGTAGAGATAGGTACAGGGTCAACTCACTTCATGGACTCTCATAAGCACTAGGGGAAAGCAGTGCAGGGGAACCCTGGGCACACCTGTGTCCCAGTTTGACCTTCTTGCCCGTGTCACTGATTGTCTAGAACACCGTGTTACTCGTGGTTAGTTCCTTTGATTTCTAATTTAACCTCTTCCCAGGCCTTTTACTGCGTTCAGTTAGAGAGGCCTGGCGCCCATAGCTGTTTGCTGCTGGCTCACTGTGCATATATCCTAAGGGAGACAGGGTTTTGGAGCTGTTTGTTTTTGGTAATTTTACTTAGTGGACTTTTCTGAAACATTTGAAGTTTTTAAAATTCGCTTGTTAAAATAGTCATTTGGCTTCGGATGATGGGTATACAAGATAATCAAATGTTAAAATGACCTGGAGATGTTTTCTCTGAATCTACGTACTCTTAATTGATTAATGCCACCCCGTTAAAATTGTCTAAATAAAAACCAAAAGAAAAAAAGTCATCCCATACCCCAATTGGTAAATATTTCAAGACATTATTTGATTCATCACCCACACCATCTCCTGCAGCCTTTCCCAACACTTTGCACTAGATTCATAAGTCACTGGTTATGTCCAAACCCTCGTCTCGGTGTGACGCCGCGATCCTTGTGTGCACTGCCTGCGGCCCGCTCCGGCCCACTTGGTACGGAGGAGGCACCATGAAGAGGCAGAGCGCATCCTGCCTCGCGGGCTCGGGGAGAGGAGCGCGTCCGTCCCCGGGGTCCGCGGGCAAACTGGAGCTCTGCAGGGTGCAGGGTAGAGGCGCCTGCCAACTTCGTTCCGCCCGGGGCCCCGCGGATCTTGCCGATTTCCTGGCTCGCCTTGCCCCCAGCCGCCGGCGAGAGCGACTCTGGGGCGGAGTGGCCCTGCTCGGTAACACTGGCGGTGGCGGAGGCGGCGGCGCCGGGGCCGAGATGCTCGCTGCTCCCGCGGGGCCTCAGGCCGCTGGTTCCGCTCGCCGCTCACAAACTCCTAGCAGCTCTGACCCGGGACAAACTTCTGGCTGAGGCGCAGCCCCCGCGGGTCACCCGCAAGCCCGTAGATACAGCTGCGCCAGGAGGGGGACAGTGTGCACAGGCGTCTCGCCGACCCTCTAGCCCGGGTGACGCCGTGTCTGCGGCGTCGGTGGCAGCGGCATCGTCCCCTCGTCGCGCTCCCTGCCGGAGGCGCCGCTGCTGCCCGGCGCGGGCCGTAGGGCGCGGGGCTGGCCGCTCACGCCCTCTAGCGGACCGCGGCGGCGCCTGGCGGCGTGACGTGGGCTCTCCCTTCAGCCCGCCTGCGGGGCACTGCCAGTCAGTCGGGGAGTAAGAGCCCCGCGCGGAGCCGGCGCGGGTTCGGCCACTGGCGCGCCGCCTCCCGGGGGCTGGGCTCCGGCTGCAAGCGCAGAGGCAGCGGCAGGACGCGCGCGGCCACGGCCCCGGCCGGCGGCTCGCGTCCCGAGCAGGAGAGGAAGAGCGGCGGCGGTGCAGCCGCTGGAACGGAGGGCGGATTTTGGTTCAGCGGACGCGCCCTCCGCTCTCTCGCAGCCGCGCCAGACACCGAGTGGGGTCAGCGGCCCGGGAGGAGAACTGGGGATCCTCGCCCCTAGCCCTGGGAGCCGCTGGAGTGCGGGCTTCCGCAACTGTTGGCACTTTGGGGGACGGGTTCTGTTTCTGGCTGTTTCCCCTTCTCTTCTTGCTGCTCTGAGCCCAAAGCTCCCGTCCGCCCTCCGCCCTCACGCGCTCACCCTTCGCCGCCCGGGAGCGGCCCGGCGCGCACTCTCCAACATGAGGAGACTTGGGACTTGCCTGGCGACTTTGGCCGGACTTTTGCTAACTGCAGCAGGGGAGACGTTTTCAGGTAAGCAGGGCAACTACTGCCGTTGCCCGCGGCACGCGGGCCGGAGCGGGAGCCCGGGACGCCGGCCGCTCCCCGGGTGGGAGCGCCTCAAGCGGGCGGCGTGTCCGGGGAGGGGGGCGCGGGGCCGGGCACCGCTTCTGCCCGTGTGCCGGCGTCGGGCGAAGGGTCGGCGGGGAGGGCGGGCACCTGGAACTCGAGCTGGCGGAGCGGACGAGCCCGAAGCACTAGCCCCAGAGCCAGGACCCCCATCTGGTCCGCCGTTCCTCCGCGGCCTGGGTTCGTGGTCGGGACGGACGTCCACCACTCCGAGAAACAGCACAAAACTTTGCCTGAAGTTGGGAGCTGCAGCCGCCAGGCCGCCGGGCGTGGGCGCTGCGCCGTCCTTCGGACGGGGAGCAGCGGCTGGGCGGGATCACCGGGGCTCATTTGCGCCCGCGGCGATCGGCCTGACCCGGCAGCAGCACTGGCAAGTCCACGGTCGCCCCGCACCCAGCCTTTCCTGCCGCCTCCCCTGGCCTGTCATCGCCGGTGACCAGGGATCGCCCCAGGGGTCGCGTTGCAGCTCCGGAAAGCCAAGGCGGGCGTTCCTCGTCGGTTTCAACGGAAGGACACCGCGGCCCGGGAGGGAGGGGCGGGACCCCAGGCCTCGCACCGCCGCGGCCGAAAGCCCGTGGTCCTCCACTTTCCATCCCTCGACCCCCAGCGGCAACTTGTTAGCCCAACTGCGCGGCCCCGGAGGTCCCAGGTGGGCAGGAAAGGGACTGGCAGTGCGTGCGAGTGTGTGTGAGTGCGCGCGCGTGTGGCAGCTTGCCTGTGCGGGGCGTTCCGAGCCCGGAGGAGCCCCTCACAGAGAGGAGCCCCCCGCACGGTGATACAGTGATTACCTCTGTGTCGCCGCTGGTACCTGGAGGACACTCGTGGATGGACAGCGAATGCTTGCACATTTTCTTTTTCACGTGTAATAGTTTCATTAAGTTCCCGATACAGTGGTGGTACAGAGCTTCTTGTTTTTCTTTCAATAAAAATCCCGCTATTTAGCCTTAAACTTGGGTTGCAAAGTCTGTTTGCATTCTGGAGGAATGAATAAATTGGATTTTGTTTTTGGAGACTCACTAGTAGCCAAGGCATATTTGGCTCTCCAGCCTGTGGAGACATACATTTTTCCTTCTTGGAGTGTGAGGTACACACATAATGCACAAAAGGCTGTGGGGACCCTTGACCACAGTTGGCGGGAGACATGAAGTTGAGCTTGTAATTAGTTGGCTGATTGACTCAGTGCTGGGAAACCCAAACCATTAACTTCAATAAATGCCGTTTCCTAATTTTAATATTTTCTTAACTATCTGGTAATTGCGCTTGATCCAGGGGATTTAACAAAATGATATACTGCTGTATGATATAAAATTAGTGGAGATTTTGGCCTGCATTCTTTTTTATTAATGAGCTATAAAGAAGACTCACCAGTTTTGGGGCTTTATCACTTGTTACTGTTAAAAGGCAAATGTGAGGACCTTAGAACCATAACTCCCTGCCAGGGATTTATTTAAAGTTAAACTATGCCAAATTGTATTTGGATTGATTTTTAGGTTGTGTGAGAGAGGGTAGAAAAAATATTTGTGTAGCTTATTTACACAATTAGTCCCTCATCATTAGAAAGTATTTCAGCCTGGGTAATACTGACTTGTGTCTTTGTTAAGACATTTAAATTATCAGTCAAAATAAGAGAGACCTTTACTAAAATTTGCCAGTTTTTTTTTTTTCCTCAGAGGAAATATATCATTCTGTTTGTTTGAGTTTACTATACCATTACCTGAAGTGTGCTTTCTTTTTATTTGGAAAACCAGCGTTATTTTAGTATATTCATGAGTAAAGGGGAAGTGAAGGACAGTATTTGAGCGATTGCTTAGAAATGTTGACATTTAAAAAATTCAAAGTTGGAAAATTGTGGGTGTGCAAGGGTCAGATATGTTGCAGTGCATTACCTTTCTCCCTACTTGCAGATAGGAAGCACTTAATGCTTTGGTAAAGGTCATGTTTTTTGGTATGTTGAGAGAGTTAATTATGATGTTATGAGTGACTCGGAAACATTTCTTTTTATGATTGGTTTAGAAATTGTATTCATTGGCTACTTTTCACCTACCATGGGAATCAATTTTAAAGAGAGAGAAGCTAGATTGTAAGCTTCTTGAGAGCAGAGTAATATTTTTCCTCTTGGTTCTCAAAGAAAAGGAAAAACATTGTCATTTGTTGAATATATTACTAATGTGAATCCTGATCATGTGCAGGTATTCAAACCGTACGTGCACAGACTGTCACAAAAAGGAGGTGAAGGAGTGATTGCTAGAAAATAGAATTGGCTTGCATTTCTCCTTCATTTGAAATGATTTTCCTCAGGGGTCCTCTTTAGGCCACCCAATGGACTAAATAATGAGGTTTTATATAATCAGTGGAGGTATTTTTGTGTAACTAAGATTTATACACAAGATACTTCCCTATTCCCCGTATGCAGTGCTTCTCATTCTCATATCCTCTTTTGGAATGGGTTTGGAATTTGTATAGTTGATAATTAATCATTTCTGGAAGTGTACTACATATAATTTGGATGCCAGACATCAGAAGTAGAGTGCTGAACTTATTGTAAGAAAAAAAACCAATTAGGTTTTTGGTCCTTAAGGACTTTATTTACTACAAACATTCCATTTTAAAAATTATCCACTTTGATACTTTTTAACTTGTTAGGAAAAATATTGGAGGCTCACTTTCTGCCTTCTAGGCTTTTAATGATCATTAAATATAAATTTTTTGTGAAAAGGTATACAAGTAAGCTCTAAGGGAGAAAGTTAAATCATTTTATTTTTGCTTGAAATTCTTTTCCATAGAGAGAAGCCAAACAGCTGGCAAGTCATTCCTCTTTGACCCAGTTTCTCAAACTGCCAAGTTGTAATATATATTACACAACAAATTGCTTAGTTTTACATTATAGCGGGACTGATGTGTTAAGTTATGTTAAGCAAACTTTGTAGAAATAGAAGTACAAACAGATTGGGCCCTTTATTTCAATACCGTATTTGGAGTAGACGAAACTTTAACGTAACTTTGTGAATTTGAGACTGTTATGAGAAATTCATTTTTCAAAATACTCTTTTAAGGACATTTGCGGGGAAAAGAGTTGAATTTAGTTAGTCGTATTGTACCAATGTTTAATTTCTTAGTTTTGATAATTACGTGGTTTGGTTAGATGTAAACATTTGGGAAAAGCAGATGAAGCGTGCACTTGAAAGCTTTGTACTACTTTTGCAACTTTTCTGTAAGTCTAAAATTACTTCAAAATATAAAAATTTAAAGTTTTTAAAGTTACAAAGACTGAGGGTAGATTTGTTTAGCAGTTTGACCTTTTTCAGATAACTACAATCGTGTCCTTTTACATTTTTATGGTGCTTTAACTAGATTGATAATTGATAAGATGAAAGTACTTCAAATTGAAATCACTGAGCATGAAAGAAATTTGCCAAGAAATTACTATAACATTTTTAGTGTTATGTGCATGTATAAAAGTATGGTTTGAGTGCAGTACATTGTTTTGATACGGAAAAATAAAGGATTTAGTCTCATGTTTTCAAAGGGCTATTTTATAGGTTTTCAGAGGAGAAATTACATATACTCATCTATAGACAAATGTATATACAGTGTAAATAGAGTAATTCAAAATGAACTGAATGAAAAATAATTAGTAATGTGTTTAGATTATATAAACCCTATATGAATCAAGCATAATCTTTAGTTGGGAAAAAGTAAGTGTTAACATGTAAGAATTTCAGTGACAATACTATAAAACAGTGGTTCTTAACCTTTTTTGAGGTACCGAACCCACCAGTTTCATATGCGCATTCACCGAACCCTTCTTTAGTGATAAATAAAATATGATTTCTTTTTCCAAATTCAAGACATAGGTATATGTTTTTTTACTGGTGCACAAAATGAGCTGTGCATGAACATCACCTTGCTCAAAGAACAAAACCAACAAAGTGCATGAACTCACAACAAATTACGGTATTACTTTATTCTGGCCTCCGTGGTAGAGGCTTCTCGGAACCCCTGAGACCAACTCATCGAAACCCTAGGGTTTGATAGAACCCAGGTTAAGAACCACTGCTATAAAAGTTGATGACTTCATTTAAATTTTTCATAGTTCATAACAGTTATAATACATTCTAAGAATTAGTAGGCTTTATATATCTGTTTTGGTAGAGGAACTCTTTTAGAGTATGTATTATTTCTTTACAGTTTTTGTTTTAGATCTTATTAAGTTTTGTAGAATGAGTGTTATTATCTAAGTATCCTAAGACATAGTTTTCAGTTAGCAGGTCAGGAGTTTTAATGAAGACTTATTATACACTTTTCAATACTGCAACATTTGTCATAAGGGTGTGCTTTTAACTTCTCAGTTTCTTCTCTTTAAAATCCAACTTTGCCACAAACTTCTTTACAGTTTCATATCTTAATGTGTTTATTTTTTTTATCAATTGATGTGTTAAATAGCTTATTTTATAAGTGAGAGAAAGTGTACTCATTAAAGTTTTTCAAACTCACTAATGAAAAAAATTTAAAAGACGCAAAATAATAGAAACTTCCCATCGTTGGAAGATTCAGTGTCTCGAGTTCCTAAAATACTGCAGTGGTTTTCAGTTAAGTCATCAGAAAGCCTGAGTATACACTGTAGTTCCAAAAAAACTGAAGAGAGAAAAATATGTAGGGCTAGTGTTGGGTGGGGAGTAGGAAAGCTTTAGTCATCAACCTCGGTCGTCTGTAGTCCCCCCCCCCCACCATTGGCAAGGCCAGGGTGTAATTAAGGGGTGGGACTGTGTGAGAGAAAAATAGAAGGAAACGGGCATGAGACAGAAAGGGATGTGTGCTCAGGTGGAAGCAGCGCAAGTTCTGGAGATCCTAGCAGGGGATGTTCATTGTCCTACACACTCTCTTTGCTGTTTGGGATGGAATATATGGAAAGTTAAGGGAGAGTAAGCTAAAGAGTGACAAAACATGCAGACAGTTCAAGAGTACAAAATATGGCCTGACCAGGCGGTGGCGCGGTGGATAGAGCATCAGACTGGGATGCGGAAGACCTAGGTTCAAGACCTCGAGGTCGCCAGCTTGAGCGTGGGCCCATCTGGCTTGAGCAAAAGCTCGCCAGCTTGGACCCAAGGTCACTGGCTCCAGCAAGGGGTTGCTTCATCAGCTGAAGGCCCGCGGTCAAAGCACATGTGAGAAAGCAATCAATGAACAACTAAGGTGTTGCAACGAAAAACTGATGATTGATGCTTCTCATCTCTCCTTTCCTGTCTTTCTGTCCCTATCTATCCCTCTCTCTGACTCTCTCTGTCTCTGTAAAAAAAAAAAAAAAAAAGACTACAAATTATGCAGAACCTCTCACCCAGCGGCTTTGGTGGCTTGGGGAGGGCCTGGGGGTCTTGAGCCAGCGTTGACAGTGAACTGTGCTTCAACCTGTACTTCTCAAAACCTTGTGTGCCCCAGGATCACTGGTAGTGATCCTTCCCAACGCTGATTTCTTTGGTGATCCTTGCTGATCCTGAAGTGGAAGGACCCTGGAGGGTCTTACTGCATCCCTAGTGATCCTGGTTTGTGGACACATTTTGAGAAATGTTCTAAAAGAGTAGGTCTCAAAGTGTCCTTAGGTCAGCAGCAGCATAAGCCTTAGGGGGCCTGGTACACAGGCAGCTACTGGTACACAGTCAGCTGCTGCCACGCCCAGGCCTACTGAATCAGAAACTCGGGGTGTGCGGGCAGCAGTCTTTGGGACAGGCCCTCTAGCGGATTCTGATACTTGTTGAAGTCTGACAACTACTGTTCTAAAAGCACGGGGGTCCTCGTCCTGCATTTTCAGCCTCCTTTGACAAGATCTGAGAGTGAACAATGGGTGGAAATATAATTCACGTTCATGCGCTTATTAGCCTCTTGATGAACACTGCCAACATTATGAAGAGGCTGATGTGATTGTTAGGTGTAACTGCCAGCGTGATATTTCAAATAATAGTTTTATCTGGGGAAGATATTGGATCTATCCAGTTGTAAAAAAAGTTTTCTGTAATTTTACCACAATAGCAAGTTTTAATGAGATTTTGCAGTGATGATGAGCCATTGGAAATTTTTCTTGGTTGATATTGTGTATAGAAGAAGTTTGTTGGCTTGTTATAATAAGCACAGAGCCCCGTGTGTCTATTAAAATAATGCCTTGAATTTAGGTAAATATTCACTGAGCATTTTACCTTTTGTCTGGCCTGTTTTTGGTGAGGGTACATTGGGGTGACAAGGAGCTAAGGTAAGAAAGCTAGAGTTACCATACTTTGGAAAGTCATCCATCTATTAAAAGTTTCAAAATCCGCAGAAATGGAAAGATACAAAGATATTCTTAGTAGAAAACTGGGAATTTATATACAGAGAATTTGGGATTGTAATGTGGAAATGTGAAACTTTGTCTTTGGGAATGAACTGAACTTTCAAATAGAGAATGCAAGGTTTTCATTATATGTGTCTTTAAGGTACTGACGATGTGTATCCTAAAATGGAGCCTTGTGTTTCTGTTACTCACAAAAGACAATCATTGCATCTCTGTCATTTAACACTCCAGGCAAATAAGAGTGATTGTGATGTCACTTAACAGATTTATCTTGAAAACGTTGTCACCAGACTGAGGGAATGTCAGAGTGCTTTCCATGAGACAGTCTAGCCTCCTGCTTCCTGCTCCTGCTGCTGCTGCTGCTGCTGCCGCCGCCGCTCTGGCTGCTGCGATCCACAGCTGATCACTAGGTGTAGCTGCATCCCTAACCCCACCTGCTGAGCCAGAACCCAGCCTTTCCTGAGGCAGGCTTCCTGGGTGCACAGCTGAAGGGAGGAGCACTATTTAGTGGACCTCATCTGCCTGAGGTTAGTCTCTCTTTATTAGAAAATTAAATTCTTTAGTAGAAATTGTAGTTACACTGGTAGTTGTAGTTTATTTTGTTGTTGTTCAGGCACTCATCCCAAGACAACCTAGACTCATCTGTGATAACCTGCCTCAATTTTCTCTCTCTTTTTGGCTGTAAGATATGTTGCTTCTATTCTATGTATAGCAGTGGAACTAGAAGTATTATTATATATCTGCCAACTAAGTAAGAGTTCACGTTAACCTTTTGGGGCCTACTTGATCAGGCCTTTTAGTGTAGAACAGAAAAGGCAGTGGAGTGAATGGCCATATGTAGGTGTGTAACACTCATGTGAAGTGACTTGTGTGCTGTGCTTACATCTGCAAGAGATTACTTCTGTAACACTATCAGTTTAGGTATATAAATCAGGAAGTCATTAAAATTTGAATGGAAATCTGATTCAGTAAGTTTGCCTGCTTAAAACTCAGAAGACTAATGAGTCATTAAAAACTTTTTATATGAAACACAAGAAGAAGGCTGTGTGTGTCACTTAAGAAGTGGGCGAATGGGGGAGGGGTATGACCTTGCAGGCCAAAGAGCTGTGATTGCTGTGCCTGTAGGAGAGGGTAAATGACAGTAGACACTTGTTAAAATGGATATTTTAGAATCTCTCTTGGAGGAAAAGGCCACTGTTTAACAGAATGATTTATTTCCAAGTACAGTAGCCTAAGCAGAAGCATTTACTTTTTATGGGCTGCAAAATGTAAAAGCTTACAGAGCATCAGTTTGTTTTCAGATGGGTGAATATTCATTTTAATCTCTCATTCCTATTCAATATGCAGAAAGCAGATTTATTGCATACAATGAAAAGAATATGCTTTAGTTTGGGTTATACAGGCCCCATTACTTCTCCTCTGCTTCCATATATAGATTCAGAAGAGATTCGAAGGTGGGCTTTTGACAGCTGGTGAAAAGGACCTGGACCATACCCATTTCACAGTCCAGTGTTGATGGATTCTCTCTGATCTCTATTCTCAGGTGGAATAGTTTGAGATACCAGTAGTTTAAATCATGTCATAACTACATGCTTGAAATGGACTCATTTTCTCTCTAGTTACAAAATTATAAAATGGTCTAAAGCATTCCTTTTAAAATAAATGCCAATAATATATAAATCAAATTACTGAACAGCATTTAGCATGTAGTAATCACTTAGTAAATATTTGTTGAGTTGATGAATAAATAAATGATTGAATGAAGTTTCCTTGGGGAAGAAAAACTATCAAGTTATTTAATGCTTATTGTTGTTGTTTTCTTTCTATCAGTTTGACATGATTAAAGCATTTGGGTTTTGTGCTAGGTACCCTTAGCAATTCATAGACATACAGAGATTCAATTGCTAACTTTAAGGGAAAAAGTGTTAACCTTTTGTTAATTAAGCATGTAAATGTAAGCCTGTAATTTTATCATGCATAATAAAAATTTATAAATCAGTTATTGCCAGAAAGTAGAATTTTGACATAATATTAATCACTAAAAACATAAATTTATTATGTGGTAGATTTATCATGACTCTTGGGGGCGGGATTTGACTTAGTCACTGGTATATTAAAAGAACAGTGGTTCACTAGTAAGAAGGTGCCATGACAGGAAATCCTAGATAATATCTCTGCAGTTTTCATATCTGATATAGACAGAAATTAATTATACGTGCACCGAGCTCAGACTTTCTCATGTTAACATCGGCTCATCTTCAGTGCAGCTGTCAAGCTTTCGGTCCTTTTTCATCCATGTGGTATGTTCTCAGGTGATGAAACTTAATAAAAAGGGACTATTTTCGCCTGACCAGGCGGTGGCACAGTGGATAGAGCATCAGACTGGGATGCAGAAGACCCGGGTTTGAGACCCCAAGCTTGCCAGCTTGAATGCAGGCCCATCTGGCTTGAGCAAAAGCTCATCAGCTTGGACCAAAAGTCGCTGGCTCCAGCAAGGGGTTGCTCGGTCTCCTGAAGGCCCGCGGTCAAGGCACATGTGAGAAAGCAATCAATGAACAACTAAGGTGTCCTAAAGGCAATGAAAAGTAATGATTGATGCTTCTCACCTCTCTCCGTTCTTGTCTGTCTGTCCCTATCTATCCCTCTCTCTGACTCTCTCTCTGGCTCTGTATAAAAAAATAAAAATAAAAAAAGGAACTACTTTCACAGCAATCTCATAAACTGGTTTTTACTTCCTTGCTTTTTAAGATGTGAACCACTGAATGTAGTGTAAATCTTCCCAGTTGTTACCTACTAGCATTATGTCATGTGTATATGTTGTGGGGGCTATTGTCCTATTTTGACATTTCATCAGGTACCGTCTTCATGGTGTTTGTCGTTTGCATGGCTTTTAGAGAGCCCTTCCCTTTCTTTCCGGGACTGCTTGGTGGGCAGGGTGCCCCTGTGGGCAGCCTGTTGACAGTTCTGTGTTACTGACTGTTGGAAGGTTTGGATTGGGGGCCTGCCCAGTCTCAGAAGGACTTGGGCTGATGGAGTGTGTAAGGCCCTGATAGCAGCTGCAGGGTCCCTGGGGTGTGGAAAGAAGGCCCAAGTGGAAGGCAGTGTGGGATACCAGCATTGGAGTCACCTGAGGCTCTTGTTAAAAATGCACCCTTCTGGCCTCACAGACCCACTGAGTCAAAAGTCTTTGGAGCCAGGTCACAGAAACTTGTAGAGAAACACCTCAGATGAGTTTGGTGCTCATTCAAGGTGAAAGACTATTGAAATGAGCAATGACTCAGAGACCCCACCCTTTAGAGAATTTATTACATCTTCTCTGACTAGTGTTAAGAGAGCAGCTGAGGATCATTATATGAAGTTTTATATCCCAAACTACAATTGACTAGAGAGCATTTTTATTTTTAATGAAGCAAAGGCTTTCTCGTGTCAGAAGAGAAAATGATAGTGTGAAATGAGTTATTTTATAAGAACTTTTCTGCTTCATACCCATCTTCCATCTTGGTGGCCTCCAGTAAATATGATATCTGTCTGGAATTTTTAGGATATCATAGTGAAAGAATAAAGTCATTTTAGAATAATAACACTGATGATTTTAGATATTTAAATTCATAGATATGAGCTGCACTTTGAGATGTCTTATTCAGAGTAGGTAATGAGATAAGATGATATTAGGAAGATTCTTTTTTCCGGCACTTTTTCCATTATCTCATGTTCACTGAAACATATGGACGCCGTAGAATTATTGGCCTTTGGAACCTGAGAAGCATGGGTCCAGGCTTGGCATTTTGACTGCAGTACTTCTTCAAATACTCACAAACCAAAAGATAGGCACACCAGTCATTTAAAGCACTTGAAATTTCCACCAGCTCATCATTTTGACCAAAGAAGAAAGGTACTTGTTGAAATGTCATCTCTGGAAGAGGCATCTTACTTTTTAAGTCATCTTAAATATGACATCCTCAACTAGTTGTCACCTTCGTAAGTTGACATCCCTAGATGTCAGATTTCTCATTGGTGAAATGAAGACATTTGATTCAAGGATCTCTGAGGTTTCTCCCACCACTTAAAGAGCATGAGGCTTGTCATCTACTGTATCTTAGCTCACATTAGTTTGTCAGATAGCATGGAAGTCAGAGAATGAGACCTGGATCAATGGGTCATTTTTGATAGTTGAGGAGAGGAGAAATGCCTAGAACATTGGGTCCAATATGAGAACATGCCTGATGTACTGCTAACTTGCTTGTTAAAAAGTAGTGGGTGTTGAAGGGATGAGTGAAGGATTATAGGTGCGTTCCGTACTTGCCATTGGCTGCCTCTGCACCAAGGAGATGTGCACAGAGGAAGCTCACTCTTTCCCACTGTACTCGAGGATGTAGTTGCCATTCACAGGTGCCACCAAAGGCTCTGCAGCAACTAGACTGTTTAGGCTGTGATTTTCTACTTAGATATTGGCAGCATAGATAAAAGTCTTATTTCAAGAACTTAGAAATGATAGAATTAAGTGAGGACCATGTATATCTGCTGGATACTGTGCTGACAGGACATGATATTCTCAAACGTGTTGCTGCCCAGAAGCTAATAAAAAGTTGGCTCAGAGGATCGGTGGAAGCTTTGGGAGGTAAAACTGACTCCCTGACTAACAAAGCCAGGTCCCCTGAGCATGGGGTATGCACACCGTGTTATATCTGCCTTCCCCGTACACGCAGATGCAGAGATGCCTTTTACTGATTTATGCTTTCATTTGATGTCATCTGCCTGTGTTGAGGTGTGCTCTATGCAAATGCATTTCAAATGGAGTATTGTGTCTATTGGAAAGATGTTGAGGTGTGTGATATTATGCAATATCAAATCTTTATAGTGACCTTCTGGAGATTTTCTTCTGGGTCTTAGTTTCAGGAAATTATGTGATTCTCCTGTGCAGTTAGTTTTTTCTTGTGAACAGAGTGAATTGTATAACACATCCAGTTTTCCTGTTTATGTTAGCTGTTAGAAAGCCAGATTTAGCCCTGGCCAGTTGACTCAGCGGTAGAGCATTGGCCCAGCGTGTGGATGTCCCAGGTTCAATTCCCAGTCAGGGCACACAGGAGAAGCAAACATCTGCTTCTCCACCCCTCTCCCTCTTTTCTCTCACCAGCCCCCTTCTGCAGCCATGGCTCAATTGGCTTGAGCGACTTGACCCAGGACCCTGAGGATGGCTCCATGGCCTCACCTCAGGTGCTAAAATAGCTTGGTTGCCAAGCAATGGAGCAATGACCCCAGATGGGCAGAACATCAGCCCCAGACAGGGGTTGCCAGGTGGATCCCAGTTGGGATGCATGCGGGAATCTCTCTCTACCTCCCTGCCTTTCACTTAATAAAACAAACAAACAAACAAAAAGCCAGATTCAGATGTGTTCTGAGTAGAACAGAAGTGCTCAGTCAAAGCCAGACATCAAGCATGGAAATTGTTGACTCTTATAAGTAACAGAAGGGGCTATGGATGGGCATGACTGGTCTACTGGTCCCAGGAGCTCAACTCAGTCATCAGAGTTCTAAGTCTTAGTTTCTAAATATCTTTTCTTCTATCTGATGTTTCTAAGTGTTTATAGGACGAATGCTGTAGCTCCAAGCCCAGTGGAAAGAGAGATTCTTTTCTGCCATTACAAATCACTCCTGCTACTGGGCTTGAGGAGTCAGTTCACATCACCTGCTTTGACATTAACTTCACTCTCTGGCTTGGCCCACTCACTGGACCAGGGGTATGGTCAGCTCTCCTAAACTACTTGGAATAAGAGTGGGGAAATGGAGATTTCTTCACAGACATTTTAAAGGGTCCTGTTACCAGTTGAAGAGAATAGATGTTGGCTGGGGAAAAAGCGTTAAGACACCCAGAGTGACAATCTTCCATAGAACCATATTTCTGGTTCTTTCATGGCTTGATCCTAAGTCTTCTCTTCATTTTTCCCACCTCATTCTAATTTACCTTGCGGTTTTTATGTATCATTATAAATATATTCAATGTTTTTAGAACTGGGTGGTGGTAGCAGAAAATAAATGAGTTCCAAATCTTACCATTAGAGTCAGTGTTCTAAATATAACTTTTGTGTGTGTGCATTTCTTTTACTTCCTAGTGACGCCATGGAGCACATTCATTGCTCTCTGAAGGTGGAGAACACAGGAGTGGGAAGTTAGTGCAGAGGTTCTTGCAGCCTAGTTCGGTAGTTCTCCACTTATTTTTTAAAGCCTCAAAACCTTTTTTTTTTTTTTTTTTGTATTTTTCTTAAGTGAGAAGCGGGGGGTGGTGGTTGGGAGGCAGACAGACAGACTCCCGCGTGCGCCCAACTGGAATCCACCTGGCATACCCACCAGGGGGCGATGCTTGGCCCCTCTGGGGTGTGGCTCCAATCTAGTGCTTGAGGTGGAGGCCATGGAGCCATTCTCAGCACCTGGGCCAACTTCTGCTCCAGTAGAGCCTTGGCTGTGGGAGGGGAAGAGAGAGGTAGAGAGAAAGGTTAACTTCAGGGGGAAGGGTGGAGAAGCAGATGGGCACTTCTCCTATGTGCCCTGACCGGGAATCAAACCCAGGACTTCCACACGCCGGGCTGACACTCTACAGCTGAGCCAGCTGGCCAGGGCCCAAGCCTCAAAATCTTTTGGTCAAGTAAAATTTCACATAGATAAGAAAGCATAATAATCTTTTGGTTAAACAAAAACTTTTTGTGGGCAAATTTAAGAACTTATCCTTCAAATTGGGAAATAAGGTATAATGACTAGCTATTGCTATGAAACAAATCTTGCAACACTTGGTGGCTTAAAACAACAACTGTTTACTATTTTTTGTGTCCCATGGGTGGTCTTTGGATCTCAACTAAATTTGGTATACTTTATGTTATGTATATGTTTTTATGCAGCTGATCTTGGGGGGGCTCTCTTGATATTTTGGGGTTGTCTGGCTATAGGTTGCTCTTGGATGGCCTCACGTGGGACAGCTGGGCTCTCCTCTGTGTGGTCCTTCATTACCCAGCTGGTAGAGTTTCCAAAGACAGGGCAGAATTATGCTGTAATGCCAGTGGCTGAGGCGAGGCAGGTCAATGTTGGATTCGAGCAAACGGTAAAGAGACTGTGGAGCCAGAAAGAGCTGGGCCATTCCCGTTTAATAGATTCTCATAACAGCGGTTGAGAAAACAGTCAAGAAAATCACTTCTCACTGCAGCAGACAAACAGCAAAACAGCCCCTCACAGTGGCAGGCATGCAGTCCTTAATCCTCCCTGTGGGCAAGTACTTGTAGTCTTACATAGGTTATACATACGTGGCCCTGCCACATGCACACGCACAAATCATAAAAAGTGGAAGCAAGCAAGTCTAACACAGCTGTTTTCCCAGCGTATGCCAAAGCCTCTTGGTTTACACGTGGGGAGGGCACATTGTCACTTCTATCTTTTCTGGTCAAAGGCAGTCACAAGGCCAGCGTACAATCAAGGGTGGGGAAATAGACCTCACTCTTTGCCTTGTGGGGCTGCAGGGCCACATTGTAAGGGAAACAAGAAGGAGAGGTGGGGAATTGGGTCCCTTACAGGGCACTGTCAGAACCCAGTGCCTGTGTTCTAAGATGTGTCTGTTTTCTAGAACACAGTTGGGAAGTCCCTGGCAGAATGAAAAAAAAAGGAATTTAAGGAGAAAGATCTGCATTCGAGGGCCCACCCTGCCACTAACTCAGTGGCTCTTAACCTTTTTTGAGGTACTGAACCCACCAGTTTCATATGCACATTCACCGAACACTTCTTTAGTGATAAATAAAATACGATTTCTTTTTCCAAATTCAAGACATAGGTATATGTTTTTTTACTGGTGCACAAAATGAGCCGTGCATGAACATCACCTTGCTCAAAGAACAAAACCAACAAAGTGCATGAACTCACGACAAATTACGGTATTACTTTATTCTGGCCTCCGTGGCAGAGGCTTCTTGGAACCCCTGAGACTGACTCATCGAATCCCTAGGGTTCGACAGAACCCAGGTTAAGAACCACTGCACTAACTGTTACCTGAGAAGGAAGTTAACTTCAGTGAATTCAGTACCTTATCTGTAAGTAGGGTCATTCAGAGGCATTCTGATTCATAGGTTTGCTTCACATGTCACATAGGATAACTGACTATAAATGAATGAATGAATAAATGAATGAATGAAAAATAACTTTTACAATCTCATGGGTCTCTAGATGTATTCTGAAGGTAATTACAGCCTGAGGTTTTCTCCAGATTGTGTCATTTATTAGCTGTAAAAGTCACATCACCACTATGAGGCCTGCTTCTTCATCTGTGAAAAGAGGATGATGTTTCTCTTTGGTTATCCTATGGAAGGCACAGTGCCTGGTCTGTGGTGGCTGCTATCATTGTTAGAGCTCTTTGACCACAGAATAACCTTGAGCCATTGTCTTGTGTGTTTCCTTTATGTCTATAAACTCCATAGATCCTCAGCCCCAGGTTTTCTTCCATTTGTAATCTGATTGATAAAGTTACCTGTATTACTCTGTTTTCCCAGGAGCAAGAGGAGAGGAAATGAATATTGCAAGCCACCTAGGTGCTGGGTCCTTTACATAATATTTACTACCAAAGCAGTCTTGTAATGTGAAAATGGAGGTCTGCCATTTTATGGTTTTTAGAACTGAGGCCCCAACACATTTTTGGATGTCATATAGATAGTGGGTACAGCTCTATATGAACCTTAAAGTGTTCCTTTCCTCCAGTACTTCTTGGGCCTCAGCCCATGTTCTTGTTCCTGACGATTGGGCCCAAAGACATGTCATAGTTCTCAAGTGTGCTTGATTAAGTATTTCGTAAAATTTCTCTCTCTTCTTTTCTTTATTATTTTAAGTGAGAGGAGGGGAGTTAGTGAAATGGATTCCCACATGTGCCCCATTGGGATGCACCCTGGAACCCCCATCTGGGGCCCACGTTCCAGTCAACTGAGCTATCCTACGTGCCTGAGGCCGATGGGCTCAGACCAACCAAGCTGCCCTTAGCACCCTGGGCTGACATTCGAAACAATCCAGCCACTGCCTGTGGGAGGGGAAGAGAGAGAAGAGGGAGAAGGAGGTGAAGAGAAGCAGGTGGTTGCTTCTTTTGTGTGCCCTGACTGGGTATCAAATCCATATGACTGGATGTCCATATGCCAGGCCAATGCTCTATTCACTGAGCAACTAGCCAAGGCCACAATTTCTCGTTTTAATAATAAAAACAATTGTGTATTTGTTGGAGCCCAGCAGTGCAATGTAACTACTGCTATTCCACAACTCTCTGAAAGAGTAAATTAAAAGGAAAAACACTTGGCTTCTAAGTAAATTATTTAAATAGAGACGTTATCCATATTTTTCACAAGCAGAAGAGGGCAGAATGTTGTCTTCTGTGTCACTTGAAATCCTCTAATAGAATTGTTTTTGTAATTTCTTGTGTTTAGCATCTGGATATCTGATGTGAAAAGTATAAAATCCTTTGTAAATCTCTTATCAGTGTGCCTTAGTGATCTGGGCAAAATGCCACTAAGGTCAGAGATAATTTTTTTGATGCACTTCAGGTAGAAGTAGGCAGGCCTTTGGAGATTGAGGTTAATCACCTTCTTTAGAACAGATTTCTGTTTCTTTTGAGATTGGACAAAGGCAAAAGATAGCCTTTGTAGATACATTTTTGAAGGATTCGAAGGATTTAAAATAATCCAATGAGTCAGGTCTAACTGTAGTTACAATGGAAAAGAACTATGTCATATGTAATGGACGATAATAAATGGGTTACTTTGCTTATTTAAATCACTTAATTTTGCAATGTTTTGGGGGAGACTCATATGAAAATAAACTATGCATTAATAAAAGAATAAGTGAATATTAAGAGACTATTAGCATCTATCAGAGTGATTTTTAAAACATGAATATAGCTCTTTTGCCAAGATAATTTATGTAATAACGATCATTTAACAGATGCAAATTTATACGTAAGAAGTTACTTTGGAAAGATTCTGGAAAAACTAGAGATGAAATGAGGTGGTTTGCTCATTGTTTAGGACGAGGAGGATCCCAGGACTGGACATTTAGGTTCTTATGTTTGGTTCTTCTCCTATCGGGCATATCATTTGGGTCAGGTCATCTAATTGACTTGAATACCTGAAGAATAAAATAGATGTTTTAATACTCTGAGAACCTAATATGTTTGTGAGAATCAAATTCAATAATTTTGATTACTCAGCTATGAAGTCCTCACCACATGTGCTCTGTCTTACTGACACATGCCCTTGGTTAGCATTGTTTCCCAGGGTTTGAGTTTGATCAGGACGTGCTGCGGAGCTAACCTGTGCCCCTCACTCTGCCCTCCTGGTGCTTCTCCTAGGCCTGCTTTTAGGGAAAGTAACCCCGCTACCAGCCACCAGGTGGTTGTTCTCTATCTCCTTATAAATGGCAAATTGCTATTAAGTTGGCATTTTTCCCTCTCAGGAAGCTTTCCGAATGCATGCTGTTTTTTTTTCTTCCTATTTTGGGCCACTTTTGTAGCCCAGGACTATTCTTTCATGTCTCCGTTCCGTAGATGAAATGGAACACAGGAGTGAGGGATCCTCGATGATTGGAAGAATAGTCAAAGGTTGTTTGCAAGGCATAGTCTTTTCCAAAAAATAAGTAATGACGTAGGACTGGAATGAAACGAGACAGCCAGAGCCCTCCTATGCCGGGAGCCCCTGAGCCTTCTGTGGGAGCAGACTCCTGGGTCAGCTCCGTCTGAGGCCCCAGGGGCCAAGCTGGCTGGCTATTCAGGACACAGGAGTGTCCAAAATGAGGGCTTGCTCACAGAAACTCACAGAAAATCTTGAAGGGTGTGCAGGTAAGCTGAGGGCTGGCCTGGCCAAGGGAGCTCTAAGCTGAGTCTGCAGGAACGAAGACCCTGAGGCTGGGCTCCCCGTGGTCAGCTCACAGCGGCAGGTGCAGAGTCTCGGCGTGCCAGTGGCAATTAGGAGCTGCTCATGAGACCTACGGGCACTGTCTGGGTACAATTCAGACGGAAAGGAGAGAATAGACCTCTAAATAATATTTTCTTTGAATATTCCCCCCACCCCACCTCTTAAAATGGAATGCCTCCTATGTGAGCTAGTTTTTGAAGATACTGTAGTGTCATCTACTTAGAGCAGATGCAGAAGGGAAAAGGCCTGGGAAATTGAATAGAGGAATAAACTTTTAATACTTTTTTTTTTTTTAATGGAAAATCCTGTTAGTGATTTGGCCTCTTTCCCTTCTGTCTCCTTGTAGTAGCTTGTGTTTGCTGCTGTGTGTAAGGATGGCTGTGCTGGAAGCTGGAGAAGTGTGGGGGGGATTAGAGAACATTCAGGAATCAAAAACTTGACTTCTTTTATTCCCGTGCTTACTATCATGGTCCTAGACTTTCTCTCTTTTTTTTTCTTTCTCTTTCTGCATTTCATCTTGAACAATAAGTGGGTTTCAAAAGAAGGTGGTGAAGCCAATAGTTATCTGTACCCCCTTGGACTGTCACCATTCCTCTCCCAATGGAGTTATCAATGGACAGATTGCTGGGCACCTTGTTTCTCCTCTGGCAGTTGTAGGCAGGCCAGTGAGTGTTGGTCCAAATGGCGAGAAATGGGAAGTGAAGTCTTATCACTACCATGTCTGTTTCAGGCACTGGCTGGTGCTTTATCTGCCTTATATTTAATCAACACAGTATTTTAGGGTAAAAGTATTATAATATGAACCAAAGGACAACTAATACTTACTGAATACTTAAACTGTCTGGGCATTATGCTAAGTGTTATACATATATAATTATCTTATTTAATACTGATAACCACCTAAATTGTCCCCATGTTATAGGCTTGGAAGTAAGTTCACAGGCTAAGCAAAGTGACCAAGCTCAGATAAATTGTAAGGAGAAAGCTGAGATTTGAACTTTACCAGCCTGAATCTGAAGCCACTAACACACTGTTCCTGCCAATTCTTTGTATCAGATGCAGCTAGATCCACTCTGCACATACCATGAACTTAACCTGCTTTTGTTTCAAGACCCTGGATCTTGACTGCTTTACTAGGAGTTCAGAAAGGGTTGTATGGTGGTTCGGTAGTAAAGGGCATTGGCCCCTGAATAACAGGATGAAGGAATAGAGGAGAAAACTGACTCTCAGAAAACTTACCAGGTTAGTCTTTTTTACTTTAGAGAATTCTTTAAAAAACAGAGCCTAAAGATGAATTTATTCTTTCTGAGAACTATATAGTAATACCGTATAACCAATAAAACTGTTAGGGAAAGGAACAAAACAGAGATAGATTCTGCTTTATGAGATCTTGCTCTAGTGAAATGGTTTCCCTGAGCAAGGAGCTGATACTAAGTTCCAAGGTCTGTGAGGAATTGACCCTGGATAGTCTTCTGACTTTTATGCTTTGTATCTAGTGAAAGAATTTTTATTTTATTTATTTTTTTATTTTAATTTTTCAAGGACAGAGAGAGAGCCAGAGAGAGGGATAGACAGGGACAGACATACAGGAACGGAGAGAGATGAGAAGCATCAATTATCAGTTTTTTTGTTGCGACTCCTTAGTTATTCATTGATTGCTTTCTCACATGCGCCTTGACCACAGGCCTTCAGCAGACTGAGCAACCCCTTGCTGCAGCCGGCGACCTTGGGTCTAAGCTGGCGAGCTTTTGCTCAAGCAAGATAAGCCTGCGCTCAAGCCAGATGAGCCCGCGCTCAAGCCGGCAACCTCGGAGTCTCGAACCTGGGTCCTCTGTGTTTTAGTCCGATGCTCTATCCACTGCGCCACCACCTGGTCAGGCTAGTTAAAGAATTTTTAGAAAACTGGACACTTCTTTACACATTGATAAGTTTACATCTGATATTTTGCAACATATGTTTATATAATTGAAATGGAAGAAATTTATGCCCTATGGTAAATGTTAACATTTTACAATAAAACTTTTATAAAATTACTTTAAAGGTATCCATCAGAAACAGAATTCAAATATCAAAGGGATTTGAAACCCTCCATTGTCCATTTAAAATTACATAAAAAGACTTTTATTCAGTTGAGGGATATTTTACTTCCTTAATTTTTCTCCTTCATTGGTATTTACATTTTATTTTCCCTCAGAATCTTACTCCATTATAACATATTTAAGCTTGAAAGACTTTTACTCATTACTAATCAAACTTCTGTGTGACAAAGTATATATAAAATTTAAATTTTAATTATATCTTAACTTTATGGAACTATATAGCTCTAAGTGATAAACTTTATCTAGTTGAGTTCTCACTAAAATTATTAGAATATGATTGAATCATTGTTAAAATTGATTGGGAAAGTAGTTCAGAAAGTAACTGGGCTTTAAAAACTTAGTTCACTTATCTGTGGATAAATATAATGCTAAACAGGTAAAACACCAATTCTATTTTCATTTTTCACTTCATGAATATGTGATGAGAAACTTGTTCATATAAATAGACAGGAGTAAGGATTTTTGTCATAGCCGTGCAACTGTGAATTGTTTTCAAGTGACATGTCAAGATTAACATCGAGATCTAGCATCAGAAATTATTTTTAATGATCTACAAGTTGATCATTCTCAAAATTGTTCAAAGTAAAACATTGGAAACCAACTAGTCTCTAAAGCAGGGGTCCCCAAACTTTTTACACAGGGGGCTAGTTCACTGTCCCTCAGACCTTTGGAGGGCCGCCACATACACTACTCCATACAATGACCACCAATGAAAGAGGCGCTCCTTCCGGAAGTGCGGTGGGGGGGGGGCAAATGGCCTCAGGGGGTTGCAATTTGGCCCTCAGGGGGTTGCAATTTGGCCCGCAGTCCGTAGTTTGGGGACCTCTGCAGGTTTGTCATCCAGGCATGCATGTTCTCATTTGCTGGGAAATAAACCAAGTAGACTAAGTCAACCAAGATTCCTCAGTAACTGTTATTTACACCTGTTATTTTATTAACTTAAAGGCACCTTATTTATTCCAGAAATACAGAAATATCTTTGAATGATTGAGATAACAAAAATAATACTGATTTAAATATACAATGCATGCATGGTACATATAAACTTTTTTTTGTGTGTGTGTGTGTATCAAACTGGAGAGGAAGATTTAGGCTCTGCAGTGAATGGAAAGTGTTTAACGTTTGTTTGAGTTGCCACCATAGTTCTCATCAAAGCTGTCACTCAAATCAGTTGTACTTTCTATCAGAAAAGGTCTCATTTAGTTTTTAATTTCAAATAAGTGTTAATTTGCATTTTAAGGACTTTTTTTAACAAGTGAAGAGAAATATGACATTAAAAGCAATTTAATCAAATTTAAAATGATGTAGATTTAATAAAATTAATTCTATTTTGTAATAAGTTACAAAACCATGGCAGATCTATTCTGTTTTTCGCTAATTTATAGGAATATAATATAATGGGCACTAAAATAATGAGGAATTATAAAGTGAGGATTACAGTGAAAAAGCATACTCTTTTTGTAAATGTGTGGGACCAGATATGCCAAATTCTGGTGTTTGAATTCTGGGAATAATTAAAAAGTTGTGAACATACCTGTTAGATTAGCTATTATCAACAAGACAGGTAATAACAAGTGCTGGAGAGGCTGTGGAGAAAGAGAAACCCTCATTCACTGTTGGTAGGAATGTAAAGTAGTACAACCACTATGGAAGAAAGTATGGTGGTTCCTCAAAAAATTAAGAATAGAACTATCATATAACCCAGCAATCCCTCTACTGGGTATGTACCCCCCAAACTAAAAAACATTGGTATGTAAAGACACATGCAGCCCAATGTTCATCACAGCATTATTCACAGTGACCAAGACATGGAAACACCCAAAAAACTCTTCAATAGAAGATTGGATAAAGAGGATGTGGTACATATATACTATGGAATACTACTCAGCCATAAGAAATTATGACATAGTATCATTTACGACAATGTGGATGGACCTTGATAGCATTATAATTAGTTAAATACATAAATCAGAATAAACTAAGAACTGTATGATTCTATACATAGGTGGGACACAAAATTGAGATTCATGAACATAGATAGGAGCGCAGTGGTTACCCGGGGGAGGGAAAGAGAGGAGAGGGAGGGGGTGGTCAGAGAGGAGGGCCTTAAAGAAACCACAGGAAAGGTGATGGAGGACAATTTGACTTTGGGTGATGGGTATAGAACATAATTGAATATCAAAATGATCTGGAGATGTTTTCTCTAAATCTGTGTGCTCTAGTTGACCAGTGTTGCCCCGTTAAAATTAATTGTCTAAATAAAACTATAAAAAAAAGTGAATATACTTTCAGAAGTAGCTATATCAATTTCTGAAGATACTGGAATTCAGACTTTCTAATTGTATTTCATAAAAGAGAGGTACATTCTACTCAAAGAAATTGACACAGCAGTAAATTGGCATCACATATTTTTGTTAAAAGGTATAATATATTAAATATTTTATGAGGATTGACTTTTGCTGGAAAATAATTACATCATAAATAAATGTTTGATGAAATGGATTTTAACTATCTTTAAAATGCACATTTAATCTAAACTAAATCTCATGTATTTTATGAACTTTCCTTGTATAATTTGGAAAGCATTACAATTATATTTAAAAGAATCAGTGTCAGGAACATCCACACTTTTAGTTGTTTGAGGGTTCTTTGCTTTCTGTCTTTCCAGCTGTCATGTTTGAGTGTGAGTATATATGCTAAAAATAATCAATACACTTGGACACACTTAAAAGTACAGAAGTCTCCAGGTTACAAATGAGATAGGTTCTGTAGGTTTGTTCTTAAGTTGAATTTGTGTGTAAATTGGGACAGGTACATTTATCTTTTAAATGCAGCTTAGATAGATGTTACTCTTAACATAGTATTTATTTTTACTTTTCTGTGCATATAAATACTTAAAATTTTTTCAAAGACAACCTTAAACAATCGTGGGTGATGCAGAAGATGATGGACTTGTTGGAGAGGATGGGACTGGTGTTAGAGAGTCAGGGTTTGATTCTGCTGCTGGTATCAGTTTCTTGAAGTAGTCATCCGGGAGATTTGTACAGAGCTTTTTTTTGTTTCATCATAAATGGCCCTGTAGCATCTCAGGCCTTTGCTAACTGTACAGTAAACTTTGGTGAACCTCTCTGTATCAGGATCTTGCTCCTCTAACTTTGCCATTCCTGTTTCAGTGAGATGAAAAGTTTTTATAAAATACTTCTTTGGTTCTGGAGTTTCTAGGTCCCTGTTTTCTTCCCTAAATGCTATCATCTGCTGCTCGAGATCCGTAAGGTCTTCATTGGTTAGTTCTTTGTCATGAGAGTCGAGTAACTATGATTTCATTTTCACTGATGTCCAACTGCAGTTAATTACCAATAGCCCTTATGGTGCTCTGTAAGTACAAGTAAGTTGGATGTTTGTAACTTGGGGACTTAACTGTAAGTTTTTTGAATTTAGTATTTATCAACGTCATCTTTCTTTTCTTTTAATTTCACCAGTTCTTCTTTTAGTAACTGCATTTTTTATGGTCAATGGAAGACGTGAGGTCATTAAATTGTTTAATATATCTGATTTTATAACATCTTAAAGGGCTAAAATATTCCATCCCTAGAACACTGCTTTACTCTTAATGACATTTGGGTATAACAGGGAAAGACATGAAGTCGTACAATGAGTGTCTGGTGTAAGATTAACCATGAAGAAGGCTTTTTTTGTGAGTAATAACACACAATGTGTCTTTGATGCCTTGGGCGTTTTTGTACTTGACAGGTGTGTCTTCCTTTTGTAGGGTATGAAGTCTGTTGGGAAGAGGCAGACAGGAAAGGAGAACGTACCTGATGCTAGGATGGAAACTGGTGGCCTTTACTCTGTCAGCACTGTTCCTCTTAATTTTCCTGTAGCTGCAGAGGTTCCCTGTTCGGGGGTTTTGTCAAGACTTTCACACTGACACCTGAAATGATGGGGCAGGGCCCTATGGCTGGGGGTCTGTAGCCTTTATCTTTTCAGATAGAGACCTTAATTTACGTTAAAAAAAAGATTTAATTTTGGAGCAGTTTTAGGTTCACAACAAAGGTAGAAAAAAAATGCAGAGATTTTTCCATCTACTCCCTGCCCCCACACATGCATATCCTCCCTGTTATCAACGTGGTCTGCCAGAGTGGTGCATTTGTTACAATTACTGAAACTACATTGACAAACTGTATCTATCACTCACAGTCCACGTTTTAAATTAAAGCACTCTCCGGGTGTGGTGCAGTGTGTGGATTTGGACAAATGTACATATAAAGACATATATTCACCAGTATAGTATCACACAGAGAATTTTTATTTCCCTAAATATCCTCTGTGTTCAGCCTGCTCATTTCCCCTCACCCCGAACAAGAAGAGGATGGTGAACTTAATTCAACTCTGGTCTTGACTTACTCTGTGACTTTGGCAAACATTATTTTTTTATTAATTTTAATGGGTGACACCAATAAATCAGGGTACATATGTTCAAAGAAAACATCTCCAGGTTATCTTATCATTCAATTATCTTGCATACCCATCACCCAAAGTCAAATTGTCCTCTGTCACCTTCTATCTGGTTTTCCCTGTGCCCCTCCCCTCCTCCCTATCCCAACCTCCCCTCCCTCCCCCCACCCCGTAACCACCACTCTCTTGTCCATGTCTCATAGTCTCACTTTTATGTCCCACCTATGTATGAAATCATGCTGTTCTTAGTTTTTTTCTGATTTACTTATTTCACTCCGTATAATGTTATCAAGGTGATACATATATACTATGGAATACTACTCAGCCATAAGAAATGATGACATCGGATCATTTATGGCAAACATTTTATATCTCAACTACCCCTTCTGAAACCAAACTGGGTCATTATGACTTAAAAATAATTTTGATATTAGAACTTTAATTTATGAGTTGTCATTACTTTTATGAAAACTAAACAATGGTGTAAATTCTTCATTTGACCTGAAAGAGTCTTGCAAAAAAAATACTTTCCGGTTATGCAACTAAATAGTACAGATAATTGACAGTTTCCAGTTGACTTCTCATCTTCTTCCAGGAAGCAGAACTTTGAAGGAACAAGAAGCACAGGGAGCCGAAAGGATGCTTTTCATGGGCTGTGCACCACCAAGGTGCTTTATTTATTTTTTATTTATTTTTATTTTTTATTTTTATTTTATTCATTTTAGAGAGGAGACACAGAGTGTGTGTGTGTGTGTGTGTGTGTGTGTGTGTGTGTGAGAGAGAGAGAGAGAGAGAGAGAGATAGAGAAAGAGAGAAAGGGGGGAGGAGCTGGAAGCATCAACTCCCATATGTGCCTTGACCACACCAGTGCAGGGTTTTGAACTGGCGACCTCAGTGTTCCCAGGTTGACGCTTTATCCACTGCGCCACCACAGGTCAGGCTCCCAAGGTGCTTTATTAATTGAGATTTCCCCTTTACTACCTGTGGTCTTTCTGGCATTTCTATAATGGGGAGCGGGTGGGAATTATTACATGGATTTTGAGGCACAGGTTAAACGATTTGTTTAGGCCTCACAAAAAGCCATAGGTAAGATTTCTTATGAGTTCTAAAGGGAGACAGAAAATCTTTTGTAACACACTATGTAGGAAAATGATGAGACACATTACCTCTTGAGTATTGATATTATGTAAAGTATCTCTTAAATTTCTTTCAAAAAATACATCACTAGCATCTAGTAAGAATTTTTAGTATTTTTCATACATCAGGATATTTACAGTGTGTTTTGAGGGAGATTGAAAAAAATGGCAAGGTAGTGGGGTCATCTGTGGTCAACCCATGGCCATTGGTTGCTTCCAGAGTGATGGACCATCTAAAGCCCCATTCTCTAAGGAGAGTATACACACCTGGAGCCTAGAAGGATAGTATACTGGGATGGAGAAAAGCTGGACTTTTTCCAAATATGACAAATTCATCCCAAGGAAATAAGAGTAGAATTATACAGAGAATAACCTAAAAGCATATTCACTAAAGCATTATTTAGATTAAATGGGAAAACCTAAATACTCAACAATAGAGAATAGATTGTTATGGTATTCATATAATAGAATCTCATGCAGCTTACTGAGGATGTTGACAAGAATATTTAAGGATGTGAGATGATCACAATAGAGGGATGTGGGACAAAAACTAGTGACAAAATCATGTGTATAGAGTAATGCAAATTTTATTTAATGATTTAAAATGTTTATTTAAAAACTATGGAAATATATGAAATATAAGGCAAAATACTAGTAGTGGCTATTTCTGGAGAGTGCATTTATTAAAATTTAATATTCTTTTAACTTTTTTGTGTTTACTAGATTTCCCTTTGTGTGTTTATATATCCATCTGATGACAAAAGTGATTTAAAATAGTGATTGTATACGAATTGAATTCATGTGTAGTTAACTCAATAAAAAGCTGTTTTGATTTTGTGGTATGAATTGGCAAAGACTTCTGTTAATCATCCCCGAATTCTAGAAACAATCAGTGAAAGAGGAAAGTTCTCAGATGACACAATTTACTTTCATTTTTCTTTGCTCGGAAATGTGTAAAACAAAAAACATCAATGTAAGTGTGAAAATGCATCATGATGTGATTCTTTAAACAGATTGTACCCATAGCCAGTTGTCATCTAATCCTCATTTGGCTGCTTTTCCTCTGGAATTGTCTCTTTGCTGGAGTGTTAATGGATTGGTTAATTTGTGAGCAACACTCCTAATTGTATTAAATCTCTGCAACCTTATTAAACATTTGTACAGAATTAAATCGGAAAGCTTAGGGAAGCAGCCTACCAGTGGTCAGAGGGAGGGAGGGAAGGAGGGAAGGAGGGAGGGAGGGAGGGAGGATGAATGAGGCTAACAAGTGAGTCTGCGCTCTAATTAAGCCCCACCACCACAACCCCCCACAACATAAAATAACGCAGATTGAAAATTCTACTGCTAAAAATTAAGAAGTATTCTAAAGGACATAAAACAGCTTTCTTGCTATATGTTTAAACACCATTATGGAGAGAGATAGGGAGAATATGCATGAGAGCCAGCTTGTTCTTTTTGTTAGGTTTGTTAGGATTTACTTTTATTTGGGGGAAAAGAAATGAGCAAGAATGAACAAAATCTCAATTGCTTGATTTTTAATTCTGGTTGCCTGTGTTTATATTTAGACACTAGACAACAGAACAGATATTCTGTGCTTGAAGAGAGACAAACAGTTTCAGAAAATATAACTGGACCATGTCTATTTTGAAAACTAAGGATAATAGCCTGAAATAACTGATATGTAAAAACCATGGTTGGCAGCTGCTCCCTTGTGTAAGGAAGGGAGATGAATTCAGCCCTTGAGAATGCTTACCAAGCCTTGGAGAAGTGGGGATGGGGAGAATGTGTGAGAAGGCATTAGCACTGACTTCTGGCTGTTCTGACTATGTGTCCTATTGCTTCTTCATTAAAAATATTTTTTGTAGTCTGTTGTTTGATTTAAAGTTATTGATTCTTTGTGTTATGTAAGAATCAAGTAAGAAATCCTGAGGTACTGTTGAGGATGAAAACTGATCAAAACCAGAAGCAATAAAAATTTTTACTTTCTTAATAGTTCCGCTGTACCTTACTAAGAGTGCTTTTTTTGTCATTGTAGTTTTAAATTGGATGGCACCATAGGTTTTAAGAGTCATCTGGAAAATAGAAAAATAAAGGCTATAATTAACTTTTGAAGTTTTACATAATTATGCTTGTCCAGCCAACATGGACTTGGGGGGTCAAAACAAGGCAGAGAGAACAATAAGGAGTGGAGTCAGAGATGCTACCCCTCAGGTGGCAGGGAGCTCCAGCTCCTCATGTAATCTACCTGCCAGGTCAGGAAAGCAATGTGATGGCACAAAGGTGTCCCCAAAGCTTTCCTCTCCTCTGCCAGCCAGAGACTTCTGCCCCTAGTGCCACGGGGGTGGTCCTGTCTTTTGTGGCTGTGCACATAGTCCAGTCTGTAGCCCTGTGGCCTGCTGTTGAGCTGGGGGGCTGATGCCCATCTGGGGAGGGAGCAGACACATGGCCACTGCACCCAGCTTCCTGTGCTCTGTGGAGCCCTCCGAAGTGGCTCCTTGTTTAGTGGCCTTGCTCTGAGCTGGTAGTGAACTGCCCTGGCCTTTAAAGTCAGTGGGGTCATAGAATTGGGTGGGGGGGTTAAAGGATTGGAGTGTATGTGTGGTAAAATAGGGTGATGCTGATAAAGAGTTCCAGAAAGAGATACATTGTTAAGGTTTGATGAATAAATACAAAGTGGTACGTGTTTGCACTTGCTTGCTGGGAAAGGGAGTTGAACTGAGAAGATAAAATTGCCCTTTGCTTTGGAGGCCTTCTTAGTGGCTTGAAAACTGACTCTGGCAATTCTTTTCATGTTTGTGAGAGGTGAAAAAGGAACATGGCTTCCATTACAACCTGGATTTGAACATTTTCTAGACATGTACAGTAGATTCCTTTCATTCCTTGGAGATTTTCTAGGTCCTTGTAAGGATGTAAACACATTTCTCATTGTTCTGCAGTCAGTTAAATATGTAGGATACTTTCTGGAATAAAATTTGTGGCAAGGGAAGTATGCAAACCAACTGCTTAGTTAATAATTGCTGCTGTAGAGCCTTTTGTTACTTTGCTTTTTTCCCCTTAATTTGTTGAGTATTAATAAACTCATGGTTTGTTTCAAGGGCACAGCTAGTTTTTAATGGTCTTACTGAAATTTTGGGAAGAAAGCTAAAGAATTAACATAATAAATAATTATTGCTTCCAGGGTTTTTTGTTAAGATAATAAAATGTTAAAAAGCAAGCCACTTGAGCAGAAAGTAATTGCCCTGACAAGCAGTGCACAGGCAGCGTTCACAATGAGGCAGCCCTTCCCTCAATGTCAGCCAGATTCTGTCCCCCGTGAATGTTTCCTCACATTATGGAAATGTACTTTTCCTATCAACAGCAGAGAATGAAACTCCAGGCTTCTAATTAATCTTGGCTGACGTTTGATTTCATACCCAAGTCAAAGACAAGAGGTGGTGAGTGTGCCCCCTCCCCACCATGTACATGACCACAGGCAAATCTCTCCATTAATGTCAGATTGCATCTGTGTGTCTCTTTGTCGCTGCCACATGTCAGTCATTAATGCATTAGCAATCACTTAAGTCCACTTTCTACCCGCTAGTTCTCTGCTAGAGGAATTTTACTTTGCAAGCCCTTAACCTTGAACCTTTGTATTTGTAACATAAAGAGCTTAAGCAGATATAATGCTTTACAGATTATAACTTGCCTGTGTTTACTCTACCAGTTGTGAATCTCAACAGCTTGGTGGGCAAGGCCATATACCCACAGACCACCAATGTGGAGACTAAAATTCAGAAAGCCTGAGTGACTTACCAGTGGTTTCATGGAATCTAAGTGTTGGAGCTGGGATCTGAACACAGAACTCCTCAGTCCGCTGTAATGCTCTTTTTTCCCACATGCTTTTTCCTGGAGAACTTTTTGAGGATAGAATTAAGTCTTAACTTTTTCTCTATATACAGCTGCACCCCCACTGCCCACTCCTTCCCCAATCTAGGTCCTATGGATATTAGGGAAGCAATAGACATTTTGACTGGCAAAAGAAAAAAAAATCATATTTATAGAAGAAATAGTAATCAGTTCCATCTCACTTATTTGAAGTGAGGCATTGAGGAATAAGAGAATTATTAACATAAGAGAAAATATAAAGGGGTATATACCATTAGATACTGGTTTTATACTCCCTGGCAGTCAGGGGAAAAGGGAAATGCAGGACGTCTTTCTCTGAGACAGAATCGGTGCCCCCCCCCCCCTTCCCGGCTGCTGTTTCCATCCAGGGCTCTATGATAGGTTGAGTGATGCAATGAGTGATGTTATTCTCATGAACAGTTTTGGTGTCATTGTAGCAACCAAATGCATGTAGCTTATTTTTTCAAACCCGACCTCCAAATTGAAGGAATAATTTGAAAACAATTCAGTTCAGGCAACTCTAAGGGAGGCAAAGATGCTGTATAGCTGATTTGATTGAGGGACAGAAAGCAGCGTACCTAGTCGAGTAAAAAATGGCTTGTTTCTTAAATTAACATCCATCCTCAAAGATCACTTCTGTGCAGAGTTTGGCAGTTGCGGCCACAGCAGTACTCTCTCAGTATCTTGCAGTTCAAGGTCTCTCTGAATGACTCATTCAGTGACACTGGCCCTGCTGGATGTGGACGGGAGCCAGAGTACTCTTCGGGTTCAAACGGGGCTTGGTAGAGCGCAGTGCTCCCCCACCGTAGATGATGGCAGAGAGGCAGAGACGGTTTTTGCGTGGAGTATTATGAAGCTGTTCGTACCGAGGAAATTACCATAGCTCTAGGAAAACCTCAGGAAGGCTCCCATGAAGTATCAAAACCTAAGCACCATTGGTGCCATCCTGATGTGCCTCTGGGGAGGAATTGGCTGCAAAAAGCCCGTCTAGGAATGAAACAGATGGATTTGATTTAAGCAATGGCTTTTTTATTGCAGCATAAGTGGGGATGTCTATCACCCACTGATTTTTGTTCTGACATCGCTAATGTTCACCCACTTTTGGGGGCAATAATAAATAGAAATTGTTTGGTAACATTGGTTCATACTAGTGTCATTAAGGAGATGCAACATT
This sequence comes from Rhynchonycteris naso, assembly GCA_037038555.1. NCBI lineage: Eukaryota > Metazoa > Chordata > Mammalia > Chiroptera > Emballonuridae > Rhynchonycteris > Rhynchonycteris naso. The sequence goes on along the minus strand of CM072999.1, from coordinate 177,689,072 downwards.
GCAAAAAAGACTCAGCTTGTCAGATATAATTTATCCTACTGTGAAATCTCAGGTCATTGTGTTAAAAGAAGATAGTAGATAATGTTAACTCTGTCTGCGTTTTTAATATGTTTACTCTCACTTATAGATGAAGAGCTTCCTGTTGATTATAAGGGTGTGGCAAAAGTAGGTTTAGAGTTGTAAGTATGCAAAACACAGTTCATTCTATTATTTTTTAGTTATTGTATTATTTCCCCATATGAAAAACTGGGAACCTACTTTTGCCATACCCTATATAATGAGTAGTTCTGGTCCCAATAATTTTTTTTTCTCTTTTTTATTTCTACTTTTCCAACTGAGAAGAGAAGAGATAGAGAGACAGACTCCCACATGCACCTCAAACTGGTATCCATCCAGCAGCCCCATCTGGGCCCAATACTCTGCACATCTGGGGCCATGCTTTCAACCGAGCTATTTTTAGAGCCTAAAGTAGAGGTTCCACAGAGCCATCCTCAGCTCCTGGAGTCAATGTGCCATGGCTGTGGGAGGAGAAGAGAGAGAGAAGGGAGAGGGGGAGGGATGGATAAGCAGATAGTCATTTCTCCTGTGTTCCCTGACCAGTAATCAAACCTGGGATATCCACGTGCTGGGCTGATGCTCTACTACTCAGCCAACTGGCCAGGGCCTAGTCCCATTCTTGAGTCTCGGCCCCATTCTGCTGCTATTTATCCAGAAATGTTTTAACTTAAATGCACATCTGTGCTGAGGCCATTTGAGGCGGAGGCAGGAATATCTTCATGTGTCAAGATAATAAAATGTAACATTTACATTATTTTGCAGTTTTTATTTTGTTCTTTTTGAAAAAAAATATTTTTCCTTAAAAGAATAATCCCATGATATTGGTAATGGCACTTACATTTTAGAGATAAAGAAATATATGTAGGCCTGGCTTGGCTAATAGCTAGGAGAGCCCTGGATGTAAACACTGGCCGTCAGGATTCATACTGGATCTCTCTCCCATGGCCCCACAGTGCTACCCTACCCCCCAATTTGGAATAGGATATGTGTTTTTTAATGTCCTTTCCCCAGCTGGCCTGGAGCGAAGGAGCATATTTGCTTTGAATAAGGCTAATCTAACTCATGAAGAAACTTGGGAACTAAATCATCTTTATGTTTTAATGAGCTATATCTGAGTCTTCTCATATCCAGAACACAGTGGCTTTTACTTACCTGATTATACGTGAATGCTGATACTGTGCTAGGTTCTGGGGGTTGAGGGATGAGCAAACAGGCCTGGTCCCTGTCTTCATGGGCTTGTATGATACTGGGCAGGGCACATACATACATGTGGAATGACACACTGTGAACTAGTATCATGTGTAAGGGGAAAGACAAGCTGGTCAGGCTTCCCTGTAGAAGTGACATTTGAGCTGCCTATTCCTGTTGTCAGGAGAAGAATATATGAAAAAGTCACAGAAAAATTTTCCTGTTATGTATTTTTGTTAGAGACTAGGAGAATAAATACTCATGTATTAAAATTTGAAATTCAGCTATTTTACTTTGAGAACCAAAAGTGATCAAAGTATACTGAAATATAATAAATTATTTCCAGAGTTTTAAAAAGTATTTTATTGTGTTTTCTTTCTACAGTTCTAATTATTGAGTACTTTTTCATTAAATATTTTACTCAAAATTGGGACTAAATATATAAACTTATTTAAGGTAGATGAGTTTGTTTAAAACAAAAAACCCCCCAAAATAATAATAAAATTTGCTCTGTTAAAATTGCTATTTTAAGAAAAGGATCTAATTTCTCATTCTTGTTTTGGATTATTCACTTATTTTTTCTGGCCATATACTTTTTTTTCAAAGTGTTATGTCTCTTCCCCAAATAATTAGGAGGGTGCTCTTTATCTTCTCAGGGAAATTTCTTACCTCAGATTCCTGGTTTATAATTAAATTAATTATTTTTAATTGAAATTGATTTCTTAGTGTTCCTGATGCCTAGAATGGTATGTGGCACAGATCAGACACTCATTTTTTTCCTGGTAAGTGAGTGAGTTTCATAAATTATTGCATTGAGCAGTTTGCCTTTTACCATACACCTCTAGTGGAAATTCCATTATGTAGCTAACATTTTAAAACTAGTTTTGAACATATAATTTAAATTCAAATCTTTTAGGAATATTTTAGTAGAAACATTATTTTACAGTTAATTCATTTACTTTCTATAAATTTTATACACTTTCTTTCCCATTTAACTGTTTCTTTGTTAAAAATAATATTTTTCATTGAATGCATTGGGAAAATGATAAAAATACAAAGATGAAAAAAAGTTTATAGTGCTGCTACTCATTATTACTAGAGTTCAATATATTTTCCTCCAGTTTGTTTGCAATATATATGTGTATGTTTTAAAAAATGAGAAGCAGCCCTGGCCGATTGGCTCAGTGGTAGAGGGTCGGCCTGGCATGTGGAAGTCCCGGGTTCAATTCCTGGCCAGGGCACACAGGAGAAGCACCCATCTGCTTTCTCTCTCTCTCTCTCTCTTCCCCTTCCACAGCCAAGCTCCATTGGAGCAAAGTTGGCTCGGGCACTAAGGATGGCTCAAATGGCCTCGTCTCAGGTGCTAGAATGGCTCCGATTACAGAGGAACGTTGCCCCAGATGGGCAGAGCATCACCCTTTGGTGGGCATGCTGGTGGATCCTGGTCGAGGTCATGCGGGAGTCTGTCTGTCTGCCTCCCTGCACTTCTCCCTTCTGAAAAATACAATAACTAAATAAATAAATAATGAGAAGCATACATATGTAATTTTATCTTTCTTTTTTAAATGTAACTTGAAATTTTGGCCTTAAATTAAGTTTAACTAATATTAAATCATATTTTCATATATTCTTAACATTTAGGAAACCAGCTGAGAGCATGATTTTATTGGCTGCATAATACCATGTGTCCCCATGTATAAGATGTTCCCATGTATAAGATGCACCTTAACTTTGAGGCCCAAAATTTGGAAAAAAGAATGTATGACATAAAGTTATTGAACTCAAGTTTTATTCATCATAAAATTCATACAACTCCTCATCACTGTCCAAACTCCCATCCATTAGCTTGTCCTCATCTGTGTCTGATGAAAAATCACTGTCTTCGTATATTGCTTCATCCTCAGTTCCATCTGTGGCATTTGAAATGCCGCAACTACTGTATAAGACACCCAGTTTTTAGACCCCAAATTTTTCGAAAAAGTGTGTCTTAAACATGGGGCACCTCTTTTTTATAGAAGTACAGGTTTTCTATACAACTTTCCTTTAGGCTGGGTATGATTTCTAAGCTGTGGCTATTATGCTAAATGCTAATTGTGCAGTGATCAGAAGTTTTCTATACATTTCAACTTTGAACATCACTGATTACACTGGGGAACAAAATCTTTGTTGCATCCACAAAAACACTTGTTACTACTAATTTGAGGGTGCTGATCTCAAATCTGACATTAGTTTTTCTCTTTAAGCTACAGTTTCTTTGCAATTCAAGGTTTTAGGTTTTCATCTTATTGTAAAATTTTTAACATTTAGTTCAACATAATGAAGTACAATGTCTTCTTGGGCATCATTTGTGAAAATATAATAATTTATATAATGCAGTAAATACAGTAATACACTAAAAGATATGATTGCATCAGAATTTGTCTACAATTTCAAAATAGAACATATTAAAACACTTATTTTAATCATAAAATTTGCATAAAACATTTAAATTCTATTCAGGCAAAAAATTTGCGTTTATAGCTCTTGCATTTGTGTACTTGTTGAGGACAATCTCATTTGATGCTCCAGCAGTAATCTGCTCATCACTAACAGCTCCAAGATTTTTGGGAAGCTTATCAAGGTGACTGTTCAGGAAGTGAATCTTAACGCTTATGTTACATCCAGTGTCGCAGAAAGCCAACAGCATCCTTTGAACCAGAAGTTTATAGTTTTCTGCTTTTTTGTTGCCAGGGAAGTTCTTTGTAACTGCCATAAAAGACTGCCATGCTGCTTTCTCCTCCTTATTCTTTTCCTGGCAAATTCTTTGTCACGTATGAGGTTTGAATTTGAGGTCCATCGAATATACCTGCTTTTATATTCTTGAAAGACAAGGCAGGAAAAGCAGAAATAATATGTTGAAAGCATTCACTTTCTTTATTCAAAGCCTGAACAAACTGCTTCATTAAGCCAAGTTTGATGTGAAGTGGGGGAAAAATTATCCTGTCTTGATTAACTACAGGTTCATTCACAATATTTAGCATCCCTACTTCCAGAGCTTCACATTTTGGCCACTCCTTCTGTGTCCAGTGTTTTCCAGAGCTCTGCTGTCCCACAAACACAGAAAGCAAGGATACTTCGTGTAACTTCTCTGTTGTCCTAGCAGCAAATTTACCATTTTAAGGTCCACACAAATGATCCAGTTATGCTCCTCATACTTCAGTAAGTCGAGGACAATTTTTATGTCATTATAATCTTCTCACAGATGAGTTGAATAACCAATTGGCACTGCTGCATAAACATTACCGTTGTGTAGGAGAACACATTGCAGACTCCGTTGAGAGCTGTCAAGAAATAGCCGCCATACAGTTGGACTGTAAGTGGTAATAACTAGCTGGCTGAGAAGACTACTGATATCATGACAGTAAACAAACTGTTTGTCTTCGGAAAATAAATCCACAAAAATTTGTTCACGCTTCCTGAAATGGGATATTTTAGCTGACCGGTGAAGTACTTTCTTTTCTTGAAGCCTGGAGGCTAATAACTCAGCTGCTTTCTATGATAGGACCAAATCTCTTACTAAGTCATTCAATTCAGGTTGGCTAAACTGCTGAGGGGTTAATGACTGCTTGGGATTAGAAGAAGATCCTTCAGATTCTACAACCATTTCCTCATGCATCTTATCAAAATACACTTGATCACCATGTTCACTTTCTTCATCCTTAGAAGAAATCAAACCATTGAAAACTGGAACCGGGAGTGTCTCAGAGTGTGAGATAGGTTGTATTGCTGAAGGAATATTAGGATATGCAATCATATGCCTTTTTTTTTCTTGTCAAAGCCCTTTGTATGGATCAGACAGAAATAATAGTCACTGCTGTGGTCCTTAGGTTCACGCCAAACCATGGAAATACCAAAAGGCATTCCTTTGCATTTTCCTTTTGTCTAGTCACGAAACATTTTCTCACAATTATGTCACACAATATGAGCCCAATTCTTGTCTTGATCACCAAGGGGAACTTGAAAATAGGCAATATATGCACATGTCACAAGTGATGAAATACTGTACCTTTGACGTTGAAGTGTGTAACAGCCACATATATAACAGAAGGTGTCAGGACTATTCTTACATTTACGCCTACTCGAAGAAGCCATGATTCAATCTTAAAACAAAATAAGAGGGTGTTTTTATCAGGTAATAATTTTTTACATTTAAAAACAACTACAATTATGTAAAAGTGATGTTTGTAAAACATTAATTGCCTTGTGGTTATGCTCAATCCAAGAGTCGTTGCCCTTGAACTTCAATTTAAAAACCAATGCATGCCATTAAGTGTAACAAAATGAAATTAAAATTGAATAAAAACAGGACCATGCGCCAAAGAACAGATTTCAGGTTTGGAATTAACGATGCAGATATATATAGAAACAGTTCTAAAACCTCATGCAACAGAAAATGAAAAAAATAAAGTTCCCCAGTGTTATTTATTTACATAGGACAAATCACCAAAAATGTGTTAGTGAATTTCTAGCAAAGTGCCTGCTAAAAATGCATACACATTGATACATATTCACATCCCCATAACAGAAGAAATATTTCATTCTTTGCCAAATTGTTTGACAAAAGACGGTTCTTTTTGGAAATGTATTGGTAAGTTTTATTGGCGTAGTGTTTATTAATTTATCTGTTACTTTTTTTTCTATGGGAGTTGTTATTTATGGTATTGTTTTTAAAAAAAATTTTGTAGGAAGGCAACTAACCATTCAAAGTACAGTCTGTGTCCGTAAAGTCATGGTGCACTTAAAAGTCAAAAGTGCACCATGACTTTGAGGACACACTGTATTTTTCTCACTTCATTTATTTTTAATTCATAGCATTTCCTTAACATCCAGAAAGTTAACTGTGTGTGTTTGCACATGTGTGTGTGGAAAGGGGGTGATGGTGTTGGATCTGAAGTAGAGGCCCTGAGTCATCGATGGAGAGATACTAAGTGGGCTGCAAGCCGGTCCTATGTTACTTCTTTTGTTGTCCATTGGCTCTTAGACTTGGATGCTAATCATTCTTTACTCATTCTCTAATATCAATGTTGTAATGAGAGGTAATTCTTGCCCTCGAAGGGCAGATTATTGATTTACTCTAGTTATTTTTTAATGTCTGTTGTATGGAAATTTCTTTGTTTTAGTGGGAAAATACAGGTAGAGTGAAATTAGATATTGATGGCTAGCCTCTGTCACAGTTCTGAGGTAGGCTGAGGTTTTTTTTTTTTTTGAAGTTGTTTTTTTGTACTAAAGTTTCTGCCTTCTTCCCTACATTCATTCTTTTTTTGCAACACCGTGCTGGTCAGGCAGGGAGGAGAGGAGAGTCAGAGTGCCACCTCCAGTGTTCCTGGATGGTGTGGAATTAAAGTACCCAGTAGTCCCTTGTGTCACAGATTTTATGTAGAATGCTAATTTATAAGCAGTAGATTTTCTGCAAAGATTTTAGAAACCACACTATTTAAAGAGAGTGCAAAGAATAGAAATGTAACTAACAGGTGAAAATAGTTTTCCCTAAAACTGTCCAGACCTGGCAGTTTAGGATCATGTGTGAGAGCATTTATAGTTGACTCATATTAGCATAATGAACACTGAAATGTTCCAATGTGGAACAATGTATTTCCAAAGTGGCCTGTATAGAAAGAGCCCTTTTGAAATTAGTTAGAAGTTTTAAATATAACATTAGATCGGATTCTTGAATTAAGCAAATACCTTCGTTTTTAAAGGATCCCCTTGTATAATATTAAATTTTATGTTAATTAAAATATATGAATTGCTATTCTTGTTTCTGAGCTCAGAATTACTAAGAAAATTTTTGCTTTTCCAAAACTCAAAATATTTATTGCCAACAGCCAAGTAATACCTTCTGGCAAACACTGTGGTTCAAAATTATGGTCCTATGTTTCTCTAACTGAATCTGAGTTAAGTGTTTGTGATTGTACATACTTTTATAGGAGTGAACACAGAACAGAATTCTGAAGTTAAGGTAAACCTGTTTGATATTTATTGAACCCTATTGATTAGGTCTACCTGTGTTTATTGATCACCTGTATGCTCAATTCAGTGCTGAGTTCTTTGGGATGATGGAGAGGAAATTAAGTACTTGGAGAGAATTTTCCAGAATTAACTAATACCGTCTTTTAGGCAGATATAAAATACTGCTAATCTGGCATCCTTTTATAACAGAGTTCCGAACTGTAGTTGTTTTGCTATATTAATAGCATTGCTGATGTCAGCACTTTCTTGGAAAACGGGTTTATTGCTTATTCAACTTTTGCCTCATGTTATATATTTTTTGCTAAATACTGCTGTTATATTAGCATGTTTTGTTTGTTTGTTTACTGACTCTTTGGCCTAAGAATTTCATTTTGAACTTTTTCTTTTTAAAGCAACAGAGAGTAATCAAGTGACTTTGTATCTCTTGGTACCGTAGCCAACTTAAGATGATGTTTACCTACTTCCTTATAGTAAAATTTCATTCCTAAAAGGTATAAACTCTATATTCCTTTTGTATACCCTTCAGTTATTGGAACTCTGTATATGTTAAAGCTGTATTATCAAGTTTTAGCAAATAAAAATATTGTGTGTCATTCTAACTTTTTTAAAAATTTTTTAAAAATTATTTATTGTTTTTACAGGGACAGAGAGAGTCAGAGAGAGGGATAGACAGGAACAGACAGGAATGGAGACAGATGAGAAGCATCAATCATTAGTTTTTCGTTGCGGCTCCTTAGTTGTTCATTGATTGCTTTCTCATATGTGCCTTGACCGCGGGCCTTCAGCAGACCAAGTAACCCCTTGCTCGAGCCAGCGACCTTGGGTCTAAGCTGGCGAGCTTTTGCTCAAGCCACATGGGCCCACGCTCAAGCTGGCGACCTCGGGGTCTCGAACCTGGGTCCTCCGCATCTCAGTCCGACTCTCTATTCCCACCGCCTGGTCAGGAATAACTTTTGCCATTCTAAAAGTATAGAGACTTTTTGTGACTGCAGTAGTTTATCCCAGTGTTGAGGATTTCTTGCCTGCAACCTATTTTAGAGGAGTTTAACTCAGATATTGTTGAGAGGAGGCCATACTTTAGTTTCTACTAAACTTTGGTGAGTGTGTTATTGTTAAATGCCGTTAAGGAAAAAAGACCTTTGAAGTCTTGATTAGAAAATAAGAGGTACTCTTTGTGTGTTATGTTTTGAGATATTGCTGAATACATATTTTTAATTGCTGTAGGGCAGTATTCAAACTTGAGTAAAAAATGGCTGTACTAGACAGATTGAATTTGTAACTCAGAGCTGAACTACTAAAGTTAGCATGTATTATGGGAATTAATGCAAGTCTAATTAGTCCCCAATTAGTCTGTATAATTTTAATTTTAATAGGAAGTACTGTATGAAAATTACACTGTTTAACTGGGACCCTCCCTTTTTTTTTTTTTTGCCTGGACCGCTGCTACAATGATCCCATTTGACTCAGCAGAGCTTCTGCAGCTTGGGGTTCACACCACCTGGGGGCGCTGCTAAAAGCACAGAGACTTGGACCACACTGAACAGTTTTGATTCAAGATGGGGCTTATGAAAGTCGTCAATTTATTTTATTTATTTTATTTTAATTTTTTTACAAGGACAGAGAGAGAGAGTGTCACAGAGAGGGATAGGTAGGGACAGACAGACAGGAATGGAGAGAGATGAGAAGCATCAATCATCAGTTTTTCGTTGTTGTTGCAACACCTTAGTTGTTCATTGATTGCTTTCTCACATGTGCCTTGACCACGGGACTTCAGTGGACCGAGCAACCCCTTGCTGGACCCAGCGACCTTGGGTCCAAGCTGGTGAGCTTTTTGCTCAAGCCAGATGGGCTCACGTTCAAGCTGATGACCTCGGGGTCTTGAACCTGGGTCTTCTGCATCCCAGTTTGACGCTCTATCCACTGCGCCACTGCCTGGTCAGGTGAGAATCTTCAATTTAAAAAAGCAACTTGGGTGATTTGAAAGCCCTCTTGGGAGAAACCAGTCAGAAGCTGATCTTGGCCTCCTTTTTTAGTGCACTGGGTCCATTACCAGGGGAGCCTCTGACAAGAGGTGGGGCTGCTCCTGATGCCCTGTTGGTTTTCACCTCTCACCCTTGTTCTCTCATCCGAGCTCCAGTGTGAGATACCCCTCCCACCCCTCCCTTGTGGTGATCTTTTCTTTCACAGTCTAGTCTAATCATGTCACCTCTTCACTGTACCTTTTCCTACAACACATCTGACTTGGGTTTAAAGTCAGTTGCTCTCTTATCCGTGTTCTTATTATGCTTTATCCAGACCTCTTACCTGTTTTCACGCTTATTACAGTTGTTAAGAGCAGGACTCTGGAGCTCAACTGACTGGATTTGAAACCTGGCTCCTCCTTTTTAGCTGTTTGATGAAGGGTAAGTTACTTAACCTCTCTGGGCTTCTGTTTTCTTATGAACCAAATGGGAGAATAGTGACTACTTCGCTGTTTGTGGCAAGGACCAAACGAAATGATAAAATAAATATATAGGATTTAGGACAGTGACTCTTAAGTAGTAAGTAAGCATGCAGTGAAGTTCAGCCATTGTCTTCATTATTACCCCCAATATCGTCATTTACATCATTATCCTACAGAGCTCCCTCATATCCAGACACCTGGAGGGCATTTCCAACACCTAGCACAGCGCTTGCTCCCAAGAGTGCCAGCCAATGTTGATTGAATTGAATTGACTTTACTTGCAAATATGTCTCCTGACGGGGAAATTGCCAGACCTCACCGGTCTCCTCACTGCTGCTTCAGAGCCTCCCCAAAGGACTTCCAGCAGCCCTCCTTGTCTGCAGTTCTGCTTTCCGAGGTTTCAGGTACCCACAGTCAAACCACAGTCTAGAAATTTTAAATGGAAAATTCCAGAAATAAACAGTTTGTAAGCTTTCAATTGCCTGCTGTTCTGAGTCGCATGATGGAATCTGGAGTTTTCCTGCGCCATCTCACTCTGGCCTGATATCCCTTTGTCCAGCGTGTCCACGCTGTGTGCGCTCCCCACCCATTAGTCACTCAGTAGCCACCTGGGTTATCAGACCCACTGCTGCCATGGCACAGTGCTGTGTTAAAGGACCCTTCTTTTACTTAACTATAGCCCCGAAGTACAAGATGGTGGTGCTGGCAAGTCAGACATGCCACAGAATAGCTGCACAGTGCCTTCCTTTAAGTGAAAGGTGAGTATAGTACAATACAATACAATATTTGGGGAGAGAGAGAACACATGTAGTCTAACTTTTATTACAGCATATTATTATAGTTGTTATATTTTATTATTATCATTGTTAATCTCTTACTGTGCCCTATTTATAAATTTAACTTATCATAGGTATATATGTGTAGAAAAAAAACACATGATATATACTGGGTACTGTCTGTAGTTTCAGACATCTACTGGGGGCCTGGACAATATCCCTGGCAGATGAGGGGAGACTACTGTACTTCCCTTGTTTCTAAAACACTCTACACAATTGGCCCTGCCATTCCTCTGGGTCCTCAAAAGGTGCAGGAAGTAGCACCTGTGGGGGGCGTGGCTATGTGCTCTGTGGACTGTTTGACATCTGTTCTCGAGATGTCCCTCCAGGTGCCCCCAAAAGTGCCTACAGCTTGCATGAGCTGCACTTGGGTCTCCCTGCACCTCCCTGGCTGTGTCGGAGGAGAACCTGCTCCTCACCGGCAGTGAGTGCTGCTCGCCTGGAAGCAGGCTCCTCTCCTTGGGAGCGCAGAGCCTGCTTTCCCATTTGGAGAGCCAGCAGCCGTTCAAAGGCAGCGGGCCTGTGAAGCATACCTGTGCATTCATAGAGCCATCGTTGCCTGGTGACACGGCTCTGTCCTGTGAGGGAGCCAGGGTCCATGTTCCTACCTCTTAGAAGACAGAAAACAAATGACCATTTTCCCAGGCTGTACAGTTTCTAAGCAGTTTTACAAGTTTCAATCAGATTTTTCTCCCCCTTAAGCAGTTTCTGCAAGAAGGATGACACCAACTCTGAAAGCTTCTCTTCTCCCTTTTATTTCTTGCTTGACAAATCACTGTATTTGTTCTCCACAGTGTATTAGTTTATGAGGGATGCCAAACCAAAGTTCCATGAACTTGATGACTTAAAACAACAAGAAAACCTTTAACTGAGTTAAAGGTTTCAGCAGGACCTCACTTCCTCCAATAGTTCTGAGGGACAGTCCCCCAGGCTGTAGTGGCTGCAGAAGTCCTTGGCTTGTGGCCTCATTGCTCTGGTCTCTGGCTGTATTTTCACATGGTCTTCTCCTCTCTCCATGTGTCTCTTTTAAGCATATTTGCCATTGGATTTGGGGCCCACCTGGAAAAAACAGGATTATCTGCTCATCTCAAGATCTTTAATTATATTTGAAAAGGCACTTTTCCAAAATAAGTTAACATTTACAGGTTCCCAGGGATTAGGATTTGATTATCTTTTCATGACCATTCATCAGTCTACTATATATGGACAATAGGAGTTCACTTGATCATATATTGTTTCACTATAACAATTTCATAAACTAACTGTGTCAGGCAACTGGTAGTCTGGTTGTTGCCTAGGGTTTTTCCATATTTGAGGAAAAGAGGATAATAACCACAGAAACAGTGTATTTTGTTTGTTTGTTTTTTAACCCTTAGTAGGTGTTGAGTAGTATAGTGTGCACCAGCTCACACTACCCTGGGAGAAATGTGCTAGCATTACCCCCATTTTCTTAATGGGGGGACTAAGGCCTGGAGCCTTTCAGTCCCTGGCAGAGGTCTGCTTGGCGAGTTGGTGGCAGAGTCAGCACTGCACTTCTGTTGGTCCTCTTTAGATACTGTGCCCTTAAAGACTGTCAGGGTGGCAGAGAGGTGGCTGAGGGTAAGGCTGGGCAGGAGTTTTGGTATCCTAAGTTCCAATAACATGCTGATAAGACCATCGGCAAGTTAGTTCACCTCTGTGAACTTGATTTTCAGTCTTAGCCAGTAAAGGAAATATAAATAGGGAATTAATCAAGAGGAAAAAAACCTAAAGAAATCCACTGAAAAGCTTTAGACAAAGGTTAGGTTCACGTAGGTTGAATTTAGAATTAGGTGTTTGGGTTATCTGGGAAATTTAGTGATCACTGAGCTTCTATAAAAAGCAATGGGTAAGGCCCTGGCTGGTTAGTTCAGTGGTAGTGTCAGTCTGGGTTGGCCTGATGTGTAGATGTCCCAGGTTTAATTCCTGGTCCGGGCACACAGGAGAAGTGACCATCTGCTTTTCTACCCCTTCTCTTTCTCTCTCTTCCTTTCCCTCAGCCATGGCTCGAATGGTTAAAGCAAGTTGGCCCCAGGCGCTGAGGATGGCACCATGGCCTCACCTCAGGTGCTAAAGTAATAGCTTGGTTGCTGAGCAACACAGTAGTGGCCTCAGATGGGCCAAGCATGAACCCCAGATGGGGCTTGCCAGGTGGATTCTGATCCGGGTGCATGCAGGAGTCTTTCTGCCTCCCTACCTTTTATTTAAAAACAAAAAACAAAACAAAACAAAAAAAACCACTGGGTAAACTGTTAGATACTATACAAATGTTAAATGATACTGTTATTCAGTTAGTCACTTAGTCCCATTTCCCTTTGTACTATATGACCATGGTACTTTAAAAATGAACCTGTTAGAAATAAAAAATAAATTTGTTAGGAATAAAAAATGGTTTTAATGCTTGATGAGTTTAAATATATGCATTAATATTTGACATTAAAATATTAGAAAAAAATAAGGTATTATGAAAATTTCTAAACAATTTTTAGAACAATTTTCATAATTTTTGTTCATGTTATCCTTTAATTTTATGATAAAGAAATTATGGATTTTTTCTTAATTATACAAATTGTTTTACTGAGATTTCATTGCAAAATTCTGAAAATGCCTTCTGGAACTCCATTTTGGGAAAATCATGTTTAATCTTCCTGGTTGTGCCTGATTTGGACATCAAGCTACCTTTTGCTTAGAGCTCCTGCCTATCAACACCTGCCAGGCTTTTCCCTGCCTGACACTGGGTCTTTCTCCTAGCCTGGTCTGAGGGTCTGTGAAATCATTCTGAGGCCAGATGCCTGCCGCAGGGAGAGTCTGGTGGACAAGTCCTGAGGGAGACAGGACCTCTCGTTTCCTCTCCACTCTGCTTTGCTGTAGGCTGCCTGTTATCTCTGTTCCTCCACCTTCATTTCTTTCTACTGCCAGTTGGTAGATTTGGCATTAAAATGGACAAATTTCTTGTTTCCATGGTTCAGAATTAGTGATTTTGATCCTTTCAGGGATCTTGCTGTAAAACACAGAGTAGCCTGTTGAGTTTCTGCTAAGCCTGTGGGTTCACAATGGAGCATTGATCCTTGTGGCTGAGTGGCGCCCGGCTTCTGCAGCTCAGCATGAGCTCCGTCAGAACGTCCTTTTAGTGCGTGTTTAGATCTGACACATTGGCTTTTGTTACAGTTAAATTGGGGGCATGCTCCCCTTTCATCTCCATCCTTTTAGAAAGTAGTGATCTGCCCCCTTAAAGACTTACAATGCCCACATGATCATTTATAAAAATCATCATACTACATCAAATGTGCTGATTTATTCCCTCATAGGAGAAATTATTTTTAGTTGATGTATTGATTGGTGTAGTTGCTGCAAATTGAGCCTGATCCCTTTATTCCTTTATTTGAGATTTACTAAAATTGTCTCCTCTTTGGGAGACTGAAAAATGATCCAGATTTTGAATGAGTTGTTCCAATTCTTTTAATGCCGAGCAAGGCTCTGTGCTAAATTTGGGACCTCAGGAGACAGCTTTAGGATCTGGAGAGTTAAGAGGGAGACACGGTGGCTGCCTGGCCACATGCCACAGGTCAGGAGGTAGGGCTGGATATTCATGGTGGGCTTAGGACATAGCTGCTGCCCTGTTAAAACAAAACAACGCAACTCGATTGGTGCAGTGCTGGTAGTTGAGGTCAGGCAGGTCCATATTGGATTTGGGCAGATGGTAGAGGAAATGCAGAGCTGGAAAAATCACACCTCACAGTGGCAGAAGAGTGACCTGGGAGAATCTCTGCTGAGGGAAAGCACAGCAGCCTTCCATAGACCACACGCACGTGGTGCTGCCGCGTGCTCACGCACTAATTAGGCAAAGTGCTTGCAGTCAGTAAACCCGAGAGCAAGCCTAATGCAGCTGTTTCCCCATAATTGGTATTGGAATTATGCAAATCTGGAAAACCGAGATTCTCTGGTGTGGGAAATCTCGTGGTGGAGTTCCCAGTATTAGTGGTGGCACCTGGAAATTCTAACTTCAATTCAAAGTAGTCTGAAGTAGGCCCTGTAGGAGCTACTGCAGGGAATTTGTAAGTGTTTGTTTTGGGAATGTTAGTGTCGATAGGGATGCCAACTGTATGAGTATTGAAGGAATGTATGTACTCAGGAGGAGGAATTAAAGATAATTTTGAATTTTATTTTGACATTACTGTTTTGTGAAATGCATGATTTGCCAGTAACTGTAAACAAAGATAGAAGCCTAGAGGGTTTGGTTCCTGGAAGATGCCAGGGAGGGGTCTGGTTCTCCTAGAGCCGTGATGGCGAACCTATGACACACGTGTCAGCACTGACACACGTAGCCATTTTCGATGACATGCGGCTGCATACCAGAGAAGTATGGGGCCGCATGCCGAGAAGGACGTTTCATCCTCAGTTCGTGCACGGCCAGGTGCAGTAGCCGAGGATAAAACATTTGCTGTAGTGTAGACACTGTGCTGGAGGTCTGTAGGCCAAAACAACAGAACTCCGGCACAGAGCGTCTAGTTCTGGGACTTCCGGTTAGGCCGTTTTTCTCGAAGTGACACATCACCCAAGTTATGCTCGATGTTTTGGCGAATTTTGACACACCAAGCTTAAAAGATTGCCCATCATTGTCCTAGAACCACCATGTTTGTGGTCATGTGGGAGAGAGCACAGCAGCCAACATGGTTTTCTTCAGGCATGGTCGGATGAGAACTGGTTCCTCTAATTTATTTCAGGTGGGATGATAAAGCAGTTCTGGTACTTGAATTTGTCAGTGGAATTGCACGGCGACTTCGCGTTTACACTACACTAAAGCTGTTGTAGGCTCCTCACATGGGGTTTCATCTTTTCTCTTTTGGTGTTGACACTTGGGTACAATTTGAGATACTGAGAAAAACTTACAATGTAACACAGATGAATTTTAAATGTGAGCACCTAAGTCAGTTTTAAAGTCGCTAGAATATTAATACATATTGTGTAGCAAAAAGGCTGTGCTTGTACTAAATTTCAATGTTAGCCTTAGAAATGAGCTGCATTTAGCCTGACCTGTGGTTGCGCAGTGGATAAAGCCTCGACCTTGCTGGTTCAAAACCCTGGGCTTGTCCTGTCAGGGCACCTATGGGAGTGGGAGTTAATGCTTCCTGCTCCTCCCCCTTCTCTCTCTCTCTCTCTCTCCTCTCTAAAATGAATAAAAAATATAAACAAAATTAAAAATGATAATAATAATAATAATAAATTAGCTGCATTTATCACCCTATGTTTTATGTTCTTTGGAATCAGCAAAAATGTCACACATACCCTTCTCCCCTTTTTTTGGTAGCATGGTTCATATCTTCATACCAAAAAGTTTAGTAATGAAAACATTCTTGTTCCTAGCATATCAACATTCTTTTCTCCAATAGAAGTAGAAGGAAGGCAAGGTGAAAATCATCTTGTCTTGTCAAGTCCTTGCAATAGGTCAAGCCAGATCTAGGTTATTGTAAGGATTAGCTCCTTGGGTTCTTTGCAGAGTTGGATCGTGTGGAATGAGGTGATGCTAACCCAGTGGTTCTTAACCTGGGTTCTATTGAACCCTAGGGGTTCGATGAGTCGGTCTCAGGGATTCAGAGAAGCCTCTGCCGTGGAGGCCAGAATAAAGTAATACTGTAACTTGTTGTGAGTTCATGCACTTTGTTGGTCTTGTTTTTTGAGCAAGGTGATGTTCATACACGGCTCATTTTGTGCACCAGTAAAAAACATATACCTATGTCTTGAATTTGGAAAAGAAAATCATATTTTATTTATCACTGAAGAAGGGTTCGGTGAATGCGCATATGAAACTGGTGGGTTTGGTACCTCAAAAAAGGTTGAGAACCACTGTACTAACCATACACAGCTTATTCTGTTGTTACCTCTTCTATACAACTTCAGTTCTGTTTAGGCTGTGAGTTATAGGACACCTGAGGGCTGTGGCTGTGATTGGATAGGAGTCTGTGAGCTCAGCCTGCCTGCCCCATCCTGCTCCCCAAGGACGACTTGGGTACAGATAGGAAATGATATGGGTTTAGGGGCTGTGTGTGTGTGTGGGGGGGGAGTGATGGGCATCTGGTTCTAACCTTGGGCTAAGCCTCTGCAGAGCAGAATAGGCAGAGAGAGGCTGTGGTTTGGAACTGGGGGGATGTGTCAGTGTGAGCCAGGCCTCAGGAATGGGGAAAGCAAGAAGCTCCCCTGCTCTCCCCTACCCCCCTGTGCCTCCTCAGAACAGCCATTCCCTTCACCTGGTTAGAGAAGAGTAGGTAGGGGAGAGGTCCTTAGCTCCTCCCATGATTGAAGGTCAGGTGGCTGCTGCCCTACACCTTGCCAGCTGCCCTCTCTCTGAATTGAGGACTGAGACCATCTTTAAAATCCTGAGAATACCCCTCTGGCTAATGCTATTGAAGCCGGAGAACTAAGTGGTCAACCACTCTGAGTTCCCTGGGACAGGTGCTTTAGGAGGCCTTTTGAGTCTGTACAACTCCAGAAAGAAGAGGTACTCTCTTTGTGGTTGCTTCTGGGTCCGTCACTCTTCATCTTTGAAGAACACATCAGCCTCAGAGATGGTAAAAATCATTTTTAATATGTTTTTTCTCATGGCTGACTTTAAATTGTTGAATTTCCCTACGGGTTACAATTCCTATGCATGCCATATGTACATAGTCATGCATGCCATGTGCTAACGGCGTGTGATGGTATTTCACAGTTTCTGCTTTGTGGACTTGAGCAAGTAGTGAGTGCTATGTTCTTTGACTAGTTTATAGTTTATATTGGCTCAAAGCATGAAGAGGCTGTTTGGGCTCTTTGGCCCTTAAATACCTTCCTAAGTTTTTACTCCACAGTCACTGGCTTTGGTTGAATGGGAGGGCAGAGTCTTTTGCTATCTTCAGTCTGCCCTACAGATGTTGGGGGAAGCTCCCATGTTAATATCAGGTCCCTGGACTTTGTCAGAAGCAGTTTTTCTTGACCTTGGCCTTGGTTTCTCTGTGTACTCCCCTCACCCAGTTTGATTGAAGCTACTCTGCTGGAAGTCCCTGACCCAGCAGCTCATCCAGTGACTCCCTGAATTTTACGTCTCCATCATTGACTTTCCTTTCTTCTGTTTACATCTTACCTTGGGGGTTCCTGACCCACACCTGAAGTCTTCCATTTGAACTAACGCATGTCGTCGGCAAGGTGGAGAAGGAGCTGGGTGTGTGCCAGGTGCTGGGCGCAATGTGTGCAGGTGCTGCTTCATTGCATGTGCACACCTGCTTCTAGGGAGATGCTGCAACTCTCACCATTGGAATGATGCAGAAACTGAGATTCAAAGATGGAAGGAATGGAAGTATTTACACATATTTGCTACAGAAGTTCTCACTGCAACCAGTTGATGCTTCAGTTTCTTCATCTATTGCATATGGAGAAGCTTAAAGATAGATTGTGGTTGGAGGGACCAATAGGCTTGGCTGTGCTGAGCTGTCTCCTCCACATGCCTCTCCCCCCTGAGGGAGGTGGCCTAGTGAAGGGGTTAGACCAGAACTTAGACTCTGGAGCCAGATTTCTGGCATCATGACTTGTGTGACCTTGGGCAAATTACTTAACCTCTCTATGCCTTACTATTTGTGATATTGGTTAAAAAAAATTAAGCATTTGAGTATGATTCTAATTTTTTTTAAAACCAGAAAATGAGCTGAGATTTCTATTGCATGTCCCAGCTTAATCTGGTTGAGGACAGGGTTATGCTGTAGGCTAAGTTTCAAGTTGCTGCCTGCCTGCTGAATGCTAAGATGTCACTTTTCTAAAATAAGAATCCTGGATGCCATAGGTAAGCTACTCATTCTTCTCTTTGCTAGCTTCAGAGAACTGATTCCCTCTCCACATACATCTGAGTCCTGTGGACCCTGCAGCCCCACTGCCCCCACCTCAAATAGGATTCTCTTCTGCTTCATTGTCTAATATTTAATCCAAAATGCCATGAGGGTGAAGGGGTAAGGAACAGCTCATTAGCAGCTTGTTGCCATTCTAGCCTTACCAGCTGCCCATGCTGGCCTTTTAGGGTACTCTGCAGGATCTTTCTCCCACCTGTTCCAGTAATGAGTGAAACTGTGAAGCCTTCCATTCCCTAGTTAGAGAAGAGTCTGGAAGGGCCAGAGCTCTTGGGAGAGGCTTCATATCAACTGGGACTCACATCAAAGGAAGAACGTTCCATTTGCCCCTGAGCAGGCTCCTTTAGAAACTATACGATAGAAGGGCTGTGAGGACATTTAGGTCAAATGGAAAGGGAGGCAGGCCAGCATCGTCGAGAGAGCCGAAGAATCAGTTTCTCTGATTCGGTTTTATTTCAGGCTAACATGCTTCCGCACACTCCTGACACCACACCAATTTAAATACAGCTTGTCCAAGATAAGAAAAGTTCCTACTAATTTTTTACATTCCAGTTTTTTGAAAAATCTCAGCGTTCCGGTTAAAAGACATTCCTGTTGATTTGTGAGATTACATTAAGAAACCACTATATTGGTTATCTGATTCTTTTTGTTTTGTTTTGTTTTTTGTTCTTTTTCTTTGATCTCTGGAATTAATGTTGAAGAGCTTTTGAGGTCTCTACAGTGAGAATGGGAAGGATGGCTCTTTTCCATCCCTTAAAGGGTGATTGGAGTTGGTATGTGCATATCTCCAAAGTCCAGATTTTTCCCAAGTTTTCCATGTTGAACACCTTGAGCCTTGGGATAAAGGTGCTGAATTTTTTCACATGAGAGTATTTCCATTCTTTGGTCCCACTCTGGAGCCCTGCAGATGGAGGTGAAATGAAACTTCAAAATGCTAGTAGTGTTGTTAGTTCTGAAACAGCTTAGAGAACTTTTAGAATAACTCCCATGGGACCTGGCGTGGAGGTGCGGGGTGGGGACAGTCTGATGAAAGAGTAGCCTCTCCCAGTTAGAACAGATGTAAGAAGTAAAGACCGAGCAACTGCAGGAACATCTGGAAAACTCTGGAAGTGCAGAGTGCTGTGTGCCTCAGAAGGTCAAGCAAGCAGAGGCTAGAGAGGCAGATGTCAAGTTGGGATGCTTTTTGTGATTCTTCTTTTCTCCCCCAGGGCACATTTATGCTATTATTAAATGATTACACATACTAGTTCATTCCTTCCTAGTGTATACTTCCTAGCTAATATCATTAAAAACTAAAAATAATTTGGTAGTCTTTATAGTTCCTGGGATTTTTCTGCCCAGCCCTCTTTCTTCCTTCTTCTGAGATTTTGGTTTTCTAAAACCATACTGAATAAAACCATAGTGAATAAGACCATAGTTCTGCCCTAGCTGCTGCCACTGGATGCCTATTACCTTGGGGCTACCTCTCACCTTAAAGAGTTGTCTCATGTGAGACCATGGAATGGCATTGCACTCTCAGAATTTCCCCGCCCCTTTCACCAGAAGGGAAGCTATCTTCAATTTCATATGGAAGGCTAGTTTAGAAGGTGGAACTGAAAAACATCCTGCTTCCTCTCCCTTTCAATTACTATTGTGCCCTTGACAGGTACCACCCCTAGTTGTGGGGAAAAAAAAACATTTTTGACCTACTGGAATTAGAGGGTCTTCTAAACCCTGTCAGCTCTTGGATTTCTGCTTATTGCCCAGTTATGGCTGTTAGCTTTAATTTAGGGAAAATATTTCCTCAGAGGTGAACAGATAGTTCCAGTGGATGTCTGATGGTTAAGGGAAAGTGACATTACCAGCTGGTGAGAATTTTACTATGATTATTGCTAATGAGCGATGTTTTTCATATTTTTGGTGATTAGAGTTATGCCAACTTTGTTTTCCTGGAAGGTTCTACACAGATGACTTAGGTGGTTAGTATGGGTTTGGGAGACATTTTAATGAAAGTGTAATTACATGACAAACATCAACAGGGAGACCCAGTAGATAGTTATAAGAGATACAAGAAACACAGGGCAAACTTGACTGGGGAGTTTGAAAACTTGGTAAGGTGAAGGTCATTTCAGAAATGTCTCTTAAAGGCTTCCTGAACTGGAAGATTTCTTATGCACATCTTGAAATTATGGCAGGGTGACAAGAACAGCTTGTTTGGTAGAAGTCACTGGGCTTTGCACAATGGTTCTAAATGGGTTATAATTAAACTTGAGTTACTGTAATTCTCAGTGATCTATGTTCTACATGATTGGTAAACTTGATCTTGATGTATCTTATTACTTATAAAGTCTTTTTTTGAAGTTTTTCTAGTTTTAAGTAAGCGTGTCTCAAACCACGATTCCCAGAACCTTCTTTGGGTCGTCTTTGATAATTCTTTTTCTTCAAAAGGTTTCTGAACCTTATTCACATTTGAGAAACACTGACATAATAGGGGACATGAGGGAACTAAGACCGCAGATTGCATGAATTTCTTTCACATCTGTTTGGAATAACATATTTCTTTCTTTGTCTCTCTTTTTAGAAGAGAAAGTGGAGTGAATGAACATGCAGAGTGTGAATGTGGTGTAGAGTGGACTACTGTTATCATACTACAGTTTACTTTCATTCTCTGTTCTGAGTAAATGTCTTAAATATAAATCGGCCGTTGCGAAAGTGCTGGTCGCATTACAGGTAACTTTAAGGAACAGTGATTTTTATTTTGCTTGGAAAATCTCCACTGATTCCGTTTAACTACATCGAATAATTTATGCCTAAATTCTGGGCTTTCCTAAGACTGATTTCATCTTACTAGTCCTTTACACTTCCCACCATTTCCCATTATCTTTTTTTTTTTTTCCTCATTATCTTTTAACTATGCTTGTCAGAACTGTTTTCCACTCACCTTGACTCCATCCACTTTGGAACCTTGGTTCATGTTAAATCCCTCATTTAAAATGTTTCCCCTTCATTCATCTAAATCCCAACTTTACCTTAATGTGCACACAGCGGTGTTCTTCAGTAACTGGGAATGCAGCTATAATGAAATCGTAAATTCTAACACATTCCTCCAAAATTAGATATGTGAGGAGGGGGAGATACTGACATAACCCTTGTCTTAGGCTTCTCATGCATATCTCTTGCCCCTTCAATTTTGACCACAGGGAACCTTTCATTTTTTTAGCATATCTTCATAAATAATGTGCAACTGGTCATTTAGGTTAGCAAAGTAGAATTGACTTAGTGCACGTTAGAGGGTTCCCTTAGGCATTCTTGCTGTTTGGGCTCCCAGCCTGTCCCCATATCTCTCCTCGAGAGAACAGGATCTAGAGGGTGACAGTAATCACATTCCCGCCTGGCTAAGGAAGCCAGTGTCCTGTATGTGACTTTACCTTTTCCCACTGTAATATTTATCCTCTTTTGGGGAGTTATGAACTTGTAGTCATAAGAAGATAGCTTTACTAATGGCCTCAAAGGACAGTTACGGGGTTCTCTAATTTGGGTCCCTATGACAATTCCCTGTAATGACCTATAAATTAAGATAAACCCTTAATTTAATAGTTAAACACAATTTAACCCTTTAGTATATATTGCCTCAGTCATTTTTGTTTTAGTCACAGGCACTCAATAAATAATGCTTGCAAGGGATGCTGACCTGTCTACCTTGTCTCTTCTAAGAAAATGAAATTCCCCCGAGAGCGGGACCATGTTGCCTATACAGTTATTGATCAGGACATAAATGCTCGGTTGATTTTAGTGCAAGAAAGAGGTGACTCTGATTAATCTGAGATCACCAGATTATTATTGTCAATGCACCAGCAGGGCTATTGATCATTTCATTTGGACCAGGTAAGTTGTAATGTTGGTTAGACGGAAATGATCCTGTTGAGTGGAAATCTGAATTTTCCCTGGTAACATTGATAGCTTTATTTGGGCTGCTAGATAGTTATTGGACACAAGAGGACAATACATGGACGCTTTAGTAGGAAATTGATGGATTTGCTCATTGAGGTGATAGGGTCTGATGGTGGGAATGTATCACAGAGGAGAAAAACTTCCATCCTCCACAGAATAGTTTAGGGTAAGAAGCAGAAGTGGAGAACATGTGTTCAATAGAGTCCAAATCAAACCTACTAATTGTGCAAATGATTTACAGGTTATTGTGGAAATTTACTTAAACCACTAACTCAGCATAAAACAGAACAAACATAAGGTAAAGCTGGTGTTGCCATAGTAATAAAGTACACACAGGCTAATGAGCCTGTGGTACATGGAAGGCAATAGTTAGAGTACATCTGGAATGCTGGTTTCAGAAACAAAAAAGATGCCAGAAGTTTGAATTTGTGTGATCAAAGATAATTTCAAAGCCAAGAAACTGAAAGAATATTAAACGTACATGCTCGTGTTTGAAGTGATTAGAGCTTCTTGTAAGCATCTTGTAGGGAGTGAATTCTAAGTGATGCTAAAAAAGAACAAAATAGCATGTTGTTATTCTAAAGGGACGTCATTTTCTTTAGAGAAAATTGGATCACTTATAGGCAATTCATCCAGTTAATAATCTGAGTTTTATCAGCTCTGACCAAATCATCCGGATGAGAGTTTCTTGCCTTCCCTGCCTGATGTGAAGTACTGGTTTAGAACACTTCTTTGTCCTTAAGAAACTGTCTTTTAATGCTGACAGTGAGTTTGACTCAGGATCAGTCCTGCCATCAGTCTTTATGTGTTTATCAGTAATGTGCCTTCTGAAAGCATGGGCTTAAAGGGTTATTTTACCCCGGGGGATGTCTAAATAAACTGCATTCTAACAACTACTTTTAGATTCTAACAACTACTTAAAAACTGTTTCATGAGTTTTTAAGTGAATGAGGTTTTTAACTGTTTACACATGAGGATGAGACAGCCCTTGCAAACTTAATTATGACCCTACTTGTCCCTCCCCTGAGCAATACACACAATAGAATATATTCAACATGTGTCTTCTTTCTCTGTTTAAAACTATTAAGTTGATGTTCCAGGAGGTTAACATTGAACATTTTAAGGGATTTTATGTTTCAAATTCTTTGTTGCTTGACTCTGATAAATTTTCAATTTAGGGAGGGCGCTGTTTGATGTTCCTTTAAAGAAAAATAAAATCCTTATTTAAATATAACCATTTTAAATTATAATTTTAATGTAACAATAGAGAAAAATTGAGGACTCTAAGGGGAAAATTACTGTGATCTTATCACAAATAAAATCACTGTCATCATTTGTAAACCCCCCCCCCCCCCCTTTTAGGAGCATTTGTTCTTAGTGTAGCTATAAAACACTCGGCTAGGTGTCAAGTGCAGAGAGATGACTCTGGCATTAGGGATTACCTGACTTTTCCTTTACTGATTGCCCCGAGGTGACTGGCTTGGTGCAGGGTCAGGTAAGACCAAGGTGAGAGAGCCCATCCCTGGAAGGGGGAAGGAGGAGGCCGCCCCAGTGCATGGCCTCTTGAGTGGCTGGCCCTCACCTAAGACGTCATCACTCTGTGAGTGGATGCTCAGGAAGATTGTTTCTATCCTATGGTACTGCTCTTTAGAAATTTCTGTTTGCATAAAATAATCTCACTTCTAAGATTTGTCACTGTATGTCTAAAAAGCTACCTGTGTATTAACATTTGCTGTACATATGATTTCTGTGAAAACTTTGAAGCTGCATAACTTAATTGGCAGAGCCAGGCCTCCCCATCAAACCAAGTAGCCAACGAAGGCTTAATTTTTTTTAGAAAAGATCTGACTTCATTTTCCAAATCATACCTAGGTGTTAATACCTAGGTGTCTCTCTGGCACCCTCTCATGTCTGCATTCTAATCTAGAAATAGAGGTGGTGTGGGCTCTGCTAGGAGTTTTCTGTCCTTCAGAGTTTTCAAGGCAGGCATTAAAATAAAAAATAAAAAAGGAGTCTGTTCTGTGTGGCTTTAGGGGGCAGCTGGGTTCCCAGGGGAAAGTGAGAGGTGCGGGTTGTGCTCAGGGCAGCAGGGAGTTTTCTTGTAGTGCATTTCGTCAGTGGAATGGGCTGTTTCCCTAACACAGGTGGGGGCGGTAGTAACAGGTTTAAGTGAGAATTGTAAGGGGCTTCATGAAATTGAGATTTCTGTGTAGGAAAGCTGCTGGCATTTCACACATGCACAGTACGCCCTTTTGCAGATACCAGATAGCGACAGACTTGACTGGAAGAAACAGCTCCAAAGCCTTAGGGATTCCTTGCGGATGTATTTTGCTTGTTGAGACTTTAGCTGAGTTTAGCCTCTGAGGTTCCGGTTCTCAAAAAGGCCCCGAGTTGCTATGCAGAGTTTAGCATCCATCACCAGGTTTCAGCCCAGGCAGTGGGGGAGTGGCCAGCTCCACAGCCCCCCTCTTTGGACCTTCTTTCTCCTCTCCCCTGTCCCAGGGCCGGCTTCCTAGAGGACTCCTGCAGAGCCGCTAGCCAGTTTGTGCTTGGAAGTACATGTCAGAGTCATCCCCCGCCCCGTTTGCCTTCCTGCCTGCCCTCAGCAGAGCAGAGCCGCTGGCGGCCTCTTGGGTGACAGTTTACAGGAGGCCTAAAAAGATCCGCCCATCCACACCACTCACAAGGCCAATATGGTCCTGGTGTCTCTCAGTTGTCTGGCCCACTTTCCTGGCCTGTGTCCAAGATGTGAGTTTCTTAGTATTTCCACATGGGAGTGGCTGGGCTGGGTTGGGTCATTTGACATTGTTCTCACTATCACCACCTCTTTGATCAAAAGAAATGTGGAGAGGGAGGCTTTCTGCATTCATGAAAAACAGAAAGGAATTTAAAATACTATGTTTGAGTAGATGCCTTAGAAATAGAGTTCACAGCCAAATGGGATTCTTTCCAGTACAAAATGTCTGGGGCTTTATATGGCCTCATGCTAGGACATATTTGAAGGGTATCCCACCCTGTCACTGGATGTGTGGACATCATGGTTCTGACAACAGGGTTTTCTAAGGGGATTTTAAGTGAATTTGGAGAGGGAAATGTGGGAAACTGGGAGAGATAGGAAAGCCATTTTTATTTGTAGGTTGAATAGTCAAAATTCTTCTCAACTTCCAAGTCCTTGCTTTAGTGCCACCTGTTCTCTAAAGACTCCCAGATTCTTCCTGGCTGCAGCTAATATTTCCATTTGCTGTTTTTCTAGTTCCAGAGTATATGACCATTATATATTGCAAAAGTACTGTTATTTGTTTAAATCATTAACAAACTGAAGGGGTTTGCTTGCCTGTGTGCATCAAAGCCTAGTAAAATGCAAACAGAAGCTTGCAGCAAAGGAAGTAACAGTTTACTTAAGGAATAGGAACCAAGCCCAGAGACACAGATGAGCTAGAGGTGTAAAACCTGACTTCCTGGTGGCCTCCAGGTGATAGATTCTATAGGGTAGAAGTCATTAGCATGGTAGCTAAGGGAGTTGGGGCGGTGGCTCTACTGATTGGTTGGAGCTGAGGAGGGGAGGACTTGATCATTAGGTCATGTCATGATGTCAGTCATGGTGTTGTCCTGTCTGGTGTCATGAGGATGTGGTTGGTAGGATTGTTTTGCTTTCATGGGCCTCTGAGGTTAAATGTTACTTTCAGTTGGTATGAAACTGACTTCTCATGGGCAATGGATCTGACAATTCTTAAGAGTTTGGCGCTGACTAGAAGCCAGCGTTCCAAGGGCTTAAAGATTAAGGGAGTGGACGTGCAATGTGTGCGAAAGTGGAACGTTCTGGTTGAAAAAGGGTGAGTCGTGGTGCTGTTAGACTGGACAAGGCTAGATTGAATTAAAGAGAAATTTATATTAGAGAAATGAAGTTCCTGTGTGGTTAAAAATCACTTGAAGGTATAACCTCTCCTTTTCTATTTTATTTCCCTGGAACAAAATTACAGACTCAATTAAGACTTATTAAATTGAACTGAAATATGTAAGATAGTACCGCTCTTTTCGTTTGGGGTAAAAATGCAGTTTTCTGTAGTAAATTTAGAAATCATTTTCTTAAATGAAAAAAACATAATCTTTAAGTAAAAATTATTTAACAGAGAGTTTGTATCAGGCTTGAACACAGAGAATGGAGATATATACACACACACACACACATACACATACACACATATGCATTTATACATACATGGGGCAAAAGTAGATTTACAGTTGTTTGTATATAAAAATACATGCAGGTAATGATTATTCCAGTAGCTTTTATTGACTTAAAATAATGTCACGTTGGCATAGTACACTCAGTACAATCTTGTAAGTGCTTAAATAAATAATGCAATAATTAAAAAAATAAAACAAGAATAAACTCACATATTCACAACTGTCAACTTACTTTTGCCCACCCTGTGTGTGTGTGTGTGTGTGTGTGTGTGTGTGTGTATGTATGTGTGTGTGTGTGTATTTCACTCTAAGCCTTTCAAAGACAATAATTATTAACCACATGAATTAGTGTGGTGGAATGTCTGGGAAGTGGGTGGTTCAGGAATGCTGCATCCTTGACTAAATTGTGAACATTTCTGGTTTCAATTTGGGTTACCTACTCCTATCCGGGAGGAGCTGGACTGCTGCCCTGGACTTTTATTCTGTGAGCATTGGTGATGATGATGAGGGATACTAGAAGGAGCTGTTGGAATTATGAGCTGCAGGGCCTGGGATCACAGGAAGTGAATGCATTGGAATCTGTTCTCTAAGATGTTGCTTTGTGTTTGATTTGTTGATGACAGCCCCATATTGGAAATATTCTTCCAATGCTAACAAAATGTTTTATTTTCACATGCAACTTGCAAAATCTTAGAACAAAACAACCTACCCCCCCCAAAAAAAAAAAAAAACCACAGAAACTTTTCTGGAAAGTGATTACTTAATAGTGCATATTTTGTAGACAGTTAACTAAAATATTGCAATATAGAATATTGTTGTCTTTTCTCCTCTGAGGGAAATGAAGTAGGTTAATAAGCTTAAATATATAGTAGTATTGCAGTCATGTCAGTTTTCATGTCTCTCTTTCCTTCTTTTCATTGTTGCTACTTTCCTCTGATTTATTATTTATTCTACTCAAATAATATATTATTTAGTGTATTTTCCCCTCACTTTTATTCTCACTTAACACATTAAAATAGGCAATGTGCAGCATCATTGTTTTTTAAGTCAAAATTCCATTAGGTACCAACTTTTTTACTTCACAATAGAAGTAACTTGGAAGCCTTTCATCTAAGTGACAGACAGCAGAAACTGCTTTTATGGAGAGTGATACCTAGCTAGATACCCTCTTCAGGAGTTGGAGAAGACCTTGATTAGCCGATGTGTAAAGAAAGGTAATTTTCATATGATGTAGGAACATAACTTGGAATAACCTTTGTTGGTGGTGCACTTGATAGTCTTGCTCCATAGTTTTCTGTGAAGGAACTGGTGCCTTGATGACGGGTTGCATGTGTATTGGTGGGTCATGGTTAGGGTAGGGGAAGTATTGGAGATCATAGAGCAGCTGAAAAAATTGCTTCAATGCACTAGTTTTCCAAAGAGTTCTGTATTGGAGAAAGTATCCTTCCTAACCCTCGGTGGTTCTCAGAAGTTTTATAAGCATGTAATTACTAAAGGCTTTTAAAAACAAAACAACCTTAAAGAAATAAAATCCAAAAATAAATCCCAAAGGACCCCACATTTACTATCTTTAAAAACTAAATAAGAATTTCTGTTCTACTACATCTTCGTTCAGTTTTCTTTTTATACTTTGGTGTAACCTTTGATTTGAGTTCAGAACTTAAATGTTTGGTGTCACTTAAAAGAAAACAAAAATGAAAAACACCTGGGACTATTACTTTGAATCACCTTAAAAAAAACTATGAAAAGCCTCACTATGATCAAACTTCACCCCTGTGACATTTAAAATGTATGTTACACAAAATACGGTCACTGGCTAACCAGCTTCATAGCCCTTGTTAAGCTTTTTCCATTCTGCAAAGGCAATAGCTCTGAAATGCAGAAGTGATTGCATTAAATCCTTGGCTGGCAATTTTGTGTGGGATTGGGTATTGAAATGCAGCAAAGCAAATAATGAAGGCATATGTTTACCTATGATTCTTTTTACCTTGGGAGAAGGATTAAATAGGAACAGTTTGGTTGTTGTCAAATTCTTAACAGTTGCTTTCAAGCATGAAACAGTCCCTGGGCTCTCAGGAGGATTTACTTAGCAGTTTGAATAGAGAGGTCTTTACTGCTAATGGAACTGAGATGGCAGGCTTAAGCAATGGGGTGCTTTATAGCCTCTTTAGCCACTTGAGAAGATGTAACATCAAATAGCTGAAACCATCCCGGTTTCCATTGGTATTTATGAACTTGTGCAAAGATAGGTGAATAAATAATTCAGGGTTGTAAGAATGTCTATATGCCAAAGGTGGGAGACTCTCCAAGAGCTTGATTCATAGAAGGTTTAGTTCTGGGAGAAACTCTGGTGTGCCTTGAGCTTGGCCCCAGGGAATGTTTGTGGAAGATGACATTTTCCAAGAAAGAAAGAAAGAATTTTCCCTTGGATTGACTGAGCTCTGTAAAGCAACATTTCACTGGGGATTCCAATCCTGGAAAAGTGTTATTCATAAAAAAAGACTATTTTACTTTCATTGCAGATAGATGGCAGTTACTGCTTGTGTATGTATGCCTGGGTGTGTGTCTAAAATACAGGATAGTGGTGGTTCCTTAGTCTTAAGCAACTACTTAAGCTCTGTACTATTTAATGGTTAGGCTTAAAGAAAACACTTGTTGAGGTGGGAGAGAAGCAGTCACAATGTGTTTAATGGTGGCTGGTGGAAGCTTCTGCCTCACACTGTCTAGTCATTGTGTTTGAATCATGGTGCGGATGTTTCCTGAATATTCTTTAATGAGCAGGTGGAAAAGCAGGGCTTGGGAGCCTCCCAGGCATGAATATTCACAAAATTTCTGACTCTGTTTCTTGGCATGGAGTAGCACTGTATTTCCCTGCCTGTGTAAATATATGTGGCCATATGACATCTTTGGCCAGTCAAATGTCAATTCTAGACAGAAGCATTAAAAGCCAATGTGTGCTTCACTGTCTCCTGGGCCCCTGCCATGGTCACTTGCCATGATTTGGCTCTCGGGTGAGGAGGAGTTGGCAAAGAGCCTCAGCTTTCTGCAATGAGCATGGAGTATGTATGAGAAGTGATCTGTTTCCTGATAGTTTGTGATTGATACTGCAGCATAACGGACTCCACTGACTGACATTCCCATAAGGTGCTAGATTCTTGTTAAGGAAAGGAAATGTGCCAGAGAGGTGTACTGGCATTTCATTAGCTCAGGCTCGTGCAGCAGTTCCTGTGCTGACGCTGACGTGGTGAGGGGCAATGGCGGGTAGACAGCCCTGCGACTCCTGGTCTGGAACAGCTTCGCTGGGAGACTGACCTTCCTCTGTAGCTTCTTTTCTTTTCCTCTCATAGGTTACCCCCAGCATTCTTTCTGTTTTCCCCTCCTCCAGTTAACTCTCTTTTTGTCCTTTGGATGGTTTCTTGGCAGGAATTCTCAATTGTATGTCAACCCCAAAGTGAAAAGCGACCTCTCTCTTCTAGATATGTGACCCTGAGTGATGGGAGCCTCGGTACCCTCTTCCTGGCCACAGACGAGGAAAAACTGTGTGCCTAGGGGAAGAAAGCGCTCACCCGAACTGCCCCCTGGTGAGGTTTACATGCTTTCACAGAGCCAGAGCTCTGGGCAGTCACAGTCTTGACCTACTAGCTTAGGGGACATCTCGGTGCTTTATGAAATCTGCTTTTCAGCAAAAGTTCTTCACTCTTCACAAAATTCTGGGAGCACGGTGACGTAATATGCATTTTATAGATGGGAAATGGAGGGTCAGAGAAGGTGATAATGTACTTAGTACATGTGCATGACCGTTACAAAGTTGAACCAGTTTCAAAATATCCTGATTTCAAAATAGACCCTCTTTATACTGTGTTATCACATGGCTTTTAGTATAATTAAATAGACATAGTTTAATGCAGGGGTCCCCAAACTTTTTACACAGGGGGGCCTGTTCACTGTCCCTCAGACTGTTGGAGGGCTGGACTATAAAAAAGAACTATGAACAAATCTCTATGCACACTGCTCATATCTTATTTTAAAGTAAAAAAACAAAATGGGAACAAATACAATATTTAAAATAAAGAACAAGTAAATTTAAATAAACAAACTGACCAGTATTTCAATGGGAACTATGGGTGTGGATGCATCCTGTGCTCCTCTCACTGACCACCAATGAAAGAGGTGCCCCTTCCGGAAGTGCGGGGGGGGGATAAATGGCCTCAGGGGGCTGCATGCGGCCCGTGGGCCGTAGTTTGGGGACCCCTGGTTTAAAGAGTCAGAAATATTTGAAACTGAATGCCTATTTTAATATATAACAATAAAACAACAATAAAATAACCATAGCAGCTTAAACTTATATTGTGCTTGCTATGTGGTGCACTGTTCAAATACTTTAAATAGAGAGGTTATGAAACTTGCCCAAGGTCACACAGCTAAAAACTGGTGAACTGGGATTTGAACCCAGGTTCTAGAATCCTTGCTCGAAAGAACTATTTTTACTGTAAAATGAAGAGTATTCTTGAATTGAATTTTTATACATAATTTATGACCTGCATTTTCTGAAATATATAGGTTATATATACATTATTGCTTTATCTTTTAAGCTTCCAGCCAACACCGGTACCCACCCACACCCCCCTTGCAGCCCATGGTAGAGATCAGATGAGAGGAATTGATACTGGGTCCCCTGTGGTCTGTGCCAGCTTCCCTGGTTTATCAGTTTTGCCCTTTGAGAAAATACGGGCATTTTTTTGTAGGATGAATACAGAGGATGAGAGCTAGTGAACTGTCTGGGGACTATGTCTGAGGTTTGTTTTCTTCCAAAGGTGGTTGGTGCCTGTGGAACTTTAAGGAGCATAAAGGCGGCAGAGACAAGCCTGGGTGACAGGACCCCAAATTCCAGATTAACAGGGTGGTTCCCAGAGGCAAGCCCCAGGATGGGCTGGCTTCCTCCTTGCTTGTTGGGGAGGTGGTCATTGAGGTGGTGACAGGAGCAGAGAACAGGCTACCTGTGTCAGCTTCAGCGCTGAGGAGGACAGAAAGCTCCCCGGCTGTGGGTGAGGCTCTTGAGAAGGGGGTCAGGTGGGGGAAGCTTGACTCTCGATCTGAGAGCAAAGGTAAACACTCCACTAGGCCTGGCTTTGTGTGTGTATGTCTGTGTTGAGGGAGAGAGAAAGGGAACAAAAGGGGGGGGGGTGTTGAAACAGGCCGAAGTTCGGTCAAGTTCTCTCCTGAACCTATAATTCCTCCAAGATATTTTTTCCAGGCATAAGAGGAAAACCCATTTCTAAGACTTTCCATTTCTGACGTTTACGTGATTCTAGGCAGGCACTTCTGTAAAATTTTTATTACACTGTTTTTATTTTTAAATACTCAATATATTATATTAACCTTGCTTATTTTAATGCAATCTGAATTTCTGAAAAATTATTATTTTTCAATTTTCCTTTTTGGAATAAGGTGATTTCTTGTTGGGGTAAAACTTTTCAATTTAGTTACATGAAAAAGGTTTTGCTTTTAGTGTAAACCTTTAAGTTGAAAAAAAAAGTGTATTTGTTCTTTATCAAAAATTATTTTATTTTTAATCTCTTTTCTGATTGTATGCCCTGTAACATCATTGTAGTAGAAACTAGAAAATGCCAGAAAGTATCAAAAAGAGAATAAAATATAATCCAATGATTCGAAGAGGCACTATTAACATTTTTTGTTGTAGTTTGTCCGATTTCCATGTGTGTATGTGTGTACCTTGGTGCGTGATAGTGACTGTGCTGTAGCTGCGTTTGTCCAGCCTGCCTTTTCAGTGGTCGAGATCATTATTTTTCATGCTGATAAATAATCTTGGAAAGTCTGATTTTTAATAGCTGCATATAATTTACTACTATTCCATAATTTATATACTCTTTTTGCAGCATTGGGCATTTAGGTTGCTAGCACTCTTTCACTATTAATAGTGCCACATTGAGTGTCTTTGTTTCCATGTTTGTGTGAGGTGTGATAGTTTAGATGAAAGATGATTAAGGTCTAGAACTGTGATTTTCAACCTTTTCTTCTCATGGCACACATAAATTAATTACTAAACATCTGCGGCACACCAAAAATATACTTTTCGCCCATCTGACAAAAAATAGGTATAATTTTGATTCATTCACAACAGGCAGCTATTGTTGTTGGCTGTTGTCATTTTTTTATCTGACAGTCCAAGGGAAAAGAGGTCAGTGCCCCTAACTAAAAGTCAGGTATTGCATGCTTTAAAAAATCTTACAACACACCAGTTGAAAATTGCTGGTCTAGAGTAATAAAAATAACTCCTATTCATAAGCTCCTTTGATACAACAGGCACTGAACCTTTATGTATCCAGAAAACAACCATGTGAGGTGACTGCATTATTTCCCCTAAAGAAACAAACAGACCAGGAGCTGAGGGGCCATGGAGCTGAGATGTGACCCACGACTGCCTGCATCAGACCACAGCTCCTCACTGCTCCTCTGCTTTGGCTTGGTCACACATGGAGAATGCTGAGGCCAAGCTATGGGAGGACTATTGAAGCTTGTATGGGAAAAACTGTTATGATTAAACAGAACCTGCCCATAAAGGAGGCTCTGAAACCAGAGCAGACATGAATGTATGGGGAACTATCATACAAACCCCTTCTCCAGCTTCTGACATTCTAATGAAAAAAAAAAAAAAGATCTAAAGTGATTTGTCTAAGGCCATACAACTCATTGTTCCTAGCTGCGAGATCTACAGATGGTCTTCCTTGTTCTTCCCTTCCATTGTACTAGACTCTGGATGAGATCCTAATTCTTTTTTTTTTATTTTTTATTTTTTTTCCCACCCCCTATCCCCCAACCCCCCACCCAGGTCAAGATCCTAATTCTTATTCATAACAAAGTCAGATTACATATGTAAGGAGCCTTCTTCCCAAGTTTTCTAGTTTGAAATCAGTCTCCCCAGAAGTACAAGGACAGTGGTACTGTACACTGGCTGGGTTTGAACCCCAGCTTCACCTTTTCTTATCTGTGTGGCCTGGGCAAGTTATTTAATTTCTTTGTGTCTCAGTTTTCACTTCTATAAAGTGAAGGGAACAACAGCACCTACTACATGGGGTTGTTGTGAAGATGATACGAGTGAGCATATGCAAGGCTTCTAGAACAGTGCTTGGCGTGTAGTGAGTACTGGGTGTGTTTGTGTGTGTGCCTGCTGTCTGAGGAACCATGCGTGATGGCTTCACCAGTTCCTTCCTGTGGCTAAGAATTTCAGGGATTTTGAAGGAATCTCATTATTGCCTCTTCCAAAATTTACAGAAATTCTTTAAGAGCTTTGAATACACCTATAGCTGTCATTGAGTATATATTTAAGGAAGATAATAAGATAAAATTGTGAGAAAAGCTTTTAGAAGGCTAAGAAAACTCCAAGTTCAAATACCTTTTTAAGTAGGCATTTAGTATGTCATGTCAAATGTGCTTCCTTTGTTTTCTGCTATGAAAGTTGTTGGAAAAAAACAGAACATCACAAACTAATAGCATTTCAATAAGTCAGAGATTTCCTGATGTGGTTTCACCTTCTAGTAATTTCCCAGCTCTTATTACATTGAATGCAAATAGATGTTTTAAAAGTCATGTTTCCCACACTATTTGAATCAGTTTGCTATTTTTGATTTAAAAATGAAGAAGGAATATGGCCTAGTTCTTGTCCTATGATGAACTTGTATTGTGCGGTAAAGGAATAGAAAAGAAAGCTCACATTAAAGCTCCTCCATGCCTTGAATGAAAACACTGGGAAAGAGCGGGGACTGGGCCTGGGGAAGGGATGTTGTCAGGATGCACTTACTCTGTCACCCACCAGTGAAGTCATAGTAAGATAAGACTAGTAGTATGTGGTCAGTGTGACATTGACAGTCACAGGCATGGCTTTAAAATCCAGGTCCACAGTGTGCAGCTGAGTGATCCACAACAGGTCACACCCCTGACTCCCAGCTCCATTTTTCTGGGAAATAGAGATACAGGGTCCTTGGGTTATGACAGTCTCGACATATGATGTTTTGAGTTTATGACTCATTCCCATAAAAAATTGAGACCTAAGTGTTTTGGCTTATGTCATTAACGTTGTACTTATGGACTATGTCATACTTACATGCTAGCCTGGAACAATTCTTTAAGAAGGTAGAGAGGCCTGCAGCAGATCCTGTACCTCCTACATCAGCTGCTTCTCGAGATGAAACACCTGTAGTACAGGTAGAATCATCTCCAGCATCTTGTGTATGTTCCTTAGGCAATCCTGGTTCATTTGACCCAGTATCTCCAGCACCTTCTTCAGGTTCTCCTGCCTCTCCAGCTTCCTCCTCCCAATAGGTCACTCTCTCCCACCTTGCAATGCCCCTTCCAGTGCACAAGCCAACCACAGGAATAAAGGTAAGGACTTTTTTTTACACTCATTTTTGTCATTTTTTTTCTCTTACTACAGTACAGTGTATTTATATCCTTTTCATTTTTCTGTGGTTTAGTTGTGTTTTTATGTTCTATATAGATTATGATTTTACAACTGTGTTAGGATAGGTATGTGACTTAGGCCAGGGAATGTTCTGACAACAAAACTTGGGTTACTCACTGTCGTAGGAACGAAACTGTGTCATAGCTTGAGGACACCCTATAATTGCTTCTGTGTGCATTGAGTGAGTTCACATTTATGAAAGCCTCTAATGCAAGGCTGCAGGGATTTCTCACTTTTGCCTCTGACGATGATGAAGTTCACCAGAGAAAGGAGACAAAGCATCAGAACTTAATTCTTAAAACCAGGATGATATTCTAGGCTTGCTTTTAAACTAGGTTATTTTATCACACTATCCAGTCAGGTGACAGGACCCAGGAAATGGCGTGTGTTCTTTGGGACTAGCACTCCTCTTTGGAAAAGATTATTGTCCCCACTCTCACTAAAAAGGTCTTCAAAATGTTTGGACATTAGCTAGGTTCCCATAGTATATGCCTGATGTACAGTACAGTGTGTCTGTAAA
The DNA here is from genome assembly GCA_037038555.1 of Rhynchonycteris naso. NCBI lineage: Eukaryota > Metazoa > Chordata > Mammalia > Chiroptera > Emballonuridae > Rhynchonycteris > Rhynchonycteris naso. The sequence continues at coordinate 177,653,536 of CM072999.1, read as the reverse complement.
GTCATGGTGCACTTTTGACCTGTGACTGGTCAAAAGTGCACCATGACTTTATGGACACACACTGTATTTAGGCAGAGAAAACATTTTTCATCCTGCAGTCTCATACTTCGGGACCTACAAACTGTTATCAGAAACTTCTGCTGTCAACCTGGTGGTGAATGACCAGGATAAAATTTGTGTATACAATGAAAGGGAGCACACCAATAACTTCTACTAACATAGCCTCCTCTCCCCCGCCTCAACACTGTACTTAAGCTAGTGGTGTCAGGGACATAAAGGGATTTCTAATCGTGAAGTTGTAATGTCTACAAACCCAGCACCCTTGCTCAGGGTCTAAACCTAACATCTATTGCTCCAGGTTAGGAGTTGCTTGGGGTATGGGTAAGAGGTTTGTGATATGCTCTATGTAAACATATCCCCCATTGGAATGAATTATTCTAGGCTGCCTTTTACTTGGACATTGGGCTCTGGGCTCATCTTTCTGTGCAGGTGACTCGGTGTTCTTTGCAGAATCTTTCTCTGGTCTTCTTCTCTTCCCAAGGCTCTTGATGACTCTACTAAAGTGGTCTTGGAATTAGGATTCCTTCTGGAAGCTATCACCTGCATCCCACACTGTTTCTTCTCATCTCCTGACCCCACTGACCTGCACAGCCACTCTGTTCTCATTCTGGGCAGGACATTTTTTCCTTTTTAATTTTTGCACACCAGTCCTTTTGGGCCTCATACCTATGTCATACCTTTCCCTTGTCAGGGTGAGAGCTCCCCCCGCCCCTTGAGGGCCTGATAAAGCCCAGAACACAGGCAGGGAAGCAGTTTATTCTTCACTCATTGGGTCCTGTGTCCTGTTGTTGGCCTCCTGGCCCCTGGGGGTGAGATCCTATTTGCCCAGAGCACCAGCCCCTCCCAGAGCAACCAGTGGGCGGTCTTTATTCAGATGTTTCAAGGTTAGATTCCAGGTCTATGGGAACTGTGTAAGGGATTCTTTGGGATAGAGAATGCCTGGGGACCTGGGGTGATGCTCAGCAGCACGTGCTCCCTGCTAGGCTCCATGCTGGATCCTAAGGGAATAGAAAGAGGAGGCCTCTGGGTAGGTTCCAAGTGCTTGGGCAGTGCTTACCTTAAAGGCCATCTTAAACATTTCAGATGGGCAGTTTTGTGCTAGGAAATAGAACTGAACTGTAACCCAGTTATTTTTCCCCTAAAAGGAGCAGTAAAGAAACTGACATTACAGTTTGGTTAGTAAACAGGTTGTTCCTGAGATGCTCCAGTGAATAGAGTTCCGTTTATGCCAAATAAGAAGCCCTGAGCAAATGGACAACCTGTTGTGTGGCTCCCCTTGGATCTCTATTTGAAAACTTTTTATTGAAGAATTTTCAAATGGCCATGTAACAAATAGGCTAAATGTATTTAGTATATATTTCAATAGTAATGTAGAGGTCAGGATACATATTCTATGAGCCACTAGTTAGGTTTTTTTATACTAGACTGGATTTTTTTGTGTCTGAAGGATTCACTGTTTTTCACTTTAATATCAAAACATTAAAATAAGTCAGAAACAAAACATATTAAGTAGTGTAATGATTCTACTTAAAATGCAACTGATTTAATGTATTTCTGTTATTCCCTAGTGTGCAATTGTTACCTGATAGTTATTATCTTTGAAATGAGAATTGAAAAAGATAATATAGTTTTCTGAACATTGCAAATATTACACAAAAACTTGATTCTAGATCAGACACTTTTCTATTTTATTTAAAAGAATGAAACATTTAAATCACTGAATGACATCAGAACCATTAGTTGATGTTTTAAGAGTCACTTAAAGAATGTATTTTAATTTGAACCAAAAGGAAAACTAAATTGGAATTCATTTCCATCTTACTCCTGTTGATTTTTTAGTATATTTAAAATTAGAAACATTCTTAGTTTAAATTCTAGTTTTATCCAAGACTGTTCATAATTTACTCATTTAACAAACAATTGATGACCTAGTTATTTGGCAGTCTGATCTAAATGCTAGCAGTGCTAAGCAAGATTGACATGAAGCCTTTCATGTATTCAGGGAGTTTCCATTTTATTTGTTTACTTCTATGTACCAGGTGCCAGGCTGTGAGCTTTCCAGGCATGAGCTATTTTAATTCTTTTATGATCCCAAAGAGGAAGGCATTATTATCTAAACTTAACAAATGAGAAAGCTGAGGCTTCAGTGTGGTTTGCAGTCTTGAGCCTCATCAGTGACTTGCTAGGTTTCCATCCCAGCTCCATTTACTCCAGTGCTGGTTTCAGGACCACTGTGCAGTTGAAAGAGTCCTTTTGAACCATCAGGTTAGCTTTAATGAGGAATCAATCTAGAAAGAACCATTTAAATTTGGCATTAGGGGAACTTCACTTAACAAAAATGGTGGTAGACTAAGGACTCTGGTCAATAATGAGTTGTCAATATAGACTTACCAGTTGTAACAAATGTACTCTCTGTTGGTGAATTTGATATGGCAGAGGCTATCTATGTTTTAAGGTAAGGGTATATGGGAAATCTTTCTACCATCATGTCAATTTTGCTATGAAGCTAAAATTTCTCTAAAAAAGGAAAGATTTTCTTTTGTTCATTTGTTTTTAAATTGGTACAGACATATAGAAGTGGCCTCAGAGGAAAAACATTAAGATCATGGGGATGCAACCATATCCTATGAGGGAGATTTAAAGGAATTATTGAAGTAGGATCAATGGGTACATGGTTCCAGAGGCAGGGTTCAGGTCATTAGATAAAAGAGCTGTCCAACCTGTTCTCAGGAGGAATGGATGGCCTCATTAGTGATGAATGGTGACTGGAGATCTTGGGCTTTTGTGTGTGGTCAAGATGATTAGGACTCAAGTGTTTAGATGGACGATTGTTAATATCAGGCCCCCAAACCTGCTCATGAGGATTACCTACTTCTTGAAAGGATGAATACTTTCGTTCTGAGGGTGTTCTTCTATCCTGAGATGTTTCAATTCATCATGTGTAGGGTGGAGATTTTAACATATAATTATTTTCGTATTATTTTTTATTTTTACTTTTTGACTCCCTCAATCATTTCTCTCCTCCCTCAACCCCTGCCTCTGGCATTCACCAATCTGTTCTCTGTATCTATGAACTTGTATTTTTTTAAAAGAGTCCACATACAAGATAGATCATACAATGTCTTTCTCTGACATATAACTTAGCATAATTCCCTGGAGGTCTATCCTTGTTTTTGCAAATGGCAAGATTTTATTTTTTATGGGTAAATAATATTCCATTGTGTTTATCAATGAGCATATAGATTTTTTTTATTTTTTTGAGAAATAATTGCTGTACTAATCACTGCATAAGTTTAAGGCATACAGTATGATGGTTTGGTTTATATATATTGAGAAATAATAATGACAGTAGATTTAGCTAACATCCATCTTATATAAATACAATAATAAGAAAAAAGAAGAAAAAAATTCTTGTGATGAGAACTCTTAGGATCTACTCTCTTAATTTTCATATTTATCATATAGCAGTTTTAGCTACAGTTACTATATTGTCTATTACATCCCTAGTACTTGTAACTTGAAATTTGTACCCTTCCACCACTTTCTTCCAATTCCCCCCATCTCCTGGTAACCACAAATCTGATCTTATTTTCTATGAGTTTATTATTATTATTATTATTCCACAAGCAGGAACAAGTAAAATCCATACAGCTTTGGTTCTTGTCTGAGTTATTTCACTTTGCATAATGCCTTCAACGTTCCTGCATGTTGCAAATAGCAGAATTTACTTTTTTATGGCTGAATAATAAATGTTCCATTATGTATGTATATGTGTTTGTGTGTCACAACTCTTATCTATCCATTTATTCATTGATGGACACTTAGGATTTTTCCATGTCTTGACTATTGTAAATAATCAGTTATTTGCGTTAGTGTTTTGTTTTCTTTATATATATTCCCAGAAGGGGAATTGTTGGATATTAATCTATTTTTAATTTTTTGAGAAGCCTCCCTACTGTTTTTCCTAGTGGCTTCACCAAATGAATGTTTAATTAACATAATAGATGACCATCTGCAGAGTAGCAGTGATGGTGCTGTAGCAGAAATTACAAATGTACAAAAGCCCTTTTTATGAGGAGAGTATATGGAATGTTTTTGGAACTGTGACACAAAGAATAAAAGGAGAGTTGTATTAGGAAAGAAGCTGAGACATATACAGTGTGTGTCCGTGAAGTCATGGTGCACTTTTGACTGGTCAACCGGTCAAAAGTGCACCATGATTTTACAGACACACTGTAGGTGGGGACCAGAACTATGAGAGTCTGTGGACCATGGGAGGAATCCCAAGTGCATTTGAAAACATTTTAGCCCAGAGCAACAGAGTAAGAAGCTTATATATTGTGTGTGAATGCACACATACACACACACACACACACACACACACACACACACACTAATTTTAAAGATTACTCAGGCTGTGTAGAGAATGGATTTAATCTGTGAATGGAGAGAGACAAGGGCGGATTGTGTTAGGTGGGTTCGCAGACTATCGAAATATTCCAGGTGAATGAGCGTGGGAAATGAGGAGGAATTTGGGAGTTAACATCAGTAGGACTTGATGCTACATTGGATCATGTGGGTGAGGGTAGAGGGTCATTCCATTTACTTACCGAGGGAACACTGGAGGACAGCTAGGGCTGTGGGAGGGTTTTGAATGTATGGAATTTGGGGCTCTGAGATAGCCACTCTGAGACGGCTATGGGGAGCTCAGAGGAGTCAGGCAATGGAAGCCAAAGGGCAGGATGGAATTGTCAGGAAGCAGGAAAAGTGTTAGAAGAAGACCAGAGATGAGTACAGACACGGCTGATATCGACTGCCTGATGGATGAGGCCAACCAGGATGATATTATTTTCTATAAGTTTATTATTATTACTATTATTTTGGCACCCTGGGCTGGAGATCCCTGGGACTTGAGTAGGAGCACTATTTGCGTAGTGGTGGAGGCAGCCGTCGGCCAGAGGGCGAGGAGCCGAGACAGCAGCTACAGAGAACGCTCCCAAGAAGCAGGGTTATGAAGAGGAGCAGAGAAGTGGATGGCTGCTCCAAGGCAATGTGGGGGAGGTTTGGAAACACTTTTTAAAAAACAGATAGACTTTTAACCTATTTGCTGATTTATTTTAGAATTGCTTTTGAGAGAAATAAAGAAAAAAAAACATTTGGAGTAATACTTTTTCAGTTTCATCTTTGTTATTTTAAAATATATTTTATCATGAACTTGAAGAAATATTTGATTTGATAGTGGATTCCCTGGCCAGTGAAGCAAGCCACTGGAAGGGAGAACAAAGCATTGTTTTTCTCTCCTTGAAATAAGAGAAACACGCCATTAATAGCATGTTTTACCTTGCTACCTGAGAAGGGGAGGGTGGTTCCAGATGGATATTGTGGTATGAACATGAGCCAGTGGTTTCATTCTGTGGCCTGAGTTCAGCTCACTTTCCCTGCCCTGGGACTGGGATAGCCCACTTCCGGGGTCTGAGTCTCCTCTTCGATTGGGTGTCACATTGAATTCAGGAGGCTTGGGAACTGCTGTTCAGAACCATTTTCTCTCATGCTGATCAGTTTTTCTGGCCTGCAAATCTATGTCCTGTTTCATCTAAAACAAATGTAAGTCTTTAATTAAGAAGGTTTAAAGTCATGAGATTACAAAGTAATCTTGAATCCAATCCTCGGGAATTTTAACCAAATCACCCTATATTGTTAAGCTCAAAGAGTCCTTTCAGCTTTAAGTTGCAACTGAATCCCACTGAGAAAGTATTACCAAGTCTCATCAAAACCTATGTTAACTTCCTTCTTTGTTTTTACACTTTTTAAAATAATCAATAAACTCGATTTTCTCAATTTAGTAATTGTAATGTGTTCATTCCCATTAACTTGGTGTAATAACACATTTTATTCAAAATAAGAGGGAGTTAATTAACTCAGGGCTGACTTTTTATTTTCGTAATGGACCAGGAGATTCATTGGCGTGCCGTGAATATTGCTGAGTCCGATTTGGGAGTTAGATAATGGTTCAGCGATACAGAACTCTTCCTGTGTGGATGGGTGGTTCCCTTACACTGCCACTTTCTCTTGAGTCTGGGCTTTCCTTCAGTTGTGCTAGTGCTACATGTCCGTCAGGGATGAGGCAGTAATGCTAGCTATGGGTCTTCATCAATGTATTTCTGGATATAATTAACAAGTAAAAATTATCTATACATCTAAGGAATACATATTCATGTACATTTGATGTATGTATACAGTATGATGATTGCCATATCCATCACTTCATAGTTACCTTTTCTTTTTTAATTTTGTGAAGAACATTTAAGATTTACTCTCAGCAAATGTCAAGTGTGTATATAGTGTGGTATTATTAAGTGTCACCCTCATGCTGTACGTTAGATCTCCGACCTACACAACTGAAACTTAGTACCCTTTGACCAACATCTTCCCATCCTCCCTGCCTCCTGCCGTCCCTGGAAACCACTGTTTTATTCTCTGCTTCTATGTATTTGACTTTTTTAGATTCCATATGTGAGATAATGCAGTATTTGTCTTTTTTCTGTCTGGCTTATTGCACTCAGTATAATGTCCTCCAGGTTCTGGATGTGAATGAATGATATTTGACTGTCAGTATATCCTGTGCTGATTGTATTCAAGTTCAACAAAATCACAAGATATAGCTGTGTAAAAACTCAAGTGGCAAATGCTAGTTGAGAGTTTACAATGATAATGTGGTATAATATTCTGTAATGGGCACGTCTTACCCAAATCTAAACAATCTAAGAGGAAGCAAAGGTAGTAAGTGAGCTGCTTGTAGAAGTAGCACAGGGGATGATGTCAGTGGCCAGTTGTCATCAAGTTGTTGGACTAGCGTATCCATGTCTACTGTAGCGACACATCTATGGCAAGGACCAGACCGTGATGTTTTCTGAGTCAGTGGTTGTGCCATCTTTCTAGCAGTGCTCTGATACACATTTTATGTGCAAAGACATGAAGTGGTATTCTCATTTTATAGATGAGTAAAGTGAGGCTCAGAGTGGTTGTGTAATTGACCTACAAGTTACACAGGTAATGAGGGTCAGAATTAGAATTGGAACTCATGTTTACTTGTAAAAGCTGTGTTTCCACTCACTGTGCTGTATTGTTGAGATCTGGTGGTTCACATGTCTTCAGTGGCACAAGTTATCTGCAAGGGGTCTCAGTACTGCTGCAATCACTGGCCTTTCCATGAATGAGCAGAACTTCGGGTTCACTTGGCTGAGAAAGGCTCTCTGGCCCCACTGGGTGCCACATCTCTTCTTATTAGGGGCGTGTAAAATTCTAGTCATTCACTGTGCCTGAAGTCTGGATAGAGTGAACATTGCAGCTGATAAATGATCTAAGGCAAATTATCTGGATTTAAGGATGGCATTTGGAAGGAGTTGTAGAGATGAAATGACTGGGAGTTTTAATGGTCTCTTACCAAAGCTGTGTTCTGTTTACTGTTGGCATCAGCGTGACTGATTAGTACAGTGCTCTGGAAAGCTGTGAAAACATCTAAAAAAAATTCAGCAATTGCCTCAGTGCCCTTAATAGTCTTACGTTAGCAATTAGCATGAACAGTCTCTCATTAATCCATTGGATTTCTGATGCTGCACATCCTACAGCAGGGGATAATAGAGAATCCTCGGGATTAGCCACCCATGCGTCACACTGCAGAATGTCATTACAGCAGTGGTACTGAGGCAGCACATGGGAGCAGAAAAACGCTAGAGCAGTGATGTTCTAAGAGCAGTGATGTGGTCCTGCTCTTTATTCAGTGTGCTGTGTGACATGCACATTACTAAGCAATAGTCTGTATCATGACCTCCTACACTCTTTGGAGGTAAGTGAGCCTTGTAGTTATTGGATTAATAAGACCTTGTTGTAAAAGCAAGGCATTCCAAGAGCCTCCTGGAATGAGGAGTATTGCTACTAAACTCAAACAAGTTCAGCTTGTGCAACCACTCCTTGCTGAAATGGACTCTCCTTGACATATTCCGTGGCCATGTCCCGTAATCTGAGCAGCGGTCTCCATGTTCTTGCTCTTCCGTTAATTTGTCTTTTGTTGATTCTGTATAAGAATCACTCAGCAAATATTTCGCATCTTTTCTGGTATCTTCAAGTCCCCAAATGCCTTCCCCTCCCTTTGTTCCTGGTACTCTGCCTTCTATTTACTTCCCCATTCCTGTCAACTCCCTACCTTCCCATTGCTCTGCTCATGTTGTCACACATTTGTTCTTGCATCTCAGCCTTCATCCCAGCTGTGTGTAGGCATTGAGGTTTGACAGGTCCAGTTTCAAATCTGACCTGCTCTGTATATCATCCTGGTAGAGTGACCAGGCACCACTCCCCTAGAACTATTGATCTTCCCATATTTCTTCCCAAATGCTCCTCCTGTATCTTTCCCATCCCAGTAAATGATGGTGCCTTTTGTCTAGTTCTCAGGCCAAACAGCCTGCCATCATCCTTGCTTTCTCTCTTTCTCTCATACCCGCACTGTCAAACTCTTAGAAAACCTTGTTGATTCTACCTTCAGAATATTTCTAGCTACCTTCCCTGCCATCATGTGAGTCTTCCTGAGCATGATTTTTTTGGTGATGACTGAGTTACTAACTAGCATTCCTGCGTTCCACGTTGCCCTATAATGGTCTACTCAGGTTCTTTCAACATGTGAACAGACTGTGGATCCTTCAATGGCTTACCCTTTCACTTGGTGAAATATAGGATCCTTGTCAATGCCTCTAGGCACTGTGTGATCTGCTCCTATCACCTGTCTGATTTCATGTCCTGCTGCTGTTCCCTTAATCCTTTCTCTGGCCCTGGCTGTTTGGCTCAGCAACAGAGTGTTGGACTAGCATGTGGAAGTCCTGGGTGTGATTCCCAGTCAGGGCACATAGGAGAAGTGACCATCTGCTTCTCAACGCCCCCCCCCCACTCCTCCACAGTCATGACTCATTTGAGCAAGTTAGCCATGGGTACTGAGGATAGCACCAAGGCCTGGCCTCAAACACTAAAATAGCTTGGTTGCTGAGCAATGGAACAACAGCCTCAGATGGGCAGAGAATCGCTCCCTAGCAGGCTTGCCAGGTGATGCTGGTCAGGGTGCATGTGGGAGTCTGTCTCTGCTTCCCTGCCTCTCAATTAATAATAAAAATTAAAAAAAAGCCTTTCTCCCATCACAGGTCCTACTGAACACACATCACACACTTGCTCCTTGAAGGCTTGTTTTTGCTGTTTTTCATGCTGTAGTACACATCCCCAGTATCCCTCATGGCATCTCTTAAGTCCTTCAGGTCAAATGTCACCCCAAATTAAAATATCTACCTTTGTATTACACATAAAAATACTAGTTATATATATATATAATTTTTTTTCTGAATTGAGAAGTGGGGGGCAGCAGACAGACTCCCACATGTGCCTGACCAGGTTCCACCCAGCATGCGCACCAGGGGGCGATGCTTGGCCCATCTGGGGCTTTGCTCTGCTGCAACTAGAGCCATTCTAGTGCCTGAGGCAGAGGTCATGGAACCATCATCAGTGCCCCGGCCAACTTTGCTCCAATGGAGCCTTGGCTGCAGGAGGGGAAGAGAGAGATAGAAAGGAGAGGGGGAAGGGTGGAGAAGCAGATGGGTGCTTCTCCTGTGTGCCCTGACCAGGAATCTAACCTGGGATTTCCACCCGCTAGGCTGATGCTCTACTGCTGAGCCAACCGGCGAGGGCTATTATTTATATTTTAAACTTTTAGTTGTCTGTGTCTAGCACAAGAATGTTCACTCCATAAGGAACAGGATTTCTTTTCACATTTTTCACTGCTACATCTGTCTCCTTCTTCCTCTCTATCCGCCATCTGCAATTTGAGAACTGCATCTCTATGAAATAAAGTTCAAACTCCTACCATAACATTTGATCTTCTCTACGATGTTGGCCATTACAGTTAGTGTCCTGCATGCACTGAGTGTTTGCTTGACTCCAGGTTTGCCTTGACTGTGCCTTTGTTCCCATGGCTGTGAGGGTAGCAGGTGAGAAAAGTGCTCTCCTTATTTTTGCCTTTTGAAGGCCTGTTCTTTATCTTTAATGCCCAACTCAGTTGCCACCCACTGAAAACATCTTAGCTTCCTCTGAAAAATGTATTCTTCTATCCTCTGAATTTGCCACCTGTATATATAGCATCAATCACTTTAGGCCTCATGTTAAGTATTTTGTGAACATTCTTCTCCTCTTTGACCTTGAACATTCCTTGGAGATGGATTTATTTTCATTTCATTTTTGATTATTGTGCACTGTTTTTACCCAACTTACTGATAAAAACGGTTTTAAGTTCATATTTCATATGATCTCAATTAGTGTTGAAATTTTATGAATTATTTACATGAACAAGAAATAACATGCATATAATAAATCAGGATATGTTATTTTAATATTAAATGTCCCTAAGATAATATACAATGAATTATTGATGAAGCACACAGGCATAAATCTTATTTAACTTTTTTGTTTTATAAATTTGATACTGAATTGGTCTCAATAGATTTTTCTTTAGGATTTCAGGGGAAATGAATATTTTTACTTAAAAAGAAATTATTAGGTAAAAAGAGAAAAACTTAAATTTGAATTGAGTCCTCTAAAATTTTGCCATGCATTTGGAATGTATGCTCCAAATGTATTTGAAGTGGATATTTCATGTATATTAGGATGTTAAATATTTTTATAAAAGTTTAGAAACAGGAAAAAATTGACTTTCATTTATTTTTATTTTATTTTTTTGTATTTTTTCTGAAGTGAGAAGCAGGGGGAGGCAGACAGACAGACTCCCGCATACGCCCAACTGGGATTCACCCGGCATGCCCACCAGGGGATGATGCTCAGCCCCTCTGGGGCGTTGCCCTTCTGCAATCGGAGCCATTCTAGTGCCTGAGGTAGAGGTCATGGAGCCATCCTCAGTGCCTGGGCCAACTTTGCTCCAGTGGAGCCTTGGCTGAGGGAGGGTAGGAGAGAAGAAGGAAAGGGGGAAGGGTGGAGAAACAGATGAGCACTTCTCCTGTGTGCCCTGGCTGGGAATTGAACCCGGGACTTCCACACGCCAGGCCGATGCTCTACCACTGAGCCAACTGGCCAAGGTGACTTTATTTTTAACTCAAATTTTATTTTATATTCCTAATTTTAAAGTTCTTCTGATTTTAATGGCTAAGGCAATTTTGTAATGCAGACCCAAATCTCATTTTATTCTAATTTATCCTCCCCCTAGATAAGTAGAGCTTCATTATTTAATGCACAGTATTTTGTGTCAAGTCCTTAATGCAGTATTTTGTGCTTACTACGTACTATGTGCTCAGTAAATGTTAGTTTTCATTATTTATAAAGAAGTGACCTTCCCTTTTCACACTGCTTGGCTTATTTGTTATATATTGTCTTATGTTATACTTATTTTTATGTCTTTTCTAGCTCACTACATTTTAAGATTGTAGAAAATTTTGTACAATACAAGGGATTAATAAATTATTTCTCCACTGAATAAATAATGAACTTTTGAACATTCTTTTAAAATTTAAGTGGCTTTGATTATTTGATGTTCCATAACACTGAGCCCAAACATAGTGGAAACGCCTGAGCACAGACAAGTTAATGCCTAAATAATCCCAGAAAAGCCACTGGAGACAGCAGGAGCCTCTGGGGACGAAACAGAAGTCACATTGCCTGTCTATGGCTTCCCGGCTGAGGCAATTTGACTAAATTAACGGGATATATTACAGTGTTCATAGACCTCTAAGGCACTGTAAAACCCACAGAATGCCCACTTCAACTAAGTTTGATAGAGTTACCCATTTGGTTAAGATTAGTTACTCAGTGTATTTATGGTTAATGACTCATTTGGCTTCCATTTGTTAGAGAAAGGTAGGGAAGCAATGGAGAGAATGTCAGAGACTGCACAGCAGACCCATGCTGTTGGCTGACTATAGTCACAGGAAAGAAAGCCTTTCTAAAAGCATTTGCTTGGGCGTCTCACATTTAAAATGAGAGTTGATTTTAAGAGCCTGCCACCTTGCCTGTAACATATTCCTTTTCATACACATTAACCATTGCAGCACCTGGAATATAATAGTCATTCAAGGAACACTTGGAGGGCTAGAATGCAAACTGAACACTTGGAGGGCTAGAATGCAACACTATTCCAGGTAGAGGAGATAGCTCAGTTGTTGGAGATAATATGATTCTAAGCTTCATTTGGTTGGTTCTCACAAGACTCTGTGTTTGCCTGACGTGAAATAATTTTCAGATTAATAGATGGAATCGATAATTACATCATCATTATATTATTCTATTTATAGTCTTCCCTGTCATGATGATATTGATTTTTTTTATTCTCTTAATTATTTAAAGATACTGTGTATTTCAGAATTACAGGTCACTACTGGGCAGTGGTGAAGCTAACATAAAAACAAGGTGCATGGCTCTGCTGGAGCTGCTTGTAGTCTGTAGGAGGTGAGACCTGCTTACCTCCATCAGTGCAGAGGAGAAGGCCTGTCATTTGCTGAGAGACTTACAGAAAGGAAGCTTATATTTATAAATAGCTGGAGAAATCCAAAGAACTTCATAGAAGTAGCGCTTTGAACAAGGCTTTGAAGAACACTTTGGATTTAAAGAAATGGACTAATGGGAGATTTAGAGGCAGATGTTTTGGTAAGAGAAAGTATCAAGCATGGTAATTAGTAAATGCATAACCATATAAATGAAGTTGTAATTAAAAGTTTAATTTATTCATACATGGTGTATGTATCTAAATTAAATGAAATATTTTGTCAAAATTTAGATAAATTTGATATTTCTCTTTTATCACCTTCTGGTATATGATATGACATTTCAGAATAAAGTTTTATGTTCAGGTTTTTTTGTTCTTTAATTTCTTTTAAAAAATTTATTCTTTATTGATTTTAAAGAAAGGAAGGGAAAGAGCAAAAGAGAGATAAAGACAGGAATATCAATCTGTTCTCCTATGTGCCCTGACCAGGGGTTGAATTGGCAACCTCTGTGCTTCTGGATGATGCTGTAACCAACTGAGCTATCCATCCAGGGTTGTTTTATTTCCTTTAAGTAGTGGGATGCTTCATAATCAAAATAAAAAAAGAAATATAATCACATGTGCTTTCCTTTGAAGTTTTATTGGACGGTGTCACTGGTCGAAGTGGGGAAGTTGAAGTTACTCCGCAACCATAACATATGCCTCTTCCCCGCCAACGTTGGGGCCACCTCATTCGCTCACTCAACAGTATTTATTAGGCACCTGCGATGTGCCAGGTATTATCTAGTGTCTTTAAATTGTGCAACTTATGGAATGTTTTTATTTTCTTTTATTTCCTCCCCCTCTACTAAAATTTCTTTGGGGGATATAGTAAGTTCTTAATAATCATCAAATAAGTGCAGACTGGAAAAATCTCGGAAGAGAGTTAGGGCATTGGTGAGCAAGGTGAACTTGTCGGAAATGCCATGACAGTTTTGGACTTGAGTGCAAATATAAAACACAGTGCTTCATAGAGCCTCATTAGAACAAACTGTGTTTACTCTTGAAAATTTCCTGGTGTTTGTATCAATTGAACAGACAATTCCACAGGTTTATCAGATCAGATAAGTGTTCAAAAGTCTAATATTACCTTTTGACTGACCTTATTATCTAATGGGGTTTTGGTAGTATAAGCACGAAGGACTTTTTTTTGGCTTTTGCCAGGAGAATAGATATTTAAAGTTCTTTTATACATTTATTAATGCTAAAATTTCTGTAGCCTATTTCAGCTCTTCTCTGATTTAAAAGTGAACAAAAACCATTCAGTCAACCAAGCAGAAAACTAAAACTCAATTAGTTAAAGCCTCACAGTGTATGTGACCTCCCTACCCTAGCCCCCAAAATCCAGTTGGATATCCTGGAGTGACCTGGCAAAGCCAGATTACTAGAAGAGGTTCAGAATAAAACGTCTGATGAAGAGCATTAGATCTATAAGAGGAAAGTCTTTTGAATTACAGAAGTTGAAGGTTAATAATTTTGACTTTATGTGATCTAATTTGTTTCATTTTAAAATTTATGCTTAATATAGTGATCTAGAGCTCACATTTTTGGAAGTGGAGAAAGACAATGTAAGAGTATAAAGTTTCAAACTGTTATAAAAAGAATTGCCAATGTTTTAGCCTTCTCTGCATTGTATAAACTTCACAATGACTTATAAGATTTTTAAAAAATATTTTAAGTTCTTGCAAGTATCTACCATTTGCATATACTCCACTCTTTTAATGATTTTAATTTCATTTTTATTGGTTGAGATAGTAGGTTGTTTTTATTTTTAAGTGAGAGAAAGGGAGATCGAGAGACAGACTCCCTCATGCGCCCCAACCGGGATCCACCCGGCAACCCCCATCTGGGGCCAACGCTTGAATCAACCGAGCTATCTGCAGTGCCCAGGGCCAATGCTTGAACCAGTCAAGCCACTGCCTGCGATAGTGGGAGAGGAAAGGGGAGAGAAGCAGATGATCACTTTTTCTAAGTGCCCTGACCAGGGATTGAACCCAGAACATCTGCATGCCAGGCTGATACTCTATCCACTGAGACAACGGGCCAGGGCTGTTTGAGATTGTGTCGAGCGTTTTCTGAGGCTAAACTGTGGAGTACTACATTGCAGTATTATTTAAATTGGAATTGCAGTTTTAATGCAATTGTTACTTGAGTATTATCTGGTTAACTCTTATGTTAACTTTAGATTTATTAACAGATTTCCTTGAGTCTGCCAATTATTAATTTTTCTCTTGATTCAGCATTAATTTTTATAGTTCAAAATGCAGATGTATTTCTTTTAGTCTTTTAGAAAATTACTTTTTTTTTAATTTAACCACTTGGGAGATGACATATTTCGTTAATAGCACTTCTAAATTTAAATATTAAATTATTCCACAGTCAATAATCATTATAAACATTTTTCACAGTGAAAAAAAGTTAATCTTCTTACATAAACTTAACCATTCTTTCTCTAAATCTGTAGTATATTACTTTCTAAGTTTTCTTGGTTTCCATGTGATGTATTAAAACTAGTTATCTCATTTCTACTTTTAAAACATTTATTTGTGATTTGATTTGATTGACTTGTATTATTTTAAATGCTTTTTATTTCTTATATATGTTGAGCAAGCAGATACTGTGCCTGTATTGTGAGCATGTGATTTCTTGTTGTTGCATTGTCTCTCTGTGAACAAATAAAATGTTTTTACGTTAGTTTTCTTGTCCAGTTAGAATATATCTGTGCTGCGAAGTAATCCAGAGAATGCTACCATATCTTAAGTACATTAGTAACACAGGAAACAACCAGATACAGGTTTCTAAGTCATTCAAAGGAAGTGAATAGTCTTTTCCAGATAATTTATTTGGTGGAAAAAAGGGTGGTAGAGGTAGTCTGTAGTAAAAGATGAATGATGGAATGGAAGAATAATTGGCAGGGAGAAAGGAGAATGATTTTTACACTGTGTGGTCCGTATCTTAGAAGGTTAAGAATGATGTTATATACTCTGTATTCTGTGTTGTTGGTAATTAGCACTGAGGTCCCTCTTCTGCACCAGGGCCGTTTGGAAGCTAGAACTCACCGCGGAAAGCATTACGCCATTTTAAATTATCTGACAGTTACATAATTTGAAACAATCACATGGAAGGAGCTTTAGAAATTATTTTATTGGGAGGAATTTTGTGATAATGAAGAAAACTGAGGTGCAAGGAAGATTACATTTCACAGGTCATTGTGTATTAGTCAGACTGCTTTCCATTGCCAGGGACAGAATCCCCAATTGAAACTAGTTGAAAAAATTTTAAATATAAAAAAATGTAGAGAGAAAAAAGAAGTAGTTGAAGCAAACATAAAATAAATAAATAAATAAATAAATAAATAAAAGAGTTGTTGAAATATCGCCAGGACATACTCCTCTGTCTCTGGGCATAGCTGTTCTATCAGTGTTTGCTCTGTTCGCTCCTAAAATGGCAGAAGAAAGTTACACAACAGCAATTGTGTGTTTTCTTTGTGTTTCCTGTGCCAGGCCCTGAGGTAATTATGAATTTTATTAATAATGGCAATTGAGCCTAGTCCAGATTAGTGATCTCAGTAAGAAACAGTGCCGCTTTCTCGTCTATATTGTAACTATATTTGAATGTCAGGAAATAACCTGATTTTCTGCCATGGGACATGTGCCGCTCTCTCAACCAATTGCTGTGGCTAGGGGCTGGGTATCACAATTTTAGGTCACGTTCTCATTCCTGAGGGTGTGATGGGGAAGGGTCTGTGGTGGCAGCTCCGGTAGAACCACGTGGAAGGGGAGAAGCAGATTTCTGAGAAAGGAAGCAAACCCTCCCTGTGTAGTGGTAGAATTGCTGGCAGAGTCTGACCTTTACCCTCCCAAGTTAATGTCAGGTTTATCCAAACCTTAATACATTCTAAGATGGATGGATGAATTAGGAGGGTGCCTTACTCTTAGTTGAGAATATTCTTCTCACTTTAGGATGCCTAGATGTTGGGGCACAAAGCTTTGACTTGAAGCCAACAGAGGCTTATAGCTATAGTATTTTGGAGGTTAGAAATTTTATAAAACTGATTCTGTGTTGATGATGTGATAAACAGACCAGAATAAAGCATGGACTTGATAAAAAAAAACACAAAAATTTAGAAAGGGGTGTGTGTGTGTGTGTGTTTAATTAAGAGCAGAAATAACTGGAGAGCACATAAATTGTGATCTGCTCAACATCAAAGTCCCTGCAGTCTTTTCCTTCCTGCCCCAAAGCTAGCCCTGGAAACCTTCGTGGGCTGCTGGTCCTGGGCACCTTCGTGGGTGGCTGGTCCTGGCTCTTTCATGGAACACATCCCCATGCTCCAGCCAACCCAGGCCTTCCTGCCCCAGGAATGTTGTCTTCTGAGCTCCTTTCTGTTCCTTTTAGCAGAGGATCCCACTTCCCTCACTACAGTATTCTTTAAGTTCTTTGAGAGCAGGTCCATCTTGAGTTTTTCTGTATTCCTCATTTTTTCAAGTCAGGTGCTGAGTATACAGTAGGAGTTTCATAAATATATATTGTGTTTTTTATTTGATTTCCTCCCAGAAGCATATCTTGCTTTCAAAGACTTATGGTAGGCTCATTTACCTCGAACTAGTTCTTTATCTACTGTACACCGTGACATGTGTATCATGCAGAGAGGAGGCCTGAAGAGATTTACTTTAGTACATTTAATTTGTCTGACTTGTGAGTTAGTGGAGTATGTGCTTGTGCGTACTTTTTACATTTGGTTTTTCCTATTTATCCTTGGTGATGTTAAAAATGTGATAAAAAGTATCCCATAATGTTAGAAAGGAAAGGAGGAAGCAAGAAAAGCCTTAGTTAATCCCCCAAACTCTGCATTAGTATACTAAGATATGATTGCTATCATGTAATAGTAGAATGTGTACTTTCTCTCACTTAATGATACATACATGGCTTCCAGAGATTAACACAAATGTGTATACTTTCATCATACTCTCTATATAAACCCAGAGGAGAGCACAAATACTGAGAATAGGGTTTAAATTACAAAGCTTTATTTCTGTATCTAATGGATAACTCCAATCAGTAAACTTTTTTACAAGTCTTGTTATTATACTGAGAACACAGGGATTAATCAAAGATAATTTTTAAAATGTTAGACTTTTATTTATAGACATTAATTTGTTAGGAATAGAGAATAGGGAAGTAAAGAACAGGTGAAAGTTCTATCGACTACTTATTCTGGGTCCAGCACTGTGCTTTATCTACATTCTAATTAATCTTCCCTTTCATCCATGAGGCAAATAATATTCCACTTTCCAGATGAGGAAACTGGGGCTTTCAAAAGTCAGTAAGTAGTCTAAGGGAAATCTGGGTCTGGCCTTGTGCCCTTGGGTACTACGTGTGGAGAACACGCCAAGGAGCATTGTCTACATGAGGTGCGTGTGGGAGGCCAGATGTCTGATATTCCAGCCATCCATTCTGCTTGTATTCACGGCAGGGGTTGTCCCAAGTATCCCAGGGTCTAAAAGCAAGTACAGTGGTCCCCGTTATCTGTGGTTTTGCTTTCCATGGTTTCAGTTACCTGCAATCCAATGGTGACCTGAAAATATTACATGGAAAAGTCCAGAAAGAAATAATTCATAAGTTTTAAATTGTGCACCTTTCTGAGTAGCATGATGAGATTTGCACTCTCCCTCTCCATCATGTCGGGGATGTGAATTATCCTTTTTTGCAGCATCTCTACGCTGTATACTTTCCCTACCCATTCGTCCCTTAGTAGTCCTTTAGGTCATCTGATCTACTGGGGTGGCATTGCAGCACTTGTGTCCCACTAATTCTTAGTGTACTTAATAACAGCCCAAAGTACAGCAGCAGTGATGCTGGCAATTTGGAAATGCCAACGAGAAGCCATAAAGTGTTTTATTTAAGTGAAAAGATATGTAAGTACAGAAGAAAACATAGTATATATGCAGTATGGTACTATCTGTGGTTTCAGATATTGAGTGGGGGTTTTAAATATATCCTATAGATAAGGGAGGACTGTTGTAGCTACACTAGGCTATTGACTCATGGTTCTGTAAAGAAAAGAACATTGAACATTTGTTTCTGAGAAAAATTGAACTAAAATAGAGAATGCCTTTAAATTTTATTAACTTTCAAGAAGTGTTTCAGTCAGAATGAATTCCCAGTTTTTTTCCTAAGAAATGCTCCACAGCATTGGCCCTGGAGAAGTGGAATCTACATTAACCCCCTCTGGAGAACTCGTTGTTCTCCTTTGGAGATGTGATCTGGCCTTAACCCTTGGCAGACTTCACATCTGATTCTCCTACTGTCATTACAATTTCCTTCTCTAATCCTCAGCCCCTCAGAGATTTCATTACTTGGTTGGTGGCATTAGCCTGTCAACAGCTGGATGAGACAGAAGTTAGAAAATGGACTTTCGAGGTTAGGAAGCTAAGTAACCAGAAGAACCAATTTGTCAAGTCAAATCATCTTGGGGATGGAAAAAATTATCTTACAGTGTGGGAAATAAAAGACTGCAATGAGCCCCTATTTTGTTTTTATCCTTTTACAGTTTGATCATATCCACGATACAGAAAGTTTAAGTGTTAACTTTCTTTGTGAGACACTGTGATAATGTTTATGTTGTCATTTGGCATGCATATTTGAACATTTATCATGAAAATTGGAAGTAGCTATTTTTACTTTTCTGACTTAATTGCCTGAGGCCACATCAATCTGAAAATATTTGAAAGGTAAAGGGACCTCAGACTTCAGTAACAGCCTGTCATTATTTTATTACTTAAAAGGTATTGTAATCCTTGTATTACCTTCTAATACAAAAGTTTTTCTTATTTGGGGACTTGATAGCATATAGGGAATGAACTTTACTTGCTGGTTTTATAAAACATATTCTTTCACTATATTTAGGAATATAGTAGTTCATAAAATTTAAATTTAGTGTTCTTTTAAAATAGCTGTTTTTTTATGCTCTGTTACAAGAGCAAAGACATAAGATTCCTTTGTGAAATCATGAGTTGGTGGCATTCATGACAGAAAATACACATTTCTCATGTTATTGGCTGGGTGCTCACTTTCAGTTACTTTTGCTTTGTTTGTATTCAGTGAGAGGAGGGGAGGCAGAGAGAAAGACTCCTGCGTGCGCCCCGACTGGGATCCACCTGGCAAGCCCACTAGGGTGTGATGCTCTGCCAATCTGAGGCATTGTTCTTTTGCTTGGCAACTGAGCTCTTCTTAGCACCTGACACAGAGGCCATGGAGTCATTCTCAGTGCCTGGGGTTAACTTGATCCATGGAGCCATGGCAGCATGGAAAGGAGGGGGTAGGGAGAGAAGTGAGAGTGGAAGGAGTGGAGAAGCAAACAGGTACTTTGTATGCTCTGACCGGGAATCAAACCTGAGACATCCACATGCCAGGCTGATGCTCTACCACCGAGCCAAATGGCCAGGGACCTAGTATAATTCTCTATAAAGTTAAGCTTTACATACTGCCAGGCATGAAATAAAAGCCGTAATTGGAAACCTTTGTTTCTTAATAAGGCTCAAAGCTACATTTCTTTATTTTTAATGTGAATGAATGTTTTTAGGTAATTTCAATGGACTATGAAATCCAGATTGCATTCTTTAAATAATAAAGCAAATCTGCAGTTTAAAATAACCTGGGATTTTTTTTAAGCAGAATCTAGAAAAGTTGTTAATTTTTACTAGATTATCTTTTTTTCCACTTACTGTATTTGTACACATAAACACAATTCACGAATGGATAACCCATTGATTAATTTCAAAATAACATTCTATTAAAACAATTTAATACCAATGAAATCAATTAAATATTGGAAGGCAAGAAAACTTGTAATAATCAGGCAGCACATATTGAAGCATAATAGTTCTGTAGGAATTGGTTTTTAATTTGTTTTTTTATTTTATTTTATTCATTTTACAGAGGAGACACAGAGTGAGAGAGAGAGAGAGAGAAAGAGAGAAAGGGGGGAGGAGCTGGAAGCATCAACTCCCATATGTGCCTTGACCAGACCAGTGCAGGGTTTTGAACTGGCGACCTCAGTGTTCCCAGGTCGACGCTTCATCCACTGCGCCACCACAGGTCAGGCAGGAATTGGTTTTTAAACAAATTTTCTGTACATTAGTATTATAATAAGAATCTTTTTCTCTTAAAGTAGCATATTAATTGAAATGCCATAAATGTAATATTTTATACATTGAGGGTTTCTACTTACTAAAGATGCTCTGATTCTGTTTTGCAAAATAAGTGTGTTTTAAAAATAAACACTGATCTTTGTGTTCATAAATTTATTGTATATTGTATTAATCTTAAAATGAAGGACACTTACATTTTATTTTCAAATAAGACAATATTTATTTAACGTGTAAATATTTTTAACTGTCACAGTTGATCAACTGATACGCTTTATTACTTCTGTAAAACATGCTCATTAACGTCCACTCCGTGTTAACACAGTATAATTATATGTGTAGAAGAGTAAGTTGTATATGTTCTGAACCTTGTTTATGCTGATTGTATTTGTAATTTAATTAATTTACAAAATTACCTTATCAAGAAAATTGATAAAAGCAAGTAGGTTATAGAAAGAGAGTTGTCCTGTAAAAACTTAGATGAATCCTTTGGAAAGTGTAAAGGTGATCTGCTTTAGCGGGGAAATAGCAAGCCAGCGAAAAAACATTAGGAAAGAGTTAGAGGAAACTTTAAGCTATGAAACTGAGAAAAAGCATAAATGGTTCAAGTTTATTTAAGACAGATGAGTGGAAACTCTAATCAGCGGACCTGTTACTCTGAGAAAAGACTTTGGCCAGACATTAGATTAGTGAATGATAAAACTTATATCACTTTTATTCAAAATAAATTATTTCATTTATTTCTTAACTCTTAATTTGAAATTTCTTTATAAATAACTAAGGAAATACTCCTTAAAGTTGAATGAGTCCTTCTACTCAAATGATTATTATTAAATATTCAGTGTATATTTGATTTATAGATTTTATTTCAGTTTATACAGTGTATGTTTAAATAAAACTTTTATCAGCTGTTTTTGTCATGTGAAAGTAAATAGAAAAATGATTTGGTTTTCCCTACAATACTTTAAAAACTTGTGTGATTAAACTTTGGAGAAGTTCTGCAGAAATGGTATGTTTTTTAGGTGAAACTCAACAATTATTTAATTAAAAATTAAATATATAATTGAAATAAAAGCCAGTTTTTAATTTAACTATATAAAATATAAGTTTTAAAAACCCACCTATATGAAAGTAATTATTAGGGTAATCGTTCAGTATCAGGTGCATTTGTCTGCCCATCATTTAATTATGTTGCAATTCTACTTGTGTAACCATTTTAACAATCCCAGGAAAATCCTTCCTGTTTAGGAATAAAATTTACTCATGATCCACCTTTTTATTAAAATATTAATTTTTATTAAAATGTTTAGTTTTAGTTTTCTTTTGTTTGGATCACTTCTAATCATGAAAATAAGAGACATTTTGAGAAAGGGTGTAATAAAACTTCAAGCCATTTATAGTGGTAGGATGCGGAAGTACATCTTGTTTTATTGCAAAGCATTGTAAGCGCAAATGCTAATATAGACCATGCAGTTTCAAAGTCACTAAATGCTTGAACTCTCTTCTCTGCCACTATAGAATGCTGTTCATTTTGGCAGTGAGACCAATAATAATTTGGTATACAGCCCAGATAATGACCAAACCATGGTGTTATTATCTGCTGGATATGTAATATCTGTGGAAATTGAAAGAAAAATCCGTCTATTGAGTGACACTGTAGAGGAATAGACTGTTTAGCTGCCCGGGTAATCCTAAAGGGCAGTGTCTACTGTATGAATTCGCTAAGATCCAGGGTCAGGACATAGTTCTGAAGAAGCAGATTTTGTCAGTACAAGAAGCAGAAGCCAGATTTTGTCAGTTCACACGATTAGGTCTCTCCCAAACAAGAGTCACGTTGGTATTTTATTATATATAGTGAGAGAACAAGACAGACTTAAATGAACTAGGTGCCCACAACCTTTAGCCAGGACAGCTCTTTGTTGTTGGCACGCTCCTGGGGAACCCATTTTAATCACACAATTCTTGGTAGGCTTGAAAGTAGGGAATGGAATGTATTGGAATTTTCTGTGTCTTCTGTACAAATAAGCCCAGGTTTTAAACGAGGGCCACATTAATGCATCCTTGTTCCTGCCTCTACGTACTGATCAGCTGTGCAGGCCCCAGCCCTCTTCTGATAGTGTTCACCATCCAGGCAGGAGGCATCTTGAACACATGCTGAGGCTTTGTAAGAGCCTGAAATAGGAGATCAAACCAGGTCTGGAATCCTTGGTGACTTGACACCCATCTGAGACCAGAGAAAAGATTAGGGTTACTCATATGGAATGAGGGCAAAGAGCACAGTAGGGAGAGAAGCCCCTTGTGCAGAGGCCCTGAGGTGAGGATGAAAAGGAGATTTCTAAGAATCAGGGGAAGGCCAGTACTGAGAGTGAAGTGAGGAAGAGGGAGCAGACAGGCCTGGAGAGGCAGGCCAGTGTCTATTGCCCACCTGGATGACTCCATCCTGCCTCGATACCTGCTTGGTACTCACTCCACTTCCTTAAATGGCTGCCTCCTGTGCCCAGGTGAGGGCTGCTCTCCTCCTTCTAGTTTCCCCCTTTCATTAGAGAGGGCCCAGATCTGACATGTTGGTGGCCAGAATTGTCAGTGACAGGGTGTTTGTTTTCCCTTTAGAATTTTCTCTACATAGACCTTGGCTGTGAGTAAGCAGGGGATTGAACCGGGAGGTGTGTGTCTCAGCAGCTCTGAGAACAAGTACTGACAACTGTTTCTTTTCTGAAGATGGGAAATGTGATATTGCTGTAAGGACACTGCTTAATGGACTTCAAAAAGGGGTCGAGGTGTTCATATAGAAGAGATCAGCCATCCTCACACTTCAAAGTATGGCCCAATGACCAGGAGAACTTGTTAAAACAGATTGCTGGGCTCAGTCCCCAAAGTTAAGCTGGGGCCAAATAATTTGCATTTCTAATGAGTTTGCAGATGGTATGATTTGGAGAACCATTAGTATAGATACGTATGTTAAATTTTTTTACAAGCTAATTTTCCATGATATTCTAAGAATAAAAGATGGATTTTAATTTCCTTAAATCAGCCCTATACCTTTTTATGAATAAAAAGATAAAAAGTGCTTAAAACAAATCATTTACTATGTCTGAATCTAGTGATTATGTTGCTTGATGAAATTCTTAATGAAAAAAACTTCTTGTTTGTGTATTCTGTCCTTTTACTGAAACAGCATAGAAATGTCAAATTCCCCCAAACTATAATTTATTGTGGTTTTTGGCAAGAAGAATTAAAAATTAATAGGAAACTCAGATATCTTAGTTTTAAAATATTAGTAATTGGAATAAAGTTTCTTAAGTTTATCCGAAATGGGTGAAAGCAATTTTCTTTCCCCATATCTATGACCAAGCAGTATGCTCTTATTACTGGAAAGAGGACTCTTTGTATGTAGCAGCACCACAGTACTAATGGAGATTAATGATCCAGAGTGGACTGGGGCACTGACAACATCCCATTCATTCATTCACCATTTGAAGCAGGAAAGGGTGAAGGAATGTTAAAGAAAAATCACATGGGTCTTTAAACAAATGGTCCTAGAACAAATGCACATTCACATGCCACGAAATGAATGTAAACACAGACTTTATACCATTCAAAAAATTAACTGAAAATGATACATATACCTAAATTTAAACTGTCAAACTATAAAACTCCCAGAAGATTCTGTAGGAGAAAATTTAGGTGACCTTTGGGTTTGGGCTATCTTTTTAGATACAATACCATAAGCATGATCCATGAAAAAAAGAATTGACAAGTTGGACTTCATTAAAATGAAAACTTCTGCAAAAAAAAAAAATTCTTAAGAAAGTAAAAATATAAGCCACCGACTAGAGAAAAAACACATTGCTCACAAAAATTAGGGGATATTTCAAAACAAATATGAAGCATTGAAATATTCTCTAATTTTTGTGAACGGTATATTTGCAAAACGTGTGTCTGATAAAGGACTAGTATCCAAAATATGCAAAGAGCTTTTAAAACTCAATAAGAAAATGAACTGTCATATTCAAAAGTCAGCAACAGATCAAAGTAGATGCCTTAGTTACCATGGAAAGTAGACAAATAGTAAATAAGCACATGATAAAATGTTTGAGCAATATAATATGTAATTAGGGAACTGCAAATTAAAGCAACATTTATCAAAATGGCTAAAATCCAAAATACAACACTGAAGGCTGTCAAAGATATGGAGCAACTGGAACTCACATTTGGGCTGATAGCAATGAGGAATGGTACAGCTGCTGTGGAGGGCAGTCTGTTGATTTTCTGCAAAGCTGAACATGTTCTTATCAAATGGCTTACTAATTGTGCTCTTTGGTATGACTTGAAAAGCTTATGTTCCTACAAAATTTTGCACATGACTGTTTATGGCAGCTTTATTTATATTTACTAAAAATTGGAAGGAGTCAAGATATCCTGCAATAAATGAATGGATAAACAAACTATTGTTCTATACATCCATGCTGTGGAATATTATTCAGCAATAAAAGAAAGAGCTTTCCAGGCACAGAAGGACATGGAGGAGCATTATATACATGTAACTAAAGTAAAAGAGTCTGACCAGGCAGTGGCACAAGAGAAAGAGTGTCAGACTGGGACATGGAGGACCCAGGTTCGAAACCCTGAGGTTTCCAGCTTGAATGTGGGCTCATCCAGCTTGAGCACGGGCTCACCAGCCTGATATTAGGGTCACTGGCTTGAGTGTGGTATCATAGACATGACCCTATGGTCGCTGGCATGAGCTCAAAGGTCCCTGGCTTGAAGCCCAAGGTTGCTGGCTTGAGCAAGGGGTTACTCACTATGCTGTAGCCCCTCCCCTGGTCAAGGCACATATAAGAAAGCAGTCAATGAGCAACTAAGGTGCTGCAACAAAGAACTGATGCTTCTCATCTCTTCCTTCATGCCTGTCTATCTGTCCCTCTCTGTCTTTTTCTCTGTTGCCCCCCCAAAAAAGTAAAGTAAAAGAAGCCAGTCTGTAAAGTCTATATGCTATATGATTCAAATAATGACATTCTGGAAAAGGTAAACCTATAGAAACAATAAAAAGATCAATAATGTCTCACATCTATTAAAACAATACCCCACCCTTTTTTGTGATGGGTGGAGCAGGCAGGGACAGACAGACAGGAAGGGAGAGAGATGAGAAGCAATAACTAACTCATAGTTGTGGCACTTTTAGTTTCTCGTTGATTGCTTTCTCATATGTGCCTTGACCAGGGGGCTTTAGCTGAGCCAGTGACCCCTTGCTCAAGCCAACAACCTTAAGCTCCAGCCAGCGACCTTGGGGTTTCGCATTTGGATCATCAGTGTCCCAGGTCGATGCTCTATCCACTGCACCATCACCTGGTCAGGCTACTATCCTTTTTTCTTAAAAAAAAATTAAGTGTTGGTGAGGATGTGACGGAATTGGAGCTCTTGTGCACTGTTATTGGGAATTTAAATGATGTAGTGATTATGGGAAACAGTATGGTGGGTCCTCAGTGCTAAAAATAGGATTTTCATACAATGCAGCAATTTTACTTCTGGTTGTCTATGTATAAAAAAATTGAAATCAGGATCTCAAAGATATTTGTTCCTCACTTTTTATAGCATCATTACTTATAATAGCTAGCCAAAAGGTAGATGCAACCCAAATGTCCATTGACAGATGAATGGATAAGCAAAATGTGGTTATATATATATATATATATATATATATATATATATATATATATATAAAATTTAGCCTTATAAAGGAAGGAAATTCTAACATGCTACAATGTGAATGAACCTTGAGAACATTATACTCTATGAAATAAGCTAAACCCCAAAGGACAAATACTGTATGATTCCACTTATATGAGGTACTTAAAGTCATCAGTTTCATCAAGACAGAAGGTAGAATGGTGGTTGCCAGGGGCTGCAGGAGGGTGGAGGAGTGGGGAGTTGGTGTGAATGGATGTAGAGGTTCAGTTTTGCAAGATGAAACAAATTCTGGAGATTGGTTTTACAATAGTGTGAAAGTACTTACTTAACACTACAGAACTGTGCACATAACATGGTTAAGATGATAAATAAGTTTTATGTTATGTGTATTTGACCACTATTTTAAAAAGAGAGGAAAAAGGAAGATAAGCAGTTGCTAAGGGTTGGGCATGAGGGGGATGAATGGATGGAGCTCAGTGGGTATTTGGGGCACGGAAACGGCCCAGTGATGGATGTGTGCCATTATGAATTTGACAAAACCCACAGAAGTGTGCAACACAAAGGTGAACCCTAATGTAAACTGAAGACTTAGTTAATAATAATGTAATAATGTATTGGTATTAGATCATCAATTGTAACAAATGTACCATACCAATTCAAGATGTTAATCATAGGGGAAACTGAGGTTGGAGGAAGGGAGAGCAAGTCACTGGGAACTCCGTACTTTCTGCTCAGGTTGTCTGTAGACCTAAACTGGCACAAAAAAATAAAGTCTAATAGTAAAAACAAAGAAAGACACTGAGAAAACACATGGGGCTAAAGAACACAAAATTTCAATGGGGCTAGAAATTGTGTAGCTACTATCAACTACTTGGAGTAAGTGAATCATTAATACTTACTAATATTCTCTCTTCATCTTCCCCTTCCGGCCTGCCCCCATCACCCCATACATGCCTATTAAAGAATTCAGTGTCACACTGGAAAGAGAACAAAGGCCCTATTTTTAGTTGTAGTGCTAAACAGGGACATATATTGATGAATATACATTTAGAATCTCTTTGGAGGCAGGCTCAAACTTTAATGGGGGTCCTGTCTGGTTACCAGACTGTCTTTTTCAGCGATGATTGGAGGCTCTGTGTATTTTCTTTTCTTCTGAGAGAATGAGGAAACCACCTTTGTGTTTTCCTGTTTCTTTGTTCATGAAGGGGATTCATTGTGCTAATAGTTTTCTTGTCTCTGAAACCTTGAGACTTGTTCTCCCGAGGGGAGTGGTCAGCTTTTAGTAGCAGCATCTTTTATCTTGAAGAGTGTTTTGTGGTCTTCTTTTCATTGGCTTTCTCCCCCTTTTATACTCTAGGGTGACTGTGAATACAGGAAGCAGAGCTAACTCAACTCTCCTTCCACTTCATTTTGAATCTCTGCTTCTTGTTATTCCCCTGTTTTCTACTGTGGGGTGACCATTTTTGCTAAAATTTGGATTCTTAATTAAATAAAAGATTGAGAAGAGATAGATGTGTCCCCGTCTATCTACTTTTTCTTTAAAAGATGCTTAAACTCACCATAACTTGCCCTCTGATTTTAGTGTTAGCCAGCTTGTGAGCTGGGTGTGGAGGCCAGGAGTCCCTGTGTGCTGCTATTTCTGGATTGCCTGTGACAGCAGCCAGATGACAGTGGAGCCCATAAACTGACAGTTCAGGGCAGGCCTGCTGTTGCCTTAGGCAGGCAGAGATGGCTGGCTTCTCCGTCCCCTGACTTAGGACACTCATTCCTCCTGAGGTGGCTTGTCCTTTCTGATGTAGATTGAGGGAGACAGGCAGCACACGGGCAGAAACTCCCACCCAGGCAATTGGTGCCATTTAACAGTTTCCTCATGCTCTTGACATTTTCATTTCCCTCCTTCACCTCACTCATCACTAACTGTTTTCATCTTTTTTTCTCTATACCACAGTAATGCAAAATGACAGCCTACACATACAAGCTCCATTATTCATCTCATATGCTGTATTCTAGTAAAATTACACAGTGGGTTGTACATGTGCTGAGCCATGAAAGGGACATTCGGTTTTAATTGTGTGCTGACCGTGTCCGGGGCATCATTCAAGGTGGACTGAAATTTTCATGAAGTGTCGCTGCTCCAGAGCAGCGGTCAATGGACGCTATTTCGTTGATGCTTTTCTCCTGCCAGCGTGGGCCTGCCTTGCTTGTTGGGAAGCCTATTTCCTAGAAAAGCACAATGAGAATTTTCAGTCAAATTCCTTTGGGAAAAGCACCCTACTGTTCATTGTTGAGTGCTGTTCTGGGATGTAAGGTGACTCAGATGTAGCTACGTAGAATTAGTCTCTTTATCTCCAGAACCATCCCTGGGAGGACAGAGAATCAATGAAAAACCTTGACACCTCCTAAGGAAAAAACAAATAAACAAGGTGTTTTCCGTTTATAAATACAGGCTGGGGAAAGGTGGGTTTATAGTTTTGAGTATGTGAAACACAGAGTTCATTCTTATTATTTAATTTCCATATGAAGCACTGTCAACCTACTTTTCCCACCCTGCGGATGTTCTTCAGAGGTGAACAAATTAAGTGCAGTGGGTAGCAGCACGCTCAGTGACTCATGCAGACATTCTTCAAGGATTTCACCTTCAGACTTAAATTGGATCAACTGGCCTCTTTACTTCCTGTTGGGACATTTGTAGTCTCCAGTCACATTAGGCTGATGTCCTATTTGAGCGCTTGCTTTCCTATTCCTTATAAAGACTTTCTGTTGGTGGAATGGGAGATGAGACCCGAAGCATGACTTGCAGAGAAAAGGCATGCATAATGTCTTACTTACAGTAGGTGCACAGTTTAATATTCGGCTGACTCAGTAAACAGCCGAGGGCTTGAGAATGTACTGTTTATGTCCCATGAAATTTTCCTGTGATACAGACTGAATGGTGAGTATCAGGAGAAACTGAATTTTGTTTCTCTTTTGGCCACACCCTGCTTTGGTTCCCAGGAGTACTTTTGTGTTGGTCACCTTTCTGGCCTCATCACCTTCCCTTCTTCTCCTCCTTCTCTCTGCTTCAGTCACAGTGATGATATTTCCAGTCTTGTTTCTGCCTCAGGGTCTTTGTACTACCTATTTCTATGCATAGAGCTCTGCCCACAAAGCTTTAGATGGCTGTGTTTCCATATCCAAATATCCATCTAAATGGCTCAGGTTGCTAATGAGGTTTTATTTTGTGACCTTACTTGAAATCAATCCATCTCTCTCTCTCTCTCTCTCTCTCTCTCTCTCTCTCTCACACACACACACACACACACACACACACACACACACCATATTCCCCTCCCCTGCTTTAGTTCTTTCCATAGAATCAACTCCACCTTACTAAATGCTTTGTTTGTCTCCTTCTAGAACATAAACCAGTGAATTCAGGAATCTTTCTGATGTCTATTTCCTTCTCTGAATTCACTTCTGCATTCCCAGTGTCTGGAACAATGTGTAGCATTTTGGAAATTAATAAATATTTGTTGAATAAGATTATATGGTGGCTGTCCCTGACACCCTAACCACAGCATAACCCCCCCCTGCCCTATTCATTTTCTCCATAAGCCCTTCCCTACAGTCTGAAGATATTGTGTTTATTTATTTGTTTCCTTAATTATCGCCTGTCTCTCTTTTCTCCAAGGGAAACGAAAGCTCTACATTAGGGAGGGCCTTATTTACCTTACTTAACAGACATTCCAGAACCTGCAACAATGCCTGGCAGATAGTAGATGCTTGGTAAATAGCAGGATTGTACAGGGACAGGCAGAATTCTTTTTTTCCCCTTCTTTTCCAAGTGAGATGAAGGGAGATAGACAGACACGTGCCCTGACCGGGATCCACCCAACAACCCCTGTCTGGGGCCCATGCTCTGCCCATCAGGGGCCATATTCGCAAATGAGCTCTTTTCAGCACCTGAAGTGGAGGCTCCACAGAGCCGTTCTCAGCACTAAGGCCAATGCACTTGAGCCAATCGAGCCATGGCTGCAGGGGTGGGGGGCGGGAGAGAGAGAAGGCTGGGAAGGGGGTAGAGAAGCAGATGGTCACCTCTCCTGTGTGCCTGACCAGAAATTGAACCCGGGATATCCATACATTGGGCCAACACTCTACCACTGAGCCAACAGGCCAGGGCCTAGGCAGAATTCTTAAGTGCAGCCCTTAGATGAACTTCCCGAAACACCTGGAGATCTGTCCTCACCAGAGACAGGACTCAAGGGAAGCCTCAGTTCTGTCTTCAACTCAAGGGGCTGGCTTTCTGAGAGCACACAGTTCGACACACTTTGAAACAAGCTTCAGTCAGCTCTCTAGCAGGACGAGTTACTGGGGCAGCAGGAGGAATCTGTACAGGAGGAATACAGGAGAGTCTGCAAGGGGCAGAGGGATGGAGAGATGAAATGAAAGTTCTCTTACGAAGCCATTGATGCATTGGCAGCAATGTTTTATTTTTAAATAGCGATTTTTCTTTTCATGAGAAATGACATTCATCCTCCGTCTTCATTTCATTTTCTGACACTCAGAATATTCATAATAACAGCTAACACAGCACCGATGTGGCTTTCAGAAGCTCGATTACAGCTGTGGCTCAGTGCCTGAATTCCACTAAGAGAAAAGAAGACCCAGATTGGCAGTTGGTTCTGTCTCTTGCATCAGCTGCATCTGTGGGCCATTTACACTGCTCTTATGGGACCCCTGCCAGTGACTCTGCTGCTTCGAAGACGTTGGCCCAGCCGAGTTCTCAGTAGGAAAAAGTGGGAAGAGTCTTTGGGAAGGCAGTGACAACAATGTGCCAAGAAAAGAAGAAATCTATCTCTAGCCAATTTCCAGGCTGGTAAATGGAAACATAATACACACTTGGTCAGAAGCATATCTTGCACCCAGCCATTCATGAAAATGAAGTAATGGATATAAACAAGCTGGTGGTTCAGAACCATCCAGGAATCCTGCAAAAAGGTGGGCATGTTTCTACTGCAGACTTGTAGCTCCTACTACTTGGAAAACCACTCACACTGCCAGCATGTGGTGCTCCTTGTAGACTCCTGATTTACACCTTCTTTGTCCTGGGTGAAAGCACTGGATGTAAGCACTGAGTGACATCTGAGGTATCAGGGAAGGAGCCTGATTAATAATCATTACTGCCATGAATGGTTTTTTTTTGCAAGCATAGTTTGCTAAGCATGTTCATATATATAATATTAATAAAATATTAACACTAAGGACCATGTCTTCATACACTAAGGACCATGTCTTCATCATGTTTGTACCCCTTAATGGCCTGGAATACTTTTTTGCATCTATTTTGTCCATGTTTACAAAATAAGTGCGTTAGACTCTCCGCTTCTCGCAGAAGACCTATGTGGCAGGGGTGGTGGTTGCCGGCCAGGACATTGTCTTCTGAGGGTAAGTGGCTAGTCAGGGTGGGGAGGGCAGTCCTGTCCACATGGTGCTATCTTTCCAGAAAAATCAGACCACTAATGGCCATAGGGGAAACCACACCCATCCGGAGCACACTGGCCAGCAGTGGGCATGCATTGCATACTTTCCAACTATTTACCCATTAATAATTTAAACTAGTAAAATTTTCCTGTAGTGGTTGGTGACAGCTTATTTGTAGCCCCGTCGAAAGATAACATTTTACCAGAATGGGACTTTTCAGTTCATTGAACCAATATTTATTGGGCAGCTACTATGTGTGAGGCACTCTTGTGGATGCTGGGGACACAACAATGAACAAAACACCCTCAGACCCACTGCCTTCACAGGGCTTGTGTGTGTTCTGTGGTGTGTGCTGGGGGAGGAGTCAGAGGTGAACAGCTAAGTAAGTATGGTAGTTACCTTTGCTGTACAACCAGCCACCCTGGCACTGAGTGGAGGAAAGCCTAGCAGCCATGGCTTTCGCTCAGGACCCTGAGATCAGGGCAGGGCTCCGTGGGAAAAGCTCATCCCAGTCTCAACCTCCTGTGGCACCATAGAGCAGTGCATGTGAAGGTTGGAGGAGGCCCAACGCACAGGGAAAATAAGAGGCCCCTTGTTTGAAGAGCAGAAAAAAATGCTGTTGAAGGTATTAAAATAAGAGAACTTTTTCCCCTTCATCTCGTGGTCTCTTTCTCAACATGTCATGATGCTATTATTTGCCTTGTAAAAAGGGGTTCCCATAGACTTGGGGATACTTGCTGGGCAGTGCAGACCATCATTGGTACTTGAGGGTCCTGCTTACAACTCAGCTCAAGCAGCCCTCCAGCTACCAACCCCAAGGCCAATGCTCTGTGCCCTGAGAATGGGTGGGGACAGTGAGCCAGGCTGTTCCCCTTCCACTGGGCCTTCCAATCCCAGGCTGTGGTGTACAGCCTCTGTGCTCGGTGTGCCCAGCACCAGGATTTGGAGTGTATGAGGCTCACCCACATCAAGTCGCTTGTCACACATGCCATTGCTGCCAGCTCAAGATGGGGAAAGCCCAGTGGTGGAATTCAGCCAGTTTGCACTGGTTCGACAGAACTGATAACCTAATTTTTTGTTGAGTCCTGAGAACTGGTTGTTAAAAATCACTTGTAATCAGGATTCTCTCTAAGGTGGGCACCTGGGAAGCCACCCAATGTGGAAATCACAAATTTACATTTCTTTTTTTTTTTAACGTTCCTCTGCACAACAGAATATTCTAAGCATCTGTAGTAATGTTCATTCCATCCACAGGTGAAAAAAATTGCAAGTGAGGATGCCAATAAGAAGCAATAAGGCAATATCTTAAATAACAGTTTTATTTCAGGAATTATTTAATATTTTTTATTAATATTTTAAAACTCTTATAATATAGTTTTGTGTACCTCTTTTATTGTTTTTATTTAAGTATTAAATGCATGAAATAATAAATTGCCTTTCGGTATACCTCTTTTTATACTTAAAATGGTCATTAGGGCAGAGAACTGGTTGTTAAAGTATTTGAATTCCACCACTGGGAAAGGCCTTGCATGCTATACCCTGAAACATCACAGGACACCCTCCCTTGTTTACACCCAGGCCCCTGCCTGGGACAAAGGCGACAGCAGTCCCTGAGTGAGGTTGAGCAGGGGAGCCAGGAACTTGGAAGTGGGAAGCTGAGAACCTGTCCTGGGAATGAAAGACTGTGCGAGAGACAAGGCTCTAGGACCCTGTTGCTTGTTCCATTTGCTCTTTGGACTTTAGGTATAGAACACAAATCCAAAGGTAAAATTGTTAAGAATTTCAAGACTATGACCACAGAGCATTAAACTCCAATTGGAAGCCCTTGTGAGCTCAGATCCCAGAGTGCTGGCCCCTAATACAAGGCCCTAGGCTGGAGGGCTGCTTCCAGGTGACTCCTATTCTGAGCAGGCTGGCACTGGCTCTGGGATGGGAGCTTGGTCCAGGATGGGATGGGTAGAGAGAGGATTGGCTTTTTTTTTCTATATAGTCCTCTTCATGTGGTTTGGCTTTCCCTGTAGCATAGAGGCTGGATTCCAAGAATGGGTGTCCCTAGAGAGCCAGGCGGAAACTGCATTGTATATTAAGGTCTAGCTTTGGAAATCACATAGAATCACTTCCTCCGTACTTTATTAGTGGTGATGATCACAAAGTCCCACCCAGGTTCAAGGGGAGAGCATACAGACTCCCCATTTTGTTTTGGGAGTGATGAGGTTCTAGAGGAACATATGAGTCTGGACATATTGCTGGAGCTATATTTTTAGAAAACATTATCTGCCACCTTAAATTAGAGATGGGTATAAGTGCTGTGTAAAGAAGAAATAAAGCAGAGAAAGACAGAAAAGGGACATTGGAGAAGATAAGATGGTTTGAGACATGAAATGACTCCTAACATTTGAAGGAAGTTAGAGATGGAGCCAGGTAGATTCCTGGGGAAAAGTGTTCCAGGCAGAAGACTGGGCCTGTCGCAGTGAATTGTGAAAGCAGAGATGCAGAAGCAAAGTGAGGGTGGAGGGAAATCCAAGGAAAGGAGCTCAGGAAGGGAACAGGGCTCAATCATTTCAAGTTGAGTAGGACATTGGAAGACTTTTACTTGAATATGGAAAGCCATTGAAGGTTTTTAAGCCGTAGTGTCACTTTTTTCCAGAAGGTCATTCTGGCATTCTGGCCATTTTTTATAGACCACGTTATACTAGGACAAAGGTGGAAGCCGGGTGACCAATTGGGAAGTTATTGAAATATTCAATGCAGAAGCTACAGTTGGTAACAGTGAAGGTGATCATGAGTGATGAGTGGATATATATTTAAAGGTAGAACCAGTAGGAGTTGGTAACAGATTAGATTTGAGTTCGGACAGGACAGGTTTAGGCTGACTACAGAGTTTTTGGCCTGAGCAACTGGATTGATGGTGTTGTCATTAACAGAGATGTTAAAGATTGTGGGAGGAACAGGTTTGGGAGATAGGTTATGATGAGGAGTATCAAGTTGTCTTGGACATTTTAAATTTGAGGTGTCAAAGATATCTAAGTGGAGACATTAAGATTTAAATTGGACAGACAGGCTGGTGGCTGTAAAAGGTCTAGCTTGGAGATAAAAATTTTGAAGTCACCAAGACATTAAAAAGAGAGTGAATATATTTCCTGATAGCAATTCCCCCATGCAAACAGTTAATTTGCCATTGAAGATGAATATTCCTCTTATATTTAGACTGATGATTAAGTAGGTGTTATTATTACATTTCCTCAACCTATGCATTTGGATAGAAATGACATTCGACCAGCCAACCAATTTTTCTTTTCTTTTTTTAATTTAATGAGAGGAGGAGAGGCAGAGAGACAGACTCCCACATGCACCTCGACTAGGATCCACCTGGTACGCCCATGGTTGATCCTCTGCCCATCTAGAGTGTAGCTCCATTGCTCAGCAACCAAACTCTTAGCACCTGAGGTGAAGGCCATGGAGTCATCCTCAGCTTCTGGGGCCAACTTGCTCCAATTGAGCTATGGCTGCAGGAGGAGAAGAGAGAAAGAGAAAAAAAAATGAGAGAGAGAGAGAGAAGTGAGTGGGGAAGTGGGGTGGAGAAGAAGATGGGAACTCTCTTGTATACCCTAAAAATTGAACCTGGGACATCCACACACCAGCCTAATATTCCAACACTGAACCAACAGGCAACGGCCTCAGTTTTCTTAAGGGTTGTGTGCATCCCCATGGATGTATATATATGTATTGCTTTCTAGAAATCTCAGACATGGTCTATTTTTGAGATATTGTATAATTTGTTTTAGCTTCTCTGGATTTTTAAGATGTTCAAATTTTCATTTAAATGGGTATTTTATATGTGTCTTATTTATTAATTTGTACAATTGTTCAGGCATATCTTATAGGACTCCATTTCAATTTCAATCAGAATTGGGAGACCAAATTATTTGTACTGCTTTCTTCCAGTGATCAGCTTCTTTTTTGAAGGTATACTGATTTAAAAGAGCACTTAAATTAGGACATTTGGAGCTATACTTTGGATTAGTATGCTTAGCCTACAGATACTTGAATTAGAGTTCTATATAACAGATGTATTTAAATTTTGTTAATATTCTATGAATCATAGGTGGCAAATATTTATTAGATTTAAACAATGAGATAACACTGATGACAAAAATGACAGGATGTGTTTTGATCTTAGGAGGAAGACTTGCCATAAAATATTTTAAACATACATTATTAAAATACATTTTATACCCCTGGACAGCTGTCTCAGTGGATAGAGCATCAGCCTGGCCTGGGGATCTTCCAGGTTCGATCCTCAGTCAGGACATACAAGAGAAGCGACCATCTGCTTCTCTTCCCCTCCCTCCCCTCCTTCTTTCTCTTTTCTCCTCTCGCAGACAGTTGCTAGATTGGTTCGAACATTGGCCCTAGGCAGTGAGGTTAACTTGGTTGATTTCAGCATGGGCCCCAGATGGGAGTTTCTGGGTGGATCCTGGTCAGGGCGCATGCAGTAGTCTGTTCTGTCTCCCCTCCTCTCACTTAAAAACATAAATTTTATGAAATAATGTTTTAATTCAGAACAAGTATTTAAGAGGTAAAGCTATTAATGCAAGTTTTAGTTTAAAAACAACAACAAACATTAATCCCTGGATTTAACATTTCTTTCCCTCTGCTCTACCCTTTTCCTCTTAATCCCCTGTATATATTCCTTATCTCCCCTCTATTTCTCTCTTCCCAGAACAAATACTTGGATGCTTGATAGCAAGGGGAAATTAAAAAGTAGATGGAAAGGAAAACCTAAGTTTTGCAATAATAGCATTTACATCTGTGTCATTCATGGCTTCCACAGTGACCGAACCTGAAGAGAGCGGAATTACCAGGCGCTCTGGCAGGCTAGACACTGGGCAGCCTTATGCTTTGGTGGACAGTTCTATTTTACTTTAATTAAGGGGAAGGCTCCAGTGCCCAAAGAATCTTTGTAGCACTTTATGCCAGCACTCAGGCTGTCATGGAAATCTAATTCCAAACCTCCCCTCCCCCACCCCCCATAGTTCTAGGCTGAGTCTCCTGAAACCCAGCAGGTTGTTCTGTCCTGGTCCCTCCACGCCTTAGTCCCGTATCTCAGGAACAATGCCTTCAGATGGGAGCCCTGGTGTTTTTGGCTGAGCATGCTGGTTTTACTTATCCCCCTTAACCAACCTTCCCCCCACTATTTCCAGTAGAAACAATGTGCAGAGCAGTTCACAAAGGCTTGTAAACCTTATTACAGTGGTTCTTAACCTGGGTTCTATCGAACCCTAGGGGTTCGATGAGTCGGTCTCAGGGGTTCGGAGAAGCCTCTGCTGCGGAGGTCAGAATAAAGTAATACCGTAATTTGTTGTGAGTTCGTGCACTTTGTTGGTTTTGTTCTTTGAGCAAGGTGATGTTCATGCACGGCTCATTTTGTGCACCAGTAAAAAAACATATACCTATGTCTTGAATTTGGAAAAAACAAAATCATATTTTATTTATCATTAAAGAAGGGTTCGGTGAATGCGCATATGAAACTGGTGGGTTCGGTACCTCAAAAAAGGTTAAGAACCACTGTCTTATTATATTTGGAGGTTCCAAGGCAATCACAGACTTTTTTGAGAGGATGGGGTATTGGGCAGGGAAGATAGGAAGGTGTTAAGGATAAGTAAAATGCAGGGACTAATGGTTTTATTTTAAGGTTGGCCAGGGAGGCTGATACAGGAAGCCAGTCTACAGTTCCAGGTCATAGTTCAGGTGCACACTAATCGCTTTGTATTTAAGCAGTTTTTTAGTAAATAATTTTAGGGACTGACTATTAATATGCCCAGCTGAGAGGAAGTGAGGCACAGTTACTTGACTGAGAATAATGCCAAACATAATGAACATAATTAATAGTTGTAGTAATTAGGTTGCCATTTTATGATCTGCAATGTAATAGAACAGGAAACTGCAAGGAAAATGAGGAGGTCCACTTTCATCTGTATAGTCAGGGTTCCTTACTATGTGAGACTTCCCAGACAGCTCACCTCTAAGGGTTAGTGTATTGGTGCTTCATTATGAATTGCCTTACTATAACAGCTAAAAATGCGAACAATTTTAATGTGAAGTGGAACTGTCCTAGGGCCTTTCATCCCAAACCACCAAAACTGAATTGCTTTAAGAGGATAATGTTGTAACTGATTCTAATTGAAGTATAGACCACTTTGGATAATTGGGGAGAAACCAGGAAGCAAATACATATATGGCAGTTGTTCTTAACCTGGGGTTCGATGAGTCGGTCTCAGGGGTTCGGAGAAGCCTCTGCCACGGAGGCCAGAATAAAGTAATACCGTAATTTGTTGTGAGTTCATGCACTTTGTTGGTTTTGTTCTTTGAGCAAGGTGATGTTCATGTATGGCTCATTTTGTGCACAAGTAAAAAACATATACCTATGTCTTGAATTTGGAAAAGAAATCATATTTTATCACTAAAGTAGGGTTCGGTGAATGCGCATATGAAACTGGTGGGTTCGGTACCTCAAAAAAGGTTAAGAACCAGTGATATATGGTTTTATATTCCTTAAAAGCTCAAATTAAAGATCAGTATGTATAATCTAAAAAAGGAAAAGAAAAAAGCAAGTTTGGCATTTTAGAACTAATGAATTATTGAATATATTTCAGGTAGATTTTTAAATAGCATTTTGAATAGTTTGTTAACCTAAAGAGACACTTAGTAAACTACCCACAAACTGATAGGAAAAGGACATTTGCATGGAAGTCACTTTTTAGCTATGGTTTGTCCTGGAATGATTTCAAATAAATGCATAATGAGGACAGAAGTTGCAGGACTACATATAAACTGCATGCTACTTAATACATTATTCATGGTAGCCCAAAGGTATAATTATTCAGTGAAATGAGAACTAAAAAAAATCAGTTCTGTGTTAATGTTTATTTATACTGTTAATTTTTTTCCCCCATTTTCCCGCTAGAAGGTAACCTAAAGGCAGCCCACATAAAATGTTGAATCAGGTTGGAATTCCCAGGGTCAATTGTGTCCATCCTTTTCTACTTCTGTAATTTGTTTGCTTTTAGAGAAAGTTTTTTTCATATAAAAAGGAAAGTCAAACTCTTGTGAAAGCAGTCCTTTTTCAAAGGACAGGAGCGGTAAGGAATTTCGCCTTAGGCATGCGTGCAGACCCTGCTGAATTTCTCCCACACCTGGTCTGGAGTGAAGAGTTAGAAAGAGCCTTTTTGTGTCCTGGCAACGTGGGTTTTCACCCCCTTCTCCTATTTTACTGCGAGTAGCTTCTCCCTCAATCCAGATTAGAAACCAGGATTTTTCTTCTTTGATTTTATTGTTATTGTTTTGGTCACAACTGTAACAATTTTTTTTAGCATATTTTAGTTAAATAGTTCCTGCTTCTATCCTTAACACCCACAGTATCCAGAACAACAGGCAGGGTGATTTTTACAAAACAAACATCTGAGCAAATCATTCCTCTGCTTTAAAACCTTCCAGCGGGTTCTTGTCTGAGTGAAAATTGGAGTCCTCACAACTGCCTCTGAGTCCTGCCTGGTCTGGCCCTGTTACCTCTGAGTCCTCCTATCACTTTACCCCTCATCCAGCCCCGCTCCCCGCTCAGGACCCTGCTGCCTCACCCCCTCCCCCAGGGGTGCCACTCTGCCTACCACCTCACCCTGAAGGTCCCCCACCTTCTCACTGAGGTGCATGCCCGCTGCTCAGTATAACTACTGCTCTGCACTCCCTCAGTCCTAGGCCTTTCTGTCCTTTGCCAGGTTCTGCTTTTCTTTGCTGAGTCTTACCACCTTTGAGAACACTGTTACTTACCTTTCTATTATGTTTCTTGTTTATTGTCTGTCTGCCTGCGTGAACAGGGGCTTTTGTTGCTGTTGTCTCAGTGATATATACCAAATGCCTTATAACATCTAGCACATAGTAGGAGATCTGCGATATTTGTTGAATGAATGAATATATATATATCCTGAAACTTTTCCATGAAAATGCCCTATCTGCTGTCCCCGAGGTATACCAGAGAGTGCCCATGTTCCATGTTGTGAATGCTCAGTGACCAGCTGGAGTTTCCAGTTATCACAGATATCTAGGAAAGCAAGGGCAGGAAGATGGGAAGCAATTGGAGCAGTGGAGAATGTTAGTAGGCTCAGGGCTGGCGTTCAGCATGGTGACCACAGCCCATTCCCTACCCTTTAGTGGTGACTACTCCTCTTTGATAACAGGATAAGAAGACACACAGTGCCTCTTTTGAATATCACAATATTATTATTATTATTATTTTTATTCAGTGAGAGGAGGGGATGCAGAGACAGACTCCCGTATGTGCCCTGACTGGGATCCACCTAGCAAGCCCATTAGGGGGCGATGCTCTGCCATTTGGTGCGTTTCTCCACTGCTCTTCTTAGTGCCTGAGCTGGAGGCTATGGAGCCATCCTCAGCGTGCTGCAGGCCAGCTTGCCCCAGTTGAGCCATGGCTGCAGGAGGGGAAGAGAGACAGAGAGAGAGAGGGAAGTGGGAGGGGGGAAAGTAGAGAAGCAGATGGCTGCTTCTCCTGTGTGCCCTGACCTGGAATTGAACCTAGGACTTCTATATACCAGTCAATGCTCTACCACTGAGCCAACCGGCCAGGACAATGTTATTTTTTCAAAACTGAGCTAAGATTTATATAATATAGTTCTATCTTGGGCCTCTTCCAAGGAATCTTAGCTACTAACCCCCCCAAATAAATTCTAGGTATCCTAAGGATGCTTGTGATATAGTAAATAACTTGACTGGTGATGTAAGATGACTGGAAGTATAAATAAGATGAAGACAGTAGCTCTTCAGCTCAAAAATATGAAGCATTACATTTCTGTTCCTAAAGTTCTGGGCAAAACAAAGGTGACAACCTTTATTAAATCTAAAAAAAAAAAGATGTTGCTTAAAGATGTTACAATAAAATGAAACTTAATGCTGGACCAAACCACCGAGGTTTCACTCCCTTTCACGGGGTCTCTAGTTCATTCTCTTCAGCAGACACATTGCCCTCCTCGTGCTGTTTCCACTCCCCACCCCAATTCAGAGAGACAAGTAATTATACACACACCAGCTGAATGTCTGGTCAAATCTCAGACCAAAACTGAGTTGACTTGTGTGGAACTGAATTTAAAAATACTTGATGGAACATTGCTCCTGTCTCTGACTGTGTGTCAGGTTGCATTTCCCGTCTTGCCTGTGTTAGCAGGATGTGTGCCTTGGTCTCCTCTCCTCCCTTCCTAGCTCCCTCCCTGCCTTTCTCTCTCTCTCCTTACTGACTGCAGTCTCTAGCTGCTGAAGGCCTGAAACCTAGGAAGCTCATTCTACCACTCTCAGTGAAAAACAACAACATATAATAATGGCCTAATTAGAATTTTTTTTTTTTTTTAGTCCCAGACAACTGTCTTTTATGAAGAAAATAATTCCATTTTAAAGTAGAGGCGTGTTAGTTGTGTAAATCAATATATAATGATATGGAATATTTAAAAAACTTATTTCTAAAGTATTTACCCTAAAGAAAGTAAATGGAGTTGGAGAAAATTAGTGATCATTTGTCATTTGAAAGTTACAGAAATGTGTAATTGGCCATTGCAGTTGACCTTGGTTTGCATTTGAAATTGTGATAGATCCGAGGTAGGGTGGGGTGGGGTTGGGACAGGAGGTGGGAGTAGAAGAGAAAGCTGGACTTTCTGAAAGTCTTTTAAAAGACCAGACAGCAGTGGCTTTAATTTTGTTTTCTTTCTTTCTTTCTTCCTTCCTTTCTTTCTTTCTTTCTTTCTTTCTTTCTTTCTTTCTTTCTTTATTTCTTTTTTTCTTTCTCTTCTTCTTTTTTTTTTTTTTTTTTTGCTTTGAAAAAGAAATAAGCAGCTCTGGCAGGTTGGCCCAGCAGTAGAGCGTTGGCCCGGCATGTGGAAGTCCCAGGTTCAATTCCCAGCCAGGGCACACAGGAGAAGTGCTCATTTACTTTTCCACCTTCTCCCTCTCCCTTCTTTCTATATCTCTCTTCCCCTCCCACAGCCAACACTCCACGGGAGCAAAGTTGGCCCCCGGCGCTGAGGTCGGCTCCATGGCCTCCACCTCAGGCACAAGAATGGCTCTGATTGCAGTGGAGCAATGCCCCAGATGGGCCGAGCATCACCCCCTGGTGGGCATGCCTGGTGGATCCTGGTTGGGCGCATGCGGGAGTCTCTCTGCCTCCCCACTTCTCACTTTGGAAAAATAAAAAAAAAAAAATTAAAAAGAAAAAGAAATAAGCAATAAAGCAAATGTAAATGAGATTATAATTTTTTACAAAGGTGGTCATCTATAATAAACATTGTTAGTTTTTAAATGTATTTCTCAGGGAGGACCCTTCCTCCTTAAAGCACTCAGCCTGAATTTATTCAGGATTAAGTTAAATGGAAATTAATCTTTGGCATTGGTAAGAAGCAT
Source organism: Rhynchonycteris naso (assembly GCA_037038555.1). Taxonomy (NCBI): domain Eukaryota; kingdom Metazoa; phylum Chordata; class Mammalia; order Chiroptera; family Emballonuridae; genus Rhynchonycteris; species Rhynchonycteris naso. The sequence goes on along the minus strand of CM072999.1, from coordinate 177,611,164 downwards.
AAATTTTGCAGGCATGTCTTTTAAAAAGCCATTTTTTAAATAACAGTTTACAAGCTCAATGAGTATTGGACTCCATGGTTACTAAAATAGGTGAAGTGCTTTCTTATAGGAATTATTAATAAGTAGAAAAGGAAGTATATAGTCATGATTTTTGCATAAGAACACAGTGAAACAGAAAAAATAATAATTTGTCTTTTATAAATGAGTCTGTGGAAATACTAAAAATAGTAACTTGAAGGTTAAGCAATTTTTTTTCATGGTTTAATTAACTTAGGAAGACTTTTGGGATAGTTAGTATTTGGTCTTGACTGAAAAAAAGTTTAAAAATTAAACAAAAATCTAGTTAAAAATGGTGAAGTAAAGACATTTTCATTTAATAATTTTTCTGCCCTGAAGACCCCCAAAAACAGTTAAAAGAATGGAAAACAAGAAAATGCTGGCTTCTCTTAAATACCTACATCCTCAAACCACAAATTATAAGGAATTTCTGCCAATTGGGATATTTGGACCAAAGGAGAGATGGTACTATGAGTGTACACAGTCCTTAGTTCGGGGCACTGGTTAAAAATCTCTGCCCTAAAGTAACAACTCTCTTTGCTGCAAACCCACACTAGATCTAAAACAAATGTGTTTCTTTAGGATGGCGATTTTCAACCAGTGGGCCACAAGAATTTTTAAGCATTCCGTACCTGGCTATTTAGCCACGGACACGGACCTCTTTTCCCTTAGACTGTCAAAAAATGACAACAACGAAAACAGAAAAAAATGCCTGACAGGTGGTGGCGCAGTGGATGCTGAGGTCCCAGGTTTAAAACCCTGAAGTCGCCAGGATCTGATGTAGGTTTGCAGCCAAGAGAGTTGTGTGTTGGCATGCTTATAATTAAGTGTTGAAACATGCACTCGCAAGTTATACAATTTTAATCAACTTGGAGGAAAATATAAACTCAATCAGTTTTAATAAAATAATCTCTGTGAATACTGCAAGTAGAAGTTTGTTCTTTTTCAGTGTTGTTGGTGGGGTGCTTGGATTAGGGGTTTTTGTTAGATTTTAGGGCCTTTATTGTTTTTTTAGTGTTTTAAAAATCCTATTTCAGTTGTGCAGATAGTTTGTTTGCATTCTAAATCATTTCACGTAACTCGCTGGAAGCTGCCATCAGTGCTGAGGACATTTTAAGGGAAAACTGAAAAGTGTGTGAGGGACCCTCATCCACAGGGCACACTGGAAGAACACTGGAGCTGAAATTTATGAAGAGCCCACTGAGAAAACAAAACTGTACATAAAAATTAAATCCATCCAAAGTGTGCAGTCTTAAAACATCTCTGGTTCTTTACTAATGTCACAACTTCTTTTCATTCCATTGGTCAGGACAGGGTAAACACTGACTGCTTGGACATGTTTTCCCTGATCTTTTTTCTTGGTGAAGAGTTACTGACACCGTTTATCCTGCATTCGACCCTTGTTAACATTAACCTTTGCGGGTAGTCAACAATATATGAAACTTGGCAGTCGATGGGAGAAATATTGTTTACTATTTCATGCAGCATATTTTTTTTAAAAAATCTGAAGTTGTTATACATGTGGTGCTGTGCTAGGCATCAAGGAATAAAGACATAATTCAGTCTTGGCTCTTGTTCTCCAAAAGTGTATTCTAAGCTTTTAGTTGCTCAGAGAGTCAAAGACTTTTCTCTTGGCTTACTTTTTCAGTGTTTCAATAGCATTCTTGTCATTTAAAAAATAAATTGGTATTGCAATTGTTGCAAAAATTCTTTAGTCTCTTGATTAGATTATTTGGTGACAGATGAGTAGACTGATAACCTCATGGTCACCCTGGAGCCCTGGCATTAAGGGAAAGAATTTGGTGACTGCTGATCAGTTCTAACTATTGGAGTGTGGTCACCTCTGTTTCCAGTGTACTGCTGAGTTTGAACTTCCCATCTCATTCATCCTTGATCTTCAGCTGTAAAGGATTAATATGTAGCCAAAATCAGTATTATTTGTATTTATAATTAAACTCTCATCCCCCTACTCCTCACTAAACTTTCATGTCCCAAAATGGTTTGTTAATGTCTCATCTGGGCAAGTTTTCCATCAGCTGGAAGATGATTATTCCAGCCTAGTGTGTGTGAACAATTTGTTTTAAGAGACCACAGAAATCAAAATATTTTACTGTGCAAATTTTATTGACAATTTATTGATTTGAATGTGGCAGATTATTTAAAAACTAGAGCAATGTAAAGATGATTTTTGTGAAGTCCTGAGACTATTAAAGATGTAAAAAAAATTAAGTGATAGCCGGAGGCAGGGAGGCAGAGACAGATTCCTGCATACACCCGTACAGGGACCCACACCTCAAGCCCAGTAGGGGGCAATGCTCTGCCCATCTGGGGCCACTGCTCTGTTGCTATTTCAGCACCTGAGGTGAGGGCATGGAGCCATCCTCAGCACCCAGGGCCAAATTGCTGGAAACACTTGAGCCATGGCTGTAGAAGGGGAGAAGAGAGAGAGGAGAGAGAGAGAGCAAGAGAAGGGGGAAGGGGAGGGATGGAGAAGCAGATGGTCACTTCTCCTGTGTGCCCTGACTGGGAATTGAACCCAGGACTTCCAGATGCCAGGCCGATGCTCTACTGCTGAGGCATCTGGCCAGGGCAAAAATACTTTTTAAAAGCACTTTTTTTTAGTTCTTTGAGAGCTACTTATAAATCTCTGAAGTAATACTAGTTTTCTGTGCTTTACATAGTTTTGCCTATGAAGTGACTGGTAAACCGAGTCTAGAGCCAGTCATATATGTTATTTGGGATGTAAAGAGTGACCTTTTCTTTTTATCTTGTTGTAGCTGACACTTTCTAGACAGACTACATTTAATATCCTATTCATTCCAAATGCCCTTCTCTTTTCCCATTAAACTCATACTGTTTCCAACCTGATAAAGCAGCTGTGTAAAACCTACATGTTCTAGAATTGCTTTGAAGCAGCCAGTGATCACACATTCCTTATAGTTTATAAAAACCCACCCAAGACTTCTCTGAACAGGAGCTTTGAGAATTGTTTGGAAATTAATAAATGAATTGTGTAAGGGAACTACTTCACTTTTTCAGCAGTGATACTGGATGTTTGCAACTGAAAATGACAAGTGATTACTCGTTTAGCAGTTGCATGTTTCAGCAGAAATAGCCAAACAATAAGTTTAAATACCTATATGGAGGGATGGCAATTCACCTGAACTTGAGTTGGTTCACTCTTATCTTTAGCGAGAGAAGTAGATGGACAACAGTTTGCAAGTGAGCTGATGAGTGCCGCCTTCCCTAGAACGCCCTTTTTGCTAGTTGATTAGTATCCTGCTGACCCGGGCGGACACTAATTCCATTAAGACAGAGGCTGCATGGTTTCTGCTCCCCGTTTGGCAGGGTACTTGGCACTTGTTACTTGGCTCATTTCTCAGAGTAAACCCGAAGTCCACCCTGGATGGTTGGGCCCAGTGCTTCCCCGCTGCTCATTCCTTGAGCACTATGGTCTCCTTTTGCAGTCCTTTTTTTGCCATTTCTCCTACCGCAAAGCGCTCTACTTCTTATTCCTTAGCTCTCTGCATCGATACTTTGCCCCGTACTCCCTCCCTGTGTCCTTAACCTCTCTTATTTTCCTCAAAGGGACTTACCACTCAACCTATTACATGTTTTTTTTCTGCCTACCCCAAGCAGAATGTGACCTCCACAGAGGGTCTCTGCTCCTCATGCTGCATTCCTGGTGCCTGAGTGTGTGAGGCACCTACTGAGTAGCTGAAGGGGTCAATGAAGGGGCAAAGCTGCTCACATGTGTTTGTGGGATGCACTAGTAAGGGGGGAGGATGTGGCATGTGTGGCATCTACGTGTGGGATGACGGAAGTCACTGTCCCTTCTGTTTCTTTGGGATAGTCTTGGCACATACCCTTTTCCCCCAGCCTATTATTTAGTAGCACCCTCTTTGATTTTCAGCATTTTCTCTGGTTAAATGATAAAATATACAGTCATCCTATGTAAGAGATTTGAATGCATTCAGGGATGTAGTTCTGTGTATGAGACATGAAAGTGGGAAGCACTAATAAGAGAAGCCACTTTGGGGACGGGACGTAAACACGTTGTGCCCTTTACTGGTTATAGCCCTAGGGGAGTGGGTGGTCCTTCAAAGAACCACTGAGCACACACATTTCCAGACCAGCAGATGCTGTGGCATTGTCTGTCAGGTCCTTTAGAAGTGGACTCAAGAATGGTAATCTGAGCAGAGGCTAGCCTGTCTACAAGTCTCTTGGAAGCCCCTCCCGTTTCTCTACATGGCCTATGGAAGCCCCCCCCCAGCTCCTTCACTTCAACCCATCCCACAAACCCCAGCCCTGGCCACCTGTAGGTCTGGGGCAATTTGCGGGTGGTAGTAGATTTGCTAAGCAATGTCATTAAATGGAGAAACTAAGGATATATCCTGAGTTGGGGGAGCCATTGATATCAGGCTCCCCCAACTCACATGGCTATATTTTTAGAGGCAGCCATTAATGATGTTTAACTAAAAGTTATATCTATGAGTATTCACATGTGTAGTAGGTCATTCTAAACTTGATCCTCTATACCTTGAAGCTCTCTTTATTTTTATTACAAAAATAATTTAAGCTTGCTGTTAGAAGAGTCTTTTTAACCTAGCTCTCTTGAGGTTTATGTCTTTCTATGTATTTTCTGTGCCTGTGCAAATATACATAAATGTACACATATACCGAAAGCCCACTTCTCTTGTTTTGTTTTATGGCTATGGCATTGTGTCATACCCAGTAATCACCCATCTTTCTCACTGAGTACTTCAGGACATCTTTGCTGGTTGATACCAATTGATCTCCTTCCTTCTTTTTAATTGCAGCATAATATTCTATAGATGGCTATATCATCATTTATTCAACCATGTCCCCCATAGTACTTCTAGGCTAGTTTTACTTTTTTACTTTCACAAATACTTTAAAAAAATATATATTATCAGTTTGTATCTATCCTGAAATGCTGATTCTTTTATTCGTAAGGAACAGACCCCTAAGAGCAGGATTGCTGAGTCAAAGGGTATGTGCACTTAAAATTTTAACTGTTATCACCAGAGACTGTCCCCAAAGGAGGTACAGTTCATCCTCCCCGTGGAAGTACAGGGCCTGCATGATTCCTCACAGCCTTGCCAACGGCGGATGCTCAAATAAAACATTTTTTATTTTCTAATCCTTTGGGTAAAAAATGCGATTACTTTTACTTTTCCCTTTATTTTTGAGTATGTATTTCATCATATACTTGCTGCATTTGGCACCCCAACATATGTAGCATTCACTAGCTACTGGTATTTGTAAAATAACGTTTAGACAATTAGAAACATATATTGTTTAAATGTCTTAAAATTGATTTCATATTTTTGTGCCATTTTGCATCACTTAGTTCACATAGAAAGTATTTTTGTATATGTATTTCCAAGTTTGATTTCTAAGGATAGCTAAAAAGGAACTTTCAGATCAGGGTTTAAAATTGGGAATATTTTCATTTTCTCAGAGGTCTCTTTATAATATTTTAGCATTCAAAGCTTTATGGTGAATTATAACTGTCTAGGAGATTTTGTGTGCCTAAAATGATATGAAAGTGGCAGAGACCTCACTAGACACGTCGCCAAAGAAGATGTGGAGTGACAGGAACTCTCATTTATTGCTAGTGGGAGCAAAATGGTAATGTTACTTTGAAAGACAGTTTGGCAGAATCTTACAAAACTAAACATACTCTTACCATATGATCTAGCAGTTACGCTTTTTGGTTTATACTCAAAGGGGTTGAAAACTTAATATTCACATAAAACCTGCACATATACATATAAATGATACACACACACACACACACACACACACACACACACACACACACACACATATGGTAGCTTTATTCATAATTGCCAACATTTGGTAACAACCAAGAAATCCTTCAGCAGGGGAGCAGTAGGTGAATGGATAAATAAACTCTGGTACATCCAGACAATAGGCCATTATTCAGAGCTTAAAGAAATGAGACTTCAAGCTCTTAAGAGATATGGAGGAAACTTAAATTATATTGCTTAAAGAAGCCAGATGAAAAAGCTACATGCTATGATTTCAACAGTATGGCATTCTGGTAAGGCAACACCATAGAGTCAGTGAAATAATCATAGTGATTTCCAGGGGCAGGCGGAAGGAGGGAAGAACAGGCAGAACACAGGATTTTTAGGGCACTGAAAGTGTTCTTTGTGGTATAGTGATGGGCACATGTTATTGTACTTTTGTTCAAACCCACAGACTGTACAAGACAAAGAGTGAACCCTCCTGTGAACTATGGAATCTGAGTGATGGGGACGTGTCAGTGCAGGTTCATCGGTTGTAACTGTTGTACTACTCTGGCGGGAGATGTGATAATGTGGCTGGCTGTGCATGTGTGAGGGCAGGGAATATATGGGAAATCTCTGTACCCTGCTCTCAATTTTCTTGTAAACCTAAAACTGTTCTAAAGAAATAAAAACTTTGATTGAAAAACAACAACATGGAAGACTGTGATCCATTAATTTGTCATGTAATTTTTAAGTTAATAGTTAACTTTTGTAATATGCTTTTCTTTATACATTACTGAAATATAATTTAGTGAAAGCTCTACATTCTAAATATTTCAGCTGGAAAGGAGTAAATGTGACATAAAGAGGCATTTATTGAGTGGTGGTACACAATGGACATGTGTGCTTCTATGCTGTGTGATGGTCATTTCTGTCCCTTAACCCAAAGGTAGTGGCAGGATTCAAATAACTTAACAACCGGTTCTCTTCCCTAATGGCCATTTTAAGTATAAAAAATGATATACCAGAAGGCACTTTATTATTTCATGCATTTAATACTTAAATAAGAACAATAAAAGAGGTACACAAAACTAGATTATGTTAGAAGAGTTTTAAAATATTAATCAAAATATGTTAAATAATACCTGACAAAAAACAATAAACTGTTAAGATATTTCCATATTGCTGCTTATTTTTTTTTGTGTGTGTGTGACAGAGACAGAGAGAGGGAGAGATAGGGACAGACAGACAGGAAAAGAGAAAGATGAGAAGCATTAGTTCTTTGTTGCGGCACCTTAGTTGTTCATTGCTTGCTTTATCATATGTGCCTTGACGGATGGGGATGGGGAGGTTCTACAACAGACCGAGTGACTCCTTGCTCAAGCCAGTGACCTTGGGCTCAAGCTAGTGAGCCTTGCTCAAACCAGATGAGCCCGTGCTCAAGCCAGCGACCTTGGGGTTTCAAACCTGAGTCCTCCACATCCCAGTATCCACTACGCCACCACCTGGTCAGGCTTCGTATTGCTTTTTGATTGGCATACTCACTTTCAAGTTTTCCCAGCTATTGACAGAATGAACATTACTACGAGTGCTTAGAATATGCTGTTGCACAGATCAATGTTAAATAAGAGTAAGGAATGTAAATTTGTGATTTCCACATTGGGTGGCTACTCAAGCGCCCACCTTGGAGAGAACCCTGACTACAAGTGACATTTTAACAACTGGTTCACCAAACTCAACAAAAAATTAGGTATCAGTTCTGTTGAGCCAGTGTGAACCAGCTGGATCCCACCACTGCAGAAATGCAACTATGTACATAGCACCTTGCTTACAGCAATGTGCTGTATTTGTGGTGTCAGGCTATGTCTTTATGGGCCTGAGTATACTGTGAAAACATCATTGATTGTCATTGATTGACACTAAACATGTTGTCACACAAAATAAAAATACATTGTTGTCTAGTAGTGACAAAGGGAATTGTTTTACTGTACCTCATGCTTGTGAGGAATGACATTTTTGAGTATATGTAGGAAAAATATTCTCATGTATTAGAATTGCTGTGTACTTTCTCTGTCCAAATGTGCATAGACAGGGGACTGGTGTGTGGGCAACGCTCTTTACTGCTTTGCATGGGGAATTGGACAGTTTTTGTTTGCATAGGAAATACTGAAGATATCAATTCTTTACAGCTTTGTAGTGTAACTACTCTCTGAAATGAAATGTGACATTCTATTTGGTCCTCACACCCTCCACTGACCATGACCTCACTGAACTGGGTACTATGCAGAGCATCACACTTCCTTTCTCCACCCGCTAAAAATAACCACCCTTGTTTTTAGGTCAGCTCTGGGTGACTGGCTCAGTCCACAGAGAACCTGCCCGTCCTCGAGGGTTTGGGGTAAGCTTTCCTCCTGTTCTCTAATGGGTGCAGACCTGTTTGGATCCTGGAATCCAGTGTGGAGGTTTGATGAAGTCAAGGGAATGGGTGTGTGAACTAGGTGCAGACGTCACCCTTGAGCTCAGGAATGGCTGGACTCTGCTTTGGAAACTCTTAACTTTCTTAAGGTTAATGTGTATAGAAAAGAAATAATTTAGTTTGGGAGGTTTTCATTCTTCCCACTTGTGTGATGTAGGTGTTTTTTTTTTTTTAAATCTCAGAATGGTCTGAATAATAATAATGGACCAATTTAAAGAGCTTTTCTTATCAACTGTTGCACATTATCTCAGAGAACTGTGAATAGGTGCTCAGATTATCCTTTTGTTGTAGAGGAAATTGAGATTTAGTGTGTTTAAAGTAGCTTGCCAAGGTTAAGCATAGCTGGAAAGTGAAGGGTCTGTTTGCCTATATAGACCATGCTTCATAGGGCTTTGCTAAAAGCAGTTTCTCTTAATGAGCAAATGTGTAATTGTTGGTTAATGGGCACACGGAGCCCATTGGCAAATAGCATCAACTTCTCCCCTTATAATTTTGTTTTTAGCATCAATTTGGTGATGCATGTGTCTATTGTTACATTGTTAAGAATCCTTGTTTGTGTTCAGTAACGGTTCCCAAATGCATTGCTGGTTTAACTACTAAGTGTTGCTGATTTGTACTGCCTTCCAGATAGTTGCAATCACATCACTAGCCACATTACCTACTGATTACTTTCCCCTTAATAACAACTCTGTAGTTTTTACATTTATTTCACATTATTTAAAATTTTTTTCCTTTACGTACTAAAAAATGTGGTCCTCTCATACCTATGGCTGGAGATAAGTACATTTGTGATTTAGTTGGACAGATGTAGGGATGCAGGACCTGGAAGAGAAGTTCCCAGAAGTCTATTCTGTTTCTGCTTGCTCCACATGCATTGATAGTGGATATAGAAGAGACTTTGTGAATTCAACAGAGCAAAACCTTTGTGATAGCTGTGCCTGACACCTAGTTTGTGCTATGGAAACACTTTGTGAGTGTTAATTCATTTTACCTCTACCATCCCAGGTGGTCGCTAGTGTTATGATCTCCATTTTCCAGAAGAGGAAGCTGAGATTATGTGTAGTTCTCAATGCTAGGCGGCTGATGTGTGGCAGAGATAGGGTTCTAATTCAGTTTGTCAGATTCTTAAGACCCAGTTTGGAATCTCTAAAGCTAGGTTTTAACCTTATTCTAGTTCACATGTATTTAAATATTTCTGGTCAGAGGGTTTCTCAGCGACAGCTATTTATTTCGAGGGAATGTCTGAGAAGGTATATGAAACATCTTGATTGAGGAACTAGCATTTAAAAACATAGTAACTGGCAATTTATTTACAATTTTTGCCTAGGTGTTCTATGTCATTAAGATTATGAATGTTCTTGGTAAAAAAAGAAATAAAAAAGAATAGCCTGTGTCATCTTAAATTTCAGTCAGTTCTGATTTTTATTAGTCTATACCTGATTTATTCTAGCTTTCTTAGGATTTCAGGACAATTGTTACATGGTTGGCACAGTGTCTTTGTACTTCATGTTAAAAAGTATGGAAACAGATCTATTTGTTAAAGATGCCAAAACAACAACAAAAAGACCCAGTATGGTATAATTATGGGGATAATGAAATGTGTGATCTCTGCAAGTTAGTTTTAAAATGTAACTTAAAAATTAGACATTATTTATTTATAGGAATTCACTAATTTTTAAGGTTCACAAATAACTTGATTAAGAGGATTTGGGGATTTTTCATGTTAAGTGGCATTGCAAGCTATCTTTTTCTTCTGTGTTAGGCATTAGGAGGTATGTTGGCCAGAGGATCCCGGAACTGAGCCTACTCTTTGGGTTTCTTTCTTTTTCTTTTTTTTTTTTTTTAATTTTTATTTTATTCATTTTAGAGAGGAGACACAGAGTGAGAGAGAGAGAGAGAGAGAGAAAGAGAGAGAAAGGGGGGGAGGAGCTGGAAGCTCAACTCCCATATGTGCCTTGACCAGACCAGTGCAGGGTTTTGAACTGGCGACCTCAGTGTTCCCAGGTCGACGCTTTATCCACTACGCCACCACAGGTCAGGCCTCTTTGGGTTTCTTTAGCATCCTTGGGGTTTACTGCCCTACAATACTTTTGGGGTATGTGTAATTTTGGCTAAATGTAACAGTTGAAAACCAGTTTAGAGAACAGCTCGCGGCCCTGGACTGTTGGCTCAATGGATAGAGCTTTGGCCCAGCATTTGGATGTCCCAGGTTTGATTCCTGGTCCAGGCACACAGGAGAAGTGACCATCTACTTCTCCCCCACCCCCAACCCCCTCTCTCCCTCCACTCCCTCCTCTCCTTCTTCCTCTCCTGTAGCCAGTGGCTTGGTTGGTCCAAGTGTCGGACTCAGGAGCTAGAAATAGCTTGGTTGATTTGAGCATTGGCCCCAGAAGGGCATTGCTGGGTGGATCCCAGTGGGGGTGCATGCAGGAGTCTGTCTCACTATCTCCCACCTTTCACATTAAAACGAAAGAGAGAGAGAGAGAACAGCTTGTTTTTCATTTGCTTTCACCTGCTGCTATGTAACTTTGAGCTTCTATGGAATCTAATGTCTGTGGGGCTTAATTTCTCCTTCTATGAAATGAGGATGCATTCTCTGTTGGCCACATTATTTGAAAACCCCTGGTGACATCCCTGGTACTGAATCCTTATTAATTGTTTCTGTCCTTTTCCTTCATTTTTCTTCCTTTCAGTGACAACGGGTGGATCCTATTGGGCAGCAAAGTTGTAGAGGAACTTGGAGAATAATGTCCCAAAGTCCCTGTCTTTTCCGTGGAGAGACCTGGACTCTCTGGTGTGAGAAGTGATTTTATCTGACTAAGAGTTTCTTGACTGAGGATGTGTTCACTTTCTGTTGTTGCCTAAGGGGTTGCCACACACTTAGCAGATTAAGACAACATGCATTTGGCTCAGAGTTTTCTGAGTTAGAAGGCTGGGCTAGCTACCTAGGCTCAGGGTGTCACAGAGCAAAAAGCGAGGTGTTCCTTGGCTTATAGTGCTTGTATGGAGGCTCAGAGGAAGAATTCATTTCCAGGCTCATTCTGGTTCCTGGCAGAATCTGGTTGCTTGTGGCTATCCTCTGTGGTTCCCTATAGTTGCTGGCATTCAGCAGGGGGTCTTTCTCAGTTTCCCTAAGGCCTTACTTCTCTTGCCCACTCCATTGGCAGGGCTCCTTCAGTCTCTGACTTCCCCTTTTGCCTGAGACAGCTCTCCACTTTTTTTTTTTTAATTAATTGATCTTACACAGTCGGAAAGAGAGAGAGAAGCATTCATTTGTTGTTCCACTTAGTTGTGCATCCATTGGTTGCTTCTCATATGGGCTGCAAACTGGGATCAAACCCACAACCTTGAGGTTTTGGGTCGATACTCTTAATCAACAGAGCTAACCGGCCAGGGCCAGCTCTCCACCTTTAACAGCCCAAGAGATTTGATCAGATCCAGAGATTAAAATGCCCCATGCTTAAGGTCAATTCTGCCATATAACTAACATGCAAAATCATCATTACAATCATAATTATGCATATAATGATAAGCATAATAATGAACATGATGACAGAAGTGATACATTTTTAGAATTCCACCAACCCTCAGAATATGTCAGAATTCCTGAAGCATTCCTGGTTCTGTCTGAACCCTGCTAGATGTGCTCAAGGCTGCACCATTCAGTGGCCCAGTGTGGGGCAGCTGTGTTAGGCTTGCTCTCTGGTTTACCAGCTTCAAGCACTTTGCTTGATTGGTACATGAGTGTGTGGCTATGCCACGTGTGTGTGGCCTATATAAGGCTAAGGGTGCTTGCACTCAGAGAGATGGGGGGTTGTGGATAGTGGGCTGTGTGCCCATCATTGTGAGGGGCCATTCTAGGTATTTGTTTGAGAAGCAGTTTTCCCCTACCTATGTGCTTGTCCACTGTTGTGAGACTTTATTAACGGAATGGCCCAAGGCTTTCCAGCTCCGCAGTTTCTCTGCCATCTGCCCAAATCCACGGCGGACCTGCCTGGCTTCAGCCACCAGTATTATACCCAGCAAATGTCTTATTTCAGTGGGGAGGGCTAATTTCATTTGATTTTAAGAAATTTGCAGGCAGAAATGTTAACTGTAGTATGACCATTATAGCTTGATGCCTCAAAGGGTGTTAGCCGTTCCTAAACATGATAGTTCCTAAACATATTAGAGAAGAAGAAAGTATTGTTCAAGGTTTTTATACCTAGACTCTTAATGTGTTTTACAGGTGAGACAAAGACACTTTGGGTCAGTTCACCGCTCATTTCGTTGTGGAAGTGAGTCTGTGGTACTGGGTCTCATGGGGTTTCTACAAATATAATTGAGATTATAGGTCATAAATTAGAAGGTCCGTTTTATAAATGGGCAAATGTAGCATTACCATGCTGATCAGTTACCAAATTCTAGGGAGACATAGCAACAACAAAACAAAATGTAGTTTTCCTACAGCTATTGATTTTTTTGAGTTTTTCTCCTAAGGACTCCTCAGGGCCACCAGACAAGGTCAGGCAATTATTCATTTCTGAGAAGAGCGCCTGACGTTCATTGCTTTATCACAGAGATAATCTCACAAACGGGCACCTGTATCAGTTAGAGTTCTTTGGTTTGCAAGCAATAAAATTGGAACACAGTTAATTTAAACTAGAAAAAGAATTTATTGTAGGGACATCAGAAAGTTCACTGAATCCAGTGGCAGGCGTGAAAGCTGAGCTCGTGATAAAGATCAGGGGTGATCCAGCGTAGTTTTAGGGAACAAGATTTATTATCTAAGTAGGGCCCTGTCTTTTCAGGATATGCTGCAGGAACACGGCATAATCCTTTGTTCTTTCTGGTCCCACATTAATCAAGACTCAAAACCCAGAGAGACCATCCCATGGGCCTTTCTCCATAAACTCGGGGACCCCAGTCTTCACCCACTGATGGAGGAATGTATTCGTACCTTGAAGGGACTTAGGGTGCAGTTACCAAGTGAGGAGGGAGTAGATGCCTGGGAGAAACCCTAAAATCTTCACTCTAAAATCTTTCGCTTAAACTGCTTTATCAAAAACTTTTCTAAAAAAATGTATTGTGTGGTGATTTCAAAAACACACCTGTCTTAAACAAAATAGTCTTTTATGTTACACAATTGCTGTCTCAAATCACAGAAATCCAGTAGTCCCTCAGATACAAATGTTAAATTAGAGTATTGCAGCCATATCCTTTTTATTTGAATAATATCAATGAAATCCTTTGACTAGGTGGATGAGAAGGTCCCATTTAGCATATCACAATGAAAACCTGTGGCAAAAAAGCTGCTAGCTAATAACACAGGAACAATGGGCATTGTTTGTTGTCCTGCAGTCCTGTTAACTGATTACTTATTTGTAAATTGAATACAAACTACAAAAATAATTCCAATTCTATTTGTTGCATGATAATAGCTTTTAAAATGAACATTTGTGTCTAACATAAAAGCCCTGTGTATCTGAGAATTTATGGGTAAGTGATCATGTTGTAATAGCATTGTATCAAAAGCTGCTTTTCTTTGTAAACCCTTATATTTAATCCTTCCAACCAGCCAACAAGGTACAGGCTTCCCAGGGAATTAATTTAAGATTGAAGATTAAAAAAAAAAAAAAAAGAGGCCAAAGTTAATGACATCAAAGAGAAAGCTCGTGAAGGAAGTAATAGTTTCAGAAAGATTTTGACTGTTTTTGTAAAACAAATATAAGCTGCTCTATAAAGAACTGATGTAAAATAACATTAGTGCTTCTGAGTTATTCAAAATGACTTTTGCTAGTTTTTAACCTCAACAAATCTTATAATATTTTAAAGTAAAGTTTTAATGTGTGCATTAAAAATAACACTGACCAGTTTTATAATTAGGTTGCAAAAAGTGCCTTAAATATTGATGTTGTAATTTTGACAAGAGCAAATCATTACTTTCGATAGCATAGAATTTTTATTCTTAAAATATGAGCTTTCTTAATGGCTAAAGAGGCAAATGGGTGTTTGTTGGTGAGTTAGATAAAAATCTAATATTGTATTCTGGCAAGGATATAAAATTATGGAATACAACTACCAGGGAAAATAAGAAAAAAGGTACTTTTGGTGAATGTTCTTCATTTTAAATAAAAACTTTCCATGTAATGACTTACATCTATAGTAGAACTAAAAGAGCACATTATTTACACATTTAATCTTATTTTGATTTACTTTAATTTATCTGATATCATCAGCTTGTTAGATGATAATTAAAAAATTTGATTCAATTGCTTTAGGAAACCTTCCTAGTGATAAATTTATTCCCTAGAATAATTCAAACTTCCATTTAAAATGCACATCTAAGCATGATAAAGTATGTATTGGCAACAGAAGATGTTTACGTTCATGCAGAATGATAATTTCCTTAATGGACATCAATACTATGTTCATATTCTATAGTAATGGAGATGGACTGAAATTACTTTTACTACATGTGCCTTTTGTGTTTGTGTGTGGTATAAATAGGAAAGTGTAAGAATTTAAAATATTAAAAATATTCCCTAGAAGCCTGGCGGGTTCAGTGGATAAAGTAACCCCAGGCATGCCAGAGGTCACCGGTTGGAGCCCAGGTAAGGGAATATAGGAGAAGCAATCAATGAGTACACAACTAAATGGAGCAACTGAGTGAAGCAATAAATTGATTTCTCTCTCTCTCTCCCCCCCTTCCTTCCTTTTCTCTCTCTCAAATGAATGGATATATATATATATATATATATATATATATATATATATATCCCCAAAAGTGCCTTCATGGGTGCAAACTGAGATTATGATGTCGTATTTTATTAGCTCTCACATATATTCCAGTTTGAGCTACTTCTCCAGCTTGGTGTCACTTTGCCTGTGGCTTCCTGGCATGAGCTTTATTCCATAGGGAGGAAATGCCAGACAAACCCTCAAGTGTACCCTCACTAGAAAAATGAGAGGAAGTGATGGACAATCTTCAAAGGAAAGATGGTGGTGGAATGCAGAGGTACCATATTCCCCCATGTATAAGACTCACCCTTTTTCAAAAAATTTAGCGTCTAAAAACTTGGGGCGTCTTATACAGTGATAGTAGATTTTGTTTTACTTTCATTTCCCACTTTTACATCCTTGTTTTTGTGCTCATCATTGTAGATTATTTTTACTTGCATTTCCTGCTCTTTTGCGCTTGTTATCTTTGTGCACAATGTTTCGCACATGTTACCAGTATATTACGGTAGGTTACATTTTGCCATGTTCTGCCCAGAAATGGTTCAGAAAAGATTTTCATACAGTGCTGAATTCAACTTAAAAGTGATCCAGTTTGCAAAAGTCAATGGAAATCACGCTGCTGAACATAACTTTGGTCCTCCTCCAACTGAGAAATCAATCTGAGACTGGCTACAGGAAGCAGAAACCCTACTGAAAATGCCACAGCAGAAGAAGGCCATGAGAGGAAAGTCAGCAAAATGATCTGATTTAGAAAGAAAATTGAAGATATGGATTGAAGAGCAAAGGGCAATTGGAATTCCTGTGTCCACAAAGATGGTTCAGCATGAGGCAAGAAGAATTGCTGATGAAAAAGAAGTTACTGATTTCTAAGGAGGATACAGTTGTTACTTCAGGTTCATGAAACAGAATGTACTAAGCATGTGTACATGCACCAGACTTGCCCTAAAGATGCCTGAAAGCAATGAACAGAAGGTCCTTGAATTTTATTGTTTTGTCATTCAATGTCAAAAGACACATCAGTTTGAGTTGGGACAGATTGCAAATATGAATGAAGTCCCACTTCAATTTGATGTCCCAAGTAACAGAACTATTGATAAGAAGGAGGTGATAACTGTAACTGTGAAGACAAGTGGATATGAGAAGAGCTATTTTACAGTTGTTCTAGCCTGTTGCGCTGATGGAACCAAGCTGCCTCCTAGGCTGATTTTCAAATGCAAAACAATGCCTAAAGAAGATATTCCTCAAGGAGTGATTGTCCACATTCATGACAAGGGTTGGATGGATCAGGATGGGATGAAGATCTGGTTTGAGAAAGTTTGGAGAAGAAGACCAGGTGGGCTCTTACACAAACCTGCCCGATTGATGCTTGATCAGTTCAGGACAAACCTAGCAAAGAACACAAAGAAGATTGCTACAGAGCAGTAAACAAACTTGTTGTCATACCTGGACACTTGATATCCCAGCTCCAACCATTTGATGTCAGCATTAACACTTCTTCAAAGTTGCCATGAGAGATGAATGGAACCAATGGATGAAGTATTCTGGGGACAATTTGACACCAGCAGGAAGAGTGAAGAAACCAACTATAGAAGAAGTGGATACCTGGGTGAAAAGTTCCTGGGATAATATCAAAATTGAGATCATCGTCATGTCATTTAAGAAGTGTGGCATTTCAAATGTCATACATGGAACTGAGGACGAGGCAATATATGAAGACAGTGATTCGTCATCAGACACAAATGAGGACAAGCTAATGGATGGGAGTTTTGACAGTGATGAGGGGTTGTATGAATTTTATGATGAATAAAACTTGAGTTCAGTAACTTTATGCAATACATTTTTTTTCAAATTTCTGGCCCCAATATTAAGGTGTGTCTTATACATGGGAGCATCTTATACATGGGGAAATATGCTAATCCTTCCAGAAAGCTCTGGGGATGGCAATATCTCAGTCTTCTGAGGATGCCTTTGAGGATCCTCTGCCAGTCATTGTAGGACAGAAGCTTTTTTTCTCTATTACTAAATGTGTTGAGGACAAGGTATAGGTATTGGGGGAACTCTTCCAGGTGGAGGTATTCAGGGGGATTGCAAGGCCATCATGTGATGAGACAGCTAGAGCTGTGAGGGAGGCTGAAATGGCTGCAGGCCTCGGGTAGCGACAGTAGGCTATCCGGAAGCCAGGAGAGGCGCCCAGGTACTTCCACCTCATGGAGATTTGCTTTAGGCTGCTTACAGCTGCTCCACACTTATCCCTAACCCTCTTCCTTTTATATTTGTAGGAGCCTCCATTCCAGTTGATTAAAGGGCAAGTTAGTATGGAATGATTCTTCTGGGAACTTGACTTTGTGGCCCCAAGCAACTGTATGCAGATAGAGCTCCTGAAGTGGAAGTTCCTGAGCAGGGGGCCCAGTGCTTCTTGTCCTGTGCAAGAGGGGCCCCTCAGCTCTGGTGACCATGAAGGAAATCTCAGTGACTGCGTGCAAATCAGTTTACTACTTAGGCATTCAGCACAAAGTAATTCCAGGGGTTATTTGTTAAATATCTGTTGTGTACCATAGTCTGAATAAGATACAAACCAGGAGTATGACATGACCCTGTCTTCAAATATATTATAGTTATATGAAAAAAATAGGTATTTTTAGATAACTCCCATAAAATGTTATATAAATCGAATATAAAGTTAGTAGAATTCATATGAAAAAGAGCTACTTCCTGGTTGAGGGAAATTGAAAAGAAAAATGTATCAGATTTTCTGCAGGAAACAAAGGCACCATCAAATAGGCGATTGAAAGATTAACTAGAACCACTATTTACAAAGGCCGAGCTAGGGTTAAGATGCCCTAAGGGGGCATGGGGAAGCACCCACTGGGACTGGCAATAGCCATTGAAGGGAGGCACTCACAGGAACTATGACTGTGGTGGTTGAATTCAGCCAGTGCCAAATCAGAGCTTTTGGGGAGAGGCACAGTGGCTGTGGATTAAAATGCTGGACTCTCCTTCCTTGAGCCTTCTGACTTCCTCCTGGTGCTACCTGTTGATGGAACTCAACCAGAAACAGAGTCCTATAGGTTGACCTCCCTGTCATGAAGGATGGTGGACAGCTGATTTAGAGTAGTTCATGGAGAATATCTAGCACAGACTTCATATAGTAAAAATTTGAATTATGTAAAAATTTGCATAACATTCCATGTTGTGAAGAATAGTTTAAAGCATGATGAATTATACCTGAAGTTTACAGATAATATTTAGTTTATAAAACCTTAATCTTGTCTGTCATTTTTTCTTTTTACTTTCTTTTTTTTTTTTTTGCATGTGGCTAGGTGGGTAATCAGAGGAATTCATCATCCAATGTTTTTCCTGACACGTAGAGCTTGTTGAGAGGGCTAGGGATACTGAGCGCATACAGATTCTAACACAGGGTTGGAAGTCAATTGATACCCCTTTGTGTAGTGAAAAGGAAAGGTTGCTGAATTGGCTATGGAGACACTGATGATAACTTTTCTTAATCCTAGTGTGGCTTTGTACTTTCAAAAGATGTGG
Source organism: Rhynchonycteris naso (assembly GCA_037038555.1). NCBI lineage: Eukaryota > Metazoa > Chordata > Mammalia > Chiroptera > Emballonuridae > Rhynchonycteris > Rhynchonycteris naso. Next base: position 177,592,591 of record CM072999.1, on the reverse strand, counting down.
ACAGACTGGATGCTTGCCGTGGTGAATTTGAAAAATGCAATAAAATCTTGTAAACAAAGAAGGACCATAACATCGGGCATTTAGAGAGCTGAAGCCCTTGGGATGTTGACAGAGATACAGACTCCTGGCTTTAGAGGATAATGACTTTACTCTGTGTGTGTGGTGGCTTCGTTGCTCTACCTCATGGATTGTTCAAAATAGAGATTGTTTCCCCTCCTCTTTGCTTCTAGTGTTTATAGGCACACTTTTAACTCATAGTTTTAGCATATTACTCAGTCAAACATGATAAGTTACTTCAAATTTTAGGGGTGCTGCAGTAAACAAATCTTAATTTAAGAAACAAGATGTAAAATGTACCTAATTAATATAACACAGGGGAGAAATGTGAGTAGGTTAGTGTTGTATCTTAGAAAACATCTGAGGACGTGATAGTATAGTATTAAGGTTCTAGAATAACATTTTTATTATTCAGAATAGCTCCTGAGTAATAATTGTATCTTTTAAATAAACAATAATAAAAACATGACCCTTAAAAATAAATTGCAAAGGAAATGAAGCTAGAGAAAAGCCTTCTACTTTCAAGTGGAGAAAACCCAATAAATATTGATACCAGGAAGGTGTGATGAAAATAGTTATTTGGTTTCAGAGATAAGGAAGACTGTCACAGAGGAAGACTGTCACCATTATACTAAAAATAAAATCTCATAAAATATGCTTTTAATACACTTAAATAAAATGTGTATACTCAGATATTTGAGCTAAGTAAAGAAAATTTAAAACTAAGTATATGCTGTTTAGCTTCTTAAATGTTGGTAATCTGAAGCTGAAATAATCATTGCACTGTGTAGATTTAGTAAAAAGTAAGGTGTAATGACATCTGAGGTCTATTAATCTTCTTCCTTTATTAAAAAAAGGTTGTAAAATATGTTGAAAGACACAAACTTATGCCATACTTGTCAGATAAGTTGGTAAATAATTATTTGTAAAAAATTCTCTCTGTGTGTGTTTGTGTATATTTTAAAAAAGTAAGCCCAATGTGGTTTCCTTGGAGTGTGTTATGGCTTCCATCTTAAGTCAAAACAGGTTCAGTAATAGTGCTCATACTTTCACTACTTTCTGTATAATCTACCTGTATTAGAATGATCTAATCTACCTGTAATAGAACAGTTTCAGAGAAAAATATGACACCATACTCTCTATTCTAATTGTTTATGCTGTCATCTCCTATAAGCATAAAGTACTGTTTTATAATTCTCAGTTTGAATAAAATGCAATGATCAGAGTAACTTTCCTGTTTAAAAGTTAAGTAATTGACATGGTATAGATTTTTTTTTTTGGTATAGATTTTTATATAACTATGTGTACATGAATCAGTCTTCAATGAGCCACTGCATTGTTAAATTAACCTCAGTGTCTCATTTTATTTGAATTTTGCTATATATGCTGAGTTTCTGGGAGAACTGCTCATTGAGAAATAATAGATGCGGTAAAGAAAGTGGCAAATTGAAAGAAATTGATTTAATTTTTAGAGGGAGAAAAATTGTTTCTCCTCTTCATTCCACTGATGGATCCAGCATGACTGAGTTTAGTTCAACTTTCAGGGGGATTCAGAAACTACTTCCATTTGCTGACCAGATTTGATCAGTTTCCATCTTTTATTCTTACCAAGTTGTGAAGCAGCAGTTGTACAAAGTGCAAGAGGCCCTGGCCAGTTGGCTCCACGGTAGAGCATTGGCCTAGTGTGTGGAAGTCCCGGTTTCAATTCTTGGTCAGGGCACACAGGAGAAGCGCCCACAGGAGAAGCGCCCATCTGCTTCTCCACCATTTTCCCATTCTCTCTCTCTAGAGCATCAGGACTTGAATGATTTGAGCAGTTTTCCCCCAGGTGCTGAGAATGGCACCATGGCCTCTGCCTCAGGCACTGAAACGGCTTTGTTCTGAGCAACGGGGCAGTGGCCCCAGATGGGCAGAGCATCACCCAGTAGGGGGCTTGCCAGGTAGATCCCGGTCAGGGTGCATACGGGAGTCTCTCTGCCTCCCTGCTTCCCTACTTCTTATTTAATTGAAAAAAAAAGAAAGAAAGAATCTGAGGGACTGGGTGACAAAGGTAAAGTACAATTGGTTGTTACAGAGTAGTCATGAGATATAAAGTAGCATAGGAAAAATTATTAATAATATTCTAGTAGCTATGTATGGTATCAGATGGGTATGAGATTTCTTGGGATGATTACTTAGCATTTATGTAATGTCTGATCACTGTGGTATACACTTGAAACTAACATATTAAAAACAAAGTACAAGAACCTAAGAGGTCATGACAGGGAACTTATGGAGCAGGAATGGTAAAATAGGAAGCACGTTTTATTGTATTTCTAAGCACCAGTTGTTTTTTTGTTTTTTTCTGAGCAAAATGGCTTATGTACTACTTACCTAATCTTCATAACAGCCCATATTAAATAGATAAGGAAACAATTTGCCCTGGGTTAAAAAGTATAGGAAATCTGAGCCGGACCCAGGTTATCTCACTGTGCACCCCCCGCTCGCAGCAAGCACCTACCCCAGTGCCCCTCCACACGTCTGAGAGCTCACTCTGTGTGTTTCCCGGTGGCAGCAGCAGAGAGGACTGGCCCAGACCAGCAGCACTGGTGCGCACTGTTCTTAAACGTGGGAACTGAGTGAGCAGTACACTTGTGAAGTTGAAATTTAATTCAGTAATTGACTGGAAACTTTACGGACTGATATCAGAAAACAAGCAACCAGTGATTCCTGTTGCATGAATTTATTTTCCTTGCAGGTGACATCCCTGCTTTATTCATTACTTATTGCACTCATTGAAATTTTAATTAATAGTAAGCAACTCATAATTTTTAAAAGTATTTGTTTAGTTCTTATCGATGGTTTATACTCAGTGCTTTTACTGAAAAATGTCTCTTAAGAGGAGTTTATTTACCTTGAAAGTGATTAATCTTTGCACTGCAAAGAGTACAATTAAACAATTGTCAGATAGTTCCACTTACGTTATCTTTAACGTTCAGGTACATTTAGGCATAGAGACTTTATGAAGAGACTATTGTATTGGCACTTTGTTGGTCAAATATCAGCAGAAATCAAAGGGAAAGGGTCATGTGCCAAAGGGGTAAGTAAAATAAAGGTCTTTTATTAATAGCTTAGCAATGAATGTCATTCAGTAGCAAACCTACATTGTGACAGATGGACTCTCTATGACAGAAGCTACTGGAGGCCAGACATCTCTGTGACTGTTCCTACCTGGAAAAGCACATTAAGTAGACATAGATTTAAATGCCTTTGTAGTCACGGGCAGCCCCAGTGTGAAGCAGAAGGCTGCATTTTTGTAAATAATTTGTTAGTTATTTGTAATGGCCTATGTAGAAAAATCATGATTTAAACCATGCTGAGGCTCAGAGGCCAGTTCCCAGAGCACATATTAAAACACTGCGTATTCTTCCATTGCTCTGCCTTATATGTTATTTATATTGCTATATTGTGCACATTCTATTATACCTGTTTTTATTTGTTGGTGTTGTATATCAGACCAAGAGTTCCCAATAAGCAGGATGGTGTATCTTCAAAAGTGCCCTAGCCTATCATATGATTTATTACTATTATTATTTAGTGAATGATAGTATAACCTTTAATTGGTTCTAGGGAATTCCATATGTAAGTGTTTTCAGGAGAGAAATCTATTCAAAACTCCTGAATCTGGATGCCAGGAAGTGCTCCTAGAATAGTTAAACTGAAGATTTTCTGTGAGCAGTATAGCTCAGAATCGTAAAATCAGGATTCTTACCTGAACTTGGCTAGTTCTGCTGATCTTGCTAAAAAGTCTTCAGGAAGAGCCTACCATTTCTTCAGATGCATAGTGAGCAGAATGGAGTGTGAGTACTGGGCTTCAGGACAGGACTTCAAGTCTATGATTCTTTTTTAAGCCAAAAGAAAATTGAATTATGATATGTTGAGTTCTTTGTTTTCTGGAAATTTAATGGAATGTGAGTAATGCTATTACAATGGATCTCAAAAGTCTAGTCTTAGGACACAGAAAAACATATACCCTTTTTCACATTGGAGATAAATATTCCTTGGATGCCACATCTCAGTTGATTAATTCTTTTAAAAAGAGAATTGTTCAGTAAATATTTTGATTGCATATTTTTTTATTTCAAGACCTCTAATTACTTCACCAACTTCCTTATGGGGGAAATATAAAAATCAGAGTACTTTTCTATGTGAACATATTGTAAGCAGAAGTTCTAAAATGTTTGTGTTGAACATAAGGGAACAACATGGACATTTTTGAGCAATGTTTTAAATAAAAAACTAGAATTAGAGTATATGCTTATATTTTGAGATTTAAGTCTCTTAGACTGGACCCCCTTATGACTGCAAGCCCCTCAATGAGACCATGTCTCATTTTTCTTTTTATCTATTTGACTTCCACAGACCCTTGAATGTAATAGAAACTACTGATGTTTGTGGAATGGATGAATTATGAAACATCAACTCAAGCACAGTAAAGACCACATTTTCTTTCTTTGTCTTTCTGGGACACTGTACCTCATGCATCCTAACCATACAGGCATACCTCAGAGATGTTGCAGGCTCAGTTCTGGGCCACCACAATAAATAATCACAATAAGGCGAGTCACATGAAGTTTTTGGTTTCTCAGTGCATATAAAAGTTACATTTATATTATAGTCTAGTAAGTTTGATAGCATTATTTCTTTTGAAAATGACCTTTTCTTAGTATTTTTTTTTGGTATTTTTCCAAAGTTAGAAGTGGGGAGGCAGACAGACTCCCGCATGTGCCTGATGGGGATCCACCTGGCATGTCCACCAGGGGGCGATCCTCTGCCCATCTGGGGCGTTGCTTCGCTGTGGCCAGAGCCATGCTAGTGCCTGAGGCAGAGGCCATGGAGCCATGGAGCCATCCTCAGCGCCTGGGCCAACCCCGCTCCATTGGAGCCCTGGCTGCAGGAGGGGAAGAGAGAGACAGAAAAGAGAGGGGGAAGGGTAGAGAAGCAGATGGGCGCTTCTCCTGTGTGCCCTGACCGGGAATCAAACCCAGAACTTCCACACGCCGGGCCAACGCTCCACCGCTGAGCCAACCAGCCAGGGCCTCTTAGTATTTTTAAAATAATTTTTCTTTTATTTTTCATTTACACTTGACATACAACATTATATTAGTTTCAGGTATACACTTCAGTGATTAGACATTATATAACTTACTAAGTGAATTCTTGACTGGCAAAAAATTCTAACTATCATCTCAGTCTTCAGCAAATTATAACCCTTTGGTGGTAGAGGGTCTTACCTTCAATATGTTTTTTTAAAAAAGCAGTTTCTGTGGAGCACAATAAGGCAAAGTGCAATAAAATGAGGTCTGCCTGTATTAAAATCCATCATGGCACCTTTGGTTAAGCGTGAAGAGTATTAATTTTTAAAAATTAGAGTGTAGTCAAACATTTTAATTAGAGCAGAAAATCTATTACTATAATGACATTATTAAAGACCACCAACATTTTCATTTTGCATGATAATGTGGAAACAGTTGGGTAATTAGAAACTTGTAAGTGATTTGTGAGGCCAACCATACTTACTCTTGTGTTTCATGGATGAGTTTCACGGATGAGCACAGCTAGTCCTATCACTTCTGTCTTCCTTTATTTTGGCTATCTAAAACCAAATCATTTTCGTTTTCTAATGATACTAGGAACAGGCTTTATCTGTATCCATCAAAATACAGACATTACCGGGTGATTGGAAAGAAATGCAGTGACTCTCTAGAAATGTCAATATATATAATATGCATAAATGAGAGATTTAGGTGAGGGGTGGTATATTTATCCTTCCTCATTAATTTGCCAATAAGAAAGAGAATTGCAGAACAAAACCTTGAAAGTTACAGAGGAATCTAAAGAAATAAGATTTCCTAGAATTAGTTAGCTTATATTTTGGGAGTAGTGTTTCTGGGTCCTTTCAACAGATACATACACAATGCCTAGTGTAAATTCTAGAACTAGTGTGAATTCTGTAAATGCTAACTCTCTAGATGGGCTGGGAGGACTGTACTCGCTGGCTGATATGGGCTGCAGACTAGCTTGCCTTGACATTGTTTATTTTATTCTCATGTGTGGGAAACTAATGCCCTGGATGAATATTTTTTTTAAGTGAGAGTAGGGGAGATAGGCTCCTGCATGCACCCTGACTGGGATTCACCCAGCAACCCCCATCTGGGTTGATGCTCTGCCCATCTGGGGCATGCTTGCAACCTAACTATTTTTAGCACCTGAGGTGGAAGCTCCATGGAGCCATTGTTAGTGCCCAGGTCCAATGTGCTCAAACCATTAGAATGATGCTGCGGAGGGGAAGAGAGAGAGAGAGAAGAGGGAGGAGGAGGGGTAGAGAAACAAATGGTCGCTTTTCCTGTGTGCCCTGAGAAGGAATCAAACCCAGGATTCTACATGCTGGGCTGATGTTCTACCACTGAACAAACCATCCAGGGCCCTGCGTGAGTATGTTTTCATAAAAATTTTAATAGGTAACATCAGAGGATTTACTATACTTGCTTTAATAACTAACATTGGAGGGGTTACACTCTACATTCATGATCTTATTCCACTTCCATTGGACACTGTGAAGGTAGGAGCTTCCAATTTTACATATGTCCCATTTGTGGGGATTAACTTGTCCACAGAGCCCCAGTCAATATGGGGGAGAACTAGAATTGAAAACCAGGCACTCTGGGTCTAGAAATATTAAAAAGTCAATGAACAGAAATATATTGGTCTAAATATGAAAATATTTAACTAAATTCACTCTTTCTGCCGAAGAGATATATTGACTAGCATGTGAAACACTCCATGGAAAACATGAGGATGAGTCCCATACAAGGCTTTTTTGCTCAAGGAATGAGATGGGGTATAATAGAAGGAATCTAGTATATCAGTAATGAACTCTGATTCATCTTGCTAAATAAGTGCTTTGTAAAGGTTATAAGAACAGATTTCCTATACCTAAAGACCTTCTAAGAAGGTGTCATAGAATAAGTGGCATTTGTACTGGGCTCTGGAAGACCAGATGGATGTCAGAGATGCAGACTTGGGCGGGGGTGGGGTTGGAGTTGGGATGGGGGTTGGGCCTAATGGGGTGGGGTTTAAGTATGAAAACATAGGGTAAAGAAGAAATGGAACTGGTGTATTCAACAATGAGAAGTGTAGTTTGAATTGCAGTGTGTTAGATATATTTGATTGTGCTAGGTCCATGATGGCGAACCTATGACATGCGTGTCAGCACTGACACATGTAGCCATTTTCGATGACACAAGGCCGCATGCAGCCGCATGCCAGAGAAGTATGGGGCCGTGTGCCGAGAAGGATGTTTCATCCTCGGCTCCTGCACGGCCAGGTGCAGTAGCCTAGGATAAAACATTTGCTGAAGTGTAGACACTCTGTGCCAGAGGTCTATAGGCCAAAACAACAAAACTCCGGGACAGAGTGTCTAGTTCTGGGACTTCCGGTTAGGCCGTTTTTCTCTAAGTGACACAGCACCTGAGTTATGCTTGGTTTTTTGGCGAATTTTGACACACCAAGCTCAGGAGATTGCCTATCACTGTGCTAGGTCATAGAAAGCCTTAGGACCTGCCTACAGTGTTCAGTAGGCAGTGGGGTGTCACAGAAAGCCTCAGGATTAAGTTGTTTTAGGCATGAATGGTTTCCACTCTGCTAGTCTCATGGTCAGGCACAGTGTAAGTGATCAAAGGAGCGTGGTCATTTGTGTTCTGGGCTGTGGTCGTCCTGAGGCTTATGATGTCCTTTGAGTTGTCAGTTTCCCTTATCTTTAAACTCTCTTTTGCCCCAGAGCATCAGAGGGTGTGCGTTCCAGGGTTAATAAGGTTTATGTATTTTCTTATGTTTCTGGAATCATTTTCCATTCTATAAAATGTCATGAGAAATTATTGATGGTATGTAATGATGATTCTTACAAAAAAGAATGCTTTGGAAAAACACTTTGAATTTGATCTGGTGTGGACAGTGAACTCCTTTCTACAATAGTATAAATAGAAAGAGAAGGAATAGGATATAAGAATATATTCATGAGAAGTTAATAGTTCTTGTATAGAATGTGATTAGTCTATAAATGTCAGAATAAATATATTTACAATAGTATATTTAACATTGAGCTTAAAAAATAAACCTTTAAAAACAGCAACAAAGCTTTATTGAAGGCTTACTGAGAGCAGCCCTCATGCTTAGTTTTTCCTAAGTGTCATCTCATGTCACCCTGACAGCAGCCCTGAGTTGGAGGGGTTGTTTTTATTCCCATTTGGCAGAGGAGGAAACAGAGGCTTAGAGGATTGAGCGACTTCCCCAGGGTGAAGTGACTGCACCCAGGTGGCAGAGTGGAGGTTTACACCTGGATTGGCCTCGCTCCAGAGGCTGCGTCTCTCTGTAACCACCCCTTATGTCAGTGGAGGGTCAGAGCGCGTCATGGCAGTAAAATGACTTAGCAAGACGTACACACCAAAAACAAAGCACAGTCTTTTGGGTTGTTCTTGATATAAAAATGTAATTTTTAAATGTCAGGTGGGTTTTGATAACGGTGTGCCCCTTTTGCTTGGGGTTGTGTTTACACGAGTGCCAGCAGCAGGTGGCGTAGATTCCCCGTGGTGCCCGGGGAAGACGGGCCACCACACGGCCATTGTGCTGCCACACCATGTGCCCCAGCGGCACTTCAAGCTTAGGTGGGATGTGCCAGAACCGCTGTGAGGACTCCGCCGCCTTGCAGCCATTTTGGAACATGGAGTGAACCCAGCAACATGTGCTCTTCAGTAAGATGACAGAGATTTACTTCACCTTTCTGTGCACCACCATGCAACGTTAACCTTTAAGGATACCCTTGTCTGTCTTTGATGTGTCATTTTTTATTTACCTGGTATTTTTGTTTAGATTTCCCCTATCTCAGAGGGGTTTTATGTAGCATTAGCTGCCCTGACTCTTGACCTCTGGACAGTTACCAACAATAGTGGTGTTTAGTGTCATGCTGCTTATTAAGGCAGTTCAAGTGGCTTGGCCCACAGTTTTGTGGCCAACCATCCGTCAGAGTGCAGCTTCCACTTTATACTTTCAGTGAAGCAAATGGGGTTTGACAGGAATACTGACATTGCTCTCATGACGATTTGAAGAGAAGCAGGTGAATGTGTTGCTTTTATGTTCCTTTATATAAAGTTAGTTCTTATAAAAATCTGCTTTCTCAGTGCTGTGCTGATGCTGACAGCATTGCTCAGACTCTCAGCACTCTTATGTCAGCACCCGTCGCTATCAGCTTAATCATTCCAGTGGTTAATGTTGCCTTTTTAGCGTGATCATTTAAATATCCCAAAGGATTGGGGTGATTATTTCTCACCAAATAGATTCATTTTCATGTCAAAAAAATTGCGTCGTTTGTATCATCAGGTATGCCTTTTTTTAAAAAAATATAAAAAATGTCATAACTTGTTCTGACATTTAGTTATAGATCCATAAAGAATTTATTTCTTAATGGGGTCACAAAAAAGTGTTTTTGCAAGTTAGGTCTTTGGAAAATGAAAACATTCACATGGTTTTCTGATTCTAACAACACTGTTAAAAATTCAGCATACAATATCCCAGTTATATTTTTCCTAAAACAGATTTTCATGGCAATCTCTTTTCCTATACAGTAGTCTGTCGTTTCTGTACTACAGATAACTGTTTGAATTATATTTGTCATTTTCTGGCACATTTTGAAATAGGAATGTGTAAGTGTTTCATTAATTATAGAGGTATAAATGTACTATAAAAGATTCATTCATAAAGTTCTGATGGCAGGTCTGTTTCTGTAGTTACCAGTTCATGCCGGTCATCTTTGTGCTGGGTCTCTGTTCGTTTCTATGCAGAGACCATTCGCGGACTGTCTTAACTGAGCAGGCTTTATGTTTGCAGATGATCTGTGGAAACACAAACAAGGAATTGTAGCATCCGTAATTCATTCCTGAAGCTGAATGATGGCAGGCATAATTACTGACACTGACATCTGGAGTGGTTTATCAAAGGGAAACCTGCCAAGATTGTTAGTGTATACCAAACAGCATTATCCATATGTGCCGTTTTATCACTGTTGAGGGGTGGGGTGTGTTAGTAGGAAGGGAAATGAATACAGTCCAGGACAGGATCACCACTGGCACATCATCTTTCTAGGGCTGATTTTTGTTTAGCTCGATGGAACAGTTTGCTAGAGATTTTTAGTAATCATGAACTCACCCATCTGGTGGGTTTCTAGATTGATGGGTACCAGGTTACTTGGTCTGGCTAGAATTAAAATGTCCCTTCATTTTAATTTTGGCAGGAATTAAAGAAGGTGAGTTCTTTCCTTTAAATAAAAAAAAAAAAATGTTCTCCAAACCCTAGAAAGAATTAAAAGACTATTATTAACAAATAAAAAGATTAAGAGCTACTGAGGGCCTACTGTGTGTTCAATCTTATTGAAAGCTTGGTGCACAGCCTTGAGGAGTGAGAGAGGGGTCGTGTCCAGCAGGGCAATAACGGAGCACTGGTACGATTGCCAGATTTCTCAGACGAGTACTCAGTCAGGCCATGTGTTCCCTTAGCTGGCGGCTCTGCGGTTGAGGGAGGATACTAAGTCAGGGGATTGGCCCTTATCAAAATGTAAGAGTTTTAATTCTGAGGAACTCTGTCTTTCTAATAATGTTGCCATTCCATTTATTTAAATAGCAATCCTGACAGTCTACCGCAGCCTGGCATGTTGACATCCTTAGGCAGAAGTAGAGGGTAGCAGGCCCGTCTGCATTCTACACATGTGAATGGAGGGAGAAGACACAGATCTTTAAAATCATACTTGGATAGTTTTGGGTAGAATGGAGAATGAAGTGGTCCCCAAAATAGATCTGATTTCTCCTCTGTTGCAGTAACTGCCAAGTACTGAAGACTCAAAATAAGTCAGCACATCACCATCCTTCAGTTCTGTTGTCATCTGGGTGACTGTGTTACTAAATAGCATCTGCAGGTGGCTCGTGTATATGGTGAAGGTACATGCACAGTGGGAAGAGATGAATGGTTTAATGTGCTTATTGGACAAATGTAAGTTGTCTGCCACAAAAATATCATCACTTCCCTGAAACAAGGACAGCAAGCTCTATCCCAACCCCCCAGGCGGCCTGTTGTTCCCTCTGCCCGTACAGATACTCCCTTTACAGAGTCTGACCTGAAAATAAGTTCCCCTTCCAGCAAGGCCCTACCTCCTCTCTCCTCTCGCGGCAGCCAGGGCTGCCTTTGCTCCCTGCCGTTAGCCACTCTGCTGTCCTTTGTACAGTGCACGTATCACCCCTTACAGGAAACCCAGACTTGTGGGAAGACCTCGTGACCTTCTGTTAATTCTTTCACAAAATCACACCAGGATATTGACACTCACCCTTCTGTGACTTGCCCTCTGCTTTTCCTTCTACCTGGAGGGCTCTCCCCTATTGTCTGGTGAATTGCTTGTAAGCCTTCAAAATGAAGGACAGGGCTTCACATTTTAGCTAGGTTGCAGATCCTCCTCCTTCAGACTCTGGTCATTCTTTGGTACCCCAAGGTTGCACGTAGCACATATTTCATCTTCCTTTCTTTCGTGGTATTTTGTGAGCTTCTCCGGGATAGGGATTTGCCTTATTTAGCCTCACATGTTGTAGGTGTGCAGCCAGTGTTAGTAGATTAAATGCATGGGTGAGGTGCTGATTGAACTTGCCTTTGAAGGAGGAGTAAGATTAGTCAGTGATTAATATCCATTCACTGTAAGATAAATTTAGTAAGATCCTTTGCTTTTGAAAAGGTGTTTTAGCAGATGAGACTTCCTACAAGTAGACTGAAAAGCAGGCCCTGGATTAACCCTGGAGGGAGAGTTGGGACATCTGCCACTATTGTGTCCTTGCAAAATTACAAGTCTCTGTCTTAAATGCATGTGGTTTAAAAAATTTCAGTATAGGCTCTGACTGGGTAGGTCAGTTGGTTAGCATTAAAAACCAGTATGCCAAGGTTGCAGGTTTGATTCCCAGTCCGGGCAAATATAAGAATCGACCAATCATAAATAAATATAACACCAAATCGATCTCTCTCTTCCTCTCACTCTCTTTATCCCTTTCTCTCTCTAACATCAATAAAAAAATTAGATCAGTTACATAACAGTGTCGATTTGAAGTTTTTAACCCATTTTTGAATATTTGGCTTCTTTCTTTTTTTATTTTTTATTTTTTGTTATGTGAGAGGCAGGAAAGCAGAGACAGATTTCCTCATGTTCCCTGACTGGAATCCACCTGGAAAGCCCACTAAGGGCAATGCTCTGGAGCTGCTGCTTTGTTGCTCGGCAACCAAGCCATATTAGCACCTGAGGTAGAGGCCATGTAGCCATCCTTAGCCCCCAGGGCCAACTCGCTCAAACCACTTGAGCCATGGCTGCGGAAGAGAGAAGGGAAGAAATAGAGGGGGGGAGGGTTGGAGAAGCAGATGGTTGCTTCTCCTGTGTACCCTGACTGGAAGTGGAACCCAGGACTTCCACATGCTGGGCCAATACTCTACCACTGAGCCAGTGGATAGCCAGAGCTATTTGCCTTATTTTATTCCCAGACATTTTTATTTCTGAATTTCTATTTTGCAGTTTTAGAATGCCGCAGTCACCAATGTCTTAGTGGTTTCCACACATGCACACACATATACATACATACATATGTGTGTATATGTGTTGGGCAGATAAAATATATTATGCTTACTTCGTTAAAGATGGCGCTGCCCACATGCAAGTTTTAAGAGTAAGCTTTTCCCCACACCATTGATTGATTGGATGATGTAGGGTGGTGCACTCTCATGAGGAATCCTTCCATTATGCCTCAGATAAGTGACTTTGTATCAGAGACTTCCTTGTTTGTAGATTGGATTAAAGGTTTGGATTTCTACACTATAAAGTGGGGCAGGCTGGGAGCTTGCTCTCTCTCAGTTCCTGAGGTTAGCATTAGAGAGGAGAGCAGATTAAGGCCACGTGGAGGAGAGAAGAAGCAGCCAAGATGGCGGAGTGCTGAGGGAGAAGCCAGTTTGTGCAGAGTTTGTGCAGAGAGAAGGAGATGGGGAACTGAGGTGAATAAGGCTGGTGAGCTAGAAACCTTTGATTCTAGGAAACTCGGATAAGTCAGTAGCTTTGTGAGCACTGAATGAGTGGGTTTTGGAGCCCAGTGTGTGTTTTTGCTTGCCCACTGGGTGCAAGCTAGAGTTAAAGCTGATGACTCACCAGTTTTTGGTTCCATTGTTTCATTACCGCCTGTCCGAATCCAATGTGAACCTGCCCTGGCCAGATGGCTGTGATGGTGGCCTTGGATACTGGCCTTACAATATGTAAGGATTCATTGTCAATAAAAGCATCTATATAGATTTTAATGTGTTTGAACTGTATGTGACCTTGTAGCAGGAGAAGGTTGCTGAGATCATCTGATCCCAGGTGTCACCGTGAAGACAGAATTACACAATTAAAGAGACAGTAAGTCATGTTTTAAGGCCTGTGGTAATTAGGGGATAAGAACTTGTGGTCATTTTGTAATACCCAGCAATGGGCATCTTTTCTGCCTTCTTCCTTTGCTTCTTGCTCTTTCCTTTCCCTTTTCCTCTCCTCCCCTTCTTGCCTTTCTACTTGTCTCTGCCCATGGTCCCCTCCTGCCCCTACCCACACATTGTTTACTGATTCCTAGAGAGATGACAGCTGAGAAGACTGGATGAGCAGTCAGGTCTGACCAGAAGCAAAGCAGGGAGACTTCAGGAGGCTCAATATGGACTACTTGGGGACATATAGATAGATAATTGTGGAATGTAGAAATGTCTCCAAGGAACCTCTAACTGAATGTTTGTTCCTGGAATAGGTTGGTAGATGGGAGTTTATTTACTTTTTTTTTTTTTTTGGTTTAACAGTGAATTTGAATATCATCTAACCTTTTTTTATGCACTTGTATTCCTTATTTTAAATATCTTTTGCCCATTTTCTGTGTGACTGCTTTGATTTTAGTAAAAGAAGGAACATTAGGATTCCTTACAAAATAACTATGTATTTGCTATATAGGTGTAGTGGTGAGTAGCTAGTTACAAGGGACAGCTGGAGCAGGAAATTGTCTGGGGCAGCTGAGACTAAAACAGGGATTTTTGAAATTTTTAAATATTCTGCTTGATTGATGTTTAGAAGTCAACTGTAGAGCTTGCGGTGGAAAATAAGTATATATTCTGTCTTTCCTGCTTCTATTTCTACCTAAAATTGTATTGTGCAGTGCTTTCTAAGATGTGTTGCTTATTCTCGTATTGACTCTGGTTTGGAGAGAAAACAGAAAAAAATGGAGTTTATATTTGATTGGAAAACCTAAATCTATTTCTGGCATTAGCAATAACTGGCTTGGAAAATCACTTAACCTTGTTGTGTTCATTTTTTTTCTCTATTATGGAAGAGGGTTGAATTTATTAGCAGGTGAACTTCAAAGTTCTTGCTACTACAGTGTTCTATTGGTATTTTCAGAAATAATGACCCCCAAAGTTAATACCCTAGCTACTGACTTTTTCTAGTATTCTGTCAAGGATTACTATAGCACTTAGACTATTGAAGAATATGCTGTTTAAAACTGCTTTTGATTATTTATACCCACCTGCATTATTCAGCTCTTGAATTGTATTTCAGAAAGCATACAGTAGGATTTTTAAATAAAGTAAATATCTGGATTATGGAAATATAAGTGAGACAGAGGATCAAGAGTATAAATTTTTGCTATTATATCCAACTTCTACACTATCATATTGAGAACCTTCATTATTACCAAATAATGTTGTCCAGTCTATATTTAACTACACATCACCAGTGGATGGTTCATAAAGAGTACAATTGACAGCTAGTAAAACCCTTGCAAAATGAATCAGCTTTTAACTTCATATTAAATTATTCTTTTCTAAAATACTGAAAACTATAATCAAGTTCATTCTGTGTAATTTGCTATAGATTACTACTTTAAGAGAATAGCATCCTTTGTTAAAAAGACTTTTCTATTATTGACTTACAGTATCCCCTCCTCCCACTGAATTAAAGCTTTCAACCTGCTGTTAGATGTCCTGAGCTTTTCACCTGAACATGTTTATAATGAGAGAATAATGAATGTTGAAACTGGTAGAGATAATGTAAAATAGGCTTAGATTAGCTCTCTTAATGCCTTTGACCTCCAGAGAGAAGAGAAACAAGTTCCTTAGTACAGAGATGGAATTTTTACCAAATGCATTAAACCTTAGATAGTATAGGTGAAGTCTGCTTGGTTTTCTTTATATGTTGAGTCCACTTATTGGATGAGCAAGCATGAATACTCTAACAGTTAAATTTTGCATTTTTATGTCTGTTATGTATTATAAACACTAGAAAACAATACAATAACATTGTTACATAGAAGAATTAGCAACTTAAGATTTCTCATTTGTTTATTTATAAAATATAATGCTAACCCTTACATGTTAACATTCTATAGATAGAGTATTGAAAAATGTAGCCACGTTTTCTGCCTTCATGGAGTGTGTAAGAATTATGGTCAATACATTTATTTTGCTTCTCTTTCTAGATGCTGAGAAAGCCTTTAACAAAATTCACACATTTCTGACTTAAAAAGAAACACTAAAATAGAAATTGCTGAACAATTCTTTAACATATTAGCTGAAATATGTAGATTGTAGAGGTAAGGTCTGAATTTTACTTAATGTTGAAATATGAGAAGCATTCCCAATAGCCGCCAAACAAGATAGGGATGACACCATCCTCACTTCTGTTTAACTCTGTATTGGGACCATGGCCATTTGGCTCAATGGTAGAATATTGGCCAGGTGTGTAGATGTCCTGAGTTTGATTCCCAGTTAAGATACACAGGAGAAGCACCCATCTGCTTCTCCAACTCTACCCCTCTCGCTTCTCTCTCTCTCTCTCTCTCTCTCTCTCTCTCTCTCTCTTTCTCTCTCTCTCTCTCTCTCTCTCCCCTCCTCCTGCAGTCATGACTCTGTTGGAGCAAGTTGGCCATGGCAGTGAGGATGGCTCCATGGCCTCCACCTCAGGTGCTAGGAAGAGCTCGGTTCCTGAGCCATGGAGCAATGTCCTAGATGGGCAGAGCATTACCCATTAGAGGACTTGCCAGGTAGATCCTAATTGGGACACATGAGGGAGTCTGTCTTGGCCTCCTCTCCTCTCACTGAACAAACAAAAAAACTTTGTATTGGAGGTTTTTGTCATTGAAATTACATAAGGAATGATAGTTATAGACATAAGAATTTTATAAGAGGAAGTGAAATCTTTTTGTAGGTGATACCTGGATTATCCAAAAGAATCAATGACAAAACTAACAAACAATAAAAGGACTCAGTAAAATGCTAGGATGTAAAATTAACTTAAAAATCAAACATTAGCCTGACCTGTGGTGGCGCAGTGGATAAAGTGTCGACCTGGGAACACTGAGGTCACCAGTTCAAAACCCTGCACTGGTCTGGTCAAGGCACATATGGGAGTTGAGCTTCCAGCTCCTCCCCCCTTTTTCTTTCTCTCTCTCTCTATCTCACTCTGTGTCTCCTCTCTAAAATGAATAAAATAAAAATAAAAAATTAAAAAAAAATCAAACATTAACTGATCTAAAACTGAATAGAAAATGTTATTTATGGCAGCAAAAAAATAACAAAAAAATAAAATAATTGGGAGTAAAATTAAACATATATGTACCAAATCTGTATAAGAAAAATGCTAAACCTTTTCTAGAAAGTCCAAAAGTAGACTTGAACAAATGGATAGTCATAACCTGTCCTTGGATAGAATGATTCAACATTATGAATATGTGACTTACCTTCAAGTTAATAAATTTAATGCAACCAGTAAAAGTACTTTGAGCTTGACAGTTTGTTTCTAACGCTCATAAGGAAAATAAACATGCACAATTATCTAGGAAAACCTGCAAGGAGAAGCGTCACAGGGCATTTGCTTTTTACATTGTTCACATGCTAGGACCTCAGTGATGACCTAGTGTGATGCTACTAATGCCCCTGTCAGGAAAAATCCTGAAAGAGACCCAAGCACACGTGGGAATTCAGTATGATGAAAGTGGATCTTAAGTCAATAGGAAAAGACAGACTTAAAATAATTAGTAAACTGTTATTTTTAATAGTGGTAAAATACACATAACATATTTTATCATCTTTATCATTTTTTGGTGTACAGTTCAGTATAGCGTTAAGTATTTTTACAGTGTTGAAAAACCAATCTCCAGAAACCTTTTAATCTTGCAAAACTGAACTCTGTACCAACTAAACATTAACTTCCCCCTCTTCCCATCCTCCCTCCCCCCAGCTTCTGGCACCCACCATTCAACTTGCTATCTCTGTGAATTTGACTACTCTAGGTACCTCATATAAGTGGAATTATACAGTATTTGTCCTTTTGTGTGTGACTTATTTCCCTTGGCATAATTTCCTCAGGGTTCATTCATGTTGTAGTGTGTATAAGAATTTTCTTACTTTTGAAGGTTGAATAATATTCTGTGGTATTAATATCTCACATTTCGTTTATCTATCACTTGGGTTGCTTCTGTCTGTTGGCTAATGCTGTGAATAATGCTGCAATGAGCATGAGTGGAAATAATATCTTTTTGAGTCCTTGATTTTATTCTTGGGCGTAGATATTTATAAATGGAATTGCTGAATTATGCGGTAATTCTATTTTTATTTTTCTGAGGACCCACCGTACTGTTTTCCACAGTGACCACACCCTTTTGCATTTACACCAACAATGGCAAATGTTCTGATTTCCCTACCTCATTGCCAGTAATGGTTTCTTTTTTAATTAGGCATCCAAATGGGCATGGGATAGTATCTCATTATGATTTTTATTTGCATTTCCCTGATGATTAGAGATCATCTAATCATCTTTATATGTGTTCATTGACCATTTGTGTATTTTCTTTGGGGAAATGTTTAGCCTCAGATTTTCATTTTGTTGTTTTAGAAGTTCTTTATTTATTATGTATATTACACCCTTATGATATTATGATTTTTAAAAATTTTGTGTGTTGATTTTTCATTACTTGTGTCTTGAGCCATAGAAATTTTAAATTTTGAAGTAGTCCAGTTTATTTTTTTTTTACTTGTGCTTTTGAAGTCTTATCCAATAAATCATTACCAAATAATATATCATGAAGCTTTTTCCCTGTGTTTTCTTTTAGGAGTTTTATAGTTTAGCTCAGGGGTAGTCAACCTTTTTATACCTACCGCCCACTTTTGTATCTCTGTTAGTAGTAAAATTTTCTAACTGCCCACCAGTTCCACAGTAATGGTGATTTATAAAGTAGGGAAGTAACTTTACTTTATAAAATTTATAAATCAGAGTTACAGCAAGTTAAAGCATATAATAATAATTACTTACCGAGTACTTCATGTCAGATTTTCGCTAAGTTTGTCAGAATAAATCTTTATAAAACAACTTACTATAGTTAAATCTATCTTTTTATTTATACTTTGCATACATAGAAATTACATTAGTTAATTGAATTATTAGTGGGATCCCTGAGGCTAATGCTGGGAAACTAAATATTGAATATCCGGTTCAATTTTTGTGAGGAACAAACGAAGGTCTCCCCTTTTGGAAATATTTAGGCGGTTTCTTTCTTTTGTCATAATATGATTAACTGCACTAAATCCTGATTCCACAAGTCATGAGGTAGGGAAAGGTATCATTAAACTGAATACCATTTTCCACATATTTGGATATAAGACCGGCATTTTTTTATTTTGCCATAGGTTTTCATATCCACCACTGTAGAATTTATGTTTACTTTCTTCATCATATCTAATTTCTAACAGTTCTTCTTGGCAAGTTGTATCAGCCTCTTCAATATTTTCGGTAAAAGGATTTTTAATCCAGTCATATACCTTCAGTTTCAAAATATCTTCAAATCGTTTTTCCATGTTCAATTTAAGTTCATTGAGGTAGCTACTGAATCTGTCAATATCCTCTGGAGTTACACTATCTTTTATAGATGATAATTGAGGAAACTGATGAAATTCTCTCTTCAATAGATTATGATGAAGTAGTTCAAGTTTGTCAATAAGTAATAGCACAATACTTTGGCAACCTATAAGAGTTTTATTAGCTCCTTGAAGCTGCAAATTGACATTGTTAAATCTCTTGAAAATATTGGCCAAGTAAAAGGCATCATTCTTTACTGTTTTTAACTGTTGATACAGATTGGTCTCATTATTACTTTCATAAAATTGTATGACACTATCATATAATGCTACAAATCTAGCCAAAGATGTACCCTTTGACAGCCACCAAACTTCTGTGTGCAAAAGTAAGTTAATAAAATGTGTATTATTGTCCTGGCAAAGCTGCCGAAATAGTCTATCATTCTTTGCATTGGATTTGATCTTGTTTACGGCACAAATTATTATAGTTAATGATAAATGGAGACTTGTACTTAGATGTTTTCCTACAAGATGTTGTCTGTGCACCACACAATGAATACATAAAATATTTGGCACTTCCTGCTTCAAATAAGCAACAAATCCACGATAGTGACCTACCATTGATGGTGCTCCATCAGTAGCGCATGCAACAATATTATTCAAAGGAATATTATTTTTTGTAAAGTATGTTATCAAAGTACTAAATATAGATAATCCTTTTATATCTGTGATGAGATTTATTGCGAATAGCATTTCTTTTTGTAATATATTGTTTTCATCAAAATAGCGTACATATGCCATCAATAAAGTATCATTATCTGCAATGGTAGATTTGTCCAATTGCATGGAAAATGAAGAGTTTTGGAGACTTACAAGTTTGTTTTTAACATTAACTGCCATTTCATCAATTTGTTGCTTTACTGTGCTATCGCTTAGGGGCAATATATTTAAAATTTGAGGTATATCCTGATGCATTACTGTTGAAATAAATTCTTTTATAGAGGGTATTATTATAGTTTCTTCAATATTGTAGCTTTTATCACTTTTTGCTATTATTTGTGAAATGCGGTAAGTGGCAATTAATCTATCTTCTTTCGTTGTATGTTGTTTCTTAAATAATGCAATGATAGTTGAATGATTTTGAAATTTTTTATATATTTCCAGAAAATATTCAGTGGGTTTGTCCTTATCATTTGGATGCTTTGTAGAAAGATGTTCTTGCAATCGACTTGGCTTCATTGCCTCATTGGATAATGTTTTATGGCATAATAAACACACTGGATGTTGTTTATTTGCAACAGATTCTATGAAACCCATCTTCAGATAGATACGCTGGTGAATAGTCATGTGCGTATTTTTCTTTTGAGACATGGGCTCACAATCTTTCACAATATTTTGTTTGAAGCTGTAAGCATGTGCTTACTCTCAGAAGTCTAACTACATACTGACTTTAGTTTCGATTACGTAATGATTTAGTTTCACTTACCTAATGTAAACAAAACTTATGCGCTTGAAGTCTGTTGTGTGGTCGCGTCGTTACAAGTGTCGTGGTTGAGCGAGAGAAAGTTTATCGAGATGAGACTAAGTGAGTATTTGTGGTTGTGCGTTTTATAAAATTTTATGTAGCAAGTGTTGGCCAATGGCATCAATTCTTTGTGATTGGGGCGGAGTAGCGAGACATCGGCTAGTTTTGGCAGTGCAAGGGGGGTTTCTAGAATGTCACCCTATTATCCTAAAATCCAGGACTCGAGATGAAAATATGAGTTAATTGGTGTCTCCATTGTCCTGCAGTTTCTGTCATAGAAAGAAGCATTGAACCATGGAATTCTTTATCTACAGGGTAATAAAACAATGAACTGCTAGTTTTTGGGTGACAATAGCAGTCATAAACTGCCCGCGGGATGGGGCGGTGGGTGTGGACCTGGGGTCAGGTACCTGGCTGCTGGCGGATGCGGGCCAGGTGGTCGCGAAAGAGGTCGGGCGTGGTCCCAATGTCCTGTACCAGAGTCTGACCCTGACCGCTGTCCTGATCTTGATTGGTCAACAGTTAGTCGATTAGTATGTAATTACGGCACCGTCTGGTGGCTCCGCTACCAACCACTCCGCTACCATGTCCTGTACCAGAGTCTGACCCTGACCGCTGTCCTGATCTTGATTGGTCAACAGTTAGTCGATTAGTATGTAATTGCGGCACCGTCTGGTGGCTCCGCTACCAACCACCATGAAAGCTGGAAGCCCACTAGTGGGCGCTAGGGACCAGGTTGACTACCACTGGGTTACCTCTTACATTAAGGTCTCTAATACATTCTGAGTTAATTTGTGCGTGTGGTTTGAGGTAAGGATCCAACTTCATTCCCTTCTGTACATGGATGTATAGGTTTCCTAATACTATTTGTTGAAAAGACTGTCCTTTCCCCACTGAGTGGTCTTGGCACCATTGTCAGAAACTATTTGAGCGTATACGTGCATTTATGTCTGGGCTATTCTGTTCCATATGTCTCTCTTTAAATCTGTGTCACACTGCTTTCATTTAACTTATTTTTTTAGTAGTTTTAGGTTTATAGAAGAGATTATGCAAATAGTAGAAAGTGTCAAAGAGTTTCCATATATCCTTTTTTGCCCCCAGTTGTCCCTGTGTTGAACACCTTGTATTTGTGTGGTGATATGTAACAACTGATAAGCCATATTAATAAATTACCATTATTCTAAGTTCATAGTTTACACTAGGATTCACTTACTGTGTTGCGTATTCAATTGCTTTTGAGGAATGTGTGACGTGCGTCCACCATTACAGAATAATAGTGGGGTTTTTTTGCCATAAAAATCTACTGTGCTCCATTTATTTATCCCTGCCTTTCCCTTTGTCCCTAAACTCTTAGCAACCACTAATTTTTATTTTGTCATTCCCATTGTATTTCCTTTTCTAGAACGGCATATAGTTCGAACTATCGAGTAGGTAGCATTTTCAAAGTGGTTTGTTTCACTTAGTATGCATTTAAGTTTTTCCGTGTCTTTTGGGAGTTTGATAGTTCATTTCTTTTTACTGAAAGAGATAACTTTTCATATGTGGTAGTGTTACAACTGGATAATTATTTGAAAAAGAATATGATTCATATCTCACACCATACACCAGAAAAGCTACAGGTGGGTCAGAGAACTGATTATTATTTTGGGGGGAAGAAGAAAATTTAAGGGGAAAAATTAAGCCAAATAAAACCTAAACTAAAACATGGGTGAATTCATGTATCAATTGCATATAAAAAAGACTTTTTATGACTCAAAATTTAGATGGAATAAAAGAAACAGTAGATAAATTTGCCTTAAACAGTATAAAAAATTAAAGAAAGAAATCTGCATAACAAAAAAATACCATAGCAAAATCAAAAGAGAAATTACACACAGGGAAATAATACTTGCAGCATTTCAGAAATAAAGGTATAGGCTTTCTAATAACAAAAGAACTTTTTTTCTTTTTTGAGAGAGAGAGAGGCAGGGAGAGGGAGAGACAGAAACAAGGAGCTCCTCATGTATGTGCCTTGATGGGAAAATTGAATCGACAATCTTTATGCTCCAGAAGAACTAACTCTCCAACAAACCAGTCCAGCCAGGCTTAAATTTTATTTTTTCTTTTTCAAGTGAGAGAAGAGGAGATAGACTCTCGCATGTGACCCAGTCGGGATCTACACGGCAACCTGTGTGAAGCAGATGCTCTGCCCATCTAGGGCCATGCTCACAACCGAGCAATTTTTAGTGCCTGAGGTAGAAGCTCCATGGAGCCATCCTCAGCTCCTGAGGTCATCACATTCAAACCAGTTGAGCCACGGCTGTGTGTGTGTGTGTGTGTGTGTGTGTGTGTGTGTGTGTGTGAGAGAGAGAGAGAGAGAGAGAGAGAGAGAGAGAGAGAGAGGAGGAGGGGGAATGGTGGAGAAGCAGATGGTCGCTTCTCCTGTGTGCCCTGACTGGGAGTCGAATCAGGAACATCTACCTGCTGGGCCAACACTCTACCACTGAGCAAACTGGCCAGAGCTGCTAGGTTTTTTTAATTGACTTTTTTTTTTTTTTGAGAGAGAGAGAGAGGAAGAGAGAGATGGGAGGGGGAAGGGAAGAATTTGCTGTTTCACTCGGTCATGCATTTTTTGGTTGCTTCCTATGTATTCGCTGACTGGGAATCAAACCTGCAACTTTGATGTTTTAGGACAACGCTCTTAACTGACTTAGTTAACTAGCTAGGGCTAATATTAAAGAATTCTTAAAAATTAAAGGCCATGGACTCAGAAGAAAAGTGGATAAAATATATGAACAGATAGTTCATCTAAATGATTATGGTAATGGCTCTTAACCTATATAAAGATGATTAAGTTCACTCAGAGAAAGAGAAATGCAAATTAAAACAGCACCTATATTAAAGTGCCATTTATTACTCAATAAATTGGCAAAAATTCAGAATCTTGACACATTCCATTGTCAAAACTGAGGCAAACAGCCCTCATTTATATTGCTGGTGTGGGTGCAACATGTCCCCACCTTATGGAGAGATACTGGCAAAGTTTAAGAGAATCTCTGTAGTGGGCTCTTTCCATACCTCTCACTTCCCCATGACCTTTTAGTGTGCTCTGGGGATTCCTCTCTAGAACCTTGGGAGTTTCCTCTGCCCACTAACATGGCAGGCTAGGTATACCCAAGAATGAACATTCTCTGAGTAAAGCTCTCAACCAATGACTCTTGAGCATTGATATAATTCTCAAATGGAATAATTTGGAGGCCTGTTATTTGCACCATTTCTTAGCATTACCCTTCAGAACTAAGCTTCTGTCTCCACTAGGAAAACAGGCTACATATAGCATCCTTTCTGGATTTTCTTACTTTGTCACCAGTGTTCCCTGCATTTCTCAAGCAGACATTTGCAATTGCTTCGTGGTCACAAAATCTGCTTCTGAAGAAACCAAACTAAGAGCATGCCACCTTCAGTTACCCTCAGACCCTGCAATCCCAGGTCTAAGTGCTTACCCTGATAATGCATCTCTCCCAAAAGAAACAACGTGTACTCAAGGTTACTCATTGTGGCATATTTGTAAAAACAAAATGAGATCAAATTAAATGTCCAACCCTAGAAAACTGGCTGAGTAAACCATGGAACACCTATAAAACAGTATTTTGTAGGTGTTAGAAATAAAGCCAGTGGTCTCTGGACATAATGTTAGAGGGTGGTTTCCAGGTCACAGTAATGAGAGCAAAGAGGAAGTTATTAAAGAAAATATGTACATTATGCTACCTTTTCTACAAGAAAGAGAAAATATACATCTGTCTGCTTATTTTTATATCAGCACTAGAAGGAGAAACCATGAACTGTTACACATAATTACTTTGGGAGGCAGGTGGAAAGGATGAGGATGTGGTTGAAGTTTCTCTTGGTACATCTTCTGCTCTAGGCCAAGATGGAATGACAGGGGCTGAATTCATCCTTCTCATTGAAACAGTCAACCCCTACCACCGCAAAGAAAGATGAAATACAAAAATATGACCAAAATACCAAAAAAAAAAAAAGACAAGTTTTAAGACATGGACATATATATGACCACAAAGGACAGTGATCTCTGAGGGAAAGAGTAAACAAAGGTGGCAAGCCCTGTGATTGATTGCCTTTGCTTTCTCCTGGGGAGAATTTCAGAGCACAGTGCAATGTAAGGGCAGCCTAGTTGAGAGACATAATCTGAAAAGACTAGTTGGCTAGCATTCTAGTGCAGAGTATCAGAGAAGAGCGAGTTGTCCAGCAGGAGGACATTAGAGATGCACAGTGTGCCCTGGAACTTGCAGCAGCTGACCCATGTAGGGGAGGGGACTGGCCTTGGAAAGCACCATCAGGAAGGACTGGAGGGAACGGGTTGAGGTGCACAAGCAGGACCATTCCCCTCAATCTCACTGAGAAACCTTCTAGACTCAGAAGTGGAGAATCATTAATCCTGGACCAAACTGGGTTTCTGAACCACCTAACACAGCTTTTGTAAGTTTCCTCTTTTTCATAATTTTTATTTATTGATTTTAGAGAGAGAGGAAGGAAGGTAGATATAAGGACATAGATCTGTTCCTGTATGTGCCGCGGCCAGGGATTGAACAAGCAACCTTTTTTTCCTAAACTAATTTCAACGTTAATCACTAGAAGGTATATGTAAGGAAGCTCTAATGTACACTAGTTTTCTGTGTTTCTAGGCTCTTCTCCCACCTCTCTCTAGGTGAGTTGCTTCTGCATTCCTATTTATATACCTATTTATTTCCTATTTGTTTTTAATAAAATCAATAAAACATTTTTTTTAGTGATTGGCCGTGTATTTTTATGAAACCTGCTCTAATATATCCTCTATATATTCTACTAATTTTATTTTTAAAAAATGGGTGGTATAGGCCCTGGCCAGGTGGTTCAGTGGATAGAATGTTGTCCTGCCGTGGCAAGGTTATAGATTGGACTCCCAAGCAGGGCACGTACAAGAAGCAACCAGTGAGTACAGAGCTAAGTGAAACAACTAATTGAACAATAATGCGATCCTCTCTCCCTCCCTCCCTCCTCCTTCTCCCCTCTTTATTTCTCACTCAGATCAATGGAAAATGATTTTCAAATGAAGAAAAGAATGGGTTGAATAAGTTTCTGGGCGATAAAAAGTGTGACCCTCCAAGGATCTGGTATTGGGCCTCGCATATAGCTGTCACTCAGTACATGTCTCTGAATGGAAAGCAGTAACACCCTTCTGCTTTTTTAGCCCATAATTCTCCTATACACTAGTGTGATGTTTATCAAGTTTTCTTCTTATATATTTTCTATTTAAATCAACCATGATGTGAAGGACTTGCTGATAAAAAGACAATCATGATGGAAACCACCATGATTGTCTTTTTATCAGCAAGTCCTATTGTCAGAAAAGTGTTATTTTAACTATTTTTTCCTGCTTCTAATTTTAAAATAAAAAAAATTGAAAGCGACATGGACCCAGTAAAACCTAAATTAGACCAAGCCTATGTGACACCTGGCCCTTGACAGGTAGTGACTATCATAAAAAGAAGACTTACTGTTAACCATCCTCACACTTGTCAACTACTGGTGCATTGTATTTCTACTGCAACATGGTTTTCCACAGGGATCAACTACTTGACCTTCACTGCAAAGATTTTTCAAAATCTATCTGTTAACTTTTATTATTTCTTTAACTCCATTATGGATACAGAGGACACATATAATTCCCAGTGGTCAGAGCACATACACTCAGATAAACTTTAAGACCGAAGGTTGCTTACTCTTCAGTTTGACTCAGGAAGATAGTAAAGATGAACAAAGCAGTAGTAAAGGTTTTTTGGCTGCTCCTGGTATATACATATATTCAAAATAAACTTTAATGTTTGTAGGGTGATGGGACTCTAGCTCGTAATGTAATTTTTATTTTAACTTATTTCTAATTCTAGTATTGTTACTGAATAAGTTTTGAATTAAAATGTGCAGGCTCTTATTCTTCATACACTCCTCAGTTCCATAGACAGCTAGTATTTTAGAGTTGCATTTGACCCTGTATTTCAAAAGATCTAGATGATTTATCTCACTGGAGGCATCCCATCCATGACAGCTAGTTCAGAAACTTGTTCAGCTTCTCCCTGAACTTGCATCTTTAGCAGTGAGATATCTCTTTCTGGTTATTGGCCCCATCTAAATGATGGATTGTCACACTTTACTCTGCCCACAAAGTTAACTCCTATTCTTTTAAGCATTGATGTTTAGGTCTGCCTTCTGAAAGGATAGTGTGTCAATATTTTTTTAACAGCTTAATTGATATATAAACCACATACAAGACAATTTACTGACTCAAAGTATACAACTCAGGGGTTGTTGCATCTCCAGAGTTGTACAACCATTATTATTACAATCTAATTTTAGAGTATTTTCAGTACCCAACTCTGAACCCATTAACAGTTCATCTTGATTTCTACCTCCTAACCCTAGCCCTAGGCATTTGCTAATCTCTGTTTTGTCTCTGTTGATTTGCTTATTCTGGAAATTTTATATAAATGGAATCTTATGGTCAGTTGTAACTGGATTTTCTCACTTTCAAAATTCATCCATGTTGTAGCATATGTCCGTACTTAAATTCTTTTTATAGCTTAATAATAGTCCATTGTGTGGATACACCATATTTTATAAATCCATTCATCAGTTAATGGAAATTTGGGTTCTTTCCACTTTTTGGATATTCATGAATCATATTGTTGTAAACATTGTGTACAGGATTTTGTGTGGATGTATTTTTGTTTTTTTGTTTCTCCTAGTTATATACCTAGGAGTTGTATTCCTGGGTCATATGGTAGTCCTATGTTTAAATTTTTTAAGAACTGCCAAACCTTTCCAAAGAAACTACATCATTTTCATTCCCAGTCGCATTGTATAAGGGTTCCAGTTTCTCCACATCCTTGACAGCTCTTGTTATTGTCCAGTCTAATGGGTATGAATGATACTTACTATGGATTTTAGTTGCTTTTTCCTAATGGCTGATGATGTTGAATATCTTCTCATACACTTTTTGGCTATTTGTAATCTTCTGAGGATTGTTTCTTTAAGTCCTTTGCCAGTGTTGAGTTATTCATTTCTTATTGACCTTTTGCAAGAAGGAGAGAGAGAGAGAGATGGCAAGGGAGAGAAATGAGAAACATCAACTCATAGTTGCAGCACCTTAGTTGTTAATTGATTGCTTTCTCATATGTACCTTGACCCAGAGGCTCCAACTGAGCCAGTGATCCCTTGCCCAAGCAAGCAACCTTGGGCTTCAATCCAGTGACCATGGGGTCGTGTCTATGATCCCATGCTCAAGCCAGCGACCTCTGTGATCTCAGGGTTTCAAACCTGGGTCCTCAGCATCCCAGGCCGATGCTCTATACACTACACCACTGCCTGGTCAGGTTCTTATTGGCTTTTAAGTGTTCCTTATGTATTCTGGTTATAAGTCTCTTATCAGATTTGAAAATACTTTTATTCTGTGGGTTAAGAGTATCATATATTTTTAATATTGTAGCCCTCATAGTCCTTCAAATACTTAAAGATTACTAATATGTGATTTGCATAGTGCTCCTGTAATGGTATTTGCCTGGTACCTAGAATGTCTACAGTAGAGGTATATGTGTAAATGAATTATGTATCTTTTCTCAGCCTACCAGTCACAGTAAATATACTTTGTTCTTCAGCTGAATCTCCTATTCTGCCACCTGTTAATCTCTCACTGAGTGGGGATGGCCATTCTCAGGAAATCTGCAGATTTGATTTGCCATTGCACCTCACTGAAGAGTGATCCTCTAACTTGGAGCTAATGCAACATAATGAATGTGGGAACATTGGGGCTATCACCTACTCTGCCTAGACACTGCTTTTCTATTTGCTTAGCCTAAGATTTCATGATTTTTTAAAGCAACTCTTGCTATTTTCAAATAAGTGAACTGTAATATCCTATCTTAGAATTACAGATCTAAGTGAAACAAAGCTGTGCCTTTAGGTTAAGAAGATTCTATACATAAATGAAGAATAGAGAATATAAAAGATCTGGACTTTTCAGTTACCTCATTATATATAATTCACTAGTAGGATAAAGTGTTTTATTTTCATTTTGTTTTGTTTCTGTTGTTTTCAGTTTCTTGATCATTTTATTTTTTTTTATTTTATTTTACTGAGAGAGAGAGATAGAGATGGAAAGACAGACAGGAAGGGAAATGAGAAGCATCAATTCTTTGTTGCGACACCTTAGTTGTTCATTGATTGCTTTCTCATAGGTGCCTTGACCGGGGGGCTCCAGCAGAGCGAGTGACCCATTGCTAAAGCCAGCAACCTTGGGCTCAAGCCAGCAACCTTGGGCTTCAAGCCAGTCACCTTTGAGCTCAAGCCAGTGACCATGGGGTTATGTCTCTGATCCCGTGTTCAATCTGGTGACCTCGGGGTTTTGAACCTGAGTCCTTTGCCTCCCAGGCTGATGCTCTATCCATTGTATCACCACCTGGTCAGGTGGTCATTTTATTTTTAATGAAGAGCTTCCCATCAGTTAGAACTGTGAAACAGAATGGGTGATATGAGAAGTACTGACTTCCCTACCATTGACAGTGTATTAGTAGAGGCTGGAAGAACCCTGGTCACAGATGTGGGAGGAGGGACTCTTGACTGGGAAGGACTATGGACTGAGGAACTCTTTCT
Source organism: Rhynchonycteris naso (assembly GCA_037038555.1). Classification (NCBI taxonomy): domain Eukaryota; kingdom Metazoa; phylum Chordata; class Mammalia; order Chiroptera; family Emballonuridae; genus Rhynchonycteris; species Rhynchonycteris naso. Next base: position 177,563,361 of record CM072999.1, on the reverse strand, counting down.
CCTCTATTTCTATTATGTGCCAAAGACACTTATGAGAAAGATCAGTTATTCCTGGGTTTACGTGCATTCTGAGATATTTTCAATTTATGTTTTTTAATCAGATACTTTTAACTTCAGCAATCACAAGATTGCTTTTCTTCCTTACTAAATGGTTTTGATGTATAAGGAAAATATGCTGTCTTTAGTATTAACCCTTACTGAATTTAAGAGTTTAATTGGATAAAATTTTGCTTAGTTGTGTCATTTCACTTTTTTGTCATTAAGTTTTACAGCTGTATTTAGTAAAGTCTTTTGATAGACTGCCAAGTAGTTGTATTTTTTGTGGCAAGCCAATGGCTTGTCAAATTTGAATGGAAAGCTGTTTTGCAGAGACAGAAGTCCAACTAAACAGCCAGATTATGATTTCTCGCTAATTTGGATGTGGGAAAGTATGTGTTTGGTTGGCTTTTATTTCTAAATAACTTGACAATGGATGAATAGGTTTTCCTGTGTGCTGTGTTGAATGTTTACAGTTTTGCAGCAAATCCAAAATTTGAGAAATTTAACCCTAAAGAATTACATTAAGTGGTTAAAAAATATCTGCTACTTAGTGTCATCTCTGGTGTTCCAGGTGTTTCATGAATGTTAACTCATGTAACCCCCTGAATAGCACTGGAGGCATTATAAGCATTTCTATTTTATAGGTACTAAATTCAAGGGCATCAGAGTTTGGGCAATTTTGGTCAAGATCACAGCATTAGTTAAACACAAATCACAAATTTGGGATTCAGCCTCAGGCCTTTTCCTGTAATGCTTCTATAAGTTCTTCTAGTTTCAATTTTTTGTTACCATAATATGAGATGATACTTGACATTTGAATATTTTTATATTTAAGAATATTACTTTGGACTCATATTATAGTATTTCAGTATGTTTACTCTAGTTTTACAAGGCTATTTAAAGTCTGAAATAGCAGTGCTTCTGTATTTTAGTTGATAAAAACAGTAATAATTGACCTCTGACTTAATACTCTTTGTGAATCCAACCTTAATTTAAATATGTATTAATAGGTTAAAAAAAACTGAAAGATCATTAGAAACTTTTGATTTACCTCTAATTCTCTGTGTGTGGTATTCTTGAATAAAATACCTTAACCTTTGTTGTACATCAAAGAAATTGAAAAATATTCTTCACTTATGGCTTAACTTTTGTGTCCAGAGGATATTGCAAGGATGCTTGTGTATCCCTGATCCCGGTCACTGGAATGAAGTGATGATCATTAGGATAGAGTATGAAATCAGGTTTGAAGCTAGTCTCTGGTGGAACAGCATCTCTTTCCCCATTTCTTCCTTGTACTTTAATATTTTGTTCCAAGCAGAACTTTCATTACATTTAAAAACAGAATTTATTTTGTAGTAAGGCTAAAAGAAAAACAAATGTAAAAGACATTCAAAAGAATATAGTCAAGGCAGAGTTCATGTCAGAAGGAAGTTGTAGCATTCATGGAAGTTAAAGCAATTAAATATGGTCTTGGCAATTTTAGTTTTTCTTTTCATATTGTTTGTTTTAAAACCACTCTTAGATGGTTTTTCCTTATCATCCCAAAGCACACGTTTGAGTTTATTACTTAAATTATTATCCTTATTAGCTGCTTCGATGTCTTAAACACCTCTAACTTCAAGGATTTTTAAAACCTCTAATCCTATAGAACCATATAAAGCTAAGCAAAATTTAAATCCTAGTTTCATTTTTCTCTTAGAGATAAAATAATGAATTTAAATCAAGCTTCAATTAGGCATTCTGTGTTGAAGTTTTCTCTAGTGTATAATAAAATTTATATACTCCATGAATGAAAACTATATACTCTAAATATACTTCAATGCTTATATTAAATACCTTGCAAGTGTAAAATATTTATGGAAAAAGTTCTGCATTGACCCAAATTTTTACTATGCCAGAAACGTTACTGTAACATTGTCTTTAAATTGTACAGGTGTGGAGGGCCCCATTAGCATGACCATTTGGCTCTTATTTAACATGGCCTGCTTTTTTAAGGACCAATATGGATTTTTGTAAATCAATGTGAATTCCCAATATTATGCCAAAACACGTAATTTAAAAAAATCTTTAGTTGCTGGTTATTGAGAATATGTCACCATGGGATGGTTAATGCTGACAGTGTGTGCCATGTCATGTTCACTTGTTGCCTGTTGAGCATTTAAAACCTATTTATTTAGAAATGTGAGGCATACATTATAATCTTAACTATTTGCATATTCAACTGCCAGTCATTTTTCTGTCAGTTACTACATTATCTCCCAAGTTATAAATTTGTGTTTTCATGGGGTGGCAGACAGATGTCTATATTACCCTTAAACAACACGTAATTAGAAACATAAATATAGTTAATACAAACTAAACAAACACCTGTATTATTACCTAAAGCCCAAATGAGTATTTTTGGCTTAGCTCTTTTGTGTCATTCTTCATTCAAATTTAAACCAATTAATTGAAAGTCATTTATCTGTGATCGTATTACTCAGGAAATAGGGTATGTAGAATTACTGTACTAGTTAGTGCCTCATAGTAAATTCTTTCTCTAAAAGCAAGTGAGTGATTGTGGAGCCAGAAGCATTTTTACCCCCTGGGATGGGGAGAGTGGGTTGCTCAGAAAGCTTACTTAAAATCCCCCAAACTGCAAATTTGTTGAGACGGTTTTGCTTCACTGACATGTTGATTGCATTTCACGTTATACACAATACCGAGGGACTTACTCTGTAAAGTTTCTGGCCTTCCCCTTTATCATAATTGTAGAGTGTCACATTGGTTTGATGGAGACAGATTTAGAGCAGTTGTTGGTTGGAAGCTCTCACTAAAGACAGGCAGTTCAAACACAGGCTCTGCCTGAAAATTCAGCAGCGAGCATCACTCATCTATCATAATTTAACAAATGGAAAAGATCAAGACAACTTGCCATCCATCATATCTATTTTATTGCACTCCAGAGTGGATTAAATTGTGTTTAACAACTCTTACCTTACAGAATTTACACTCTAAAAAGGGAGTGGCATTTCTTCATCTAGATTTTGCTTTCTGTTTATCAATTCGAGATGTTGAATTTTGTTCCAAAACAGTCAATGTTTAATAAGTTATTTTCAAAGTCTTTGTGGTCCTTAATTTTCCCCAAATTTTGTTTTTAACAATAACAATGAATATCAACTCAGTCAAATAGCAGTAAAAATGTGCTATTATGATACAATGGTATAAAATAGTAGTTATTCTTTTTTTTACAGGGACAGAGAGAGAGAGTCAGAGAGAGAGGAAGATAAGGACAGATAGGAACGGAGAGAGATGAGAAACATCAAATCAGTTTTTCGTTGCGACACCTTAGTTGTTCATTGATTGCTTTCTCATATGTGCCTTGACCGCGGGCCTTCAGCAGACCGAGCAACCCCTTGCTGGAGCCAGCGACCTTGGGTCCAAACTGGCGAGCTTTTGCTCAAGCCAGATGGTCCCGCGCTCAAGCTGGAGACCTTGGGTTCTCGAACCTGGGTCCTTCGCATCCCAGTCCAGTGCTCTATCCACTGCGCCACCGCCTGGTCAGGCAGTAGTTATTTTTAAATGTAAATTTTCTGAATTGAAATAAACTAGATGACACTGAAATGATTAATTTGGAGCCGTTGAAGAAACTTAAAGTGCTATTATTTTAGGATGATGAAATCCTAGATTTAGAAGAGCAGCTTGGAAGACCATCAAACCCCAGGTTTCTTAGTTTAAAGCCAAGAAAACTGGGCCCTAAGAGGTAATTGCTGTCACAAAGAGGCCATCTAGATTTTATGTAGCACACTAGAACCACTTATTTGTGGTTTTATCTTCTGTGATTTACCTTGGTTCAGAAATATTAAACAGAAAAGTCCAGAAGTTAACAATTTGTGAGTTTCTGTTGCATTCTGAGTAGCATGGCCATTCATTGCTCCATCCCACCCAGGATGTGAATCATTCATTTGTCCAGCATCTCCACAGTGTCCCTGCTCTTGGGCCCTTATTCACTTAGTAGCCATTTTGAATTATCAGATATCTTGGTTATCACATATTTCAGTGCTTGTGTTCAAGTAATTCTTATTTTACTTGTTAATGGCCCAAAGCATAAAATTAGACTGGCAATTCAAATATGCCAAAGAGAAGCTGTAAGTGCTTCCTTTAAGTGAAAAGGTGAAAATTCTCGACTTAATAATGGGAGAAAAATAATTATATGGTGAGATTGCTAAGATCTAAGGTAAGAGCGAACCTTCTATCTATGAAATTGTGAAGAAGGAAAAAAACAATTTGTTTTGTGCTCATTTTGCTGTTGCACTTGAAACCGCAGAAGTAATAGCTATAGTGCTTGATGAATGCTTAGTTAAGATGAAAAAGGCATTGCATTTGTGGGTGGAAGAGAACACATGAACAGAATTTTTTTTTTTTTTTTTTGAGAAAAGCAAGGAGATAGAGACAGGAACATCAAGCTACTCCTGTATGTTCCATGACTGGGAACTTGAGCCAGCAACCTCTGTACTCTGGGAGGATGCTCCAACCAACCAAGTTATCTGGCCAGGGCTTAATTTTTTATACTTATTGATTTTTAGAGAGAAGAAGAGATAGAGAGGGGAAGAGGAAGGAGAGTACTCATTTGTTTTTCCACTTATTTGTACATTTATTGCTCGCTTACTATGTGTGTCCTGACCTGGGATTGAACCTATAACCTTGTTTTTTCGGGAGGACACTCTTAACCAACCAGCCAGGCCAGAAAACATGTTTTGATTGAAGACGTTGTGTTGAGTAGGGAAACACTGAGACTGTAGGAAGACTTCAGCGTGGTTTCCCTGATACAGGTGAAACGAAGCCAAATGTTGCAAGTAAGGGGTGGTATATTTTGAAAGAGAAAGGACACATCCACATAACTTTTATTATAGTACAGTGGTCAGCAAACTCATTAGTCAACAGAGCCAAATATCAACAGTACAATGATTGAAATTTCTTTTGAGAGCCAAATTTTTTAAACTTAAACTATATAGGTAGGTACATTCCTTATTGAGGTAGTGTCCGCACATGGTATTTTGTGGAAGAGCCACATTCTAGGGTCCAAAGAGCCACATGTGACTCGAGAGCCGAGCCGCGGTTTGCCGACCACTGTTACAGTATATTGTTATACTCGTATTTTTTATTATTGTTGTTAGTCTCTGCCTTATTTGTAAACTAAACTATATCACAGGTATGCATGTGTTAGGAAAAAACAAAGCATGTATAGGGTTCAGTACTTATACATTTGAGGCATCCACTGGAGGTCTTGGGTGCCATGTGGATGGGGAGAGGGGGAGCTACTTTAATGCTAGGATAAGTATGAAGGCTTCTTGGCCCAACCTGTGGTGGCACAGTGGATAAAGCATCGACCTGGAATGCTGAGATCTCCAGTTCAAAACCCTGGGCTTGCCTGGTCAAGGCACATATGGGAGTTGATGCTTCCTCCCCCTCCCCCCTTTCTCTCTTTGTCTTTCCTTTCTAAAATAAAATAAAATAAAATAAAGGGATAAATTCTTAAAATAAAACTAGAATACAGGCTTCTTGACTCTCAGAAGTAGCTTTTCTTTTCATTCCTACTGTACCTATTCATATATTGATTCTTCATGGATTCTAGAATCCCAAGTATTGTCAGTATCTTTGGGGATTTAAGGGAAAGAAAAAGGATTATCATGGTGAGAAATAATATAACTGACTTTTAAAACCTGATACCATAAATTATGAGTTTAGAGAGGAAGTATGTGGGGTAAAGGAAAGGAGATTACTCTCTGTTTTTGCTTCTCTGTAGCTCTCTTAACACTTGTAAAAATTTCTTCATGATTTTTGCCAATATTAGAATTGCTGTGCATTGCCATATTGGATAATTTCTACACCTGCAGCGGCAAAGACCAAATATCAAGTTTTCTTTCTAAAGGGCAAGAAAATTTAATTAAAGAAACAATTTTTAACATCTTGATGAAAATTATTGCTATAAAATATTATATATTAATTAGGATTAGATTCAGCCCATGGTGATAGAAAACACAAAATAGAACGTAAGCAAGTAGAATTTTATTTTTTCTTTCAAGTAAAATGACTTGAAGAAGTAGACTACAACTAGTGTTATAGGTTCCTTCCTTCCTTCCTTCCCTCCTTCCTTCCTTCCTTCCTTCCTTCCTTCTTTCCTCTTTTCCTTCCCTCCCTCCCTCCCTCCCTCTCTCTCTCCCTCTCTCCCTCTCTCCCTCTACCATTCTAATGTGGTAACTGAAGCCTAAATATAAGGTGACTGATTTTTTTACAATGAAAAGGAGGACAAAAATAAATTGAAGAAAACAATATCATAAATAAAAGAAACATATTATTCGTTGCAACAGTAATATACTATAATATGATAAATGCATAATAAAAACATTTGTAATATTTTATATTGTAATTATGCATATATACCTATTAATTTTTTATAATAATTGTAAAACATATACTCAGTACTTTACCATTGAATGAATATTTTTTGTCAATATATCATCTTGTAACAATATATTGGAAATATCTGAACAAAAAATATCCTTTATATTGAATTTTACAGCAAGTGCTACAGCTAGAGTATCAACATTCAATCTCGATTTCTCACTTGTCCAAAAAATCATTAGCAATTGAAAAACTCTTTCAAGTGCTGCATTAGTTTCAGGGCAGCACAATGTAAATTGAACAAGAATAAATAAATTTTCATATGGAATATGTTTATTTTTGAAATGGCTGAATAATTTCACCCATCTTTTATCAATTTCAACGTGTTCATTTTCATGTTGTATTTTTCAGAATTTAAATATACATTCAGTCTTTTAATTTCTTCAAAGAGATAACTGTCGTCTATTTTGATGTCTGGCATTTCTTTAGATAAAAAGTCAAGACAAGATTCAATATCTGTCCAATATACTTGCAGTGAAGTAAAAAAATCACCATAGAAAACTTATTTCCCGTGATGTTTGTTTCAGACCATTCTTCAATACATTGAAAACATGTCTGGTAAAAATTCTGCACTTCTCTGATAAACTTTTCTGTTATGTTCGATTTGATTCCTCTAAGTCTGACAATTTTCTTTTTATAATTAAAGGAAGAGATTTTTCTTCAAAACGAGATTTATATTGAGGATAAAGTCATTCAAAATTCCGTAGCTGAAATGTGTTCACCTTCAATCTTTTGAATTGTTTTGTTAAAAACAGATGCTTGATTATGTTCAAAATACACTAATATCTCAGATATTTTATTATTGGAATAAAATTCCAGGATTTTAGGACATTTGTCTAAACTTAAAAAATATGAAAGGAGAGGCTCAAATAATTATAGAACACGCTCTATAGCAAGTGTTAGAGCAAGCCATCTAATTTTGAATATCCTAAACGTTTTTTGTATTCAATGTTTTCTTCTTCACAAAATTGTTTTAAAGTAGCAACATGAATGGTAAAATGAATAAAATGCAAATACATTGTAGTTATTACTTTTACATCAATTGGCATGTCATATGATGCTGTGTTGATTGCATTTGACAAAATATGTGCATTACAACCTATTCCTAGAATTTTCTTTTGGAGTAACTCTTGTAATTTTACATATACATTATTCACCCCTTTGTGTCTTTGCCCACCGAAATTTGTATTTGTATTATCAGCTGTTAGTGCAACAACTTTGGATTTCAAATTGTTTTCATTCATTACTCTGTATAGATGGTTTGACAAAATTTCAAAAGCTTTTCCCTCAATTGATTCCAAATTAAAAATTTTTACTTGAATGCCCTTCGTAACATTAAAATATCTTACTATTATTGGATACAATTTAATTTCATTATGATTTGATGCATCAGATAAAATCTTTATAAATGCCACAGTTTCAAAGTCCTCTGTAAGTACTTTGTCCCAGTAATTTTTAAATACCGATTTCAAAATAGTTGTGCATTTTGTCCTGGTACATGAAAATTTTGCATTATGAAACTTACTCAATAATTTATTTAGTTGTACAATCCAGACTGCAAAAACTTTGTGAATTATGCTATGAAATGCAAATGTTCCCTCCACTGAGCTGTTTTTCATCTTCAGAATAATTTAAAATTTTAAAAAACCTTGTTACTTTATAACTGGAAGCTGATGCATCTAATGATTGCTTATGTTTGTTGGTGGTCAAGTGTTTTGTCATCGCTGCTCTGCCCCCAACTGCAATACAAAATTCTCTATTGCGAATACTGCAGAAAACAATGGTATCTTTCTTTGACATAAGGAATGGAAATTCCTTTTTCAATTTATCATTAAAGTGGTATTTTCTCTTCTTTGATTTTTCTATCTCTTAAATGAAATTTAAAATTAAAAATAAAATATAGAGCAACACGAATGATGCAAGCGTATTAGGAACTGAAAACGTTACATCATAGTAGGTGAATTTTCTGGAAGCTAAATGAACAAACTAAATATCAAGCAAAACCTATAATTTGGAGTGATATTCAGGGGTATTTATCATTTTCTAATTAAAAAACATTTGTTTTATGCAAATATTTAATCAAAATGCATTATTAATAGATATGATTTGAGGTTAGATTTTCATTTTAAAACTATAAATTCAGGCCTGACCAGGCGGTGGCGCAGTGGATAGAGCATCGGATGAGGATGCAGAAGACCCAGGTTCAAGACCCCGAGCTCGCCAGCTTGAGCGCGGGCCCATCTGGCTTGAGCAAAAAGCTCGTCAGTTTGGACCCAAGGTCGCTGGCTCTAGCAAGGGGTGGCTAAGTCTGCTGAAGGCCCGCGATCAAGGCACGTGTGAGAAGGCAATCAATGAACAACTATAGTGTTGCAACAGCAACAAAAACTAATGATTGATGCTTCTCATTTTTCTCCATTCCTGTCTGTCTGTCCCTATCTATCCCTCTCTCTGACTCTCTCTCTGTTCCTGTAAAAAGAAACCCCAAAAATAAAACGAAACAACAAAAAAACTATAAATTCGGGAAAATACTTGTAAATAAAATTATACATACTTGGAAATTATTAAATAGATAATGAATTAATAAAACATAAATTGTGCTTACCTGTCTATGATTGAATATTCACTGAGAAAGAAATAATCGTGAGTCTACAATGTTGTATGTGCCATGTTGTGTTTCAGTTAATAAGTACACAAAGTCATTTGCGTGCTCGGTATTTCATGCACTCTATCAAGGTCTCCCTTGTGGAGTGCATGCATCTCATAATCATGTCTCACCGCAGTGTACTGATCCTTGACGAATCATCATGGCAAATACAAATATGTCACATCACACACAATGGATCGACTCTGCTTCAATCAAATATGGACATTTACAGATTAGTCTTCCATTATCAAAAAGGAGGACATGTAGGAGGACATGTAGGAGGACAACTTTTGAGGGAGGATGGAACTTACAAAAGAAGGACTGTCCTCTCTAAAGGAGAACAATTGGTCACCTTACTAAATATGATAGCTCAGGATCCAGCCATCACATCCTAATTTTAGTGGCATAAAGAAGTGATGAAGAAAAGCAATGTCTAGTTTGATCTGGCTTACAAATTGGTTTCTAGAAGCAACCATATAATACTTTCAATTAAATTTTATTTTCATTGGTCAGTATTCAGTTATGAGAATACTTCTTGCTTCAAGGAAGACTGGAAAATGTATATTGATTTTGGAGAATATAGTTTATATTCTGTGTGTCAAAAAGTCCAGCTAAATCAGGATTTCATTCCTATATTTAATTTTCTAAATTATAGTATTTGAAGATTTAGTCTGCCATATATTTTTTTAATTTAAATGCATTTATTTATCTAAGGTAGTCCAAAAAAATCTCCTCAAAAATATATTTTATGATTATAGGTGCGATAATTAAAATTGATAAGCAAATTAGGATAAGAAAAAGGCTGAAATTTGAACTGATAGACATATAAAGAAATATGTGGTATCTAGAATAATTATAATTAGTAGAACCTTTATCTTAGAATGAGCTTATGGTTTAACAATGAAGATGGGGGATTTGCTTTAGGAAAGAAAACTTTGTTTTAGTTACAACATAAAACAAAAATACACCTACTGTCTCATGAAAATGACTTTCATAAATGTAGTCCTTCCTTGTTTTTATCTTTTAATATTTGGGTTTAAAAAACCTTTTTAAATTGAATTTACTGGGGGGATATTGGTTAATAAAATCTATAGGTCTGCCATTTTTTTATTGGCATAAGTTTGGAGTGCCATTTGTGGACACATTGCCATTTGTGTTCAGCAGTTAGTTCCATTAATGGTGTAACTTCATCATCCTCTCCATGTTACATTCTCTCCATGAAGTCCATGTTTGTAGTCAATGCATTCTCTCTTGACCAGCTTATTTTTTTCTCATGAGCCTAAAGAACGAAAAGTACTTTGAAAATACCGTAGAATCTTCTATCAAGGGTATTTTTTGAAGCACCTATATTTTTCCTTTGTATATGATGTCTGTTATTTGAAGTGAATGGCGGAATTCAGTGAGAAGTCAGACTCTGAGAAAGATTTCTAGGTAGCCCATCACTAAATAGACTTATGCTCATAAGATAGAGGGCTATCAATATACAGGAAGGATCTCTCTGAGACTTTGATTTGTTATAAAATGCATCTTCGGGTGTGTTTTGTCTTCCACCAGACTCTTGGTTCCTCTTTCTTTCTATTCATGCATCACCTTTCTAATACCCTCCTGGCCTCTGCAGTAGCCATAGCCTTGCTGCATCCTTGAGAGAGGAGGGTTAGTGCAGTTTAAACCAATAGGGAACATTACTTCTTTACCTAATCTCTGGAAACTCCTGGGGGACATATTCATGCTGTGGACTCTTGGGTCTCATACCTGAACCACTGAATCAGAATCTCTGGTGTAAAGCTTGTGGGTTGTTTTCTAACAAGCGTTACCAAGAGCTCCTTAGGCAGCCAGTTTCCTGCTGCATTTAGGAATCTTTACACTATATTACAGGAGTTAAATATGACTTCTGCCTACGCAACCCCCAAAAAGAAAAAAAGCTCTCTACATTAAACAGGTCATACCTATGAGGGCTCAAAACTCCCAATCTCGTCCAGATGAGGACAGTCCCGCTTTGTATTAATCCTAGCAAAGCCTTTTCTGAGCCAGCTGTGCCAGTGGGCCCAGGGGACAAATAATTAGTATTGATTTCAAACACCATGAAGGTCAGAGGCCAGGCACCTCTGAATCTGTATGTGTCAGGGACAGCATGGTTGTGGGAGGGGACTTCCCACAGGAAACATAGAAACCAGATGTACAGATGAGGTTCTAGTTTAAATGCAGTGTATTTGCCCACGTTCTGTGATATTTCAACTTTAAATTAGGTATTAGCTTATTTAAGCTGTAATATGTTTGTATAATTGTGACTTTATGAATATTTAAGAGTTCAATTGCATAATTAAGTCACTACTGGTTTTCTAAGTAGTACACCAAAAGTATCATGTAATACTGTGAACAGATAAAAATTTGGAGGAGAGAGCATGCAAATCGAGATTCTAGTAGAGTTGATTAAAATTTATTGGAATTTTAGGTTTTTTAAAAAAGATTTTATTTATTTATTTTAGAGAGGAGAGAGAAAGAGAAGGCTGGGGGCAGGAAGCATCAACTCCCATTTGTGCCTTGACTAGACAAGCCCAGGGTTTCGAACCGGCAACCTCAGTGTTCCAGGTTGACACTTACATCCACTGTGCCACCACAGATCGGGCCTAGTTTCTTTTTTAAGAAGTGATGTGGCCTGACCAGGTGGTGGCACAGTGAAGATAACATCTGACTGGGATGCAGTGGACCTAGGTTTGAGCCCCGAGGTGGCTGGCTTGGATGTGGAATCATCAGCTTGAGCGCGGTGTCACTGGCTTGAGTGTGTTATCATAGACAGGACCCCATGATCGTTGGCTTGAGCACAAGGGTCACTGGTTTGAGCCCAAGGTCGCTGGCTTGAACAAAGAGTCACTCATTCTGCTGGAGCCCCCTGGTCAAGGCACATATGAGAAAGCAATCAATGAACAACTAAGGTACAGCAACAAAGAATTAATGCTTGTCATCTCCCTTCCTCACTGCCTGTCCCTATCTGTTTCTCTCTCTCTCTCTCTTGCTAAAAAGAAAAGAAAAAAGAAGTGATGTAGATCAATGTTTTTCAACCACTGGTCCATGGACCAGTTTGCCAGAAATTTTGTGCCAGTCCATCAGTTAACCAGCCTGATGTTGTATGAAGTCTATAGACCCAATGATTGTAGTTGAATTTGTTTATGCTTTGGGTGATTTCTGCCTTAGAGGTCCCCGAAGTGATTCTCCTATTTTTACTGGTCCCCAAGTGTTAAAAAGGTTGGAAACCACTGATTTAGACCACAGATCTATTTTAAGTGTTAATTAGAAAAGGGGAGGAGATGGTATGAAATTTTACTTCTACTTGAAAAAGCCTTATCAACATTTGTTCTAAGAGGTAAAAAGACATTGCTCAAGTTCAATTAAAATTAGTTTATGGTAGCCCCATTGACATACTTGGGAAAAAACTTAATTCTCTGAAGTGTGATCGTTCCAAATTCATTAGGACAAAAATTACCTTTCTTCCTCTGTGTATTTATTTTTGCTTCAGCTTCGGCTGTCTAAGCTGCAGTACCACTTTATAGCAAAGCCACCTAGCGTTTCATGGGAAAGGCCACGCGCTGAAGCGACTTCCTGGGGGACAGACGAATGGCATTGGTGAGGGAAGTTGCGAGAACAGAGGCACTGCTGCTGCTCAGGTGGGAATATGGGCCCAGCTTTGCCAGAGCTTCGAGTTTTCCTAAAGAACCCTCAGTCTGGAAATTTTAAATAGAAATTTTCCAATCTCTTTATGCTGCTAATAAGTCAAATGAACTGAAATACAGATCACTGGGTGTTCAACACTATGCAAGTAAAATGAAACTAGAAAGTGGCCTTCAGGCCACGTGTTTATTGTTTCTCTGCCCGGTGGTATAAGGCGTAATTTGACTCCGCAGATTAGACAGACTCCAGACCTCTTATTCAGCCAGTCTGCTTCTGTTTTTTAAAATGTTAATACACCAGTAGACACATTGATAAGCAGCCATTGCCTGGCGCTGGCTCCCAGGGAGTCCGTGTGTGTCTGACGCGGGGCCTGTGCCAGCCCCCATTCTGAGTACCTGTCTGGCTAATGTGGACCTAGGTCCTAACAGGACATGACTTTCCCAATGGGATGGCGATGGGATACATCGAAAGGTCAGTGTTTATCTGGCTCCCCTACACCAGGTGATGGCTGTGTTACCCTGTATGGCCAATTGTAGAAACTGTAGCTTCCCCAGTGACCAGGCTCATAAAATATTTTGGATTTTACTCTGCCTTCTTCAATGCATGCTTCTAAAAATTGCAGTCAATATATTTTGCCCTTTACTTAGAAGGGTCCTTTTCCATGGATACATTCAGTTTCTGTGTGTTTTCATTCATGCTGCCTTTCTCTTGATTAGTAGACTATTTTCCTTTTGCTTTCTCACTCTTCAACCTTATGGTTTAGTGAAGAATGCACACAATAGGAATCTTAACAACTAACTAGAGCAGGGGTCCCCAAATTACTGCCCGCACATGCGGCCCCCTGAGGCCATTTATCTGGCCCCTGCTGCACTTCCCGTAGGGGCACCTCTTTCATTGGGGGTCAGTGAGAGGAGCACAGGATGCATCCGCACCCATAGTTCCCATTGAAATACTGGTCAGTTTGTTGATTTAAATTTACTTGTTCTTTATTTTAAATATTGTATTTGTTCCCGTTTTGTTTTTTTTTTTACTTTAAAAATAAGATATATGCAGTGTGCACAGGGATTTGTTCATAGTTTTTTTTATAGTCTGGCCCTCCAACGGTCTGAGGGATTGGGAACTGGCCCCCTGTGTAAAAAGTTTCGGGACCCCTGAACTAGAGTTTCCTTCTTTGTCTCATTATTTTGCCGTGTCCTCCCCGTTGTGGCCTTACCTATAATCTAGCCACAGGGTGCTTGTGACAATACTCCCACTCTTGCTTGCAGTGTCCCTATCTTTGCTCATGCTGCTGCCTCTGCTTCCAGCATCTGTGCTGCTGTGACCAAATCAGCATTAATTTTCTGAAACTATAGGTGAAGCCTTCTTTCTTGCAGTTTTCAAGGAAGAGGCTCCATCTGTCTGTTAAAGAATGTGCCACTTTCTATTGCCAGTCTTGTATTGGCACTTAGGAAAAAAAGTTATTTCTCTCTTTTAAGCTCTAAGGCTGCCCTGTCTGATCCAGTATCTTTTAGCTGCATTTGGCTATTTGAGTTTAAATGAAATAGTAATAAGTAAAATTAAAAATTTAGTTCCTCAGTCACATTAGACATACTTGTTATGTTCTGTAGCCCTGTGCAGCTGGTTGGGTCAGTATTGGACATATCTGAACATGTCCATCACTGGAGAAGGTTCTATAAAACTGGGCTGCTCTTAGATCTGTGAGGGTTTTGATTGGTTTTCTCCACTCTGTCCTCAGCTCTGAGCAGCATGTCTGTGCCCACCCCTGTATTTAGTGGGATTGCAGAGGAAGGAGTAGGGGAGAGTGATAGGTGTCTAAATGCCTGGCTTTGTGGATTGAAGCAAGGTGCCAACTTCTCTTAGCCTCAGTTCTTCATGAGTAAATGGGAGTAATCCTAATATATATATATATATATATATCATGCTGTTCTGAGTACAAAATGAGATGCTTCATGAAAAGTTCGTAACACAGTGGTCACCACACATTGAGTGGGTATTCACTGAATGCTCCTTACAAACACGAGGTGTTCAGTGTACATCACATCTGAGAGCACACCTACCTGTTTTGCCTCTATGCAGGCTGCCACAGGAGGTGTACAGCCACTTGGGTCTGTAGCCTGAGGGGGGAGCTCAGTTTTACTGAGGAGAGGGGGCACTCTACCAGCTGCCGTGCCTGGCTTACTTCAGGTATGTGGAGCAAACATTTGTCCCTGCCACTGAGAAAGTGCTTCCAGACCAGAGCATTTTAAAACATTGACAGCACGAAATTAATTTTCTCATGCCCAATTTCCCTTGTGATTTTTAATAAAATGTTATATTTGTCAGTCACTAATATTTTCAGTTACTGAAAATGAACGCGAATGACTCTGTTTCCCATGAGGATTCTGTGAAGCACTGCAGGTGGTCATTTCTGACAGAACTGTTATAACTCTTAGTAAGTGGCTTGATCTTTAAGGCTAAGGAAGCTAAATCTTAAGGGCTTTCATCCCAGTAAGTTGCCTGTGCCTCTGATGAGATTGGTTTCATCTTTCGGGGTTCAATTGTGAGAGAAACCAAGAATTCCTTCAGTTAAATGAAACCTTATCCCTGGCTTATGCTCTGCAGATGCAGGGGAAATCAGCCTTTTTGTCCTGTGATTGCTTTCCTCAGTTCTCTGAGGCAACAGTCCAATTACAGATCCCAGGGGAGGAAGTTTTCCTGCAGGGACGTTTCTGTTTATAAGAATGACTGCGCACCCATTTGTCAAGAGCAGTTATTCTGATGTGCCACCTTTTATTTCTCCCTGTTCTATAAAACTCATGATATCCTTTAGAACCTAATTATCTACGTTATTTTTTTATTAATTTTAATGGGGTGACACCAATAAATCAGGGTACATATGTACAACGAAAACATCTCCAGGTTATCTTATCATTCAATTGTGTTGCATACCCATCACCCAAAGTCAAATTGTCCTCTGTCACCTTCTATCTGGTTTTCCCTGTGCCCCTCCCCTCCTCCCTATCCCACGCTTCCCTCCCTCCCTCCACCCCGTAACCACCACTCTCTTGTCCATGTCTCATAGTCTCACTTTTATGTCTCACCTATGTATGAAATCATGCTGTTCTCAGTTTTTTTCTGATTTACTTATTTCACTCCGTATAATGTTATCAAGGTCCATCCATTTTGTTGTAAATGATCCGATGTCATCATTTCTTATGGCTGAGTAGTATTCCATAGTATATATGTACCAAAGCTTTTTAATCCACTTGTCCTCTGACAGACACTTGGGTTGTTTCCAGATCTTCGCTATTGTGAACAATGCTGCCACAAACATGGGGCACATTTCTTCTTTTCGAAGAGTGCTATGGTGTTCTTAGGGTATATTCCTAATTACCTACGTTATTAACACATTGTTCCCACTAAAGTTTCCTAGAGTTTGAAGGAAGACAAGATATGGGTGTGTGGGAGGAGATGTAGAGATATCTTTATATATCTAAAACTAAGGGAATCCTACATACAATTGTCATCTTCCCACTTTTAAGGCATTGTGAACATTTAAATCAGAATTTCTTTTAAGTTTCAGTGAGTGAAAAGTATGTTGGCTATTTCCAACAACTTTAAGAAAGAAAATCCCACACAGAACTTTGGATATGTGGACGCAGAACGGGGCTTTTAATTCCTTTTCCTGTAGGGTGCATAGGCCCCACGATTTCTCTCAGATGTGCAGAATGGTTGAGTCACTGGATTTTTCCTCTCCAGGGATATGTCTTTCCACTCATCAGTTCATCTATTCCTTCAACTGTCTAGTCATCATTTCTACTTAGAATACTGTATTAAGAAATGAGATCATTAAGAAGATGAATATTTAAGAAATGTAGTTCTGTCTTTTTAAAGAGCTTTTTGTTTTGAAGAAAACTCGGGGATTCTGTGTAGCGGGTCACAGTTGAGGGACTCAACAAGACTCTTGAAACATACTAGAATTTTGTAAGACAGAAGTGTAAGAAAGATTAAGAGATAGATTATTGTAAGTCTAAGTTTATAAAATTGTTAATAATTTCTACTGAATACTGAAATTTAACTTGAAAACTAGAAATTAAACTGCATTGGCTTATTTAAGAGAGTGTTTGCACAATTCTTTTATGTGCTTTTTCTGATTCAATTCTGATAAAATGTGGTGAAACCAGTGATCATATTCTCATTGGGCTGATGAACAAAGAGAGAGGCAAAGGTGTTAAGTAACATGTCCGACTGTTACCTGATCATAAGAATTCAAATCTAGGTTGAAATTTAATTAGAGTTCAGTACTTAATTAAACCTTAAGTTGTAGAAAGGTAAAGGGTACAAATATCCCATTCTATATTACTACCTTGTGTGGCTACAGATTGTATCAACTTTTTTTTGCCTAATTTTTATCACCTACAACAATGGGAATTATAACACTTGTCTAGTAAAATTTAATACACTATGTAAAAATGTCATAGGAGAATGTATGTGAAATATTAGGTGTAATGTATCATATTCTGTAAGTGAAAGTTAATATTCTTATACTTATTTCATCACTTTTTTAAATTTAGACAATTATATTTAACAGGGTGACATTGGTCAGCTAGAGTACAAAGATTTAGAGAAAACATCTCCATATCATTTGGTCATTCGATTATGTTGTATACCTATCACCTGAAGTCACATCATCCTTTGTCACCTGATATTTGTCTCTCTTTATGTCCCTCCAACCACCCCCTCCCTAACCCACCTCCCCCTCCCCCTGATAACCACTGCACTCTTATCTATGTCCATGAGTCTCAGTTTTATATCCCACCTATGTATAAAATCATACAGTTCTTAGCTTTTTCTCATTTACTTATTTTACTCAGTATAATGTTATCAAGGTCCATCAATGTCATAAATGATACTATGACATCATTTCTGATGGCTGAGTAGTATTCAATTGCATATATGTACCACATCTTCTTTATTCAGTCCTCTGTTGTAGAGCATTTTGGTTGTTTCCATGTCTTGGCCACTGTGAATAATGCTGCGATGAACATGGGGGTGCATGTATCTTTATGTACCAATGTTTTCGAGTTTTGGGGGTATATACCCAGTAGAGGGATTGCTGGGCCATATGGTAGTTCTTAATTTTTTGAGGAACCACCATACTTTCTTCCATAATGGTTATACTAATTTACATTCTACCAACAGTGAATGAGAGTTCCTTTTTCTCTGCAGCCTCTCCAACACTTGCTATTACCTGTCTTGTTGATAATAGCCAATCTAACAGATTTGAGGTGGTATCTCATTGTAGTTTTGATTTGCATTTCTCTAATAGCTAGTGGTGATGAGCATCTTCTCAAATATCTATTGGCCATTTGTATTTATTCTTGTGAGAAGTGTCTGTTCATGTCCTCTTCCCATTTTTTTATTGGGTTGTTTGTTTCTGAGTTTTGAGAGTTCTTTATATATTTTGTATATTAACCCCTTATCTGAGCTGTTATTTGAAAATATCATCTCCCATTTAGTTGGATATTTACTTGTTTTGTTGTCAGTTTCTTTTGCTGTGCAGAAGCTTCTTAGTCTGATGTAGTCCCATTCATTTATCTTTTCCTTTACTTCCCTTGGCTTTGGGATCAAATTCATCAAATGTTATCTACGGCCAAAGTCTATTAGTTTAGTACCTATGTTCCTTCTATATAATTTATTGTTTCAGATCTTATAACCACTGTACTCTTATAAAAGACCACAAAATGGTCTTTGATCCATTTTGAATTAATTTTTGTGCAAGGAGACTAACTATAGTCAAGTTTTATTCTTTTGAAGGTGGCTTTCCAATTTTCACAGCACCATTTTTTTCTCCACTTTGTGTTTCTGGCTCCTTTATCAAAGATGATTTGACCATGTATAGGTGGTTTTATTTCTGGGATCTCTATTCTGTTTCATTGGTCAGTGTGCCTGTCTTTCTGCCAATACCGTTCTGTTTTGATTATCGTGGCTCTGTAGTATAATTTGAAGTCAGGTATTATAATGCCTCCAGTTTTGTTCTTTTTCTTTATGATTACATTGGTTATTCAGGTTTTTTTATAGTTCCATATAAATCTGATGAGTTTTCCATTTATTTCAAAAATGAAATAGAATTTTGATGGGAATTGCATTAAATTTGTATATTGCTTTGGGTAATATAGCCATTTTAACTATATTCTTCCTCTCCAAGAACAAGGAATATTTTTCCATTTAATTGTGTCTTTTCCAGTTTCCTTTAATAATGCTTTGTAGTTTTCAGTATATAGGTCCTTTACATTCTTTGTTATGTTTACTCCTAGGTATTTTATTTCTTTTCTTGCAACTGTAAAAGGGATTATTTTCTTGAGTTCATTTTCTGAAGTTTTATTGTTGGCATGTAAGAAAGCAATATACATCTGTATATTAATTTTGTATCCTGCAATCTTACTATATTGGTTTATTGTTTCTAATAGCTTTTCTGTGGAGTCTTTGGGGTTTTCTATATACAGGATCATGTCATCTACAAAAAGAGTGAAACCATTACTTCTTCTTTCCCAAATGAATGCCTTTTATTTCTTTCTCTTGTCTATTGCTCTGGCTAGAACTTCCAGCACTATGTTGAATAGGAGTGGAGAGAGTGGGCAGTCTTGTCTTGTTCCTGATTTTGGTGGAAAAGTTTTCAGTTTTTTACAATTTAGTATGATATTAGCTGATGGTTTGTCATAAATGGCCTTTATGTTGAGATATTTTCCTTCTATACCCATTTTGTTGAGTGTTTAAAACATAAAAGGATATTGTATTTTATCAATGCCTGATGCCTTTTCTGCATATGGTTTTTGTTCTTTCTTTTGTTGATATGTTGTATTATGTTAATCCTTTTATATATGTTGAACCGTCCTTGTGCTTCTGGGATGAATTCCACTAGATCATGATGTATTATTTTTTTAATGTGTTGTTGTATTTAATTTGGTAGTATTTCATTTAGGATTTTTGCATCTATATTCATTAGAGATATTGGTCTGTAGTTTTATTTTTTTTGTGTTGTCCTTCCCAGACTTTGGTATGAGGGTTATGTTGGCCTCATAAAATGTGTTTGAAAGTATTGCTTCTTCAATTTTTTGGAAGACTTTGACAAGGATAGGAACCAAATCTTTGAATGTTTGGTAGAATTGACTAGCATAGCTATCTGGCTTTGGTCTTTTATTTGGGGGAAGGTTTTTGATAATTGTTTCTATTTCGTCCCTGCTTATGGGTCTATTTAGGCTTTCTACTTTGTTGTGATTCAGTCTAGGAAGATGGCATTGTTCTAGGAATTCAACTATTTCTTCTAGATTGTTGAATTTGGTGGAATATAGTTTTTCATGCTATTCTAACACTGGGGAACAAAATTTTTGTTGCATCTAAAAAACACTTGTTACCTAATTCGAGTGTGCTGATCTCAAATCTGACATTAGTTTTTCTCTGTAAGCTATAGTTTTTTTGCAATTCAAGATTTTAGGTTTTCATCTTATTGTAAAATTTTCAACATTTAGTTTAACATAATGAAGTAGAATGTCTTCTTGGGCAGCATCTTTGTGAAAATGTAATTATTTATATAATGCAGTAAATATACTAATACACTAAAAGATATGATTGCACCAGAATTTGGTCTGTAGATTGCACCAGAATTTGGTCTGTAGATTGCACCAGAATTTGTCTACATTTTTGAAATAGAACATATTAATACACTTATTTTAATTATAAAATTTGCACAAAACTCATTTAAATTTTATTCAGGCAAAAATTTGTGTTTGTAGCTCTTACGTTTGTGTACTTGTTGAGGACAATCTTGTTTGATGCTCCAGCAGTAGTCTGCCATCATATTTCTGTCCTATCGCCCCTGATAATGCTCTTCCATCTTCTTCAGATCTTGATGAAAGCATTATGCCTGCTCATCACTAATAGCTCCAAGATTTTTGGGAAACTTATCAAGGTGACAATTCAGGAAGTGAATCTTAACGCTCATGTTACATCCAATGTCGCTGAAAGCCAACAGCATCCCTTGAACCAGAAGTTTATAGTTTTCTGCTTTTTTGTTGCCAAGGAAGTTCTCTGTAACTGCCACAAAAGACTGCCATGCTGCTTTCTCCTCCTTATTCATCTTTCTGGCAAATTCTTAATCACATATGAGGGTTCAAATTTGATGTCCATCGAATACACCTGCTTTTATCTTCTCAAAAAACAAGGCAGGAAAAGCAGAAAGAATATGTTGAAAGCATTCACTTTCTCTATTCAAAGCCTGAACAAACTGCTTCATTAAGCCAAGTTTGATGTGAAGTGGGGGAAAAATGATCCTGTGTCAATTAACTACAGGTTCATTTACAATATTTTGCATCCCTACTTCCAGAGCTTCACCTTTCGGCCACTCATTCTGTGTCCAGTGTTTCTCCCAAACTTGGCTGTCCCACAAACACAGAAAGCAAGGATACTTTGTGAAACCTCTTTTTGTTCATTAAGTTTCTTGAGCTCACTAAATTGTCTTTCAGTGTTTTCTTGTATCTTACTATTTTTGAGGTTCAGTTTTGAATTCTCTGTCGTTTCACTTCAAGGTTTCCATGTGATTGAAATTTTTTTGGAGATTTTTCCAACATCTATCTGAGCTATGTCTCTGTCTTGTATATTTATATTTTATTTATTTTTTCTTGATGGTATTTGAGAGTGGTATTGTTAATAACACAAGCAAGAGTTAACTAATATAATAAAAATACAAATTGAAAAAATACAGTAAAAAATGAATATTCTATAAAAAATTTAAGTAGAATAAAAACTACAGATAAGATACAGAAACTGAGGAAAAATTAAAAAATGCAGTAAAAAACAAGCAAAACACCACAAAATGAAGTATAAGTCTAAAGTTTAACAATTTTATTAAATATGACATTCAGGTGAGAAGAAAAAAAAGGAGAAGGGAAGAAAAGGGAAGAGAGACAATAAAGAAGTAAAAGAGAAAATGTCACAAATAAAACCCTTGCAGAAACCAAGAATAAAATATATAACAACTAAGGATAATGAAGTTCAAATGGGAAAAAGAGAAAGAAGAAAAAGAAAAGAAGAAAAAAATGAGAAAAAGCAAAAAGATATGTCTTTTTTTCTACAGTTTTGGGAGGTAACATTCGTTTTTCTGGCAGGAGGTGCTGTACTACAAGATTTGTCTCTGTGAGATTCTTGGGTTCTACTTAGGCATCACTGTCTATAATGATGTAGGTAGGGCCACAATAGCATTAGTAGGAGGGGCTTGTTAGGACTTTGCAATGTTATATAGTTCTAATGATGGCCGTCCTGGGTCTTTCAGGGTCCTCTGGTGCCCTTCTTCAAGTCCCAATAGAGCAGGAGATCAAATGCTCGGACACTCCTGCCTCTCACGGGAGAGAGCAGACTGGAAACTCAGCTGAGGGGGATCTACCACTACCACCACTGTTCTCACAACTGGGGGAGAAATGCAGACCCTGGTGGCTGGTGAGACACAGTCTGGGCCCCCCTCCGCTAGCACTCAAAGCGCAGTTCTGAGCAGGGCAGGGGCTAAGGGCCAAACTCCGTGGATAGGGCTGGCAGCTCCAACACACCTCCACACCAGGCAGGCCAAACTTTGTGGGTGGCACAGGCAGCTGGAACGCGCCTCTGCACCCTGCTGGTGATCTCCAGATGATCTCCATAGGCTATTTTCATGCAGATATTGGGAGCAGCAGGTTTTGTGCACACCCTGCGCTGGTGATCTTAATCAGGTGAAGCAGACATGGGAAGCGACCCTGCTCCCAGTCTTGGTTGCCAGCCTTATTTCAGCCTCTTCCCCTCAGTCTCTCCTCTTCTCCTGGCTCCGAAACAAAATCCACTCTGAAGGTGCCTCCCTCCCTCTTTCTTCCATGAGCGGATTCTCTCTTTGGTCTGCCTTCTTATGCAATCATACCTTTGTCTACCTGGTGTGTGTGTATATTTCAGGTTCATCTGGGTTTTTTTCTCTGTGTATAGTTGTAGAATTTGTTAAATGTCAAGGGGAGAGATTAGGAGTATCTCTCATGCCGCTGTTTTTCTCATCACATTTTTAAATGGACTCCTTCGTAACAGTCTAAAAAATTGTTTTGTCCTAGATAATGTCAGTGAGTTGTCAGTTTGTTCCTTAGTGTTTATTGGGTGATTAGTGTGGAATGCTAGAGTGGTAGAGATTGAGACATTTACTTGACAAATTTTGAATAATACATAGTAAGAGAGAGAGAGAGACAAGAAGGGAGAGAGGTGAGGCGCATCAGCTCATAGTTGCAGCACCTTGTTGTTCATTGATTGCTTTCTCATACATGCCTTGACCCGGGGGCTCCAGCTAAGCCAATGACCACTTGCTCAAGCCAGTGACCTTGGGCTCAAGCCAGCGACCATGAGGTCATGTGTATGATCCCACACTCAAGCTGATGAACCCACATTCAAGCCAGATGAGCCTGCTCTCAAGCCAACAACCTTGGGGTTTTGAATCTGGGTCCTCAGTCTCCCAGGCCTATGTTCTATCCCCTTTGCCACTGCCTTGTCAGGCATATTCTTAAAAAGGGAAAGACTGGCTAAAACATGGTACTTTAACAAACTAGACAAATATAATTCCTGCCTTATTTAAAAGTAGATGTTGGGCTTTATCACTAGAGGACTAAGTAAATAGCTGGGTAATGTCAATGAATTGTCTGTTGAATATTTTGGACATTAAACAAAAAAGGGGACTTTATATGCAGTATAAATTATTCCTTACATGTGTTCTGATTTGCAAACTGGGTTATATAGAAATCTATGCTCTTCTTTTGAATTGTAGATTAAGAATATCTGTAGAAGCCATCAAAATAAATACTTTTTATATAAAAGCAGGAATACATTATTTAGTAGCTCTTAGTATAGGCTTAGTGTGTTCTGATCTGAGAGGCTTCATGAGTTTTTTGAAATAACTGTAAAACTCATCAGACAAATGGCAATGATTACCATGAAATCAGTCTTCTGACTTAGGTTTTTCTGCAATTAGTGGGAAAGCATCACACTTGGATTTATGTTATTTAGGTTGACTGGGAAAATCCTTTTTAAAGCCTAAACCAGACTATATACTTTCAAGAATTACTCAATGGAGCCTCTTTAAAAGGTCTTATGAAAAATAAGTAAAATTGGGTTTGAAAATATCAGACGCCATTTGTCTGTAGATTTTCGTCTCAAAAAGGCCACAGTGTAGAGAATATCAGTTTCTGTTGCAAAAGAGTAATCAGTGTATTTGTTTCCTTGTAAGTCATAAAGGTATGATAGTTACTCAGAGTGAGTGCTAAGAGTGAAGGCTGTTGTCCAAGGGCATTTAAGGGTGATAGGAAACTGAATAGGCAGGTGAAAAAAAGGTTCAGTTATTCTGTAAAGAAGTATGTCTTTATGATGAATAGAGTAGGAATGAGGTGGACTCATTATCAACTATGTTTTAGAAAATATTATATAAAAGTAAAATCTTGCATCCTGCTCTTTATCCCCTGTCCTGCCCTCCCAATCCTTTTGTACACTTCTGTTTTCCTCTGAACAGCCTATATAGTTGGCAGATTTATGATGTTGATGTTTGTGTTTTGTTTCACCTATTAAAATATATCCTAAGTGCCTAGAACAGTGCCTGCCATGTAGTAGGAAATAGATAAATATTTTTTGAATGAATAAATCAACCAAAAGCAGGGTCTGTTTCTTTGTGCTCTTCTGTTTATTTGTCTAGAAACTGAGTACTATATTAAATATCTTCCCAACATTTTCTCGGAGCAAGTATAAGGATAATTATGATCATAGACATTTTTAATCTTTGTTTTTGAGATGTGATTGCATCTCCAAATGTCATTTGTTGAAGTTCAACTTTATTTATTTTCCTACAAGAAAAACAAAAACTCAATGTATTTTTATTTGAAAGACCATCAGAGAAATGAATTTTGAAGTCAGAATACAAGCTCTGAACCCCAGCATGCCATTTTCTGAGTCTTTTTTTATCAGTTAGGTTGTATTAAGGATCAAATCAGAGAACGTATAATAAATAGTGATTAAGATTCTCAGCTCTGAAATTCTATTAAACTGGGCTCAAATCCTGACTTAGTCTTTTGGTAGCTGATCAACCTAAGTAAGTTATCTAATTCTCTAATTTTCCAACTTCTCTGCTATAAAATGTCATTAATATGTTGTACTTCCTAGGGTTGTTGGATTGAAATAAAAGTTTATTAGCCCAACAGTCAATGCTAATAGGACTAAGTTGTTAAAAAAGCCAACCCCTTTGCTGAGAACAATCAGAAAACTGTATTAAACAGAAAGGCAAAAGTAGGTTTACAGTTGTTCATATGGAAAATAATATAACAATTAATTCATAAATAATAATATGAGAATAAAATCTGTGTTTCACGTATTAACAACTAAATGTGAACTTAACTTTTGCCCCACCAGTTATATATAACCATTTATACTGCTCAAAAAATTAGGGGATAGTTTATAGCTTCATATTCTTTTAGAAATATCCCCTAATTTTTGTGAGCAGTATTTTTGAGACTGTTTCAGTCTCCCAGCCTGTGCTTTGGAAATTGTTAGTAGACATCAAAAAACAAAACAAACAAACAAACAAAAAGAAAACCAGAGCCTTCAAGAGACTCATAGGGCTGGAGGTAGGGTAACCAGATTGGAGCTCCAGACCTACCTAGAAGTAGGAAAATACCCCAGACTTTGGAACCACAAAGGCTACATGTTAGATGTTAGCGTGATTAGGAAATAGGCCAGATCAATCTCTGATTGGATAATGTGGTTGGAATTGTCAGTATCTCAAGCCTATCTGCTTGTCAGAAGCCCATCAAAAATAACTAGGCTTGTGAAGAGATGGCAAAACTACTACCAAAAACCAAGAGAAATACAGACAGAATCATCTGTAAGATATCTTGAAAAAGGAGTTGAGATGTATGTGCTTTAAAATGACTATGATTAATATGTTAGAGGAATTAAAAGACAAGTTTGAGAATTTTGATATTAGTTACTATAACTTATAAAATTTAGCAGTAAATAGCTACAACTAAAAACTAAAATGAAAAGACACTATAAAATATCCAGACTAATGCAAAGAGAGAAAAAAGATGAAAAATACAGAAAAGAGCCTGAGAGCCATGTCATGGTGGGCACATAGAAAGGAACAGGAATGTGGAGGCCCAGAAAAAGCAGAGGAAAGAATGGGATGAAAGCAGTTCCTGAAGGGGTGGTGCTTGCAGACTTCCAGGACTGATAAAAGACATAAGGCTGGGGAACACTACAAACCTCAGCAAAGTAGACACACAGAATACTTCACCTGGGCATACCATGGTTAGACTGCAAACAATCAAAGACAAAGGGAAAATGCTAGAAGCAGTCAGAGAAAAAAAAGACATATGACGATCAAAGAAGCAACAATAAGATTTTGGGTTGATTTTTCAATAGAAACAATGTCATCCAGAAGGCAGAGACATGATATTTTAAAGTCCTGGAAGAATTCTGCCAAGTTTGAATTATGTGTCCAAGGAGGATTGTGAAGGCATAAATCAGATACTTTTCAAACATCTACAATTTTATTAGCACATTAAATTCTTTAGAGCCCTCAATAGAATACCCAAAGCACCGTATTTTAAGTTAGTAGAATCTGACCACAATGTACTGGGATCTTTCTGTAAACTCATGTACTCAGAGTTCCAAGTTGGTATACCTAGAACACCTCTTCCCTTCCTCTGCCTTTCACCCCAGTGTAGCCTTGACAGTAGGATGATCCCCCTTCCCACATTTCTTGACTCACTCTATGGTAAATGTTGGAACATTTCCATTTCTATGCTGTAGCAAGTGAGGCTTGAAGGAGAGAAAAGCACTGAGGACTGTGTTTGTATATTCAAGGGAGAGAAGAAAGATAATGAAGACTTCTGTGGCTCCAGAGTCTCTTTTGGCCAGGCATGAGCCCTCAGTTAGTATAGCTGCATGTGGCTCGTAGCATGGAATTAAACAGCCTAGCTTTAGACCAGAGGTCGGGAACCTTTTTGGCTGAGAGAGAGCCATGAACGCCACATATTTTAAAATGTAATTCCATGAGAGCCATACAACTACCTGTGTACATTACAAATTATCCAATAAAAATTTGGTGTTGTCCCGGAGAACAGCTGTGATTGGCTCCAGCCACCCACAACGATCAACATGAGCGGTAGGAAATGAATGGATTGTAATACATGAGAATGTTTTATATTTTTAACGTTATTATTTTTTTTTATTAAAGATTTGTCTGCGAGCCAGATGCAGCCATCAAAAGAGCCACATCTGGCTCACGAGCCATAGGTTCCTGACCTCTGCTCTAGACTGTGTGTGGTGTATGGAAGTGCCATGCACAGATTCCACCAAATAAATGTCTTCAGAGGAGGGACATGCCCCTTTCCCCTCCTCCATTCTTCTGGGTGGAATCTGAATAAGCTGAAAGGAGCCCCTTGGCAACAGTGAGAATCAAGACCACCCGTTCATACAGTGGAACCAAAGGCTGGAGGGATTTGGAGTCTCTGGGGACATTGTAGAGTGCTGCTCCCATATGAGTCCCAGGCTACTTACACAGACTTCATCTATTTGGGAAAGAAATGGATATTTTGGTTTAATCCACTGACATTTGGGTTTTCATGCCCTTTTGATTAATCTAATCCTAATTAATGCAGGAGGCATTAGCCAAATATAATTTCCTAGCATCATTAGAGATGGTGATAGGTTAATATTTATTAGCTCCCCAAATCCTTGCTGTCACCATTAAAATGAGCCACTTTGCAAGAAGGACCCCCAGCATCATAGCCCAGGAGGAGAGGTAGGAAGTCCCTGCCTTTCCTCCCCGATTGGAAGTAACCCTCAACATTGATAAACTGTCCTGGAAATTTCTCTTCAGTAAAACAGGCAGTTTGCCGATGTTTCCAGGTTAATTTTAGAATTCCTCAGTTGATCTAAGTTTGCTAAGGATGAGCCTACTTGCATTTAAGGAGCAATTTCACTTAGTGAGACGTGTAGAAGCTCTGCTAGCCCCTTCTAGTATTTGTTTTTGGGGTTACTTGCTGCAATTGTGCCCCCACCCCAAATGGCCTTGGTAAGAACCAGGAACTCTGCAGCAACAGGACTGGGATGTGGTCAGTCCCTCTGGAAAGGGAGTACACGGGAGGGGTTCTCCTCACCCTGAGGCCATCACCGCACTGTGGCTGGCTGAGCTACTACCTGCTGTTTCCTTTGGCAGTGTGACTGTAAGCTGTGTGTTAGAAACTACCTTTCTTTTGACAAGCTGTTTTATTTTTTATTTTTTTAAGATTTTATTTATTGATTTTTAGAGAGAGAGGAGAGAGAGAAAGTGGGGGAGGAGCGGGAAGCATCAATTTATAGTTCTTTCTGGTAAGTGCCTTGACCAGGGTTTTGAACCAGAGACCTCAGCATTCCAGGTCGAGTCTCTATCCACTGCTCCACCACAGGTCAGGCTGTCAAGCTGTTTTGACAGTGGTTTGGTCTTTCAATAGTAATTGCTCATTAATTGCATTTCTCCTTACAACCCAGAACCTTCCTGGTCTCCCTGTATACTTTGGAATATCCACTGATGTAAACTAATGTATTTTTATTTTTACTGAGATTATGAGTGTGTTAAGGGGAAAAAAGAAAAAAGAAAGAAAGAAAACTTCCTTGGGACCATGTGAGAAAAATGCATGACTGCAGTTGGACTTGAAACCCTATTAAGTGTAATTTTAGTCTGACCCCATTTGCTAGTAATAGCCTGAGCCCTCATAATGACATGGCATACGGTTTGTGCTTACAGGGTCACAGGCGGAAAAATGGGCTTCCTGGGAGATTTACTAACTTTAGTGGTGATTTACCTGAATCAAGTGCTTTGTGATTTATAAAGCATGGGTATATATTCTCAATCCCTATGTTAGGGATATTAAAAATAAATCTTTGCAGAAATCCTCAGGGTTAAACAATTCTGTTTTTAAGTGAAGCTGTTTGCTTTGTCAAGCATTTAAAAATTTCATTTAAAGCAAGTTGGATAAAAGCCCGTGTTTGCAGATGGCTTAAGAAGTCTGGTATCTAGTGTTAAAATGACAGTGTCAGTTAACTGTTACTTTTTTGACTTCTTAAGCAAGATTCTTTATTCACTTTAGGTTTTAAGACCTGGTATCCTATTTGATAAGAGTTTCCATATAAATCCCCAAGTACATAATATCTGTCTAGGTTGTGGAAGAAAATTGGAAGTACAGGATAGGTTCGTGACTAATAGATGTTTTACTCAGTTATCATTTTAATAACTGAAAAAGGAAATACCATGGGGATGTGTTTTGTCCTGATAAAGTTAAATTTAAATTTATATCCCTTGTTCACCTTTGCATTCTGTTTTATTTATTTATTTCTAAAGAGCATTCAAATGATTTCTTAGCCTCTTCAAGAAACAAATAAAATGTTTCTGGCTATGTTTCATTGTAACATCTTTTATATTACCAAGTTGTCCTCCAAAATATTTTGTGGATTTAACCGTTTCACCTGATTCTGAAGCTACCTGTGTGTTTGTTGGTGATAGCTAGTCATATTCTTGTTCTGATTTATACTGTACCTGCAAATTGAATACTGTTCCTTGCACCAGAATGGGTCTTTATTGGCTATTAATTAGCAAATCAAACTTCTGTTTGACATTTCAGACACCATGGTACACTGACGCCTGGCATTCCTACCTCGCTGGTGCCCCACCCTACTTTATTCTAGCCACCTATTGGTTACTTCCGGCATAGGTTGTTGCCCACAAATCTGGATAATATGTGTGCCATTACCTGACCAGTCTATTTCGTCTCATTTCTTCATTTCTAAACAAGCTTATGCTCACCTAGAATTGCCTCCTTCAAAACCTCTATCTCCAGCACAACTGAGCTCCAGGGTTGAGCATCCAGAGTCTGAAATGTAAAATGGAAACAAGTCACCTCAGGATAGAAACAAAGGGAGTTTCCTCTTGGTGCCTATGGCGGAGCAGAACCCACAGCTTGTGTGCCTCAGATGTGTTTCAGTTGTTACATCCCCCCACCCCCGGGAGGACAGAGACTAGGCTTGTTCCCCTTGACTCCAGTGAGATAAACAGATACTTGTTTTTTGTTATTCTGTGATGTGAGGAAGGCTGGGTGCCCGGCACTCAAGGCTGATGTCAATTTGTTCCCAGCTTACCTTTGCAAATCGATGTGCTGACCCCAAGAATAACCAGGCTTTGTGGTGTGTACTTGTCCTCACGCACTTACACACTTTGGAGATGATCTGACATTGCTAATTGTCTGCTGGATGTGGCCAACTCATTTTCCATGAGCACCTCTCCCAACTCATTTAGTAGTAAATAGCCTGAAATGTTAGAGTCACATTGGACTTTTCATTATGCCTCCAGCCCCAAATTCAACATGGTTTTTCATTTCCATTAATACTTCCTAGACATTCTTCTTATACCTGCCCTTCCTATATCTGCCCTTATTGGCTGTGCTACTACTCCAGGTAACTGATTTTCATGGCCTGTGGTCTTGATTTTCTCATCTGAAAATAAAGGGAATCAGGAATCATTTCCCTTTCTTGAATATAATTTTGGAATCAAATCAGTGTGTAAAATGACACTTTTTTATTTGTAAGTTATGTGACTGTGGGTAGGAAACGTGTTTGTTCTGAACCACAGTTTCTTCATTTGTGAAATGTGTACAATGACCGAGTTGCTGTGAGCCTGGACTGAGACCCACCTTTACAGTGTGACTTGCATGGTGCCTGGCACCAGGTACATGTAGATGCACAGATTGCTGCAGAAGCCTGCAGCCTGGTCGCTTCACCTTCTAGTACCTGATTCTCCCTCTGAGAAGAATCTCCTCACACCTTCCTCTCTAGCTAGAATGAGGGTGGTAGTTCTCTCTCTCTTCTTTGAACTCATTTGTCTTGGATTATTTTTTGACTAGAACACCACGTCTCTGTTATATCTTTGTTTCTTCACAAAATTATAAACCTCTCAAATAGAGACTGATAGAGTGGGCTTCCTTTCCCACATGGAGAGAGAAGTCAGTCCTGTCTGCTAGGTGGGAGATTCTTGATATTAACCACCGAGCTCTGTATGGCAGATGCTGCTTTCGTTGTGTTTACGCGTATCTCATCACTCAGCACACAGACCTCACACTCTTGGTGTTTATGCATATCTGTTGAATGAATGGCTTGTCTATATAGCATTTACCAAGCCTAATAGCCCCTTTAAAAATTACTTCTCTCCCTCTTACTCCCCTCCAACCTCCACACATATGCGTTTACAATCAAATGAATTAAATATTTCTTGTTTTCAACTATTAATGAAAATCTCACCTTTGGGATTAACCAAGTTTCCTGCCTAAATTAATAAACTAAGGTAAATTATGCTGACTGTATTTCTATGTTTTCTGGAACTTATCATCTTTGTGATATAATTCTGACTGTAAATTTATTCTCGGACTATATGATATTCTAGAAAAGTACATACAAAAATTAAGGGATATTTCAAAATGAATATGAAGTGATAAAAAAGCATTTGAATTTTTTTACTACTCAATCATGATAATTGAGTTTGCATCTCATTTGCATAATCAAATAACTTTCTTTGACTTGTCCTTTGCTTTTCTGGTTTTCTTGTTTAATAAAAAGAACAAATGATTCTTTTTTATCACTTCATATTCATTTTGAAATGTCCCTAATTTTTGTGAGCAATGTATTATAGACCTTGAATACTTTTTTCTTTTTAAAAATTTCTGCAATTTCTACAAGTAAGAAACATGACAGTAAGTTAATTTTAGGTTTTGTTAGTGCTGGCCATGCGCTTGGGAGCCATGGAAAGTGCTCAGAGAAAACTATTCAACTCACATGTCCTTTGGTTTCTTAGTTGTGGCCACTTGGAAAAGCATTTATTTTATAATTTTATTAGTTACTTTGATTAATGTCCTTGGCTTAAAATTTATTAAGTTCATTTTTTGTAAGTGTTCTTAATTGTCTAACCCGTTTTAAAACGAAAAGTCATGTAAGAGTTTAATGATTGGGAATGTGTGAAGTCTGTAATGATGGAGAAGAGATTGAGGAGCAGTTTTGCAATCTTTGGTTTATAGGAATCATGGAACCAGTTTGGAAAGGTATACAGATCTTTGTGGCATAGAAAAGATGCCTGGCCTGGTGGGAGGAAGGCCAGTTGCAAGTGCAGCCAGGCCAGAGCCCTTTCCTGCCGGTCCCGGGTTCCTGTGTGATCCAGGGCCCACGGCTCTCTGCAGAGGTGTGTGTCTTTGATGTGGGGTTCCAGAGCAAGCAGGTGCCTGATGGGAGCACCCCATTTTGGCTGTAACTTCATTCACAGCAGTGTTGGATCAGTTTGTGCGTGTTTGGTAAAATTAGTACTTTTGTAAAATATCCATTGAGAAGTAGCCAATCTCTGTATCTCATCCAATATTTGTGAAAGAAAGAAAAAATTGAGGTGGATGTTTTGAAAGCAGGAACATCTTGACTTGAGTGCTAGTTACTGTTATTAACTTGCTTATATAATCTTATTTATTTATTTTTATTTATTTATTTTATTTTTTACAGGGACAGAGAGAGAGAGTCAGAGAGAGGGATAGATAGGGAGAGACAGACAGGAACGGAGAGAGATGAGAAGCATCAATCATCAGTTTTTCGTTGCGACACCTTAGTTGATCATTGATTGCTTTCTCATATTTATTTGCCTTGACTGCAGGCCATCAGCAGACCGAGTAACCCCTTGCTTGAGCCAGCGACCTTGGGTCCAAGCTAGTGATCTTTTTGCTCAAGCCAGATGAGCCTGCGCTCAAGCTGGCAACCTCGGGGTCTTGAACCGGGTCCTCCACATCCTAGTCCGACGCTCTATCCACTGCACCATTACCTGGTCAGGCTGCTTATATAATCTTGAGAAACTTCTCTGCAGGTTTTAGTTTGCTCATCAGTTAAATAAACACAGAACTTTCTGCATGATTGGGTTTGGTGTGTGAATGAATATTAAGCAAGGTACATTAAGTAACTACTACATAGCTGATGATGAATGAGAATCAAATTCCCTCTCATTCCCTTTAAGTAGTACAATCAGAATTTTGCCATGCGCTCTTTAAGAAGACTCAAATAGTTAAATTTGCTTCTCTTTAAAAGTGCCATTTTTATCATGTTCCTGTCATTTTGTTTTGGCTGTGTTTGCTAATATTTTTGGTGGAATCACACCACTTTCTTGTTGGCTTAATCTATAATTCTATCTTCTTTTTGGCTGTATGTATACTACTTCATTTTAAGACCCGTTACACTGCTGGATTTTTAGCGTTACTCATCCTTCCCCCCCTTCTCTTCTTTGGCCCATCTCCTCTTATTTCATTTTGACATTGCTAACATAACTGTTCACGTGTGTGCTGAGTCTACCCTATGCGTTTTTAATGGTACAGTATTCCTTCTTACTTTTTGAGATTATAAACTTGTATTTCAAGTATGTGAAAATGCCTTAGAACTTTCTTGTAGATCAGTTGACATTTTAAATCTTAACCAGGGTTATGTATTTATATTTTAGTTTTCTATTTCTTCTTTGATTATTTTTTTTTTTGCTACTCAATCACGATAACTGAGTTTGCATCTCATTTGTATAATAAAAACCTTTTCATCATACTCCTTATGTTTTTTTGTCATCAGTGAATGATTATTGAGGATCCTATTGGGCACAGCACAGTGCTGGGTCTTACATGGAGCAATTTAAAGAGATCCTGTGCAGTCAGTCACCCCTTGCCCCTTTCTGTGTGTTTATTTTAAGCAGAATTTTATAGACTAAAGATTATAATTTTTAGGTGCTTGAATCTAAAACAAATATGGACAAATAGCCGAAGCAAATATTTGAATGAGAGAGTGTATAAATAGTAAACAAACAGACAAGAGCATCCTGTCCCATAGATTAGACTTCTTCTGGCTCCCAAGGTTTTACCTCCCTTTACTATCTTCATTTTCTCTAATTATTGAAATGTTAGACTTCTCTCCACATTGTCTGGAATAATTGCTGGGAATTTGTGCCACTTGACAAAGAGGCAACAAGTCCTGTAATTGGCCTGGCAATTACATGAGATAACATCTGTGCAGCAGTGTTGCTTTATTCTCCTCACAATCTGCTATCTTGGGAAATAAGAAGCAGGAGTGGACAGAAATGGTTCAGTGAATCTTAGGACAAGTGGGAGATAGGACCCTCTCTCTGAGGCAGCCAAGAGATGGAGAGTCCCTCTCTCTTCTCCCTGACATTTGTAATGTGGATCCGTGAATCTAAGCAGCCAAAACTAGAAGCTTAATGCCGGAAATGTGACCCTTGAGGGAATGACAGATGGGATTAGAGATCATTCATTGTGTGGCGTCTGCACAGGGCAGGGTGACATGAGCATCCGGTGTTCCTAAGCAGACTGCTCCTCTGGTCTGATCCTGCCTGTGCCTCTCTTTACTAAGTCACTGCTGGAGCATGGTTCTCTAGTCTGCTCCTGATTAGCCACCCTCCTGGTGGGCTGCTCCTCTGTGTAAGTTTACCAAGGTATAATCTGTGATATTTGGAGCCAACAATCTGAAGATAATAACAGACAAACCAAACTAGGTGTAGAGATATGTATCTCAATGGGAAGGGGAGAATTTTCAGTGAAGAAAAAGAAACCAGAGATACGCCTGGGAAAATAAAGAGCATGCAGGAAGAGCCAGAGTAGATGGGTGAGAGAATGGAATGACAGGGCTGGAAGTCAGAGGACACATGAAGAAGCAAACAGACTTGGCTTTTCATTTCAAAGGTCCTTTGAAGAGCTAGATATTGTGGTCTGTACAGTCAGCATGGATTTTTCCTCACAAGAAGGAGGACTAGAGTGAGAAAAGGGACAAGAAAATGGCAACACATCTTCCCGGAGTGTGGTGAATAGTAGCCTTCCTGTTATGGCTGACAAGAGCATGTATGTTCCATGTGGAGGAGTAATTGAAATGCTTAGTAGCTGATTGAATTTGGGTCTAAAGCAAAAATAAGATTTGAAGACTGCAAGAATTTTATTCTGTGCAGTGTGTGTCATTTGATTTTCAACCGACTCAAAATAAAATGAGATGAAAATAATCAACCTCCATCTCCTTATTTCTTGTCTTAAATATTGTTGGCCCATATGTGACCAAATCTTTTACATAGAAATCCTGCTTTAAAAAGAAGAGAGGATACAATTAGTTATATTTGCTCTTTTGCACTGGTTTCTTTCCAATTATCTGCCACTCTCTGCATGGGAGACTGAGGTACAAGTTTAAAGAATGTGAAATTTTAAGCTGAGAGGCTGCTATGTTCATATTCTGTTCAATGCAAACCTTGCTCTCCCTCTTGAGTTTCACATGCGTGACTTTGTTCATTTTGGATTCTTTGTAAGATCTGTGTTCATTTCCTCTGTTCCTATCAGGCCCTTCCATTTCCTTGTACTCTTTGGCCACACACCATTGTTTTCATCTTACTGGGTGGAACGGTAGATGCTGTTCCAGCTTAGATATTAATTTCCTTTCTCGTATGGCAATTCTGAGTTGGAGCTCATTAGCATTTCTTTTCAATTTTGAAAGGAGATTTGATCTCTCAGAACCCTGCCACAGTATCTGTATTTTCTCGATGATTCATTGTGTCTGCTTTCAGGGTAAGGTCAGGTTTCTGCTGCAGATAGAAAAGCAAACAAGCAGTTAATTCAGTGCATCCTTGTGTGTTCCTGTAAACATGCCAGCCACGGCATTACTTCTCAGTGCTCTGGGCTGAGCATGCTCCCTTGTTCCACACGCTTCCATTTATAAAGGATTGATTTGTCTGGCAGAATTATTGGTAGTTGATTCTGGGAGTGAAGTTTTTCCAGTATCTGTTTGAGGAAATAAATCACGCTTTATCCATGCCTTTTAAAAATTATTTTTGTTTTCATCAAACCTTTATTTAATATTTGTGCTTTGCTACACAAT
This sequence comes from Rhynchonycteris naso, assembly GCA_037038555.1. Classification (NCBI taxonomy): domain Eukaryota; kingdom Metazoa; phylum Chordata; class Mammalia; order Chiroptera; family Emballonuridae; genus Rhynchonycteris; species Rhynchonycteris naso. The sequence goes on along the minus strand of CM072999.1, from coordinate 177,527,585 downwards.
TGGGTTAAGATGGCAATGCTGTTTGGTGACAATTCAAGGATGACATCTAACTTGTCCATTTTAGTAAAACTGCAATTGATTTAAGTAGTAGAAATGCAAGGAGCATCCACAGAATAGTCCTCCTATGTATAACAATTATACTGTGAGGAAAACATGCGTCCTACTGGGTAGAAATCAAAGGTCCAAGTTCCGCCTCTGCTGTCATCTACAACTATACTATAGGCAAGTCAGGCCAGTTTCCTCACCTCTCCCCCATCTGTGAGACGGGATAATATTTTGCTTTCCTTTGTCACCAGACTGTTGCAGATGGCCATATGGAGTCATGAATGTGACAGTGTAGTAATTCCATTCTTGCCCAAGGTGGACCCAGCCTCGCATTGTGCTGCTCTGGTTGGCTTTGCACCTGGTCCGTAGCCCTCCTTTATATTATTCCTAACTGCAGTGAACTTTGATTCTATGCACACTTAGTAGCCTTCTCACAGCGTGCACTCTCCCCTCTGTGTTTATACTCCCTAGGATCTCTCTATTTGTCCCTCAGAACTTGACCCATCTCCTCAGTCATACCACATATGCCTTCTCCCTGAGGAATTCTCCCTTGTTCCTCCTAATGCGCAGCAGCCTTTTAGTAATCTCTGGCAAGACATCACCTTGTCATCACAAGGCTTTTTATAGCTGGCCACATACATGTCCTTTATTGCTAACTAGACTAAACCCCTGTGTTTTATCTTCTGTGACAATATTGCCCTTGTATGGATCCAGAGTTATTGGATGCTGACTGGCAAGCCTTGAATAAATCAGGAAAATGACCCAGACTCAGTTTTTTTATTTGCATAATACTTTGGATGATCTCTGTTCCCATGTAGAAATGCAAATTGGACATACTTCAGTCTTATTAGAAACAATTAAGAAGTGACCCCCCTACACAGCCAGGCACCAGGCACCAGGCATTAGTTCTGCCGTAGACTCTGGGTTCTCACCATGTGGTTGGGAAGATCAGTGCATGAAGGCATGCTGTCCAGTGGAAGAAGGGGGTAATCTCATGTGAGAACTGTGAGCATTTGGGGAAGAACTAGTAACCCAAAAATAATGAGGAGAGTTTGTCCATTTTGTGAAAATGGGTCTTACTGGATGAATGAGCAAGAGTTTGCTGGAAGGTGGGTGGTAAGTGCCTCTAGTTAATGTAGAGAGGAATCGGAGCCTGGAGTGGTTGTGATGTTTGGAGCCCCATGTACAGATCTAGTGGGAATGCAGGTGGAGATTGTCCCTCTGATCATATGAAGTGACCTTGGAGAGCATGGGCTTCTCAGGATAGGGGGGGACTGGGTGTCAGAGGAGCCTCTATTTCAGAGCTAGTTGATGCCATGGGAGGACAGGAAAATGGCCATAGCAGAGAACCTTACCTACTTTTCGCCCAGTGCTAGAAACACCAGGAAGCCATTGAAAATTCAGAAGCACAACTCCACTCCCATCAAGTCTGATGCCATATGTGTAGGTTAGGGCTCAGGACCTTTTTTATCAAATTATCTGGATGGTTCTGGTAAAGGTGGTCTATGCACTGCCCTTTGAATAAGTGCTGAATTTCCTTAAGAGTTTTGTAAACCCTAGGTATTAGAAAATGTGTATGTCAGCCATTTGTCCTGGGGAGACTGATCATGGATAGATCTGTTCAGAGTCTCAAAAGGATCCATAAATTCTCAAAAGTTTTAGAGTAACTGAGCTAGAAGAAAATGTAAAATAGAATGAGAACAGTGCTACAGCGGGAATTCTGCAGAGCTGTAATCTTTGCATAACCGTTTTGTGATGTAGGAAAAGTTGGTGCTTTTAGGAGCCCTACTTTAAACACATTAGGAAAGTAAAGTCTTGTCATTCAGTTTATAAACCAGAATTTACGTTTGTGTTAATATATCAATGTTTAAAGGAGATAGTACAGTGTGTAGTAGATGTAGAGATTTAACAATTTATTACAGAATTTTTTTAAAAACAAGTTTTTCTTTTCTGACCTAATTAAATCTTCTGGTTTCCCCTGGGTTTCACTTTTTAATTTTGAAGTTAGCAATATATAAAAGTTGAGTATAATGAATGTCTTTATTGAGAATTATTAGTAACGGCACCACATTTTGCTGTCCTGTGTTTAAGGTCATGTCTGCATTTCTAGGATAGACATTTTCCAAAACTTATGGAGGAAAAAATTGATACTGATGCAACTTGGTTTCTACTCCCAGCTCAAGAACTTTCACGTCAGTCAGATGACTGCTGAACAGTGGTGCCTGCTCCCTCTTTTTGCCTTAAACCCAGGGAAAAGTGAGCATATTGTTTATACTGGCAAAATCAGTACCGCAGATGGGATGTAATGACTCTAGAGGAAGCTCTGGTCAGAAACGTGTTTCACAGCATGGCTGAGATGCGTGAGCTCTGGCAGTTGGGCTTGTTCAGCACTGGGGCTCGGCTCTCAGAGTGCCACATTTGATTTTTGGCTTAAACATTATAGTATTATGCTGGGCTATGAAGTTTCCTCTAGGCAAATTTCTGGTCCCATAAAGAGTTACTATTTCTTAAGCCTGGTCAATATTATATTGATCTGCAAGGGTTTATTCCCGTTTCACAGATACCCAGTGGTAGGTATTGTTAATAGTTAAGTATGCAGTATGGTCAAGGCCAAGAATGGACTTGCTGAAAGATCATCCTATAAGAAAGAGGGATCATGCCATGTCTAATCAAGTGTAAAATTATATACTCAGATGACTAAAACCAACTTTATGGTGACACTGTGATTAATCCCAGTAACCATAGCTTCTTATATAACAAGTCAGCCATATTAGGGGACAGATCTTCATGAGAAGCAAAACTCTCCCCTGTCCTGGCTTTATATTTAAAGTATCTCAATGAGTAGTTTCTGAAGCAAATAGGGCTCACCCTAGGCATATTATGAAGTCATTGAATTTGATATTTTCTATTTTTGAAATTATTCCCCATCAACTTTGTTCTGAGTCGACTCTCCTTAAGTTATCTGTATCAAAATATGAACTATGTCCTATTTGGCTGTCTGTACTTGTGGATTGCTTGCATGGGCCTGCACGCAATAGGTCTAAATAAATAGTTTCTGGAGTGGAAGTGGCTAGAGGACTGATGGTATGAATCCTTTTTAATATAGTGGGGTTTTTTTTGAGATTCAGATTTTAATCCTCTTTGTTATAGATTGAAAAATGTAAGCCAATTCAAACATTACAAGTATTAGTAAGCTGATGCAGAGGTGGCAGGTGGGGTTTGAAGAACGTCCTTCAGAAATTGATGTAGATGCTCTCAAATGATTCTCCTGGCCCATCTGAGGCAATCACGTGGGGACTGACTTAGGACCGATTGCCCCAAGTCAGCCCAGCTTACCTGGGGTTGAGAACAGTGGGTGCCTGGTTTGTAAAATCTGCTCCTCCTAAGCTAGGACACTGGCTTCCTTCCACCGATGTTCCCATCAGTAGGGTTTCTCTGCTTCCTCACTTCCACTTCCTAAACCTTTTCTTCTCCAATATTGAGCTTGACCATCCTTTTTGCTTTATTTAAACTTATTTTATTTGTTTTATATTATAATTGATCTCCCTCAGCCATACATCTGATGCATACAACACATTTTTAATGTTAATTATGATCCTTTTAAAGAAGTATATAAGAGAAGACAAAAATAATAAAACATTATTAGAACAGAAATATTACCTTAAAGATCATCTACACCTGAAGTTGTCAAATATTGTTAAATATTTCTTTTTGTGGTACAAGTCTTTTGTTGCCCAGGGAACCCCAACATTTGAAGTACAGCTAGTGCTCGACTTATGACCACAATTGGTTCCGACAGACCGGTTGTAACACAATTTGGTCATAAGTTGAGTAGGCTATACGTACAGTACTGTGAAAGGATGTTATAAAAATCTTTAAGTCATATTTTATCATAATTATTTTCATTATTGTTATATATCATAATTTTCTTTGTTCATTTTATGCCATTTGTATCATCTCGACACCATTTTGTTTCTTATTTTTACATTTGTCAGGTTTAAATAAAACACTGCATTACCAGTACAACTGGTTTAATATTTGCAAAACCTACAAAATTACAAAATACAGATGCATACAGAAACTGCTCCAGACGCAGAGCAGTCGTGGCTAGCAGTCGTGGCTAGCGAGTGTGGTCGTAAAGTCGAATGGTCGTAAATTGCATAGGTCGTAAGTTGATCAATACCTGTAAATGAGAATTGAGTACATCAGAATGAGTTGGGGTTTAGGAACCTCATCTTCACAGTCAGGGGTATCTGAGGATTCTGAAGTTTATTCTTAGATCTGAGTTTGAAAAACCAACGGCCCAGTTCATTCATGCTATTTTATATCAATCAGGACACTGAAGACCAGAAAGAAGGGTGCTAACATAGGTAAGTGTATAGGCAGACTGCTATGTTTGTAGGTAGATAGATGGATAGTATAATATACAGAATGGGGAAAAGGTAAGTTTACAGTCAAGCATATGTGAAACTCAGAGTTTATTCTTGTATTATTACTTATTAATTATTGTATTTTTTCCATATGAACAACTGTAAACCTAATTTTGCCACACTTTGTATATGTGTATATATAAACACATACATATACACCAAGTCATTTAATCCTTATAATATTCTAGAAGTTAGATGGTTTTAGAGATGAATGGTTGAGGAAAGCTTTTAAGTTGATAGAATTGGGGATCACCTTAGGTCTTTTTAGTGGCAAATCTGTATTCTTTCCCTTATATCTTCACAGTGTCATCTGTTTGCCTTTCCCAACGCCACACACAGGGAGGGCAGGACTGGGACCCAGATCTGCTTTCTGGTCCAGGGTTTTTCCTTCAGACCACCTGTTCTCTTTAGTCAGTGACAAAAGAGGTGCTAAAAGATTGAGTTAACACTCAGAAAAAGGAAAGAGACTCTAGCTGTATTGACCTTGAGAAGGGTTAATGTTCTTAGTTCCCTGTCTTTTAACAGCTAATTGGTCATGTAAAATGACTGGAAGGAAAGCCAATTTACAGTAAGTTTTGGGTTATGTAAGTATGGCTCTTAGCTTGGAGAATTTTGCATGAAATTCAGCTTCTTAATTCAAAAAAATTATAAAATGAATTACTTTTCCTCATGTGTACTTTATGACCTGAGTAGTGAAGTTTGACAATGAATAAATGTTCACTATTTTCATGTCTTATAAATTTGAAAGATATATAACATGTAATCATTCACATTCTTTTTTCATTTGGAACATAAAATCAAATGCAGACATGAAACCAACTGAGACATGAAAGCAGAGCTGCAGCAGGATACACAGAAATATGTATGCTTTCTGTTGACTTGCGCTGAGGTCTGCCGAATAACAACCTTATTATGCAAATTCCTAGAATAACAGGCCATGGATGTTTTAGATTCTTGCTTCTAGTTGCTGACACTGTTTTTTGTTGTTGTTTGTTTTAAATCTGGACCACTTAGGGACAGATCTTCAGGATGGGTTCTTTTACTCTTGGCCTCTATGTCATTTTTCATATTTCTTATTTTTAACTTCTTCCTGTTCCCAAGTATTCTTCTGGAGGATCAGGGCTTCTTTTCAATCCTCTGGGCATCCCCTAACCAGCCCCTCCTTCTCTGTGCCTAACATAATGCCTGGCATGAGCGAGAGGGAGGAAGGAGAGGGGATGCCTGCAATCAGATCAAAGAAGCAGAGCCCTAGGGTCAGAATTTCCTCTTCCTTTGCTGTAGCTGGAGTATTTAGTGAATAGAGTCCATCAGTTCTTTTTTGTCAGTGTTCTATTCTAACAGAGATGAAGAAATAAACTGTTTTTGTTTTTGCTTTTGTTACAAAACACTTTACAGTATGTCTTTAATGTGTAGCAGCCTCTTTTTAGGACTGGGGTTTCATAGGTGAAGAGAACATTGTCTGGGGCCCCAGGAGCTCACAGTGCAGTAGAAAAGAGAAACGTGCCCATGGCTCATAGTACCGTGTGGCTGACGGGGACATTTAGAGCACCTGTGTGTTTTGCTGTGAAAGGACAAAGGAAGGAATGATTGACTCTATCTATGAAAAGGAATCAGCAGCAGGTACTCAGGAGAGGTGGTATTGAACAGTGGACAGGAGTCTGCCAGTCAGACTCCAGGGTTGGGGTATAAGGATGGCATAGGCAGATATGTGGCATGTGGGAAGCATGGTCATTGGGGTGAATCTATAGATATTTAGGAATGACCAGAGTTTATCATCAGAGGGATATGGTGGCAGAACCCTAAGATAAAGAGGTAGACAGGGATCAAATCAGGAAAACTTCACATGTCATATGATAATATTTGAACATTATCCCATGGACAGTGAGGAGCTGATGAATAGTCTTCAGTAGGGAGAGGCTATTTTCAACCATGTGTTTTGTAAAATGTCAACTTTCTGTTAGTGTGTAGGATATACTGGAGAAGGCAAAATAACAGATTTGAGGAGATGGATCAAGTTCAGTGGGAAAGTAAGGTTAAACTCAAAGTGTGTTATGGCCGAAATAGGAAACCGATGGGAAAACCATAGAGAAAGTTGTTAGGGGGGAAGGTGTTGAATGGAGAGACAGTCAACTCACAGGTTTTTGTCTTGAGCCTCTGGTTTGTGGTGCTCTCAACCACTATAGGCAGCATTGATAAAGAGATGCCTATCACTTTAATTTCCTATTTCAGATAGTCTGCACCAAACACAGTTCTGGTTTTATTTGAAGTTCATCATCTTGAAACAATGAGTACACTTTCATGTGTACCACCAAGTTTGGTCTTGAACATTTCCTTGGAAAATAAGTAAAAAGGATTACAAAAGAGCCATATCTTCTAGAGGTGTTAATCCACAGCTATTTGCTTTTGTTCAGAATTGTCCCTGAAAATCCTTTAGGGAACTTCTGGGTTGAAGACCAAGATACTGTCTCTTAAAAAGAAATAAATTCAAATCTTTAAATATGAGAAGGATGCTGAGCCCAGTGGGATGTACACACTGAGGGAGACAGGATGGAAGGAGAAGCAGTGACTGACGGGTAGGGGTGAGAGGACCAGGTCATCACATTTCTCAGTTCCAGCTCATGGGGCATTTGTTTGTTAGGCTCCTGGACTAAATAAAAGGCTTCCCTATCATACCCATCCGTTTTCATTGTTGAACTCATGTAGGTTAATTGCATCTATGAAATGAGCACTGCATGTCTTCTTTTTATGCAGTGAGCAAGACACACACTCTGTAACCTGTTCAAAGGTAGAATAGTTAACTGACAGATTTAGGCCTTAATGTACCCAGGTCTCAGAATTCTGTATAGTCGAGTCAGCCTTACAAGTTACCAATGTTTGTTTTAGAACGAGTACTCCAAACTATAGAAAATTGGAGTGAATGTTTTACCAAGAGGATATAGGAAATTACATTTAACTATCTTTATAATTTAATTTCACTCAATGACTGTGATATGTACAAAAAATGTTCACTGAGGTAAGTACGTTTAGTTGAGTGGAGGTTAATCAGCATCCAGTGTAACCCAGCGACCGGCTGGCTCTTCCAAGCTAACTGCATGGCTAGGATCTGCTGCATATTGTTTAGTTCAGGACTTTATTTTATCAGTTGTCCCAGATAATGATTTTTGGCTAATAGAATCATGAAGAGATAGATTTTTGTAAATTATACTAAACTAGCAGGTGTGCTACTGCGTGTAAAATAAAATTATATTTTTTTTATTAATTTTTGGAGTATCACCTGACCTGTAGTGGTGCAGTGGATAAAGTGTTGACCTGGAACACTGAGGTCACTGGTTCGAAACCCTGGCTTGCCTGATCAAGGCACATATGGGAGTTGATGCTTCCTGCTCCTCCCCACTTCTCTCCTCTCTCTCTAAAAATGAGTAAATTTTAAAAATCTGAAAAAAATTTGGGGTGTATCTCTGGCTAACAACCTGGATTGTTTCTTACCTAGGGTATCTCTTTTCATTGAGTGGTTCTACTAGGGGAAAAATTACAGGTTGGGGTTTCTTAGCATAAAATGACAGCATGGAACACTGTGATCGAGCAGTGTTACTCTGTTGCCCTTATTCACCTGAGAGATATTTGTGACTAAAAAGAGTTTTGCAGAGCAGTGATCTCCAAAGACTTGATCCACACCGTTTGAGGTGTATAATACAGTTCATTCATGTATAGAAGAAAATATTTGAACATCAATTCATATTTATTTTCTAGTTTGTACTTTTAAAGGTCAATTATATGTGTGTGTGTAGTAATCTGTATATCTAGCATACTACATTATATAATTTATAAATATTTAAACATAGTATGGTTGTGCCTTTTTAAAAACCTGATTCCTCATTTTAAATATTTGAAACTACTAATCTAGAGTACATTTTTAAAATAGGCCAATAATTAGATAATTCTGAGAACTCTTTTAAAGCCACAGATTCCTGTGGCTGATCCCAGAAGATTTCTGGTTAATGGGTTGATCTAGAACAGTAGTCATCAAACATTAGTATGAGTTTCAGAATCACCTGGAGGTCTGGCTCTTTACAACTCAGATTTCTGGATCTGTCCTGGAGTTTCTAATTCAGTCATTCAAGGGTGAGGCCTGAGAATTTGTACTTCTAATAAGTTTCTCGTTGGTGCTGCTGGTTCAGGGAGTCACTTTGAGAACCACTGTTCCTGTGTGGGACTCAGGATACAGGCCTCTTTGAGATCAGGTGATAAACACTGATCTGCATTTGCTCATCTTCTCCCTACACAGCCCTTGCAGATGTTCTGTCATTTTGTTCCCCTTTTGACCCCTATTGCTATGATTGAGGCCACCAGCAGTTTTTCACACTATAGTGTTCGATATCAGTGTGGAGGATAAGAGCATTGGTATTACATCCAGGTAGATTTCAGATTTACAGGGAATATGTGTGAGTGGTGTAATCAATCCTGCAGCGGCCCTATAAGGTACTTACTTATTTTTATGTGGAAAACTGAGATAGTCAGTTCTCTAATGATTTGGCTGTATCTATACAATTTTGGGGAATAGAAATAACACTATTACCCGTTTAATAAAAACAGATTTTAAGTCAATAAGAAAATTATGTGGTTATTCATTACAATCAGGCCTTTTAAAATTAGAAATCAATAGATTGATATAAAATAAAGCATACAGTAAATGTAAAAGGCACAGAAACTTTAAGAACAAGACAACTCATTTACTCTGAATTACATAAAATATATCCATTGGCACATAGCATTTTTACAATAGTGCATACTGTTAAGTATTTAAATGCCTGTGCAATGTATAAAAACTGCTAGCTAGATTAAATTATGTAGAAGAACATTTCTATAATGCTTGGTGTACGATTCACTAACCATCACTAGGGCACTTGAAGTTTTAGAGGCATTATGTATTTTCATGGTTTGGCAGGCAATTAAATGTAGATGTCACCAGGATTGACTTACAAAAAGAAAACAGTTGCTTTGCTGTGTTGGTGCAGGTTGTATTTTTTAACTCTTAAAGCAATTATGTATATTATAGCTCACTTCCTGTTTATCCTTTGAAATGTGTACTTTATTGCCTTTTATCTCACTGTTTTAAAATTGAAATAAATGGATAGGACCTCCTGAGATTACATGTAATTTAGGAAAATAGAACATATAACATAAATTCTTTGGGAGGGGTATTTTAGCAGTAGTTTTGATCTGCCCTCTTTGTAGAGAGACCCACTTAATACTTCATGCATTTGAAAAAGGCTGTTTTAAATGGGGTCATTCTGTATTTAGAACAAATGAGAAAAGTGTTCCAGAAATCTCCTCAAGGAGTATTACAGCCTTTTTACAAAATAGCTTTAAATGGACTGTAATTATAACAAGAAGAACCATTGCTAGAGTATGTAAGTCAGTTTAACCTGTTAAAGGCAGAACTTGAAATGTGAATGTATTGAGCTATAAGGAGTAAAGAAATAGCAGGTGTGAGGAGTAGTCAGTACTCCAGGATAGAAGTAGAGCTCCAAGGAGGAGACCATTATAGAGCTGAGATCCAGGGCATGACGGTGGCTCAGTGGAGGGCACGGAAGTCACTGTTGAGGGTTCACTGATAAAAGATGGAAGAGTTGTGTCCTCTAGGGTGGCTGGAAAAGCTCTCTAGGGGGTGGCATCCCTTGGGAGGTGCTTACTGAGACCTTGGGGTGCCAGGGCGAGTACTTTCTGTTGACATAACTCTGGGAGAAGCCCACTGTGCCCCAGGGGGCAACCCACCACCATCCCTCAGCAGCCCACTGTCCCCAGGGCAGCCCACCATGCCGGAGCGACCTTGCACTGGGAGGGCCCTGCTCTGCGAGCCTTGTGAGAGAGAAGCTGGCACAGTGAGGAGCTTTCAGGGGAAGCTGGAAGCCCACTCCTTCCACTGCAGTGCCTCTTCAGAACCCTCTCCTGTCACTGAGAAAGGAAACTTAGTTAGGGGCCCAGGTACATTTTATGCAAAGCAAGCAGTGGAATATGAATTTAGAGCTGAGGGAATATATTGATAACTGGCACAAAGAATGTGAATACTTGCCTCCAGGGTTTTTAATATTAAACAATACACATAAACATTTGCATGGTTTTTGTTATGTATCACGTTCTTTTAATCAGACATAGTAAGACAATAGTGTTATACTGTTTGTGAAGAGTAAATGAAATAATTATTATATATTGCCTTGAGCAGAATCCAGCTGACACAGGACAGTTGCTCATGAAATGGTAGTGTTACTACAGAACACTTAGTAGGTCCCAGGTTGCTCCCTGATGTCTTAGAACAGCTCTTGCATAGTAGTGTTGATTGATAGCTTCAAGCTGAATAAATAGTCCCCAGGTAATGATTCTAAACCCCAGATCTTTAAGGTCACAACAGGTAACACTATGTGAAGCATTGCAAAGTCAGTTTGCCTTTGCCAAATTGAACATAACAGAAATGAAAAAATATCAGTGTATGCTATGCTTGTAGAGATAAATTTGGTTTTAAAATGTGCATCTCTATGTCCTGGGTCAAGACAGTGGGTCACACATACACACAAAAAGATATTTAAGTACTACTCTACATGTTAGGCTCTAATCCTTGCCCACTTATTTTTCTTTGTCTTCTCTCCAGGCCTGGGGCTCAGTAGAGTATAGAATGATCATGTGGAAGAGCTTACAAGGTCTCCTTTGGGGAAAAGGTGGCACTCCTCTCCTTTAGAGCTTCTGTTAATGATGCCATATTGTTTTTGGATCTACTGAATAATTCTCTGCCATTCTAAAACAACAAGAAAGATAAATTCACACAAGTATGCAAGTGACAATATTTTATTTTCATAAATCAAGAATGACCTTTTATAGACAATTAGTCTTGCTATCTAATTATTGCCAGGAAAAAAGAGTTCAACTTTTCTAAAGTAAAAGCTGTAATTTGTGGAGACTTCATTAACATTTAATTGGCTTGTAGTTTTTAACCATAATAAAAAAAAATGAACATGTTCAGTGATTTAGTCACATTTATAGACAATTCATCTTTGAATACACCAGTGCAGGGCTGGGTATTGTGTAGAGCGATATTAAAATTATCTTTATTGTTTGGGGGCATATTATATTACACTTGAAATTTTTTTTGAGGCAAATTATTAGAGCCACATTCCACATAGAATTTTGGGGAATTTATTACCCTTTCCTAAAAGTATTTATTGGATGCCTATCATGACCCAGCTTTAGGGAATGCTAAGATGACTAAGATACAGTTATAATCAAAATTACTTTTGAGCCACATTCCTACCCTGTCTGTAGTAAGCTTTCAGATATGTGTTCTTTTGAAAAGTTTTCATGAAAAAAAATATCTGGCCTGCCACCATTTCATCTGCTTTCTAAATCACACGGCTCTATACTTCAGTAATAGTGCACACTAACTTTAGCAGCCCACTAAGACTTTGTTGAGAGAAACAATTTTCATAAAGGCCACTTTCGGGGATGTTACAGCTTTAATCCTAGAGTGCTCTGAGCTCCCACAAAATCCAGTTTATTGAATCAAAGTTTGATGGCATGCTATCGTACCATGTTACCGATAGATCCTAAAAATCCTTGCTCTGTTATACTGGATGCTGTTGAGAGCTATCTATGTTCATCAACTTCCGTTGGTTGCTTTACACCAGGGTCCCGGGAAGATGGTTCTCTCTGGATTAAGAGTAGTTATGTTTCTTTAGGCTTTCTAGCTTGCAGGATACTATCACATAGTGTTAACAATCTGGGCTCTCAACACAGGATCCTTGTAAGCTTTGTAACCTTTGTGCCTCAGTTTCTGTATCTGTAAAATGAAGATTATAGTATCTACATTACAGGATTGATATCAGGATTAAACAAGTCCTCAGTAAATATTAGCTCTGTAAGTATTTTTAGTATTAATATACTCTTACAGATACTGTGACTTACATAATCAGTTATTATTTTCTCTTTGCACTGGCTACCCCAAGCTCAAAGGGAAATTTGTGGCTAAGTTCCAGTAAATGAACCAGTGGTAGTTTTTATTACTTGGTGGTGATGGTGGAGTCCTCACTATATTCCTGGAATAATCTTATTGTTTTCTTTGCTCACTTTTCTTGCTTTCTAACATTTATGTTTCCCTGATTTTGTTAATTGCATTTTCTACGTCAGGGTGTAGCATGGCATGTCATGCAATAGGCCACATAGTCATCATTCTTAGATAGAAGTCATACTTGTTGCCAGTTACTTGAGTATTTGACATCCACTGACCTTTCCTTTTGCATACAATTCAGTATTCATTTAGCACGTGTGTGTCATAGTCATAGTTGCTAAGGAAGAGCCTTTCTTTCTGGTGTGATGGAGGCATGTGGCATGTACACGTGTGTGTGAGTACTGTGTGTGTGAGAGAGAGTATGAATGATGCAGGCCACCAACCCACCCATCTTGTATGATATTCCCTGTATCTTATATATGATTTGGTTTAGGCTTGATTCCCCTCCACAAAAAAGAAATAATTTGCTTTGATTTGATGGAAGAATATAGTTCAGCCATGAACTATTGGGCATCAGTCCAAGTAAGACAATTCTGGACAAACCTTGGCAGAATCTGCTGCTAACCACATGCCTGTACATGATGGAAAACTGTCTGTGTTATTGTGAAAATCAAGGAAACTTATTTTTGGAAATGTTCATTTCACTAAGTTTCATCAGACTTTGCTTCCTTATCATATTCTTCACTGGTCCATCCAAGCATTTACAAAAACCTAGCCAGCCCTCTGTTCTTTGCTCCCACGTGCTCCATAGAGGAGCCCATGGGAGTGTGCCTGCAGGATTGCTCACAGTTCTTCATCTTCTTATGAAATACACTTTGAAATTTCCAATTATATATTCCAACTGTTTGCAATGAGATGAACCCACGAGAGTAGTTGTTGTATGAGGTGTATTTCGTAAGAAGGATTTAAGAACTAATAACAAGTGATATGGTTGAACACGCCTGATACTATGTTGCAGTAACTTTACATTTGCTGTGTAATTGAATGATTAGCAATACCACATTTTATCTCCATTTTACTGGTAGAGAAATCAGAGTCGAGTGCCAAGTGATTTGTATACAACCAAAAAGCTAGGAGTGGGAGACTGGGGAGGTACCAGACATTCACCCCTGGAACCCGTTCACTTCCACCACTACCCAGAGCTGCCTTAAAAACCAAAAGTTTAATTTGCTCACTCTCAAATTGTTTCTTTCAATTCTGATGTCATGTATCTTTTTTTTTTTTTTTTTTTTTTTTTTTTTACAGGGACAGAGAGAGTCAGAGAGAGGGATAGACAGGAAAGGAGACAGATGAGAAGCATCAATCATCAGTTTTTCGTTGCGACATCTTAGTTGTTCATTGATTGCTTTCTCATATGTGCCTTGACCATAGGCCTTCAGCAGACTGAACAACCCCTTGCTTGAGCCAGCGACCTTGGGTCCAAGCTGGCGAGCTTTTGCTCAAGCCAGATGGGCCCACGCTCAAGGATGTCCTATATCTTAATCTCATCTCATTTTAGCTCAATAAACCACCTTTGCTATTTTAGGGTCTCTCATCTGTTGGATGAATGCCAGTAGATCTGAAAGTTGATGTGCAGGGGGACATATCATAAGGCAATAGGAAAGTCATAGTCTATCCCATTTTCCAGTGGTTTGATAATTATACATGGGTCCAGAAAGAAGCATATCATACTCTTTATGTTTCACGTCATAAAAATTGCTTTATGTAATAGGAAAATTATAGCCTCGCACCGGCATTGTGTTAGTCTTTGGGGTTGCTGTCAGCTGTGTGCTGTCTTCTCTTTATATTTGGTTATATCTTTAGTGCCAGTAGTTGCTTCATAAACTAGATCTTTAACCAGCCTTGAGTTGTTTTGTGGATGCCTGTAGCTATTTCTCACTGTTTAAGATTGCACTGCAGGACTTTCATCAAAGTGCTGTCTATGTTTCCACTGGGGGGTCCCTTCTCTGTCAAAATTCCTGGTTATTTTTTTCTTTTTGAACATTATTAGTGCTACCTGCTGTTTAGACTTATTGGTACAGTAAAGAAGCTGTTTTCTACATCAAATTTAGAGTTTTCAACCAAAGGAAAATATTTCTCATACAAGTTTGCATGGCCTTCTCACATTTCTTATCCCAAATGGGAAAGTTGTTAGTGTTATGTGCTTTAAACAAATCCACTTTGTTTCTTTGAACTTGTTGAAACTGAGAGAGAAGTATGCATTACCACTTATTTATTGTCAAGCTGAAATATTGAGTTGATGCTGTATCTCTGTGATGTGTTTCTGTTCCCAGTGGATTAACTGGCCCATTCTGCTAAACGTGTTATAGAAGACATTTCATTGTCATGCCTGGAACTAAACAGAGAGAGAGAGGTAGAACTCTGGAAGAGACCTTTAAAAAAGGGTCTGAGGTCCCTGACTCTTCTCTGTTTAACATGTTTTATTCATAATTTGGAGGCCGATATAGAAAGCATACTTATCAAATTAACAGATAACGCAAGACTTAGGTAGGACGACTAATACCCGAATGACAAAATCAGGATTCCAAAGCTCTATACAGGCTGGAGTGATGCACCCAAAATGAAGTGATGGGGTTTAGTCAGGATAGATGTATGTTCTGTGTTTGCAGTAAGAAAGTCTCTTGCCTTGGTCCAGGAGAGGAGAAATAGCTCTGTGGCAGTGATGGGAATTTCAGGCTTGTATTAGATTTCAGACTCCTAGAAACTCAGAATGACCACACTCTGTTCAGACTGCTGAAAGAGCACCAGGTTCAGGGAAGTAGCCAGGGAAATTTAGTCCCGAGAGTCTTTATTTTGGAAAAGATTGATGAACCTGTGAGTATTCAGGGAACACCTACCAGGATAGTAAGAGTCTTTCTACCTTGTAGTGGGAAGACCGGGGGGCGGGGGGGGGGTAGCAAAGCATGTTTTTCCTGGAGAAGTGAAGGCTTAGAACATGACAGCTCTCCTCAGATAATCAGCTTTATTGTGTAAGAGTTGAGATTTTTTACTATTTCTTTAGAGGGTAGAGGTAAGATAAATGAGTAGACATTTCCAGAAGCAGAGTTTGGACCTTTATAAAGGCAGGATTATCTACATGGTAGGGATTTTTTTTTTTAATTCAGCATACATCACCTGTTCATAAGCTGCCTGTTTGTCTAAGATTATAGAATTGATTTAAGCATTTGGATGGAAGTTGGATCAGGTGACCTCTAATATCTGTTTTACCTCTGAGGTTGTATAATTGCTGTTTTACTTAATCTCCTTGCTGCCAGAGTATACAGTTCAGACATGGTGTAATAATATTCTTATTTTTCTGTGTTCTTGATCAGAACCCTTAATTTTTATCACTGACAAGTAAAATTTTAATTAATAGCACTATATGATAGATAGTAGAATTTTTATAATAATAAATACGATAAATTTAGTCATTCATTTTTGAAATGTGAAACATTAGAGAAAATATTTGAAACTATACTAATTCAAAGGAACAGGAGACTCAAAATCAACAGTATGCCCCAGGATGCTGAAACAGCTAAATTTGCTTTGTATATACTGCATTTTATTTTACTTATTTATGTTTAATTTAAGTAGCCTTAGTTCTAGTACCAAAATTAAGCATATGTTTACATGTTTAGTTTTAATTTATTCTTGCCTTTAAAAATTGTGGACTATAAGCAAATTTATAACCTTCTTTACTTTTGAAACCTTAAATATCCAAAGTATTAAAGTAAAACCAGTTTCTATGTTGGATTTTGAATACTCCTTAGAAAAATACTTTGCAAGTTCTGTCCATGGTCTCTACTGCATATTGTCCCCTATCATTGTGCCAGTGTTGTGGTGAAAGCATTTCTCTTTTAATTTTTTGGAGAAATTATAATGGCTTTTCTATTGAAACTACATTGAACACTTTGGCTCATTCTATTAAAATTTTAAACACAAGATCAGTTATTCCAACTCCTGTGAATCTGGAAAATATCAATTATAAATTTCCTTAGATCTTACTTTGAATTGGATTTTTACAAATACTGTTTATATTTTGGGAAAAATATATATAATAGTACTGGCAAGACAGGGTTCATACTCAGCTAGTTTTATAAGTGTACAATAGGGTCAAGATCCTCAACACAAAAGTCAAATTAAATTTAGTCAGCACCAAGTAGGTTTATGGTTATCTGTAATCATCATAGCTTTTTCAGAGGTCTGGTGTTGCTTACATTATTTTTTACTCTGTTAAATTTTAGGAGGTTGCCTCTTTGATGAGCCGTATAGCACATGTGGATATAAGCAGGCTGATGATAATGACTTCAACTGGGAGCAGGTGAACACCTTGACCAAACCAACTTCTGATCCATGGATGCCATCAGGTTTGTGTTTAGTTTTAAGTTTATTTTATGTTTGTTTGTTTTTTTTTAATGAAAGGTTCATGAAGAGTCTTAATCACAGTAAATATTCAGTGGGTATTGGTTGAATGACTGAGAGTGTTGGTCTTTTCATGTGGCTGTCAAAGTCCAGTTAACTAGTGAGAATGCTACTGTAATTAAGAGGACTGGTCACAAAGAATTTACCTTTGTCTCTCTTTCTTTAAAGTCTAATTCAAGTTTACTTTCTTTACCTTTGGATACACTAGAGCTAGATCAGTGGGCATTTCCCAATTAGTCCTTTCCCAAGCAGCAGATGTGGGAAATAAGTTGATGTTTCTTCTGGCAAATGTGTCTAGTAAACGGACTGTTGTTGGGGAATGGAAATTGCAAAGTCTCGGTCACCAGTTGGAGACCTTGGGAGGTAACTTAAACTTTGCCCTCAGGGACTCACCTGGCACCTGGGCAATCTGGGAGGTTGCCAGTGACCTTGAAAGTATTCGTAAGATAAAATGGTGATGCACACATGTGGATACTTTCCCCTTGTATAAGTGCTTAGAACCTTTTCTGATGAGTCAAAGACATTTCTATCTCTGAACACCAGCAAGAATTCTACCTTATAGCGCAGGGGTTGGGAACCTATGGCTCGCGAGCCAGATGTGGCTCTTTGGATGGCTGCATCTGGCTCGCAGACAAATCTTTAATAAAAAAATAATAACGTTAAAAATATAAAACATTCTCATGTATTATAATCCGTTCATTTCCTATTGCTCATGTTCATGGTTACAGGTGGCTAGAGCCAATCACAGCTGTCCTCATGGACAACACCAAATTTTTATTGGATAATGCGTAACCTACACAGGTTGTTGTGAGGTCAGGAAGTAAATTTCCCTCCTTTTAATCAAGTAGTCAGCTAGCTAATTGCAGAAACCCTTTTGATGAAGAAAATGGCTAAAAGAAAAAAAAGATGAGGAGTATCGTACTTTTTAGCAGGAATGGACAGAGGGATTTGCCTTTGTGGAGAGAGCAGGTTCTGCAGTGCGTCTAATATGCAATGATAAAATTGCATTGATGAACGGTCAAATATAAAGCGGCACTTCAACACATGCCATACTACATTTGCATCGAAATATCCAGCGGGGGACAGCAGGAAGAAAGCATGTCAAGAGCTACAGCGCAGAGTGCAAGCTAGTCAGCAGCAACTCCGTGTTTGGACCCAGGAAGGTGACTGGAATTTGGCTAGCTTTGCTGGTGCTTTAGCAATTGTGAGAAACAGAAAGCCATTCACAGATGGGGAGTATGCCAAAACATTCATGCTTGATGTTGCCAGTGAGCTTTTTGATGACTTTTCAGATAAAGACAAGATAATCAAACAGATAAAAGACATACCTCTGTCAGCAAGAACTGCTCCCAATTGTACTATCATGATGGCAAATCAAATTGAGGCAATATGAGTGAAGGACATAAATGCAGCACCATTCTTTTCTCTCACTTTGGATGAGTCAACAGACATAAGCCATTTATCCCAGTTCAGCGTGATTGCAAGGTATGCTGTCGGTGACACACTACGTGAGGAAAGTCTTGCTGTTTTGACTATGAAAGAGACAACAAGAGGGGAGGATTTATTCCAGTCTTTCACTGAGTTTGCTAAAGAAAAATATCTCCCAATGAATAAACTTATTTTGGTGTGTACTGATGTTGCTCTGTGCATGGTGGGGAAAAACAGAGGATTTATAGCGCTTCTTCTTGAACATGAAAGGAGACCTATCCTAAGTTTTCACTGCATCCTACATCAGGAGGCGCTTTGTGCTCAGATATGTGGTGAGCAACGTGGTGAGGTGATGTCGCTGGTCATTCAGGTGGTCAACTTTATTGTTGCCCAAGCTTTAAATGATCGCCAGTTTAAAACACTGCTGGATGAAGTTGGAATAATTATTCTGGTCTGCTTCTGCACAGCAATGTGCATTGGTTGTCAAGAGGGAAGGTGTTTAGCCGTTTCATGGCTTGTCTGAGCAAAATCCAAACTTTTCTTGAAATGAAAAATGTCGAGCATCCTGAGTTAGCTAACACTAAGTGGCTCCTGAAGTTCTACTATCTCGTGGACATGACTGAACATCTAAACCAGCTCAATGTGAAAATACAAGGCGTTGGAAATACAGTCTTATCTCTTCAACAAGCAGTATTTACATTTGAAAACAAGCTGGAACTCTTCATCGCTGACATTGAAACAGGTCGTTTACTACACTTTGAAAACCTGGTAGAGTTTAAAGATGCATGCACAGCAAGTGACCCTGCTTTATAAACATCTTGATCTCCAGCAGCTAGTGGGCTTCACATTTGATCTCCTGCAGTCATTTAAAGCGTTCTTTGGAAAATTTCGTGAGCACACTCGTCTTTTTAAGTTCATCACCCATCCACACGAGCGTGCAGTGGACAGTGCTGACCTGAGTTACATCCCTGGTGTCTTCATCAGAGATTTTGAGCTATAAGCTTCTGACATGAAGGGCTCAGACATGTGGGTGAATAAGTTCAAGTCACTGAATAAAGATTTGGAAAGACTTGCATGACAGCAAGCAGAGTTGGCAAACAAACACAAGTGGGGAGAAATGAAAAAACTTTAAAAACTTCAATCCGCGGACCAGCTGATTGTCAAAACTTGGAGCATGCTTCCTCTCACATACCACACACTGCAGTGTGTGAGTATTGCTGTACTGACAATGTTTGGCTCTACGTATACATGTGAGCAGTCTTTCTCACATTTAAAGAATGTTAAAACCAACCTACAATCACGTTTAACAGATGGAAGTCTCAATGCCTGCATGAAGCTTAACCTCACCACGTATCAACCAGACTACAAAGCCATCCGCAAATTGATGCACCACCAGAAGTCGCATTAATGGTAAGAAGTACTTTATTCATCATTGGTTAGCAACAGCATAACAACGTTATTAAAAAGAATTCAGAGACTTACTGTACTTTAAAAGTGTTGGTCTTACATAAAATGCACACATTTAGTTGTATTTAGTGTTAAACATATTTTATGGCTCTCACAGAATTACGTTTTAAAATATGTGCTGTTCATGGCTCTCTCAGCCAAAAAGGTTCCCGACCCCTGTTGTAGCAGAAGGAAGAGTGGGAAGATGGTGACCCGTACACTCGAATCCCATTGGAGTTTGCTCATTTTAGTGGACACTCTTTTCAGGCTGTCATGTTGGACAGCTTTAAAATTGTAGATGTCAATTCATTTTGTAAATGGGTGAAGAGTGTGTCCCATTGAGGATTCAAACTGCAAAACATGTTATTCTGATTTGGGTTTCAGGTAAAACAAACTTTTTTTTAAAACTTTTTAATGACTGTAAAGTTGTTCATTAATGTACCTAAATGTAGCAATAATCATATTTAGTAATCTTATAATGGTAGCTTTATTTTTTTCTTTCTTTTCCAAGTGAGAGGAGGGGAGACAGAGAGACAGGTTCCCATATGCTCTCTGACCAGGATCTACCTGGCAACCTCTGTGTGTGGTCGGTGCTGTGCTCAACTGAGGCCATGCTTGCAACTTTGCTATTTTCAGCACCTAAGATGGAGGCTCCACAGAGCCATCCTCAGCACTTGGGGCTGATGTGCTCAAACCAATTGAGCAATGGCTCTGGGAGGCGAACACAGAGAGTGAGAGAGAGGGAGAGAATGGGGAAAGAGAGGGGTGGAGAAGTAGAATGAAGTGTGAATGCTTCACACATGTACCTTGACCAGGGATTGAACCTGGGACATCCACATGCCAGGCCTGTGCTCTACCACAGAGTCAAACAGCCAGGGCTGTAATAGTAGCTTTAAACCTGTAGTGGTGTTTACTGTTGTTCAAGCAAAGCTGTAATGGTTATGATGCCCACCATGTTCTTGCTGTCTCCTTTCCACGTTAGCTCCTTATAACAACAAAGAATGGAACTTTGAGCTCCTTAGTATCTGTGGACTTCTAAACCTTTCTAGCTCCTGGTTACCTACTCATTGCTGACAGTCTCTTTTTTTCCTTGTGTATACACGAACTTTTGACTAAGACCTGTTTTTGAATCAGTGATACGTGTTTTTTTTCAAATTCCAGTCTCTGCTTTCATTCTTGTCAGTGATGGGGAGAGAGAACAAGGAGAGCAGAACAGTGCTCCCATGTGGAGCTCTTTTCCGAGCAGGCTGCTCACCCTGAAGGCCTTTTGATCATTGTCACCTTCTGCATCTTCTTCAGCTTCCACTGATTCTATTTTTGCCAGATGGTTACAAACTTCTTTTTATAAAGAAAGTAGAAGAATTGCTTATTGCCACCATCTCTTCCTTTTCTTCTTTATGATGTCCTGTAATACCATCTCAGATCAAGTTGTCCAAGTATTGAGTACAGAAAGGATGGGCCTGGCAGAGGCATTACAAAAATGGTATTAAAGATCAAAGATCAGTTGAATCCTGGAAAAGTCAGTTGAGTATTGAGGGAACAGAGAAAAAGCAACTTTGCAAATATCTGGCCTTTGAAGACTCTTCAGGCTTTGGAAGAATGAAATAGAGGTGTTTAGATGTTCTGTTTGACTTTATTTTCATCCTATTGACTAGAATACTTGACGATGAATATTAGGCTTTTGTAGCTTAATATCTCTGAATGTTACATATTCTAAAACTTTTCCAGTTCCTTATTATTTTTGATAATTACAAATGGTGTGCCCTCACTCCCCACTCCCAAACAGGTTGTAGGTCATTGTTGGGGCATGCAGGGGTTTGGATGTCAGGAGGATGGTGGGAAAAGACTTCTGCTTCTCTGACTTCTGTCCAGTTCCTATGCCTCTCCATACCTGTGGGCATAGTCCAGATAAAAGACATTTTTGTTGAAATGTGATGATTCTTCCATTGATAATAACTCCATAGGATTAAAAATAATGCAGATACTGGTATTTTTCCCTACTATGCATTGAACAAAGTTTAGTCCTTAAAATTTCTTTTTAAGCCCCAGTATATTCTAATCATGATGCTTATTACTGTGGAAGATGAAAGATTATAAGAAATGATTCTTTGTCTCTCAGAACTTTTCTACTTGGGAAAGGAAGTTATAAAGATACAACTAGTGAACAATCTAAAATGACATGTAATTATATATAATATATGTTATAGATATGTATATATTATAGCTTGAAAGTATTTTAAGAGTAGTTTTCTTACCATAAGCCCAGGATGCTCTAAAGAATGTGGGATTGACCCAACTGACCTATCTTTCTAAAGTAAGGACTTAAATTCTCAGTGCAATATCATTGTTAGAAGTAAGGAAATATCATCTTATAAACTTGAATATGAAATTCAAGGTATGAATTTTAAACTGTCTTCAAATGTACATATGGCCTTGAGTTTTAAATACTATTTAGTTTCAAGAATTTTCTCTTCCTCTCTTCCTCCTCTCCTCTTTCTCCTCCACACTTTCCATTAATATGTATACCATAATTTATTCTTTTCCAAAACAAATTCCTACGGTGACCCTCTCACACTAAAACAAAAACTAGTTTTATGAATTTCTTATGATAAACAGGTGGCACACTCAGATACAATCCTAGCTCATTGAGATTTAATATTTTAAAGCTTTAGGTAAAATGTTACTGGCTTTGTTCTTGCACATATATGTATACTTGGTCTCACACGAGTAGGCTGGTTTGTGACACCCAGACCAAGGTTATGCCCTGAGGCCGAACCCAGCCTGCTGCCAGTTTTTGTAAGGCTTGCAAACTAAGAATGGTTTTACATTTTTGAATGGTTGGAAATCAAAATAATGAAAATATTTTGTCACATGTGAAATTCAAAACAGTATCCATAAACACATTTTTGTTTGTTACGCAGCCATGGCCATTTGTTAAATATCGTCTGTAGCTGGTGTTTCAGTACACAGCAGAGTGCATAGTTGTTGCAAATGTGGTAGTGTCCACATTGCCTGGATATTTCCTTTCTGGCTATTTATAGAAAAATAATTTGTCAACCTCTGTCTTATACTATTTTGGCATCAGCATATAACTGTGGCTTTGGACTCTTTGTTTATAGTGTTTTGTTTTCTGTACTCAAAATTATTAACATACAAACATTATTTCACATTTTTTTTTCACTTTCAGGTTGTATATTTTCCAAAAATTGGTCTAATTAAAATCTGTATGAATATAACATGATGATTAGGATTGGCTCTATCTTTCCCATAAATTTTCTCTCTATTAAAAGCATTGTGGTTTTCTTTATTGTTTAGTAACAGAATTCTCATGGGACTGTTGTGATTCTAAGAAGCAAATAATCCACCATAATGAATTGAAAAGTTATAAGAGTAAGAGACTAAAATTTCCATTCTAATTTTTAAATTTAC
Organism: Rhynchonycteris naso; assembly: GCA_037038555.1. Lineage (NCBI taxonomy): Eukaryota > Metazoa > Chordata > Mammalia > Chiroptera > Emballonuridae > Rhynchonycteris > Rhynchonycteris naso. The sequence continues at coordinate 177,504,350 of CM072999.1, read as the reverse complement.
TATAATAAAAATTTACTTTTTCTGTCTTCTTTGAAATAGATGGTTTAGTGTATAGAGTTTCTTTTTCTTTATCTTCATGTTTGAGGTTATTTTTAGCCACGTTTAAAAAATTTAAATACAGTCTGGAGCTTTATACAAGCTGACTTGATAACTGCTCTGAGGCTAAAATATTGGCTCTGTGAATATACACTTAGGGCAAAATAAATACCATATAATCTAAATGTTTGTATTTGAAGTTGATATCTATGTTATAATAGCTTATACTTTGGAGCTAACTTTGAATCATATGGTTTTTGATGGGGAAACTATGTCACACATAGTTTATTTCATATCAGTTGATTCCCATCAGGAGTGGACAACTTTCTTAAACTTTGTCATAAAGATTACCACTTTGAGCATAAGAACCCTTGATTAAGTAACCAAATAATAATCTGGTATATTTTGTTAGCATTGGTTCAAATTATCACTTTATATGTAATAAGTAGTACAAGTAAAATTATCAGGTTAATTTAAAAAGTATTGATTAAAAAGTTTTATGATATAAAGACACCCACACAGTTAGACAATGGTTTATTTTTTATGTTTTCAAGTTTTTAATTCACATCAGTTAAAAGATTTTTGTTATCTTAAAAAATTATAAACACTTCCTAATTCAAAACTCAATAATGTATTAAAATCAATGCAGTTTTCCTCTAATAATAAGGCCTGTCACCTTACTTTTGCATGATCTACTAAAAAGAAGGCAGAATTCACAATTGTGTTACTCTAACACTTATTATTATATTGACATTCTGGAACCTTTGCCATAACTTAATTCAGTATACATTTACAGAGAGGTTCTGATAGATCTGAGTGTGTACCAGATCATATGTTTCTGATGGGCATCTTTGTATCCTCAACACATAGCATAATATTTAGAATTTAGTAGCTTCTCAAAATAAGTTCCTAGAGTGAATACAGAAAATGTCCAGGTCCTGTCTTCAAGGGGCTGACAGTCCAGTGGAAAAGGTGGATTTTAGCCCAGTGAGACCCATTTCAGACCTCTAACCTACAGAACTGTAAAATAAGAAACTTGTATTGTTTTAAGCCATTCAGTTTGTGCACATTTGTTGTGATATGGTTGATATATTTATACTTTATTACAATATAATGTGTAACTTAGTGCTCTACTTCTCTAAAATGTATAAATTCCATAGTTTATTTATAAGAATGTGACCCTGTTTTGTATTTTTAAAAATACAATAAATCCATTTATAATCTAAGAAATATAAAGTTAGCTTATAGCCATAGGCATTTGATATTCATAAAGTTGACACTTATTTCTACCCCACATGGTCCCCTTAAGATATCATGCCTCTAAAAAAGGCTATAATTAAGTGAATTTGGATACTAGTGCTGGGAAAAGAAAACATTATGCTTAGTGCTTTTCTGAGTAGCAAAGCATGTGTCTAGGGGAAGCTCATTTAGCTTCCTATACTGAGCTTTCATATTGCAGATTGGGACTGCTGTTGTTTTTAATCTTGATGGAGATGCTATGACTAAGGGTTGGATTATTTCTCTGGGTGCCCATAGGAAAGGCAGAGAATGGAGAGTGCCAGGATGGAGGACCAATATACACTCTTAGAGCGATGACCCAGAAAATAGAAAAAAAACAATGACTGTCTCTTATGTGGAACCAGTTTCACATTTGGGAAGATGATGAATTGACAGACAAAGGAACTGAAGTTTTCTCTTGGGCACATTCATTGGCCACATTTTCCTCCTGCTAGAAAAGACTTCCCTACTTACACTTCAGGGCTTACACAGGGCTCGGTGAGTGAAGAGTACTAAAAAAGAAAAAAAAAAGGCTTGAAGAGATATTTTCCCCCTTAAATTTCAGTGTGTATCTAGTGAGTAATATTTTTGGCACAGAATGCTTAGGCAGTTGTCTAATTATCTCATTTTTTCTCTGAATCTTGTCAACATTCAGCAAATATTTATTAAACACCTGCCATGTGCCAGACTCTGTTGGAGGTGTTGTGGGTCCTCCCGAGTGAACCAAGTAGGATCAGCCCTAGTACGCCACGCATTTTCAATCTGGTGAGATTGTTCCTGGATTGCCCAAAAACTATACCCTGTAAGACAATGTTTTTCATCATTTATTAATGGCTTTCTGGAAGTGATCACTTAAAAAGTAATACAAATTTAGCTCATCAGACTCTGCACTTTATAGCATCAAATGCAACTCTCCTGTGTGCTTTGTTCTTTAAAAAAATAAAAGAGTACAAACATCTAAATCGTAGGCAAGGGGTAGTATAGTATCTTCTGATTATTCTCCTTCATAAAACAAAGGAGTCTTGTACACATCAGTGTCTCTTAGCAGTTGACAAAATTTGTTGTTGTTGTTGTGGTGTATCATTTGATCCTCATGATGACCCTAGGAGATTGGGTGGCATTATCTCTATTTTATACTTTAGGAGACCTGAAGTACAGAGAAACTGAACTTGACCCCGGCTTCTAGGTGAGAGAGACAGCCCCCATTTTTGCTCTTCTGAGAGCCGCAGAGTGATCTTCCAGTGAGCGCACATCATTCGGTAATGGGAGGTGTCTTCATCCCAGGTGGCAACTATCTGGATCTTGAAATGAAGGCTATCTACTGTGGGGGCTGCTGGCCCTTCCTGGGTCATATGCTGGCTCTCTGGCTTCATTGCTATTGACTTCGGGCAAGTTCTGAAGCTTTTGGTTTCTCAGGCTTCCCATTGGTAAACTATTAGTCAGGATGACATGTTTGTGGAGTGAAGCAGCTGCAGTAGTAGTCTCTGTCCACCTGCCAATGATGTCCCATGGGCACGGCGGGCAGGCACGTAATAAGTAGAAACGTGCAATGCAGTGGTGGGACATTCTAAGGGCTGTGAAGGAAACCTACCTCAGGCTAAGGTCTTAGTGAGAAATGAGAGTAGTAGACAGGCAAAACCTGTCTGAGCAGAGACTGGAATCCAGTCAGGGACGAGCTTGCCGTGGAAGCTGAATTGTCGGGGTGGAGGAAAGAGCAGGAGCAAAGTCTAAGGCTCTGCTGGATGTGGCGTGTGGTTGGGGAAAGGTGTTCGGAGCCTTCCTTCCAGGGTTGTTGCACAGGTGAGACAAAAGAATTCATTTCAGAAACTGAGCTGCAAACCTGGCCCAGCATGGTGTTCAGGAACTGTCCTCCTTTCATTATTATTTTGTTGTTTTCAGTGATTTAGTATGAATTTATCTTTAAGCTTAATTTGGACTCTTTGTGAGGTTGACATTTCGTGCCAAGTTTTTATTTTCTAAATGGTACCAGATAAGAAATAGAAGGTACAGATCTTCATATAATATTTGAATGGATGAAAAAACCTAAGCTGAAAGAAGTCCATTAAAATATTAACAATGTGGCCCTGGCTGGTTGGCTCAGCGATAGAGTGTTGGCCGAACCTGTGGAAGTCCTGGGTTCAATTCCTGATCAGGGCACACAGGAGAAGCAATCATCTGCTTCTCCACTCCTCCCCCCTTCTTTCCCCCTCTCCTGCTTTCTCTCTCTCTTCTCCTCCCACATCATTGGCTTGAATGGTTTGAGCAAGTTGGCCCTGGGCACTGAGAATGACTCCATGGTCTTGCCTCAGTGCTAAAATAGCTCAGTTGTCAAGAAAGAGGACAGCAGCCCCAGATGGTCAGGGCATCGCCCTGTAGGGGACTTGCCAGGTGGATCCTAGTCAGGATGCATGTGGGAGTTTGTCTCTTTGCCTCCCTGCCTCTCACCCTCTCACTTAATTAAAAAAAAAAATACTAACAATGGTTTTGTCATCGTGGTAGGATTTGGGGTAATTGCCCTAGTATTTCTATTTTAAGTATTTCCTTTATGACCAAGTATAACTTTATAATAAAAACCAACAATAATTTGGGTGGAGGTCATTGAATTTGGCATTATTTTAGTTGATTCTGAATATTCCAGTCACTGAAACCAGGAACTAAAAACAGTTAAATTGTTTTGGAGCATGTCATTCAAGTGTTCCATGGAGTTGCTGCCTGACATCGGCTATAAGACAGTCATTGAAGGACATCCTTCCTCCCTGTGTATCCCTCATATCACCTTGGTGAGGCCTAAGCTGGGTTTCCTTGTCTCCACTTTAAACAGTTAATGATGAGACACAGCGAAAGAAATTGAACTGGAAAGGTATTCTGTCAGCAGTTTCTAAGATACAAAATATAGAAAAATAACTGTAGATGATAATGAAAAAAAAAACATTTCAGATCAGGGTAGTTCTTAAATAAACAGCACAGAGCCCTTGGAAGGCTCATTTTAACACTAGTGTAAACAATTTGCTCTACTCAAAGTTAGAAACATAACAAAATTTATCATTGCAACCATTTTTAAAGATACAGTTCAGTGGCATTCAATACATTCACTCTGATGTGCAACCATCTCTACCATCCATCTCCAGAACATTTTTATCTTCCCAGACTGGAATTCTGCACCCATTTAATACTAAGAGCCCATTCCTCACTTTTCTCATCCCCTGGCTACTTCCATTCTACATTCTGTCTCTATGATTCTGACCACTTTAGGTCCCTCATATAAGTGGGTTTATACAGTATGTGGCCTTATGTATCTGGCTCATTTTTCTTAGCATAGTGTTTTCAATGATTCAGTTTTTACATGCAAAAACTTTCAAGATCAAGGTGGTCATTTTATTTTTCTTTTTTGAAAAATGCCTTGATTTTCAATAGTTAAAAGTGTTTCAAGGAAGGCCAGTGTATTATGAATGACCACTTATTTCAATAGTTTATATTCAGTGTCCTACAAGCGCTCTCCTTTCAATTTGTTCTGAATTTCTATCGTGGCTGATAGGAAACTGTTACAAGAAGTAAGAACATGGGCTAGCTATTTTTAAAATATTTGCTAAAACATATACAAATGAGCAAGTACATATAAATATGTTTTTAAAATAGAGTGATTTCTTGCTTAATTTCCCAAAAAATTGTACAAGATGACATCTTAAGAGTAATGTGAAGTCCAGTAATGGAACAAACACACGAGCCAGTCAGGATGGAACTGTAACTCGCTACGAGTTCCGGCTGAGGACAGGGCAAGGGGCCAGGGGGCAAGGTCAGGGCGGTAGAGTGATGTGGTGGTTATGAGAGCCAGCAAGAGGAGACTCACCGAGGAGCGGGCCAGCACTCACGTACTGTGTGGTCTGGATATCGGTCACCCAGTAGAAGTCACCTCGAACTGGACCTCAAGTTGTTGGAATGGAGAAACCCCCTCTGGCGAGAGAAGTCAAGAGAGGGGACACTGGGTTTTTGTTTGTTTGTGTTTTTTTTTTAGATTTTATTTATTCATTTTTAGAGAGAGAGAAGAAGAGATAGAGAGAATAGGGGGAGGAGCTGGAAGCATCAACTCCCATATGTGCCTTGACCAGGCAAGCCCGGGGTTTTGAACCGGTGACCTCAGCATTCCAGGTCGACGGTTTATCCACTGTGCCACCATAGGTCAGGTGAACACTGGGGTTTGATGTGAAACTTGAGGACAGTCTTTTTGTCTTCTGAGCACAAATTCCTCATTGGACTACAGAGGGCACCGTGGGGGAGGGTGGGATGGTTTGAAAACAGTTTCTTTAGAGACCTGTGAGCCTCAGGCCGAGACAGATGTGCCGCTTGGCATGGGGCTGCCAGCAGTGGCCTCCCTTTGGGGAGTAGGAGCCCTGGATCAGAGGAGCCTGGGTGAGCACTGATATGCCAGCTGGCATGGCCACTGGTAGGCTAATGATGGCAGTAAAGTTGCCCTTAGACAGACACCCACATGGTAAGTCTTTGGACATCCTATGTGGCCCCTGGGCACTGGTTCCGCCATTCTCCTGCTTGAGTCAGGCCAAATTATCACAGGCCGGGCTCCCCTTGAAGTGCCTTCAGGACTCACCATAGTCCAAGAAATGAAAGAGCTGAATAAATTTAAATAAGAAAGGTTTACGTTTGGAGGTTATTCCTTCACCTTAAGACCAGAAAGAAATGAAAGTCCTCTTTTGGGACACACATCATTAAAGAGATGTGTCCCAGGCACTGGTGATGTGATCAACTGCGTTCAGTGTTTCGAGAGACCCACAAGTGGTGTGGCCAGTGGTCCGGTGGGGGCCAGACTGCTGGTAGGTGAGGGCAAGAGGTAGGCCTCTAAGAGGAGGCAGCTCCTGAGAGGGGTCCTCAGGGCCAGAGCATGAGGGGATGCAGGGGAAAGGGAGGAGCATGCTGTTCAGGGCAGTGCGTGGAGAGCGGGGAGCATGTGCACAGGCAAGGCTGCTCAGGAGCTGCTGAAAAAATACTGTAAACATCGTGGATGGACTGGGGAGAGGACAGGTACAGAGACAGGCTGGGGAAGAGGCTCCCCAGCCTGTGGCCTGTGGAGCTGATGCGAAACTAGGAGGTAATTGGACTGTTGAATTTTGGCAAAGAAAGGAAAAAAGAAATGATTTGACTTTGTATGTATTAAAAAAAATAACAAAGTTTCTTATAAAAGGGTATCAGGAAAAGTGGTAATAAGGACATTTGGTTAGTGAATAAGTATCACAAATTATATGAATATGTAGGAGAATGCCCTTGTTCTTAGGAATTCATACTAAATGATTTAGGGATAAGTGTCTGGATGTTTGTGCAGAAAAAATAACGTGTGTGTGTGTGCGCGCGCGTGCGCAAATGTGAAAAGATGTTAAGTCTAGGTAAAGTATATTTAACATTTATTATACTACTTTTTCAACTTTTTTTGTAGTTTTGAAACTAAGCAAAATTTGCTATAAATGCAAGGAAACAAAAGACACGTGACTGAGGGGCACCGACCTACTGCCACGCCATTACAACTCTCATTTTAGATAAATGTTATCTGTCAAATCACATTGAAAATACTTATATTGTAAAACCTGTGTTGACCCATGTCTTCCCTTTTTTCTGAGCACGAGATGATCCCTTGATCATCTTGGAGAGGCTTAGTGGAGCTGGTAGATCGATTTACAATGACTAACTTCAGGGATATTTTAGGACTTTCTAAAATAGGACAAATGCTTCACGCTGTGGTGTTATGCCTCAGTGGGTATATCAAGTATAAAGATCTTATCCTATTAGTAGATATTTTGGTGTGTAACTGAAACTTCATGAAGAATTATTAAAGTTTATTTTTGGATTCATGCTTACATTCATTTGTATCTAGTCTGTAATATGGGACTGAATGTAAAAAAAAATTATGCAGACTTTCTTGGTAAACTCTTTAAAATTATTGTGACTATCATTATTTTAAATTATTGGCCTTTAGGGAGTAGACTGATATTTTATTCTAGGAGATTGTGATAAAATACATCTCAAAGTGATATTTAAAAGTTTAACTGGTTGAAGGAGAAATAAATATGGCTATTTAATTAATTGTCAGCTGGACAATGATAATGCCTCTCTCTGGTGGGCGGACAGACAACTGATTATGTGGCAGTAAGTGTCTGAATTAGATATGTGGGGTCACATGTGAATACAGTGGTACTCTTAGGACATCACTGAGAATTTGTTTTTCAAATGATGTGTACCTATTTGTATATTTTAGCTTGTCTAATACTAGGTTGTTTCTTAATTTTATTTTTTCTGGCTCTTTCTAGGGAACTTGAGACATATTTTGTATTTATTCTTTTACCCATAGAAAATGTACAAAATATTGGAATCCTTGGCAATAAGACTTGGATACAGGGTTTGATCCTTCGCTATTTAAAGCAAACAAATCAATGAGGTTTCTGGTAGTCATCCTGGGAAATTATGAAAACTCTCTTTAGTCATTCCTTTTCGTGCAGCTCCCTCCTTTCATCTCTGTTAAATGTGACACTTGTTCTGTTAAACACACATCTTGTGAAAATGATGTCACCTCCCCAATTTTACTCTATAAATATAGAATGTTGGAGTTCCTCCTGATTGTCCTCACTCTGTGTGGAGTGATAGGCTGCAGTTTGCAAGCAGATCAACTACTGAGCTGATGACAAGTGACCTTTCTAACACTGCAATCAATGCTTGTTATTTGGAAAACAAAATGATACAGTTTGTATTTTTTAGCAGATGGGTCATTGGGTCAGCCCATCATTGACATGTCAATTTGTTACTTGGGCTGGATGAATCAGTTCAGACAGAAATGTTAATTTATTTGAATTGATCTGGTTTTTGCTCTTATAAAAAGGGGTTGGACATTTGCTAATTTGTAAATTATTAGAAGTAATTGGTTTTACACATCAGCCAAACAAAGGCTTTTATAAAGCCCATTATTATTATTATTATTATTATTAGTAGTAGTAGTAGTAGTAGTAGTATTGCATTATTATTGTCCAGCCGACAGTAGCTTTGGCAAGAGTTTGCTATATACATTTTGTTCAGATTTGATGAATCTCAATTGTTTGGGAGAAACAAATTTTGAATATGTGGATTTATATTATATACTAATCTCTCCACATGTTTCCAAAAATGTGTTTTGTGAAGACCCATGAATACATGGTTATGAGGGTGAATAATTTTGGGAAAAGACATTGGGAAGAAATGAGCTTCTCAAAGAGCTACTAGCCCTTGTGGTAGTTAGTGCTGCTGGCGAAGAACTGCTTTCAGCTTTCACCTTCTGGAAGCATGAGGATTGTGTGTGTCTCTGTCCCCTTTGATTTAGATATGGCTATACTTTATTTGGCTGGTGAAATGAGAGTGGAATTGACGTGTGTCACTGTAAGCCAGAAGCTTCTATAGCTTGGATGTGATTCCCCCATTCTCTTTCCATTTTCCTGCCTTGGAAATTATGGAGGCACTGAGATACTTTTCTTTAGCCTGGTAACCTTAGGGAGGAAATGTTGAACTTCCTTTCTAGACCACACACATACATGCACATGCCCATGCACACTTAGCGGACTGCAGTACATATGCCTGAGAGAGAAAGAAACTTTCTTGTGTTATGCCAGATGTTTTTGGGTTTTTTTTGGGGGGGGGTTTGTTTGGTAAAAGGTTCTCAAACTCTAGTATTAGAACCCCTTTACACTCTTACAAATATTTTGAAACATTTTAAGACCTTTTGTTCATGTGGGTAATATCTATTTATATATTCTGGATTAGGAATTAAAACTGACAAGATTTGAGAACATAAGCATACATTCCATTAGCCATCAGAGCAGTGATATGCACCTATTAGTAATTGAGAGAGAGATGGGAATTACAAAGTCACATCATGTCATTATTATTCTCATGAAAATCGTTTTGACCTTGTAGAGTCCCTGAAAGGGTCTTGGGATTTCAGGAATTCCTCAAAGGCATTCTGAGAACTGCTGACCTAGACCCTCTTAAAAGATATGTCTACCTTGATAATTTATAATCAAAGGTTTGGAGGAGTCTAGGAAAAAAATAAAAGAAAAAATATTGGAAATATTTCAAAACGGATATATCTGAGTGTTATAATTTACTTTTTATTTTTGCATAAAGACAATGTAAATAATTTATTCCTAATGTTAAAAGCTGTTTCTTCTTTATATTAATAAATACCCATCTGAAGTGAAATACAGATAAAATTACATTGTATAAATCACATAATTGTGAATATTATTTTATGAAAGCTGAGTTTATGAAATCTCATGCCCCACGAAAGTTTGAAAGTAGGATTAATATTCATGTATGTAAAATTCTTTGGGTGTAGGTTTTTTGAACAGCAAAGTTTGGATAAAGTGAATTAATTAGACTTATTCATATATAGCTGAGCCTGTATAAATTTATTCAGTAGTGCTACTTCTGATATTTTTAATTGTGGAGTTGTCATATATATTGTCATGATAAAATATTTCCAATCCCTTTTATTATGAAGTGTATAGTGAAAAAATGATATAAAGCTGACTGAACCTTATTCAGGGAGACTTGGAAACTGTGCTTGATAGAAATTGCCTATGGATTGACAGCAAATCCTGTAAGTGAATTTACCACTCAAGCATCTTCCTTTAATAGCCCCATTATGTAATATATCACATTGATTTTCAAAGATAGGAGTTCTAACAGAATTTGCTAGCATATGAAGGCATGCCAGATAAACATTTTCTGAGTTTAATGCTGTTATAGCCAAGGAAAGATTTAACAGGGAAATCTGGTGAACTTTGTAGATTTGTCCAGCTATTATAGATAGCTAACACTTAAGCTTGAAGAAGAAGGACGAAGTGGATGACAACTATAGCTCTTTCTGATGCTAGGTCCTTTTCTCCTTTTGCAATAAATACTGATGAAGCACCTGCTGTGGGCAGGCTCAGCTTTTTATCTTAAGAAATAAAGAATATCACAGATGACCTAAGTACAAGGAGGTGATGCTTTACTTGGTAGAACAAGTATTGAAATAGAACAATGCTTTGAAAGGAAGAAAAGAAAATTAAATTCATGAAGTGAAAAAGATTCACTAAGGATTAATTTTATCTACTACTTGCTTCCACTTTATGGTGGCTTTTGAAGCTTGGGCCTCGCTTTAGAACATCCTTGTTATTTGGAGGCCCCCACAGGCTGAGAACATTTGAACTTCCTAAGAAGATTTGATAGGTGTAATCAAGAGTCGGAAACAGCCATCCGCCCATTTGCTGTAGCTGGCACCCACAGCTTCCTCCACGAGGCTGAAGCTATATCCTTCTCCTTGCTCAAGTAGAATTATATGGAGGTGGTGGGGCTGCCTTCACTGACAGAGAGACTGTGCCTTTATAAAATGCCTATATTTTTGGTTCATAACATTTTTACCTTGGCACTGAAAAGAGAAATGACATGTAATTTGCTTCATTTCAACTTTTAAGTAACGCAAGTGTATAGTTGTGACTGGTATGGCCAGTCACACTTTCTTTAAATGAGGTAGTATTTTCTTACTTATTTTTACAAGCATTAAGGCTAGTCCTGCTTTCTGATTTGGGTAAGTCCCCCAGCAGATGGAGCCATGTAATTCTTTGCTCTTTTACTGGGTAGTCAGCTTCTTGCCCCAGGTGACTGTGCTGTACTTTAGTTAAGATGCAGCATCAGATTTTGCAGATGAACTAATCATGCAGACATCTTTAAACTTTTTATAAAACGGCCCACTTTTGCACCTGGTCCCTACCGCCCACTAGTGGGCGTTTCAGCTTTCATGTTGGGCCAATCACGGTGCCATTTGGTTGCTCCACTACTGCCCATCATGAAAGCTGAACCGCCTACTAGTGGGAGGTATGGACGAAGTTGACCAGCACTGCAAAAGTGGGCTGTTTTTATAAAAAGTTTGAAGACGTCTGAATGAGTATGCACTCTCCACTTCACTTCCTCCTCTCCTTTGGCCTGGTTATTTATTATTGTGTTTCGTGAGGTTTTTTATCATTAGTGACCTTCCCTAGTAAGTAAGAACAATATTTTCTTTAATGGCATCCATCACAAAGCAAAGAGTAGAGAACCTTGTGAGCTCCAGGAGAGCAGATTTCAATCCAATGTGATCATTTCTCAGGCTACAACCTGCCCATATTTTGATTCTGAGCAAATCCCAGAGGTCAGATCTCTTTCAGCCACAGACTTTCTGAGGTCAGCAGAGGGACTAGTAAGAAGCTGTCTGTCCTTATTTGCCTCTCACACAAAGAGGGGAACTTCTTTTCTTTTCCTTTTTTAAATCTTAATTTACTGGGTTGAAATTGTTTAATAAAATTTCAGGTGTACAGTTCTATAATACATCATCGTTATATTATATCATGTGGTCACCATCCCTAGTCAAGTCTCCTTCCATCACCATTTATCCCCCCCTTATTCTCTTCTGCCTCTCCCTGCCCCCCTTTCTGTTTGATAATCACTATAAAGTACTGTTGTCTAGGTCTATAAGGCTTGCTTTTTTGTTTGTTCATTTACTTATTTTTGCTTAATCACTTCACCTATTTTACCTGGCCCTCACAACCTCCCTCTTCTCTGACAGCTATAAGTCTGTTCTCTTTGTCTATGAGTCTGGTTTCTATTTTGTTGTTAACTTTTTTCATTAGACTCCTGTAATGCCAGTGGCCAAGGCCAGTCAGGTTCACATTGGGTTTGGGCAAAAGGTATAGAAGAACTGCGGAGCCAGCAAGCTTTGGACCATTCTCATTTAATCGAGTTTTGCAATGGCAGACAAGCAAACAGGCAGGGAAAACCTACTTTTCATGGCAGCAGGCAAATGAGCAGCAGTGGTGGGCAGACTAATCTGCAATCCTCTCTGAGTCAAAGCACCTGTAGACTTTCATAAACTATACACACATGTCTCTGCCATGTGCACATGCACTAATCATGCAAACTTCAAGGGAGCAAGCATAACACAGCTGTTTCTCCTACAACTCCACATATAACTGAAATCATATACAGTGTGTCCGTAAAGTCATGGTGCACTTCTGACCGGTCACATGGTCAAAGTGAACCGTAACTTTATGGACACACTGTATATTTTGTCTTTCTCTGACTGGCTTGTTTCACTTAGCGTAATAGTCTCCAGGTCTAATCTATCCATGCTGTTGCAAAGGGTAAGATTCCCCCCCCCTTTTTTTAATGGCCAATTACATAGTATTCTACTGTGTAAATGTGCCACAGCTTTTTTGTTCACTCATATCCTGATGGGCACTTGAGTTGCTTCCGTATCTTGACTATTGTAAATAATGCTGGAATGAACATAGGGTGCATATATTCTTTCAAATTAAAGTTTTGAGTTTCTTTAGATATATTCCCAGAGATGAGATCATTGGGTCATACGGAAATTCTATTTTCAAATTTTTGAGGTACCTTCATATTGCTTTCCACAATGGCGACACTAATCTGCATTCCCAACAGTAATGCATAAGGAGTCCCTTTTCCCCACATCCTCACCAACACTTGTTTGTTAATTTATTGATGATAGCTATTCCGACAAATAAGAGGTGATACTCATTGTGATTTTAATTTGCATTTCTCTGATTATTAATAACATTGATCACCTTTTCATGTGTCTAGTGGCCATCTGTATATCCTCTCTGAAAAAGTGTCTATTCAGATCCTATGTCCATTTTTTAACTGGATTGTTTGTTTGTCTTTTGTTGTTGAATTGTGTATGTTCTTTATAAATTTGGGGTATTAACCCTTTATTAGATGTATCATTGGCAAATACGTTCTTTCATTGAATGGGTTGTCTTTTTATTTTGTTGATAGTTTCTTTTTTGCTATGCAGCAACTTTTCAGTTTGATGTAATCCTGTTTGTTTATTATTTTTCCCCTTGCCTGAGGAGATATATCAAAAAATATTGATACAAGAAATATCCAAGTTTTTATTGTCTATGTTTTCTTCTAGGATTTTTATGATTTCAAATCTAACATTTATGTCTTTAATCTGTTCTGAGTTTATTCTTGTTTATGATGTAATAAGATGGTCTACTTTTATTTTTTGCACATACCTGTCCAATTTTCTCAACACCAACATCGTTTATTGAATGAACTGTCTTTATCCCATTCTATATTCTTGCCTTTTTTTGTCCAATATTAAGTGACCATAAAAGTGTGGGTTGTTTTCTGGGCTCTATATTCTGTTCCATTGATTTTTATGTCTATTTTTATGCCTGTACCGTGCTGTTTTGGTTTATATGGTCTTGTGTGTTCTTTTGTGATTTCATATAAATTTTTGTGATATTTGTTCTAGTTTTATGAAATAATGCCATTAGTATCTTGATGGTAATTGCATTGAATCTGTAGATTGCTTTGAGTAATATAGTCATTTTAAAATTTTAATTCTTCTTATTCATGAACCAATGAGGGGAATTTTAAAAAAGTCTTAGTTTCAAGGGACCTTCTGTTACAAGTGATTTTTTTCCTCCCTGATTAACTTATACTATTTACTTGAAATGAGTTGAAGAAGGGATTTCCAAGACTTTATCCTTGACAAATTCCACAAAACCTATCAAAATATTAATTGTTGTAAAGCCCTTTAAAGGCATAGCACTTGTATTTCTTATCTTTCTTGCTATTTCTACTAGTCAGTGGGGAAATGGTTGGTTTTCAAATTCTTAAGTCCAGTGCTTTCTAAACTGATGAACTTTCCTCTAATACATTAAAAATAAAAGAAAGATAATTTCATGAGGTAATTCATGGGAGTAACTGCTGACACTTAAGAATTGGAAATTAAAATTAGTCAACAAAAATAAACACAGAAAGCAACTCACCAGCCAAACGAATAAATGAAAAACCCAATTGTGACCAAAGGCATTGTTTTTTAAGCAACTAGTTAGTGTATTATATTTTTGTATCATTAGGCTTTCTCTGTAATTTGAAGATTTGGTTTACAAATAGGTTGTTTAGAAGCTAATAATTACATTCATGGGAGACATTTTCACTTACTTTGTAAGTCTTTTCAAGAGCAAGTGAAATGATTATTTCACAAAGGTCTATTGACCTGTTGAATAAATTTTGAGAATAGAATAAATACTACCAAATTGAATAGGGCCTGTGATCTAGATATTCATTTTATAATTAAAGTGATTTGTACAGAAAAAGAAGCTTCTTTATTTTTTTTGGCTAAGATCTTATAAAATATAAAAGTGTACTAAATATTGGATAAATTCCAAAATTTCTGTGTTTTAACATTCATATAATAGTCTAAAGGGATTGGAGGTTTGCAGGTTGGAAACTTCGTTCCTCAAAGACATGCAGGTTGAAAAGGATTCTACAGTCTTTAACATACCTTCTCCAAGATTATCCTCATGTGTACATCTAGACAGCTAAGGAGAAATATTTGGAGGATATTTTGGGAGGGTTCTGCCAGATTTGGAAATAAAACAAAGACATGTGGTGTCTGCAGCACTCAACAGCAGCTGGATAGTTGACTTGGATGCCCAGGAGGAAGACGAAAAGAACATTTAATGACTAGCTTGCATCCTCTGTCACACTTGGCTTTTAAATTATTGTAAGAGAAAAATACTTGAAATTTAATATAATGATGTATTTTTTTCTTTAAAGGAGTGCCATTTAAAAAGTCCAGTTAACTGACAAGTTTTGAGAGTTAACTTTAACTTTATGGTGTTTTGATATAAAAGTCAGTGAAGAATTAATCTGTAGTTGGTAGATCTTATATACCTAGAGCCTTTCCTAAGCTTTATGCTATTAAACTATGTCCTAATATTTCTCTAAAATAGATAGTCTCTTACCTTAACTCTGAGAAGATAATTTTCCAGATATAGCAAAGATATATGAGTAGTATATATTTCTACTTAATTCAGTAAAGTAAATATCATTGAATAAATGTCAGCTTTTCCAGGGAAATCACTGCATATAACCTCTCTGGATAACATATTTATCAAAAAATCAATGCTAAGAGTACACAGATTTCTAATACATCTTAAGTATCTTCTTAATAAACCAAAATCCCAGCCCATAATTTAAAGCTATTGATACCAATAGATATTTACAGATGACATTATTATAATTTTTGATCATGATTCTTCATAGTGGTCTGATGTGATATATCAACTTTAGTTTTAACCTTGGGTCTGGTAGAAATGGTTTATTGCAGAGGTATGTAAAGACCAATCTGGCTTCTCTCTTTCTCTCTCTTTTTTTTAATTGATTGATTTTAAAGAGATAGAGAGTGGAAGGGAGAGAGAGAGGGGGAGAGAGAGAGAGAAGTATTCTTTTGTTTTTCACTTAGTTGTGCATTCATTGGTTGCTTTCCCTATGTGCCCTGACCTGGGATCTAACCTGCAACAAACGGTAGGTTGCTCTAACCGACTGAGCTAACCAGCCAGGTCTGGCTTCTCTTTATACACAGGAAAACTCCAGATGGTCCAGAGCCCATGACAATTCTGTTTTCTTCCCTTCTTTTTTTTTTCTATTCAGAGCTGTTTAGGTCTGTAGCTCTCCTGCCTCCCATCCCTCTGACAATGTCATCTTCCTGGGACACATAGCTTTCATTTTATGGGCCTGTATTTCTCAAACTTTTGGTGCCCACTGATTATATGATTGATACATGATTTTTTTAAAAAAAAACAAGGTGAATCACTAATTTTAAAATAATATTTCAAAGTTTGTTTTTGAAATAGGCAAAAAATAAAAAATTCTTTACCATTTAAAGAATTATTTTAAACTTTATTTTCAGGATGTAGCTAGCCCTTGAGATTTCTCCCTGCAGACTGTGGAAGGACCACATTAAGGAACATCTCACAATTGAAAGCTGGAAGTTTGTTTTTTTTTCAACTTGGAGATAATATAAATAGATTCCCAAACCGAATTTTGTTTTATGCTTTAGAAAATACTTTTTTATTCTATTGAAGTATTTGGACATGGGTTCTAATTATGCCCTGTAATATGTCCAAAAGGAAGGTAGCTGTTACATCCTTACTAAGAGATCCCTGACTTTTAGCACCTCCTACCTGTATCATCTTGCTGAATTTAGTTGACCGCTATAAGCCTCAGTATTTTCACTTGTAAAATGTGGAGAGCATTACTGATGATATAATGTTGTAAGAATTAAATGAGAGAGAATGTGTATAAAGTTTATAACAGTGTCTGGTGCAGAGTCCAGTGAAGTATTTTCTTTTTTTCTGGAGTATGCTTTTGGTATTGTATTTCAAGATCAGAAAGTTTTTTTTAAATGTTTTTTCCTAAAAGTTTTACATTTCCTTTCATCCTAAATGTCTGACTTTTAGGTTCAGGATCCATTCAAATTCATTCTTACTATGGTGTGAGGTAAAGGTCTAAGTTTATTATTATTATTATTATTATTATTATTATTGTACATTTATATACAGAAGTCCCAATTCCATTTGTTGTGAAGACCATCTGTTGTGGACTGAATTATGTTGCCCCGCCCACAAATCCATGTACAGTAGTAGGTCCTTGGGTTACAACAGCTCGACATACAATGTTTCACATTCACAACACTCACTCCCATAAACACTTTAAAAAATTGAAATGTGAGTGTTTCGGCTTATATCATTAGTGTCATACTTATGGACTACATGGGCAAACTAGTTTGGTTGCACGCTGTCAAAGAATATGCAGTAACGTGGCTTATGAGTGAGGGAGTTGGCGTCCTCAGTATGCTTATTTACGCCATTTTGGATTGTTAGAAGCACAAGTGTTCTCTTTGTGTTAGGCTAGGGTATGTTTCAGTTTACACCAAAATTCAGGTTACATCACTGTCGTAGGAATGGATCTGTGTTGTACCCTGAAGACCCCATGTAATATTGTCTGAACCCCTAATTGTAGCCATATTTGGAGTTTTGGTCTTTCAGGAAGTGATTAAGTTATGATGAAGTCATTCAGGGGGGCTCTAATCCAATGTGACTGGTGTCTTCAAAAGAAGAGGAAGAGACTCCAGCAGTATGCACAGGGGAAAGGCCACGTGAGAACATGGGGAGAAGAGGGACATCTGAGTTTAGAGGGAGGAGGAACATGCACACACATAAGCTTTCAGTTTAAGCAGAGGCTTCCAAGCCTGTGTGTACTGGCCAAGAAAGGGCGAGCGGAAGCTGACTAATCTAGGAAAAGGGAAGTCAGAGCTTACTTCACTTCCTTTAGGACAGTGGCGTCACCTACAAAATGGAGTATCTCTGATGCACTAGACCTTATTTCAGCAGAGTCCAGGTACCACTGGATGCTGTTGTCAACCTCTAGTCAAATCACACTATTTAAATACATACAGACCCACATCAGTGGTATCTCAGCACCTCAGTCATGGTTTCCCATCTGCTAACTGTCTTAAAATATTTTTGTTCCTGAGTCCCAACATGCCATCCCCCCAGGCAGTGTTCTTGTGGTTACCCTCTGGATGCACTTATATCAACACATGTATTAGTTTCAGGAGCCAGACAGTTATTAGTATCCTAAGAGGATGACTGTAAACAACATTGTTATTCTTCTATCTAAAAATCAGTGAAATGTATGTAAATAAAACGACATCAGTTCCTTTCCTCTGATGTTGACACATTACTAATGGATCACTAGGGTAACCACTCTCTGGGGATCTCCAGATAGAGGGAAATTCTTCCTGAAGCCAACTGTCCAGGACAGAAGTTCTGTCTGACTTGAATCACGAGGTTTTCAGGCTCTCTGCAAGGATGGAGTGCCTCAGACTTGAGTCGGGTGCAGGTGGCCTCCTCCCACCTCACCGTCCCAGCTGACCTGTCACTCACACCTTTGCTACTCAGGACACCTTCCCTGTGAAGCACCCTCTCCCCTCCTGATATCCCTAGATGTCTGCTCTGTGAGCAGTGTGCTCCTGCTGCTTCCTGCAGAGAGGTCTGTGGTGCTGTTCCTTTTCCTTTGTTCTCTGCACCGTTCCCGTGTTTGATGTGGTCTTTCCTAAGACTAGGATGCACTTACTCTCAGGGAAGCCTCGTCTTTGGCCTTTAGGTTTATTTGTTTCACACACAGTGGTCCTTTACAAGTGAAGATAACAGCTTTGAGAAGAGTTAATTATGTAGATCATCGCTGTGGTTTACAGATCCTTAGATGTACGTGAACTATGTAGGTTTTTAGGCCATTTTCCAGTGCCTTGAAAAGTACTTAATGGAGTATAACCTTACTTTCTTTGGCTTCCAGATCAGAGGAGGCACCATCAAGGAGAATGGATGTAGTCTCAGGAGAAGCAGAATCCTGGGACTTAATACCCTAGAAACCTGCCTTTCCTGGCAAGGGCCTACTGGCTCCTGCAAGCAACGTCCTGAGCAGCACAGCGCATTTGTTAACCATTCTTGGAAGTGGCTAATCCCAGGTACAGGGTCAGCAGCTGCTGTTGCCACAGCTATCAACAGTGCCACTGACAAGGATTCCCTCTGTGGCATCTTAACATTGCCACTGGGGCTTGATTTTGACACTGCTGTCTTGCCAGCAGATGTCCGATGCTGCGTTCACCGAAGCAGGTGTGGCCTCTCCCATTTAATTTAGGACCCCATTTTAATTCATAAAACGTTTTCCCTGTTGTCTCTAGGTTATACGTACCCCTGAGTTAGAGCTCTCTTTCTTGAGTGACAGAAATGCATGAATTTATACTCTGTTATCTTAGCATGCAAGGGGAAATAAAATACCATAACTGTTGATAGTTTAAAAAAATCATGGAGATGGTTGCACAGCAATGTAGATATTAACACCACTGAACTGTAAGCTTCAAAATGATTAAGATGGTAAATTTTATGTTATGTGTATTTCATTACAATTAATAATTTGTTAATTTAAAAAAAATCACCTTATTGTCTCTTCCAGACTTCCCATGGGTAATGATGAATTAGGATTCGGAAACATTATCAATCATCTCAATAGGCTAAAAGATGCTGCTTTAAACCCAGTCAACCCAGTCAATCAATATGCATTTTAAAATTTAATTTTTCTATCATTTGCTCATAAGAATGTTGATCTCTTATTAGTAAGAATTTAAGAAGAGATAATGTAATAGGTAATGTTATATTTCATAAATATTCTTCATTGTTCTTTTACCACTAGTAAGCTTTTGGTTTTTACTTATAAATATTTAGGCTGTTTTTCTCTTTGCAATCAGACTTATAGGTTTAGCAGCCAACTAGACAGATACTTAAAACTCAAGATGTTCAATATTGCACTTAAGTTCATGTCTTGATTTTGCCAGTTTCTAGTAAATTTGCTGAAAACACCTATGGTTCAAGACAACAAAGTAATTAGAAATGAATATATCAAGTATTCATTTTTGGTTTCAATTTATAAAGTTAGAGGAATGTGCATAGAGCATATGGCAATATTTTGTTTTAGTTTGTTTTTTGAAAGAACTTTTTCCTTGTGCTTAAATTTTAGTATTAGTTATTTTTTTATTGGGAGATGAGGAGGCAGAGAAACAGACTCCCACATGCACCCCAACTGGGATCCACCCAGCAAGCCTCCTACCGAGTGATGCTCTGCCCATCTGGGGCTGTGGCTCTGTTACTCGGCAGCAAAGCTATTTTAGAACCTGAGGCCAGGCCACGGAGCCATCCTTCACTGCTGGGGCCAACTTTCTCAAACCAATGGAGTCATGGCTGTGCAAGAGTAAGAGAGAAGGGAGAAGGGGAGGGATGGATAAGCAGATGGTCGCTTCTCCTGTGTGCCTTGACCAGAAATCAAACCCAGGACATCTACACTCTGTCTGGGCTGACGCCTTGCCACTGAGCCAGCCAGCCAGGGAAGTATTAATTTTTTAATTGGGCAAAATATATTAACAGGGTTGTGCTATCATCACCATTGTCTCATTCCAGAGCATTCTCATCACCTCAAATGGAAACTCTGTGCTTATTAATTAAGCCATTATTTCTCCCCTTTTCCCCACCTCCCCATCCCCTTCAGCTCTTTTCTATGCCTATGGATTTGCCTATTTTGGACAGTTTATACAAATAAATAGTATCTTTTCTGAAATAAAATTTAGTATTTAGACAGTTAAACCTGTTCTCTATTTTGTTTGTATGTGTTTTTGATATTTTAAAAAATATTTTAATGTCCAGCAGCTTAGGGTTGGT
Organism: Rhynchonycteris naso; assembly: GCA_037038555.1. Lineage (NCBI taxonomy): Eukaryota > Metazoa > Chordata > Mammalia > Chiroptera > Emballonuridae > Rhynchonycteris > Rhynchonycteris naso. The sequence continues at coordinate 177,483,897 of CM072999.1, read as the reverse complement.
TATATTTTGTATTTTAGAGGACTCTAAAGCCATTAAAGGGACTATACATATACATTTATTTACTTTTAGAGCTGTTTACAATATTAACTAAAGGAAAGGTCAGTTATAAAATCAGATGACAAAATTATATGATATAATTGCATTGGGCCAAAATGCAGGGCCATAGACAAAATCTGGAAAGCTATAACCAATATATTTACAATGACAGTTTAAGGTGATGGAGTTTTTTTATGACCTTTTTTATAGGTCCCTATTTTCTGATTTGTGGGAACATTTGCTTAAATGAGAAATAAAGACTTACCTCTTGCCTGAATCATCACTGAATGATTAATATAAATTTCATGGCATTAAAAAAATCTAACTAATGTATATTAATATTTTTTAAATTAATTATCTTAGACAAAACTTTATTGCCCATATAAGCTTGAGAATGAAAATATTTCATGTTCATTAGTATTGAGCCTTCTCAGTCTGTTCTCACAGAATGCAGTGGTGGTAGAATCAGCGTTTGAATGAAATGCTTTATATAGATGTATAGATTAACTTGAATAATATAATTCTTAGAAAAGGGCACACAGCTCAATTAAGCAATAAAATAAGGGAGTTGGACTAGGTATTTTAAAGATCTTTAATTCTGTAGTTATGTGGCAGTGTCATTTTAATTAATGCTCATGTTACCTGTTTTTTTTTTAAAGATGACTCATTGTTTTTTATTTTAATTTCTTTTTATTTTATTCATTTTAGAGAGGAAACACACACACACACACACACACACACACACACACAGAGAGAGAGAGAGAGAGAGAGAGAGAGAGAGAGAGAGAAAGAGAGAAGGGGGGAGGAGCTGGAAGCATCAACTCCCATATGTGCCTTGTCCAGACCAGTGCAGGGTTTTGAACTGGCGACCTCAGTGTTCCCAGGTCGATGCTTTATCCACGGTGCCACCACAGGTCAGGCATATTACCTGTTTTTTGCGACTATTAAAAAAAAGAGCATCTAAATGTGTATCTTATCTCACAGTTCATAAACCTGACAAAATGATTAACTTGAAAGAAAAAGTAGTCTACAACCTAAATGATCCCTTTATGTCACAAATAAAACATCTTTTCAGAGATATATTTAAGATGAAAAATGTATTTTAGTCTGGAATTTATGTTAATTCTCTGTCTTTAAGCTTATTATAAATATCCTCAAATTTATGACACATCTTAGTATTGAAAAAATAGTAACCGTAACTGTCTTAGACTAATATAAATTGATAATGTGCTGCATTCTAATGTGAATTATTTTCATCATTTGTTTGACAATAATGACAATAAGATCAGATATATTTAATGGTTTCTGTATCTTCACATTTTGTGCTTCTGATTTACCTCCCAACACCTGCACATCAGCTGCTTCTTAGCCATGTGTTTCCCATGATTACACAAGATGATCACTCATTATTATTTTGTGCATGTTTTTAATTATTTTAAGTTTATGGGGAAATTAAAAAAAACTATGAGGTATTTAAGGTGCCTTGGTACAGGATTTCACCAACAGATTCTACATATGTCACTCATTGAAGTTTTGGCTTTGTAAGGCATTTTTAATGTAAAATATTCAGGCAATCAAGTGAGTAATATATGAGTAAAGTACTTGTGATGTTAATACCTGCTTAGCTGTTATGCACATCAGGAGATATCACATTGCCCATATTAAAGAAGCCCCGTCATCCTTTCCCAGTCACAATTGGCTTCTTCTCCCCAGAGGTAACCAGTAGCTTGACTTTTACATTAATAACTTTATTACTTTCATAAAAATAATTTTAATATCTATGCCGATACTACACTCGAGTTTAGTTTTGCCTACTTTTAAACTTTATCTAAATGAAATCATACTTAGTTCTTTTTCTCAATATAGTTTAAGATTCAAAAATATAATATGTACATATAGTTAATTTACAGTGCTTAGTGATATTTCTGTAGAAAATACCTCATTTAATTTATCCATTATACTCTTGCTGGACATTTGGGTTATTTCTGTTTTTATTTTGCCATGTGGCTTATGCTGCTATGAATATTCTTATGTATGTATCCTCATGAACATATGACATAAAGATTGGAATTGAGTGCATAGTATGTGTGACTGCTACCTTATTATCTGTACTAATAAACTTTTGGAAAGATGGTTGTACTAATTTACATTCCCGGTAACATGTATGGGAGTTGCTTTAGTGCCTCATCTTTCTAATGCTGGGTATTATTAATTTAAATTGTCAACATAAATTACCTAGGTGATGGGTGTGCCAGAGAATCTCATTGTGGTTAGAATTTGAATTTTCCTCGGTGCCCATAAATTTGAGAACAACTTCATGTTTACAGACCTTTGTAGTTCCTTTTTTGTGATTTCTTTTTCTTACTGGTGGGTACTAGTTCTTTAAATACTTAAGTTTTTTGTTAGTATGTGTTAATTACCATTCTGTGACTTATTTTTCACTTTTTATGGTGTCTTTTAGTCAATAGAGCTCTTACCTTAGTCAAACATTAGTTTTTTCTCTATAGTTAAGATGTTTTGTGTATGATTTAAGAAATCTTTCTATGTGCTAAGTAAGGTCTTCTGAAAGATGTTTTATATTGTGTTACAGAACCTTTATATAGTTTTCTCTTGATTTTGTTGTTTAGTTTACTTACACTTTATTTTTGTGCTTGATGTGAGGTAAGGGTTTTTTCCTCCCTTTTTTCTCTCTCCCTCCTTTCTTCTTTCCGTCTTTTCCTTCTTTCCTTTCTCCTAACTTGTAGTATGGAAACCCAGTTGCCCCAGCACCATTATGTAAAAGATCATTCTTTTTCCTCTGTTCTGCCATGCTACCTTTGTTATAAATCAACATAAAGACATAAGTATATGCACATAGGCAATTACCATCTTTTTCGCTCCATAATACACACCTGACCATAAGACGCACCTAGGGTTTTAAGGAGGAAAATAAGAAAACAAAAATTCTGAAGCAAATGGTGTGTTAAAATATTTAATAAAATATACCACAATAATATTACAACAATGTAAACTCAACAGCAGTATTAACAACCATTAGCACTGTTATTAACAAATGAGAAGAGACTTTAATGTTCAAATACTCTTCTAGTTGTCCGAGAACCCACAGCAGCTAAAAAAAAAATGAACATTCACTCCATAAGACATGCGGGCATTTTCCCCTTCACTTTCGGGGGGGAAAAAGTGCGTCTTATGGAGCATAAAATACAGTATGTGTCTGTGCTCTCTATTCTGTTCCACCGGTCAGCTTGTCCATCCCTATACTGATAACTACATTTTTGACTGTTATATTTTATGTTAGTTTTTATGTTTGTTGTAAGTCCCACCTTATCCTTTTTCAAGTACTTAAAGAGTTTCTTAGAGATTGTGGGAATTTCCATTCGTATTTTAACACCAGTTTATCAAGTTCTACAAAAATACCTGTGAGGGTTTGACTGGGATTGTTTTAAATCTGTAGATCAATTTGGGAGAGATTTAGTATCTTAGATTTATCATGTCTTCTAATCATTGAACATGATATGGTATCTCCAACTACTTAGATCTTCTTTATTTTTGCTTAGTAACATTTTATAAGATATCTTAGAGAGATCTTGAATAGCTTTGACTCTTGTTAATTGATATAGTATATAGTTTTAAATTTTTTCTATTGATTTGAGAGACAGAGGAAGGGAGAAGGGTAAAGAGAGAAAAAGAAAGAGAGAGAGAAACATCAACTTGTTTCACTTAGTTGTCCCCTTTATTTGTGTACTCACTGATTGCTTCCTATACATGCCCTGACCAGGGACCTGTGATCCCAGGCATGTCGATAAAAAGTTTTATTCACTTAGCCACCTCAGGGCTGTTACTTGGTATTTTTGATGCTGTTATGTTATATTTTAAAAATTCACTTATTAATTGTTACTGGTATGTAGAAATATATTTCTCTTTTTTATATTGATCTGTGTCCACCAACCTTGTTAAATTTACTTACTAATTCTAAAAAATTTTTCTGTAGTTTAGAAAACATTTTTATATGCATATCATCCTTATCTTGCTCCTGATTTTAACAGAAAAGACTGCACCGTATCTTCATTATTCATTGTTAGAGTCAGTGATGTTCATGAGATCACCTCACTTGTGACTAGGAAACAGGCCATGGCAGTATCTCAGTAGGAGATAATACGATCCTGCTCCAAATCATAGGACTGGAGTGTGTTTGGATTTAGACATTTTACAAATATGAACCTACCTAGTTCCTAATCAATAAAATTGTCCCAGTTACTCCAAACCCTTAAAACTAGCCTAACCAGGCAGTGGCGCAGTGGATAGAGTGTCGGACTGGGATGCGGAGGGGCCCAGGTTCGAGATCCCGAGGTAGCCAGCTTGAGGATGGGCTCATCTGGTTTGAGCAAAAAGCTCACCAGCTTGAGTCCAAGGTCGCTTTCTCAAGCAGGGGCTTACTTGGTCTGCTGAAGGCCCGCGGTCAAGGCACATATGAGAAAGCAATCCATGAACAACTAATGTGTCAAAAACGAAAAACTGATGATTGATGCTTCTCATCTCTCTCCGTTCCTGTCTGTCTTTTCCTACGTATACCTCTTTCTGACTATCTCTCTGTGTCTCTGTAAAAAAAAACAAAACAAAAACTAATTGTGCGTATATAAGTATGATAAAGTATTTAAATCCAATATTTAAAGCATTAAATTCCCCCCTTCCTGGTTAGTAGCAGTTACATTCAATAGACAGGTTAGCCTAAAAGCATATGCCTAATCTGCTATGGTGCTGCCCAGTAGAACCTACCTATGCTGTTGAATGTGGTAGCCACTAGTGACTCTTGTTTTTTGAGCACTTGAAATCTGGCTAGTGCAACTGAAGGACTAATGCTTTATTCTAATTAATTATAGTTTAAGTATACAGAGTCAGATGTGGCTCGTGGTTACTATATTGAAAGTACAGTAGCGAACCTACATGTGAACATTTAAAAATCTGTTGAGATTTTTCTCTTGAGTTTGATAGCCTTTAGCTGGTAAAACTTTTTATTTCTCCTTGTCTTCTTTCCCTGAAGTTTTCTTCTACCTTTTTCAGTATAAACGGCAGCTCCAAAACTCATTTGCTGGCCCTTGTCTCCTGAGGACTGTCACCATGGGCAGCCCACTCTGGCTACCCATTTCACATTTCTGCCTGTTTTCTGTCATCTATATGATAGTCCAATGATATATATTACATTGTGCAATATTTAATCTATATTTCAATTTGTAAAGATGTGTAGACTGAGCACTTGATTACTATTGATGTCAGTCCTGAACCCAAGCACTTTGTAAATTGAGTTCTATCATAAGAGAGCTAGTCTATTGGAATTCTACAAAAAGTACTACATTTCTTTATTAATTAATTGACTCATTCATTGATTATGTCATTCAGTGACTCAAATAATTATTGAAAAACTATTATGTATCAGGCACTCTGCTAGGTAATATATATTGAAGAATAAATAAACCCTCAAGGAAGTTACAACTTATAGACAAGAATAAAAGTAATTCCAATTGTGTAATAGCTGCTAAAATTATGGAAAGTGAATGTCGGGAATATAGGGTGTTATGAAAGCATAGAAGAAGGGTACCTATCATCAGATGATCATGTGATGCTTGGGAGAGGGAGTGATGTCTAATCTGAAACCTGAAGGATGTTAAGGATCTACGGTGAGAGAATGGGGAAGGAAGAATATTCTAGACAGATGTATTAGTTCCCTGTTGTTGCTGTAATAAATCACAATAGATTTAGTGGCTTAAAATAAGAAAACTGGCCCTGGCTGGTTGGCTCAGTGGTAGAGCGTTGGCCAAGTATGTGAAAGTCCTAGGTTGGATTCCTGGCCAGGGAACTCAGGAGAAGTGACCATCTGCTTCTCCATCCCTCCTTCTTCTCTCTCTCTTCTCCTCCCACAGTCATGGCTTGATTCATTTGAGCACATTGGCCCTGGGCAGAGCCATCACCTCAGATACTAAAAATGGTTTGGTTGCAAGTATGGCCCAAGGTGGACAGAGCATTGGCCTCAGATGGGGTTGCCAGGTGAATCCCAGTTGGGGCACATGCAAAACTCTGTCTCTCTATATATCCCCTCCTTTCACTTGGAAAATAAGAAAAATAAATAAAGAAAACTTATCATACTGTTCTGGAGGTCAGAAGTCCCCAAATGGATCTCCCTGGGATAAAGTCATGGTGTCAGCAGGGCTGCATCCCTTATGGAGACTTTGGAGCAGAATATATTTTCTTGCTTTTCCCATCTTCCAGAGACTGGTTGCTTTCCATGGCTTGTGGGTTCTTCCTCCATATTAAAAGCTAGTAGACTGGTGTCTTCGCATCTCTGACTCTGACCTCCTGCCTCCTCTGCCACTTGCAAGGACTCTGGTGAGGACATTGGGCCTACCTAGGAATCAAGGATAATCTGCTATCTCAAGGTCAGCTGATCAACCTTAGTTCCATTTGCAACCTTAATCTCTTTTTCTGTGTAATTTAACATATTCACAGAGTATAGAGATTAGGAGTTCTTGGGACGAGGAAATCATTGGCAGAGGAGGAAAGGCATTATTCTCCCTACCATAGGAAAAAAAAATATTATATTTGAAGAGCTAAAATTCAGACTGGCTAAAAGTTTAGCTCATGGAGGGGCAAATAAAAGACAAGGTACTGAAGAGGGAAACCATTAAATTATGATTTAATTTCATCATAAGGAAAATGATGGGGGGCATTACAAATGAAATAATTAGATTTTAGTTCAATTGAAAATTTCCTCTACCTGCATTTGGAACTCCTAACTGATAACACAAGCTTACTTCATTAACTATAAATTGAAGTGTATTAATTTAGAATTATCAGATCCCAAGCACTAATTAAAAAATTAATATTCTTATATATAGGCAGAATATCAAAAATGCAATTCTGAAAAATAATATTGATCAATTTTTAGATTAGGACTCTTCTGTCTTGTGAATAGTTAACATAGGTGGACCTAAACTGAGCATGAGGATGTACTGGTTTATGTAAGTGAAAATTCCAATAGTGAAGATCTGGAAACAGCCCAAGTGTCTGTCAGGGGACGAGTGGATTAAAAAGCTTTGGTACATATATACCATGGAATACTACTCAGCCATAAGAAATGATGACATCGGATCATTTACAACAAAATGGATAGACCTTGATAACATTATACGGAGTGAAATAAGTAAATCAGAAAAAAAACACTGAGAACAGCATGATTTCATACATAGGTGGGACATAAAAGTGAGACTATGAGACATGGACAAGAGTGTGGTGGTTACAGGGTGGGGGGAGAGAGAGGAGGGTGGGATAGGGAGGAGGGGAGGGACACAGGGAAAACCAGATAGAAGGTAACAGAGGACAATTTGACTTTGGGTCATGGGTATGCAACACAATTGAATGATAAGATAACCTGGAGATGTTTTCGTTGTACATATGTACCCTGATTTATTGGTGTCACCCCATTAAAATTAATAATAATAAAAATTAAAAATAAAATTCCAATGGTAGTCTTTCAGGAATAGCTGGGACCCGGGGTTCAAATAATGCCAACCTGCTTCTCTGCATGTTGGTTTCATCATCTGTCAAAGAAGACTTCCCTTGGGGGGACAAGTGACCAAACAGAACTCCTGGCTGTACTCCTACTGGATCTGCCATCGCAGCACCAAGATTGGCGAGGAGTTCAAGTAGAAGTCCTAGGATTGAGTCCTATTGGACCACCTTGAGTCCCATTTTTATTCCTGAACTAATTATTGTGGCCAGGAATGTGTGATATATGAATTCAGCAGACCAGAGTAATAGTTGTTTAATTAGATATTTAGGCAATAATATTTACAAAGCTTGCTTTGGCAAATAGCAGTATGTTTTGAGAGTTGGGCTGAGCTTTGTAACCAAATTTCAGACGAGATCGGGCGCGTTCAGGGTGGTATGGCCGTAGACTGTAACCAAATTTCAGTTAAAACTGCTCAGGTGGTTTCATTGTCTAAACTTCTTTGTTATATGTTATCATCTGTATGGACCTGAAATCTATCATATTATGGCTAGTCTCTGATTTCTCTCTACTGATGGACCCAGATTTGAAATCTTAGAATGGACATATCTAAGTTCTGCAAAATTATCACTTAAAATAATCACAAAGGCTTTGGTAATGACATCCTTTGCCTGACTTTGAAAATGGAAATATTTTATTAGACTTCATATAAAAATGAAATAAATGATGCTTTTCAGGTGAGAGATGAGAAGATAGATTCCTGCATGCTCCCCAGCCTGGATCCAATCAGCAACCTCGGTCTAGGGCCAATGATAGAATCACCTGAGCAATTTTTTTTTTTTATTAGCATTTCTTTTTTTTTTTTTTTAATTTATTTTTATTTTATTCATTTTAGAGAGGGGACACAGAGTGAGAGAGAGAGAGAGAGAGAGAGAGAGAGAGAGAGAGAAGGGGGGAGGAGCTGGAAGCATCAACTCCCATATGTGCCTTGACCAGACCAGTGCAGGGTTTTGAACTGGTGACCTCAGTGTTCCCAGGCCGACGCTTTATCCACTGCGCCACCACAGGTCAGGCTCACCTGAGCAATTTTTATCACCTGAAGCTGATGCTAGGACCAATGTGCAATCCTTAGCACCCAGGGGTGACACTCGAACCAATTGAGCCACTGGCTGCATGAGGCGAAGAGGTAAAGAAGGGGGAGAAGGTGGGGAAGAGAAGCTGATGGTTGCTTCTCCCATGTGCCTTGAGTGGGAATCAAACCCACGACATCCATACACCAGGCTGGTGCTTTATCCCCTGAGCCAGCCAGCCAGTGCCAAAATTATTCTTTTAAAAAACTTTTAAATTGTAGTTTTAGATTGCTTCTTCCCTTTAAAAACTGTCTTTTTCAGTCTGGACTATAAGTTCTTGGTGGGAAGAAAGCATGGCCTATCTTACTGTACAAAGTATGTACAGAATTGAGTATAATCTTTATAAAAAGGTAGATGCTAACTAAATTTAGCATGATGTTGAGAAAGAATTGTCAGGTTAGGTGAGAAACTTGTTTTTCCTTCAAGCTGGCAGAACAGGTTGACATGAGTAGCCCTTTACTCCTAAATCAAAGGTTAGAAAAATATAAAACTTTTAATAATAAAAATATTTTACAAATACATACTCATGCTCAAAACCAAGAAAGTGAACTCTTCAAATGAAGATTTGCCAGAAATGAAGAGAATAACCAAGGAATGAAATGATCAGATATGTGCTTTTGGGTCTAGATTTTAAACATGGCTGCAGGCTGTGTGCCTTGTGGCATATGGGAAATGGGTTTACACTTGGGCAGGGAAGTCAGTCCCTTTGGAAACACTCTTAACCCACGCTGGAAACAGGACTCCCTAGCTTGCCCTTTCTTGTTAGCAAAAATTTTTTTTAATATATATATATATATATATATATATATATATATATATATATATATATTAAAAAAAATTAAATAAAAATATATATATATATTTTATTATTATTAATTCTAATGGGGTGACACCAATAAATCAGGGTACATATGTACAATGAAAACATCTCCAGATTATCTTATCATTCAATTATGTTGCATACTCATCACCCAAAGTCAAATTGTCCTCTGTCACCTTCTATTTGGTTTTCCCTGTGTTCCTCCCCTCCTCCCTATCCCACTCTTCCCCCCCTCCCCCCATCCCATAACCGCCACTCTCTTGTCCATGTCTCATATTCTCACTTTTATGTCCCACCTATGTATGAAATCATGCTGTCCTCAGTTTTTCTTTTTTTTCTGATTTACTTATTTCACTTCGTATAATGTTATCAAGGTACATCCATTTTGTTATAAATGATCCGATGTCATCGTTTCTTATGGCTGAGTAGTATTCCATAGTATATATGTACCATAGCTTTTTAATCCACTCGTCCTCTGACGGACACTTGGGCTGTTTCCAGATCTTCGCTATTGTGAACAATGCTGCCACGAACATGGGGGCGCATTTCTTCTTTTCGAACAGTGCTATGGTGTTCTTAGGGTATATTCCTAAAAGTGGGATAGCAAAATTTTCATTATGTAGAAGCCCCAAGGTTAGCAACTAACATAAACTTTGGTCTACAAATCAGTGCACCCAGAGGACCTCATCAGGGAAGCCTCCACTCCCCAAGACACCAGGGCACTCATGAACTTCCAAGGGGAAAACAGATTTGAATTATTATAAGCTCTCAGATGAATATTATGAACACATCTGAAAATCCACTGTCATGAGGTATAGACAGCAGATACTACAAACAAGATCAAATTAGTCAAGTATAGATAATAAAATGTGAAGAGTACAATTTGCAGAGAACAATAAGGGCATTAAAAATAAATCACAGAGTAATTTGGATAAGGAGAATCTAGAAACAAAAATAGGGCCATGAAAATTTTTAATTTTCCTGTCTTGTTGGTTTAGTGGGTAGAGCTGACATCCCAGGTTTGATCCCTGGTCAAGGCATACATGAGAAGAAATCATCTGCTTCTCTTCCCCTCTCTTCCTCCTCTCTCTCTCTCTCTCTTCCCCTCTCACAGCCAGTGGCTCAACTAGTCCGGAGTGTCATCCCGGGTGCTGAAGATAGCTCCATTGATTTGAGCATCAGCCCTCGATAGGAGTTGCTGGGTAGATTCCGGTCAGGGCTCATGTGGGAGTCTGTCTCTCTATCTCTTCTCCTCTCACTTAAAAAATTAAATAAATATTCAACATATTGGTTTGAGAGTAGACCAGATACTGCAAGGAGGGGATTGGTGTATCTCTGAATGAATTTGAGACCACATCAGTGTCAATTTGTGCAGAACTGGCTATGCCCAGACACTGTCGCTACACAATGGATAAATGGTACTGCTCGGGGATTTCATTTTTCATTCATCTGCCCCCTTTTCAGTGGACTCAAGGCATTTAAAAGGCAAGGTGCCAATTAATATTTTGCCCTTTTCCTTTACACTTAGGTGACCTTATTTGTAATACCTGTAGATGTAGAGGTGAAGTTCCAAAGCTTGTTCATGAGCAATAGGGCTACCATGTTGCTAAGATAATAAGGTACCCAAAATACTTTCAGTGGTGGAAGGGAGAGACGGAAAACAAAGTGGCTTTCTGGAGGATGGACCATTCCTTCTTTTTCCTTTTCCCCGTTATCCCTTACTGTTGTGTTCTCTGCCAAGTGTGTATTGTCCTTACAGATCTCTTCCACCTCACTGGAGACAGCTGCAGGTGGTATCTACGTCACCTTAGGTACCTGGGCAGTACTGCTGTTGGGAGCCCTGCCTTGGACAAGCATGCCCATCATGAGATAAGCAGTTTTCTTCCAGTATTTCCAGCTCATTCTCCTTTGATAAATCCAAGTCCACTTTCCAGTGTTTATGTTTCTTCACAGATTCTAATTTTCAAACTACAAATTCTTGGTGGTGTCATTATTTTTCTTATAGTGCTAACATAGATTTTGAGAAAGATATCTGCTGAAATGTCTCTTTTAGGGAAGATTGGCTTTGTTTTTTTTTTTTTTTTTTTTTTTTTTTTATAATCTGGTTTATGGAACATGGCAGCAAAAATGAGAAGCAGAAAAATCAAACTTTTTGTAAGTTAAGTAATTATTACAGGATACTAGGTAGTCCTTTCTTACTTTGTTTCTCACCTTAAATTTAATCAAAACACCTGCTATCTGTAAGCTTTTAAAATCTAGTTTGCTACCCACCCACATATCCGCCTAGTTTTGCCCCCCTCAAATGTAATCTGTTACATTGTCAAGAACTTCCGGATGCTTGTAGCTGTGCCTTTGGCAACCATGCCCTTTTCTGCACTAGAAATGATGTCGGTGATGATGATGAGAATGCAAACCACTAGCAAAGGGAAGAGGAAGTAAGTCCCTCTGGGAAGTAGTAGAAAAACAAATCGAAAGGTGATATGCTAAAAAAAAAAAATAGAGAAAGTACTCTACTGCTTGTTATTCTGCCACAATTTAGTATTTTCTAGTCAACCTAGAAATGACTGGTTGCTGGAAAAGATGAGTTGAACAGGGAAGATTATAGAACCAAGCCGCAGATGAACCCACTTCTTTTCTCCTGAGAGGCATTTGTTCATGATAATATGGAGATTTGTTTCCACCTGGGTCTTTATAATGATATCAGCTCCCTTTGTCATCTTGGAATATTCCTCTTTGCAGCAAATAGTTGTATGTTAAATAAAAATATTTGTAGATTCAAAAAGGAGAATTTCTGAATGTTTGATTAAAGTTATTATTTATATATTCAAAAGGCATCTGGATTAAAAGGGCATCTGTGCCTGCAAAGTAGTTGCTTGCACTTATTGTTTTTCTTTGTAATGCTAGTTATTTTTTATGACTTTAACAGACAGGAAATCCTCCAAGTGAACAAAAAGTGCACAACGCTGAGAAATGGGAAACACACAGCATAATCTGCTGACATTCTGATCATTGACTTTTGGTGGTTTTATGTGTTTAAAAAAATAGGTACAAATATTTGAATAGATGTCGTTTTTAACTTAATTTTTACATTTGACTCAGTGTGGGTGGCGTCTATGCAATTTTAGTTTGTTCCATGGGTACTGTAGGTTTTGTCTTCCATGATTACTCTGCGGGAATAGGCATGGCCTTTTATTATTTCATCTCAGATTCTTCACATTCTTTTGTAAGTTTAAAATAAAGTAGTCAACCTTCCCAGCTATCCCAAGAAAAGATATGTTGTCCTGTGCCCTAGCGTCTTCTGCACAGTCATAGCATACTCAAGTCTGTCTGTCATGAGGCTTGGGGGGGGGGGAACTTGAGATTTCCCAAATCTAAAGTTTGCTAGTATTTCTTTCTACATTTCTATTTCATAAATCTGTGAACTAGAAACCAAATAGACAGAATGGCATTTAATTTTCCCTTTTTACGTCTTTCACACTCCCTTGAAGAATTAGAGATGTGTGATGCAGTGGTTCAGAACCAGACAACAGAAGGCAGAGGAGGAAAGCAGAGTGGTGTGCTGGCCTGGGAGGCCACCATCCTTGACCACAGAGAGAAATTTGGTACCAGTGGCAAAATAGATCATATTCATTGGGAGATTCTGAACAGCGATTACTAGACAAAATCTAACCGCATGTAGAAAATACAGCCTGTATTCCTAAGGAAATTCTATTTGTATGAGGTTTCTTTGGATTCATCTAGTAGAAAATGAGCCTGAATTTGGTGACATACTTTAGATTATTATTAATTTTTTTTGTCATGACAATGTTTTTGTTTAACAAAGCACTGAGAGTGAATTATTGAAATTATATGTGTAGTACAAAAGATTTCAGCTACTCTCAAAGAAAGTTGTTTTATTTTTAAAATTAAGTGAGAGCAGGGGAGGCAGAGAGACAGACTCCAGCATGTGCCCTGGCCAGGATCCACCTGATGAGCCCTCTGTGGGGCGATGCTCTGCCCATCTGGGGTGTTGCTTCATTGCTTGGCAATTGAGATATTTTTATTGCCTACAGTAGAGGCCAGGAACCATCCTTAGCACCTGCCTGGGGTCAACTCGCTGTAGCCAATCAAGCCATGGCTGCAGGAGGGGGAAGAGAAAGAGACAGAAGGAGAGAGAGGGGAGGGAAAAGGTGGAAAAGCAGATGGTTGCCTCTCCTGTCTTCCCTGATTGGGAACTGAACCCGGGACATCCACATGCCTGGCCGAATGCTATATCATTGAGCTAATTGTCCAAGACCTCAGGAAGTTTTTGATCCATTGGATATATGATTAAACTCTAAATATGTAAAAGGAGGAATTTCCTTGAATACAGAAATATTATTAGCTTTGTTAGTATTTTGTCATAACTATCTCCTAAATTTTCTTCAAATTGTAACCTATAATATTCTCTAATATGACAAATGAATATAAACTGAGTATAAAGATGTCCACTTCTGGTTGTAGTATTTTCCTGACTGAAAGAAATGGAAACAATATTGAGCCTCCCAGATTTTAATAATAGTAATAATAATAATAATAATAATAATAATAATAAAATAATAATAATAATAATAATAATAATAATAATGGTCCTCAGTTATGTATACTTGCTCTGAGTCTGGCAGGTGTTAAGTCTTCCCATGCATTCACTTCTTAGTCATCCCTACCCAGCTTATGGACTGCTAAGGGACAGGTAAGGGCCCTGGAACTTAGGAAGTGAAGGACTAGCCTTCAGGCCACAGAGCCGGCAAACATGGCAGGGCTTCTAGCTTTCTCTGAGTCCAGTCTGCCAGAATCACCTGTGTTCTCTGGGGTACCTATGAGGAGGGGGTGGGCAAGAGAACAAACTTTCTCCCAAGTAGACCTGGTGCAAGTTTCTGCTCTGGGGCTCGGGTGGGTTACTAAGCTTCTCTGTGCCCATTTCCCATATGTAAACAATGGAACCCACCTCTTAATTCGGGTGAGTCGATAGAGCTGTAAAGGGTAGTAGGCACCTTGGAAGTGCTCTCTTCTACCCACAGCTGCTGGCACCCTTTGCTCCCACTGGCTCTTGGCCCACTGACACCACTCCCGGGTCCAGCAGGGTGCAGGAGGCATGAAAAGAGGGTGACTTTGCAGCTCCTCCATTCTAGATGGAGCCACTCTGCATTGGTACCACTCCTGTGTCCTTTTGTCTACAGCACCTTGGCTCAGCTTCCAAATGTTTTCCTTGCTCAGCACTCCTGTCATGCTCCCCACCCCCAGACCATCTCTTTGTGACTAAGTACTCTGAAACCCCAAGTGCATGTTCATTTTGCAATGAAGATAAGTTTTGCTAGAGCCCTTTGTAGGACTTTTGTCTGTCCCTTAGAGTTTAGGATGGGAAGGGGAGAGTGGTGGAGTGGGGAGGGTAGAGGGAGGCTTAGAACAGGAGAGGGAAGCACTAGCCATGTATTTCCTAGGGAAGTCTCAAGGATGTGGGCTGGCTGGCCTCAGGGGCAGACCTGCGATAACACATTCTGGGAGAGTTATCCAGAGAAGTCAGTAGTCCTGGGCTTTGGATATGGTAACTTTGAAGTAATGGAAGCAGGTGGAATCTGAGGCAACTGGAGAATCAGTTGGAATCAGAAACACCTATTCTTCAAGATCTATAGGAGCAAAAGACCCCCTTTCTGATCCTGCCTCTCCTTGGCTTCAGTCCCTGTGGCTCGGGGCCTGGAGCACCACCCTTGGGTAACCTGGGGTAGAGGTATGGATAGGTCCCCAAAATGTATTTCCCTGGTGGACTCATAATCTAGCAGTTAGTTTCAGTAGTATGTTTGTTACAGTGCTACCCATGGGACACTTGTTGGCTCATTATGAATATCCTGGGGATGCAAATTACTTGACGTGCATCTTTTCAATAAGAACATTCATTATGATCTCTAGGTAGCCTGCCTACCAATGAATTTCTTGAGCAAAGCCTGTTTGTTGCACTTGACTAATAACACATTAGAGGTGCAATGGAAATGGTGTGAACTAACTGCCTTATTAACCTGAAAGGCATCTATTTAATAGAGTGTGTGCATGCACGTTAAAGAGGGAGAAAGATGGAGGGAGGGAGGGGTTGTGATTTAAACAAATATTTGGAAGGTACTATGTCTGGAGTTTGGTGAGGGACATTAAATATGTGGACTGACTTTGGCAATATTGCTACAGTATGTACCTTAATAAAATGCATTGTACTTGTCAAGCCTACCTTATATGAAATAGACTTCATTAGAGGGTTTATTTTCCTTAGGAACTTTTTTCCAATTTCAAATGTGTCAGTTTTTATCAAAGCACACTCCAATTTTCAATACCTTTTATACCTTCTGCTTAGTCAAGGTATTAATTTAACTTCATTTTAAATTAATAAAACAAACCATCATCTATGGTTTGCATTTTTTTTCTGAACAATTGAATACTTGCTTTAGTCCAGTGGTTCTTAACCTGGGTTCTATCGAACCCTAGTGGTTTGATGAGTTGGTCTCAGGGGTTCGGAGAAGCCTCTGCCGCGGAGGCCAGAATAAAGTAATACTGTAATTTGCTGTGAGTTCATGCACTTCGTTGGTTTTGTTTTTTGAGCAAGGTGATGTTCATGCACGGCTCATTTTGTGCACCAGTAAAATAACATATACCTATGTCTTGAATTTAGAAAAAAAATCATATTTTATTTATCACTAAAGAAGGGTTTGGTGAATGCGCATATGAAACTGGTGGGTTTGGTACCTCAAAAAAGGTTAAAAACCACTGCTTTAGTCTATCTTTTGTGCAGTGATTTTTATTTTTCCAGTCAATAACAGATCATTTGCCACAAGTCCTTTTGCAGCATAGGTCACCAGTGTGTCTCCGGAAACAACAGTCAGGGAAGAGAGTGTGCAGACAGCAGTGAGGTTCCCGGAACAATGCCTGCGAGGAGCAGGGGAGAGGCAAACATAACTTGAGAAAGTACCCACCACCAGTGACAGCAAGCCCTGAGCTGGGGTCCACAAGAGCCACTGTCTTTCAGAGCACAGGACGTCTCCCTGGCATCCCTCCCTCCTGA
Source organism: Rhynchonycteris naso (assembly GCA_037038555.1). Lineage (NCBI taxonomy): Eukaryota > Metazoa > Chordata > Mammalia > Chiroptera > Emballonuridae > Rhynchonycteris > Rhynchonycteris naso. Next base: position 177,467,347 of record CM072999.1, on the reverse strand, counting down.
AGCAGAAGCAGTTTGTACATTCAGAGCAGGGCTTTGCAGGGGCTTCGCTAAGGATGCAGGGGAGACGGAAAGTCATGATGTCTGTGCCACGGCTGCAGCAGGGTGCCGCTGCAGGCTGAGGGCTCAGAGCCACGGGCAGGGCACAGCGGCTGCTTCTCCTCGGTGCTGTGATGCCAGCCAGGCGTATAGTGGAGCTTCACGTGGAATGTACTGTCTGTCAGCTATAGTCTGCACTCTGAACGCTTGAGTTTCCATAACCAGGGCTTCGGGTGACCTGCACATATATGGCAGCCTCCATTTAGGAGAGACCCCAAGTAAATTAATATCTGAGATAACATTTTATAAAATTAAGTGCCAGCATATGTCATTGGGGTGAATGTCATTCCTGGTTCTGAAAGAGGAGAGACCCCAGGTAAATTAATATCTGGGATTACATTTTATAAAATTAAGTGCCAGCATATGTCATTGGGGTGAATGGCATTCCTGGTTCTGAAAGCTTTTCTATGATTTCTAATCAAGAAAAAAATGAATTAAATCCATATTCAGTTTAATGTATTTTCCTCAGCAGGCCTGTCTCTATGATAACATTATAAGGTAAAGGAAGCATTATTGACTGACTGGGATCCCTTCCGCCCTTGCTCCTCTATGGTTGGTCATCCTTTACTTTCCTTAAGTCTTACCTTTTCCCTTATTTCAGCTTTTCTAGTGACTTAACCTTTTAAAAAATTATTTAATGAGGTTGTAGGTCCCATTTGGTCCTTTGTGTGCTGTTGTTGCTCTTTGCTTTGCCTCTCCCTTCCTATAAGCAGGAGATTTCTTATAGCCCCTTTTCTCCTTCCAGATGAGGAACGTAGAGGGGTCCCATTAGTACTTGTGGGAACAAAGGTGAAGAATGACCTTTCAGAGTGGGAGGTGAGCCTCTTCGATCTTACACTCCATGGGCTTAGTGCAGGAGGGCATGCTCTGCCCAGGAATCTCCTGCAGCTATTTATAAAATGGACTCTTTCTCTTTCCTTAGGGGACAGAATATGATGAATTGTCATGGCACTGTATGAAAATAAAACTCTACAAAGCAGTATGGGAGAGCTGAGTTATCTGTCCAGAATTTAAAATACCAGTTACCAACTTGCTACTGAATGCTGAAAACTGAGACTTGGAAAGGTTTTTTTCTTTTACAGTGATACTTGTTGAAAGTGCACTTGCTTATGAAGGAGAAATTGGGTCTAGATGGTCTAGCTCTTTGAAGGGTGAGCTTTAAGCACCACTACGCAGAGTGTGAATGGGGTGTGAGATGTTCACGAGCAGTAGGAGTGCAGAGGTGCATGGTGCAACTTGTCAGCCTGCGGTTGGACTAAAGCAGAGGGAACTGTGTTTCTAAAACTTGACGGAGCTTATTTGTGTGGTTCATGTGGAATGCAGCTACCAGTGTTCTCCCACCTCTTCCTACGAGAATTATGCTAATGAATTAACCCCCGTGACTTACATGTGATTTCATATTAGGCCCATTTTGGTGAGGTTTCCCTATAAGGATGTCTCTTACTCAATTTCTCCATAAAATAATAATATGCCAAGACCTGAGTCCCATGGTTTTGCATGAACACGAAAGTGGGAGGCAGTAAAGAGTAAGAGGAGGGCGAAGAGAGAGAGAGTAGGGGAGAGAGAGAGAAGAAGAATGAAAGTGAATGTGAGGATATGTAAGGATACATTAGGTACACGTTAGTGAGTTATGACCTTGAAGAGAAATTTTGCATCAAAAACTTTGCTGAGATTTATAAAAATCAAAAGTTTCATTTCAGTAGCCAGAGTCAGTCATTCATTTATGGGCTCTTCTTCCTGCCATAGGGTAAATAGGGTGAATCCTTTAAATGCAACATTTCTGGTAGCCACAAAAGAAATAGTCAGCTGTTTAAAAAAGAAGACCTGGCTCCAAGGAGCTTCTTCCCCAGAGATGGGCTACTGTTCCCTTCATTCTGCTTAGAGCTGCATGAGCCCTCTTGACTGAAGACACGTACCTTCAACTCTTCACATTTCTCTCCTTTTGTTTGTTTGGTTTTCCTTTTCATTGAATTTGTTGGGGTGACATTGGTTAACAAAATTATACAAGTTTCAGGTACACAGTTCCACAACACATCATCTGTACACTGTATTGTGTTTTCACCACACGAAGTCCGTCCATCACCGTTCATCTCCCCCATACCCTCCTCTACCACCCCACCCGACTCCCCCCAGCAATCCCCACACTGTTGTCCATGTCCATGAGGTTTCTCTCTCTCTTTTTTTATATTCAATACCCCTACTTCACCCCCACCCAGCCCTTCCATCTCCACTAGTTGTCAGCCAGCTCTCTATGTATGGGTCTGTCTCTATATTGCTCGTTAGTTCATTTTGTTCATTATATTCCATATATGAGTAAAATCATATGTTACTTGTATTTTTCTGACTGGCTTATTTCATTTAGCATAATGCTCTCCAGGGCCATGCATGCTGTTGCAAAAATAAGATTTTCTTCTTTTTTATGGCTGAGTAGTATTCCACTGTACAGATGTACAACAGCTTTTTTATTCACTCATCTACTGATGGACATTTGGGCTGCTTCCAAATTTTGGCTACTATAAATAATGTTGCAATGAACATAGGGTGCATATATTCTTTCAAATTAGTGTTTTGGGTTTCTTTGGATATATTCTTGTAAGTGGAATCACTGGGTCATAAGGAAATTCCATATTTAATATTTTGAGGTACTTCCATACTGCTTTCCACAATGGCTACATCAGTCTGTATTCCCACCAACAGTGCACAAGGGGTCCTTTTTTTCCACACACTTGTCAACACTTGTTTGTTGACTTATTGATGTTATCCATTCTGAAGGTGTGAGGTGATATTTTTATTTTATTTTTTTTAGAATTTTAATTTATTGATTTAGTGAGGGGTTGGGGGAGAGAGGGAGAGAGAGAAAGTGGGGAGAGAAGCAGGAAACATTAACTCATAGTAGTTGTTTTCTGTATGTGCCTACACCGGGCAAGCCCATGGTTTTGGATTAGCAACCTCAGTGTTCCAGGTTGATACTTTAGCCACCACGCCACCACAGGTCAGCCCTGAGTTGGTCTCATTGTGGTTTTAATTTGTATCTCTCTGATGATTAGTGACATTGAGTATCTTTTCATGTGTCCAGTGGTAATCTATATGTCCTTTTTGGAGAAATGTCTGTGTTCAGGTCCTTTACCCATTTGTTACCATATTTTTTACTCCATAAGGCACATTTCCCCCCCCCAAAAATGGAGGAGAAAATGCCCGTGCATCTTATGGAGCGAAAAATATGGTATTTTATTAAATATTTTAACACACCATTTGGTTCAGAATATGTTTTTTCTTATTTTCCTCCTTAAAACCCTGGGTTTGTCTTATGGTCAGGTGTGTCTTATGGAGCAAAAAATATGGTAATTGAATTGTTAGTTTTTTGGTGTTGAGTTGTGTAAGTTCTTTATAAGTTTTAGATATTAACCACTTATCAGATGTATCATTGGCAAATATGTTCTTTTATTCAAGGTGTCATCTTTTCATTTTGTTAATGATTTCCTTTACTGTACAGAAACTTCTTAGTTTGATATAGTCCCATTTGTTATGTTTTCTTTTGCTTCCTTTGCCTGAGGACTTAGAACAGAAAAAATATTGCCCGGAGAAATGGAAAAATGTTCTAGATTTTATTGTCTATATTTTCTCAGGGTTTTTTATGGCTTTAAGTTCAATCTATAAGTCATTAATTCATTTTGAGTTTATTCTTAACCATTATAAGAAAGTGGTCTAGTTTTATTTTTATTTCTATTATGTCATTGGTCTTTTCTGTTACTTTTCTTTTTCTTTCAGTATTCATATTTGACTTATTTTAAAATTTCTTGCTTATCTTTTCTATCACATTTTAAATTTTCTTTCTTTCTGTCTACCCTTACTCTCCCCTTCTCTCTCTGGAGAGAGGGAGTTGCCTTATAGGAGAATTCTCTGACTCTGACTTCTAGATTACTAATATAGCCTTCAGCTGTATGCTTTTTACTGTTTAGACCAAATACTGTGTTTTTCATTGCAAAATATTTTTGAATATTTTCAAAATCACTTTTTTTAGTACTATTTCTATTATTTGTTGTGATTAGTGCTTCCCTTTCTTGGTGTTTTTCTTCAAATGTTTAACAATTCGGCTCTTTGTGCATCTCTACTCTTCTGTTTGATATTACCCAGTTCCTAAGGCAACATTTGTTTCCTGCTACTTTTCTCCAGAGTGTGGGGATGGGTGTGGAGGGGTATTGGTAGCAGCTGTGTGGATCCCTGTCACTCCAGGGCATCAGCAGCCTCCTATGGCTCACTTCCTAAAACCTGCCATGTACCTGTACTGTGCCAGGTAGGCATACCTCCTTGAATATGTCCCCAAGGAATGTAAGTACCACATTAAAATTACGGTTTTACGTTATATCACACTGAGCAGAATATTTTGGGAGATTCTGAGACAGGCTTTGAAGAGTGTATGATGAGGGAATGCTGTTTTAAGTGCAGGCAACTGAATGGACAGAAGGAAAATCTGCATCTAGTTTACTAAAGAGGAATAATAATAATAATAATGAATAATGGGAAATGAAATCAGTTGAGACTTACATGTGTTAAGCTCAGAGAAGCTTTTTCACTTCAAGTATTGCACCACCATTTATCTCATTGCTCCAGTCAGAAATGGGAGGTGGTCCCAGCTTCTTCCTTGCCCTCATTCAGGCAGTTAGCAGTTCCTATCCTTTCTTCTTCCTAAATATTCTTCAAGTCGATCCACTTTTCTTTATCCCCATTTCTACCATGCTTTTTCAATCATTGATGAAATAGCTACCAAATTATACTTCTGTGAAAACAGGAGAACAGATTGTGAGGTAAAGTAATACATTTGTTTGGGGGTATGTTTCTATCTTATGATAGTAGGTTGTATTCATAGTGTTGTCCAGTGTGTGGTAGAAATAGAGATGTAGGATTTCAAAAAATTCAGAACAAAGCCAGCATATTTGGAAGAGGTTATAGGAATGGAATTAATTCTTGGAAGGAAAATCAATAGAGAGGTGAAGTGAAGTTTTAGTACAAAAGCAATGAAAACTCTGAAATGTAAGGGAGCACCTGCACTGTGGATTGTGCTGCACTGTGTGAAGAATGTACATGGATATCATGTTCTTTCTCTTTGAAGGAATTCTAATTTAACAGAAGATACAAAACATGTATAAGTGAAAAATTTAGTAACACTGACTAGTGCAAAGTCAGTGATATGTGCTTTTGGGTCCCAAGATATGTTCTGCAAGATTTAATAGCATCATCTAAACCAGAGGATTTGGTGACAAAATTAGTTTTGACAGTTTCTTTCCTCTAGGATTTCCCAAAGTTAATTTATCTGAATATATACAACGTTCTCTTACCTAAGAACTACTAACTTAATGGCATCCTACAAATTTTTATGTGTATTTTGATTTTTTGCTTAGTTTAAAACTTTATAGTTTCCCTTTTGATGTTTCTTTTATTCTGGGTTATTTTGAAGAGTATTAATGTTTAAATATTTTTTTAGATATCTTGATATTTTATAGATTTCACTCCATTGTGGTCAGAAAACATATTTTGGTAATTTTTTGCGTTCTTTTTAAATTTATATAGTTTTATTTGTAAACTGGAATATATGCTATTATGGCAGATGTTCGGTGTGTACTTGGAAAGAACATGTATATTGCTATTATTAGGTGTAGTGCCCAATAAATGTCAATTAGGTCAAGTTGATTAACAATGTTTTTAAAATCTTATCTGTTAGTTCTGATCTTCTGTCTACTTATTCTGTTAATTATTGGGCAAGAGGTATTGAAATTCTGATTATAACTGGATTTATTTCTCCTTGTAAGTCTACTAGTTTTTGCTTTATACATTTGGAAACTTTTGGGGAGAAAAAATGTTTAACATTGTCATATTCTCTTGATGAGTTTATCATTTTATCATTATGAAATTACTTCCTTTATCCCCACTAATACTACAGTGTGTCCGTAAAGTCATGGTGCACTTTTGACCATGTGACTGGTCAAAAGTGCACCATGACTTTACGGACACACTGTATTTCATATTCTGAAATCTGTTTTATAGCCGCTCTAGTTTTTTTATTAGTATTAGTTATATATTTTCCCACATTTTTACTTTCAACTTACTTGTATCTTTGTATTTGAACTACGTTTCTTGTAGGTGTCATGTAGTTATTTAGACCATTTATATTTAATGTAATTATTGATGTGTTTAGGTTTAAATTTATCATCTTGTTGTTTTTCTGTTTGTCTCATCTATTTTTTGTTGACTTTCTTCTTTTTCTGCCTTCTATTATATTGAGTATAATAGATTCTTCATTGATGACTTTATTACCTATAAGCCTAATAGCATTGATATACATAATTAACTTATTACAGGCTACCTTCAAGTGATAGTATATCAGTTTAAGTAACAACCTTTTATAGTAAATTTCCATTTCTGTACCCTCAGCTTTTTACTGTTATCATCATACATTTTACTTTATATCTTTTGTAAATGCCATAGTATATTCTTGTTACTTGAATTGTATGATTTTCTTTTAAAGAGATTTAAAGAACAAGAAAAAAATTTAAATACTTACTCGTATGGTTATCATTTCTGGTGCTATTCATTACTAAGTGTAGATTCATATTTCCTTCTGGTATCTTTTCTTTTTCTTTCTAAAGTACTTTAATTGTTAAAGTTTTTACTTGAGGTTAATGAGTACATTAAGCTTTTGTATGTCTGAAAATGTCTTTGTTTTACTTTAATTATTTTTGAAAAATATTTTTACTGGATGTGGAATTCTAGTTTGACAAGTTTTTCTTTTGGTATTTTAAATATGCTGATCTACTTTCTTCTTTCTTATACTGTATTTGATGGGAAGTCAGCTTTCATCTCTATCTTTAGTTCACTACAACTATTGTCTCTCTTCTCAGACTGCTATTTAATATTTTTCTGCTCAGCACTAGTGTGAGGCAATTTGATTATGATGTATCTTGGCATAGTTTTTTTTGTTTGTTTGTTTGTTTTTAGATTTCTTGTGCTTGAGATTCATGAGTTTCTTGGATCTGTGGGATTATAGTTTTAATCAAATTTGAAAACTTTTGCCATTATTTCTTGCAATAATTCTTTTTCTGTCCTTTCTCTTCTTCTTGGGGACTCCACTTACAAATTTATTTATTTTTTAAAAGTTTTATTTAGAAAATTAAAGTTAATGTGGTGATTAATCAATAAGAGTACATTGGTTTCTTGTAAACATTTCTACAGCATTTGAACTATTGATTGCGTTGTGGGCCCATCCCCCAAAGTCAAATCATTTCCTGTCACCATATATTTTTCCTTTTTTACACCCCTCTTCTCACACCCCCTCCCCTGGTAACCACTTCAATTTTATCTATGTCCATGAGTCTCATTTTTATATCTCATCTATGTGTGAAATCATATAGCTTTTAGTTTTTTCTGATTTACTTATTTTACTTACTATAATGTTCTCCAGGTCCATTCATGTTGTCATAATTATGTCTCTTGAAGTTGTCCCGTACATCATAGATGCCTTGTTAATATTTTTTTTTCTTCTATTAATTTTAATGGGGTGACATTAATAAATCAGGGTACATATGTTCAAAGAAAACATCTCCAGGTTATCTTATCATTCAATTATGTTGCATACCCATCACCCAAAATTAAATTGTCCTCTTTCACCTTTTATCTGGTTTTCTTTGTGCCCCTTCCCTCCCCCCTCTCCCACCCTCTCTTCCCTCTCCCTCCCCCCTCTTCCCTCTCCCTCCCCCCTCTCCCACCCTCTCTTCCCTCTCCCTACCCCGTAACCACCACACTCTTGTCCATGTCTAATAGTCTCACTTTTATGTCCCACCTATGTATGAAATCATGCTATTTTCAGTTTTTTCTGTTTTACTTATTTCACTCCGTATAATGTTATCAAGGTCCATCCATTTTGTTGTAAATGATCCAATGTCATCATTTCTTATGGCTGAGTAGTATTCCATAGTATATATATGTACCAAAGCTTTTTAATCCACTTGTCCTCTGACGGACACTTGGGCTGCTTCCAGATCTTTGCTATTGTGAACAATGCTGCCACGAACATGGGGGCGCATTTCTTCTTTTCAAACAGTGCTATGGTGTTCTTAGGGTATATTCCTAAAAGTGGGATAGCTGGGTCAAAAGGTAGTTCGATTTTTAATTTTTTGAGGAATCTCCATACTGTTTTCCACAGTGGCTGCACCAGTCTGCATTCCCACCAGCAGTGCAAGAGGGTTCTCTTTTCTCAACATCCTCGCCAGCACTTGTTCTGTGTTGTTTTGCTTTTGTTAATATTTTTTAAAATTCTGTTTTCTGTCTGTTTCATTTTGGATAATGTCTATTATGCTTTCAAGTTCACTGATCTTTTATTCTGCAATGCCTAATTTGAAATTTTTCCAGTCTAGTACCATTTATATCTCTAAAAGTTCTACTGTTTTTTTAATGTCTTTCATGTCCCTACTTAACTTTTTGAACATATATAGCTATAACTATTTTAATATCCTTGTCAGCTCATTCTAATACAGTGGTTCTTAACCTTTTTTGAGGTACCGAACCCACCAGTTTCATATGCGCATTCACTGAACCCTTCTTTGATAAATAAAATATGATTTTTTTCCAAATTCAAGACATAGGTGTATGTTTTTTTACTGGTGCACAAAATGAGCCGTGCATGAATATCACCTTGCTCAAAGAACAAACCCAACAAAGTGCATGAACTCACAACAAATTACGGTATTACTTTATTCTGGCCTCCACGTCAGAGGCTTCTCTGAACACCTGAGACCAACTCATCGAACCCCTAGGGTTCGATAGAACCCAGGTTAAGAACCACTGTTTTAATATCTATATAAGTTTTGGGTTCATAGCAATTCATTGTCTCCTCACTATGAGGAGTCCTATTTTCCTGTTTGTCTGCATAGTTGACAACTTTTGATCAGATGTCAAACATAGTAAAATTTATATTGTTGGGTACCAGACATATTTATATTTCTGTAAATATTCTTCAGCTTTGTTCTGGGATATTTTACTTGGAAACAAGTTGATCCTTTCTCATCTTGCTTTAAAGATTTGTTAGAAGTAGAGCAGTCACAATCCATCGTTCATTATTTCCCACCAGTGAGGCAAGACTCTCTTGGGACTTCACAATACTCTATGCATTAAGAGGTTTCTTTCAGAATGGCTGGTGGGAACATGTGCTATTTCTGGCCCCTTGTGGACATTGTCATCTCTAATCCTTTTCTGGACTTACCATATTGCCCCATGTATAAGATGCTCCCATGTATAAGATGCACCTTAATTTGGGGGCCTGAAATTTGAAAACCAGTGTATTTTACATAAAGTTATTGAACTCAAGTTTTATTCATCATAAAATTCATACAACACACCTCATCACTGTCAAAACTCCCATCCAATAGCTTGTCTTCATCCATGTCTGATGAAAAATCACTGTCTTTATATATTGCCTCATCCTCAGTTTCATCTATGGCACGACACCTCTTAAATGACTTGACAGTGATCTCAATCTTGATATTATTCCAGACTCCTTTCACCCAGGTACAAACTTCTCCTATAGTTGGTTTTTCACTCTTCCTGCTGGTGACACACTGTCCCCAGAAGACTTCATTCATTGGTTTCATTCGTCTCTCATGGCAGCTTTGAAGGGTTTGTTAATGCTGACATCAAGTGGTTGGAGCAGGTATGATGGCAAGTTTTTGTTTTTTGCTCTGCAGCAATTTTTGTGTTTTTTGTTATGTGTGCTCTGAACTGATTAAGCACCAATAAGGTAGGTTTATGTAAGAGCCCACCTGATTTTTTTTTCCCCGAACTTTCTCAAAACAGATCTTCATCCCATTCTGATCATTCAGTGCTTGTCATGAATGTGGACAATCACTCCTCAAGGAATGTCTTCTTTAGGCATTGTTTTGCATTTGAAAATCAGCCTAGGAGGCAGCTTGGTTCCATCAGCGCAAACTAGAACAGTTGTATAATGGCTCTTTTCATGTCCACTTGTCTTTACAGTTACAGTTTCACCTTCTTATAAACAGTTCTGTTAGTTGGGACATCAAATTGAAGGGGGATTTTGTCCGTATTTGCAATCTGTCCCAACTCAAACTGATGTCTTCTGATAGTGAATGACAAAATGATGAAATTCAAGGACCTTCTGCTCATAGCCTTCAGGCATCTTTTGGGCAAGTCTGGTGCACGTACACATGCTTAGTCCATTCTGTTTCATGAACCTGAAGCACCAATTGTGTCCTCCTTTGAAATCATTAGCTTCTTTTTCATCAGCAATTCCTCTTGCCTCATGCTGAACCATCTTTGTGGACACAGGAATTCCAATTGCCCTTTGCTCTTCAATCCATATCTTCAATTCCTTCTCTAAATCAGGTCATTTGGCTGACTTTCCTCTCATGGCCTTCGTCTGCCGTGGTGTTTTCAGTAGGGTTTCTTCTTCCTGTAACCAGGCTTGGGTTGATTTCTCAGTTGGAGGAGGACCAAACTTACATTCAGCAGCACAATTTCCATTGACTTTTGCAAACTGTATCACTTTTAAGTTGAATTTAGCACTGTGTGCAAATCTTTTCTAAGCCATTTCTGGGCAGAACGTGGCAAAATGTAACCTACCATAATATACCTATAACAAGTGCAAAATAATGAGCACAAAGACAGCAAGCACGAAAAAGGGGAAATGCAAGTAAAATAAATCTACGATGAGCACAAAAACACGCAAAACCTAGAATGCAAATAAAAAATTAAACCACTGCATAAGATGCACCCAGTTTTTAAACTCAAATTTTTCTAAATAGAATGTGTCTTATACATGGGAAAATACAAGCATGTTTACCTACATGCTTGTGCTGGCAAGTACTTGACTGAATGCTAGAGAAAATAGCTCTGTGGTCTCCAGAGCCTTCTACTGAGGGACTTATACTGAGTCCCTTCATTTAGGGAGCCTGCTGGGCTCTGCCTGAATTCTCTTTACCTGTTCACAGCCTAGAGACTGTCTCAAGGGAGAAAGCAGGGGTAATTTAGGGTTCACCTAATTTGTTTCCCATCTTTCAAGGATCATTATTCTTCAGTCCCTGGAATCCAGTGTATTAGACACTGTTATTTTGTATATTATGTCTTTATTTTATTTGTATCATGTGAAATGGTAACTCTGACTGCTCTTACTCCATTATGGTGGCAAGTAGAGTTCCCTTTGCAGTGTTTTTCAGATTTTGAACGTGGAGACCTTTTCCCAAAGAGTGTCAGATTGGACTAACATTGGCTTTGGAAAATGCCAAGGTGATAATAATAGGTGTGTTCTGTTCGTTAAGTAGTATTTTGTGATGTGTAGTCCTTAGAAGCTGGAGTTTCAGAGTTGACACAGCATGAAGAATTGAGATAGAGATCCTCTAGTCTTTCATCTGCAAACTAGAATAATTTTTAAACAATAATGTATTCTTATGCAGTTATAAACTGACATGCAAAGCTTTCTGTCATAAATTGCAATATGTATAAAAGATATCATTTCTGATAAATTATAAATATTGACATTCTGACAATGTTATAATTATTCATCATAAATATAGCATCTGGAATTTAAATACCATAGTAATTCAAGGCCCATATTTTTCATATTAAGTCATGAGGAAATACTTCTTTAACATTTAGACATTTTACATTTTTCCTTGTTCTTCTTGGTGTCATGTTTTCATTACACTTTCCCACTGAATTTATCTCTAATGTCATGTGTTTGCTTCTTTGACATGTTTATGAATCACCCTAGGTTTTTTTATCTGCATCTAAAATAAACATAAATTAATGTTTTAAAATTTTTTTCTCATGATCAAAAAATTCTATTATTTAAAATCAAATTCTTCTGGATTGAGTGAGCATTGCAGTTATCAGTAGCACACAGTAGATCCAAACAACATAAGTATATAAAGGACTGATAAATAATATTTCAGCATAATGATGGAAATTTTATTTGAAATGTGTCTCTTTAAGAAGACTCGATGTTTTATTTTCTCTATTTAGTCTACTCACCTGTGTGTGATAATTATTTATTGCTAAAATAAGACCAAGGAATAGGCCATATTGATCATACAAAGTAAATTTGACATTAAGGATACACACAGTGGTAATACCTAAAATATTTACGGATTATGTGAAACAAGTTTATATATATAAATGTAATGACATCTGACTTCTGTACTTAATTTATTTAAATTTTTATAAATTTCAGAGACAACTGCACTTTTTGCATGGGGGTGGATAGACAGTAGAGACAGAGATACCAATTTGGGTTATTTTTGTACTACGTCTTCTCATTTTTAATAATTGATAGTTGATTACTATCTGAGCCTAAACTTATACAATGGGTAAGATATAATATATGGTTTTTATTTTAACAAAAGCATTCCTAGCTTTATGAAGGATTTTAACTGATTCAATTTATGAAATGATTTCCCTGCTGTTTTTCATCTTTAACCTGTGAAATAATATATACCTGTATAGGAATGCACTTTGGCTATTCTGTTGTCCTGTAACAAGATGATGGATAGAAATATCTCTGGTAGGATAATTGGGGTCACACTGTAAAATTGGACCTGTCCTTGTACCATGTGATTCTCAGAAGTCATAGAATTCGGGCTCTGGTCCAAGGCAGCCTGTCATGTGTTCCTCGGAACAGCGTTAATCACACCACTGGACTTCACTTGGAATGAGTTGCCCGGAAGCCAATAGGGACTGAGGCTATGATCTCTCTATCTGAGCATTTTAAGGATGAAAAAGGGTTCATTCCAGAAATGCATGCTCTGCCAAACAGATGGTATGCACAGAAAATGGTGTCTGTCCTTAACCTCACACTGCCCAGTCCAATTGGCTGAGGGATTTCACAAGTTATTCACTTCTTTCCATGGAGCGAAAGTAGTTTACTTTTATCTTGGCCATCACCTTCTTTGGAGGGAGCATTTAACTAAAGTTGTCGGAACACTGTTTCTTTTAAACTGATTTGGATTATTTTCTTAAGATACCTGGTGTGACAAGAAGCTGAAAGAGTAAAAAAGAATTATTTATTGGCTAGATCTGGGTGTTATTGCTTCTGGATGAGAGCTTTAAAATTCACCTAAGCACCTTCACTTCTTTTATTTCATTCACTCATTCAAGGGCAGTTTTGATTCCATCCTAAGATAAAACTCTTTGTGCCTCATCCTTCTGGCATGGAATGACATCCTAGTCCCTAGGATACTTTATTGAACCATTACATATCTTGTCTTTGCCCACTGGACTCTGTGTAATTCCACTTTGCATCTACCACAGGGAGTAAATAAAGAATTGGCCTAACGCCTGACCAGGCGGTGCTGCAGTGGACAGAGCGTCGGACTGGGACGCAGAGGACTCAGTTTCAAAACCCCGAGGTCTCCGGCTTGAGCGTGGGTCATCCAGCTTGAGTGGTGGCTCATCTAGCTTGAGCAGGGGCTCACCAACTTGAGCGTGAGATCACAGACATGACCCCATGGTTGTTAGCTTGAGCCCAGGGTTTCTGGCTTGAAGCCCTAGGTCACTGACTTGAGCCCAAGGCCACTGGCTTAAGCAAGGGATTACTTGCTCTTCTGTAGCTCCCCAGTCAAGGCACAGATGAGAAAGCAATCAATGAAGAACTAAGTAGACTAAGGAACTGCAATGAAGAATTGATGCTTCTCATCTCTCTCCTTTCTGTCTCTCTGTCCCTTTCTGTCCCTCTCTCTCTGTCTCTCTGTCACGAAAAAAAAGAAGAAAAAAAGAATTGTCTTAAGAACATCTGAAACTTTGCTTGTGCTTAGTACCTAAGATATCTTGTGGGCAGCCATCTACATCTCTGGTCCAGGTTTCTGTACTCTAAAATGGAAATAATCATAAACTCTATACACAGACATGTGGCCAAAATTAAATGTATATGGGGTACTAACTTGGTGCCTGTGCCCATGAATACTAATTAGCATGAACTGCTATTCTCATTGTTATGGATATGGATGGAGTGAATGCAGGAATCCACATGTGTGTGGTTGCTGACATACATGCTAGAAGGTGAGAGTAAGCAGTGCTTCAGTCCGTGGGGAATGCATGTTCCAGTAGAGTAACACAGGAACTCATGGCAAAAGTGCAATAAGTGAAAGCCTTCTACTAGGGACCCAGGAAGACTCAGAAGCAAAGGTTGAATTTATTTTAAGGTTACAGTTAAGGGCATGTTGCATGAGAGATAGGCATAGTCAGTGATTTGAAGGAAAATACCAAAGTTTTCTAGACAGTCAGTATGGTAAAGTAGATATAATAATATGTTTGAGGGATTTCGAGGGATTTAGTACTTCCAGGGTGTAACATTGCAAAGGAGCGAGGGATTGCAGAATGCTGGGAGGGGGTTAGAGAGGGAAGCAAGTCCCCCACAAAAGGCAGTGGCTCCTGTCACTGAAGGGTTCTATAAAGTAGAGGGTTATGGTCAAATGTTACTTTTTGAAAAAACTAATATCAAGTGAGTCCCCTTCTTTGCTGATGAAGTACATGACTGTTTTATACTTACCACTGTGCCTTCAACTAGGGTGAGACTGTGTAGGACCTTCCTGGAAAATAAATGGTGAGTTTCCTACAGGACCCTTTGGTATGTTCACCTGCACTCCTAAGCCCGCCAAGTTAGCCACATCTGTGCCTATCTGGTCACTGTGCTTTAATAAGATCTCTCCTAGAGCTCTGAGGCATGCAGGTAGTCCCTGGGAATCCCTTTGTGTCCCTCCTGCTGTCCCTCTCCCCAGGTGAGCTCCCTGCTATGCTGCGGAGCCGGTGCAGGCCTACATGGATGATAATGAGATAACCGAGTTAAGTTGTTCCAGCTCACTCCTGCCGTTCTGTGTCACTGACTAAATCAAGGCGGCTGTCTCAGAAGGCAGCCTCTGCTTCCTCAAACAGGAACCCAAAAAGCTACTCACTCTGCACAGTTAACCCTGTTTTGCTTATTTTTTGTGGGATTCCTTAGGGAAGAACCCTTAGAATCTGTCTGCAACAGACATTGATAAATAAATGTAGAGGAGACTATGATGACAGAGTCCCTAGGTTTCCTTCTGGAAATCGGCACCTTCAATGCATTCCGCAGACCTGGGAGTTCCTTTTCTGGGGAGCCCTCCCACCTCTGTGCAGAAATCCCTCTGAGGACTCAAGTTGTCTCACAGGCCAGGCTGCTGATCCTCTGGGCACAGCCACCATCAGGGCCTTCTGCTCAAGTGCCACTGTGGCCTGTGGGGAAGGACAAGTGCTTTCCTTTTGGCTGCTCAGTCTCAATTGTCAATTAGGCCCTTCCCACAGGTTCTCGGCAGCACGGAGACCCATTTACAACCTGACTTTGCTGGAGCTTCAACTGAAGTGGAGGGGAGTGCAATGTGGGAATCCTGCAGTGGTCAGGGACTACTCATGAGTGCTCTGGATGGCTCCAGACTGCCTCCAGTGACCAGAACCAGCTTCCCCACCATGCCCAGAAGCCCTCCTCAAGTCAGCCTCTCTCCTCCCAGTCCAGACTAAGGGGACTAGAGAAAGAAGATGTTCTACCTCCTTATTTCCTACTAAGACTGGTATAAGCGAGGGGCAGAAAACCCTTCTGGAAAGGGTCACTGCACCTGGGGCCTTGGTCTAGCTTTCTGGCCCCAGCAAGGCAGTTCCATAATAGACCAGCATGGACATGGCTCCCGTAGTCCAGATTTAGCTATTTACTTAACAGAGAGGTTAGGCAGTCTTTTGGCTTAGGGGTGCCATAAACAAACAAACAAACAAACAAAAAACCATTGAAGCACTAAGAGTAGTATGACCAAAGGAAAATTGGTAGCTTCTGCTCTAAGGATCCTATAGAACTAGGTGTTTATAAGGATCAGAGGAATAGTAGGAAAGAAAGTGAGAAAAGAGAAGACTACAGATTTGGAAGTTGGATGATTGGACCAGTTGACTCTAATTTAAAAGACTTCCAGGTTGTCTAGTAGCCTCTGATCTCTACAGCACTTTGGATGGGAGACTCCTTACATTTTATCTGCTCTGTGAGCCCTGATGTCCTGTCCCTTCCTCGTCATTGCTACCCAAAACCCAACCTTCAGAGCATTTCACTTTTTTATTACCCTGATGTTTGTTCATTTACTAAATATTTCTTGGACATAACCTACATGAGGAGTTGAGGAGATAACAATAAGCAGGATAGGTAGAAATTCCCAATGCCTTAAAGTTTGTATTTTTCTGGAATAATAACAAATGGGATATAACTGGTGCTTACTGTATACCAGGCACTGTTCTAAAAGTCCTGCATTTATTACATCATTTAATTCTCACAAGAGTTATTTCATAAGTTTAATAGTTACTGCCATTTCCATGGTCTGGCATAATGATGACTTTCAGACCGCCTCGCTGCTCCTTCTCAGTGGGTCCTCACCAACTTGGTCCTCACCAAGATGTCAGACACAATCACCACATTTGGAACTTATATAAAACATGGCGCCATTAATCTGGTCTCATTTCACTGTGATTCTCTGATAGGGTGGTGGGAGTCTACTATGTTATCCTGCAACAAACTACATACTTTACATTGTCTGACTGTACCCGCACCTCCATGTGTGAGATTTCTATTTCAGACTTAATAGAAACTACATTAGCAGAATATTAAGCGTCCTGTGGGCAAGGCCTCTGTTGATATGCCCTTCTGGGGCTTGCTCTGAGCACAGCAGGCTGTGGTGGGTGGAAAATGGCAATGCACCCAGGCTCTTTTCTGATCACAGTGAAGAGGGGCTTACTTGAGAGTTGTACTATCCAGTGAAGTCAAGTGCTGTGACTTCAGAAATATAAACTGGACGTATCAAATGGCCTTCTTCCGTTTTTTGTTGGGCTCCTTTGTTTCCTTGCAAAGCAGATGTCAGTAAACTTTTGAAATTAAAGATGTTGACTAGTTGGTTATATCAAGTAAAATTTCTACTTAATAACAAAGCTTACATTGTTATTCTCTTCCCATTGATGAAAATCTTACTTGTTCATCATGGACAATACAGAAAATTCTATAACAAGATAAAAATAACTTCAATTATATCATCCAAAGAAAATAGCTCTTTACTTTTTGGCATATTTATCTTTTTACTCTTTCTCTTGACAAAGATATCCTTCCATTTCTTTAACAAAACCCTGTTGTGCATTGCCCTTGTGCACAGCATTGTGATTGCAGATTGGTGCTAAAGAGAAAAATATATATTCCCCATTAATTCAGGTATAAAGAAAGAAATTATTATCTGCCTAATCTTAAGGAACAAACCCAATACTTCCCTCAACCATGCATCCCCATTGTGTTTCTTCTTGTAGCTGTGAAATTGGTTTCATTAAAGATAGCTGTGTCACCTGACCAGGCGGTGGCGCTGTGGATAGAGCATCGGACTGGGATGTGGAGGAACCGGGTTTGAGACCCCGAGGCTCGTCAGCTTCAGCGCGGGTTCATCTGGCTTGAGCAAAAAGCTCACCAGCTTGGACCCAAGGTCGCTGGCTCGAGCAAGGAGTTACTTGGTCTGCTGAAGGCCCACGGTCAAGGCACATGTGAGAAAGCAATCAATGAACAACTAAGATGTCACAACGAAAAACTGATGATTGATGCTTCTCATCTCTCTTTGTTCCTGTCTGTCTGTCCCTATCTATCCTTCTCTTTGACTCTCTCTCTGTTCCTGTAAAGAAAAACAGCAACAACAAAAGATAGCTGTGTCTTCTAGCCCTTCTCAATTTTTTAATAGAACTTACCTAATGGCAGAGGCAAAAGAAAACATGTCAGATCTTCAGCCCTTTACTGTAGCACTCTGCAAAGTGTTCTCTGGTTTACATTTCTCTCCTCTGGAGAGTAGAATTTTTTAGGTTAGGGATTGTGGATTGTCCATCTTTTACCCTTGGAAAATAGTAAGTGTTCAACACATGTTTGCATCTCCTTCGTACAGGAACCTTGCTCCAGGGCATCAGTGATATTGGTCAGGCATAGTCGCTGAGCGCCAAGGATCACCTAAAATTTAACAACACAAGATATAGGGGAATCTGCTCACCAACCCCACAAACCATTCAGGGAATCTGCCTGCCCCTTTCTCAGAATGTTCGTACTGATGCAGTTCTCATTTTTGCCCACAAGCATGTGCCCATGTCAGTGTATACATCATCTGTGGTGGGCACGTGTGTCCCGAGATTGTCAGGAAACATGGTGTTTTCCTTGTTGTGGACATTAGCCATCACCTGTCAAAAGTCAGTAGATATATTCTGCTTGTATTGTACAGGGCGCATGGCCATATACTTCAGGGGTTTTAGAGAGAAGTGAGATAGTGACCATGACTACAGACAGTTTATAATACAGAGCAGGGTAATAATGGCTAACATCCTGGAGGAAGATCTGAATCATTTGGGAAGTTTTAAAAATATGGAGTGTGTTTGGAAGTCTGTGCACGTGTATATAACATGTACACTTGGCCCCACCTCATGCTTATTAAAATCAAATGTGTAGAGGGATCTGGAGTTTTAAATTCTCTCACATGCTTCTGAGAGTGACCAGGTTTACATACTGCTGGCTTAGGATTCTTAACACCAAGGAAAGTGTTGAAGGGAGATTGAAACCTGAAAACAACAAGACTGTAAGCCTACAAAGCAGGACCCATGTCTCCCCTCTCCTCTGTGCAGCATCTAGTGAAGGCCTGTCATTCTTACACCTGGAAAGTCACTTGGTTCCTTAGTTCTGTGGGACTGGGCTGAGAGTGATAGGAGTGCTCTGTGCCATGCATCTGTTGAAGAGGATGCTACTCTTCTAGGCTGAATAAAAGTTGGAAAGACCAATGAGAGGAATCATTCCAGACCGATGGAGAAACAGTGTTTGGGAAGCCATGTAGGAAAACTGGATTGTGGAACCAGTCCTGCTAGTGCTGCAGTTGACCGGACACCTGTGCTTAATTCTGCATAGTGTTCTTGAAAAGATAAATGAAGTAATTGGTGTGAAAAACATTTGTAAAAGAAAGAATAGTTACACAAATGAATGATGGCATTCTATAAGGATTGCAATAAAGAACCACTTTTTATCTCTTTTTTGTCGGGACTCTAGTAAGTCCCAGCAGCACACATTTAGTATCAGAGACGTGCAGTGACTGCAAAGATCAAATTGTATTTTGAAGTCAAAATGAAATGATTTTCAGATTGCCTGCCATTTGGATTATGTGTACCATTTCTTTCATAAATAATGAAAACCTGAATATAGATGATGATAATAGTGATGTCTTTGTGACAGTATGTCTGGTTCAGATCACTTCTGTGTTGAGAGGAACAAACTAAACAATATACATAAATGTTAGAGATATTTATTTTTGTGCATAATGTTTTCAGGAAACCTGAAAACCTGAATGCATAATAATTATATATTTGCCTGCCTTAAAATTCACGATGACACCATTTTCACTTTCAAGATAACAATAAATGTATATTTTATTTCCAGGAAAATACTAATATATCCTACCTTAGCAAATCAAGATATTTGTATTCCAGAGATAGGTGGCTAAAACTAGATTGGTAATGTAAAGTGGCAGTTGTATATGTTGTGCTTATAGATATAGATATATCAATTAAAAATTATATGCATAAGTAACCAAAACATGTGTTTGTGTTATATTACTGAAATTTTAAAATCATGTCTGTGAGATTACCCTTAAAGATACCTTAAGTGAATGTGACAGAAATCTCAGAGAATCAGAAAGAATCTGCGAGGTCATTTGCAAGGCCCTTTAGTAGAGTGAATGTGACTCTCATAAAGTGTAATGTCCTCACTTGGTTATGGAAAGGAAAAAGAAAGACTTCCATGTGGTACTTCTGAAATTTTCTATTTATAGTGGAAACTTAACTGCTCCATCTCGGGAAGGAAATGCCAAACCAGGGTTCTTACCTTATTGAAAATTTGCATTTTTCTTCTTTTCTTTCCCTATATTTATTTATATACTTGTTTGTTTGTTCAAAGTTTTTCCTTCATGTTGGTATCAACCATTTTAATAATTAGGTATTATCTTTACTCTTTATGTTCAGGTGGTAATTAAATTATTTAACAAATATTATCTTACACATTATAGAATAAATATTTACTTGGACCTAAATGAAACACCTTTTTTCTTTTGACTGTGTGAGTTAAATCTCATGTATATATATAGTTCAGAACAATTTATTGTTTTATTAAATTTAATATAATAAAATGTGCCAACTATTATGTTTTGCTTCCCCATATCTATGCCTCCTCCTCTCAGTAATAAAACCTGCATTCCCTTTGATCCCTAGCTTTCTTATCGCAGATCATGTGCTTCAGGTGGGGCTTTATTCCAACAGCAGAAGGACATGTCACACAGGGTTGCCTGGAGCCTCACTTTTCTCCAAACATAAAGAGTGGCTCAGGTGATCTCTCTCTGTCAGAGGAGGTCAGGTGATACCAAACAGAAGGGCAGGAAAATTAACAAAAACTTTGAGATCAAAAGAACTGATGAGTAAATAATTTCTCTTCTTCCAATTGGACTATTCCCAAGCGTAGTATTTCATTTAGTATCTCCAAACAAATACTATGAGACTGAGCCAATTTCAGTAAAGAACATCCTTTCATAGATTCTGCCTCATTTTGCTTTTTCTTTACTTGTTTCCTTTAAGTTTACATTTTTAAATAAATCCTAAACTATAAGCTTTGCCTCAGGCTCTATTTGCTTGGAAACCTGGGATGAAAATGATCTATCTATATAGCAAACACAAACTATTAATTATAAAAGCTTTGTATTGAAGAAGATTCTAAGATGGCCATGGAGCAGGCCCAGAGGCAGATTAAGGTCAGTTGAGGCCCTGGGCACAAAAGAAAATATTGGGACCCTTAAAAAAAAGAGAGAGAAAAAATAAAAATACATGATAACCATATTTTTAAATAAATAAAAAATGTTATGTACTATTCATCTTAAAATTGCACATATGAAACCAATCTTGGTGTCATTAGAAAAAAGTATAAAGTTGGAGTTTTGCGGGGCCTTTTACAAGTCAGGGCCCAGGGCGCACATCTTATGTGCCTGCCGTTAAATCTGCCTCTGCATAGGCAGACATTTCAACTGCCACCTCCCAGTATTAAATTGGATTACAACTTAATTTAAGAACAATTATCTTGAAAAAACAACTTTGGACTAAACAAAGAGAAGTCTGTAACCAAGGATCACAGAAGGAGCCATACTGAGGCTGATAGGAAGGGTGGAGATGCAGAAAGGGCTGTCCTGCTCCCAGGAATGAGTGGCAGCTGAGGGTCCAGAAGGACACTCATTGCAGGGAGGTTTTCCCTGAGAAGTGTGGGTCCTCAGCTCCAGGCCCAGAGCCCCAGCCTAACCTAGAGCCCCAGACCCTAGGAGAAGCACCCAGACAGCATTTAGAAGTAAAGGAGCTGGTTTCTGTCAGTGAGAAAGAGATGGAGCTTTTGGAGACATAGGCTCCATTTTAAAGGGCCCGCACAGAAAATCTTGTTCACAGCCACTTACCCAGTGCTCCGGTCGAGTGAGAGTTGAGAGCACTGGAGGTGCATGAAGAGAGTGTAAAGTTGAAAGCCCAGGGGGTTGTGGGGGATGGCCACTGGAACCCCTGTGCTGAGTCATTCTCCAGGACTGCAGTCACCATCTTTTCTTGGATGGAACAGTCCCCTCTGAGCAGTGTCACCCTAGGGAAAAGCAACTGCTCCGCCCTTGGGAGTCTCTCCTGCTCTCTCCATAGAGACCTGGCCATTCTGAGAAGTCAGCCAGGAAGCAGGGGGCACGTCAGTGACTCAATTTTCTGGTGTCGAGGCCTGAACTTTTCCCCACATGCTCTGATTCTAAGAATGGTGATTATGCCATATAGAAGACTCAGTAGAAACTGTCCAGTCTGAGGGCAGACCACAACTTTGGGTGTCAGAGGCCACACCCACCAGACTCCTGGGACCACATCCACCAGGCTCCTGGGGCCACACCTACTGAGGTCTATGAAAAGAATCTGGACAGACTGACACCTGGGGCCAAAGGTAGTAGACACACCCACCACCCTTTCTAATACCTGAATTGCGGCAGGTTCTAGACTCTACAAGAGTTTATTCAGGGGCCAATCCCAATAAGCAGTCAGCAGAGAGAGGCTACAGCAAGTGGGACTCAGAGAAACTTGGACTTTTAAGCAGACCTTCCACCAGGCCCAGTGTGAGTAAAAGTCAACCTAGGTGTGCAGCTTGGTATTTCCATGTGCATTTAGGCCCAGCAGAGGTAGCTACAAACTCTGGATTGCTTGTAGCTCCAAGAAAGTTGCTGAGGGCCAGTCACAGGCAGTGTCTTCCACTGGTCTGCACCGAGTTCCTGTCAGGGAGGCCCAGGGCTAGCACATCCAGTGGCCAGCTGAAGAGAGCATCAGTTCAGGACCTAACAATTCTTGCTAGAGTGGTATCTTAAGTAAGGGCTTCTCACAACTGGCCCAGCCAAGGTAAGTTCTGCTCTCTGTGGTCAGCACTGACACAGCAGCTCATGTGCATTGGATAAGGTGGGGCTTCACAGCTGGCCTAGGTGCTGGATATCCTGCCCTGCTGGGCTAGATACTATAGGAGGAAGGGAGAGAGACTTGGAGCATGGACATTTGAAGTGTGGGTCCCTGTGAGCCTATTGTTGAATCTGGCCGAGGGGCTTAACCATCTTCTCGGGGGAGGAGGGCACTAGTCAAACCTAGGAGAAGACACTCTCAGTTTTCCTCCCTGAGACCAGGGTCTCAACAGCTGTAAGAACTTCTGTAGAGGGGACTGTCGGCCACACTCGATCTAAACCTGCTTCTCCCATTGCTAAGGAGAAATAAAATTTGAGTATCCAGCCATGACTGAGGAATTAAGCTCTGGAGTAGGGGCCAAATTCTCAGTACTGAGCTCCTGACCAAGAGACTCCTGAAGTAGGGTGTCCCACTAACAGTGTATTTCCTACCTCAGCTGCCCTAACCCACCAAGCAGGCAACCTGTAGAGGGGTTGGTTGGGTGAGGCCAATGTCATTCCACACCACAGTTTTTCTATAGAAGGCTCTGTAGGAAGACCAGAGAGCTTCAAGAGGAGGAGGAGCAGCTGAAAAGTAGAGACAAATCTTATGGAGGTTGGGGATTTTACAGAGCTGCTGTCACCTCTAAGCAGGAGGAAGCTGATTCTTATACACAGGCTGGCCCTTCCCACACTAAGGCACAGAAAACGCAGACGACACAAAAACCAAAATGATTAGTAGCTACAGACAGGTATCCCATGGCGGGTAACAAGCAATAGCTGACAACAACCCAAGAAGATCTAGGACCAACAAAACTGGAGGTGGGTGGCAGACAGTACTGACCCTATACTTGGTAAACTACACAAGCTGCATGCCCAAAGGAGGGCATCTAGCAGGCCTAGACACCATGGAGAATAAATATACCCAAAAGGACAGATATTGCACATGATCAAGTTCTATCCTTAGAGCCAGCGGCCTGAAGGGATAACTGTTCCCCAAAAGAACCAACTGTATTTAGTACTCACATAAAACAGGAGGGAAAATAGTACCCTCAAGAAGTATTTCTAGAACAAGGAAAACAGGTTGCCTGGAGTTCAGTACCACTGAGCCCATCTTCCTCATTAAGACAAACAAAAATTTCAAAGGCAGACAGCGCTACCTAATACACAGACAAAATGGGCAAACTAAGAAATGTGACCCAAATGAATCAACAAGAGAAATACCCAGATAAAGAATTAAATGAAATGGAAATAACCAAACTACCAGATGCAGAGTTTAAAATAATGACTTTTAGGATGCTTGAGGATCTTAGAGCAACAATGGATAGACATAATGAACACCTAAAAAAAGAGATAGCAAGCATCAAAAAGGACATTGAAATTGTAAAAAAGAACCAGTCAGAAATGACAAATACAATATCAGAAATGGAGACTGCACTAGAAGAAATCAACAGCAGGCTGGATGAAGCAAAGAATCAAATCAACGATTTAGAAGACAATATAAACATAAGCACAGAAGTAGAACACCAAAATGAAAAGAGGCACAAAAAGACTGAAGAAACTCTAAGAGACCTCTGTGACAACATGAAGAGAAACAACATCTATATCTTAGGGGTTCTTGAAGGAGAAGAGAGTGAACAAGGAATAGAGAACCTATTTGAAGAAATCATACCTGAAAACTTCCCTAAATTGATGAAGGAGAAAGTCACACAAGTTCAAGAAGCACAGAGAGTCCCATTAAAGAGGAACCAAGGAGGACTACACCAATACACATTATAATTAAAGTGCCAAAGTTAAGAGACAAAGAAAGAATACTCAAAGCTGCAAGAGAAAAGCAGTTAATTTCCTACAGAGGAGCCCTCATAAGGATGACATCTAACTTCTCAACAGAAACACTTGAGGCCAGAGGGGACTGGCAAGAAATATTCAAAGTGATACAAAACAAGAATCTACAACCAAGACTACTTTATCCAGAAATGCTATTGTTTAAAATTGAAGGAACAATTAAAAGCTTCCCAGACAAAACACACACACACACACACACACACACACACACACACACACACACACACAACAAAACAAACAAAGAAAACCCCATAAATTAAAACAAAAATACACAAAAAAACAACTCAAGGAATTCATTTCAACCAAACCAGTACTGCAAGAAATGTTAAGGGATCTGCTGTAAAAAGAGCAAAGGAAAAAAGAAATTGAGAAAAAGAGGATTATAGATTTAAAGAGTAAAATGGCAATGAATAAGTACTTATCAATAATAATTTTAAATGTAAATGCATTCAGTGCTCCAACCAAAAGACATAGAATAGCTGCATAGATAAGAAAACAGGACCCATGCTTATGCTGCCTACAAGAGACCCACCTCAGAACAAAAGATATACATAGACTGAAAGTAAAGAGATGGAAAAAATATTTTATGCAAATGAAAATTAAAAAACTGGAGTAACAATACTTGTATCTGACAAAATAGACTTTAAATTGAAGGCTATAGTAGGGAATAAAGAAGATCACTACATAATAATAAAGAGAGCAATGAAACAGGAAGATATAATTATTGTAAATATTGATGTACCTAATATAGGAGCGCCTAAATATGAAAAGCAGATTTTGATAGATATAAAGGGCTAGATCGACAGCAATATTATAATAGTAGGGGATTTTAATACCCTACTAATATCAATGATCCTTCAGACTGAAAATTAATAAGGAAACAGTGGCCTTAAATTACACACTAGATCAACTGAATTTAATTGATATTGTTAAAGTGTTATTTTTTGTTTTATTTTTTTACAGGGACAGAGAGAGAGAGTCAGAGAGATGGATAGATAGGGACAATGTGCCTTGACCGCGGGCCTTCAGCAGACTGGGCAACCCCTTGCTGGAGCCAGCAACCTTGGGTCCAAGCTGACGAGCTTTTGCTCAAGCCAGATGGGCCTGTGCTCAAGCTGGTGAGCTCGGGGTCTCGAACCTGGGTCTTCCACATCCCAGTCTGACACTCTATCCACTGCGCCACCGCCTGGTCAGGCTAATTGATATTTTTAGAACTTATCATCCCAAAGCAGCAGAATATATATTCTTTTCAAGTGTTCATAGTTCATTCTTCCGGATATACCACATGTTAGGGCACAAAATGTGTGTCAGTAAATTTAAGAAGATTGAAATCATATCAAGCATCTCCTCTGATCACAATGACATGAAATTAGAAATCAACTACTATAGAAAAACTGAAAAATATTTAAACACTTGGAGGCTACATAGCATGTTATTAAATAATGAATGGGTTAACAATGAGATCAAGAAAGAAATAAAAAATTATCTTGAAACAAATGAAAATGAACATACAACAACTCAAAATTAATGGGGCACAGCTAAAGCAGTCCTGGGAGGGAAGTTCATAGCATGATAGGCATACCATAAAAGCAAGAAAAAGCTCAAATAAACAACTTAAGCATGCATCTAAAAGAATTACAAATAAAGCCCAGAGGAAGTAGAAGGAAGGAAATAATAAAGATCAGAAAGGAAATAAGTGATATAGATGCTAAAAGAGCAGTTCAGAGATCAGTGAAACCAAGAGCGGGTTCTTTGAAAAGGTAAACCAGATTGATGAACCTTTAACCAGACTCATCAAGAAAGAAAGAGAAAGGACTCAAATAAATAAAATTAGAAATGGAAGTGGAAAAGTAACAACTGACAAAGCAGAAATACAAAGGATTGTAAGAAAATACTATGAAGATCTATATGCCAGAAAATTGGACAACCTAGGTGAAATGAATAAATTTCTAGAAACATGCAGTTTTCCAGAAACATGCAATCTTCTAAAACTCGATCTGGAAGAATCAGAAAACCTAAACAGACCGATTACAACAAATGAAATAGAAACCGTTATGAAAAAAACACCCAGCAAACAAAAGTCGTGGACCAGATGGCTTCACGGGTGAATTTTACCAAATATTCAAAGAACTATCACCTATCTTTCTCAAGCTATTTCAAAAAATTGAAGATAAGGGTAGACTTCTAAGGTCCTTTTATGAGGCAAGTATTACCCTCATTCCAAAACCAGGTAAAGACAGTACAAAGAAAGAAAACTATAAGCCAATATTTCTGATGAACATAGATGTTAAAATTCTTAAGAAAATATTAGCAAACCGGATCCAGCAATATATTAAAAAAATCATACGTCATGATCAAGTAGGATTTATTCCAGGGAGGCAAGAATGGTACAATATTCAAAAATCAATAAATGTGATTCATCAAATAAACAACACTAAGGATAAAAATCACATGATTATATCAATAGATCCAGAAAAGGCATTTAATAAACTCCAGCACACATTTATAATAAAAACTCACAGCAAATTAGGAATACAGAGAACATACCTCAACATAATAAAGCCATCTATGACAGACTGACAGCCAACATCATACTCAATTGGCAAAAATTAAAAGCAATCCCCATAAGATCAGGAACGAGGCAGGTAGGGGGTGCCCCCTTTTACCACTCTTATTTAATATAATTCTGGAAGTCCTAGCCATAGTAATCAGACAACAACAAAAAATAAAAAGCATGCAAATTAGAAAAGAAAAATTCAAACTATCATTGTTTGCTGATGATATGATACTGTACATAGAAAACCCTAAATTCTCAATAAAAAAACTACTAGACCTGATAAATGAATTCGGTAAGGTGACTGGATATAAAATTAATATTCAGAAATCAGTGGCAGTTTTATAGACCAACAATAAACTGTCAGAAAGAGAAATTAAAAAAATAATCCTCTTTCCTATTGCAACAACAACAACAAAAATAAAGTACATAAAAGGTAATTTAACCAAGGAGGTTAAAGACTTGTACTCAATAAATTATAAGACACTGAAAAAAGAAATCAAAGAAGATACAAACAAGTAGAAGCATATACCATGTTCATAGGTAGGAAGAATAAACATCATTATAATGTCTGTACTACCCAAAGGAATCTATAAGATCAATGCAATTCCTATTACAATACCAATGGCATACTTCAAAGATATAGAACAAATATTCCAAAAATTTATATGGAACCAATAAAGAACACAAGTAGCCTCTGCAGTCTTGAAAATGAAGAATAAAGTGGGAGGTATCACACTTCCTGATATCAAGTTATATTACAAGGCCATAGTAATCAAAAGAGCTTGGTACTGGCATAAGAACAGGCATATAGATCAATAGGACAGAACAGAGAACCCAGAAATAAACCCGCACCTTTATGGTCAATTGATATTTGACAAAGGAGGTAAGAGCATAAAATGAAGTAAATACAGTTTCTTTAATAAATGGTGTTGGGAAAACTGGACAGGTACATGCAAAAAAAAAAAGAAACTAGACCACCAAGTTACATCATTCACAAAAATCAACTCAAAATGGATAAAAGACTTAAGTTGTGAAACCATAAACATCTTGGAAAAAAACATAGGCAGTAAATTTACTGATATCTCTCCTAGCAATATTTTTTCCAATTTATCTCCATGAGCAAGTGAAATAAAGGACGAGTTAAACAAATGGGACCATATCAAACTAAAAAGCTTTTGCACAGCAAAGACACTATTAACTAAATAAAAAGACACCCACACAATGGGAGAATATATATGCCAATACGTCTGATAAGGGGTTAATAACCAAAATTTATAAAGAACTTCTAAAATTCAATGCCAGGAAGGTAAACAATCCAATTAAAACTTGGGCAGAATAGACACTTCTCCAAAGAGGGTATACAGATGGCCAATAGTCATATGAAAAAGTGTTCAATGTCACTAATCATCAGAGAAATGCAAATTACGACTACAATGAGATACCACCTCACACCTGTCAGAATGGCGCTTATTAACAAATCAACACACAATAAGTGCTGGGAAGGGTGTGAAGAAAAGGGAACCCTCCTGCACTGCTGGTGGGAATGCAGCCTGATGCAGCCACTGTGGAAAACAGTATGGAGCTCCTCAAAAAATTAAAAATGGAACTGCCTTTTGACCCAGCTATCCTACTTTTAGGAATATACCATAAGAATCTCAAATTACTGATTCAAAGAAGAAATGCACCCCCATGTTTATGGCAGCATTGTTTACAATAGCCAAGATCTGGAAACAGTCCAAGCGTCCATCAGTGGATGAGTGGATTAAAAAGCAATGGTATGTATACACAATGGAATACTACTACATAGCTGTGAAAAATAAGGAAATCTTACCTTTTGCGATGGCATGGATGGACTTGGAGATTATTTATGCTAAGTGAAATAAGCCAGGCAGAGTAATACAAATATCATATGATGTCACTTATATGTGGAATCTGATGAACAAAGTGAACTGAGGAATGGAATAGAGGCAGAGGCGGGGCCACAGGGACCAGAGGCACAGCTGTCAGAGGGAAGGGGGATGAGGGGATGGATCAGAGAAGGTGAAGGGATTAGTGAAATTATATATACATAACACAGAGATACAGATAACAGGACAGCAAATCCCAGACAGAAGGGGGGAGGGAGTTAGGGGGAGGGGACCAAAGGAGTGTAATAGGGGACACAAGAGTGGCGGTTGAGGGAGTTATATTGAGTGGGGGGGACACTTGCATCCATGTTAATGCAATAAATTAAATTTAATAAATTACTTTTAAAAATCAAATCAATAAAAGAATTCTTCTCAGATGCACGAATCTGACTTTGATATTGCAAGTCTATGTAGTCTCATCGCCTGGTCAGCATTCTTATTTAGGCACAGTTCAGTAAGAGTGAATCATGAGATTTACCTCATAGTTGCTAGGAAGAAGTAAGCTCTATTTCCCATGGGGCATGAATAGGCAGGAGATGGCCATTGCTACTGCCAGTTATCTTGGCTGAGATGAAGGCATCCATTATAGGGCAGTGCTGCAGTTGGAGAGTTGAGGCAAGGGATCCTTGGAGGTCAGCTTTCACTCTTTGCCTGAGAACATTTTTACCCCTGCATCTGTTAGTTACATGAGCCTGTAACTCGTATATAATTTATGAGTTGCATGAGTTATGTTTCCCTTTTGGATAAGCCTACTTTGATTTGAGTGTTCTGTCACTATGGAACAGAATAGATTGTGCATTTTGTTTGTTTATGTGGTGGGTTGTGGAGTTTATTTTAAATCAATTATCTCATTACTTTAAAAACTTAAGTATACTAATAGGAGTTATAAGGAATTTGCTTGAATATATTTTGGGAAATTCTAGGATAGCATTTAGGTAGACTTGTGATATAAGGTGAGGAAAATTCAAGTTTCTGGAAAGTTCAGGTCGATCACAGTCTTCACTGTTACTGCATTTAGGTTTGAGGAAAATACATATTCTTTTCATTTTCAGCAAGGGCTGGATCACAGTTGTTGACTACCTATTATCTATACCAGGAAGTAGAGCAGTGGTCTTAAGTATTGTCAAAAGTTATTTCTATTTTATTTTGAAATAAAATCCTTGAGGAGTAAGTCTACCTTCCATATCATGATAGTCTTATACTAACACAAAAACATACTTATTTTAAAAACATTTCCATTAGTCTAGGAAGGATCACTGACTGACATAGTTTAAATTTTGTTCTAGATAATTCGGAAGGCAAAAATACACCTGTTATTTTTAAGAAATAAATTACTTGTTAGGAGACATATATCCACCTATGATCATTAGGTAGAGTCTTCCTTTGATGGTTTCAGATCTTGAGGCTCGTGAGGAAGAGGCCTGGGGGGCAGCGAGAACCACTCCGTAGATCTGTCTCTGAAAGTTCACAGGGAAAGTAATCCAAATTACTGTTCTGTTGGGCTCTGTGCCAGAAAATCCCTCAGCAATGTGTCCATTATTTTCAGGCAGGATTCACCTCTTGTTCAGAATTCAGACTTGCTATAGCAAAAAATTGATAAATGGTCAGAAATGTGCTTTTAGTGACGAGCCTCTGTGATGTTGTGTTTTGTTCAAACTATAAATTGGCTTTATGTAGTAGGAAAGCCATTAGAAACATATGGTGCAACAGTTGGCTGCAGAATTTGTTTGTTTTGTTGGAATTCCAGAAGCTGCTACTATTTGGCTTTGACATGCCCTGGAAAATCCAAGATGCTTTGGTCAATGCACGTGTTGTATTAAATTTAGTATAAATTTTATTGGGACTTTTGTTCTATAAAACAGATTTTTACTTCTTTTCTTACATTTCAAATTGATCTCAGATGAAAGGACAGAATGCAGTTTGTAAAGTACCACAATGAAAGTAATTGGAGAACCTACGTGCAGAAATCAGGTTCATTATTTTATAGTCATGTGGCATTATTTTAAGTTTCTTGAGCTGAATCTTTCCATATAGAAGGGATGTCTGTCAACATTGACACTTCTGGCAAGTTGTAAGTGATCATAATATAACCCAAATTGTGTGGTTCAGAAGAGACATGGGGCTTAAAGCCTTATTACAAGAACAGAATAGTTGTATTTCTAAGTTTAGGTCTGACATATTAGGGTATCCAGGGCTCATGTTATTGTCTAATGAAAGACATGGTCAGCACTTGATTAATCAGAGAGCAATTTATAGATTATCCAGCACCTGCATTGCTTAAAATATTCTGGCATTACTATAACCGTGAAAATAGATGGTTGCCTAGAAAGATAAGTGATTTACTGCCGTTGGTGCTATGAATGGCCTTTGCTGGGTGGTTTGAGAATTCTGTAAGATGCCAAATGGAACGGTAGGTTCAGAAAGTTTGTAAGATGAGCCCCTTGGCTTAGGAGTGGGAGTTGGAAAAAGAATAGAACCAACAAATAACTAACTTACACTTTGAAATTCCTGTCTTTTGGGCATAGAAAGATCACATTGGCACTGTTTTGTTTTGTTTTTTTGTTTTTTTTTACTACCCTAGGTTAATTAAAACTGTTCCTGATGTTACCAGAGTGTATACTACTTAAGCCTTTCAGAACCTGAGAAAGGAGTCACTATAAGGAGTGTTGAACACTTAATAATTAGCTTATATGGAGCATTTGCTCATTGTCCAGCATTGTGTTGAGCACCTGTGGGTATTATCTCACTAACGACACACAGTAACCTGCCTGACCAGGCAGTGGCTCAGTGGATAGAACATCAGATTGGGACACAGAGAACTCAGGTTTGAAACCCCAAGGTCACTGGCTTGAGTGTTGGCTTATCTGGTTTAAGCATGGGTTCACCAGCTTGAACACGGGGTTGTTGGCTTGAGCGTGGGATCATAAACATGACCCTGTGGTCACTGGCTTAAGCCCAAAGGTCACTGCCTTGAAGCCCAATGTCGCTGGCTTGAGCCCAAGGTTGCAGGCTTGAGCAAAGGCTCTGCTGTAGTCCCCTGGTCAAGGAACATATGAGAAAGCAATTAATGAACAAATAAGATGCCGCAACAAATAAGTGATGCTTCTAATCTCTCTCCCTTTCTGTCTGTCTGTCCCTATTTGTCCCTCTCTCTGTAACCTGACGGACTAGGTACTAGATTTTACCCCTGTGATGGTTAATATCAACTTTACTAGACCTATATGGAATCCAGTTGTTTGGTCAAACACCAGTCTATATATTGCTGTAAAGATGTTTAAGATGTGGTTAACATTTAAATCAGTGGAGTTTGAGTAAAGATTAACATTTATATCAGTAGACTTTGAGTTAAACAAATTACCTCCCATAATATTGTAGAATTCATCCACTCAGTTGAAGGACTTAAAAACACTGAGCTATTCTGAAGAAAGAATTTCGCTCAAGACTGCAACACAGATACCGCATCTGCGTCTCTAGCCTGCTGCCCTAAAGAGTGTGGGATTGCCTGCCCCTCAACTGTGTCAGAGAATTCCTTACAATTTCTCTCCAAAACATGCTATTAGAAAACCAATGTCGCTACTGCTGGTTTTGCCTCTCTGGAGAACTCTGACTCCTACGTTCCCCACTTTATAGATGTAACTCATCAAAAGTGAGTGACAAAGTTCATAAATGGAAAAGATGCAGTTGCAACCTAGATTTTTAGACTCTAGGGCTCAAGCTTTTTTTTATTATTAAGTGTTTTTACCTCTTAAAAACAAATAAAACAACAACAGTGAAAAACCTACTGTGATTTTTGTTTCAGCTGGCTTTCTCTCTGTCAGATTCTCTTCATTGCTCTTGAGAGCTACTGATGTTACTGAGCAAACCAAAGCCTTGTGATGGCTGGGACTGCAGTGGGTCTGAGCATTTCTCATCACAGAGTGCATTCTTTGGTTGTCCTTACACCCTGTCTGCTTAGGGTGTGTGAGGAAATATTCCTGTATGTTTTTATTTTTATTTATTTATTTTTAAATTGACTTCATTGAGCTGACCTTGGTTAATAACATCACATAGGTTTCAGGTATACCGTCCCACAGCACATCATCTGTGCACTGCACCGCATGTTCACCACCCCAAGTCAAGTCTCCTGGCATCGCCATTTATCCTTCCGAGTTTCTCACAGGTATTCAGGGGAGGACCTACTTCGAGTCTACCAATATATCATCAGTGCCATCATTAGTTAGTGCTAACTCAGACGAGATACAACAGACCAGCATTACCCAAACCTGCTAGAATAGCTAACTCTTCGTACTTAATACTGTATGAGGTATAAGAAACATTTAAATTTTCATTTTTACATGATGATGAGAGATAAACTCCCAAGTAGAATCTAGAATCAATATTGATATTTTAAGCTACAGGAATATACAAGGCTCAAAACAACAACGATTACTAGTAACAGCTTCTATAAATCAGAAATTTGGACAAGTTAAGGTGGGAATGGCTTAGCTCTGCACCATAATAGCTGGGCCTTCAGTTGGTGGTTTCAAAGGTCAGGACTTGGAACCATCTGAATATTTGTTCACTTACATGTCTAACAATTGATGTTGGATGTAATATGGGGAACTCGAGGGAGCTGCTGGCTGGAGTACCATGTATGGTCTGTTCACTTAGCCTCGGATTTCTGTAACATGGAGACCAGGTTCCAAACACAAGCATCCTGTGGGGAGAGCTGTATGCTGCATTGCATGGTGTGGCTGAGCCTCAGTGTCACACAGCATGACTTTTACTGCATTGCATAGTTTCGCCAAGTCCAAGTGGAAGGAACATAGACCCTATCTTTCAGTGGAGGCATGTCAACATCACTTTTTAGAAAGAGCATGTGAAATAGAGTATATACAGGCATGGCCATCTTTGGAAAATACAGTCTACCCAGCATCCTCTGACCACAGTTCACATTATGTTTTCCCACACGTGAAATATACTCACTTCTTCCCCCAAGAGCTGTAAATCTCATCTCATGAAAGCATCAGCTCAGTGTGGTGTAGGGTTTTTTTATTATTTTTATTGGGGTGACATTGATAAATCAGGGTACATATGT
Organism: Rhynchonycteris naso; assembly: GCA_037038555.1. Classification (NCBI taxonomy): domain Eukaryota; kingdom Metazoa; phylum Chordata; class Mammalia; order Chiroptera; family Emballonuridae; genus Rhynchonycteris; species Rhynchonycteris naso. The sequence goes on along the minus strand of CM072999.1, from coordinate 177,433,339 downwards.
TCAGAGAAAATATTTCCAGGTTATTTTGGCATTTGATTATATTGCGTACCCATCACCCAAAGTCAAATTGTCCCCCGTCACCTTCTATCTGGTTTTATTTGTGCCCCTCTCCTCTTCCTACCCCCACACGCATGTCCCCTCCCACCCCCCAGGAAGCCAGCACACTCTTGTTCATGTCTCTGAGTCTCACTTTTATATCCCATCTATGTATGGAATTATATAGTCCTTAGTTTTTTCTGATTTACTTATTTCACTCAGTATAATGTTATCAAGGTCCATCTATGTTGTTACAAATGATCCGATGTCATCATTTCTTATGGCTGAGTAGTATTCCATAGTATATATGTACCAAAGCTTTTTAATCCACTCGTCCTCTGACGGACACTGGGGTTGTTTCTAGATCTTCGCTATTGTGAACAATGCTGCCACGAACATGGGGTAACATTTCTTCTTTTTGAAGAGTGCTATGGTGTTATTAGGGTATATTCCTAAAAGTGGGATAGCTGGGTCAAAAGGCAGTTTGATTTTTAATTTTTTGAGGAATCTCCATACTGTTTTTCACAGTGGCTGCACCAGTCTGCATTCCCACCCGCAGTGCACTTATTCTGTGTTATTTTGCTGATGAGCACCATTCTGACACATCCTTGCCAGCACTTATTCTGTGTTATAGCCTAAGGCTTAGTGTTAAGAGTATGTTTTTCCACACACCCTTGGCTGATTGGATGATGTAGGGTGGTGCACTCTCCTGTGGAATCCATTATGCCTCAGATGGATGACTTAGTATCAGAGACTTTCTTGTTTGTAGATTGGATTAAAGGTTTGGATTTCTACAGTATAAAGTGGGACAGACCAAGAGCTTGCTCTTGGTTCCTGAGGTTAGTATTAGAAAGGAGAGCAGATTAAGGCCACGTGGAGGAGAGGAGGCAGCCAAGATGGCGGAATGCTGAGGAAGAAGCCAGTTTGTGCAGAGTTTGTATAGAGAGAAGGAGATGGGAAACAGAGGAGAATAAGTCTGGTGAGCTAGAAATCTTTTGATTCTAGGAAACTCGGATAAGTCAGTAGCTTTGTGAGCATTGAATGAGTGGATTTTGGAGCCCAGTGAGTGTTTTTTCTTGCCTGCTGGGTGCAAGCTAGAATTAAAGCTGATGGCTCACCAGTTCTTGGCTCTGTTGTTTCATTACCGACTGTCTGAATCAAATGCGAACCTGCACTGTCCAGGCGGCTCTGATGGTGGCCACGACTACTGGCTTTACAGAGTGATATTTTCTACTGTTTTCCTTGGATTGAGAGCCTTTCTGAGCTCTCAGCCTCACCCCTGCCCTTTGTTCCTGTAAGCAGGGGATGCTCACCACTCCTCAGCGCTCCCCACCAGGCTCAGTGTGGCTTGTTCTTGTAGTCCAGAGTTGGTTTTTCACGCTGGTTGTTCCTAAATTAATTTGTAATCCAGTTTGGTGGTATGAGCTGGGAGTCTGTGCATCTGTCTACTGCGCTGCCATCTTGTGTCTCTTCCAGTGTGGTGTAGGATTTCACAATCTCAGTCAGGTTCAGGGCACCAAACTTTTGGTGTGGCTTTGTACAGCTCCTCAAGTACACTTCTCAGTTTGAAAATTAGTGCACTAAGGAAACCAGTTATCTACCACTCCACCCCTCCCAACATGCAGTAGTGGAGCAGGCACAGGGGAACCGCTATTTAGAGCTTCCTATTCGGAAATGGCAGGAATGGGAAGCCTCCAGAATTCCTGGGTTATAGGCATTCTGAAACACTACAGGCATGTGATGCAGTTCCTGAGGTAGCATTAGTCCTACTGCCCAGAAGTGATTCTCTGACTCTTGCCTGCATTCAGTTTCATTAATCCTCCTCCACAAGAAATGACCAATTTCATTGAATAGTTTTCCTCTCCTGATTTCTGCTTGTAGTAGTTTGGGCATTCAAAGGTCTCTTTTCATTAAACTGTCCATTTGTTCTGAGCTGGCAGTGTTTCTATCAGCCCAACTTTCTTAACAACCTGAATGTCATTGAGGGTCACTCTTTCAGACAATAGTCACACCCACCTTTTTGAGATAAGCCTTTGAGCTTCTGCTGAGGGATGTCTCCCTTAAGATATTTAGAGATAGGATCTTAGTCTCGTCTGTGGTATCCTTAGGGCTTTGTGTGATGGCACAGTTACCTAAGGCACTGGCTTATGTTTTACTGAGGTTTTAGTAAAGGATTTTATAGTATACCCTTAGCTTCATTAGCAAAAGTTGTTTTCTGGATGGAGCTCATCATTTATCTTAGAGCAGTGGTTCTTAACCTTTTTTGAGGTACCGAACCCACCAGTTTCATATGTGCCTTCACCGAACCCTTCTTTAGTGATAAATAAAATATGATTTTTTTCCAAATTCAAGACATAGGTGTATGTTTTTTACTGGTGCACAAAATGAGCTGTGCATGAACATCACCTTGCTCAAAGAACAAAACCAACAAAGTGCATGAACTCACAACAAATTACGGTATTACTGTATTCTGGCCTCCAGGGCAGAGGCTTCTCCGAACCCCTGAGACTGACTCATCGAACCCCTAGGGTTCGATAGAACCCAGGTTAAGAACCACTGTCTTAGAAGAATGTTAAACTAGAAAAGTTTGAACTTCTGAATTTACTTTTCTTCTGAAATGACAATTAGAATATGATCAGTCATGTTCAAAATGCATTGTGTAAGCTTTCACTTGTGTCAGGTGAACGTGCAGTACTTCAGAGAACTTTATGAAAACCTGGAAAACATTCAGACCTGTATGTTTTATATAAGTTAGGTTAGATGTTCAGTCACTTTTTCATCAGGCAGTGGACCCCTTACTTGCATTCTTACTCATGTGAAAAGCATCTCACCTTCTCATGATCACACGGGTCCTGCAGGATTTTCTTATGATTAAAGCTTTCATTTTATGCAAATGTTTCAATATGCTGAAGCCAACATGATTAACAGTATTTTTCTGTTGCTGTTGATTACTCCATTTTACAGTTATATATAAAACTCACTTTTACTATAAGTTTGATAATATCTTTTTATCTTTTGCTTTTCATCTTTCAATACTGAAAATCAGTAATGATCCCCCCCCCCATTTTTTTCTGGAATCCCTGTGGGTTCCCAGGATACATAGACATAGCACAGTGTTGCAGGTTGGGTTTCTGGGATCCATATTAGCATGTAAGATGTCTTTTAGGGGTGCTTTTGGAATCCAAGTCTATGGAACGGAATGGAAGGAAGCAGTTCTACTTCTCTCTCTGTCCAGTCCTGAGAAACAGTCTCAGCAAAGTCCTCAGCTGACCCCATATGAAGCTTGGAAGCCTCAGTCACCCACCTGAAATATCTTATGCTCTGATGGCCTTCAGAGTTTTCATGAGTTGGCTGAGGAGACTGAGTCTTCATACCCCCATGCTGACTTGTCATTGGGTTTGGGTTACCCTGGGTGAGGTAGCTCTTCATCCGAGGCAATACTGGGGCTGACAGCAGATAGGCAGCAGTATTGCTGCAACTGGGGCACTATGTCCTTCAGGCCGAAAGGCGGGGAGGGGTCTGTGCTCATTGTGTACACCTAGCATGGAGCAATGTGGAGGAAGGCAAGACAGATTATGTGTATATGTTAATGGTACATCGCTCACGAGATAGAACACATGGTCTTTTTTATTGGTTTGTTTACATTATTAATTCAAGGAAGAATTATTTTATATCATTGTGCAGTGAATAAAACAATGACTTCTTTTCCACAAGGATCATAGATAACTGGATAAGCTTTTTGCTGTTTTTCTACATTGTCCCAAACTAGTAAAAGCTGTTTTTCTGTAGGATGTTATGTTGTCATTTGTAGCATCCACTACCCTTTGTTGTGCTCTTGTTCTTCAGTTTGAGACTGGGGCCTCCCCCTGCATTTGTAGTCTGCAACAACGTGAACAAAGTAGGATTATCATCCTTAAAATGTTGCTATTTGTTTATGTATCCTTGTCCCACAATGGATGGGAAGGCTGGGGCTATGTTTTATTAATGTCTTATTTGCCTAACAAAATGCCCGACACTCAGAGACATTCACTAAACACGTAGTGACTGACTCTACCTGCTGTTCCCTAAGGGCACATTTTACATTCCTTCTTGTCTTGGAACTCCACTCAGCTATTCTGAGTAGTGCTGTCTGCCCCTAAATCTAATCCGTGATGGCGAACCTATGACATGCGTGTCAGCACTGACACATGTAGCCATTTTCGATGACACGCAGCCGCATACCAGAGAAGTATGGGACCACATGCTGAGAAGACGTTTCATCCTCGGCTCCTGCACGAGCAGGTGCAGCAGCGGAGGATAAAACATTTGCTGTAGTGTAGACACTCTGTGCCAGAGGTCTGTAGGCCAAAACAACAGAACTCTGGCATAAAGCGTCTAGTTCTGGGACATCTGGTTAGGCTGTTTTTCTTGAAGTGACACACCAACCGAGTTATGCTCGGTTTTTTGGTGAATTTCGACACACCAAGCTCAAAAGATTGCCCATCACTGAATTATTCCCTAATCTTACTATGGTTTCTGGACTTATATCTGATGTTGGTCTATCTCCCAAATACATTTCTTTTTTCTTATTTCTACTGTATTTTGTCTGACCTCTGAGACCTTCTGGATAACTTACCCTCTATTCAATCTCTCTACCTATTTCAGGGCATCACTTTATTTTCAAGGACAGTGCAACCAAGCAGGCCTAAACTTTGAGTCTTTGAAAGGCCCCTTCAAATTTAATTTGTAGCTAGTAATCCAGTCAATATTTCTGAACTAACAGAGTGCTATTTAGTGTTGGGCATAAAAAGATATTCTAGCCTACTTGCTTGGCTGTAGTTTCCAAAATTTAAATCTAGTTTAAATATAAAAGAGAATGTATGGCTTGAATAGTTGGTGGAGAGTGGTAGAATAAGGAAGGCTTCAGGCACAGCAGGATCCAGGGCCTGTCAGCCAGGCTCTGCCTTCCTTTCTATAGCTCAGCTTACTTCTGCCTGTGCTGAGGCTTCATTCTCAGGCAAGCATGAGAGATGACTAAAGACCACCTCAAGTTTAGCTCTCTACAACACAAGATTGAAAAGGAAGTAAGTGGTCCTTTCTCCCAGTCAGCACCCATATTGCACATTTCGTGGAGAGTCACGCACCAAATCTAAATGATGCACTTGCCTTTAATTACCATGTGGGAATTGAGAATTCTCATTTGCCAACCTGAGGCGTCTGCTCACCTTGATTGACAGACCCAGACTCTGCTGTAGGGAAGGCCCCTCAAAGGAGGGGCAATGGACAAACAGTAGTGTCCTGTGTCACCAAAGAGGGAGAGTGGAGAGCTGGTATAAGAGAGAAATGGACAAAGCAATATTAGACAAAAGTTTCATATCACAGGTTTATAAAGTCAATGACTGAACATTCAGAATTTGCACCCAAATACATTACCTTTCAAAATATGTAGATATAGGGTTGCTTTATAGTCATTGTGTTTGCCTTCTTTTATGTGAGTTGGTCTCCTCCTTTCATTCCCTCCCTGCTTGGCAGCATGCCGAGCCTGTGGCAGGCATTACAGAGTGGTCTGCTGGAGTGAACGGGAGCCAGAATATCAGAGTTTCTCCTCACATCCCTAATGTAATCAGTAGACTATTTCAGAGTAAGATTGGACAGGCATCTCTCAGAGATTTTGCCTTTCTGTAGTCAGATGAAACAGTATAAAGCATGCTTTATTTACTTTAGCTAGGCAGGTTATCTTGTTACTGATAAACCATACTAACAATTAATAGGCAAACCACCATATTTCACTTGGAAGAAAGATGTGGTTTACTGCTATCTAATTTCTTTGTTTTCATTAAATTCTGAATTATAAGGAATTGCTTACAAATAAAATTTGCTTTGGAGTGTTCCTACTTTACACTGTAAGTATAAACCCAGTCTCTGAAATGAAATATTTTCATTTTCTTTAAAAACTGTGGTTATTTATTGTATGAAGTAGCACAGTAACTTCTGGAAGTTAAATAACTTTCATTGTAAATGTGGTAATTTCCTCATAAACTATCAAGTCTGATTCAGCCTTGATTCTGGTTTAGAAATTTGGAAGTTTTTTTCCTCTCCTGTGTCACAGGGGAGCGTATAGCAGACTCACTCGATCTGAGATGGCATCTGCCTCATTACTACATGTATTTTTATGAAATGTATTGCACCCAGAATGATTCTGACTTTCCCCTTACCTGTGAAATGAATTTTCCTCCAGTGGCCAACTGTTATGTTTTGCTCATTTCATTTCTGGTGGAAACTGTCTGTCTGTGATTACACGCAGATGGGCTCGGAGATTTCAGTGGGGAGGCAGAGTGTTTCAGGTCGAGAAAATGCTCTTCTCATGGAGAAGTCTGGGGTGTGTTTTAATGAAAGTCTCTCCATGTCTCCCCCATTCTCCCCCATGCTTACTCTCTGCTCTTGCAATCTTTATTAAGCAAAGAGAAAAAATCCTAGATGTGTCTGTTTTAAACATGAGGAATATAGTTGAAATATTCAGATCTGCTAGGTCTTTAACATATAGATATAACTCCCATTCTTGAGTAGGAGACCAAAGTCAATACTGTCCGATTCATTCTTCTGAATACTCTGGTCCCAACTATGAGGTGGTTTTGCACTTTCAGCTTGTCTCAGTTTAAATGAAATAAATTGAATTGAATTGGGTTGTCTGTTAACATGTTTCTTTGTGGCTATGATATGTAGACTGTTTTGAAACACCTTATAATAATGAGGTACCAGTGAGAGCTGTGGGGAAATAACTTCAAAGAACAGACTGGCTATGCTTCAGAAACCAGCATTGAGACGTGTCTTTACTCAGCAAGGACTGAAAAAAAATGCAAGTGAGAAGTGACAAACTCGAGAGTGGACCTTGCTGTATAAAACACAGAACTAACTTTAGGAATGCATGGTATGTAAAATACTACCAACAATATTTATTTTAATAATCATCAACATAATAGTTTGCTAAAGGTTATTGCAGTTTTTCCACATGTAGGAGAATCTGTTTTGTTTATATCCTTGCAGCTACGTATAGCATAGGAAATAAAATTATCCTCATTTGACAAATTGTGAAATGGATGCACAGGTTGAATAATTTGTTCAAGATTGAACAGCCAAGATTTGAACCTAGGTAATCTTTGTATGTGGACAGTTTACATACCCTTGCATAATCTTGAATAATTACTTGCATTTTATATGCATGTTTATAATATTTTTCTACAAGGTACATTTTAAATTACATGTAATTTGGGGGGGAAATGAAATGGGAATTTAAGATTCTGGGCTTTGTTCTTGAGCTATTAAATAAGAGTGTAAGGATTTCATTTCTAGCAGTGGTCAATTAGCTTGTTTGGGACCATTGTTCATTTAAAACATCTAGACAATCTGCAAGGGCCAATGGATATCAGTTTGAAAGCATTGAGATTATAAGACAGCAGGAATTTGTAGGTCTAAGATCCAAGATAGAAGGCAGCCCAGAAAGATGTGCTCAATCAACCTTTGGTACAACTTTTCTCCTTCAGATATTTATTGAATCAAAAGTGTCCCCTGGGAGGCTGGAAAGCAAACTGGACCTTGTGGAAGACCATGGAGCTTTGGAGCATAGGTCCTGCCAAGGAAGGGGAACCCTGGTATATAGCCCAGGCTTCCCAATGGCATCCCAAAGTGTTATGCAGAAGAATAAGAGTGAACTTGGTGATTGAAACCTCGGAAAAGAGTAATGTCTTCCCAATCCATTCATCTTCCAGAGCAAAAGGAAATCCTCTCTGGAGGAAAGTAACATCAATTGGTACCTCAGATTTTCTATATAATTTGACATTTACAGTGTTAGATAATTAAAAATAACCAGGTACTCCAAAACACAGGATTTAACTGAGATCAGTAGGGCAAAATGCATAATAGTAACCTTTAGGTGATCGAGATATTGGAGTATATTAAGTTTAATATAATATTAATCAAAAGATTGAAGTCCAGAAAGGGAAAAAGGATGGAAACCACAAGATATAAGAAGGGGAAGGTCAAGTTTGCATAATTGAGTCCCAGAGAGAAAGGGCAGAAGTTGTATTTGAAGCGATGATGACAGAAGTTTGTCCAACACTGAAAAATAACATCAAGCTACAAATGTAAAGAAGATTTATGAACCGAAGCATGATAAATGCAAGGAAAATATAAGCACAGTGTAGTCAAACTGCTCAAAACCAAAGATGAGAAAAAGTCTTAAAAGTAGCCAGAGAGAAAAAACATGTCTCCTACAAAGGAGCAATGTTAAGATGAATAGTTGCTTCCCCCAGAAATGACAGAAACTGAAAGTCAGTGGATTGACATCTTTGAAGTACTGAAAGAATTTACCAACTTACAATGATGATGAAACAAAGTTAGTTTTATACCAAATATTAAAGGCTGAGGCAATTAATTACCAACAGAATTGCACTAAAATGGTAAGGGGAGTACTTCAGGCACAAGGGAAATAAATGCTGGTGGATAAAGTGTGAAGTGGAAGAAACAATGAGGAGTAATGACAAAAGCAAATCTAAATAAAAACTGACTGAAAAACTAAAATAGTAGTAGCTTTGGGGGCCTCACCTAGACATTTAACTGATCAACAGCAGTGGTGCATAAATCAGGAGTTAAAAGTGTTATAAATTTCTTGAGTTTTTGGGAATTGGTATAAGTCCAAGTTGATCTTGAACTTAAGTAGTTCAGGGAGCCACCTTGTAATCTATGTGTAAATAACAATCTACTGACATGAAAGTTCAAATAATAAAAACACTGAATCCAGAAAGGGACAGTAAGGGGGAGAAAAAGAAACAAAGAACAGGTGGCTCTACAGAAATTTCAAACCCAAATATAGCTATAATTAAACTAAATACACGCAAAGCAGAGAGCTTCACTTCCAAGGCAAAGATAGTCAGATTGGATAAAAAGGAGAGGGGAAAGAAGCCTATCTGCTACTTAGGAATCTCAAATATAAAGATAACAAAAGTGTGAAAATAAAAAGTTGCAGCCCCTAAATTGAAGAAAAGCAGTTGAATGAAACTAAAGTCAGAAGAATTAAGGCAAGAGGTATTAATACCGATAGGGAACTTTGATACTGCTAAAAGATTCCATATGACAGGAAAGGATTACACTTCTAAATGCCACCTACCTAACAGCATAACTTCAAAATTTATAAAAGATAGCATATTACCTAATATTCTGGCGATTGACTATTAAGGATAGAAATTGCCAAAGGCAGGACTGGTAGCTGTCAGGTCACTGGGAAATATTGATAAACTGACTCATCATTATGCAGCTAATTCAGCCTATGTATGTCATTCCTTTCCACAATTCCTTTCAAAAGAGAGTGATCTTTTCTGTCGTCTCACTTGTGTGGTTGAGGAACTGGAATGTAGCGCTCAGTGCGAAATGGGAGAGAACGGACTTGGTCTGCCTTTCCCAGGGGTTGAACTGCTTGGGTGGACTACACCTGGGAGCTTCAGGGAAATTCAAGAATTGGTAGTAAGTCTGTTTGCTTTTGTGCCATTAGTAGAAGTTTCATCAGAAGTGCATTGAGTCTAGAAGGAAAGACAAAAGCACCCAAGGTGAGTGAGAAGCTCACCTTCCTTCTTTCTTTCATATTTCACCCACTGCATCAAAATGTGAGTGTCAAAAAAACAGCACTGGGTTTCTGAGTCTACTTTCTTGTGTTTCCCATATTCCAGTTATTTGGTCCTTAATGAAACAACTCCACTGACTAGAAGAGATGGAGGCATGTATGTGCCTTTTGAAGGGAAATACAGAACTTGAAAAACAAGTATTCTTATTTTTATTTTTTATTGAATAAATTGGGATGACATTGGTTCACAAAACTATACAGGTTTCAGTTGTACAACTCAACAAGCCACCATTTGTCTACTGCATTGTGCACCGTCCACCCCTAGCAGTGTGTCTTTCTGTGCTCATCCCTCACCCTACCCACTTCTTCCTGGCCCTCCACCTTTCTCTCTGTCACCACAATGTTGACTTTGTCAGTGTCGACTGCATATATATATCTGTGTATGTTTTTGACTAATCCTTTCAGCTTCTTTCATTCAGTTCCCCCACCTCTTTCCCCTCTGACAGCTGTCTGTCCCATTTGTCTATACCTCTGTTTTTATTTTTGTTCATTAGATTCCACATATAAGTGATGTCATATGGTATTATTGAAACAGATTATTTATTTAGTTAGTTAGTGAGAGGACTGTATGTGCCCCTACCAGGATCCACCTGGAAATCCCACTAGGGGGCGATGCTCTGCCTATCTGGGGCCCTTGCTTCATTGCAACTGGAGCCATTTTTTAGCACCTGAGGCAGAGGCCATGGAGCCATCCTCAGCACTCAAGGCCAACATGCTCTAATTGAGCCTTGGCTGTAGAAGGGAGGAGAAGACAGAGATAGAAGTGAGAGGGGGAGGGGTGGAGGTGAATGCTTCTCCTGTGTACCCTGACTGGAAATCGAACCTGGGACTTCCACACACTGGGCCAACACTCGACCACTGAGCCAACTAGCCAGGGCCTGAAAGAAATTAAAGTGATATTTTTTTACCAAGCTGATTCTCATTAGAACTACTGTTATCCACCAAGATAAACAGTTTTAATTAGGGAGCAGTTTTTTATAATCAGGTTTATACCTTTGTATGTCAATGAAAACTGATTTTATAGATTGTTAGTGGGATTCATTTTCAGTTGGTTGTCTGTTCATTTGAAGAAGACTAGCTAACAAGAGAAGGTGTTGGACAGAAAATGAGCCATAAAACTGTCTGCTGGGCCTAGACAGTTGGACTGGCTGTTTGTTAGGATGTATTTTAGGATTTCCTTCTGGTGTTCCACAAACAAAATTTAAACAGCAATATTAGTTTTTATAAAACATAAGAGAATGAAAGAAAATAATCCCTTTAGCTAAAGGAAATAATGGATGTAGTTGCTTTTAAAAAAATGACTCCCATTTTTCAGTAATTGTCATTCTTCTTTTATGGTATGACCTCTGGTTTTTTATTGCTGAAATATAGGAGAAATGAGAGCATATTAGGGAAAGAATTCTCTAAACTTTCAATTCTGGTCTCATGCTTCTTTTTTCCTCTCTTGGCTAAAGTAGAAATAATGAGGATCTAGTATGTTACCCCTTTATACTTCTGCAAAGGTTCTTCTTAACTTTTGTAAGACTCAAGTGAGTTTTCCATGTAAAATCTTGACAGGTCTTGTCAAAAAAATTTAGTGTGAAAAATGCAATGGAGCCTAATTTCATTTAACTTGAAACTCCATTACAGAATGAAAGTTTTAGTAGAATATACTGGCAACTACTTGAGAAAGTAGGCAACAGAACAGAAATAATGTTTGATATACTTCCTAACCTTAAAATACTATTTAAAGATGAATCTAATATCTTGGAGTGCACACCTGAGATTGTTAACCTTTGAGCACCTCTGAGGCATGTAATTAAAGGCTTGCAAGAGTGGCAGACTTTTAATTTTTACTCTTTAAACTTTGGAAATGTTAGAATTTTTACACTGGTGTATTTTTTTTTTTAATTTAGTGAGAGAAGGGGAGGCAGAGACAGACTTTCACATGCACCCTGAAGGATCCACCCGGCAAGCCCACTGAGGGTCAATGCTCTGCCCATCTGGGGCCCTTGATTCATTGCAACAGGAACCATTTTTAAGCATCTGAGGCAGAGTCCATGGAGTCATCTTCAGTAACTGGGACTAATTTGCTCCAATTGAGCCATGGCTGCAGGAGGGGAAGAGAAGAGAGAGAGAAAGAGAGAAGCAAAAGGAGGTGGGGGAGGAAAGTAGATGGGCACTTTTCCTGTGTGTCCTGACTGGGAATTGAACCCAAGACATCCACACAGTGGGCCAATGCTCTACCACTTAGCCAACTGGCCAGGGCCAAGCATATCATTTTTAAGAGAGAATTTTTAATGACCTAAAAATGTCCTTTGTAAACATTATATTATTATGTAAGGACCATGGAAGAGAAGCTTCATTTCTTATTATTTCATTCAGCAGACCAGACTCTTGATCTTTGTTTGACAGATTTGTTTCCAAGGAATTATTTTTTTATTCTCTAGAAGTGAGAAGTGGGAGGGGGGTAGAGGGGAGGCAGACAGACTCCCACATGCACTGGACCAGGATCCACCTGGCATGCCCACCAGGGGGTGGTGCTCGGTCCTTCTGGGGCATTGCTCCACTGTAACTAGAGCCATTCTAGTGCCTGAGGTGGAAGCCATGGAGTTATCCTCAGCTCCCTGGCCAACTTTGATCCAATGGAGCCTAGGCTGCAGGAGGGGAAGAGAGAGACAGGGAGGAAGGAAAGAGGGAAGGGTTGAGAAGCAGATGGACACTTCTTCTTTGTGTCCTGGCCAGGAATCGAACTCAGGACTTCCACTCACCGGACCGACACTCTACTGCTGAGGCAACCAGCCAGGGATCCAAGGGAATTTTTGATAAGTACCCATTTTACATGCATGTCCTTGGAGGTGACATGACAGTATCCCTTGCCTTCATACATTAGTATGCCTGCTAACTACTCTAGGCACATGAGTGTTTTGTACTGGAAAGTTTCCAGAGGAGAATTTATAGTGTTATCTGCTAGGAGGATATTCTGGGATGTCTTCTATGTGACTTGTGCTCTAAGATAAGCCATTTTGTCCTCTTTCTCTTCTAGTGGAGGAGGAAAAGAGTTGTTTACTTGCCTTTTTGTACCTAAAGTGTTAGAATGCTATACATTAGAGACTTCACTTAAAGTTCAACTGTACTGAGCTATGTCCCAGACATTATGTGATGTGCTTAGCAAACAATCATTAATGAGACATGGTCTCCTGCAGCTTTGCAGGCATGGGGCTCATCATGCCTTGTGGCTTGGGAAATGCCTCATCCATATCTCTATCTAGCACCTGTCTGTATTACAGGATTACTTTCGATCCACAAAGGTCTTGTTCCTTTTTTTCTGTTTCTTTCATATTTGTGGGTGGGGTAAGATGAACACAAAAAAGGAAGGTGGCCATGATATGGTCCTAGTCACAAAGACTTATAAACTGGCTTGCCTTTGTAGCCCATCTACATCCTTTTTTGGTCAAATAATTTTGGGTAACATGCTTCCCTCACTGAATCTCACTACATCGTTTGTAAAATGGAAATCGTAATACCGAATTCACCTTGAAATTTTTTTTTTCACCTTGAAATTTTTTATGACTAAATGAGTTTTTGTCAGTAAATTGAGAATGGATCAGTTCTTAGTAACCAAGCTCCCAAAGAACTTGTGTAAAGTTAAATTCCAATTTATTATTTTGCAAAGAAAAAATATAACCATCAATCCCATCAATCAGAGAAAACACTGGGTTCATCTGTCTAACACATTAAATACTAGGCCAGACATTTGTGTAATTTAGGAACTCAGAATCACAGTTATGAGAATTAGTGACATAATTTAGATATTTAATGTTGCCCAAGAATGGGGCCAAAAGTGGAATCTCTGCAGTGACTAGGTCACAGTAGAGAAAGTGCAGAAGTCAGATGCACCTGGGTTTGGATACTACTGGACTTTGTAACCTAAAGTTACTATTTCTCAGCTTCTGTGAAATAGCTCTAATGCTCTTCATTGGCTCAGTTCAATTCTTAATCATTAAATGTGTATAAAGCCTTACAGATGCTAGGAATCCTCATTTCTCCTTCTAAACATCGAGCCATAGAGGATATGTGATTAGTGACCTTAACATCATCCAATAATTTGGACTCCCTCCTACTTTTTATAGGAATGGAAAAGTTTTCAGATTCCTCCTCACTTCTTTTTTATGCTTATTTATGTCATACTGGCCTTGAAAACAATAGTCCGTTGTCCTGATAGCAAACATTTACGAAGAAGATTTGTGTATTTTATACACATACTCAAACACATGTGTAGCAACTACAGTAGCAATTCTAAAAGTAGACATTGACAAACTGTTTTAAGTAATGCTCATAAGTATTGGACCATTTAAAGAGGTCATCAAAGTATCATTTATATGTCTAAAGAGTAGCCCATTGGTGCATTTTCAGGGGGAGGGAGGCCACATCTATATTCTCTGTGTTTATACAGAGTCTACACTGTCCTCAAATACATCTGACTGATAAATAACTCACAGATAGGAGCGTTATCTCCAGTGAGACTCCCCTTGACTTTGTTCCTAAAACTATATTTTGGGAGAACCTGTGGCTTCAGAATGCTTTCACAGTTCCTTTGTACTTACCTTCTCACCTTTCAAGCTCAGGTGCCATCTCTTTCTGGGAAACCCTCCTTGACTTCTACAGAGAGAGCAAGTTGCTGGCTTCTCTCTGCGACGGGGAATCAATGCGGGTGTCCATGCTCAGGAGTAGCTTAGAGTAGCAGGAGGGTTGGCTGATACAGACTGAGCCCAATTTGAAGGGTCCTCTGTGTCATGCTTAAGACATTGTACTCCATACTATAAGCAACTGGGAAAATAGATTTTTATCTCATTAATAAAGTAACTGAATTAATTTTTTTTTTTTTTTTACAGAGACAGAGAGAGTCAGAGAGAGGGACCGATAGGGACAAACAAAAAGGGAGAGAGATGAGAAGCATCAATTCTTTGTTGTAACATCTTAGTTGTTCGTTCATTGCTTGTTCATTGATTGCTTTCTCATATGTGCCTCAACTAGGAGAGGGGGCTACAGCAGAGTGAACGATCCCTTGCTCAAGCCAGCGACCTTTGGGCTCAAGCCAGCAATCATAGGGTCATGTATGTGATCCCACACTCAAGCCAGCAATGCCATACTCAAGCTGGTAAGCCTGTGCTGAAGTCCAGTGAGCCCACACTCAAGCTGACAACCATGGGGCTTCAAACCTGGGTCCTCCATGTTCCTGTCAATGTTCTATCCACTGTGCCACCACCTGGTCAGGCCTGAATTAAATTTTTAAAAATTGTATTAAAATAAGCAAGCTTGTTCCACTTGGCACTGTGGTCTAATAAGCATACTAACATGTCTGCTTACGACTGAGACACCAAATTCAAGGATTCTGCTTATGACTGAGACACCAAATTCAAGGATTCTGCATGAAGCTCATGCAGCAATTGAATATCATAGGAAAGATGACAACAAATGCATGATTAGTTTTCTGATTAGCAATGAGACTCTACCTGTGTTTACATTTCACTTTGGCATTTCCATGGTTAGAAAAATGGGCTTGGACAGCAAAGTTCTGTCTTTCCCTCCATTTGGTCTTCAAGCAGGCATCCTCACTGCCCGCCCTTCTCTCGGCTCTTCATCTATCACAGTAACTCTCCAGTAGTAGGGCTGCTGTTTGGCTTATTTGTAGCTGTTGCAACAGTCCGGTTTTCTGTTCCACTACAGCACTAGAACAGTGCCCTGGAATATAGACATTGGAGACATGGGCAGAAAAATCACGTCAGAGTGTTCATTCCTTAGAGCTATTGACAAAGATGGAAACACAGATGATAAGATCTTTACAAAAGCGGGGGTTTTGACTGCTGCTAGAAGACAGGGAGAAAGTAGGTCTTCCTTTTGGATTTTTACAACTTCTCAGGTTGTAAGGCTCCTTCTGCTTGGCCCTGAGTATTCCCGTGATTAAATCAAAGCCAATTAAGATTAAATTTATCTTAGAGCTTATCAAGGAATTAAATCTTGATTTGGACTTTACTTTTCTTATCAAATAGGGTAAATTAAGGTGATGTATAAGGGAAGGTCACATTTTGAAAGAGTGAGTGCAGGATTCCTTCATCAATGCTAGTTTGAAATGCAGGACGTAGAAGCTGCAAAATTAAGTTCTGCCAGCAAATCTATTTTTATTGTGATGGGAGTTACCAGTGTAATACAATTTTATTTATTGCAATAAAATGTTAATATATGTGTATATTCAATATGTATGTGTATATTACTTATCACAATGCCTGGAAGTCTTTTGGAGAAATCTTGAAGTAAGAACAAGAACTCCAGCTATTAGAATGGGTAATCACATTGTCCTTGTAGATCTGCTTTCTGTATGCCCTGCACTAGATGAAGAATGTGACATTGTTTCTGTGCACCTACTAGGTGCTGGGTGGTGTGTTGAGATGCTGAGGATATCTGTGAACAAGTCCTCCTGGAACTGACATTCCAGTGGACAACTGGCCAGTCAATCTTCAATCAAGAGAGGAACAATTGATGACTGAATTTACTTGTTATTCTACTCATATGACTACTTCAAAGGAACCAACCACATTTGCTTACAGAAGGGAGTCATTGAGCAGTTAGTGAATTCAGAAGTCCTGTCTCAAACTGCAGGAAATGTGAAATTTAGTCACGTAAATGAGATTTAAGCAGTGTCAGTTGGTTCACAACTCTGATGACACTAATCAAAGCAGGACACCTCTACTTATGTTCCCATTTTTTGTGTAAACCTTGAAAATGAATTCCACATAAAGGAAAAGCCAAGTGTACACTGTCTTAGATCTGCATGCATACATTGATATATATGATGCATACATTAATGTGCACACTGGGCTGGACATGGATGATACGTTTTCCAGGAACTTCCTGGCCATACATAGTTTTCTGCTCTGCTGTACTGCTAACCCTCTAGAAAATTACCTCATGCCTGCTGCATTCTCTACACGCGGAGGGCAGGTGTCCACCCCAATTCTTCAAGGTGGCAGCCATGTTATAATTGTGCCTGTGCTGAGCCAGCTGTCCCACACTTTGACGTCACTTGTGATTGAGAACCAGCTTTCTTATGTCATTCACCCTGACACTCTCTGTACCCTTGATCCTCACAGCAGATGCCACTGCTGTGGTGGGACTTGGACAGCAAGAGAGCCAAGGAACAATCAGAAATATGGGGAGGGGAGGTTCCATGAGGGAAACCTTGTCCATTGGAATAGACTGGAGCTGGTGAATAAATTCTTCCTCCATGGCAGACTGTCTGCCTCTTGATATACTGTGCTTGTGAGAACTCTGTCCAGGTCTGTAATAGCGTCCTTCTTTTCATCTCACTCCCCTGCTTTTCCCCTCACACCTGCCTGCTTACTACCTTATACAAGGAACCCAGGAAGCCTTTTCTAAGACCCTGCTTTCAAGGGAGACCTGGATAAAGTGGGGTGGAGTTCAGGTTCACATTTGAGTCGTGTATGGAGAATTTTCTTATTCTTGTTGAATTGTGAGCATTTTTACTATATAGTTTAGCTTTTCTTTTTTTAGTTTGAGAGAGATAAATTATATTCTGATAACCAGCTGGGTTTAAGCACTCAGTGAGAGCAGAAGAGGGGTCTTTCTCATTCAGCCGCAGGTCCTGGGCAAAGCACCTGGTACATGCGACTTGGGAAACTCAAACCTAAAGTCATGGAGCCCGTGAGCCTTTCCAACCCTGGGATCCCCACTCAGCCTCTTCCCCTGTCTTGTCCAGTTCTCCATTTTGTCCCTTTGGAATATTTGTATTTAGCAGAAACGAGGTTTACCCAATATTCAGAGAAATTATCTGAGATATATACTACAGAGGAGTAATTTTATTTGACACGTAGGATCTGTAATTTGTACCAAATTTGCCCATGGATTGTGACGCCCTTAAGCATGGAAGAGACCCAGTCCTTACTCTCTCTCTCAATGGCCAGTCTGTTTTATAGGCCACCTGCAGCTCTTGTCCCTGCTATTTTGAAGAAATGAAGCTGACCAGTGCTTTCCATTGCGATCCTTTTTCTTGTTAATCTCTGGCTTAGAGGGCAGACATCCTTTACAAACCCCACTGAGAAAGAAGCCATTTCTGATCTGACCTTCCAGTTCCTTTTCTCCTTAATTACTCCCTGCTCTGCGCTTCCCCCGTGCAGCCTTCTTTTCTGCCCTATTCTTAGCTATACCTATGTCCCCGATAGGTGGAGACTGTGCTCCAAGGCCCAGGTTCCCCTTCTTGTCAGCTTTTCATCCCGACCTTTAGATCTGTGTATAGACCATTAAGTAATGTGTTCTGAGTTGCTGTGTCTCAGCCTTCACTGCGGGTTTTCTTTTTTCTTTTTTCTAAACGGGAGGTTTGCAGTTCTGTAAATCCCCTAAAAAATTTATGCTTTGTACTTTTAAGTTTCTGCTTATAAAGTAAACAGAATAATGATTAAAATGAAATTCACTCAGTATTTATAGTAATATGAAAACTGAGTGAGATCAATGATTATTCACTGAGAATTTTCACATCTTTAATATTTGAAGGCAATCTGGTTTATTACAGCAGGGCTTGCCAGCGACAAGTGTAATATTTTAAAATATTTATACTTGCACTTAATCGGCATTTTCTAAAGCTTATTTTGGTTAAATTGAAATGAGCCTAAAAACTACAAACTATTCACAGAATAAGTAAAAAACCCACCATACTTTGAAGGCTTTTGTTAAACAAACTTATATGTTGAGATGAGACGTCATTCTTTTTCTGAGGATGTGGTCTGTTTTGGGAGGTCAAGATACAACAAGGCAAGGCATATACACCTAGCTCCCCTGGTGGGCAGAAAGTTGCATGTAAAGGTGTTCTGTCTTTTATTTACAACCCTGCTTATTCCACGGAGGAGGTGGTAGGATGAATAGAGACTGTTTGGTGTGTGTGTGTGTGAGAGAGAGAGAGAGAGAGGGGGGAGAGAGAGAGAGAGAAAGAGAGAGAGGGAGAGAACAAAACCTTATGTATCCAGGAAGCCAAAATTCTGGTATAAGCAGTACTTACCAGAACAATAAACAAACAGGACTTTGTAGGCTGTATGTTTGAACGCATATTGGGGAGAAAACCTCTTCTTCAGATTTATATCTATGTTCCCGAATTTCTGTGTTTTCTGAAAACATCTTTAAAATGCAGTGGTCATAAGGGAAGTGGAAATCACAGAAAGGCATGCGCACTTAGAACATGGGTTCTTAATTGCTTCTCCTCCATGGACATCCTTCGCAGACAGCTTCTCAGAATAATGTTCTGAATGCATAAAATAAAATCTATGTGACTACAATGGAACCAATTAAATTTAAATGAAAGAATCCAAATCTTTTAAAAAAATGTGATGTAATAATAACAATGTCTTTATATGTCACTAAATAATGAGTATATCAAGTCTTGCAATTTCAAAGTATATAGTTAACAACATGGTAATATGATATGATAAATTTCTGTGATTTTTCTATCTGGTGACAAAGTCACAAGTACTGCTAATAAGATTATGGTTTGTAGCCTCACTATATTTGAAGGAGATGCTTTATTCAGTTAAAGGTATTGAAAATTAAGAACTAATTTTGTTCTCATCGAAGTTCATGGACCCCCTAAATTTTATCCATGAACTCCTCTCAGGGGGTTTTCTGTCTTAGTGAAGAAATCCTTAAGCAAAGGAAGGGAGTGGCAAGAAGGTGCAGGGTAAGAGAAATAAAATGGGAGGAATGTGAAAGGTGAACTTGAACTTGTGCTGGGGCTAGTTCTGCTACTACTATTAATGTTGTCCTTATGATATTGCACAGGTTAAATGTACTTACTCAGTAAATGTGACCAAGTCTGAATAATTTCACATTCATTTGAATATAAGAGGAAAAAATCCCTCTTTAATTAAATACAGAATCATGATATGTGCAGCCATAGGCATTGATGAATAGCGGCCTGGGTAAATTAAATGAGGATTAGGGAGGCAGGGCCTATGACCTCCCTAAATACACTATGTTTTCAGAAATCACCAAAGTAGAAACTGACCAGAAAAAAAAAAACATACATATACTTACCTATTTAGGGAGATTTCTATGGTAATTCTGTTCAGCTTCCTACAATCATACTTATCTTTCTTCCATTCAGTTTGTAAAGGGAAATGTTTGACAATAGCATTAGTCATCAGCATTTCACCACCTTTTTACTTAAGTGCTTGTCTTTATTATTTTTTATGTATAAAACTGTAATATAAACTGTGGGTGTGAAGCAGTTTCTTATGGGTAGAGGTATGATGAGGCTTTACATTTTTTAGATTTTTATTTAGGCTTCCTAGGTAAGAAATGATCTTTTCTTCCTAAAATGGGGATGGTAAGTGGCAATGATTAAACCAATGGCTTTTTTAGGATTTCTGATTTCTCTGAGCATCTTCTAATGAAAATATTTATTGGATGCTTTCTATGGTTTAAGTATAGCTGACATTAGGTTATCCTACTACTGGTAATATTTCTTGGCTATGGATCTTGTAACCTTTTTAGTTAAAATCTCATAGATACTTAATAGAAATTGTTTATAACTCTTGATTTACTTATGTGATAATTATTTGTCTTCCTAACTTGTGTATACCTATGTATATACACTTAGGGGATTATGAACGTCCTCATATCCAGACCCAGAATTGTTTAGGGTTATATGATAATTTTGTGACAACTGGACCTGGAACAGAGGGTCATGGGTTTCAGCCAATTATGCTTTTAACACTCTACCCTGCTTGGGAGCAAGATAAGAGACTCGGATGTCATTTGTTCCATAATTATTCCACCTGTACTATATTCTTGGCGCTGTGGCAAATGGGACAGATTGTGAGAGAGAAGTCCTCTGCGCCTGCAGTATATGGACAAGTAATTTGAGGTGCTAAGCGCTAATGGGCGTTGTTTGGGGGAGCTATTGTGCCAGGTGGGACAAGAAGATGAATCATAAGACTTGAAGAGAATCATCCAGAGGGTACTGGGAGGAAAGAGTGGGAGCCCATCAGGGCGACTGAGGTGGAGATGGGAGAAAGGAACAAGAGGTATACATGCCTTAGAAATACAACGTGTCAGGCAATGATGAATAATTTTTGTTGGTGGATCATTACATTTAAAGGAGGACTAGCAGCCTGATCAGGCGGTGACAAAGTGGATAAAGCGTTGACCTGGGACGCTGAGTACCCAGATTCGAAACCTGAGGTCATCAGCTTGAGCGCGGGCTCACCAGCTTGAGCACTGGGTTGCTGGCTTGAGTGTGGGATAATAGACATGACCACAACATCGCTGATTTGAAGTCTAAGGTTGCTAGCTTGAGCACGGGGCCACAGGCTCAGCTGGAGCCCCCCGGTTAAGACACACAAGAAAAGCAATCAGTAAACAACTAAGGTGCCGCAATGAACTATTGATGCTTCTCATCTCTCTCCCTTCCTGTCTGTCCCTGTTTCTCTCTCTCTCTAAAAGAAAAAAAAATAAAAGAAAAATAAATAAAGTAAAGGAGGACTAACAGAACTGAAGCTGGGTTGGGAAAGTAGAATATTGTACAAAAGGTAGTTCTTTTTTCTTGATTCATTCATCTCAAGCATAAATATCCTTTTTGTCTGTATGAACTGTAAATATATGTTATGGCTTCCCTTCACCTGAGTTTTGAAAGAAAAGAGTTTGCTTCATGTAGAACAGGGAGAATGTTCCAGAATGAGACGTGCAAAATCTTGTAGGCATGTGTAAGCAAGACATTTTGGGGAAGATTGCAGTAGTGTATATTGTAGCTTGGGGGAAAGGTGAACGGCCATGGAAACATATAAGCTAGGGAGAGAGGCCCTGCTAATCACATTCTGACACCAGCTGTCTACACCAGCCAGGTGTGCTGCCATTAAGTTCAGATTGGCTCTGACTCCCTGGAGTTAGCACAGATTCCACAAATTAGGGGCAAAATCCTTTAATTCTGACACTATTTCCAGCTAACATCAGATCCCACAGATTAAAGAACAAGACCCTCCCCGCCCCCCCGCCTATAAAAGGCTGCCTTTACCTCAGATGCCAGTTGCAAGTAGGGTCCCAGGTCATCGACATTTGTTTTCAACATGGCTACAAATTTGAGGATTCCTGTGATCCTACATCAGGTTCCGTAATTCACTAGAATGACTCACTGACCACAATAAACCACTATTCCTACAATTTGTTTTATTATAAAGGGTACAACTCAGAAAGAGCCAAATAGAAGTGCTGGGCCAGGTTTGGGGACTGTGTGGTGGGGCACACAGTGCTTCCATTCCCTTTCTGTGTAGGATCTGGCATGCCACCTTCTAGCACATCGCTGTGTTTACTAGCTGGGAAGCTCACTGAGCTTCGATGTCCAGACTTTTTTTTTTTTGGTTTTCTTTTTTTTTTATTAATTTTAATGGGGTGACACCAATAAATCAGGGTACATATGTACAATGAAAACATCTCCAGATTATTTTATCATTCAATTGTGTTGCATATCCATCACCAAAAGTCAAATTGTCCTCTGTCACCTTCTATCTGGTTTTCCCTGTGCCCCTCCCCTCCTCCGTATCCCAGCCTTCCCTCCCTCCACCCACCCCGTAACCACCAACCACTCTCTTGTCCATATCTCATAGTCTCACTTTTATGTCCCACCTATGTATGAAATCATGCTTTTCTCAGGTTTTTTTTCTGATTTACTTATTTCACTCCGTATAATGTTATCAAGGTACATCCATTTTGTTATAAATGATCCGATGTCATCATTTCTTATGGCTGAGTAGTATTCCATAGTATATATGTACCAAAGCTTTTTAATCTACTCGTCTTCTGACAGACACTTGGACTTATAAAACTCAACACCAGGAAGACAAACAATCCAATCAAAAAATGGGCTAAAGAAATGAATAGAAATTTCTCCAAAGAGGACATACAGATGGCCAAAAGGCATATGAAAAAATGCTCAACATCACTAATCATTAGAGAAATGCAAATTAAAACCACAATGAGATATCACCTCACACCATTCAGAATGGCACTCATCAGCAAAACAACACAGAACAAGTGCTGGTGAGGATGTGGAGAAAAGGGAACCCTTCTGCACTGCTGGTGGGAATGCAGACTGGTGCAGCCACTGTGGAAAACAGTTTGGAGATTCCTCAAAAAATTAAAAGTCGAACTGCCTTTTGACCCGGCTATCCCACTTATAGGAATATATCCTAAGAACACCATAACATTGTTCAAAAAGAAGAAATGCGCCCCCATGTTCCTGGCAGCATTGTTCACAATAGCGAAGATCTGGAAACAGCCCATGTCGATGTCCAGACTTTTAATTGAAATTTTGTTATATAAGAATGATTGATTAAACCATTGGCTGTGGGAATGAATTCAGTTGCCAATCCTTCTAAAAATGTCAAATCTCTAATTAGTTGGTTTGTCTTTCTGGTGACTAGTCTTTGTCCAGAAGCTATCTAGGGGTCCCTTCCTGAGTTATCATTAGCATTACCAATATACTTCTGCCACTCAGGAAATTCTAAGTATTTTTGAAGCTCTGTGCCGGGAACCAGGGGCAAGACCAGATATATTATTTTAATCACACCAATGATGAACTGTAGGTGCCATTCTGTAACATTCTAGATGTTCAGTGAAAGATGGTCTGTGCATTTGCCCACCAAAATTTTATCATTTTCCATGTCAGTGGTTAACTGATTACTCCAGAGCTTACGTGTTTCAAAAAGAAATAAAATCAACAAAACCTTTGTAGCTGAAGGTTATAATGGAAAAATCAAGTGGTATTTCTTGCCATTCTTCTTAAGTAGTAGTAATATATGCTCTAAATCCAGTTTAAGATTGAATTTATGAATTTATCTCCTAAAGAATAAAGCAATCACCCTGTCAGGCATTTCTTAATTTGAAGGTAGAAAGTAAGTTGCTTTGCATCAGTAGTTTTACCCTATGCCCAGAACTCCCTGAATGCCAGATTTTAGCAGTCTCCAGTCTATTGGTGTCAATAATGGAGTATTTATAGTCACGTCTTGGCAATAGATGATGTATAGCAACCTAGAAGTGAGAATGATCTTTTGAGTCTTTTGTTTAAAGCTATCCAAAGCATGATGGAAATTGTTAATACTGTACTCTACATTCTACTCAGGTAAGTTAATTTTTAGTAGAAAACTCTCTGGAAACCCTTGTAAGGTTATTTGCTTGGGTGAGGCCAAGAACTAAAATGACTCATAAACAGCAGGAAGATCTATGGGGCTCTGAGTATCTGCTTACTTGGTGTCTGACCATGTGTGGTTTTCTAAGCTACTAACTAGAACTATCATCATATATATTCTGAAAGCTAAGAGTCCAGCGTCTTCTCATAAACTAGACATTTGACCACATGTAGATTAATCTTTGCCATGTCATCATAGAAGCTAATGCTATGAAATTAAAAGTGAAACTGAAGTTGAAATTACAACACAGCATGGCTTTCCTTAGTATGGAGTTGTCTGGAGAGCTGAATTTTCAAGATGGCTGACAACGGACCTCCTTTAGTACCAGGAATTATTTATCCACATTTAGATGAAAATCATTCTGAACTCTATCAGACACCCCTTCTGTTTTGCTGAGCATGCACTGACATGTTGGGTGGTAAGTGGAGGTCATCATGAAGACTATAAAAGTTTTCCCATAGTCCTGCTGCAGAGAAGTGGCTTAGGTAGATCCACAACTGTGGTACTTGAACTTGTCTTGACTCTCTTATATATTATGTTTCCCCTTTGGACAGCTCATTTTCCTCATTGTTGTCTGCTTTTAGCATTCTCTTCCTTTCCTGCAAGTTTTGAAGATTCAGAAATCAGCTAATATAATATAATTTTTGTGTGTATGTAAAGTACAGGCTGTGAGTCATCTGAATAAGTGAATGGACTTGGGGGATTCTGTTTGGCTGTTCACGGTCTGTTTGTTTCTTTTGGTGTATGTACTTTGGTGGGACTTAGTTTTTGTGTACTTGCCGATAAATAACTGAATTCCAAAAAGACAGTACCCTATCCCCTTAGCTCTTTATTTCATTGCCTACCAACAAATATAAAGTCTGATAGATAAGTTTAAGTATTAAACAGAGTAATTTTTATTTTAAAATATAACAAAAATATTTTAAGGTTTTTTTTCCAAACCACTTCTAAGTATTCTTTGCCTCTAGTTCAGTTTGCCCCTCTGGGTGTGGAAGAAATTTCACCTAATGAAAAGGTTTCAAGATGCTCTCTAAAATATTCTCCCAAGAACTGCCTCTGGCGGTAACTCACTGGGCTAAAGTAGCTTTCAGACCCCTCCCAGGAAATGTGAGTTTTATAGTATCTGACCTGTTTGTGTGCCAGGTGGGAGTTTGACTCCCTGGAAGACCACTTATGGCAGCCATGCAGCTCTTGAAGGAAGTTTTATAAAAAACAAATCATCCAGCTGAAATGAACAAAGCATTTTATTGTGAGCCGCTGTAAGTTTTGGAGGAGCTCAGTTGCTCTCCTGCAAAGAAAGACACACTGTGATCCCTAAAGCTGCTGAAATGCTGCTCCTCGTGCAGTCAGCTCGCATCTTGATTCCAGTTGCTGAGCACTGGTTAATCCTTCTGAAGTCTGCACAGTGAATAAAGGGCAGCAGAAGTGGTTCTTCATCCTTCTATTTGTGGGGGGCTCTCCAGTTTCTCAGCAGTCGACCAGTTTAGTTCTTGATTTACCCTGACTGTAATGCTAAAGTTGCGTTAGCCTCTCTTTCCTGCAGTGCTTTTCTTAGTGCCTTGGTATACCTCTGACATACACTTATAACTTTGTATTCTAATTCTTTAATTACGTGGTACCTACCCTGTTAGACCTGAAGCATCTCAAGGGCCATGGACCTGTTTTCCTCATGCCCAATATCAATGTCTTTTATCTGTAGGGAGCCTCATAAATGTTTGCTGAAAGAACAAATACTGAACCCCTAATTCATTTTCCTTGTACTTGGGCCTGGCTGACTACTCATTCTGGGACACTCAGATTAGAGACTGCATCCTCTGGAGAGTCATCTCTAACACCCACCTCCCTGAGCTAGCTTTAGTACCCCATTTTGTCCGTGCCCTAAACAACTGTTGAAATAGCTCTATCATTGCTTACACCATTGTAATGTAGTTATTGGCTTACCCCACTGCAATTTAGAATGGGACTTGAGTCTTACTCAACTTTGAATCAGGGGTGCCTATAGCAGTCCCTGGCTCACAGTAATTACTCTATACATGTTTATAGATTTATGGAGTGAAGGAAGGTGAGCTTGTCATTGTACGCTGGTAGGCCTTTGAATGCCTTGCTCAGAAAATTGGAATGTATTGTGGAGCTACCTGCAAAATGCATAAAGTTTGCTTTTTCTTCCTAGTGTGTTAATTCTATAAGTGATAATGAGGAAAAATTAATGGAAAAAATACCTCTACCAGTAAGATATATAAAGTGATTTTAAAATAAATTCATTGCCATTTCTTTTTTCCAATGCACTCAGGAAGTTTATTCAGCAGCTAAGTTAGTGCCCGCTATTTGGCCAGTAATATACAGCATTGGGGATACAGAAATAAAAAATTTATTGTTTTGCTTTTTGTCACGTAAAATTCAGTTGTCGAAATAAAATGGAATCAGTGTTCTTCTGCATCACTTGGGCTAAGAATTACAATGGACATCGTCAGATTCTCAGTCTCTCAATATCTACTTAGATATAAAATACTTTGATTATAACTCAGAATGTCCCTTTTGCCCTTGCCCACTTCTCCAGTATCACTGCCCTAGATTGGTCTACTATTCTTAATATTTTTCCTGTATGTTAACATAAATTATATGACCATGTATTTATATGTACGTAGGATGCTTTGTAAATTGATTCAATGTGTTTTTGTCTACATGGTTTGTTTTCTCATATGGATTAAGATCAAGGGCTTGCATGAGTTATTCACAAAATATTGGTTAAATGAAAGAGAAATTAGTCTTTAATAAAAATAGCTAGGATAATCAATGTTTTTGTTTTCTAAATATCTTTCCCTTTGATGATCAGAAGCCATTCATATATTAATTGTATAGTAATAATATTGGGAATGATTCTTGTGGTGACTCCTGGCAGAACAGGTGAATGGAGGACTCTGTTGAAGAAGAAAGTGTAGTGTACTTAGCGTCATCAAGTACCTCTATAATTCAGCAGCAATGTTTTTGACCTCCAGACTGCATTAGCACTTAGTAGATAATATTTGCCTTCTCTAAGGTTGTATAAGCTAAAGAAATAGGTAATCTGTTTTGAATAATTTGACCTTAAACCACATTTTTAAGAAAAGCCACATGAGTGTTGTTATGTTATGTTATTGCATTAGGAAGCAACAAGAACAAAGAGTATACTCTGGGCTTCTAAAGAGTTTCAGGGGTTGATTTAATTGTTTATACTATATTAAATGTCTCACTTAAAATTCATGTTTTTCAGTGAACCTTGTTAGTTTTTAAAGAAATAGGTTTATTTTCATTATCCTGTACTTTGTCACCAAACCTTTTTTCTTTTTACTTCAGAAAAAACAAAATTGGCTCCACACTATTGTCTAAGCATGGTAGGTTTTAATTATTGTTTTTAAGTAAGAGAATGGCTCGGTTGATTTGAGAACAAACTAACTTTTTAAGAGTTGTAATGGAAAGTTGAAGATGACCCTAATAGCTTCTAGTGGATTATTTTTCTTCCTCTATTTTTATTTTTCTCGAAACAGCATATCTCACAAATATTTGGTTATCTGCTTTTGTGATGTGCTATGAAGTCTTGCTTATACGTTGGGTTAAAACATTAGCCCTAAAATGAGACTGGCTGGATTAAAATCCTAATTTTCTGTATGACCTTACGGAAGATTTTTTAACCATTCTGTGAAATGATAATATGTTTTTCAATGAGTTATTGAAGGGATCAAATAAAAGAGTAGATATAAAGTGCTTAATAAAGAGCGGCACATAGCAAGTAATAAATATGCCATAATAACAACAGCAGTAATGGGAACAGTAAGTCATGTTGATGTCCATGCTTAGAACAAAGGAAGCTGAGAGTAGCTTCCTTGGGGCTCAGCCCCACTTTCACATTAACCAATCTGATATACTATGAAGACACAGACCTGCTTTATGTAAACTACTGATCATTATCATTCATAAATAAAAATCACTGTTTCCATGTCTGGAGCAATTGTTCAGTATTCATATTCAATAAATCAAAACACTGGAAAATTAAGAGTACATATAACTTTTGGTAAGCAACCTGACTTATAGGACTCTATTCTACAGAAATAAAAACATCAGTGTGTTCATATGGATGTTTATTGTGTCTATTGGTCAAGAGGCAAAACTACAGAGGAATGTGTCAGATAATTATTCTGAAAATCATAGGAAATGGATAAAAAATATTTTATGTATGCGAATGTATGTTTGCATGGGCATAAAGAAGGGTTTTGAGGGAAATATACTATTATCTCAGTGGGAAATGTTTTTTGGGTGTTTGAGAATGGAGAAGAAATGATTAATTCTTCCATTGAATGTTTTTTTACTTTTTATAGTGGCATATATTATTTTTGTTATTTAAAAAGCAAAGGAAAATGTTAAAGCACAGAGAAAGAAACAACTGGGCTTTTGTGTAAAAGAGAAGAATCTGCAGGGATGTTTAAAATTTGGTTTTTAGTTCTTTGTAGTTGTAAAAGTTAATATATAGAATTGTCCCTGGAATTTTTCCAAGTACACAGTTATTTTTCTTGTAAGCAGATCGTCATCATCAAGAGAGTACATTTTGAAAATAGCTTAACAAAAATGAATCATTTAAATAGGTTAAAACTTAAGCTATGTGAAGTTAACTTAAAAGGGAAAATAAAATTTACTAGAGACGGGGGGAAAAGCCTCTTCAAACTTCATCAAAGATGAGAGCGGTATTTTAAAACCTTAAGTCTTACTAAAAATGTAAGAAGTTATAAGTATTCTGAAGGAAAAAATAACTACAACTAAATAGTGGAACTTCTGTAAAAGTAATTTTCTATCCCACCAAGCTTAGAATAATGATAGAATAATATAGCTTAGTGTTTCTAGATCACCTATCCCATGGACTAAATCAAGTTGTATTGAATTGAACTGCTTTAATGAAATTATCATTTCTACAGATTGAAAATAGAAAGAGAAATCAAAAGCTTTTTTTATAAATTCTTCATAAATGATAATTGTAATATCTAACAGTGGGTAAACTGTTCAGTATATTATGGTATTTCCCAGGATATTATGGATACAAATGGAACATTTTTGGTAACATATCTTTTTGCCAAAGACCTGAGTTTTACCATACTTTTTTTCAGTACATTTGTTTGTAAAATCAGTTCTCTCTTCCTCTGTATGTATATATGTGTATACATGTTTATATAGATGTAAATATATGTGCATATATGTGAATGTGTCTAATTCAGAAAGTTTATATTGATACTTAACATG
Source organism: Rhynchonycteris naso (assembly GCA_037038555.1). Taxonomy (NCBI): domain Eukaryota; kingdom Metazoa; phylum Chordata; class Mammalia; order Chiroptera; family Emballonuridae; genus Rhynchonycteris; species Rhynchonycteris naso. The sequence continues at coordinate 177,404,161 of CM072999.1, read as the reverse complement.
ATTTTTTAAAAATTCGGTCAAATTAAAATTTCAAATCTATTATTATTTTTTGACTCACATGTCCAACTGAATGCTTTTGGAAACATGTTAATTTTCTGGAATGCATTTTCAGTGATATATCATAAGCCAAAATTCAGCCCTTTTAGATACTCTTTAGCTTTTACAAACTTTATTACTTAAAACTTGAATTATGAAAATATTCAATTCCATACGGGTAAAGACCACACTTTTGTATACTCATTACCTAGATTCAACCAGATAATATTAGGTTTTTGCTGAATAACACTGTCCCAAACATGGAATCTTAAAATAATAGCTACGACTGACAGTTCTGTGGGTCACTTTGGGCTGGGTTTAGCTGAGTGGTTCTGTTGATCCAGCCGTGCGTGCCTATATTGCCTGGGCTCCTTCTTGGGACAGCAGTCAGATGAAGGTTCAGCCGGGAAGGTTTACCTGTGCTCCCCAGGTTTCCCCAACCTCCAGCAGGCCATTCCCAGCTTTTTCACCTGAAAGCCTTTTCCTTTTCTCTGGCAGCCTTAGGTTTATTTATCAGAATTGGATTTTATTTCTTTATATACATTGGTATGTGAGTATATGTATGTTTTTTTGTTTTTTTTTTTTACTCTAGAGGATATAATGTTGTTCCTAAAGTTATCTAACTGATGTGTTACATCATAAACAGAGAGGCAGCATGGTGTCATGCTTAAGGGCACAGACTTCGAGCCAGTTTAAAAGGGGATCCTATCTCATCTCCAACACTTACTTGTTAATGACCTTGAAGAAGTAACTGAACTTCTCTATACCTCAGCTTTCTTATCTTCTGTAGGAGTTAAAAGAGTTAATACATATAAAGCACTTAGAAGACTGCTTGTTACATATTAAATATTATATATATGTTAGCTGCTATTACTTCTCATATTAATAGTATATTTACCTATTAAACTGCTTGAAGTGTTTAATAAATAATTTTGTGCCTACAATTAACAGCTTTCATAATCACCATTAATTACTGTACCATTTTACTCTTATAATAAAAAAGTACATTTATAATTCAATGGACTCAGTCAATTTTTAACATTTATTCATATTAGGAGATATTTCATTCTGAGTTTTATCTGGAATGATTATGGATATCTGAAAATTAATCTTTTTCTATTTCAATAAATCCAAATGGCATGCCTGGTTTAGATAACTGACCTTCTTATGCTGACTAGATATGGAGAGCAGTAGCCTATATAATCACTTGATCATTGATACACATAATTATAGAGATGCCAGAAATGACCTCCAAGTAGGCATTCAACTATTCCATCTTCCTAAGCTAAGGCCAAGTACATTTGGATAAGAACCAGGGTAAAGGCTTAACTTTGACACATGCTTACTGTGTACCAGGCAGTCTTCTAAGAAGCATTCTGCAACAGCCTCTTTGAAATGGGTATAATTGTATCCCCATTTCTTGAGGCATGGGGAAGTTAGCTCACTCATTCAGTGACATCCAATAAGTTTCTGAGTCAGGATCCAAAATCAGGCTGTCTGGATGCACACTGAACTCCAGGACATCTTTTACCGGGATGTTACGCACTGGGCGTGCTTCACTGAGATGCGTACTTGCCACTATAGTCCACGAAGCCCTTAGAACAGCTTTCTAAGTAGGTATTCTCCTTTTATTTATAGGTGAATCAATGAGGTCTAGGGTGGTTGTCATCAGGCCAAGGGCTAAGTAATTTTTTGTGAGATTTTTCTCTTAGCCTGCTCAAAAGTGGTAAAGAACGTGCCTGTCCTTATGGTCTTTACTATTAAATGATAAATTGCAGTGCTTCCTTCCTGTATATATGAAAGAGTTTTATCAGAACCTCACATGCATTTGGTTTTGAAATTTTTACATAATTAGAAATTTACTCATGTTTAAAACTGTACCTGACTTTGCTTTAATTTAAATTTCTTGATTTGGTGATGAAGATGGATATTTTCCCAGGCATCTCTTCACTAATTGTATGTTTGTTAATGTGAATTGACTTTTCAGGCCATTTGCTAATTATTTATTGATATCTTGATGCTTTTTCTAATTAATTAATCCAATAAAGTCCTTAAGTTCTGGACCTGGACTGTTTTCATCATTAATAAATTTGATATTGAATTATTAATGTGAGGGACAGTTTAATTTCCTCCACTGATCAACCTTATTTATGTTTTTTGTAAAATAAAAACTTGCTCATTTTATTTTATTTATTTTTTAATTACAGTTGACATTCAATACTATATTAGTTTCAGATGGACAGTATAGTGATTAGATATTTATATTACTTATGAAGTGATACCCCTTGTAAGTTTAGGACCCCCTCTTACACCAAATACGTATAGTGATTACAATTATTGGCTATATTTCCTAGATTATACTTGATATCCCCATGATTATTTATAACTGCCAATTTGTAATTCTTAGTCCTTTCACCTTTTTCACCCAGCCCCCCAACCTCCCTACTACCTGGCAACCATCAATTTGTTCTCTGTCTCTGGGTCTGTTTCTTGTTTGTTTGTTTTGTTCTTTAGATTTCATGTAAAACAAAAATATGGTATTTGTCTTTTTCTGTCGGACTTATTTCACTTGGCGTAATACCTTCTAGGTCTAACCATGTTGTTGCAAGTGGTAAGATTTTATTCTTTTCTATGACTAATATTTAAGGTGACCAGACGTCCTGCATTTGGCAGGACAGTCCCGATTTTTAACAATTTGTCCCGTGTCCCGCGACATTTTTAAAAACTCCCAATTTTTGGAAAGAATACACAAAAAGCTAGGGAATGGCGGGAGAATGGGAAGAGAATATACGCTTTTCATTGGGGATTCCCCACCTCGACCTGGAAGAGCCCACACTCCCACAAGAGCTGGCTGCCCCTTGTAGGGCCCTGAAACAAAGAACTTCGGGCAGGACGTACCTGCTGGGGCGGCGGATGTCAAGTCCCCTAACTACCCATAGGCTTGCGTCCTGGATACCGATGTGCGGCTCCGGGCTCCGGCGAGGCGCAAGCCACTCATTCTCCAGCAGGTAGTGGGGCTGGACGTGGGGAGCGGTTTTGGGACCGTATAACCTGATCCCTCTGACTCACTCAAAATTTCCCATATAGTAATATTTATGAAAATGATCTTTTTAATGAGGTATCATTAAAAATATAGATTGATGCCTGACCTGTGGTGGCGCAGTGGATAAAGCGTCGACCTGGGAACACTGAGGTCGCCAGTTCAAAACCCTGCACTGGTCTGGTCAAGGCACATATGGGAGTTGATGCTTCTAGCTCCTCCCCCCTTTCTCCCTCTCTCTCTCTCTCTCTCTCTCTCTCTCTCACACACACACACACACACACACACACACACTCCGTGTCTCCTCTCTAAAATAAATAAAAAGAAAAAAAAATTAAAAAAAAATATAGATTGATAAGGAAAAGGTTAAATCTTGGGCAGCAGCAAAAATCACAATACAGAACGAATGGTTAGAAATATTTCATCATTTTGAAACAAACCATGTTTCATACAATAATGCACTAAAAATTGTGGAATACGCGCTCTCTTTACCAGGAACTAATGCTGCAACTGAACGCGTTTTTTTCTACGGTAAATAAAGTGTGGACATCAGAAAAATCACAATTAAGTGTTGAGACTTTGAAAGCCATTTTCTGTGTGAAATATAATTTAACAAATTCTTGTGAAAAATTTCCTGACCTTTTAAACAATGACAGCAATCTACTAAAAAAAATTCACTCAAATGAGAAATATGCCAAAGAATAAAATAATACTATACTTAAGTTTTTAATTGTACTTATGTTGAATTTTAAAAAAATATATTACAATACTATTTTTGCATTCTATGAAAATTTTTTTGCTCCATATAGACCAAATTTTTAATCAAGAACCTCCTCCCCCTGGTCAATGGTGTCCCGCTTTACCAATTTTAAAATCTGGTCACCTTACTAATATTCCACTGTATATATGTACCACAGCTTTTTTAATCCACTTGTCTACTGATGGGCACTTTGGTTGCTTCCATATCTTGGATATTGTAAATAATACTGCAGTGAACATGGAGATACATATATTTCTTCAAATTACTGTTTTCAGTTTCTTCAGATAAATACCCAAAACTGGGATTTCTAAGTCATATGTTAGTTCTATTTCTAATTTTTTGAGGAACCTTTGTACTGTTGTTCATAGTGCTTCACCAATTTTTATTTCCACTAACAGTGCACAAGGGTTCCCTTTTCTTCACATCTTGTCAACACTTGCTTGTTTATTCATTGATGATAGCCATACTGACGTGTGAGTTTATATCTTACCATAGTTTTAATTTGCATTTCTCTAATGATTAGTGACATTGAACATCTTTCCATATGTCTATTGGCCATCTGTATGTCTTCTTTGGAGAAGTGTCTAATCTGGTCCTCTGCCCATTTTTAAATCATTGTTTATCTTTGTGTTAAGTTGTATGAGTTGATTACATATTTTGGATATTATCCCCTAATGAATGTATCATTAGCCAATATCTTTTCCTATTAATTAAGTTGTCTTTTTGTTTTGTTGATGATTTTTTCCGCTGTACAAAAACTTTTTAGGTTGATATAGTCCGATTTGTTTATTTTTTTATTTGTTACCCTTGCCTGGGAAGATGTATTAAAAAATATTGCTAAGCATTCATTTATGATAAAAACTCTCAGTAAAGTGGGACCATAGGGAACGTACCTCAGTATAATAAGGCTTGATATAACACACCCACAGCTAACATGATACTCCATGGTAAAAAGCTAAAAGTGTTTTTCTAAAGATCAGGAACAAAACAAGGCTATCCGCTTTTATCACTTTTATTCAACATAGAATTAGAAGTCCTAACCACAACACTCAGGTAAAAAAGGAAATAAAAGGCATCCAAATTGGAAGGGTATGATACCATATATAGAGAGCCCTAAAGAGTCTACCCAAAAACTATGATAACTGATTAATGAATTCAGTAAAATAGCAGGATACAAAATTAATGCTCAAAAATCAGTTGGATTTTTATACACCAATAATGAACCATCAAAAAGAGAAAATAAGACAATAACCTTGTTTAGTTTTGATAATTTCTTCTTTCTGCATTTTGACCCAACAGTGCAACCTCTGAGTGGCTCTGACTTCTTACCCCAGCCAGGCTACGGAAACATCTTAAGCAAGAATTAGGGTTTCCTCTTCAAGAATAGGGGGAGCTCTCACTCAGGGGACATTAACAGAACCCTTGCAGTATTTCAGAGAACTATTATTTTGTGACAGAGCACCACTATTATGGTTTTGCCAACTTTGGTTTATATTTTATATAGAAGATAACTGTATAATTTTTTTTCTTAAAGCAAGGAATAGTTTAGCTGGTAGACAATCACCAGTTATATCTGGGAAAAAGAAACCATCTCTAAATCAACAGTAATTTCAGGGAAAAATTAAGTGAAACTTAATATTGTTATGACTTGTATCATTCTGTAATTTAGAACAAAAATAAACTAGTTTCTAAAGATGTCAAGTAATACAAAGCCTGACATGGGAAATTAATCAGTCTCTTAAGAATATTATAAACAGTCTACCTGTCACTCCTCCATTGTTATGCTTATGGCTCATTTCCTGAGATATAGTCATTAGTGTCATCACATAGTTAAAGTTTGTGTTTGCTTTACAGTTTGTTCTTTACTTATGAATTATAAAACACACATCTAGTATTATCCAGCCAAGCCAGTGAAGCAGTTTGTCTAGGTGACACACTGTAATATAGTTAGTTCTCATTAAAGCTTCACTTTCCTTATGAAAGGAGAGTGTGTTGCTTTTCTGAATGGAACCCCCAGGGTTTCTTCCATTTTCCAGGACACTCTTCCTTCTTTCTTTTTTTCATATGATAACTGGATTGTGAAACTCTTTTTTAAAAAGAGTTATTAGTTGAGAGTTCTAAATTCACAAATTTTATGGGCACTTCAGGTTGTAGTTATGTAAATGTTGCTAATTTTAATGGATCTGATTTGTTAATTTTGTAAAACTTTTTTCTATCTGTGCTGAATACATATATTTAAAGTATGATATTCAGCTAATCTTTGATGGTCTTGCTGAAGGAATCAGTCTAAGTTTTGTTCTCATCGTGCTCAGCATGGATGGGTACTCCGCTGTCAAGGCTAAAAGTTGGCTAGTTAAGACGAATGAATTGATTTCGGTCAGCACAGTATTTTTATGAATAAAAAAATAATGGAAATACCCATTCAGTTACACCGTGAGTCACTAAAGTGGCAATAGTTATTTGACATAAATGTCTTTAAGGAAATGTTTTATGAACACTTTAGGTATATGAACTATGCTTATTATGGCCTGTATAGGACATAGACTGATGTGGACCTCTCTCGGGAAGAACAGAGTGCATGTACTCACGGGTCTGCTTGTAAGAAGTTTCGTGCCAAGTGAGCTTATAAACACCCTCCAAGTCAGAGCACCAGCTGGACTCCCAAGAGTGAAGAAGCAGCACAGTTAGTTGGAGAGTTTGGTTCCCTGAGATAGGGTGTTACTTCTTTCCCCTCCTGCTATATTTTCTTTTTTTTACAGAGACAGAGAGAGGGATAGATAGGGGTAGACAGAGAGGAACAGAGAGAGATGAGAAGCATCAATCATCAATTTTTTGTTGTGACACCTTAGTTGTGCATTGATTGCTTTCTCATTTGTGCCTTGACCGGGGGGCTACAGCAGACCAAGTAACCCCTTGCTGGAGCCAGGGACCTTGGGTCCAAGCTGGTGGGCTTTGCTCAAACCAGATGGGCTTGCGCTCAAGCTGGCGACCTCGGGGTCTCGAACCTGGGTCCTCTGCATCCCAGCCCGAGGTTCTATCCACACTGCGCCACTGCCTGGTCAGGCTCCAGCTGTATTTTCATGAGCATATTAGGAATGTGGCAGAAGTTAGTGCAGCTAACAAGTGGCCTTGCCCAGTAATTGTTGGGAATGCACAGGAAAGGCGAGAAGACCAAGGACAATAGAAAGGGAGACAGGACATTTGGATGAAGAGACAAATTTTTTATTAGACTTTTATTCTCTAGTAGTTGCAGAGTAATTATTGTTTGTACAAGGGAGAAATTCTTGAAAGGGGCATAGAAAACCGTAGCTTCAGAAGGAGGCAGGACATCTGGTCTGTGGAATATAAATGCGGCTGTGGCAGCAGCTGTGTCCTCAGGCTGAAATGGGTGCTAATAAGTATTTTTACAGTGATAGTGACACCACCACAGAGGCTTTATTCCCTTTGAGACCTGCTCCCTGAGTTCATTTACTTCTCCACAGGTTTACTCATCCCTGTTTCACAAGGTTTCTCATCAGAAAAGACTTTTTTTTTTTTAGGACAATTGTTAGTATTGGCTGAAGGAGCAGGAGGAGGGATGTATCCTGGTATCTTGATAGTTGAGGGTGAGCTTAATTTGAAATGACGAATTAAAAATAAAAAGCCTCCTTACTGAGGAGTCAGAGCACACTTTAGATGGTGTTTGTTTTGGTTATTGGGGAGGAGTTGCAGTCTGGCCGTAAAACGCTTGTGGGCTGTAAAATCGATTGTGGGTTGCACCCAGCATTCACTTATTTATGCTGCAAACTGAAATAGGGTAGAATAGGAAATGTGAACATAATGCACATGCACATGGTAAGAATCATAGTGACACATTTTTTTCATGGAAGCTTGTGTCTAAATATGTGTATATACATGTGTTATTCATGCACACATAGTATCACACATGTATACTGGTTGCAGGATACAGTATGTTTGATATCATGAGTGATGGTTAAAATGTTTGAAAAAATAAAGCTCTGGCCAGGTACTTGGTCAGATCATTTTCCTAATATGCCAAGGTTGCAGGTTCGATCCCTAGTCAGGGCACATTCACAAATCAACCAATGAAAGCATGAATAAGTGGAATAACAAATCAGTGGTTCTTTCTTTCTCTGTGTCTAAAAGTAAATAAAATTTTAAAAAATTTTAAAGAAAAAAATATTGGTTTTAGAGCATTGCCTTTTATCATAGAGCTATAAAGGTAAAGAAAATCTGATTCCCCTTGCTCTAAAAGATACTGTCAGTGGAACCCTTTGGTGACATAATTAATTATTCTCTGTGTTTCTTCAGGTCATTCCTGTTGAGGAGAGGTAGTGAGATGGAGTATCTGGAGCACTTGGCCTAGGCACTGGGTGGTACATCGTATGTCCTGCCTTCTCCCTTTCTTAAGAACAGCCAGGATCTGCTGTGATTCTGCAGGCCTGGCCTCCTGGACCCTCTGGCTCTGCCTCTGTCCTGGCAGCCGGGTCCGTCCTTGCATCCCTGTGGATGTGACCCTCAGTGCGTCTCTCTACTTACCAGGGGCGTGTTTGCCTCTTCTCTGTGATCTACTTGCGTCCTATCTCTGTCTTTGTTTTCCTCTACCACTTTTTATCTTAGTTTTATGGCTTGAGTTATAGCCATTATCACTGGGTTAAGAAACCAGAGAATTTTATTTCATTCCTCTTTTTCAATTAATCTGTCTCAGTGTTCTTCCACTGGTAAGAACAATAAATGTATTTGGGTACCAGGAATGCCAAAGCACTTTAACTTGAAGGCTGTGCACTCAGTATGATCTGCAGATGGAGGTGGACCACATGTTGTTCCTGGCCATGACCAGTACAGAAATTGAGCAAGTCTTTACAGATTTTTAGAGGAATTTGACAGGGTTATTTTATGTTCATTTATTTTAATAACAAATTTCTGCTTGCATTGTTGCATGCCTTTTTATTTCCTTTTTCTAAAAATCGATGTTTCTTGTGCTTTATATAAACTTGGGCTGCAATGCACCAGAAATTTACAAAACTGCTCCTTTATCATAGATTGTTTGAAAAGCACTGCTATGGATAATTAATTTTTACAAAGGGTGTATTTAAATAGGTCAGAGAAGCACAAATTGCTAGGTAAACTAGAGTCAGCATATGTGCTAGCAAAGATAGGACTTGTAAATTTTGTATGTTGTTTTTGGATTTAAGTTAAAAAATGCGAAGGTGTGGTAATAGAGAAAAAAATAAAGATGAAACAGCCAGAGGGAATGATAGACTAATGATCTGTGTGCTTTTATTAAAACTAAGAGACCTAAAAGGTGAATTTTATAATGGCCTTAAAATTCATAAAATGCTTCTGTCAGCCAGTGTTTAATAACACACACAATTCTCTCTTCCTGCTTGGTGACAGAAAGCACTGCCTTTTTTGTGGTGTGCACAAAGCTTCTCAAATGTAGCAAGAGAATCCATACAGTTTCCTCAGCCTTTAAATCTCTGGAGCCTGGACCACACTGATGCAAATTTTAATGACGGAGTAGAAGGGAATAACTAATTATTCATAGTTATTGCTGCTGTCACAAACAATGATGGAAGATAGTCTAATCAAAAGCATTTGCCAGTGGATATGATTAAGCTAAATTTAATTCACCCAAAGATTCAAGAATGTGAACATTGCATTTTCTCATAGCAGTTTTCCTTTCCAAAAAATTTAAAAGGTTCTTTTTAACGACCTTCAAAGTCTGTATGGAAAGACTGTCCTGCTTGAAGCTGACTCCATGGAGCTTTTTTCATTTACTGGCGATGCTATACTCTCCACTTTCATAGCAGTGATTTCATTGTTTTCTTAGCTAAACACAAAGAGAATTTCTATGCTTATTTGAATTCTGAGTTCTATTTATTTGCCCAGTTGGAGGGTTTTTTGTAGGGAAAGAAAAAGTTAAGGTAAGGAAATACCAAGGGAGACCCAAATTACTCTTTGAGAACTCATTTCCTCACGGTCAAAATATTGAAGTAGAAGGTGAAAAGTCAACATTCAGCTATACAGAGATATTAAAAAAAAAAAAAGACTTAGTCTAAAATTGAGTATACATGGTTTGAGTTTTTTAAATATACGGCTGGTGAGTTGACTTTCCCTTCTCAGCAAAACAGTGACAAAGTCGAACAATTACAAGACTTCTCCCCCCACCCCCACCACCACCCTCGCATTCTTTATGCACAACCATGAATTTACCGGAGGATTCTGGGTTGCGAGAGGATGCTGAACATAAATGTTCCCACTTTCCTCTGTAAACTCACTATAAGACAGTAGTGCGGCACTGTCAGGAAGTACTTACTGTATTGGCTGAAATGTCACCTTCTATAGTTTGAAACCATGAAGTACATTGTCATGGTCACACAGAAATAAAGTTTTCCTTCCCTAAGCTTACATGTGAAGGGCAAGGTTGAGTTCATTGATTTTTGTAATACTCTTTAATGCCAATGGTCCTCTCTCACAAAGAGAGGAAACTTAAAAATTATCACGTAGGTGAGCTGGGATAGGATCAGGAAGGTTGCGATGTGGGCAGGTGGAAATCTGTAGAACTAAAGGTGAAAGAATCGCAGACAATGCAGGAGGTCTGAGGAAACATAATAATAATGATAATCACAAACAGTTGTTGAACTTATGCTACATGGCACACAATACCCTAGGTAAATTTATATATGCATTAATCATTCATTGGGGCTGCATAGAAATACCAATGGAGAGACTCTGAAGGAAGAAAAGGAGACCTGTCAGGGGAACATTCCAGAGAACAGGTTTTTCCTCTAAATAGTTGTGTGTGTGGACATCAGAATGATGCTCAGTTGGTTTCTGGGCAGCGGGAGGAGGGATGACTCTGGAGGCAGCTCAGACGGAACTGCTTTCTGAGGGCCAGAAAAGGTGAAGGAAGAAGACAGTGTAGGTAGAACAGGTGTTTCCACCAGCACTGCCCACATGTTCTTGGAACATCTTTGACTAAATTTACAAAATCACATAAGATATGTCTTGAGAGAAAAATGGGGTTGAGGCAGACCACTCAGAACCTATGCAGTTTTTTAGCCATATTACTGGACTACAACTGGTCCGGGGTTTGGGTCTACCATCGCCACAATAGCCATTAAGCAGAGACTAGGTCTGAGAGGGCAACCAGCATCTTAAATCAAAGTTGACAGCAACTTGAAAAGACAGGTGGCATATTCTAGCCCAAAGCCTGCCTTACAATCTCAGTTGTGAGAGCTGATTATATACCTTTTCAGGTGAGGTAGGTGCAATGGGGCCATGCAATTAGTCATAAAGTAGGATAGCTGGTTCCCAGCATTGTAAGAGTCATCAAGCAGGGTGGCCGGTTCCCGGGATTGTAATTTCTTGTTCATGATATTCTGATCTAATCATGATCTTTATTGCTTCTTGGGCACCAGTTATCTCCTCAGGGGTATGGGAGCATCCAGCCTCAGTAGTTCCCCTGCATTCCTGGGGAGTGGTGGGGTGCTAAAGACAATCTAGGAATTAGGTTACACATGGTGTACTAGCAGTCATATATATATATATATATGACTGGTTGTATATTATATCGATAGCCTATCAGCTAGAGAACTAATTAAAACAGTAATAGTCCTAATCAGATACTACTGTACTACTGGCCCCATAAACTCTTATTTGGCATTTAGTACCCCAGTGAATCCATCCTTTGCCCTGTATCCTAGGGCTCTAGCCTCCTCCTTCACTCTGACAGGCCCTCAAAGTCATTCCCTTCTAATAGAGAACTGCTTTCTGCCAACTTAAAAATACGATCTGGGGACCTGGCTGGTTAGCTTGGTTGGAGCGTCATCCAGGTATACCAGGATTGCAGGTTCAGTCCCCCATCAGGGTGCATGCAAGGAGTTACCAGTGAAGGCATAAATGAGTGGAGCAACAAGTCGATGTTTCTCTCTCTCTCTCAAATCTATATAAATAAAAATGTAAATGTTTGTTTGTTCAAAATCTTAAATCTCCAAAAGTTCTTCACCGATTGCTTTGAAATTTTGACACAATGTTGCATTCGAATATGAGCATGTTTTTATATACTTATATACTTACTATTATATAGATGTCACACCCGTGACAGGTAAAAACATGCTTTTTTGAAAAACAACGCCATCTGTTGGACATAAACAACTTAAAAAAACAATTTAGTATAGCAACACACGCTATACTAAATATTTTACAATTCCATTTCAATGTTTCCGATTGCATTGTTAAATTGAATTTTCATAGATTTTGATTTATTTTCATTTTGATTTAATTATTTCATGTGACATTGCATTGAAATTGAGCTGTGTCATTTACCATAGTGTTCCTTTCATGAGTATAGTTTATTTTTTTCTTTTTCATTGTTTTTCATGACATAGCCTTAGCTCTTTTGTCGTCCGGAATTGGTGCAACCTTGCTACCAGGTGGAAGAACTGCTCATTCTGCTTTGAAATTGCCATTTAACGTGCAATTCATTGAAACTCCCACGTGCAACATTTCCAAAACATCTGGCATGGGAAAAGTATTGCAGAAATGCAAACTTATTGTTTGATATGAATGCATAATGGCGCACAAAATATTGCTTGAGGCTCTTGATCAATCATTGCAAGATTTGCATGGAAACAACAGACCATTTGGGAACACATTAATATTGCTTGCAGGAGATTTCAGGCAAACATTACCTGTAATTCCTTGATCAACACCAGCAGATGAAATAAATGCTTGCCTGAAATACTCTACTTTGTGGTGACACGTAAAGACATTAAAATTAACTACTACAAATATACATGTCCAGCTGCAAAACGATCTATCAGCTGAGATATTCTCACATCAAGTGCTGGAAATTGGGAACGGAAAGGTGCTGGTTGATCTGACCTCAGGAGACATTTCATTGCCTCATAACTTCTACAATTTAGTGACGTCAAAAGAAGAATTGGTTGAAAAAGTATTTCCCAATATTCAAACCAATTATAAGAATCACAATTGGCTGAGTGAACAAGCTATTCTTGTGGCCAAGAACAAAGACATCTACGAACTTAACAATATTACTCAGTCTAACTTTCAAATAGAGACAGTCACGTACAAGTCCGTCGACACTGTTATGGAAGCACATGAAGCAGTTAATTATCCAACAGAATGTTTGAATTCACTCGATCTGCCAGGGATGCCACTGCACGTACTGCAATTGAAAATCGGCGTGCCAATTATCATATTGCGAAATATCAACTAACCAAAGCTTTTCAATGGCACGTGGCTTGCAGTAAATAATTAATGAGCAACATTGTAGAAGCAACAATCTTGACAGGACCTTTCAAAGGTGAAGATGTCCTCACTCCTCACATACCTATATTCTAACGGATATGCCATTTCAATTTAAGAGGTTGCAATTCCCAATTCGATTGGCGTTTGCAATCACCATCAACAAAGCTCAGGGCCATTCTTTAGAATTGGGCGGTTTAGATCTAGACATGGATTGCTTCTCACGTGGACAATTTATGTTGCGTGTTCTAGAGTTGGCAAACCAGACAAGCTCTATATTTGCACAGTGGAACAACAAAAAATATTGTATGCCCACAAGCATTGTGAAATTAAACATATTAGAAATGTGCACTTTCTCTTTTCTTTCTTTTCCATTTAACCAGACTAAGCCACAGCAATGCATGGCCAGGTACAGCTAGTTAATAAATAATTTTAAAAAGATGTGATCCAGGATTTGTCTTCTTCATCAACCGTGTTCTGTCCCTTTTAAACTCAGGAGGGGGCGGAAGCTCCCCAGTTCTTCACCTGTTCTTGCAGTCATGGTGGCAGCTGAACAGGAGAGGAGAGAAAGAGGGGGATGGCTCTGAAACTACGAAACTTCCTCCTGACACTTTGGACTCAGCAAAGGCACTCCTACAGGATTTTTAGGTTTGTTTAAAAGCTATCCCACAGCCTTTTATTTTTTATATATATATATATTTTTATTATTATTCATTTTCTTTTTAGAGAGGAGACAGAGTGAGAAAGAGAGAGAGAAAGAGAGAAAGGGGGGAGGAGCTGGAAGCATCAACTCCCATATGTGCCTTGACCAGACCAGTGCAGGGTTTTGAACTGGCGACCTCAGTGTTCCCAGGTCGACACTTTATCCACTGCGCCACCACAGGTCAGGCCTCCACAGCCTTTTATTTAAGAGAAAATATGCCTCTGATCACTCTAAAATTTTTATGTCCTATAAGAAAATTGCACGTGAACAAAGGGACTTCTTCTGTGTTATATGGATGCTGCTCCCTGATTTGCTAGTCCCGTTTGAACTCATCTGTGTTACAGAAGCATGCCATGTAATGAAACAGACTGGATCTGGCTCAAAGAGGGAAAAATAGAAGACAGGAGTGTAAAACTTAGAATCATTTGAGTACATCAGTTAGAATGCCACCCTGACCTCAATTGCTCAAAAAAAAGGTTGACAGAGCATTTGTGCTGGGATGGAACATATTGACATATTGGAGTGTAGGCTGTGTGGCTAAGAAAACAGTGTTTTAGGAAACCCTTGTGATTTTCTGAACAGTATGGTGGGAAGTTACTAAGTTTATACCAACCCGTGAAAAAGGACCTGTCTGTTTCAGCTTTATCCATAGACTTCACTGGATTTAGGAAACACGGACTTTTGCTGTCCTTTGCATATTGTCATGTTTGCCACTCATGGTCATCCATGTTTAATTGATGGAAACACAGCAAGAAATGATATTATTGGTGGTGTGGCCATACAAAAGGTTTTGGTGAGTCAAAGTTTTCCTCAAGGTTGTGTCTTGCCTTTGTATACACTGTCACTATGCTGCGAGTAACAGAGCCCCTAATGATTGAATACGGAATAAATCTGCTTATATTTTACTAAGAGCAGAAAAATACAATTTTAAGTCATGTTCTAAACATAAATAGCCTGCTTGAGATTTCTTAGGGGCTTGGTCAACCTTGTATATTTTGAAGATTGTTCTACGTTTTGTAGTATGAAGCTAACCCAAATAATTTCAATGGCATTCTTTTGCCACTTGTTCCCTTTCTCTGTCCCCAAAACTTTCTTAAATCACATTTCAGTTTTTCCTTATTATTAGAATACATGTTCCATAGATAGCCCTTCTCTTGTGGCTTGGCTTCTGTATTTGCAGGTACAGAACATTCATCCCTTGCAAAATTGCTCTACTTTCAAACAGCTATAGCCATGTTCCTTCACTGTTGTAAAGGGGGTTGTTTTCTTCATATATGCTCTAACAGCGCTCAGTGAAGCGTGGTTATTGGAGTGTGGCAGGGTGAGAAACGGGCTGGAAACTCCGAGGCTCAGTGTTCCAGCACTGCCACTCACTCATCCTAAAAGCTGGATAAACTGCTTCCTAATCTCTCTGTAAGACAATTCCTATTTATCTTATGTGGTATTAACACTAGCTCACCTCATATAGGAACACTGAGGGAAGCAGCCATAAGCAAACATGTTCTAATAATGGTCCCTGAACAATAATAGCCTATTCATTTACAAAGGAATATCTACATTGGTTTTTTTCTTATTTAGTCCTCATAATAATTCTCTGGGTTAAAGTAGTCTTCTCATTTTGCTATTTAAGAAATCATACTTTGTAGACAAGATAAAAATGTCACACTTTTTCCAGTATTGTATATCTATGTTTATACATATGCATGGTATATACTAAAACATATTCACACAAATGTAAATACACACACATCCTTGAAACTTATGGTTCACTTGAGGAGAGTTTTAAAAGGAATATTCAAGAGTAATCAGTCTCTTCACTCAGTAGAAATCATGAGTTCAGCCACACCTGAGTAGTATTTTATTTTTTGACATCATACTCCAGATTTAGGTGTTTTCCTTCAGTTTTAGCACATATTTCCTCTCTGCTAAAGAAGACTTATAGTAACATACTTTCCATTTTATTTTAGAACATTTTGCTTTTACCTTTCTTTGTGTGATATATAAAATTCATACAGTTATTTTAGTTGTATTTTCTGTTGGTTTAAACATAAGGAGGGCCCGAGTGGCATAGCAATGCCAGAGTATCTGGCCAGCTTGACTCCATGTGGAAACACTTCTATGGCTGGGTTAGTGCCAGATCTACAGATAGAACTAAGATCACAGAGATTTCTGGAAATGACCATCCTCCAATTAGTGCAAGGATTGCCTCTGTATGCCCTGTCATGAAAACACCCCCACTATCAAGAAGTCGGTTGTATAGATATGGGGCAGGGATTATAGGGTTGAACTGCAAGATTTTTATTATATTGACTACAAGGAGCATCATAGGGCCAATAAATTTTCTAAGATTCCACAAATCAGATCAGTCTGTTATCTTTCTCTAGCATATGTGAGAATATGTGTGTAATTTCTAAGTGGTGGTATTATTCTAATGCAATATTGCTCAGTAGAACTTTCTGAGATGATGGAAAGGTTCAATATTTCTGCTGCCCAGTAGGAGAGCAACTACCGACATGTGGCTATTGTGTACTTGGAATGTGCTTAGTGTGACTGAGAAGCTGAGCTTTTAATGTTATAGAACTTGAAATTATTTTAATTTAAATAGCCAAGTACATGTGGCTAGTGACTATCAGGTTGATCAGTGCATGTCTGCAAATTATGCATAGTTCTGTTACTTAGGAGACTAATTGCAGTAAAATCAAAGGAATTTTCCATTCACTGATCTTGAAAATACCTTTGTGGTGAAAATGTATGAAAGAGCTGGGATTTTCAAAGCCTAACTATCTGTGGATTTTCAGGGCCAACCCATGTAAATGATAGAAGTAACCAGAAAGTTGTGTTTCGGATTGTGACCCTGATTTTCTTTTCACAGGTTCTTTCATGTTGGTGAACACATCAGGAAGACCTGAGGAACAGAGAGCCCACCTCCTCTTACCTCAGCTTAAAGAGAATGATACCCACTGCATTGATTTTCACTACTTCATATCTAGCAAGAGTAATTCTGCTCCCGGGTTACTCAATGTCTACGTGAAAGTCAATAATGGACCTTTGGGGAATCCTATCTGGAATATATCTGGAGACCCGACGCGCACATGGAACAGGGCAGAACTGGCCATTAGTACTTTCTGGCCTAACTTTTATCAGGTATACACTTCATTTTAATTTCACGTTTTGGTGCATCCTCTAACTTCTAAAAATCTAGTTTTGAATTGTATAATGAAAGAGTGTATAAGAAGTGTTGGCATTTTCTATACCAATGTGAGGAAAGTTTATACTGTTTGATAGGGAGTGTGTTAAGGCTTTGTTTGTGATATTACTTTGGAAAAGTAATAAAAGACACAATTTACACTTGTATATACAAATATTATATTGCTTTAAGAAAATAAAAGCAGCAGGGCTGGAAGTTCTATTTGCAAAGCTATTTTACTTTCTATAAATAAGCCATATCTGACCTAGGGAGACATAGTACTTGATTCTAAAAGAAGAATGCCCTTCTTCCATCAGTGGCTGTCAGGAGTAAGTGAGTTGTTACTCTAGTGGGGATCAGCCAATGAGGTGCAGGGCCCTGCTCTCACTCCCATAAGCAAGGGGAAGAAAATACCTCATAGAGATCAAGTCCTCTTCATGCAGGGGCTGTTGTCCTTGCTGCTGTTATTCAAGGTGTTCTCTTGAGACTCACATTGAGTTCTCATTTAAAATCACAAAGGCAGAGGTCCGGAAGTTAAGAAGGGGCACAAAGGCAACCTTGATGTCAAATCGTGATTGTCAGAGAGTACCTGTACTACAAGGGCACCATGACTCGGGGTCAAAGGTAGAGAATTTGAGACAATGGCAGTTGCTGTTCTTTCTCTTTTTTTCCACAGCTTCTTTAAAAATAACTTGAAATTTAAAAACAACTCAATTTCAAGCTAAGAGGATGCATTAAGAGAATTGTGATATTTTGCTTTTCTTTTAATTCCTTGGGCTCACTCAGAAGCCAAATGGAACATGTAATCAAGATTATCTCTCCCATGTAACTGAGGTGATCAGCTAGACTCAGGGAAGGGAAGGAGGTCCTCTCAGGGCTGCTTGTTGTCTGAATGGCATGAATGGCACCAGGAATCTGTCCCTCAGGCTGGGTGTTGATTAGAGAAGGTGTATCAATTCCCCCATTCCTGGATTTGATAATAGAAGTAAAGGGGCTGTAATTTCTTCATTTATTTCTTTTTATACCCTCACACCTGCAACAATTTCTGGTATTTAGTAAGCGATAAATGTTTTCTTAAGTAGAAATGAAAAGCTAGTAAAAGCTGTTAGTTCACATATGAATTGTTAAATCTTTATTTAGAGTACACTTGGGCAATATATTTTAAAGGTGTTAAAAATTTGGGTATGTCTAAATTTAGTGATTTACTGTTAGGAATTCATAGTAAGGAAATAATGCAGGGAGGTTTTAAATGATTAACTACAAGCATTTTCATGGCAATTTACTTAAAATAATCAAAAATTAGAAACTACTATCTAAAACAATAAGGGATTAGTTCATTTATGCTACCTGAATACAAAAATTTATTTTGCAACCATTAAGAATAATGTTGTGGAGAACCATTTAATGATGAATTTAAGCTTATGTTATTAAGTGGAAGAGACCTGTATAAAATCCATGTTAACGCCATTGTTTAAATTAAATATATCTATATTCTACAATATATGTTGAAATAGATATATTTAAAAATGGTATCTCTCCAGCTAGTGATTTGATTTTTTTCTTTCTGCCATCTGTCCTAGTCTAAAATTTCCCCAATATACTTGTATTGTTTTTACTTATAAGACAAAAATGAATAAAAACTAGTTTTTATTTCAGAGGAATATATCCTATTTAATGAATAACCTTCTTTCTTATAAATATATTTTCTGTGGTATAATTCAAAGATATGACCTCTAAGGAAAAGTTATTTCTTTCATAGGGGGAAAATGGAAGCAGGGCATGTGAGTTTGGCTAGACTAGGCTTCAGAGAGCTTTTGTTATGATGGACTAGGCTAGGAAGCTAAAGATTTTTAGAAGCTTCATTTGGAGGAGACTTTCTAAAAGTAGAGAAGACCCTGTTCTGTGATGTCCCCATGTGCCTCTGGAACATGTGCTATGCTCTTTCTTAGGCTTCTGCTGGACAGAGGCCTGGAGAACACGATTCTAGAAAAGATTAGCAGGTATGTCCTGCTCACATGTGCCCTGGTTTTTCTCTCGTTCTTTTCATGAGACTCCTCTTTCTGGCTTATACCTGGCTGCCTTCTCATCTTCTTGTGTGTGCTCATGTGGTCTTTCCTCCACATGTGGACAGAGAGTGCAACCTGGTCTCTCTTCCTCTTCTATTTCTTTTTATTTATTTATTTATTTTTTATTAAGTTAGAGGAAGGGAAGCAGAGACAGACTGTCACATATGCTCCCATTGATATCTGCCTGGCATGCGCCCTACGGGGTATGCTCTGTCCATCTGGGGCATTCCTCTGTTGTTCAGCAACCAAGCTATTCCTAGTGCCTGAGGTGGAGGCCAGGGACTCATCCTCAGAGCCTGGGACCAAGTCACTCCAATTGAGCCATGGCTGCAGGAGGGGAAAAGAGAGAGGGGGAGAGAGAAATGAGAGAGGGAAGGGTGGAAAAGTAGATGGTCATTTTTCTTGTATGACCTGACTAGAATCAAACCTGGGATGTCTACACACTGGGCCAGCACTCTGAGTCAACTGGCCAGGACCTCTTCCTCTTCTGACAAGTGAACTAATATCATTATGAGGGCTTCAGGCTCATGACCTCATATAAACCTAATTACCCCATAAGACTCCATCTCCATGTATCATTGTTTTGGAGGTTACAACTTTAACATAGCAGCTTTTATACACTGAACTCAGACCCTCACAATTAAAAGAATGATTTAATTTATAAAGTCTTAGGAGATTAGCCTTTCAAAAGGAATTATCAATTATATAGAAAGAAAGGTAGTACCATCTCTCAAACTATTGTTATTTTCAATTAATTCTTTTTTTATTTTTACTGATCTCTTTTGAATAATCGGCTTTCCTAATTGTGACCCTAACCCCAAGCCATACCACTTCCATCTGTGACTTCTCTCACATTACTGAGCAGTACATAATATCTTATAGTGAGCTGGAACTTAATTCTCCTTCTGGCTTTTTAGTTAACTGAGTGATTCATTAGGAATAGTTTCTTACTTACAATGTAAAGGTGAATTTGTATAGATTCTTTAATAATTTTGCTAAATATTGAAGAACCTGGTGATCAACATCTGTAAAGGGATTGGGTCCACTGAAAATATGCTTGTTCATTTAATTCCTAAGCACTCTGACCATGCATCAGCCTTTCAAGTTTTAAAGACATAGTTAAGGTACTACTTCCCTTGTAGTTTTGCTTTTTCTGCTCGGTAGTAAGCATACTGAAGTCATTACCCTAATAGTAACATAAATGATTAGGTAAATGGCACTTCAATGCAAGAGATGTCATCAAGAGACTTACAAACTCTGAGCCATGTAATCACCATATAAGACCTGAACAATATTTCCCAGGCGGGATGAGAAAGATAAGCTGCATTAACAGAGGTGAAAAAAGAAAACACCTACCAAATCCTGATTCCACCCTGGTCTAGTGATTCACTCTAACGGAATGATCAGGAAAGAAAAAAGCAGAAACTTAAGTTGTCTGTTTGGGCTCTGCCCAGGGAAGGGCTTTCCTGCTGCATACTGTGGTCCCCAGCCTGTGGGGCCAGCACACACTTACTGAGGAGACAGGCTGTCATAGCCTGATACTCTTAAAAGCATCTATTATCTGCTTTTGAAAAATTTTCCATATAGATCTTTCTAGAAGGAACTCTGCACTAGTCTGAGAAAATGAGTCTTTTTTATGTGACTATTATATTTCTAATTGTAAAATATTTTTTAAAGAGATTTCTTTCTGGTATTACATGTAGATACATGTGTGTGACATTTTCTTTTGTGACCATGGTTCATAAAACTCAATATACAAGTGGTGTGTTCTTAGGCTACAGATAGACTGTTCCTGAGCCCTGAGGTGGAGGACAAGACACCCAAAGAGGCATTGCCCTTGAGAAACCCTACCTCAGTGCACAGGGCTCAGCTTCCCCAGCCATTACCTCCACAATAATAATTAGGCTGCAAGACTCATTATAGAAATCTAAAAAGTGAATGTAAAGTGAGCAGATGATTGAAATACTAGTCTGTTGATTTATACTCATATAGTACTTTATTTCTATAACAGGCTTTTTAAACTTTTTAAAGTACTTTGAATATAATGAGTTAGATTGATGAATTAACTCTTTTTTTAAAAAAAAAATCATATTGTTTGAAAATGGGCAGCATCATAGTGTAGTAAAAGTTTTGGGGTCAGTTAGAACTGGATTTGCGTATCAGCTCCGTTCACTTAGAAACTCAGACAACAGATAGAACCGTACTGGGACGTACTTCCCTAATTATGGGACTAAGTGTAAAGGCTGTGCAGGGCATTAAGATGAAATAAAAAGCACATCTGGGATGTGCTAACTCTCAAAAAAGGATGGTAGTTTATTGCCATGAAGGTTTGTGGAAGACAGTGGAAAGGGTCTCAGCTAATGGCTGCTGTGTCACTCCTCAAGTGTGTTTGCTGGAGTGGCAGAAGGTGTGCCTCGAAAAAGTGCCAAGAACAAGTCCTGTAGTGAAACACTGTGTGCAGTGAGGAAAACCATCTTCCTTTCCACCAGAACGTTCCAGGAAGGCTATCATGCAAAAACATGAGGCACCATTCCCTGAGAGTTCATGGCATCCACCTTGCTGGCTCTGACTTCACCTTGGGGAGCAGGTGCTTGGGGGACATGGATGTGATTGCTGGGCTGGACTCTCCCCTTGCTCCTGGCCCTGACCTGCCTGGCCTCTTGTCAGAACTAGCCTTTTCTCACTCAGTTTTGGCTGGAAAATACTGAGGATTTTTTTTATCAGAATCTGCATTTTGTAGGTCTTTGATTTGGGGATGTTTTCAATAAAGCTAGACACAACCACCCTGTGTATGTTGTATAATCATAGTAGGATGTTTGGGCAGTTCTTGTTATTGTAGTCTCTACCCCGCTGATATCTTTATTCTGCACTTACTGAGTTTCAAAATGTTTCCTAGTAAAGTGTTCTTGCCTCAGTAGTCATTTTACATAGTTTTTATTATTTACAGAAGAGTAGTATTCTACAGATACAAATCCAATGGTAACCTGCACAGAATACAGCTAACTGCAGGTTAATTACTAGTCATTAAAACATAAATTGTCAACTGCTTGCTGATTAACACATATTTAATTCCTTAATTAATGTTTGTCCCAATTACTGCTACTTACAACCTGGCCCACTGTTGGGCGGCAGCAGTGGAAAGTGAGAAGTTCCTACTACAT
Source organism: Rhynchonycteris naso (assembly GCA_037038555.1). NCBI lineage: Eukaryota > Metazoa > Chordata > Mammalia > Chiroptera > Emballonuridae > Rhynchonycteris > Rhynchonycteris naso. The sequence continues at coordinate 177,381,935 of CM072999.1, read as the reverse complement.
GCTTTTAGCAAAGCACCTGGGCTGGCGCACCTGCTCCATCTGATGAGATGTTGACTTCCTACCATTTTAATCATAGTGTTTTATGCTCACAAGCACCCTTTTGCTTTATTGTGCTCATTATAAAGAAATTATTCTGCTTCTTCCTCTCCTCTTTTGGCTGGACCCCACAAGTTTCCAGAGGCCATGTATCAACTTTTTTGGGTCCCTAACCCTGCACTGTCTCGGAGAGCCCGCAGGAACCCCACACTCACTGTCCTCCTCCTAACTTTGTAATGCAGTTACTCTGAATTCAGTCGGAGGCCAGGGAGGCAGTGACCTTTAATATAGTTGGTTGCTCTGCAAAGAGAAAAATGCACGGGTGGCTGTGAAGTCTCTCTCCTCTCCCATGCCTCTCCACAAAGGGTGGGACTGGGGTGCTGGGCAGTGACAAGAGGGAATGTGATGGTAAAGTTTTGGCAGGATGAGAGTCTTCTTGTTTCTCTAGAGCCAACCTGTTAAAACAAATTCTTCAGGTGGACTGAAGGTTCTGGGAGAAGATGACTGGATTCTCTCTGAGCCCTGCTGGAAATTCCCTGCAGGTAAAACATGTAGAGCTTTCCCTTAGGGTGCTAAATTCTGATTTACCATTTGTGAGTCTGACATCTTTCCTGGTAAATGAGGGGCTGAGGGAAAAGGAATCACTTGATCTTACCCACCTCTTCACGTTTAGCTCCCACCCTCACTCCTGCACAGCACCCTCGGATTCTTCGCTCTGTTTGCCTGCAGCTCATTTATTTTATCAGAATGTCACAGAAAGCTACCCCAAGAGAAAGCAGCTCCTCATAAAGGTGCTGCACAGAGAGACAACATTTGAGGTGTGGGTCGCTGAGTGTTTCTAAATTGCCATCCACAAATCCAAGGAATGTGAGGGCATATTGACAAAATGGGAAGAAGCACTGATTTAAGCAAAGTTGAACTCACTCTGTATGGCCAGCCATTTTGGCATTGGGGTGTGCTTCCAAGCCTCCAGGGGGGACAAATGGCAGCGGCAGGTGCCCAGCTGGAGTTTGTGGCATCAGTTTAAGCTTTTGCAGAGCATCTCTTGAGTCTAGTGTTCCCTGGAGCACACTTGGGAAATAGTGATATGTACTAATGGAAAAACATAACGTTCTCTGACTCCATAAATTTCGTAGCTTATGGCCCTTATTCTAAGTGCAAGGCAATTGAATTGCATCATTGCTCAAGGCGGACATGGGGAATTAGATGTGGCAGTGAAGGATAACTCTGTCTCGAGCAGGAAAGCTATTCTAAGCACTCACCCCTATCCTCTGCATTTTGTGCTTTAAAAAGATGAACAGTATGTTTTAAGAAATCAGTGGGGACACACCAGGCTGTCACTGTAGTGTGGACCCAGAGCTGCATTTAGGAAATAGATGGGTTTATGTGGTCATTTTCATCTTCAAAGATAATATTTTTTAAAGTGTATTTATGTTAAATGTAACCCCATCTCTATTATTCTCAGCTTTTTCTTTGATGATCAAGGTTAAATATTTCTTCTGGGTTAGCATTTTACCCTTCTTTGTGGTCTGTTACTTCTTGCTTATCAGCACTTTTCCTGTTTTATTTCCACTCTACCTTTATTTTGTTTCATAATCCACTTTATAGGATGAGTATGTGAGTTATGATTAGAAAGAATTTTTAAAAAAACACTAGTGTTTTTCAAAATATGAAGGAAAACAAAAAAGACAATTGAGGAAAGGCATGTTTATTGGTCAAAAGTAATAGATGTCATTAAATAATGACTTACAAATGAGCAGGCAAACAGAGCACTGGTATTTAGCCGCACTGTGACTCCTGTCCTTGAATAACTTTACCATCGGGAACATAGGCAGTCTTTATTTTGATAACAAGTCCATATACAGCAATGGTTTGGTATTTTATCCTAATTTTTTTTAACATCACGCAGTTTGTGGTTTTACTTTAGTTCTTTATCATTATGAAAACATTTCTTTTACTGTTTTTATTTTTAGGTTTTATTTAACTCCTTTGGAAAATAAAGGCAATGACTTTTGTAAAGGTCTGATCTACCTTAGCTCTTTCTATAAATTAAAACCAGAAAGGATCTACTAGGATATGTATGGGAGGACAGACATATACCATTTAATTCCCTTTGTTCTAAAGAGCTGACAAAACACTCCCACCAATGCATTCCCATGGCAAGTGTTTGTGTTGGTAAGCAAGCTTCTTTGCTCACACATAGCAAGGGAAAGTGGTGGCATGGGAAGCTAATTTTGCTCTTCACTGAAGCAGGGAGGATCAGAGACGCTGCAGTGCTAGACTGTTTCCTGTCTCCTATCTGGCAGGCATCTGAATGACAGCCGATGCCAAGCACTCCCAGGCCAACTTCCAGGATGGCTTTTCCTGAGCTGTGAATGAGGCTATGGTTAACTGGTTGTTTCTGTCCACAAAACGATGTCAAAACCTATAGAAAAGTTTGATAAGCATTTATTTGAGCCAAATTTTTGAGAACATGCCTGGAAACAAGATCTCAATGGATTGAGAAAAGGCTCTGGAGGATGACAGTGTCACAATTCCTTTCATTTTTTTAGAATTAAAGAAGAAAATGTAAGGAAGGTATGCGAAATCCAGGAGTGGTAGATTAGGAGGGGGAGAGAGCAAAGAAGGAAATCTCTAGGACTGAATAAAAAGCAAAGTGGAGAGACACATACTTCTTTTGCATTGGTGGGTCCTGGACAGTTAAGACTTTAATTTACATTTACAACCCACCGAGACTATGTGCAGGCATCAGGATAATAATAAGGACTTCTGTGATTTCATGTTCTGTGGCTCGTGCTCTGATGCCTGCGGTCGTGCCTTCAAGGGTTCCAGATAAGAAAATTATTCTGACATTTCAAAGGTATGTTTTCTTACATGCATAAGAACTGTGTGTAGGGCTTACTTAAGGTGAAGATTGACCTTTGCTAAGGAAGCCGTGGGCCTGGAATGTGACTGCCCCCAGCGGCCACCCCAGTTAGGAATTTGTGATGAGACCATCCTGTGTGGTTACTTTTGGTCACTGAGCTTGCCAGGCCTGCCATGTGGCCCACCTGAGCTTGTCTGGTGTATTACCTAGCCCCATTTTTGTTCACATTTTCTACCTGAGAGCAAATGGCTTTTCCCAAAGGCCATGAGGGTATAGTATCTTCTCTCCTGAGGTAGTATTTATTGAGTGATTGAATGAATTTCCAGCCTCTCAATTATACATTTCTGTGCATTCCATGGCTACAAATAACATCTGGGAACCATCAGCAAAAACGAGTATTGAGTTCTTCCTATGCCCCAGTAGTTTGATAGAAAAAGGGTCCCAGAGTGAACCAAACACACCAATACCATCAATTCTCATTTTTCTCAGTTATGTTGCATAAAATCACAACAACCATTGAATTAATGAGTCCTGAATTGCTGCTTCTGTGGGAAAAATGGGTTTAGTTCTGCACACCTCTGGTCAAAATATTTTCATCAACCAATCAATACATGTATTTATTTTATGTTTATTTCTCTTTAAGACACCCTACTTAATTAATATGTATTGTTGAGAATCAACATTGAACTCAGCCAATAGCGCATGCCTGACTGAATCTTATCTGACATATTTTCTCCATAAACCGCCAGATAGAATTCTTGCGCTTAGGAATACTAAATAACACTTCAACATCACACTTGGGGCCATTGTAAACAACATCACTAATAATAGGTAGAAAATGTTACATAGACTGGAATAAGGACACTTGTTTACAGTATAAGAGCTGAAATTAGAAGGCAGAGTTTTGCCTTGTTCAACCTCAGTTGGGACGAGTGAGTTGGACACCTCAAATTTTTGCTACTCTGTACATATTCACAAATGATCATGAAAGCTTTGCAAATATTTAGTTGGGGTTTTCAAATAAATTAGTGAGTAGCCATATTCCCAATATACAGAATCTGCAAATAATGAGGATTAATTATATCCCAAGTTAGGTCAGATACAAAAAAAATTTTTGTAAGATTAAATGCTCTGTTGTGGCAGAAGTATTCCAGGACAAGATAGGATGGCACTATGATTCTCAGACTGTCACACTGAACCACTGCTTTAGTTAGCTTTCAGCTTTTCAGATACAAGACTTAGTGCCCCTTTATTCATAGATTTCATTCCTCTTTCTTTCTTTTTTCTTTCTCTCTCCTTCTCTCTCTTATTTATTGAGTGATTGAATGAATTTCCTTCCTTCCTTCCTTCCTTCTTTCATTCTTTTTAAATTTTATATTAATTTTAATTTATTGTGTTAACATGCATTCAAGCATCCAACTCAATATAATACCCTCAATCCCCACCCTCATGTTCCCCATTACACCCCTTTTGTCCCCTCCCTCTAATTCCCTCCCCCACTCCTCTGGGATTTGCTGTCCTATTATCTGTATCTCTGTGTTATGTATATATAATTTTACTAATCCCTTCACACTCTCTGATCCCATCCCTCATCCCCCTTCCCTCTGACATCTGTGCCTCTGGTCCATGTGGCCCCGCCTCTGCCTCTATTCCATTCCTCAGTTCACATTGTTCATTAGATTCCCCATATAAGTGAGATCATATATTTTTCTTTCTCTGCCGGGCTTATTTCACTTAGCATAACAATCTCCAGATCCATCCATGTCATCGCAAGAGGTAAGATTTTCTTATTTTTCACAGCTGCTTAGTATTCCATTGTGTATATGTATCACAGCTTTTTAATCCATTCGTCCACTGACAGACACTTGGGCAGCTTCCAGATTTTGGCTATTGTAAACAATGCTGCAGAAAACATGGGTGTGTATATCATCTTTTGAATCAGTGATTTGGTATTCTTAGGATATATTTCTAAAACTGGGATAGCTAGGTCGAAAGGCAATTCCATTATTAATTTTTTGAGGAAATGCCATGCTGTTTTCCACAGTGATTGCACAAGTCTTTAATGCTACCAGCAGTGCAGGAGGGTTCCCTTTTCTTAACATTCTCGCCAGTACTTATTGTGTGTTGATTTGTTAATTAGTGCCATTCTGACAGGTGTGAGGTGGTATCTCATTGTAGTTTTAATTTGCATTTCTCTTGATGATTAGTGACATTGAACATTTTTTCATATGCCTATTGGCCATCTGTATGTCCTCTTTGGAGAAGTGTCTATTCAGTTCCTTTGCCCATTTTTAATTGCTTTGTTTACCTTCCTGGTGTTGAGTTTTAGAAGTTCTTTATAAATTTTAGTTATTAATCCCTTATCTGACATACTGGCAAATATGTTCTCCCATTGTGTGGGTTGTCTTTTTATTTTGTTAATGGTGACTTTTGCTGTGCAAAAAGCTTTTTAGTTTGATATAGTCCCATTTGTTTATTTTGTCCTTTATTTCACTTGCCCGTGGAGATAAATCAGTAAAAATTTTGCTACTGGAGACATCAGAGAGTTTACTGCCTATGTTTTCTTCCAAGATGCTTATGGTTTCATGGCTTATGTTTAACTCTTTTATTCATTTTGAGTTGATTTTTGTGAATGATCTGAGTTGATGGTTTAGTTTCTTTTTTTTTCCATATACCTGTCCAATTTTCCTGAAACCAGAAACCATGTACTAAGGAGACTGTCTTTACTCCATTTTATGCTCTTACCTCCTTTGTCAAATATCAATTGACAATAAAGGTGTGGGTTTATTTCTGGATTATCTGTTCTGTTCCATTGATCTGTATGCCTGTTCTTATGACAGTACCAAGCTCTTTTAATTACAATGTAATATTACTTGATATCAGAAAGTGTGATACTTCCTCCTTTATTCTTCATTTTCAAGACTGCTGATGCTATTCGTGTTCTTTATTGGTTTCATATAAATTTTTGGAATATTTGTTCTTTATCTTTGAAGTATGCCATTGATATTTTAATAGGAATTGCATTGAACTTATAGATAGCTTTGGGTAATATAGACATTTTAATGATGTTTATTTTTCCCATCTATGAACATGGTATATGCTTCTACTTTTTTGTATTTTCCTTGATTTCTTTTTTCAATTATTATAATTTTTCAAGTATAAGTCTTTTACCTCCTTGGTTAAATTTACTCTTAGGTACTTTATTTTTTTTGTTGCAGTGGTGAAGGGGATTGTTTTCTTAATATCATTTTCTGGAAGTTTATTGTTGGTGTATAAAAATACCACTGATTTTTAAATATTAATTTTATGTCCTGCCACCTTGCCGAATTTATTTATCAGGTCGAGTACTTTTGTGACTGAGACTTAAGGGTTTTCTATGTACTGTATCATGTCATGTCATTAGCAAGTAATGATAATTTGACCTTTTCTTTCCCAATTTGAATGCCTTTTATTTCTTTTTGTTGTCTGATTGATGTGGCTAGTACTTCCAGAACTATTTTGTATAAGAGTGGTGAAAGAGGGCACCCCTGCTTTGTTCCTGATCTTAAGGGGATTGCTTCTCATTTTTACCCATTGAGTATAATATTACCTGTCGGTTTCTCATAGATGGCCTTTATAATATTTAAGTATGTTTCCTGTATTTTCACTTCGCTGAAAATTTTGATCATAAATGGGTGCTAGATTTTATCAAATACTTTTTCTGCATCTATTGATATAATAATGTGATTTTTATCCTTCCTTTTGTTTATGTGATAAATCACATTTATTGATTTACAAATATTGTACCAGCCTTGCCTCCCAGGAGTAAATCCCACTTGACCATAATGTATGATCTTTCTGATGTATTGTTGGATCCAGTTTGCTAATACTGTATTTCTTCATGTATAAAACACTCCAATGTATAAGACGCACCTTAAATTTGGGGCCTGAAATTTGAAAAGCAATGTATTACATAAAGTTATTGAACTCAAGTTTATTTATCATAAAATTCATACAACTTCTTATCACTGTCAAAACTCCCATCCATTAGCTTGTTCTCATCTGTGTCTGATGACAAATCACTGTCTTCATATATTGCCTTGTCCTCAGTTCCATCAATGGCATTTGAAATGCCACACTTCTTAAATGACTTGACAGTGATTTCAATTTTGATATTATCTCCAGACCTTTTTATCCAGGTACAATGTTCTCCTATAATTTGTTTCTTCACTCTTTCTGCTGGTGTCAAATTGTCCCCAGAAGACTTCATCCATTGGTTCCATTTGTCTCTCATGGCAACTCTGAAGGGTTTGTTAATGCTGACATCAAATGGTTGGAGCTGGGATTTCAAGTGTCTACGTATGACAGCAAGTTTTGTTTTATGCTCCGCAGCAATCTTCTTTGTATTTTTTGTTATGTGTGCCTTGAACCAGTCAAGCACCAATAGGACAAGTTTACATAAGAGCCCACCTGGTTTTCTTTTCCAAACTTTCTCAAACCAGATCTTCATCTCATTCTGATCCACCCAACCCTTATTATGAACATGGATAATCACTCCTCAAGGAATATCTGCCTTTGGCATTGTTTTATGTTTGAAAATCAACATAGTAGGCAGCTTGGTTCTGTTGGCAAAATGAGCTAGAGCAACTATAATGGCTATTTTTATGTCCACTTGTGTTTACATTTACAGTTTTCACACTCTTCTTATCAACAGTTCTGTTACTTGGGACATCTAATTTAAAGGGGACTTTGTCCATATTTGCAATCTGTTTAAACTCAAACTGATGTGTCTTCCAACATTGAGTGACAAAATGATGAAATTCAAGGACCTTCTGCACATAGCTTTCAGACATCTTTACCTCAAGTCTGGAGCATGTACACATGCTTAGTCCATTTCATTTTGTGAACTTGAAGCAACAACTGTATCCTCTTTTGAAATCAGTAACTTTTTTTTCATCAGATATTCTTGCCTCATGCTGAACCATCTTTGTGGACATAGGAATTCCAACTGCCATTTACTTTTCAATCCATATCTTCAATTCTCTTCCTAAATCAAGCCATTTTGATGACTTTCCTCTCATGGCCTTCTTCTTCCATGGCATTTTCAGTAGGGTTTCAAAAATCTATAACCTCTCTATAAGATACACACAGTTTTTAGATCCAAAATTTTTCAAAAATGGATGCATCTTATACATTGGGAAATACAGTATTTTGTTGAGAATTTTAGCATCTATGTTCTTCAGGGATATTGGCCTATAGTTTCTTTCTTTGTAGTATCTTTACCTGGTTTTGGAATGAGGATAATGGTTACCTCATAAAAGGAGCTCGAAAGTCTCTCCTCCTCTTGAATATTTGAAGTAATTTGAGAAGGATAGGTGTTAGTTCTTTGAATGTTTGGTAAAATTCACCTGTGGAGCCATCTGGCTTAGTACTTTTGTTTGCTAGGAGTTTTTTGATAACTGTTTCAATTTCATTTGTGGGAATAGGTCTGTTTAGGTTTTCTGATTCTTCCAGATTGATTTTTGAAGATTGTATTTTTTTTGAATTTGTCCATTTTGTTTAGGTTGTCCAAATTTTTGGAATATGGATCTTCATAGTATTTTCTTATAATCCTTTGTATTTCTGCAGTGTAAGTTGTTACTTCACTTTCATTTCTAATTCTATTTTTTTGAATCCTTTCTCTTTCTTTCTTGATGAGTCTGGTTAAAGATTCATCAGTATGGTTTACCTTTTAAAAGATCCAGCTCTTTTAATGGTTTTATTGATCTTTTGAATTTTTTTTTTAGCCTCTATGTCATTTATTTCCCCTCTTATCATTTTATTTCCTTCCTTCTGCTTCCTCTGGGCTTTATTTGTTGTTGTTTTAGTAGTTCTTTTAGGTGCAGGGTTAAGTTGTTTATTGGAGCTTTTTCTTGCTTCTTAAAGCAGTAGTTCTCAAACTTTTTGAAGTCAGGGTGCATTTAAAATCCTACAAATAATTGTAGATGCCCTATATACAAATTTCTGAGAAATATGTTATAATAATTATGTCAAATATTAAAGAAAAAAATATAAAGTCCAAGCGTGCTTTTATGGTAATTAAATAAAATAAATGCGAGAAAAATAAATTTATTCCGACATTAAAATACATGTTTATGTTACATTTTTTGAGTTATGCTTTTTAGAATTTGTAAAAAAGAGGGGTTAAAAAATAAAGGAACAACAAAAAAGTTATCTTTATATATAGAAATACATTTTTAGGAAGATTTAGGCAGGTCCTAGCACAAATGTATTAAGTTTTTTTATTCTTGTGTTTATGAGAAACATGAGCCTGATGTGTCCTAGCGATTTCTTCAATGTTTGGGCATATATTTGAAAGGCAAACTCTTATTTCCTTGTCAATACATTGAAGAATTCCTCTCTTTTTACTCAATTGTGTTGAGAGTAGAAAATTCTAATTCACATAAATAGGATGTTGAAAATTGTAGTAAAATGTTCAAAGCTTTATTGCCACATATTTTTCTTTTATAGAAATCCAAATGCTTCAAGAGAAAATTCCTTATGTTTAATCATTAATTCCAAACCCCCACCATACATACCATCTTAACTTTACACCAAATAAAGGATAGAAGATACTTGCCTCTAGTCTTTCCAGGGAACATGGGGGGTAATGTAAACAATCCAGCACCACAGCTTAAAAGCTTTTTGCAACCTAATCAGGCAAGTGAGGTGGGGGGTTGGGCAGACTGTCAGCTTAAAGGCCAATTCTCCACACCTCTATCCCCACAAAATCTAAACTCCAAAAACCCTGTTGGTTTTATGGTCCCCAACAGGCACATATTTCTCTGGAATACCATAGGGCACACCTGGAAATCTTCTAGGGTGCACCAGTGCACCCTGGCACACACTTTGAGCACCAGTGTCTTAAGGTATGCCTGTAATGCTATGAACTTCTCTCTCAGGACTGCTTTTGCAGTGTCCCATGAATTTTGAGTTGTTGTATGTTCATTTTCATTTGTTTCAAGGAAATCTTTTATTTCTTTCTTGATATTGTTGTTAACCCTTTCATTATTTAATATCATGCTATTTAGCCTCCAAGAGTTTGAATGTTTTTCAGTTTTGTTATTGTAGTTGAATTTTAGTTTCATGCCATTTTGATCAGAGAAGATGCTTGATACAATTTTAATCTTCTTAAATTAACTGAGACTTGTTTTGTGTCCTAACCTGTGGTCTATCCTAGAGAATGTACGACGAGCACTTGAAAAGAATGTATATTCCGCTGCTTTGGGATGAAAGATTCTGAAGATATCAGTTATATTCAGTTGATCTAATTTGTCGTTTTAAGGCCACTGTTTCTTTGTTAATTTTTTGTCTGGACGAACTATCGTTTTTAGTGGGGTATTAAAATTCCCTACTATTATACTATTGCTGTCGATCACATCCTTCCTGTCCATCAAACTCTGCTTTATATATTTAGGTACTCCTATATTAGTCACATAAATATTTACAATGGTTATATCCTTCTGTTGGATTTCAAGCCTTTGTTTTAAAGGCTGTTTTTTCAGATATTAGCATTGCTACCCAAGGGTTTTTTTTTTATTTTTTATTTCCATTTGAATGAAGTACATTTTTTTCATTTCTTCACTTTCAGTCTATATGTATCTTTTGTTCTGAGGTGGATCTCTTATAGACAGAATATGTATGGGTCCTGTTTTTTTATTCATGCAGTTACTGTATGTCTTTTGATTAGAACATTTAATCCATTTACATTTAAGGTTATTATTGATATGTACTTATTTATTGCCATTTTTCTTTAAATATACAATCCTCTTTCCACAATTTCTTTTTTTCTTTGATTTTTTTACAGCAGGCCCCTTAAGATTTCTTGCAGTACTGGTTTGGTTTTAATGAATTCCTTGAGTCTTCTTTTGTCTGGGAAGCTTTTTATTTCTTTTTTTAATTTTAAACAATAGCCTTACTGGATAAAGTAGTCTTTGTTATAGATTCTTCTTTTGCAGCACTCTGAAGATCTCTTGCAAATCTCTTTTGGCCTCAAATGTTTCTGTTGAGAAGTTGGATGTCATCTTTATGGGAGCTCCTCTGTAGAAAATTAACTTCTTTTCTCTTGCAGCTTTCGGTATTCTTTTTTTGTCTCTTAAATTTGACACTTTAATTATGATGTGTCTTGGTGTAGACCTCCATGGGTTCCTCTTTAATGGGTCTCTTTGTGCTTTTTGAACTTGTGTGACTTTTTCTTCATCAATTTAAGGAAGTTTTTAGGTATGATTTTTTCAATAGGTTCTCTATTCCTTGTTTGTTCTCTTCTCCTTCAAGAACTCCTATGATATAGATGTTGTTTCTCTTCATGTTGTCACAGAAGTTTCTTAAAGTTTCCTTAGTCTTTTTGTGCCTCTTTTCATTTTGGTTTTTTACTTCTGTGTTTATGTTTATCTTCTAAATTGCTGATTTGGTCCTCTGCTTCATCCAGTCTGCTGTTGATTCCTTTTAGTGCTGCCTTCATTTCTTATATTGTATTTGTCATTTCTGACTGGTTCTTTTTACAATTTTAGTATCCTTTTTGATGCTTGCTATCTCTTTACTTAGGTGCTCATTATGTCCATCCATTGTTGCTCTAAGATCCTTGAGCATCCTAAAAAGTCATTATTTTAAACTCTTGGTTACTTCCATTTCATTTAGTTCTTTATCTGGGGATTTCTGTTGCTGATTCATTTGGGTTGCATTTCTTTGTCTGCTCATTTTGTCTGTGTATTAGGTAGCACTTTCTGACTTTGAAATTTGTTGTGGTGTCTTTATTAGGAAGATAGGCTCAGTTGTACTGAATTTCAAGCCACCTGTTTTCCTTGCTCTAGGAATGCTTCTTGAGGGAACTATTTTCCCTACTGTTGTATGTCAGGTCTTTTTGTGGGTGTGATTATCCCTTCAGGCTGACTGGTTGTAAGGGTCAACCTTGATCTTGTGTATTAGACATTGTACAGTCTGCCCTGTTGGGTGCATTTATTCCCCATAATGTGTGGTGCCTACTGGACTCCTCCTTTGGGTGTACTTCTTGTGTAGCTAGCTGAGTCTAGGGTTAGGGCTCTCTGCCAACCACTACTAGTTGTGTTGGTTCTGGGTCTTCTTGGACTGGCGTCAGCTGTTATCTGTAATGTGCCATGGGCTACCTGTCTGGAGCTACTTCTCTGTTCACTGTTTGTGTCTGCATTTCCTGATTCTGGGTAGTGTGGGAGAGGCCAACCTGAGTATAAGGATCAGCTTTCTCCTGCTTAGAGATGACAGCAGCTCTATAAAACCTGCAAGCTCCATAGATATGTCTCCACTTTTCTGCTGCTCTTCCTCCCTTGCAGCTCCCTGTTCTTCCCACAGAGTCTTCTGTAGAAAGAATGTAGTGTGGGCCTAACCAGTCAGTGTGCAGTAGATAGACCATCAGACTGGGATGCAGAGGACCCAGGTTTGACACCTTAAGGTCACCGACTTGAGCGTGGGCTCATTTGGTTTGAGCATGTCTCACCAGTTTGAGCCCAAGGTTGCTGGCTTGAACAAAGGGTCACTCGGTCTGCTGTAGCCCCCCAGTCAAGGCACATGTGAGAAAGCAATCAGTGAACAACTGAGATGCTACAACCAAGAATTGATGCTTCTTATCTCTCTCTCTTCCTGCTTGTCTGTCCCTGTCTGTCCCTCACTCTGTGTCTCTCTCTGTCACAAAAAGAAAGAAATAAATAAAAGGAAAGAAGGTAATGTGGACCCAGACTGGCCTCACCTAACCAACCCTTCTACAGGTTGCCACCTTGGTGGGTTAGAGCGGTGGAGGTTAGGAATATAACATTAGTGGGACCCCCTACTCTGGTGTCTTTCTTTTTCAGGAGCTCTGTATGGGGAAAATGGCTCCTACTTCACAGCCTTGTCCCTCCACCACTGCTGAATATTCAAATTTTATTTCTCTCTAGCAAGGTGAGCAGCAGGTTCAGATTGAGTGAGTCTGACAATTCCCACTACAGAGGTTCTTACAGCTGGTGAGATCCTGGTATCAGAGAGGAAGACAGAGAGTCCTCCCCTGGGGCTGACTGCTGACTGTGCCCCCCCAGAAAGTGGCTAAGCCCCTTGATCAGACCCAATAGTAGGCTTGCAGGGACCCATACTTTAAGTGTCCATACTCCAAGCCTCTCTCCCTTTCCCCTGTGGAATCTAGCCCAGCGAGGCAGGATAGCCAACACCCAGGCTGGCTAACTGTGAAACTCCACCGTACCCAATGCACATTAGCTGCTAAGCAGATTCTGATCAAGAAAGTGTAAGTCGCCTCAGCTGGGCCTGCTGTTAGGAGCCATTCCTTAGGATACCCCATTAGTAATGCTTGTTAGGTCCTGAATGAATGCTCTCTGCATCTGTCCACTGTATGTGCCATCCTTGAGCCTCTTTGAAGGGAACCCAGCACAGACCAATCACAGACACTGCCCATTACTGGCCCTCAGCAGCCTTTTTAGGGCTACAAGCAATCCAGAGTTTGTGTCTGCCTCTGCTGGGCCCGGTGCACATGGAAATAATCAAGCTTCACACCTATGCTGGTTTTTACCCACACTGGGCCTGGAGGAAGGTCCACTTAAAAGGCCAAGGTTCTTGGTCCTGGCCATTTGGCTCAGCAGTAGAGCATCGGCCTAGCATGTAGAAGTAACCAGCTTTGATTCCCAACCAGGGCACCCATCAGCTTCTCCACCCTTCCCCCTCTCCTTTCTCTCTATCTCTCTATCTCTCTCTTCCCCTTCCACAGTCAAGGCTGCATGGGAGCAAAGTTGGCCCAGGCGCTGAGTATGGCTAGGTGGCCTCTGCCTCAGGCACTAGAATGGCTCCAGTTGCAGTGGAACAACACCCCAGATGGGCAAAACTTCACCCACTGGTGGGCATGCCAGGTGAATCCCAGTCAGGCACATGCAGGAGTCTGTCTGCCCCCACCCCCTGCTTCTCACTTCGAAAACATAACAACAAAAAAAAGGCCATGGTTCCCTGAGTCCTGCCTCTAAAAGCCTATATTTGCTGCTTATTGGTCTTGGCCCTTGAACAAACCTCTGGTAGAGTCTAGAGCCTGCAGCAATTCAGGGATTAGGAAGGGTGGTGCGTGCAGCTCTGCCCCTTGGCCCCAGGTGTCATTCTGTCCGGGCTTTCTTCACAGATTTTGAGTGGGTGTGGCCCCAGGAATCTAGTGGGGACGGTGCTTTCCATCTCTCCACCCTTTCTACCAGTCCCAGTGTGGCTTCTTTTATTTTATTTTATTTTTTTTGTGACAGAGACAGAGTCAGAGAGAGGGACAGACAGGGACAAACAGATAGGAAGGAAGAGGGATGATAAGCATCAGTTCTTTGCTGAAGCACCTTAGTTGTTCATTGATTGATTTCTCAAATATGCCTTGACAGGGGCGGGGGGAGGGGCTACAGAAAACTGAGTGACTCCTTGCTCCAGCCCGCACTCAAGCTGGTGACCTTGGGGTCTCTAGCCTGGGTCTTTCACGTACCAACACTCTATCCACTCTACCAACACCTGGTCAGGTCCAGTGTGGCTTCTTTTGTGACCCTTGTTTATAGAGTCGTCTTCCTTTAGTTCAAAGTGGATTTTCAAGGTGACCGTTCTTAAATTAAGTTGTAATTTAATTTGTTCTTGGGAGGTGGCAGTTGGAACATCCCCCTACTCTGTTACCATCTTGGAATCAACACCTCTTTCTCTCTTTCTTTCTTTCTTTCATTCTCTTTCTTTCTTTTTTCTCTTTTTTTCTCTTTCTCTCTTCTTTTTCTTTTCTTTTTAAGTGAGAGAAGGGTACATGGACTCCTGCATATGCTCTCACTGTGATCCATCCAACAACCCAGTCTGAGGCCAGTAATCTAATCAACTGAGGTATCCTCAGCCCCTGAGGCTGATGCTTGGACCAACTAAGTCACTGACTGCAATAGGGGAAGAGGGAAAGAAGAGAGAGAAGAAAGGGAAAAGCAGCATGGGATGTTCACATGCTGGGCCAATGCTCTATCCACTGAGCCAATGGGGCAGGGCCTCCACTTTCTGAAATTTCAATTACTGATGATATAGTGTGGTCTGAAAATATTAAATTGAAAATTCCAGAACTAAACAATTCATAAGTTTTAAATAGTGTGCAGTTCAGAGTAGCTTGATGAAATCTAAAAACTTGCCACTGAGTCCCACCTAAGACATGAATCATCCCTTTGTCTACTGTATCAACACTGAAGACACCTTGCCTACTCGTCACTTAGTAGCCATCTGTGTCATTAGATTGGCTATCAGAGAAAGAGACCAAATTCAACTTTTATTACAATGTATTGTTAAAATTGTTTTACTTTATTATGTTATTGTCGTTAATCACTTACTAATTTTTAAGTTAAATTTTATCATAGATATATAATATATCGGGGGGAAAAGGCTATGTATATACATAGGGGTCAGTATTGTCCTCAGTTTTAGGCATCCACTGGGGGTCTTGAAATATATACCCTGTAGATAAGGGAGGAACTACTGTAAAGGCACAAGTTGTATTGGGCTAGTGAGCAAAGACATTTTTTCTTAAAATTTGTGTGTGTTTTAGTAAACAACAAAACAAAAATCACAAAGACATTTAGCTGAAGTCTTGCTAATGCCAAAGAATATTCTGTAAAATGACTTCTGAGATCAGGTTTCAATAGTAAAGTGATAAATTTTCAGTAGTTCAAGTTTTTTTTTATTTTATTCATTTTAGAAAGGAGACACAGAGTGACTGAAAGAGAAAGGGGGGAGGAGCTGGAAGGATCAACTCCCATATGTGCCTTGACCAGACCGGTGCAGGGTTTTGAACTGGCGAGCTCAGTGTTCCCAGGTCGACGCTTTATCCACTGCGCCACCACAGGCCAGGCCAGTAGTTCAAGTTTTATAGACAATTTGCTAAATGAGGTGGGTTTTGTTTTATTTTTGATTTATTTTAGGGTGTTTAGAGGTTTATAAAATAATTTGAGTTAATAATTTTGTTTTGGTATATTGCAGTTATGCTTTTTAAAAATTGATGATACTATACACTGAAGTGGGCATTTAAAATACCACCTGTGTAATCCAGTTGAAGAAACCTTGCGAAGCCATGGTTTTGCTCCCACTGTTGCTGGAGTGCATAGTCCCTGCACGAAGTACGAGGCATCCTTATTTGGCTCTGACAAACTACGGCTATTACTAAATACTTGCTTTTTATCCAGAGTAATGGCACTTTGTTGGTAAGCCAAACAGGAAAGTGTTCTCTTAAAGCAGAAGGCTGCATAGTAAATATTTTAGGCTTTGTGGGCCAGATGGTCTCTGTGGCAACCACTCAACTCTGCTGTTGAGTGAGAGTCATCGTAGATAATAAGTAAATGAATGAGCATGGCTCTGTTCCAATGAAACTTTATTTATGCACATTGAAATTTGAATTTCATAAAATTCTCCCACTGATAACTATAAAAGCCATCTTTAGTTTGTTGGCAATACAGAAACAGAAGTTGGGGCAGATTTGGCCCATTGGCTGTAGTTTGCTGACCCATGTCTTAAACTTTATATTGTTAAAACTATGTCATATAACTGTTCTTTGCATCCACCTGTCTAGGTCAAATAAATGATTATGAAATTTCTTACTAAAATCTGAAAGTTAAAATTTAGGCAACATATATGCATTAAAGGATGTATATATACATTTGTGTGTATGTATGGTTGTGTATTTTATATATGTGTGCATCTGTATATGTGTATGTGTATTATATATGCATTCTACGTATATAGAGCCTTTTCTACCTACTACTTTAGGCACTTTGGTAACATGAAGCATCCAGACTTGGAGGTAAAATAGACCTAGAATTGCACCCTGACACTACTATGTGCTAATTGTGTGACCTCAGAAAAACTACTTAATCTTTCTCAATCAGCCTATTCATCCCTAAAAGGGAGTTAATATTCTCTACCTCATAGGGTTGACTGGGAAAAATTAGATAATATATACAAAAGATACTTGGGACATGGATGTATACAATATATAAATGTTATTTAAATTGAATTTTTTAAAAAGAAAATACTTGTATGGCTCCCTAAGGAGACCCATGCCTCACTTCTAATATATATTTTCAATTGATTCTGTTCTATTTGATAAGCATGGCCACCTCCCAAATCAATTTGTTAAACCTTTCTTTTTTCTTTTCCCAGTGGTGCTATCAATGTTCTAGTGTTGTTGTTTTCTCTGACCTCAATCTTTCTGGCCCTGGATACTGGCAGTCCAAGGACTCCCGCTGAGTTCTGCATACACTTGTTATATATAGTTCACTAGGGCAATGCCTGTATTTTCAATGGAGTAGCCTCCTATTTGACAAAACACAAATATTTTTGCTTTTGAAACTTTCTTGGAAAGTGCACTGGCTAGAAAAAAGTACAAAATGGAAACTTGCCCTAAAGTTAAGAGTTTGTGACAAATAAATCTTTTAATGGATGCTAACATCTGTTTTTAAAATACTTATTTCTGATAGGCCTCATATTTTGAGCTGCACATTTAACCCTCTTGTTTATTAGCTGCGGCAAAATAAATCTCTAATGGCCAGGTTTTAAAGTCAAGTTAGTATCAATGTAAGATTTTTCTAGTGCCTTAATCCAGATTTCTTCATTTAATCATATTTCAAAATATGTGTTTGTTCAGGCAGTGTGTACTAGCAAAAACATGGTATTTGGAATCAAAGATTGGGTTTTAAAGATGTATCCCCAGCACTCTTATTGCATGTTCTTTGGCAATTACATTTTATCTACATTTCTTTTTTGTTTTTAAAATATTAATCTTTAAAGGATTTTTGCATGAACTAATATATAAAATAATGGTGTGATATGTGCCCAGTGTAGATAACATATTATATAAATGACAACTAATGATTACTGTTTTTAACATACAATTTTTTATGGAAATAATTGTGGAGTTAGGTACAGTAGTGAGAATACAGATCCTTGCCTACACTTTACCCAGTTTCCTCTGATGGAAACATTTTGCTAACTTAAGGTATATAATATCACAATCAGAATATTGAGAATTCTATATTTTCAAATTTCTCTAGTTTTACCTGTACTTCTGCATGCATACATGTGTGTATTCAGTTCAATACAGCTTTTTCACTTTTTTACTGTAGTAAAATACAAGTAACATAAAATTCATCATCTTAATTACTTTTAAGTTGTTTTAAATACATTTATACATAATGGTGTCCAATAATCACCACCATCCATCTCCAAAACTGTATTCATGTTATAAAACCAAAACTCTGCACCGCATTAAAAAATAACTTTTTCTATTTCCTCTTCCCCTTAGTTCCTGGCAATCGCCATTCTAACTTTTGTCTTTATGAATTTGCCTTCTGTAGGTTCTTCATATAAATGTGATCGTATTTAATTGCCCTTAAATGACTGGCTTATTTCACTTAGCATTCCTTAAGATTCATCCATGTTGTAGCAGGTGTCAGAATTTACTTCCTTTTTAAGATTGAATAGTATTTCATTTTGAGTGTGTATGTCCATGTATATATATATATACACCATATTTTTCTTACCTGTTTATCCTCTGATGGGCACTTGGGTTTTTCCCATGTTTTATCTATTGTGAGTCATGCTGCTACGACTGTACAGTTCTTTATTGAGTAGATTTGTGTGTCCACTACCATAGTGAAGATCCTAACAGTTCCACACAGTGTAAAGACTGTCCATTTTGTTCTTTTGAAACCATACCCATATCCCTCTTGTTTCTTCTCCTTCCATCCCTAACCCTTGGGAATCACTAATCTTTCCTTTATTTCTAAAATATTTGATATTGCACAATGTTCCATACATTGAATCATACAGTATGTAATCTTTTTGTGATTGGCTTTTCCACTCAGCATATTTTTCTGGAGAGTCATCCAAGTTGTTGTACATATCAATAGTTAGTACCTTTTTATAAAAATTGAACTTATTAGGGTGACATTGGTTGATAAAATTATATATGTTTCATACCTGTGCACAATACAGGTGCACAATTCTACAACATATCATCTTTATATTGCACTGTGTGTTCACCACCCTAGGTCAAGGCTCCCTCCATCCACCATCTATCCCTCCTCTCCCCTCTTCCACCTCTGCCACCCCCTTTCCCTCCTGCAGTCCCCACACTGTTGTCTGTGTCTATAATTTTTTTTTCTTTTCTTTCTTAATCCCTTCACCATTTTTTCTCTGGATGTACTATAATCTGTTTAATCATTTACCATTTGAATGACATCTGGGCTCTTTTAAGTTTGGAACAACTATGAATAAAACTTATGTAAACATCTGTTTCCAGTTTTTATATGAATAAAAAATTTTATTTCCCTGAGAGTACAGTTGCTGGGTTGTGTTTTAAGACTTATCCTCTTCACAAAGCAGTAGCCATGGTCTTCCTGGTGATATGGTTTTCAACTCTGTGTAAATGGAGGTTAAATTAATGTCTTATGGACCTTTATTTCTTCTTCTTTTTCCAAGTGAGAGGAGGGGAGATAGAGAGACAGACTCCCACATGCACCCTGACCGGGATCCACCCGACAACCCCAGTGTGGGGCCGATGCTCTGCCCATCTTGGGCTATGCTTGCAACCAAGCTCTTTTTAGTGCCTGAGGTGGAGGCTCCATGGAACCATCCTCAGTGCCCAGGGTTGATGTGCTTGAATCAATAGATCCATGGCTGTGGGAGGAGAAGAAAGAGAGAGTGAGAGACGGGGTAGAAGGAGGGGTGAACAAGCAAATGGTCACCTCTCCTGTGTGACCTGACTAGGAATCGAACCTGGGACATTCAAATGCTGTGCTGATGCTCTACTACTGAACGAACCAGCCAGGGCCTCATATGGACTTTTCTTAATAATAGCCTGACAATGGACACTATTAGATAGTCAGGTTGAGAAAATTGATAACCTCTTACTGGTTCTTTTTTCTGCTTAAGCCTCAATTTCCCTGAAGTGGCTCCACCTTCTCAACGATGTCATTCATTCTGAGACCCCCAAATCCTGTTGCCCTCTCCTCCTTCCCTTCGTCTCGCCGGGCCAAGCAGTTGCAGAAGCCCACTTGTTTTGGCACTGCAGAGACTTTGATATCACTCTCCTCTGCCATCTGAACTTCAGTTAGACTAGTCTCTTCTGTGAGCAGAGCCTCTGTATGCTGGTCACCACAGACCTTTATACCTGCAGGACCCAGTTCTCTTCTTCATGGCCCTGGCCGGTCACCTCAAAGGGTTATTTTGTGTAAGCACTGGAGCCATTCACACTCAGCCGTCAGCTCACATTCCACCTCCTCATTAGAGGTCCTCTTGGTATATGTTCTTCTAGTATTCTGTACTTTTCTTTTATAACCCTGATGGTAATTTTCAAACTTTACTCACTTAAAACATAGGACCCCACATAGTTCAGCCTGTCATAGAGTCCACTGATAGGAGCTGACTAAAAGTAAGTCATCTGAAAGCAATTTAAAATTTAACATTTCTCCAGTAATGACTTCAAGGCTCTGTCTTCCAAGTATTAGCTCTTAACCATGGTATCCCCCCCCCTCATCTGGAGAGTTATTGAGGTAGGATGCTCCCTGTAAAGCCAGTAATCGCAACTGCCATCAAAGCCACCTGGCCAACGCAAGTTCAGGTTTGATGTGGACAGATGGTAAGGAATCAACAGAGCCGAAAACTAGTAATCCATTTTTCTTTAATCCTAGCTCACACCCTGCTGGCAAGAATATACACACAGTGGGAAACACTTCCTTTTCCATTCAGGGCTCCTTTTTCATTCAGGACTCATCCGAGTTTTCCTAGAATCAAAGGCTCCCACCTCACCAGTCTTATTCACCTCTGTTTCTCATCTCCTTCTCCTCCACGAACTGGCTTCTCCTTCCCCCATTCCGACATTTTGGTTACCTCTTCCACATGGCCTCCCTGCCTTGCTCTAGCATGGGCTGTTCCTCTCCAAAAGAACGTGATCACTCTCCCCAAAATGGCCTCCTGCCTCACCTGTGGTGGCGCAGTGGATAAAGCGTCGACCTGGGAACACTGAGGTCACCAGTTAAAAATTCTGCACTGGTCTGGTCAAGGCACATATGGGAGTTGATGCTTCCAGCTCCTCCCCCCTTTCTCTCTTTCTCTCTCTCTCTCTCTCACTCTGTGTCTCCTCTCTAAAATGAATAAAATAAAAAGAAATTTTAAAAAAATCCTAAAATTAAAATAAAAAATGTGGCCTTCTAGCTCCTCCTTTTAAAACGTTTTAGTGTGAAAGCCCTCCCCCAACACATTAGCATAACCACACCTCTTCCAAAGCATGAAGGCAATTAATATCATCACCTAGGTGATGAGAGCCATCCACATGGGCAGCGCCATCTTTAACAAAGTGAGCATAATATATTTTATCTGCCCAACACCCCATTAACTTCCCTGAAAACTGAGTGTAGGTCTTATTTATCTTTATTATCTTAGAACCAGGAATGTTGGCTGCATCAGTCAATGTAAGAAACGTCCAAACTTGTAAGAATTTTTATAATTTTATTTGAACCAAACTCAGACAATTGCCAGGAAACAAAATCTCAATGAATTAAGAAAATGCTCCAGAAAATAACTGTTTCACCTCTTATTTTCTACATCAGCATCAATGGGGAAGATTTAAAGGGATTGTATGAAATCCATTTGTGGTAGATTAAGAGGTCAGAAGAAAGCAAAACCAGGAAATCTGGGATTAGGTAAAAAGTGAAAGGAATTACACATATCTACTCTATGTAGGTGGGTAGTTACCAGTTAACAATAAACATAATAACAATGAGGGGATTTGTGCTTTCTGCTCTGGTGGCTGAGGTGTCTGAGAGATTACTCTTACACAGTGGTTCTTAACCTGGGTTCTATCGAACCCTAGGGGTTCGATGAGTCGGTCTCAGAGAAGCCTCTGCCGCGGAGGCCAGAATAAAGTAATACCGTAATTTGTTGTGAGTTCATGCACTTTGTTGGTTTTGTTCTTTGAGCAAGGTGATGTTCATGCACGGCTCATTTTGTGCACCAGTAAAAAAAAAACATATACCTATGTCTTGAATTTGGGGGAAAAAATATTTTATTTATCACTAAAGAATGATTCGGTGAATGCGCATATGAAACTGGTGGGTTTGGTACCTCAAAAAAGGTTAAGAACCACTACTCTTACATTTCAAAGGCCTTTTATCAGATATGTTATCTTAGATGCAAAAGAACAGCAGATAAGGTGAATTAAGGTAAGCATTGACCTTTGTTAGGGTATAATACCACCCAAGGACAAGACTACCCACCACGAACTGCTTTTAGTTTAAAAATTTTAATTGTAGACCATCCATGTGGTCACTTTAGGTCTCTGAGTTTGTAGGCTGCCCTGCATGCCTCCCCAGAGTTTGTCAGATGTACTTCCTGGCCCCTTTTACGTCCAAAGCCGGAAGATATTAGGTACTTCATTAATGTTAGAAATATGAATGAATGATTGAAACTACCGATCTCTCAATAGAAGACACTTGATAAAAGTCTGACAAAATGAGTGAATCATGTAATTTTTTTCTTAATTTTCTAGGTGATTTTTGAAGTAATAACGTCTGGACATCAAGGCTACCTTGCTATTGATGAAGTGAAGGTGTTGGGACATCCATGTAGTAAGTTGTCTCACCTTTTCAACATCTGGGTGCACTGTTGATAGAATATTTACATTACAGATTAAAGGAAGGCAGTAAACCTGGAGGGCAGTAATCCTGCTGAGAGAGTTCCCTGACAAGTCTCTAGGTGTGCCTTTGAAAGCCCAGAAGTCCAAAGACATATATTGGATGTGTAATGTCATGAAATGTATGTAAGTGTCTTTCAAATGAAAATCAGGAGTGTGGACTACCAGAATGCTTTGGTATGCTCAAACATCCTTGCAAAGATGTTGCATTTCCCTTTTGAATAGTAGCACAAGGCAAACATTGAGAATCTATGCATTTTGAATCTCAATCTAGTATGTTCCTGGCAAAGTTCCAAATAATATAGCCGCAAATAGGCCTGGGACCTGGCGAGTATAAGAAATCTACTTAAATCACCTGGGGACCCCAGAAATGGCAGGTTCTTCATCTTTTATAAATTAGTTCTTTAAAAAGTCCAATGAGTGATAGCACACACTTTTCTTTTACCACCCAGTGTGAATGAACAACTATTAATAGTTTGTCATGTTTGCTCCTGAACCTTGTCCTTAAATCAATAAAATATGCAGCTCGCCAGTCCCATTTCTCCCTCACCTCCCAGGGGCCAACCTCAGTGGTGAACTTGCTGCTGCCCCCTTCATCTGGAAGGTTTTTAGTATACAAGCAACAAAAAGGACAGGGCTGGTTTTAGCAGAAACGCTTTGTATTAAAAGGAAATTGGGTGGTAATAGAATCACTGGGAACATGTTGGGCAGATAAAATATATTATGCTCACTTTGTTAAAGATGACGCTGCCCACGAGCAAGTCCGTTGATAATTAATGTATGTTGGGGGACAGGCTGTGAGCAGGCCAGGTCGGTATAGCCTAAGGCTTAGTTTTAAGAGTAAGCTTTTCCCCACACCCTTGACTGACTGGATGATGTGAGGTGGTGCACTCTCATGAGGAATCCTCCCATTATGCCTCAGATAAGTGACTTTGTATCAGAGACTTCCTTGTTTGTAGATTGGATTAAAGGTTTGGATTTCTACACTATAAAGTGGGGCAGACCAGGAGCTTGCTTTCTCTCCCGGTCCTGGGATTAGCAGTAGAGAGTAGAGCAGAGAAAGACCATGTGGAGGAGGTTAGGAGAAGCAGCCAAGATGGTGGAGTGCTGAGAGAGAAGTCAGTTTGTACAGAGCTTGTGCAGAGAGAGGGAGGTGGGGAACAGATGTGAATAAGACTGGTGAGCTAGAAACCTTTGATTCTAGGAAACTCAGATAAGTCAGTAGCTTTGTGAGCACTGAGTGAGTGGGTTTCGGAGCCCAGTGTGTGTTTTTGCTTGCCCGCCGGGTGCAAGCTAGAATTAAAGCTGATGGTTCACCAGTTCTTGGCTCCATTGTTTTATTACCGTCTGTCCGAATCTAATGCAAACCTGCACAGGCCAGGCGGCTGTGATGGTGGCCACAACTACTGGCTTTACAGAACATCAGTGACCTAGGCGCAGATCCTGGGCAGAAACTAAAGGGAGGCTCTGTAGGCACAACCACAGTGACTGCTATGCCAGATAGCCACCGATGAGGACAGGTGTGCTGCAGACCATTCCTCTGGCCCCTGGTCCTTGGACAGTGACACTTGACACCTGCCCAAACATTTGTCACTGTATCTGTGCCTCTGCACTCTCAGCCTTCGGTGCAAATCCTGAGTGCAGTTGTCAGGGTGGTCATGCTAAATCATGTGCTCATCCTCTAGCTAGCCTCAGGGTGATCTAGAGAAGGAAGCTGTGACTCTTACAGCTTCAGTCATGGAAGCCAGACCTAAACTTTTACCAAGAGATATACAGGGGGAGTTTCTCAATCCCAGGGTAGAGATTTGAGAGTGAGCAGCCAGAAGGCAGCACATGTCTGTGTGTGCGCACAAGCCTGTACACACACTGTTTCACAGAATTGCTATGTAGTACGAAAGTACTGTCTGCCTTTTGTAAATTCTAATGAATGATATCCAACTTTACAAATAACTTTGTATGTTTTTCCCCCTACTTGGCATTACATATTTTAGATCAACCCATGATGCGCTATCATATGAGTACATGACATTTTATTTTTTATTCTCCTACGAACATTTAATTTCCCATTTTTTTTGCATGACAAACATTGCTGCAGTGAGCATCTGTGTGTGCATCTCTGGGAGCTGTGTGTAAGAACAGAGTATGTTCTCAGGTGCAGAATTGCTGGGATGTAGAGTAGAAACAGTTTTACTTTTACTAGATGCTGCCAAATTGCTATGAAAGGTGTCAGAACCAGTTTGTATTCCCACCAGCAATCATGTAAATTTTATTTTCCAAAAATTGATATTGTCAGACTAAATCTTTGACCGGCTAAGGGATGGAAGCATGCTTTATTTTTAGGGTCCCTAGCATTAAAGAGAAACTGGTTAGTTCCTGCATTCCTGGATCTCTGCTGATGGTCCTACCCTAATTCACAAAAGAAAGATTCTGTCTCCAATAATATTAGAAATATAAACACTGCTTTTATTGCATGGATTGAATAGATCATAAGATCACTTCCTGTACTCGTTACAGAGAAGCCCTACGTGGTTGTCATCTGATGTGGGTATCATGACACAGTCATCTGATTCCAGAGGGGTTTTGCCCTCTGTAAGATCTTTATCTGGTTACAACACTGGAGTTCAAGCACATCAGTCATCTTCTTCATTACTAAGGCAGACAATGTTTTGTAGCACATTGCATTTACTTTTTATTCTGTCAGCAAGACTGGTGAGTTCAAGAAGAATATCTTCCCCCTTTTTTCCTGAAAAGGTAGAAAAATGAACAATGCTGTTTTACCTAACTGAAACAGCAGGGCAAATTGAATTGCTCATAATTACCTGAGTTGGAACTTGCCCAGATCCTGGGAATAATAGCCTTGGGCTTGGAGAACACACATGATGTGTTCTAATATGCATAAATGTTGCAGCCCCTGATAGGAGATATCCTACCAGGAAGTAAAAATCAGAAAGTAATACTGACTGCCTACTAGGTGCTGAGTGCTCCGTTTCTCAGAGCAAATCTTACCACAAGGCAGATGCTAAGATTCAGTGGGCAAGGTCAAGTTTGCACAGGTCTTTCTTGTACTGTGTCCTGGTCTCCTTCTACATCTGTCCCCTGGGCAACAAAATAACTCCTAAATGTAGCCCTTCCCATTCCACATGGTTTGAGGCTCTGTCTTCAGCTATTTAAAAAGACTGAATGGTTGTTCTATCAGAGCCTCACTGAAATGCGTCTCCTACAGTGTTGTTCATTCTGTTCAAGCCTCGCTGCCTGTGGTCAGTAAAGGTGTTTATGGTCTTTCCTTTGGAGAATACTGGTGCTAATACCTGATTGGCTTTGCAAACTTGTTAGGAGACACAGAATTGCAAAACAGGCTCTGTACCAAGGGGAGGTTTGGTACAATAGAATTTTGAACTGTAAGCTATAAATGGTTTTGATGATAGCCCTTCTGTAGTTATTTATTCCACATCTCTTAGTTTATGGGAAAAACATGCAAATAAAGATTGTAAAGAAGAAAATAGTTTGGCCATTTAATGGAAAGCTTTACAGGTAATATTTTAAGGGAGTTCCTAAGAAAATTTAGAAATAATAATTCTTATTTTATATCTAAAACTGTTCTTACCAAAAGATACAAAACTGCTGAACTTTATTTACTTCAGTCAAAAGACTTCTGTTTGGATTTATATAGGTTTAGGAGTAAACATTACATTTTTTTTAAAGTAGCTCTTATGTTAGGAGTATAAAGTTGCTCATAAAATTGATTTTAATATAGTGACAGTCAGATGCAGGATCGGCTTGGAAATGTAGACATGGCTGTGCAGACAGCAGCTTTCTGCATAAGACCTCTTCTAATGAACATAAATAATTTTTGTATTTGGTACACACACTAAAACATATTTTGTATTTTATTCAATAATCCTAGTAGAAGTAACGGAAGAGGTATTTTATCAGCTTCATAATGTTGTCTCCTATTTTTAAATAGGTTACAAACTATAAATAGATGGGTATTTCTGTTATTACCTTGTGGTGCTGATAAATTATAATTTTATATCTTATAAGCTCTTCAGCATTTTAATAGGTTTATTGAGATAGAATTTACATGTTATACAATTTACCAATTTAAAATTCACATTTCAATGGTTTTTAGTATATTTATCACGTTGTGTAACCATCACCATAGTCAATATTAGGACATTTTTATCACCCCCAGAGAAAACCTGTTCCCGTTACCAGTCACTCCCCATTTCTGGCCAGCACCCCAGCCATAGGCAATGCAGTCCTACAATATGTAGTTCTTTTTGTTGGTTTTCTATCACTTAGCATATAACATTTCAAGGTTCCTCCACATTATAAAGTGTATCAATACTTCATTCTTTCTCAAAGCTGTGTAGTATTCCATTGTATGAAATGCCCTGTTTTACTTACTCATTCATGATTTGATGGATGTTCTAATTGTTTCCAACATTTGGCTATTGTCAATAATTCTGCTTATTAATGTTTATGTACGGGCTTTTGTATGACATTTGTTTTTAGTTCTCTTGTATACACTTAGGAGTAGATTTACTGGGTTACCTGTAACTTTTATGTTTAGCATTTCGAGGAACTAATACTGTGTTTCATATTGCCTTTATACCATTTTACATTCTGAAGATGAAATATGAGAGTCCCAGTTTCTCCATATTCTTGCCAATATTTGCTATCATTTGTCTTGTTTATCATAGCTATCCTAGTAGGTTTGAAGTGGTATTCTTTTTTCTTTTCTTATTGAGAGAGAGTCAGACAGACAAGGAAGGAAGAGAGAAGTATCAACTCATAGTTGTGGCACCTTAATTGTTCATTGATTTCTTTTTCATATGTGTCTTGAACTGGGGGCTCCAGCAGAGCCAATGACCCCTTGTTCAACCAGTGACCTTGGGCTCAAGCCAGTGACCTTGGGCTTCAAGCCAGTGGCCTTGGGTTTCAAACCAGCAACTATGGGGTCATGTCTATGATCCCACGCTCAAGCCAGTGACCCCACGCTCAAGCTGGTGAGCCCACACTAAAGCCAGTGACCTCGGGGTTTCAAACTGGCTCCTCCGTGTCCCAGGCTGACTCTGTCTACTGTACCACTCGTTAGGCTCTTTTTGGTTATGACTCTCTAATTGCTAATGATGTTGAATATCTTTTTATGTGCTTTATGGCTATCTATACACCTTTGGAGAAATGACCATTCAGATTCTTCTTTTATTTTTATTTGGGTTATCTTTTTATTATTGAATTTTAAGAGCTTAGTATAGCTGTATACAAATTTCTTATGAGATATATGATTTGAAGATAGATTTCTTTAATCTCTGGCTATTTTTTTAATTTTCTTAATAACATCCTTTACAGAACAAAGTTTTTAATTTTGATAAGTCCAATTTTCTGTTTTCTTCTTTTGTAACTTGTGCTAGTTCTCTCATTTATTGCTATATCTAAGAATGCTTTGCCTAACTCAAGATTATAAAGTTTTTCTACTATGATTTATTTAAATATTTTTATAATCTCAATTCTTACATATAAGTTTCTGGTCTATTTTGAGTTTATAAATGTATATGATATAAGGAAGTGGTGCAACTTTATCTTATTTTGCAAAGTAATGTCCAGTTAGATATTCCCCCACCATTTGTTCTAAGACTATTCTTTCCCTTTTGAATTGCCATGGCATCTTTGTTGAAAATCAACTGACTAAAATATGAAGGTTTATATTTGGATACCCATTTTTATTCCATTGAGCTCTATGTCTACCCTTCTGCCAGCACCACACTGTCTTGATTATTGTAACTTTGTAGTAAGTTTCAAACTGGGATCTGTGAATCTTTCTACTTTTTTTTTTTCAGTAATATTTTGATTTTACTAGATCCTTTATATGTCCATATAGATCTTAAGATAAACTTGTCAATTTCAGCCAAAAAATTCAGCTGATACACTGATAGTGATTGTCTTCAACTTGAATATCACTTTGGGTAGAAAGCTTATGCCATCTTAACATAGTAGGCATTCTTATCCATGAACATAGGCTGTTTTTCCTTTTATTGAAGTCTTTTACACATTTCCAGTTTTCAGGGTACAAGTTGTATACTTTTTTTTTGTTAAATTTATTTCTAAGTATTTTATTTTGATTGTATTGTAAATGGAAATTATTGTTAATTTTATTTTTGGATTTTTTATTGCAAATGTATAAAAATACAATTTATTTTTTAATATTGATCTCATATTCTGAGACCTTGTTAAACTTATTTTAAGATCTAATTGTTTTTGTGAATCCATAGAATTTTCTAATATATATATCGCTATGTCATCTTCAAGTAGAAATAATTTCACATTCTATTTTTCAATCCATATATCTTTTATTCTTTTTCTTGCCTAATTACCATG
Source organism: Rhynchonycteris naso (assembly GCA_037038555.1). NCBI lineage: Eukaryota > Metazoa > Chordata > Mammalia > Chiroptera > Emballonuridae > Rhynchonycteris > Rhynchonycteris naso. Next base: position 177,352,962 of record CM072999.1, on the reverse strand, counting down.
GCTAGAGTCTCTAATGCAATGTTGAGTAGAAGTAAAAAGAAAAAAATATCCTTGTCTTCTTTCTGATCTTAGGAGGAAAGCTTCCAGTTTTCTCTATAAAATGTGTTGTTAGCTGTGGGTTTGGATTACACTGGGGAACTATTCTTTTTACTATTTTCCATGGCATGAGGTTTTAGAACTGTTTCTATATATTTCTGCATACTGATTCCAAATCTGAAATATGTTTTCTGGTATATGCTCTAGTTTTTATGCAATTTTAATTTTTTTTTTGTTACAGTTAATTGCACACATTGGTTTTTAAATTGGAGTTAAAGGGCAACAACTCTTGGTTTGAACATAGCCCACAACAATTAATGTTTTACAAACATCACTTTTACATAATTGTAGTATTTTTAAATGTAAAAAATTATTCTCTGATCAAAATACCCTCTTATTTTGTTTTAAGATTGAATCACGGCTTCTTCGAGTAGGTGTAAATGTAAGAATAGTCCTGACACCTTCTGTTGTATATGTGGCTTTTACACACTTCAAAGTCAGAGGGGCAATATTTCATCATTTGTGAAACATGCATATATTGCCTATTTTCAAGTTCCCCTTGGCAATCAAGACAAGAATTGGGCTCCTCATATTGTGTGTCATAATTGTAAGGAAATGCTTCGTAACTGGACTAAAGGAAAACACAAAGGAATGCCTTTTGGTATTCCCATGGTTTGGCGTGAACCTAAGGACCACAGCAGTGACTGTTATTTCTGTCTGATCCATACAAAAGGCATCAGCAAGAAAAAATGGCATATGATCGCATATCCTAATATTCCTTCAGCAATACGACCTATTCCACACTCTGAGACACTGTTGGTTCCAGTTTTCAATGGTTTTATTTCTTCTAAGGACAAAGAAAGTGAACATGGTGATTAAGTATATTTTGATAAGATGCATGAGGAAATGGTTGTAGAATCTGAAGTGTCTTCTTCTGATGCCAAGGAGTCATTAATCCCTCAGCAGTTTAGCCAACCCAAAATGAATGACTTAGGAAGATATTTGGGCCTATCAAAAAAGCAGCTGAGTTACTAGCCTCCAGAATTCAAGAAAATAATGTACTTCACCAGTCAGCTAAAGTTTCCCATTTCAGGAAGCGTGAAAAAATTTTTGTGGACTTTTTTCCCGAACACAAACACTTTGTTTACTGTCATGATATCAGTAGTCTTCTCAGCCAGCCATGCGTTACCACTTACAGTCCAACAGAATGACAGCTATTTCTTGACAGCTCTAAACAAAGTCTGAAATGTGTTCTCCTACACAACAGTAATGTTTATGCAGTGGTTCCAATTGGTTATTCAGTTCATCTGTAAGAAGATTATAATGACATAAAAATTGTCCTCAACTTTCTGAAGTATGAGGAGCATAACTGGATCATTTGTATGGATTCTAAAATGGTAAATTTCCTGCTAGGACAACAGAGAGGTTTCACGAAGTATCCTTGCTTTCTGTCTTTGTGGGACAGCCGAGCTCGGGAGAAACACTGGACACAGAAGGAGTGGCTGAAACATGAAGCTCTGGAAGTAGGGATGCAAAATATGAATGAACCTGTAGTTAATTGAGACAGGATCATTTTTCCCCCACTTCACATCAAACTTGGCTTAATGAAGCAGTTTGTTCAGGCTTTGAATAGAGAAAGTGAATGCTTTCAACATATTATTTCTGCTTTTCCTGTCTTGTCTTTCAAGAAGATAAAAGCAGGTATATCCGATGAACCTCAAATTTGAACCCTCATATGTGACAAAGAATTTGCCAGAAAGATGAATAAGGAGGATAGAGCAGCCTGGCAGTCTTTTGTGGCAGTTACAAAGAACTTTCTTGGCAACAAAAAAGCAGAAAACTATGAACTTCTGGTTCAAAGGATGCTGTTGGCTTTCTGCAACATTGGATGTAACATGAGCGTTAAGATTCATTTCCTGAACAGTCACCTTGATAAGTTTCCTGAAAATCTTGGAACTGTTAATGATGAGCAGGGAGAACACTTTCATCAAGATGTGAAGACAATGGAAGAGCATTATCAGGGGCGATGGGACAGAAATATGATGGCAGACTACTGCATCAATCGAGATTGTCCTCAACAAATACACAAATGCAAGAGCTATAATAAATTTTTGCCTGAATAGAATTTAAATAAGTTTTGCGCTAATTTTATTATTAAAATGTTTTAATATGTTCTATTTTGAAATTGTAGACAAATTCTGATGCAATCATATCTTTTAGGGTATTAGTGTATTCACTGCATTATATAAATTATTATATTTTCACAAATATTATGCCCAAAAAGACATTCTACTTCATTGTGTTAAACTAAATGTTGGAAATTTTACAATAAGATGAAAACCTAAAATCTTAAATTGCGAAAAAACTGTAGCTTACAGAAAAAAACTAATGTCAGATTTGTGATCAGCACACTCGAATTAGGTAAGAACAAGTGTTTTGTGGATGCAATAAAAATTTTATTCCCTAGTGTTATTCATAGATACATGTTATCAGGAAGGACAGTCTCTTTTATTTTTACTTTGTTGAGTGTTCTTGTTATTTTGTTTTGTTTATGATGAAAAGGTATTGGATTTTAGCAAATGCTTTTTCTTTGTCCTTGTAGGGGAGGGAAAATATATATATATATATTTTTTTAAATTGAGAGGTGGAAGGCAGGGAGGCAGTGACAGACTCCTGCATGCACCCCGACTGGGATCCACGGGAAAGCCCCCTACAAGGTAATGGTCTGCCTATCTGGCACACTGCTCTATTTCTCGGCAACTAAGCTATTTCAGCACCTGAGGTAAAGCCATGGAACCATCCTCAGTGCTCAGCGTCAAATTGCTCGAACCATTCAAGCCATGGCTGTGGGAGGGGAGGAGAGAGAGAGAGAAAGAAAGAAGGGGGTGTGGGGGGGTAGAAAAGCAGATGGTCAATTCTCTTGTGTGCCCTGACTGGGAATTGAACCCAGGACTTCCATATGTGAGCTGATACTCTACCACTGAGCAAACCAGAGCCAGGAAAAACTTTTCTTTCAATCCTCTTAGGAGGATAAGGAGAGATTAACAGGAGAAAAACTTGCCAAGTTATTTAAGATACCTTCTTCATAATTCAGGAACATTATTAGCGAATGAAGACCTGAAAAAATTTATTAGACCTGAGTATTTTTATACTAGGTTTGATGAAGAGTGGACAACTGAGGAGGAATATGATAGGTTAAAAAAATATGAGGTAAGTGTAGTAAACGGAAGGAAATGGCAAGACCGAATTGTTTAGATTCTTCTCGGTGTCCTTTTGTCTTTGAATATAAAGAACACCTTTCTCACTGAGAGTTTTATGACTTCTTTCAGTAGAGAAGAGCAGGGAAAATTCAGAGTGACTTTCTTGCTTCTACTATTTTTCTCAAATTTCTTCAACTTAAAATATTTAACATACCAAGCTGCCATATTTTAGGGGAGTATGTCCTGCATCCCATCACCTATTAAATTATTGTGTGGTTTTACCTTTTATTCTAGTGGTGGGATGTATTCCATTGGTTGTTTTTTGGGTGTTAAATTAACTTAGCATTCTCAATATAAATCTCACTTGGTTATGGTATATAAGTTTTTAATATGTTGTCATTTAACACATTAAATAAAAAGTTATTTGTACATATGATGCCTTGAATTCTAAATTTAAATATTATACGGAATCATGTTCCACTAATTTTCTCTAAATTTAAAAACATAATATGAAATTAAATGAAAGGAAACTTGACTTGGGATGGCGAACACACACTACGGTATATAAAAAATGTATTATAGAATTGTACACCTAATACTTATATAATTTTTAACCAATGTCATCCCAATAAATTCAACAAGAATTTAAAAAATGTAATATATAATCTTTGTTCTCTATAATATATAAAGTGACTATGATAGGCAAGACTATTCTGTATTGCTACTTTGCAATATGAAATAAGTCAGCAGTTTTTTAAAAATATTTAATAAATGCTGAGTTCAAAATATTTTTAAAATTGTTTTTATTTTATAAAACAAAATTAATTTTGTTACTCGTTGATTTATTTGCATATCCAAACATTAATTGTCTACTTCCAAATTTAGATTTTGGTATAAAAACATTAATAGTTTGATTAAAATAAGAGTAGGAGAGACATATAAAAAATCAGAATTGTTTTATTATGTTTTGTTGAATAAACACTGATTCAGATGCTTTACTTGAGAGATGCACAGTTCTCAGAACTGACATTTCATTTTAAGCATGTAGGAACTTAACTTGTAGTTTTCTCCAAAGGAATATACTACTTCTTTAAGATGTGGTGACTTGTTAAATTTTTTTATATATAGTGGCTAACTTACTATTCTTTGATAAGAATGTTGAATTTGTTTTTCCACTTGAAAATATTATTCCATTGAGATTCACTTTAACTTTCAAGCTAAAAAAAAAAAGTTTTGTCCCAAAACATGTTAAGAGCAAAGTTTTTGCTTCTATCACAAGAGTTATTTGACCTTTTTAAGTCCATAACTTTATGTACATAATGGAATAATAATAGTAATAATAATAATAAATTTTAATACCACCTTTATCACAAGGTACATGTAGGGATTAAATGAATTAAGGTATAATAGAGAATTTGAGCAATGTTTAGTACATTCTAAGAGCTCAATAAATGTTAGCTGTTATTATTATTATTATTATTATTATTATTAGGCACTACATCTTGAAAGGTCCCCTAGGATGAGTTAGCTGTAGATTATAACCTTAAGTGTATAAATTGATTGACTTATTAAATGGGATAATTTACTAATGTCCATTTAAAAATTTTTAAAATATATTGTTTCTCAGTGTTAGAGTAGGCAGCACCAAGATGTTCTTTTTGGCAGAAGTTGTTTTTGTTGTTTGTGATGATACGCTACACAGATAAATACTGCCTGTTTATTCTGGCAGTGGGGCGTGCCTCCAGTTCATTCAATCCTCTGCCATTGCAGCAAAGTGCAGATGAAAATAAAAAGGGTTTGCGTAAAGTCCTCTTTTGTCCCACTTTAGTTTGCACTTTGATCTTACAAATTACTGTTCTCTGATTTTGTTGTTAGTATTTTGATGCAAGTTTTGAAGAATCAGTAGTATGAAACATTTAGAAAAAGATTTGCATCTTGATCAATGATAACTCCTGACTTTGAGATCAAAGGCTGATTTGAGATCAATTAATACCCCAAAACCACTATTCTCTGGAAAACTGTTTTCTTAGTGACAAGCAACAGAATATGGTAGAGATGAGAAAATAGGGAGAGGTGTACTGAAAAACTGTTTGAAATTCATAGAAGATAGTTTCTAGAACTCCTGTGGATTTTAGAAGAAAGCTGGCATGGCATTCTGAAAGGGTATCCAGGAGACAAATGGGTCTATAAATTTGGAGGGAGAGAGAATTTTCTTTATGAATGTGGGATACATGGAAATTTCTTCTCTAGCAGTGCTATACCTGGTGTTACAATTAAGATAGTTTGGCAAGGTTCAGAGCATACAGCTCAGCATGGGATCGAAACTTTTCTGGCTGTAAAGCTCTTTTTCTGGGATTTTTTTCCAGTTTCTTGTGATAAGTGAATTCTTTAGAATAGTAATGAAATTTTTTAGAGTGAAGTACCAGGCATAATATATACTCTCCCTGTATCATCTTGTTTATCTTTATCCCAATTATCTAATGTAGGTACCTTAAATATATATAAATTTAATTTAATGGGGTGGCATTGGTCTATAAGATCACACAAGTTTCAGGTACCTGTTCGTGGCACATGATCTACATTGTGTTATGTGCCCATCACCCAGAGTCAAATCACCTTCCGTCACTATATGTTTGTGTTCTTTACCCCTACTACTCTCCCTCTGGTAACCATCATACTCTTATCTATGTCTATGAGTCTCAGTTTTATATCATAAATATGAATGAAATCATAAAGTTCTTAGCTTTTTCTGACTGGCTTACTTCATTTAGCATAATATTCTCAGGGTCAATCCATGTTGTTACATATGGCAGTATTTAATCTTATGGCTGAGTAGTATTCCACTGTATATGTGTATATACCACATTTTCTTTATCCCATCCTTTATCAAAGGACACTTTGGTTGTCTCCATGTCTTGTCCGCCATGAATAATTCTGCGATGAACATGGGGGTGTGGGTTGCATGTGTCTTCATGAACAAATCTTTTAAAATTATTTGGGTAGATACCCAGTAGAAGGATTGCTGGGACATGTGGTAACTCTATTCTTGGTTTTTTGAGGAACCACCATACTGTTTTCCATAGTGGCTGTACCAGTTCACATTCCTACCAGCAGTTAATGAATAAGGGTTCCTTTTTCTCAAATAACATTAAAATCCCAGTGTCATTTTTTAAAGAAATAGAATAAAAATCATCAGATCTGTGTAGAACCATAAAAGATCATGAATATCCAAAGCAATCCTGAGAAAAAAGAACAAAGCCAGAGGTATCACACTACGTGACTTCAAATTATACTACAGAGTCCCAATAATCAAAACAGCATGGTATTGGCAGAATAACAGACAAAAGGAACAGAATTGAGAGCTCAGAAATAAAACCAAATGTATATGGGCAGATAATTTTTTACAAAAGAGCCAAAAACATACAATGGAGAAAAGCCTCTTCAATAAATTATGCTAGGAAAATTGGAAAGACACATGCAAAACAACTAAAATTGACTACAGTTTGTCTCAATGTACAAAAACTAATTCAAAATGGATCAAAACCTAAATAAAAGATGTGAAACAATAAATTACATAAAAGAAAACACAGGTACTCTGCCCTAATCAGTTGGCTCAGTGGTAGAGCGTTGGCCTGGTACGTGGCAATCCTGGGTTTAATTCCTGGCCAAGGCACAAAGGAGAGGTGCCCATCTGCTTCTCTACCCTGCCCCTTCTTTTTTCTCTCTGTCTCTCTCTTCCCCTTCTGCAGCCAAGGCTCCATTGGACCAAACCTTGGCCCAGGCACTGAGGACGGCTCCATGGCCTCCACCTTCAGGTTTTAGAATGGTTCTGAATGAAACAGAGCAATGCCCCAGATGGGCAGAGCATCACCCCCTAGTGGGCACCTGGTGGATTCTGGTCAGGCGTATGCGGGAGTCTGTCTCTCTGCCTCCCCGCTTCTCATTCCAGAAAAATACAAATCAAACAAACACAGGTACTAAATTTATAGACCTTGGCCGTAGGGAACATTTTATGAATTTGACCCCAAAGGCAAGGGAAGTAAAGGTAAAAACAAATGAACGAGACTATATTGAAGTAAAAAGCTTCTGCACAGAGCGAAATAAACCAACAAAACAAAAAGGCAGCCAACCAAATTGGAGATATTTGTAAACATAAACTCTGACAATGGGTTAATATTGAAAATAGATAAAGAACTCATAAAACTCAACACATGAACAGTTCAATATTAAAATGCATAGAGGACTTGAACAGACAACTCTCCTATGAAGACATACAAACACATATATGGGAAGATGCTCATCTTCACTAGATATGAGAAAAATTGAAGTCAGAACTACAATTGAATACCACCTCACTCCTGTTAGGTACCTTTTAACCCCTGTTTTACAGATTTTTACAAATTTACTAATATATGGATTTATGAACATTTGTTTTTTTTATTCAGAGGTAGTAAGGGGCTGATGTATTGATGTTTGAACCCACATGTGCTAAAATCAAAATTCAAAATATTATTCGTCTTGAAATGTTTCCTAACTGAAAATAGTCGGATTTATTTACTGCACTCAAGAGGTAGGATCTAGGCATCCTACAGCTTTGGAAAGATCATATTATCTTTATGTTTATTGAAAAATACTTATAAATGCCATTAGGAGAAATTCTGACTTCCATGTCTTTAAGGAAACTGATCTGGAAAATAGAAGCCCATAGATCGTTTGTCTGTTCATCCTGGTGGATGAGTTACTAGCTTCCATTCAGGTCAAATTATTCTCTTTCATTTGAAAAGGAGAATTTGATTATATAAGTGTTTGCGCTTAACATATTCAGGTGTCCTCATCTGGTTTCTGTTCGAGGAGGGGCTTTTTATTTTCATCTTAGCCAGGTTATTCTTGTTTGGGAGTCTTTTCTCAATGGAGCAGCACTATTTCCCAAACAAAAACGGTCCATTTGTTTGCAGAAAATGGCCCTCCTCAAAATACACTTGAACAGAGATATAAATTCCTTGGTCCTTGAACCTAGAACCTCACAGCGCATGGAGAATGCACAGGCACTCTTTAAGAGAGCCATGCTGAAGGTCAGTTCTAAAGGAAAGTGGTAAGCTTCATTCTATGCGACATGTCTTTACTAAGAACAGGGTGAACAAAGAGAGACTGTAGCACGATCATACCTTTGGCCTCCAAATTAAAAATTCAAGTTTTATCCTAAGGGACAAACCCACTGGAGACAGTAAGTCTTAGATTGTTTTGATACGTGAGAATTTAGCTGTGTCTTTCTTTTGTTGTTCAGGCAGCCAGTGTTAGAAACAGGCTTTGGGAAGGAGTCTTCCCAGTGTGGACTTTCTGTGAGTCAATAGACTGATAACAGAACCAGTGACAATCCTAATATTCAAATTATGTATTATTATTATTAACTTAGCTGTTAGGGCAGAGTACATATATATCATAAGTTTATCAAAAAAGGATACAGTCTCTTTTGGCCATGCTCAGAAGAAATAAAACTAAGAACTAGGGCTGGGGGCTCAATATAGTGTGTCCTCCTGCAAGTTAAAAAAAAATGGTTACAGAAATTAATTCTTAGTATTTTTGAGCAGGTGGTGAAAAGAGCCCTGTTACACAACCTGCTAGTAGAAATACAAATTGTGATATACTTTAAGGAAAGCAGTTTTGCAATTTGTGTCAAAAGTCTTTAAAAAATGCATACTTTTTTTGTCTTAGTACTTTGATTTCTAAAATTTTATCCTAAGGAAAAAAGACCCATAAAAAGTCTACATGGCAATTTAATCATGAAAACTTTTATCTTGGCTTTATGTATAAGGAACTCAAATGTTCTACAGTACGAAAGTATTCCAGGAAACTTTTCTATGTTCATATAATATATTTCAGGATTTCTCAACCTTGACACTGTTGATATTTTGAGCCTTGGTCATTTTGTGGGTGCTGTCCTGTGCACTGTAGGATGTTTAACACCATCACTGGCCTCTGTTCATTAGATAACAGTGGCACCTCTACTTTACCCACCCTTGTGTGACAACAAAAATTGTCCCCAGACATTGCCAAATGTCCCCTCCGGGTGACATTGCCTCTGTTTGAGAACCATTGATGTATATTAGGCAATTAAATTGTCAAATAGTTTTTTGTTGTTGTTTATTTTTAGAGAGAGAAAGAGATAGAGAGAGAGAAGCATCAACTTATAGTTGTGTCACTTTAGTTGTTCATTGATTGCTTCTCTTACTTACCTTGACCAGGGGCTCCAGCTGAGCCAGTAACTCCTTGCTCAAGCCAGTGACCTTGGGCTCATGCCAGTGACCACAATGGGGTCATGTCCTATGATCCCACACTCAAGCCGGCAGCCTTGCCCTCAAGCTGGATGAGCCCTCACTCAAGCCAGCGACCTTAGGGTTTCGAAACTGGGACCTCAGTGTCCCAGGTCAATGATCTATCCACTGCACTGCCACCAGTCAGGCATAGATTGCCAAATAGTTTAAAATGAATATTTAACAAGGAAAAAGACTGAATATGTTGTTGTTGTTTTTACAAAGTGCATGGTTGCTACAAAAAGGTAAAAAGATACCAGTAGACTATTTAGAAGATAAACTTTCTTAAATGGCAAAGGATTGTTTTGATGGTTCTGTGCAAAACAAATACTCTCACCAGATTTCTCAGACAAGCTATGAATAACTCAGCTATCCATAATATGTCCACATGACAGGGTTCTACCTGGTGCTGGAGCTTTCCTTTTCTGTTTCCTGTAGGAATCTGGATTTTTTTTTATCTTAACCCCTCCACCATTCCCACCCCATTTTCAGCTGTCCTCAGGATTTGGCTTTTCATCTGCCTTCTCATCTAATTTGAAGATATCATTGGTATAAACATTCCTGAGTTCACTCTGATCCTAGATGAATCCCAGCCTCCTTCAAGAGCTTCAAGCTCCAAGCTTAAGCTTGGAGGTCAACATGCTATGTGTCTTCTCAACTAGTTAACACAGGGGTCCCCAAACTATGGGTCGCATGTGGCCCCCTGAGGCCATTTATCCAGCCCCGCTGCACTTCCGGAAGGGGCACCTCTTTCATTGGTGGTCAGTGAGAGGAGCACAGGATGCATCCGCACCCATAGTTCCCATTGAAATACTGATCTGTTTGTTGATTTAAATTTATTTGTTCTTTATTTTAAATATTGTATTTGTTCCCATTTTTTTTTTTTACTTTAAAATAAGATATGTGCAGTGTGCATAGGGGTTGGGTTAGTTCATAGTTTTTTTTATAGTCGGGCCCTCCAACGGTCTGAGGGACTGGGAACTGGCCCCCTGTGTAAAAAGTTTGGGGACCCCTGAGTTAACAGATTCAGTATGCTTTCCATTTAAAATAATAGTAATGTGTGCAGAAATGTATGTACTTTAAAAGTTGCTTCTTAGAAATTATATATGATTAAATACTAAGTATTTTTAATGTTTATTATTAAAATATTTTATAAAAGATTAAAAAGAAATCATTTAAATCACAAATCTTAGGAGAAATAATTAAATTGATTTTAAATATCTTGAACAGCTTTAATGTATTAGTCCTATTAGTAGGATGTTTATGTAAATGAAGATGGTCTAGGTAAGTTGTTTCAAGAAGCCATTCAAATTTAGGGAAAGTAAATTATATTCTTCTCATGCAATTTAGAAGCATGCTATTAAATATTTTTTTATAAAAAAAGGAAAAGAAACTATGTGTGTAGCCCACTTTTGCTCTTTCAAAATAACTCTCCTGACACTCTTGACAAGGAATGAACTGAAAATTTTCAAGGTAGTAATTCATTTTCTTTTCATGATTTTAGTCCATGGGAAGCTTACTCTTAATGTTACAAAATAAATGTACAATATTTTAGTTTTCCCCATGTGCCCCCCAGAAAGTGGGGGAACTTTTGAAGGGCTGCAAATCTCAAGTAGCAGGAAGGGAAAGGTAACTTTCTTGAATTTCTGAATCTACAGGAAGAGAAGTGGGTACAGAGTTCTGTTGTTTCCATGCCACCTTGATGGTCCTTCTGGTGGAGAAGGGTTATGAGAACTCCAGTGTAATGCATTAAAAAAGCCAGAGGGATTCTGAGAATTTTGGCAGCCTGGGTTTTGGGGTGGTGGGAGAAAAAGGAGGAACAGAAGAAGTCCCAGGTGGGGTGCAGGGTAGGAAGCCAAGGCCTAAGATGTACATGAATAGTACATGGGGGTTTGGCAATGGATTTTTAGGGGAAACTTTTCATTTTTAGTTTTTTTAAAAATAATTCTGCCTGACCAGGCAGTGGCGCAGTAGATAGAGCGTCGGACTGGGATGTGGAAGACCCAGGTTTGAGACTCTGAGCTTGCCAGCTTGAGCGTGGGCCCATCTGGCTTGAGCAAAAAGCTCGCCAGCTTGGACCCAAGGTCACTGGCTCCAGCAAGGGGTTGCTCGGTCTGCTGAAGGCCCGCGGTCAAGGCACATGTGAGAAGGCAATCAATGAACAACTAAGGTGTCATAATGGCAATGAAAAACTAATGATTGATGCTTCTCACCTCTCTCCCTTCCTGTCTGTCTGTCCCTATCTATCCCTCTGTCTGACTCTCTCTCTATCCTTGTGTAAAAAAAAAAACAAACAAAAAAACCCTAATGATTGATGCTTCTCACCCCTCTCCATTCCTGTCTGTCTGTCCCTCTCTCTGACTCTCTCTCTGTCCCTGTAAAAAAAAAAAAAATTTAGTGAGAGGAGGGGAGGCAGAGACAGACTGACGCATGCACCTTAACTGGGATCCACCCTACAAGCCCACTAGGGGGAAATGCTCTGTTTATCTGGGGTATTGCTTTGTTGCTCAGCAACCAAGTTCTTCTTAGCACCTGAAGCAGAGGCCAGGGAGCCATCCTCAGCACTTGGAGCCAACTCATTCCAAATGAGCCATGGCTACAGGAGGGGAAGGGTGAGAGAGGGAGGGAGAGAAGTGAGAGGAGGAGCGGTAAAGAAGCAGATGGTCACTTCTCTTGTGTCATCTGACTGGGAATCAAACTCAGGACATCCACATACCAGGCTGATGCACTACCACTGAGCCAACTGGCCAGAGCCATTTTTAATTTTTAGTAACAACTATCTGGGGATATACTAGAGGTAATGCTGTTAATAACCCTTCAGCATAGGATCCACCTGGGCTTACCAAGTGAATGTGAAACTACAGGAGAGTTGCCTCAGATATAACCCCCCTTTTAACCCAAGTTATAGTGAAAGATGGCTACACACGCAATACCTTCTTTTAGAAACCCAGCTTGACTTGCATCAAGAGGTGAGCAGAATTAAGAGGCTATGAGATGAACAGCGAGGACAACGTTGGTGAGATGTCTTGCTATCCAAGTGTGCAGGGTAATCTACATTTTTAACAATCCACAGGAACATGGAAGCATGGGAGGGGCGGTCAGAATTTATAGGAGCCAGCTTGGGAGATGGAAGTTTTCTCAAAGGAGCCACTGAGGTTCTAAATGATCCTTAGTAAGGTCACGGCCATGAGAAAGAAAGCAACAGAGTGAGTGCTGTGCTAGCATAGTGTAGTCAGCAGGAGTTAAAAGAGGGTGGCAATTTCAGTTGACTGAGCAGTTCTCAGGTGAGGAGCAGGAGCAGGTAAGGAGGGCAGAGAGGCTTCCAAAGAGCAACATTCCTCCAAAGAGGAAACTTCCAAATAAGGAAGCCTAAGATTCTAACCCAGCTTCAGAGAGTGCACTTCTTCCAAATGTGACTCTAACCAGGAACCTCTATATGGTTTCACCAGGGGTGCAAGAGGTACCCCCAGAGAGGGCACAGATGACACAGCCCCCACACTCAAAAAAAGGCTAAGGAAAAAGAAAACAAGGACCCCATTGCTATAAGCAGGGCCACTGAGGGAGAAGGTGACAGGGCCCTTATGAGCTGAGATCCTTTATCTAGACTTGAACAAACTCGCTGGGATTGACAACAGTCAGTAAGGCACCAGTCACAAAAGAGGTACCCAGCCTATCCCCCTTTCTGCCTGGCCAACTGCAAATTCTACCTCTGCAAATGGCTCCCTCACTAGACAGCTCATATGTGTCTGTCAGTCTGTGTGTCAGGAAACCCCTCTTTACCTCTACAGGAGCATCTCTCTCCAGTCGCTGCATTCTGTGTCCATCTCACAGACTTGAAGTCAGTTCTCACTCTCACTTGTCCATACCTTCCCCTTGTCCCAGTAGTTCCTTCACCTGACAGAAAGGTCTGCTTTAAAACAACAACAGAAAAACTGTTCTTCAATAGTATTTTTCACTCTCTGACCACACCTGGCTTGTCAGCTTTCATCTTGGTGTGACTCCAGTGGAGAACTCTGGCTCCAGATCAGAACTGACCACATGGGCTGTGTTGGCTATTGTTTTCCGTGGTCTGGATGCGTTTTGTCTGGAGTGCAGTGTGAGGTCAGGTTTGACTTTGGAGGGGCCTGTCTGTCCTGGCAGGGGTCACACAGTAATCTAAAGTGTCTCTAAATCTCCTTTAACAATCAAGAACTTCCCTTTTGGCTGGCAGGAATGTAGCCCATTGAGACTTTCACAGGTTCCTTGTTTCTAAGAGCCTCAGAAATGTCTTTTGCTTTGTTCTGTCTTTTAGTAGAGCACTAGGGGTATGATCTGAGGAGTTCTCACCGGTGTTGACTCTTTGAAGGGAGAAGACACCTACTAGGGAGAACATACACTCTTTGAAGAGAAATGAGCCAAGTTCTTGTTCTGGGACAAATCTACGTTTATGGGAAGAGCACGAAGAAGGAACAAAGGAAAGAGCTGCAGGAAAATGACTTTGAAAGTAGAAATTCAATGTGGTTGAAACCATTTCTCATTGCTAGGAAATGAGATATGAGGAGAGCAGTTTTCATAGACGGGTGGCAGCTGTGATAGTAAGTGGGGACCACTGGAGGCTCAGGATGGCTGGCAGGAAATGGATCTAGCAGCTCCTTAAGGAGACAGCAGTGAGAGATGGTGTGCCTGTGTGTGTGTGTGTGTGTGTGTGTGTGTGTGTGTCCTGAAAGATTGCAGAACATAAACCTCTCCAATCAGCTTCCTTCAAGTTTATGTGAAGTAGCTAAAGGCTACTGATATACAGATGCACTGGTGAACACTGGAGTTTCCACTTCTATTGTTTTCCATTTTTCTGTCTTATTTTTTTTTTATGATATATACATGGCATAGTTCACAGTCTGTGTGGCTAGGGGTAATGTGCCTAGAATTGTTTTACAGGGGAAAAACATTTGAAAGAGTTTTCAATTGATAATATTTGCACTATAATGAACACATTGTGTTGGATTAAAAGAAAAAGAATACTCAATTTTGCTTGAATTTTTTGACAAGAAAACAGCTTTTTGGCTTCCATTTTGGCCTTATCAAATCTCAAATACTTAGTGATTTCTATTTACTTTGGGAATCTCTGATGTAGGTAAATCTAAAATAGTAATTGTTACAAATTATTGTATAGTGAAAGTTTGCTCATTTGTGTCAGAGGTGAGGTGGAGAGTATAATTGTTCAGCAATTTAAATCACAAGCGCAGCTGGCCATAGAACAACACAGGTTTTAACTGCAAAGGTTCACTTTATACATGGATTCTTTTCAATAATTATTGTTAATGTAGTTTGTCTTCTTTATTATTTTCTTAATCACATTTTCTTTTCTGTAGCTTATTTTATTATAGAATGCAGTATAGAATAAATATAACAGCCAAAGTATGTGCTAATATACTGTTTACATTCCCAGTAAGGTTTCTGGTCAACAGTAGGCTACTAGTAATTATGGAGCAGTCAAAAGCTTTATGTGGATTTTTGACTGCATAGGGTGTCGGCACCCCTAAACCCATGTTCAAGGGTCAACAGTAAACCATTTTCAAGGATATGTGTATGTAATATGAATTCAATTTAATTATAATATTGAGTGTCTGCCATAGGGCAGGCATTAATATTAAGTGCTATTTATTTCACATACAAGTGATTAAGACAACAGTGAGTGTCATCTCAATAATCCCAACATGGAATATCATCCCGGTAACCGTTATACAGTAGTCCCCTCCTAGCCACAGTTTTATTTTCTGTAGTTTCAGTTACCTGTGGTCAGTTGTAGTCTAAAACTTAAATAGAAATTTTTGGATGTAAACAATTCATAAGTTTTCAATTGTGCACTGTTCTGAGTAGCGCGCTACAATCTCTCACAGTCCTACTCTATCCCACCCAGATCACAAATCATCCCTTTATGTCAACACACTGTACAGGCTTTGACCATGTCTAGTCACTTAGTAGCCATCTCCGTTACCAGGTCAGTTATTAGATATTTTGAGAGAGAGAGAGACCACATTCACAAACTTTTATTTATTATAGTATATTATTACATTTGTCCTATATTATTGTTCTTGTTAACTACTGTTCATAATTTATAAATTGAACTCTATCATAGGTATGTATATATAAGAAAAACAGAATATATAAGATTCAGTACTGTCTGTGGTGTCAGGCATTCACTTGGGGGGGGGTGTCTAGGTACATATCTCCCATGGGTGAGGGGGACTACTTTTATAAGACTGAGGATCTGTGATACTGGAAAAGACTAACAACAAGAGAGTCCAGGGAAGCTTCATGAAAGCAAGAATATTTGCAAAGGCATTGAAAGAAGCTAAAATCCCAGCAGTCTAACAGGGAGCCAGTGCTGCTGGATTGAAGAGTGTGGGCATGGCAGACACGACTGGCAAGGCTTGCAGAGGCAGTGTGGCACAGTGGGTCATATCTGGGCTTTTGAACTGCATGGACCACCAGCGTGCACCCTCTGGTTCTGACACTTGCCCAGTACCCACAAGTTTCCTGTCCCCATTTGTAAATGGAAAAAAATATCTACCTCACAGGACATTTGTGAGTATTCAATGGGATAGGTTATGGCATAGAAATGCTCAAATATGTTACCCTTTTCCATTTTCTAAAAACGAATTTTAAGGAGCAGAGAATAGAAAAGAAATTTAATTTAGGGACTTTTTACAGATATGTATAAAAAACACAGAATCCTGTTATTCTTGACCAAGGGTAATTTGATTAAGTTACTGAATAATGGTTCATAAGCTTTAAATTAATATATTAGTATTATGAACAGTGATCCCATAGTTATACTGCTTTTTTAGAAGTCCTTAATAGTGTTTTGCATGCCAAGCATGAAGAGTACATTGTCTGAATTTTTTGTGGTTTCCAAATTAGTAATGGGAGTTCCCTGTGTTTTGTTGATACTATAATTTATTTTTCTTTGTTCTTGGATAGTAACCCACTTCTATTTCTAATATATTTTGCATCAGTGAGTATTAGTGCTAGTTTATCATCTTTGGGTACCCAATAGTTGGGCCCCATTCTTGAAAGTGTTGTGGCCCTGGCCAGTTAGCTCAGTCAGTTAAGAGAGTCGTCCCAAAACAACAAGGTTTCAGGTTTGATCCCTGGTTAGGGCACACATGGGATGCAACCAAAAAATGCACAAGTGAGTGAAACAACAAATGCTTCCCTTCCCCATCCCCTCTCTCTTCCTTCCTCTCTCTCTCTTACAAAAAAAAAAGAAAATCAATAAAAATTAAGCCCTGGTCGGATAGCTCGGTTGGTTGGAGCGTTGTGCCAGAGTGCAGAGGTTGCTGGTTGGAGTCCCTAATCAGGACACATAGAGGAGCAGCTTGATGTTACTGTCTCTCTCTCTCTCCCTGCCTCTCTCTCTCTCTCAAAAAAAGTGCCTAGACATGACCTAAAGACATGTTGGCAGTGAGGGAAAGCTGCCATGGCATAAAACAATTATTCAAGTTATTATCCAGCTTTATCCATACTTCCCAGAAAATATCGTCATCCTTTTCTTTTATTCTGTCATCATTGGGATAAGATAAGTTTTTCCTAAAAGTGGACATTATTATAAAATTTAGTTCCTGACCTGTCATTCCAGGTCCTTGACACATGTTTTTAGTGTGCTGTAGAAATTGGTCTATACTTCTCAGAGCAAATAGAATGATCCTTTATTTAAACAGCTGTCCCCTGTGGACAATGTATGTCATGAGACTTAATGTTTTTTAGCATTTGGAATCATTCTTTCTTCTTGAGTTGGAAAAAAGAGTCAGCATGAACCACCATGCTATGGTAACCCCAGCATAATTTCAGAGTCTGTCTATAGGAGTAGTATTTTTGGTAGATGGGAAATATTATACAAGTAATGCTGCATACCAATTAGTTGTATTAATATATATAATATGCACAGCTCTGCACTTGGGTTAAAAAGTTTCCTTGACAACATCATTTAACTTCTAACTGTTCTTTTCATGTTTTTAGTATAAATATCTAATATGTTTTTGTTCAAAACATCAATTAGGCTTCAGTATAATCTTTATTAATACAGATCTGTTATTACAAGGAGACTGCTGAGCTGTGATAATTTGCACAGCAGGAACAACAAAATATCTTCTTTCTGTTTGGTTTTATCCCAGAACACTTGGCTTTTTTATTCTTCTACAGAGCACACCAAAGCCTTCCATGATCTCTTTTACAATCATAATGAAACCTTTCAAGCTCTGATAAGCAAAAGCATTATTTTCTTAAAAGGTAAACAAAATAGAATGGTCTGAAATTACAAATAGATGCAAAAAGATGTATATGAGGTAAAGATATCCGTTTTTAATATGTTTAATTGCTTTTCTCCATGTAGCCAGAACTCCCCACTTCCAGCGGATTCAGAATGTGGAAGTAAATGCCGGCCAGTTTGCCACCTTCCAGTGCAGTGCCATCGGCAGGACCATGGTGGGGGATAGGCTCTGGTTACAGGTATAGTAACTCACTTTTCACCAGTTCATTGAAAGCCCAGTGGGAAGGATATGCCCCCCCCCCGGGTGGGACTGGGGAAATTGGTCAGTGTCCAGTCCCTAATGGAAGCTGGATACTGTGGGCAGTTTTCCTAGTTCCTTTCCTTCTTTACTAAGTGGCCAGATTACTAAGAGTTTTACGTAAACTAATTATTTTTGTCACAGACCTTGTTTTGAATTATTTTTCCCCTTCTCTTCTTAGTCATCTTGCTTTGAGGAGCTGATTGTCAAGTTAATTTAAGAGAAATATATTAAAATACAAAATAGTACCCTTTCCCTGCTCTCTTCTTCTAGAGGAAAATCCAAAAAGTCTCTCTCTGTCTTTTCTCTCTCTTTCTCACACACACACAAACACACATACACACAAACACACACACACACACACACACACACACATTTATAGGCATTTATTAATAGCATATTTTTTACCATTGAGGATTTTAAATGGACCTTTTTTAGGTCAATCATAATTTGTGCATTTTACCATCTTTGAGATTTCACCATATGTCTTTTGCATGGCAAATAGTTTCATGGCTAGAGTCATGATCTCAAGAACTCTGACAGAATGAGTGACCTGCCCCTCCCCTCTAATTTGAGTGCTAACCACTTCTTTAGGCTCTAGGCTTCATTTCCCCTCCAAAAGAATTTTCCAATTTCATTCCTGTTTCTCCTTTTATGCATTGATCTGCAGGTTGCTCATTCTTCATCTTAAATAGTGCTGATTTTCCCTCTTTTCCTTGCAAACCTTATAATTGGTTTTATTTTGGTTTGGTTAATTATTTACTTTTGTGTTTGTTCCTGATCTGCTTTATGTTTTAACCCTTCTGGGTATCTCTTCTATTTCCCTTTGGTTTCCACTTATTGCCTGCTGACTTTTCCCTTCATATCACCTCTCCACCTTCTCTATACCTCTTCTTCAATGTGATAATGATTGCAGCGTGTCACATTTGTGTGACACTCTATGACTTTTAAATCCCTTATCCCTTTTGGTCATCACAACTAAATAAATGGCCATTTTTATTCCTCCATTTCTGGAAGTGTAAGGTACCAAATATAGTACTGAAGATTAGTCAGTAATGTGTTGACAGATGTGGACTATGTTCTGGAGGAGGCTTCTTAAATACAGTTGGGTCCTATATACAACTCCTCACCATTATACTTTGATATCCCTCTCTTTTCTTATATCCCACTGTCTTTGTGGATGTCCCCTAGCCAGGAAGGAAGAATGTATGCAGAGGACTGAAATTGTATCTACCAAATTTATCTTTACTGTTTTCTTCTTCCTAAAAGTTGTATAATCATTACTTTAAAAGCTTTTGCAGTGTGTGGAAACTATGCTTGACCTTGACCTTTGGTATTCGACCTTTTCCTTTTTATCACATTTTAAATTATTTTAGATTTCTGATGTTAGTGATTGAGAATTATTATTTTTTTTACTTCGTGGTTGTTTGGTATTAAATTCCGTCAAGACTGGCTGTTTATCATAATCAATGAGACATTGTTAATTGGCATTTTTACAGTGCATTAACAACCTTTTAAAAATGAAACTATAGTGATCTTTGATTTGTCTCTGGAAATCTTAATTTTTCATTTTGCATGAAAATTTTTTTGTTCCTGATATTTGTATTACTGTTACTCAAAATAATACAATATAAAGTCTAAACTCTTGGCTCAGAAGAGTCTTAGATATTCCTAAGATTTACAGTCAAGTTGAGGATTCAATTTGTTTTTGCAAATAGCTTGGACTTGAAATGCTCATGCTTAAACTTGATTCCCTTAGGTTGGGGATCTTTACTTTCTATTACAAAGTGGGAGACTATTTTAAAGAGAATTTCTCATGTAGGCAAAAATACTAGCTACTATTTTGAAAAGAAAGAGAGGAGTCTAAGTGTACACTTCTCAACCCTGACTCCACTATTTCACATAGAGAGTTTTCTTTGTTTGTTTGTTTTTTAATATCTGCTATATACCAGGATTCTGATTTAATTGGTCTGGGGTGGGGCCTTGCCTTTAATATTTTGTTAAAGTTTTCTCAGGTGATTCTAGTGTGTGCCCAGGTTTGACAATCACTAGTCTGAAGCAAAGTGCAACACATATTTCAAGTTAGGAAAGTAAAAGGCAGGCAGACATAAGTTATAACTGGTACCATATTCAGTAGCCTCCATCTGACTCTTATGTTGAATTTCTCATGTTCAAATTTTTCCTGCTGAAACCAAAAAAAAAAAAAAAAAACAAAGCCAGATTAGGGGTTACCCATTATCCCAATGCCAATAAAAATAGATGAGGATCAAGGGTGTGTAATGTGTGTCTTTTATTTCAAATTGCAGCAACTTGAGAAGGCAGGTGACTTCCGTCCAAAAGGACTGCTTCTATACTCTCCTGGTGTTGCTGAGTTTTATAGGGTTCCAGGGTCATTAGTAATGGTGTAAGGGACAAAAGAAAAAAAAGTCCATGCAGTTAGTCATGTAGCAGTATGCAGGAGGTGCGAGTCCGATTTGCAGGAACATCTTCTCTGCAGGCTCTTCTGATGTAGCACAGGCCTAATCAGCATGGTCCTATCCGGTGTCCTTGGTAAATCTTCAAGACAGCAAGGGCAGGAGTCTCCCAGGAACAGCCGGGGTCAGGATGCCTCTGGGAAGTTCTGCAAGAGAACTCCCTGTTGTATTTCTTAGGCAACAAAATAAAGATTAAGGTTTATGAACTAGGCTCCTAGTTATCTACAGTGATTTAATTCCTTGCAGGAAATTCTGTAGCTCAGCCCTTATGAGAAATTATTGTAATTTAACTCCTTACACTGCTTTTTTTCTATTAAAATTGATCATTGTTGTTGGTAAATTGTCTTTACAGTCAATCCATTAATGTCTTTATTTGTCTATTGCCCAGTCTTTTCTTGCTTTTGTTGTCATCAGTGACTGCATATTGCACTGCAGATTTCCACACGGCGGTGTCCAGAAGGGAATGACAAAGACAGAACTGTTGTGACTTTGAAATTCTAAGTGAAACTTAATTTGTCTTGTCAATATGATATTTTGTTTCTGAATCTTTGTGACGTTCAAATCATTTTACTGATAAATATTTATTTCCTATGTTTGTGATGCTGGCAGACATGGTATTCTTCCATGAGCATAAGGAAAGCATTCCAAAGACCCACATACGGGAGTGGAGGATGAAGCTTTCGTCGTAGGATATATTCAGGGTTAAAATAGAAGGCTGCCCACAGATTCCCAATGTCTCAACTCTGTCCAGCCTACTGTGAAAAGAATTCATCCTAGTCTTTATTAGACCCAGGAGAAATACCGGTGTCCAGCAATTCTATGCCATAATGCAATCCATATCAAAGTCTAGTCCAGTCCAGTCCAGTCTTCTCCCTTTTCCTTTACCACAGTCTGTGTTGCTATACGGAGGCCTGCACTCAGAGACTGTACTTGGAAATCCACGTGGCTGCCTGCCCAGGTAGCTGCCAGCCTGCACAGCTCCTAAGGCCGCATGACTGCTTGGAGAGCACACTGAGGGGTGCATGTTTCCAAGCAAAAGAAGAGAACAGAAAGCTTCTTTTGTTAGCCTGGGTTATATATTTTTAAAGTAACCAATTAACTTCTTAATCTTTTGTGGGTTTGTGTTTGTGTTGGTCCCTCCCAGTAACCAGTCAGATCCTTTTACTAAGGCAAGACTGACAGTCATTATGGCCACCATCTTGACTTCTACTGTACATGTACCCAGCAGAAGAATCTCTCTTGCTGCTTTTATTTCTCCCCCCTGCCTCCATTCCGCACACACACATAGTCTAGGGATGGACCAGTTGTACCCTGGAGATATTGAAAAGCTGGTTCTTTCTCCCTACACTGGGGCGGGAGTTGTGACAATCCCCCTAGCAGGGCAAAGCTGCAATCTCCTGGAGTGCCCCAAACTGAAATTTCCTGGTGAAATCAGGTTTTTTAATGTCTGGTTTCTTTTGCTCCCTTCCCTTACTAATATCTAACTACCTACACTATCAGTTGGATAGGCATTTTGTGCAGAGATGCTTATTTTTTTTGAACAGCTGATGAAATAAGACTAGTGCCCTTCACTTATAATGACGGTTTCTGCTAACCTCTATGTGAGGAGTAGCTTCCAATAGTAATGAAGATTTGTAGCCACTGATGTTTCACAGAGCCCTCCTGCCAGCTGTGGTGCCCCAGTGCTGTGTCGCAGGCCATATTTTGGATGTAAAGAGAAGAAGACCTGGAATCCTGGGCCAGGTCCTTCTAGTCTAGAGGTGCGACTATGGACATCTTTTTCTTAATAAACTAATGCTTCAACAGTTTCAAAAATGCTTTCTTGAATGTAAACTTGATCCTCAAATAATTCTGAGATCCAGGCAGAAAATTTAATACAAAATTTATTTTTTAGGTTTTTTGGTCATTTGAATCTTCCCAATAGTAAGTCAAGATTTAGAAATTAATAGTACATTTTTATTTGAGGAACATCAATGTTTTGGAGTATCATCATTTGCAATAATTTGTGTTACTTGTGTTACCATCTTTTGAGTTCTACCATAGGCATTTTGCACAGAGTTTCAAGGGTGCATCACAAGGTGTTGTACTTCTTTTGTAGATGAATAGGTTGAGGGACAGGATTGTCTGAGGTCACAAAGGTAATAGCATAGCTGGAAAGAGTACACCTTTGTGTCATTACTTTTATGTTATTACTGATTAATTCCTCTCTACTGTGCTGTTGCCTCATACCCCAGTGCTAGGTGAATAGGCAGTATGCACTCACCACTTAGTTATAAGAATTTGGATGTGATCAACAATACACAATTGGTATTAAGGAACCATTCTGACAAAATTAAAAAGTCCATATGTGTTTCAGGTACATATTGATCCACATCTAAAAAAAATGGCCAGTGGTTTGGTTGTTTTAAAATGTACATTAAATATAGTCACTGTCAGAGACTTTCACAAAAACATAACACAAATAAATCTGATGATGACACTAATGACAAAAAGTTCACGGTTAACAGATGTGTCCCATCTGCTTACAATTCCTTTGTTACATCTATGGGCCACGCAGGTTATTGCCAATGAGAAATCACTATTATCTTGAATATAGAGCAAAATAAAATACAGTTCATGAACATCTATTATTATAGCTGCAAAGTGTTTAAAACACCTTGCAGACAATGTACAGTATGAAGACAGCATTTATAAAACTACTTTTATAGTACAAAAATTAATGTGCAATGGATTTGTTGAAGATACTTGGTATATACTATCAGATTTGGCAATCAATGCATACAACATTGATGTAACCATGGGAGATAGTAAAATGAAATCTATTTGTTAAATCATTCAAGCACCCAAATCTCACCATATTTCTTGTTATTATGAACTTTCCAATTACTCATAAAGCTTATGTTTTGAACATAATTTAGAGTATGTATATATTATATAGAGATGAGAAATGGATTTTAGATGTTCTTTTTGTACTTATAGATTACTTGCTGATATATAGCTTCTGAATTATATATTTTTATGCAATCCTTGGTCCTTTGAGTCATATGATTGTATTAAAATTTATCTCTCCAAGTCATGTATCATTATATTAAAATTACTGTATTCTTTCTTAAATATTTGTATTTTATTTTCCTACATATGCTTTTTTCTCTTGAAAATTAATATTTGTAATACCTCTTTCAGCTTTTCGATAAGTAAAGATGATCACAAAAGACAGTGTTGATATTTGTAAATCTGAAAATGGTTTGGGCACGTTCTTCTTCTGGGAATACAGGCACCTCTCACTCCTCTCCTGTATCTGGTCTAATGTGGGCAATTTTTTTTTAACTTCTGCTAATTAATTTATTTATTTTTTGATACATTGCAGAGGCTCCTCCTTTTCTTACCCTTCCTAGTATCTTAGTTAGCTTGGGCTGTTATAACAAAGTGCCATAGACTGGATGGCTTACACAAAAGAATGTATTTCTCACAATTCTGGAGACTGGAATTGCAAGATCACGGTGCTAGCATGCCTGGTAGGATTCTTGGTGAGGGCTACTCTCTGGTTTGCAGACAGTCTTATTCTCACTGTATTCCTACAGAGAGAGAGAGAGAGAGAGAGAGAGAGCAAGAGAGAGAGTTCTGAGCTTGCCATGCCCCTATATGGTCATTAATCCTATCATGGGAGGCCCCCACTCTCATGACCTCTTCTAAACCTAATTATCTCTCAAAGGTCCAACCTCCACTGCCATCATACTAGGAATTAGGTTTCATCATATGAATTTTGGGTGGAACATACACATTCGGTCTACAGCCCTTAGCTACAACATGAAACTCAGAAGTGGGTGGGAATAAAAGTGGTTCAGCCTCCTGGACAAATGGCAGAAAGCAAAGAGGCAGTGGAGATGGGAGATGCCTTTTCTACAGTAGATGAGTGAAATATCTGATCAAGCCAGGGATTTACATGTGCCTGCTAGGTGAGCAGTAGCTGGTAAAGGAAACCTGAAAAATGATCATTTCTTTCTTGACAGGTCTCAGAGGTCCCTGTCCTTATTAAATGGCTTACATTTTAGAATCACAAAATTATGTAACATCTGACTTTGGAACAGTTTAAATTAAATCTTTAAATTAAATTCCTCATTTAATTAGTGACAAACAGAAGCCCAGAGAAAGAAAGAAACTTTAATTTAGTCATATATTATGTATATCATGATACTTCTTTGGTAGTGAACATCAATTATAAGTATAAATATTTTTGCTTATTTACAAATTAGTAAATTTAATCACTTATACATTTTTCTTCACTGATTAACTTTGTATTTCAAGTAATATTGGCCTTTGAACCAGATATTCTCATATTTACTGTGAAAATATCTGCGTTAATTGTAAAATCATCGTAATATAATATATTTGAATTTTTCTTTCAGCAGACAACTTGGTGTTTTTTAGAAGTAAGGCATCAGAGTAGCATTTTAAAATGATTTCATAACCTGCATCAATTTGTAGAGATAGAAAAGAAAATCAGATGACATTACTATGAATTACTCATTAAAAACACAGCATTTAGAATAGTATTTGTCATATAAGAAATACTCAGTAAATAACAGCTCATGGTACTTGGCTTACTGACTGCCCGAAAAAATCATGTGTCTCAGAAGAACTCTCTTTCATATATGCCCATATTAGACCAGGAAAACAGACACAAGAAACAGGCACAAACTTTGTCTTTCTGGATGCTTGTTTTCAGTTCCTTTCCAAAGAGATGGTCTTTGAGGAGAGAGGGACATATAGAACCTAGTGGTTTCTCTTGCTATTTTAGGATATATAGCAAATATCACTCAGAGTCACTTTAGAAGCAATCGTGATCTTTCCTAAGCCTTTATTTTGTGTACCCCTTTGCTAGGCACTTTTATTCCCTGTTGCAGAATTTTGTTCTCCAATTTACCCTTTTTAAAAAATTTCTTGCCATTGGACCTCAACTAAATATAATAGAAATATACCTCTTTTAAGGATAATCTATTTGGGTTCTTGCCATGACAACAGAGCTATGTCACAGTAACTGATGAATGAAACCTATTCTTCTCATTTTCTTATTTGTATGATGTGTAATTCAATATGAGTTCTTAACTTGAGAAGCTTTATTTTCTAAAAACAATATTCACTTGGAATAAAAATATTTTGGTTGTTGGCCCAGAGATTTATTTTTTCTTTTTAAAGTTTGGTATATAATTCCGCTTGACTGTATATAAGCTACCCAATTGTGAAAAAATATTTTTCATCAGCCTAATAATTTCTCACATTCCTTTTCTGAACTCAAACAATAACCTGTTTTTGAGAGAAAAGGGAAACTCTTGAGATTTTTGTAACTTAAAACAATTCTCATAAAAATAGCTCCTCTGACCTATAGAATTTTGCTCAGAAATGAATAAATTATAAAATGTATTAATATAATTTACATTACTGACTTCAACAGATGTGTTTGAAAAAATAACTATACCTTTATTTGCTGGATACTGCTGTGTGCTAGGTGTTCTGCTAGGTTATGTTCAGGCATCTTTTTCCCCTCACCTGTTCCCCAGGAGAACTCTCTTATGTGCCCATTTATAGAAGAAACTGAGGCTCAAGAAGCTCAGCATTTTGTTTTGTTTTGTTTTTTTACAGTGACCCATTGCTAGTAACAAGAGTTGGGATTTGAACCAGGCCAGGTAAATCCAGAATCTACCTTCGTAACCATGCTGCCTGGTGCATAGTACAAAGACACAGATATTTCCTCATGGATTCATAAACATCAAGTAGTGATTCAAGTTCTAATTTTTGTCAGAATTTAAAATTAAAGTTATATTCCCATGTGTGAAATTTTGCCTTGACTTTTGTGTTAAGTGATGTATACATTTGGTCAAACTTTCTTGGCGCCTTTTCAGTTTCATTTTTAAATAATGAGGGAAAAATCGTAACTGTATTTGAGAACAGTTTTGCTGTTATATATAAAAGCTTCAAAATGATTTGAAAAGGAGTAAAATTACGGTTTCTTGGACAAGCTTAACTTGGGTATTTTGCACCATATATATTAAAGCATAAATTTAACATCTCTTACCATCATAAAAAATACCAGGAATACATAAAAAAGGACTGTCTGCAGTTGCTATAGGAACCATTTGCTCCTTAAAATTATGAGTTGTTGAAATCACATCCATTATTGTTTTAGTCAGTTAAATATATATATATATATATATATATATATATATATATATATATATATATATATATATATATATATATATATATATAATAGTGTATATATATGTGTATAATGTGTGTGTGTATATATATATAATATTTAACATTCAGACAGATGATTTTGGATTACCTTAATTTAAAGCTAAAGATTTATTTTATAGTATGACATGTCTGGAGAGATTTTAGGAGAAATTCATTAATAAATTTTACTTAGTGGTATCACCTAATTTAGTCAACTGCTATATAAGCAGCTGTGTTTTGAATAGGATTCACCAGGTAGAGAGGTAGAGCTGGGGCAGCAGTGGGATTTCTCCTCCAGGCAACCTGAAGTTCTCCCAGCCAGTATGTGAAATTGAACTTTGAAAACTGCAGGTCAGGAAGGTTTGGTTTGGAGGGCAGAAGAGAAAGGCATCAACAACTAATGTTAAGGACTGTTTGCTTTGGATCCAAGGACCCTAAAAGCATTTATTCTGTTTCTTTCCTTGTTTTATCAAAAGGTTCATTTGTTTCTCTTTTAAGAATCCACCGCTAGAAAGGGCCCTGCTTTGAATTTTTCATAATAGAGGACTGAGGGCCCTGACCCCTCAGCCTCTTCTGTTGCCTTTCAGTGAGCCAGGCCTTAGAGCCAGGGTCTCGGAGAGTCTGGGCACTGTTAGGATCTCTAGGGTTTTCTTCTCAGATGATTCTTAATGGACTTGAAGGAAAAAAATGGAAAACATTTTACTAGGAGGTTTTTGTATCTGCTTAAGGTGGCCCTGAAAGTCCTAGAAGATGGAATTATGTACCAAGAAAACAGATGGAGTGACATTTATTTAGGTCCTTCCTTGAGATGGAAAGAAAAGTTGATGACTTTTGATTGGTTTTAATTTCAAAAATTTCTTTAGGACCATACAAGTAGAAAAGAGACAAACCCTGATGCTTATAGTGCTGATGTGAGCAGTTTGAGACTTAGGCCACAGAATCTCTGAGCGACACGCAGTGGCAGCCAGGAACTTCAGACAGTAGATGAACTGCCCAAGTATAATAAAATTATGTTTGTCTCAGTTATAAGAAGTGATGTCCACTAAGTACAAAAGTGCCAGATTGATGTAGTTTGTTTGTCTTTAAGATTTGGAAGCTAATTATGACTTTGATTCAAGAAATATATATTACATACATTCTGTGTGCCAGATATGTGATTGCTACCTGTGAAAAGTTGCTGCAGAATCAGTCTGCTGTCCCTGGGCTGTGGTTCCCTCGCCAGACTGTTCTTTCTCTTCTACTCTGGTGGTACCTATACCATATAGGTGGCTTGATTCTTTTGCAGGAAGTGGATGATACTGTGACAGAATGATTCCTTGATTCATGTAGCATGGTGTGTGTGTGTGTGTGTGTGTGTGTGTGTGTGTGTGTGTGTGTGTGTAAGCCTGCAGCAAACCATCTTTTTTTTCCTGGAGAAATAATCATGGTTAAAATAGTCATTCAAAAATACAAAAATGGAAGATTACATTCTAATTGTTTCTCGGAAGAAAAGTTGCATTATACTTTTATTATATAAATTGTAAATACATTCAGAGGCAGAGAGAATAATATATATAATGAACTTAACACATTCAGTATCCAATCTTAACAACTAAAATATATATGGCCGATTGCTTCATCTATACTTCTGCCTGCTTACCCGCTGATTATTTTGAATCAGTCTCAGCCGGTCTTATCATTTAGCTTGTAAATGTTTCTCTAAAAGAGGGTTTGTCAAACATTTTCTGTAAAGTACGGGAGAGCAAATTTTGGAGGCCAGTCCTCTTTGTCGCAATTGTTCTATTCTTCTGTTGTGGCAGAAAAGCAGCCACAGACAACATGTAAAGGAGTGTGACTGTTCAATGCAGCGTTATGTGTGGGTACTGAAATTCAAACTCCATATCACTTTCATTATCAAAAAATATTATTCTTTTGATTTTGCCTACCATTTAAAAAAATGTAAAGACCACTCTTAGCTTGAGAACTGTATAAAGCAGAAGGGAGGATTTAGCCTCAGACCCTTGCTCTAAAAGATGAGAGTCCTTAAAATAATAGTAATAGTCACTATGTAAGTCCCAAAAAAACAGTCATTGTTGACATTTCTTTGACTTCTTATAAATTTATTTCTTTCAACAAGTTGTTTGAATCATGATTGCAATAAATTTTATATTTTGAACTGGATGATGATCCTCTGAGTGCTTTTTGTATCTTAGGTTTTCCATTCATTCCCCCCTATTTATGAAGCTTGTTTTTGCTGTTGAACCTGTGTTTGTCCTATCCAGGGTCCCCTATCTTGAGTTTTGATAATTTCCTTCCAGTAGTGTCATTTAATGTGCTCGTCCTTGTATTTCTAGAAAATTAGGCCTCTTTTTTTGTGATATTATCAGCCATTGATGATTATCCCTAGATTCATCAATTCATTGGGAGTTGGACTGCAGAATGGTTCAATTATTTATGTCCTTCTTTGTTTAGCAGCTAGAATACTTCTAAAACGAAAAGCTCGCCTGACCAGGCAGTGGCGCAGTGAATAGAGCGTCGGACTGAGATGCGGAGGACCCAGGTTCGAGACCCCGAGGTCACCAGCTTGAGCTTGGGCTCATTTGGCTTGAGCAAAAAGCTCACCAGCTTGGACCCAAGGTCACTGGCTCGAGCAAGGGGTTACTCAGTCTGTTGAAGGCCCACGGTCAAGGCACATATGAGAAAGCAATCAATAAACAACTGAGGTGTCTCAACGAAAAACTGATGATTGATGCTTCTCATCTCTCTCCATTCCTATCTGTCTGTTCCTATCTACCTCTCTCTCTGACTTTCTCTCTGTTCCTGTAATAAAAAAATCAAAAGAATAAAAAGAAAAGCTCTTTCTTATCAACTATTTGGTAACCCTGATATATAAATCATAAAGGGAAAATGGCATAAATACTTGATTATTTGTCTTTTCTTAGCAAGTTTCTAAAATAATGAGGTAGTTCACTGGTATCACCTAAAAGTGAACAAGTGGGTTATTAATATTATTATCATTAACTTGTAGACTTAAACACATTTGCTGTGTTTTGATGTATCATACTTATCTTTGTTGCTTCTTAAATCTTCCTAAAGAACAGGACTTACTTCGGGTGGTGGTCCTTGTTCTGGGCCATCTCAGATGGTTTTCTTGCTTTCTGGTATGACTATATATTCCAGACTTGTATTTTTACATTTTCTACCTTAATGATCTAGAATCAGCCATTTCTTCAGGGAGTCTTCATGTCTTCATTCTTAGTGGGACATGGTAATAAGAAATTATAACCTGACCATAGAGGTACTCATTACTTCTATTTAATTTTTCTAGATCTTCCCATCAGCAGACAGAGGTAGGATACACACACACACACACACACACACACACACACACACACACACACACATTAATTTAAAAATAAAAGCTATGTCCTGAGATTATTTTGACAATTACAATTCAAATCCAGAATTACAGAGCTGTTAGCCTTCATTATCTTGCATCTTTATCTTTTTTCAACTATGTTTTCAGAAAGTTATATATTTTAAGGCATATTGTTTAGAAAAAACTGATGTTCTTAGCATACCATGTTTATGACCAGTCTAGCCTTTTAGATCATGAGTGATTATGCAGGCACTGCCATCTTCCTCATATCAGAGTGCTGTTATTACAGTTTTGAAATAAACAGGGTCAGGTCCTTATCATCCACATCCAAATCTTTAGCCCAAAGGAAATGACAGTGTTAGCCTCCTCTGTTTGATGTGGCTAGGTTAATTCAGTCGACAGTTGGAGATTTGATTTTAGGACTAAAGAAATTCTCATTTCATTGGTATTTTTAATTCATTGATTATGTATATCCTATATTATTTGCATGAGTCTCTAAATAAAATTTAGACACCAGTGACTTATAAATATTATTATTCAATTATTACAAATATATAATTAACTGAGCTATGTCTAAATATCAGAATGAGATTCTAAATTTCTATAATCAAATGTTTTACTCAAATATGCCTATAAAACTGTTATATGTTCAAAAAATTTATCACTTTGGATATCTGCCTATTACTTGGCTAGCTGTATATCCATTAGCCAATTCAAGTATACATTCAATATATATTTCTAGTGTATGCTAATGTAAGTAAGAACTTCCGATTCTAGTATTCCAAATTGATAAATGTATGGGATAGCTTTGTTATGGCTTAGAAATTAAAGGTCGGCACTATCATATTATTATTATAATTTTTAGATGAGAGAAGGGAAGATAGTGAGGCAGACTTCGCATGTGCCCAGATCAGAATCTACAAGGCAACCCCATCTGAGGCCAATGCTCAAGCATTGAGCTATTTTTAATGCCTGAGGCTGATGTGCTCCAATGAAATTATCCTCAGCACCTAAGGCCACACTCGAACCAATCAAATCACTGGCTATAGGAGGTGAAGAAGGAAAGAACGGTGAGAGGGAAAGGTGGTTGCCTCTCCTGAGTGGACCAGGAATTGATCCAAGGGCATCCATAAGATGCTCTATCTACTGAGGTACCAGCCAGGGCCGACACTAACTTATTTTTTATTAAATTAAAAAATATATGGGCTCCCGAAGGTAGATTTGTTGAAGTATTCAATTATTATTGTATTTAGATTACAAAAAATGTTTTAAACAAAGTTATTCCAAACCCTGCTGATATTATTGTAGATCCCAGTGCTAAGAATTTCAAATAGATCTTGTGAATGAGCATATTTGAAAGAGGGATAGTAGAAACTATTTTCCCTATTGAATAGATGAGAGTACAGTTTAATCCCCACCTATATGGCTAGGGAAGGGTGACTGGCCTGTATCTCTTCGAAGCTTGTGCACTCAGGCTACAAAATTTCTGGGATTGATTAATTTGCTACAAGTGCTGCTAGCTTCCCAGACATCAATTTCTTTCAATCATTGCTCTGATTATTGCAAAACTATTTCTGAAAGACTTAATATGTATCTTTTTGCTGGTAAATTACTGCTCATTTAGAAGTCCTAGAGTTAGTCCACTGCATAAAGAAGGTTGTTAAGTCTAATTTAAATAACTATAAGTACTTTTTTTCTAGCTTGCTCAAATTGAAATACATGCATGTTTAAAGATACTCTTGCATTTATAAAAAGATGTATTTAACCCACCAAGATCATTTCCTCTCAGATATGTCCATTATGCTGGTTTTATTCAGTTAACAAAAGATGGGTCAGCAATTTGTTAAACTGCCCTGGTCATTCAGGTGCCAGGCTTTGCATGGAGTGTGGGGTTTTGTTCTGACAATCAGGTGCTCGGCTGTCTCACAGTGAACCCATCACTGGTGATTTCTTTGTCCTGGTGGAATGGTATTAAAATCATAGAGCTCCCATCCTTAGCAGAACTGCCTCTTTCTAACTGTGAAGACAGAGAGAAAACTGGCAGACAAATGTCCTATCTCTACTTAAATGCACATTTTAATCACTTTGTTCTGCCAGTATAACAAAACATTTCATTGTGGGCTGCTAGGTGCTGAGGAGGGCTGGATGTTTTGAACACATTGTCCTGTTTAGTGATCCCTGCCATGTGGACAGGCACACAAGGAAGAGGATTTGTGTGCCTTTTCACACCTCCTTGCATCAGAGAAAGCTAGCTGGCCACTGTTTCCCACACTTTCCTGTTTAGTTCTGACCCGAGGGAGGGTCTCTGGAGACCAACAGGCATCTCCAAAATCAGCTTGTTCAGTCATCCATTTTGGTGCCTGAATCCCTTTTAATATTGCCACCAGCCCTCCCTGTGATGCAGCAGGCATGGCTTTCCTGCTAGAGAAATAGCAATAAACAACCTGGCAAAGACCCCTGCCTTTGAGGGGCCTGTGTTCCACTAGGAGGGAAATAGATAATGACCATAGCAAGTAAGCAAATATTATTCCAGTGAGTGATCAGTGGCATTCAGAAGAAGTTAGTCAAGAGATAGGGAACAAGCAGTGCCATGCAGGAGCAAGATTCAGTTTTAAACCTGGAGTCCAGGTAGGTGTCACTGAGAGTATTTGAGTAGTGACTGAAAGAAGAGGTGGGGTTACCTGTAGGGACAAGTTGGGGAGTGCATTCACGGAAGAAGAAGGCAGAGGCGCCAAGGAGGCATGTTCCCTGGTAAAGAGATGTAAGGTTGGAGCTGAGGGAATGAGCAGAGTGGGGGGGGGGTTGTAGCAGAGTGATACAGTGTTGGGGTGTGTTGGGGGAGTGACAGCGTGTGCAGTGGGTAAGACTGCTTGTGGTCATTCTTGGAGGTCACATTTTTATTCCCAAATCTAAAAACAAAGTGCAGCATGTATATAATTTAATGGCAAAACCTGCCCATTATTTGTAATTCATTTGATGACAAAACATGACCTGAACTAAAATGAAGCTATTGATGACCTCTATATTTCCTCCTTATAATCAATATTTATATATATTTAGTGAGACATAGACAGACAGGGACAGACAGACAGGAAGGGAGAAAGATGAGAAGCATCAATTCTTCTTTGTGACACCTTAGTTATTCATTGATTGTTTCTCATACATGCCTTGACCAGGGCAGGGGGTGGGGCTCCAGCTGAGCCAGTGATCCCTTGCTCAAGCCAGCAACCTTTGGGTGCAAGTTAGTGATCATTCGGTCATGTCTATGATCCCACGCTCAAGCCAGCAACCCCCACTGAAGCAGGTGAATCCAAGCTCAAACTGGTGTGAGGTTTCAAACCTGGGTTCTCAATGTCCCAGGCTGACCCTCTATCCACTACACACTGCCTGGTCAAGCAACATTAATAGTTTTTGATGCATAAATATCAATGTGTCTGGTTACAGGCTCATTGTGTCAATGACTCAGGCTATCCTGAGGGCATCCCATTATAAATAGCATACACAGCTTTTTAAAATTAAAAACATATGAATTCTGAACCAAATTTTACCCCAAGAGTTTCAGCTAAGTGACAGAACCCCATGGCTGTGACACTCAAGTTTAGCTTCCATTGTACACACCTAGTCTTTTATTGGAAGATGGCTGTCCTCTCCCTTTTAAGCCTTCTGTTTCTAAACCCCTAGCAGCTCTTCCACTGCAGAGAAGATGAGGATGACCATGTCCCATCATGGTCCTCTGAGCAAGCCTGCTTCTCCCATGTGCCTCAGAAAGCAGGGTACCAGGAACACGCTGCTGTCTTCTGGGGTTGGCTCCTAGCACCACCTCTCCAGATAATTTATTCCTATTAATACAACTGAAATAGAATTAGATTTTAAAATACCCACTTTCCTATCTTCCTATACCTCTAAGTGATAAAGGTGCTCCGTAGGTCACATCTCCAGTTATCTACTTGGAAACTCTGATTTTATAAGGAAGAAATACAGGATTGATCTACATTTGTTAAGATTGATGTATATCTTGTTCATTTAAATCCATTGTTAGGCTTTGTGGGAGTCTTTTTCTTTTACTCCATTTTATTCATTCATGTGCTGGTTAATTGTTATTTGTACATTTTACAGCCACATCTAAGACTTTGTCAAAGACATTAATAGACCTGTTGGAGGAATCCAGGAAATGACCTGTGCCCAAGCACCAGAAACATACTCTCAACCTGACAAGCAGCCGTGTGCTCTGGTGGGTCACAGGTTTCTAGTCCACCTGACTTGCCTGGCATTTTTCCCCATTGCTCTCCTTTTTGTCCACCGAGATTGTATAGGCGATCTGCCTTGCCAGTGGCCATAGACACTGGGTCTTCCTCTTTCCTAACTGCCCAGGAAACAGGATTTGACCCTGACAGAGTGAAGAGTGAGACCACCCCCCCGTCCCCACCCATGCTCTGAGAACATTCTCTCATTTCTCCTTCATTAGCTCAGCTCTGGATTGCTTTATTATGTATGTTATCTGATAGGACGGTTGAGCTAATATAGAACCGAAAGTTACTGTTGGATCTGACATTTTTCAGCATCAAGAAATAAGAGGACTATTGTAAAAGTATGAATGTCAAGATTTCAGAGGAGAAGAATGAGTATTGTCCAAGGAGTGGCCCTCTATCCTGTGGGACTTAGGTCTCCTCTAGTGTTTGAGCTATATCGGTCTGCTTTCATGCCTCTGCCTCTCTGTCCCTGACTTCACGGTCGCGCTTCCTCCTGGAACTCGTCCAGGATCTCTCCATTCCTTTGTGACCTTGTCTTTGCACTGTTCTCGCCCCTCTCATTTTATTTTTATGTCTCAATTTTTTCCTCTTTTTTCCTTTTATACTTTCAGTCTTCCCACCACTCTCCTGCTGCTCCCCTGCTTCCTCGAGACTTCTGTGGCTGGTTCTCTGCTCCCTTCATTCCTCTTATGGGAGGCCTCAGTGGTTGCCAGTTTTGAGGTGGCCATGCTAGCTCACATTTTCAAAGTGGGGAGCTTCTTTCTACTTGTCTGATATTGCTGGTAATGCCACAAATTTAAATATGCATCAATATGAGTGATTAATCTTATAGATATTTAAATATTGTCATGCATCCCTAATTCTAAGCATACATTTTAGTAGTGTTATATGCTTTTCAGTTAAATTATCTTAAGCACACTTAATCTTAGTTTGGTTTATATAATCATTTTTAGAAATTTACACTTACAGATATGGAAGATGTAAATTTTTAGAAATATTCTTGTCTTGTGGAAAGATGTCAGTGTAGACTCCACCTTAGAATATTATAGGGGCTTTAGCAGTCTCAAAAATATTAAAAATGGGGTTCTAGGCCCTGGCCAGTTGGTTCAGTGGTAGAGTGTTGACCCGGGCATGTGGAAGTCCCGGCTTCGATTCCCAGTCAGGGCACACAGGAGAAGCACCCATGTGCTTCTCTACCCTTCCCCCTCCCACAGCCAAGGCTCCATTGGAGCAAAGCTGGCCCAGGCACTGAGGATGGATCCATGGCCTCTGCTTCAGGTGCTAGAATGGCTTCAGTTACAATGGAGCAATGCCCCAGATCAGCAGAGCATCACCCCCTAGTGAGCTTCCCAGGGGGATCCCAGTCAGGCACATGCGGGGGTCTGTCTCTCTGCCTCCCCACTTCTCACTTCAGAAAAATACAAATCAAACAAACCAAAAAGGGATTTGTTTAATTTTAAAATATGATATATTAAGACAAAAATTGAATTTGTACTGTAGAAGCCATGCAGTATCACCAAAATAAATAGAAATATTCTCCTGAATATCTGATTTCTTTACCTAAGATAAGAAGAGTTTTTATTTTTTTTTCTATTGTGTACTGTTTGGAAAATATTAATAAGAAAAAGTCAGTGATGTAGGCCAATTTTCTGTCCTATTTGATCTATTTGTGATATTCAGAACGAGTTGGAAAATAAATTAATGTTAGGAGCCATTTGAACTCTCATTAAAAACACAATTCTTGTAAAGAGCTACAAACTCACTGTAGAGCCTTTTATGTTATCCATCAAAAAAAAAAAAAAACCTTTACATTTTTTATTCTCTTTGACCTAATAATTTTAGGAAGTAGGAATCATTCTAAAATCATTTATGATAGTTCAAAATATAAATAATTTAAATGTACAACAGTAGTACAATATTTCTGTAAATAATGGCTATAGCCATGAAGTGGTATATATTAAAAAGCATGCTTTTGAAACTATCCAGTGCTATGAAAAACTCTACAGATATCATAGGAAATTAAACAAAGAGATAATCCCTCATGTCTATTTTAGACCACTGTTTTAAGGTTTAACTTATAATAATGTATAACAAAAAAGAAAAACAAACCAAAATACCTTAAAGTATTTATCTCTGCATGATGGGATTATATAGTTTTTAGAATGTTTATAGTTTTATTTTTTGTATATAAAAAACAAATTTCTCTAGAAAATATTTGAATTTAAAAATCACTTCTCTTTTTATTGTTCTGAAGACTATACTTGTGTAGCTCTTCCCTACCTGAGGTCTTCCATTACCTTGCAGGTATGCGTAGTGCTCTGCCCTCTGGATTCTGTATTGGCCCAGTCCTTCCTGGCTACTAAAGCTATTCTCTTGCATTTCTCTCCGCCCCTGCTTGGACATACCACACTTGCTTTGTGCCTGCCATTCTAGTCTCCACTTACTCACAAAGACCATATATTATCTGAAAACAATTTTTTCCTGTGCTCCAGTTTATTTTAGTGCTGTGTTGAAATGCTGGGTGCAAAATCTGGAGTCTGTGCTGTTAAACTGTTTTAATATCCATAACATGAAATTTACCATTTTGACCATTTTTAAGTGTGCAATCAGTGGCATTAAGTACATTCATATAACTGTTACCACTGTTCCTTACAAAACTTTTTCATCTCTGGAAACAAAAACCATTAAGAAAGAACTCCCTTCCCTCCTCTCCCTCAGGCCCTGGTAGCCTCCATTCTATTTTTTATTTCTATGAATTTGCCAAATCTAGATACCTCTTATAAATGAAATCATATCGTATTTGTCTTTTTGTGACTTGTTTATTAAACTCAGCGTTGTCGAGGTTCATCCATATTGTAGCATGTGTCAGAGTATTCTTCCTTTCTAAGGCTGAATGAAGTTGTATTGCATGTATAGACTACATTTTGTTTGCCCTTAGATTCATCAATGGACACTTTTGTTGTTCACATTTTGGCCATTGTGAATAATGCTGCTGTGAGCACTGTCATATAAGTATCTGTTTGAGTCTCTTTTTTCATTTCTTTTGGGTTATCTCTAGGAGTAGAATTACTGAGTAATATGATAATTTTATGTTTAACTTTTCGAGGAATTGATAAACTGATTTTGTAGTAACTGCATCATCCCCACCAGGAACACACAAGGGTCCCATTTGCTGAACATCTTTACCAACACTTGTTATTTTTCTTTTCTTTCTTTCTTTGTGTGTGTGCACACACAAACACACACACACACACACACACACACACACACACACACAGAGTCATCCTACGCGATATAAAGTGGTATCTCATTGTGATTTTGATTTGCATTGGCCTCTTGAATAATGATGTTGAGCATCTTTTCATGTGCTTATTTTCTGTTTGTACAAATGCCTATTTCTGTCTTTTGCCCATTTTAAAATTGGAATATGTAGCTTTTGTTTCCCTTGTTATTGAGTTCAGGACTTTTTTATGTATTCAGGATAGTAATCCATTATCAGATATATAGTTTGTCAGTATTTTCTCCCATTCTATTGGTTGTCTCTTCACTCTTTGAATAGTCTTTTTTATGTCAAAATTTTAGTCTAGTTTATCTATTTTTTTCTTTTGTTGCCTGTGATTTTGGAATCATATTTAAGAAAGCATTTACAAATTCACGGTGATAAAGATTTCCCTCCTGTTTGTTTCTAAGAGATTTATTGTTTTAGCTCTTTGAGTTAATTTTTATTTGTGGTAAACAATAAGGGTCCAGCTTCATTCCTCTGTAGGTGGATATCCAGTTTTCCCTGTACCACTGTTTGAAAAGACTATCTTTTCTTCATTGAATGGTCTTGGCACCCTTGTTGAAATCCACTGGCCATGTATCTGAAGGTTCCTATTTTATTATATCAGTCTATGTCTCTTCTTGTGCCAGTACTACACTGTGCTGTTGATTACTATAGCTTTGCAATAAGTTTTGAAGTTGCAAAGTGAGCCTTACAACTTTTTCTTTTGTTTTGGCAACAGTGATAGCTTTTGAATAGAACTCTTATACTATTCTACGAGCCCTAAATTGACTTTAAAGATTTGCTCTATGACCTGACCAGGCAGTGGCGCAGTGGATAGAGCGTTGGACTGGGATGTGGAAGACCCAGGTTTGAGACCCCGAGGTCACCAGCTTGAGCGAGGGCCCATCTGACTTGAGCAAAAGCTTGTCAGCTTGGACCCAAGGTCGTTGGCTCCAGCAAGGGGTTGCTCAGTCTGCTGAAGGCCCGTGGTCAAGGCACATGTGAGAAAGCAATCAACGAACAACTATGGTGTCACAACGGCAATGAAAAACTAATCATTGATGATTCTCATCTCTCTTTGTTCCTGTTTGTCTGTCCCTATCTATCCCTCTCTCTGACTCTCTCTCTGTCCCTGTAAAAAAAAAAAAAAAAAAAAAGATTTGCTCTATGGCTCTGACAAATCAGGATCATGACTGCAGCCCTGCACAAAGACATGTCAGTCAACAATGAACCATTTACCACAGTGATTCCATAAAATTACCATGAAGCTGAAAAATTCCTATCACCTGGTGACACCATAACATTGTAGCACAACCCCCACTACTCATGTGTTTGTGGTGAGGCTGGTATAAACTAGTCTACTGTGCTGGAAGTCTTAAAAGTAGAATACACAATTATGTACAGTACAGAATATTGATAATGAAAATGAATACGTTACTTATTTATGTATTTACTATCCAATATTTTTAGTCACTATTTTAGTATGAATTCTTTCTACTTATTAAAAAAGTTTGCTCTAAAATAGTATGTGGTGTTCTGATGGCAGCAGTTTCATACATCCCAGGTTTCCTGAGTCTCTTGATTGCATAATTCTCTCCTGTGCTTGATTTAATCTCGTGTTTTATATATTAGTGTAACCTTAGTATGCAAAGTTTGTAAAGTCTCAGGAGTGCACAGTGATGTCCCGGCCTTCACAGTCACTCACCACTCACTTCCTGACTCACCCACAGCAATTTACAGCCCTGCAGGCTCCATTCATGGGAAATGACCCATCCAGGTATATAATTCCATACCTTTTATACCATATTTTTATTGTACATTTTCTATCTTTAGACACACAAATATTACCATTATGATATATCGGCCTACTATATTCAGTACAGTAGCATGCTGTATTGGCTTCTAGCCCAGGAGTTAGAGGCTGTACTGTATGCCCTAGGTGTGCAATACGTTAGAACATCTAGGTTTGTGTACATGCTCTATGTTGTCTGCAAAATGAGAAATTGCCTAACAAGGCATTTCTCAGAATGTATCCCCATTTTTAAGTAATGCTTGGCTTTTCCACCTTGTAAAAGCCCCAAACTTTTTCATTATCCTTATAGTCCTTGTATTAGTGTCCTATTGCTGCTATAACTAATTACCACAAACTTAGTAGCTTCATTATCTTACAGATCTGGTGGTCAGAGGTCCTAAAATAAGATGATGGCAGGGCTGGTTTCTTCTGGAAGCTGTAGAAAAGAACTGGTTCCTTGCCTGTTATAGCTTCTAGAGACTATCTTCATTACTTGACTTGTGGGCTCTTTCTCCACCTTCACACATTACTCTAGCCTTTGCTTCTGTGGTCACATCTTCTGCATTTGACGCCCCTACCTTCCTCTGACATTATTATGATGTTGGGCCCACCTTGTTAACCTAGTTTAATTTTCCCATCTCCAGATCCTTGTCTTAATTACCTCTGCAAACTCCCTTTTGCTGTATAGCAGAAGATATCCACAGGTTCTGCGAACTAGGGAATAACATCTTTGAGAACTATTATTCTGCTTGCCACAGTCACTGTGAGTGGGCTGTGTTGCTGACTGAGGGACACACAGAATCTCTGAAATATCCTTTTATTTCCCCTATTGGTTTCCCTTGTAGATAAAGATGTGTTGCCTCATGCCCTTTTCAGTATGGTCCCCATTTCCTGGGTTAGAGCAGTAGGCAGTGCATTGCTCTGTACTGTGACTATTGCCTTACTTTTCTGGTTTTCTAACAACTGTAAATTCAGTTAGGTAAGGGATTATTCTTTTAACTTCGTGCTCCCTATATATTAATTGAGTATGTGCCTCTTAAAACATTTTTACTTAGTGTTGGTTGAATGGATTCTTGAATCCATGTACATCTGAACGATTTAATAGAAAATGACCTGCAGATTCAAGCCAGATTTATGACTTGGTATAAATCCTGAATAAGGATGGTTGCCAGTTAGCACTTAGTTTCTCTCTCCTATGTATTACTTCTCTTTAAGAAATAAAATCTAACTTTCTGTATGATTAAGTATATGGGATTAAAATAAATAAATAAATAATAATAAAAAAGCTTTTCCCTGAGACTCATTAGAGTTTTATAGAGTTGTTAGTTTGAAGCTTTTTATTTAAATAAATAAATCTGTGGCATAAAGATAACACCTATGAAGTAGTACTCCTCTCAACATGTGCACAAAATCAAAAAGGAGGTTTTCTTAGACTTAAGTTTCCTCAATAGAGCCTTGAATGTTTGTGAGGGATCAGTGAGTTCATACTTTAAAATTCTTTGAATAAACATTTTTTTGAGATAGACCTATGCTATTAGGAAAACTGTTACAGGATTAATAGAGAAGTATATTCTTAGAAGATTCATGCCACAAGTAAATAAATAAGTTCATGGCCCTTTTTGTTAATGCTATTGCTATTGATAAACTAAACAAATACTGACAGATATGAAATCTTTCTTCAGGGCTTAATTTTTCCCCCTCAAAACTGGAGATTAATATTTTTTCAGTTTGATAAAAGAGAAACTTAATTGTATAGAGTGGTTGGTCTAATATTCCTCCTACTGGTAGAATCCGATTATGTATTTATTTGAGGGGGAGGATAGGAGACTGAATGTGTGAAATACAGAGAGCAATAATGGAATTAAAATGCTAGATTGATTTTGTTTTGTTTTTTTAACTTCTTGGTGCCCTCTGCAGACCAAATTTAGGGGACAAAGAAAGACAAATTAAGGTATACATATAACTTCATATTCTGATTTATAACTTTTTAGGCTATTATCAAAGCTGTTTAGATATATAATACTAAAAATGATGTTGGTGGAACTCTTTTTCCTCACTCCTGATGTTTCCTTCCTGTGGCAGGAACTATACTAGTGCTGCACTCCTGCCAAGCAGGAGCTGCCCCGGGAAGGAAGCTCTCAGCATGCATAGCCCAACCCCTTCTGTGGAGGCTCACTCCTTTATATAAACCCTGTTTCTCCTGCCTGTGAGTTTTACAGCAGCTCCCAACATACAGGAGGCTTTGTGATTTTCTAGTGCGGCCTGTGGCTATGTGGGTGAGTCTTTTTAATTCTGTGCTTCAGTATTAGCAAGTCCATTGTTAATACACATCAGCCATGTTCTACAGCATCAGTAAAAAGGTGGTACTTTGGCAGTCTGTCTGCCTTTCTCCTTGAACTCATGTGTGGTGCCAGTCATTATGCCAGTGTCCTTGCATACATCTTTAAAAGCTCACAGCAGCCATGAAAGTGAGTTGTATTATTTTCTCATTACAGATGAGCAAAGGGAGGCTCTAGGGAGGTAAATCACTTTGAAGTTAGGTTTGACATTCTGGTCTGTCCGAATCCCAAATTCATGTCCATTAGGATATACTGTCAGAGAGAATATAACAGATAAAAGCTTTTAAGGACTTTGCATAATATAAATCACCAAATAATACAGATGAGTTGTATTGTTTTATAGGTTAGTATTTTTATAACTGCAAATTAAAGCATTCTGATACAGCCTGCAGGTCCCTGAATGCACAGGTCTTGCCCCTCCTCAGCTTCACCAGCTGCTGTCACTATATCTGAGGCCTTCAGCCTTTCTAACCATATAAGCTTCCAGTACTGGCTCCTCTGCCTAGAATGTTCCTCTCCCACCTTCCCCCTTCACCTGGTCAGATCCTACTTCTTCAGATCTCAGTTCCAATGTCACTTCCTCAAACTGACTACCCTCTCTAAAATTGGTCCACATTGTGACTTCCACTAGCCCCCAGATCTGTCCCTTCGCCACTCTAGCCACCATTGGTGATGACATACTCAGGCATATACTTCCCACTTCCTGGAGCCCCATGAGCACGGCAGCCACTTTTCTTTTGCTCACTGTTGCGAGCTACTTTCTTCATACAAAGCTAGCTTGGTGTTAGCACACCAAAATGGTTGCCAGGTGAGTAACAGATATTCACAATGGTTGCCAGGTGAGTAACGGATATTGTGCTTGGAATTGTTCATTTGCCATAAGGTCTTTGCTCATTGTTTTCTACTTAATACTTGCAAAACACATTTTAAAGAAAGCCTCTTTCCTGATAATTATTTAAAGAGAGAGAGAGAGAGGAGCTGCTCCTGTTGCATTCCAGTATCAGGCAACTGAACATATGCTTCTGCTGTGTGTTGTTTATTCAGGAGGACTATCACAAAGCTTGGGTTAGTTCTTCAGACCTCCTCAACAGGGAATATGCTAATGCCTGCTTATGTTTTAAATGTAATTCTTGATAAGTTGTTTATTTGTTCATATCTAAAATGAGGTCAGTAATATGGTAGTGTGTGAGTTATTTTTGTTTCCTAACCAG
Source organism: Rhynchonycteris naso (assembly GCA_037038555.1). Taxonomy (NCBI): domain Eukaryota; kingdom Metazoa; phylum Chordata; class Mammalia; order Chiroptera; family Emballonuridae; genus Rhynchonycteris; species Rhynchonycteris naso. Next base: position 177,309,943 of record CM072999.1, on the reverse strand, counting down.
GCATGTAAACAAGGATAAAATGTTATAAAAAAGGCCAAATGTTGGCTGTTTGGGAGCAAAATAAATAATTTTTCATATGCTTTTTCTCTCCTCCTATTGAGCGATTTTAACATAATTAATTTCTTGAAGGTGCAAAAACAAGATGTTTCTGCACACTTCATTTTGCACCCATCAATCTTGAGATTGTTGATAACAGCAGAATTTCAGTTTCCTGACCCTGGAACAGATGCCTTTGGGGAATAAGCGACTGAAGCCAGATCTGCATAGAGATGACATCGATGAAATGTTGTCAGGTGTCTTACAGTTTTGATATGGCCTCTAATATTGCTTTTATGTCCTCCCTTCCCCCATTTATACAGGGTATTGATGGACGAGATGCTCCTCTGAAGGAAATAAAGGTGGCCAGTTCCAGAAGATTCGTAGCCTCATTTAATGTAGTAAACACGACGAAACGAGATGCTGGCCAGTACCGCTGCATGATTCGCACAGAAGGAGGTGTTGCCATATCAAACTATGCAGAATTGGTGGTTAAAGGTATTTAACATATTTTTATACCCCAAATAGTCTGTTAAAGTACATAAGTTACACGGTTGTGAGTTCATTGTTTGTTTAAAGCTCAAACGTATCCTTGTATGTTTCTGAACAGTAGTGTCGTGACAGGCTATGTTGATGGATTGCTTTTTAAGTACAAATTTTGCACATGAGCAGTATATTTGGAAACTATTTTATTAATGTTGGATTAGTTGTAGACAAAGCAATGAATGTGCTCTTGGCAAGTTCTTATTACAACTTTATATAAGAGATTGCAACCTATAAATTTTTTTTTAAGGAATGAAAAATTTTTTACTGTTAGGAAATCACCTAAAATGCAAATATTTACCATCCAGGATTTTATGATAGCAGAATGGTTAATAAAAATGAAGCAGCATCAATGTAAAAATGCTCAGTCATATCACCCAAGCCATATTGATAATTCTGAGTTAATATTTATAATGTTGCAGTTAGGTTCTCTTACCGTATTTTGCATGACTAAAAAATTGAGCCATAATATTTAGGAAGGTTGGGGATAAGGGAAAAATAGTGAGGGAAATAAGTTTTCTTTACCTGGTTGTGTGTGTGTGTGTGTGTGTGTGTGTGTGTGTGTAGGGGGTGCTGAGGAGTTTATAGTATTAAGCTGCTAAGGCAAGTCTTGGTCCCAGATGGAATAATTTGGACTTGAGATGTACCATGAGACATTCTTATTATGTTCTTCTGTGTTGTTCTAGCAGAACAGAAGCATAAAATTGATCTCTTTTACAAAGATGAGCTACTCATTTTGTCAGCAAATATTTCAGTGCAGACTGTCTTAAAAACTGAATGGTTCAAACCCTAGCACAAGTGAGGTCAGCGTGGGCCAGCAGCTTACCCTCTCTTTGCCGCTGTTTCCTTGCGTTTAAAATGAACAATATTACTTACCCCGCAACTCTTTCAGGAGGATCAAATGCAAAATGTGTATCAACAGCACTTAGAACAATGTACCTCGTAAGCAGGCAGCACCTGTTCCTGCCTTGATAGGGAGAAGGCCGTGGAGAGGGAGATTCTTACTCTCTGCTCCAGTACAGTAATGGGCTTCATTTGGAAATGCATGTCAGTACAACTTTCCCAAATTTTAAAAAATTGAATGCCTACTCACCTATTTTCCCCTCCCCTGCCACACCCATATTGAATCAAAAGCTTTGAGGACATAATCAGTCATGACATCTTTAGGTGACTCGGGCATGCGCTTTTGTTGTGAAATCACTGATGCAGCGTCGGTGACTCAGGCTTACAAGTGTTTCTGGGTGAGCCGTCCTCAAGCAGTGTTAACCTGCAGCAGGGGGTGTTTGGTGTCAGGAAGTGCACGTCTCTGCTTGAAAAGATGTATTTGCCCTATCAGATCCATATGAATGTTGGTTTCTAGTGGATCTTCAGGTAGCCTGTCTGGCCAGTGTTTGAGTTTGGGTTTGAGATCCACAAGGAAACAAACTCTGTAGATGTGCTCACCAGCCCCTGCTGAAGCTCTCCAGGAAGTGAGGAGTGTCTCTATAGAAAATGGGCACCATTTACCACCAAATCCAGCGGAACAGCCTCGCTGTGCCCACGGCTGAATTACTTATTATCTTTGTTAGTACATCATTTTCATCTTGGTTTAGTGCCTTGTGGTGGTTTCTGATGTAAGGCGCTGCGTTAGCTTCACTGTGAATAGCCAGCACCATGCTCTTGCGGTATCGTGCTTCATGATAAGTGTGATGCAATCAAGTCACTTCTTTAAAAACTGCCTCTAGGGCAAAGTTAATTGTTGTGAGTTATAAGTGAATTAGACATTTTAGTCTGTCAGGACAAGCATAAACACAAAGAATGAGTGGGTCTTATTCACCCACAAGCAGCTCATTTTCCTGCCCTAGGACAGCGCAGGGGTACTGTAAAGCCAGTGGCTGTGGCCGTCATGGCCATGCAGGTTCCCATTGGATGCGGGCAGATGCTAAAGGCACAGTGGAGCTGGAAAGTGGTGGGCCATTTCATTTATTCAAGTCTCATAATGGCGGACGAGCAAACAGGCAGGGCTCGTCCTGTTAATGCTATTGCTATTCATAAACTCAGCATTCCAGACTCACCCAGACTCACAGGCCCCCACCAGCCTCAGCACTCCCTAGCCAAATGGGCAGGGCGGAAACCAGGGCTCCCAAGCCCCGACCTCGTCTATGGTTCCACAGCCCGGATTCATTCTCCAGACTCACCCTCCAAACACACACTCTCTCTCTGCACTCTCCAGCAAAACAATTTTTTGGGGAAAAAAAAACCCTTCATTCCTCAGCAAACAATGGCCCTTCCCAAGCAGGAAGGCAATCCACAATTAGCAATCTGCCGCCTTGAGGTCAAGCACCCAGCAGCCTTCCATAGACTATACACACAAGGCGCTGCCCCAATACAAGGGAGAAAACATTAAAAAACATTTATTTACCCAACAGGTACCTTGGCTCATAGTGATAAAAATCTCCAGGCCTCTTTACAACCCTGCACAGTGGCCAAAGCTGGTGACACCTGGCTGCAGGCATGGCTCAACTCTGAAACTTGAATTTTTTTCCACTTACAATTCTATAGGCATATTTTACGTGTATTTCTTTTCATTTTAAAAATGACATAACATGGTGGATTCTACTAATTCAATAAAGTATTAACTAGAGAGGATTACTTTAACATCTACAACATTTTTAGGCCACCTGTGTATACAGTTTTTTATATGCATGTAATATTTGGAGTATAGAGTTCATAACTTCTTTATGGCCACATACTGATTTGGCTCCTGCTTCCCAAATGAAGCCCAGATCATTTTTTAGTTATTACTCTTATCTAATTGATGTCTGCCATTCCTTTTATTTTTTATTGAATTTATTGTGTTGGCATTGGTTAATAAAATTATGTGTGTTTCAGGAGTATAATTCTATTATACATCATCTGTATATTGTATTGTGTGTTCACTATCCAAAGTCAAGTCTCCTTTCATCACCACACGTCCCTCCTCTACCCTCCTCTACCTGCCTCACCCTCTTTCCCACTGGTGCCATTGCTTTCTGTAATCAACAGCAAAGATGTTGTATATAGTTTCCAAAGTGATGTATATATGCATATATATTAATATATTTAATTGTATTAGATATTCATTAGGCTTTCACATATGTATATCAATTAGAAATATGCATATGTATCTCTATGTATATAAATAATTTTATTGCTGTTTTGATTGAGAATTACCTTTATTATGTTCTTTCACTTTCACTTGAATTAAATTGCTTTTTATCACTTAGTATAGATTTTCCTCCTTCCCTTTCTCTCTTCCTTCCTCCCTTCCTCCCTTTATTCCTCCCTTCTTTCCTTCTTTTTGGGAAAATGTGTTCAAAACTTCAGTATTGACTTATTTTTGTACTGTTGGATCCAGCAATCCATAATTTCTTTTGAATATCTGTCTCAATAATTTCCAGTTTCTAGTTGAATTTCTCATTTGATTTAACATATTAGGTAGTTTTCTTAGTAGGGAATTAATATAGAAAATATTCTTGGGGAAAACAAGCATTAAAGATGCATCTATTTTAGGATGTGGATAATAGTATCCTGAATGAATTGTGCTCAGTCACCTTTATGGCTTTGGCCCTGAGCCGTGTTTTGAATGGCATTTCAGCAGTCCTTGCAGCATTTGCAACTTCAAAGTAATTAAGTGCTCTTTCAGTCTAGCTGTATAAATGTCTTAGGATGTACTGTGAAAGGTGCATTGCTGTTAAATCATCATGAGTTAAGTCAGAACTTTAAAAAAATGAAAAGTTAGCATAAAGTTGTAGTTTATAAACAATCGGAAAAATATTTAGTAAATTTGTATTCCCCCAAATTAAATTATTTTTTTTTATCTCTGGCTGGATAGCTCAGGTGGTTGGAGCATCGTCCTGAAGTACAGAGATTGCTGGTTCGATCCCTGGTCAGGGTACATACAGGAACAGATCAGTGTTCCTGTCTCTCTCTCCCTCTCTCCCTTCCTCTCTCACTAAAATTAATCAATAAATAAAAAAATAAATTAATACTTTATTATCTTATTTTGACTTAGGCTAATGATATTATATTTTAGAAAGTCAGTATGATTTATAGCACTTTGAATACTGAAAATAACAAAGACACACCATTCCAACAAAGGAAACTGATATTGCTGGTCAGTCTAGGTATCCCCTAGCATCATTTCAGTGACCAAGGTCAGAGGGTACCAGCTCCCCAGTGGCTCCATTCCACAGGAAGCATGGCTGAAATCAAACAGTTGCATGTGCCAGGGAACAGAGAGAAGTCGTATAATGCAAGCAAGTCACTGGCATGATATAACAAGCAGCCTTTGTTTTCTGTGGATTCAGATGAGCTAAGTGAGGAGTTAAAAGCAAAAACACACCGATGAGGCACAAACACCTACAGAAATATTCTTGAAAAAAAAATCACTGGATCTTATGGGTTTTTTTTTTTTTTCAGATGGAGATTCATGAAGATAGAAACATGTCATTTTGTACAACTATCTCCTGTCCTAATATCATGTATGGTGCCACTCACAGTGACAATGCCATGTGGGTTGCCTTCATTTGGTACCTGAAGGTCCATTAAACTAGCTTCTCAATAACATACTGGGAATACTATTTAAAACAAAATGATCTGTCTCTCCCTTCTCTTCTCAGACAATGATCTAGAAAGAGTTGATCTTAGGTTTTAAACAATGAGAGACTTTCTTGGGTTGTAAAGAGAGTTTGCTGTTGATTACTGAGAGTTTTATCACGCTGCGCAGAGCTTGTGCTTGGCTTCAGAGCTTTTCTTTATTCACCGATTTAATAAGACTCGTTACTGGACGTGCCCTGAACAGCCGCAGTGTGGACCTTCCACTGCTTGCTTCTCCTGAAGCTAAATGAGTCCATTTTGATAGTTTCTTGGGAAATGAATCCTGAATATGCATTTATGATGAGATAAACTATAATTCTGGCCATGTTTTTAAAGTGATGATATCTTTGGAATATAAGTATAAGGAAACAAAAGTTAATGATATAGATAACTAGCACCTTTGATGATTTCAAAGACATTTTCAATAAGGAGGTTTGCAATAGAGTGCCTCCTAGAGCTTAAATACTCCCACTTGAGAGACCTATAAGAAGTAACTTTTAGTGAAAAATAAAATCCTTTGAAGTCTGAGAAAAAATGAGTGGTGTTCCAAAACAAACTGGAGGCATACCTACTTGAGCAAGCTTAGGTTTTCAAAATAGTTTATTTCACACATTTGAACATTGTGAAAACCTTTAGCTGTGTGTTTTTGTTAATAATCTAAAGAAAATCATTCTCATCAATTTATTCTAGAAGTGTTAAAGTATTTTAATATTTGATTTACGTTTAGCTCTTTCCAAACTGAAGACCAGAGTGCCTGAAAGACGGTTGTTGGGTTTGCCTTTCAGAACCACCTGTTCCGATTGCCCCCCCTCAGCTGGCCTCAGTGGGTGCCACCTACCTGTGGATACAACTCAATGCCAACTCCATTAATGGAGATGGACCCATTGTTGCCCGAGAGGTGGAATACTGCACTGCAAGTGGGAGCTGGAATGACCGGCAGCCAGTGGATTCCACAAGTTACAAGATTGGGCACCTCGACCCGGATACGGAGTATGAGATCAGTGTGCTCCTCACCAGGCCCGGGGAGGGGGGCACTGGATCTCCCGGGCCAGCACTCAGAACCAGGACGAAGTGTGCCGGTGAGTGTGGGGAACTCGGGACTAGTCTCACTGCCTTTCTGGGTGTAGACTGCAGCATTGTCGGTAATCAGGTAGCTAGCATGCTCCCCAGGCTCTGGCAGCATCCTCTGCAGGAATAAGTAGCTCCCTTTGTGAACAGAAGCCCAGCAGCCTGTGGACTTCAGGACCTAAAGGCTTGATATCTCTCAGGCAGCTTCCATCCCTTTATTTCTATTCTTTCTTTACACCTTCCTGTGAGTATCACACAGCTCAAGTAGGAATTATGCCTAAAGTTGACAGAGGCCACTGCTTTAAAGATATCTGTTCATAGGTCAGATCCTCTCATTCTGGCCCCTTTGTTTTACGTTCACAGTTAATGTGTTTATAGCCTAGAGGAGCTCTGGAATAATAGATTCCATCTAAGAGATAGCTTTAAGCTGTGTTTTTATTGATGGATATTTAATGGAGGGCTGATTGTCCATGCTGTGGAGCCCATTTGTACAATAAGCAGGGTGATTTGTGGACTGCATGCAGTCTTTAAGTTTAGATTTTATAATTCTAATTGTGCTGAACCCGCTCTGCAGCTTAAATAAAACTAAGGTTGGTGAACAGAGAAATGGTGAATCTTGTAAAAATCAAAACCTGAAGGTAGCTCCGATTAGAGGGTTTAATGTTGTTTCTGCATGGCTACTCTCTGACCAGAAGAAGAGAGAAATATATTGGGATACTGAGGTGTTCTTTTATTATTTAAAGGCCGAATCCCTTTATTGAATTGTGGGTTCAGGTGGAGAGAGTTTATACATTTTTATGGAGTTAATTGATTCTTCAGATAGCATCATTTAAGAAGATATATAAGGCCAGTGGCTGCCACTATGGCTATCACATGCGGGTTCTTATTGGATTCAGGCAGACGGTAAAGGAACAGTAAAGCCAGATAATGGTGGGCCATTCTGTTTATTAAAGTCTCTTAATGGTGACTTTAACCAGCAAACAGGCAAGGAAGATCACTTCTCTCCCACTCCCCAGACTCACCCTGACTCACCCTCCCGACTCCTAGGTCCCCAAAGCAAAACAGCACTCCCCAGCCAAACAGGCTGGGCTGAAATCTCAGGGCTTCCAAGCCCTGACTCATACACATACTCTCTCTCTCACACACACACACACACACACTCTCTCTCCAGCAAAAACAGGCTGGGGAAAAAAAGCTCCTTCTCCAGCTAACAGTAGCAAACAATTTGCAATCTGCTGCCCTGAGGGCAAGCACCTGTAGCCTTCCACAGACCATACACACACACACACACACATGGTGCTGCCCTGCACCCATGCAAAATACAAGGTAGCACACCTAACTCTCTTGTGTTGCACTTGAAACACATTGGTTTGCCAAACAAGACATATATCAATATGTTTCTTTTTGAAGTACTACATTCTGATCCTGACTGATAGGAGAAATGATTAAAACTTAATATTTATAGATGTTTTATTTTTTCTTTATAATTTGAAGAATACTGTTTCTACAATTTCAAAGCTCATGGGAAAAATTATTTGTTTTTTTAATGTTCTTATTAAAAAGGGGCACAGGTATCTCTTCCTTCTGGGGATACATGATGGGCCTGTATCAGTAGGCCCTGCGTCTGCTTCCCAGGCCCATACCCGCGTATTCATATCACCCACAGGGCAGAATCTCTGGAACAAGAACTGTTGTTTGGACTAGTGGCCCCTAGGGTCCTGATTGGCAGTTCCAAGGAGGCAGCTTGATAACCCTTTCTCCTTCTCACTGCTGTACGCCGTGTCATTTCCTCACTCCTTTTAATTGAATACATTTCCCTTTCTTTTTGTGAAATAATTTATCATCTGTTGTAATGCAAACATTGTATGTAATGGAGAACACTGTATATATCACTTTATAATATAGGAATTGCTTTCAATTCTGTAATTTGTTTTATAACTGCTTCGTGAAGTCACCAGGGCAGATATTGGGATCTCCTTGTTATGGGTGAGATGCAAGCCAATGTGATCTGCCCTTCTCTGAGCATGCTCAGTAAGCAATGCCTGTGGTGTTATTCCACCTCATCCTTTTGAGGGTCCTGTTTGGGGTATGCAAATATATAGTCTTTGTAAGGTATTTCCCCTCCTCCCCCGCAGAGAAAGAGGAAGGGGGCCTGAGCCAGGAAGTATGGCATAATAAAAGGTTTTATTTAGTAGGACACTGCACTGTTCTCTGTCCCCAGGGGGCAGGGGGCAGAGAAGTCGCATGGATAAAACTGCATGGAAGGTATTTAAAGGGTCTGTAGGATGGGCAAGCTAGTATGATGTGGAGAAATCTCAGTGGCTGATGGACAGTTGCTTTTTCCCAAGGGGCTTCTGAGAAGTTTCTTTTGGCGCGCTTGGTTGTGGGCGACTCTAGCCAAAGGTCCGAGGTCTGAGTTCCTCGTGTGACCTTTCTCCATTATCCACCGACCTTACAGTCTTCTCTCTCAAGGAGAAGGTTAGAATTGCATTGCCTAGACTAGAGAGAGGATACAGTATTTCATTCTAGTCACTAACTACCCCAACTACTTTATGTTCTAATTCTGTTTTTGTTTTTGTTTTTTTTTTTTACATATTTTGTCTTTTCTCTTGGTTTGCTGCCTGTACATTTCAGCAATTGACACAATTATAATATACATTTCCCCTGAATACATTGCATGCATTTCTGTTTTCAGGAAGCCTCTTTGTTATTGATGCTTGATGTGGAAATATGTAACTCTCAAAGAGACAGTGAGCCTTTATAATAGCTTGACAGTCCTTTTTTAAAAAAAATTAAAACCAATTTTGAATTGATAGTTGCATGCCAACTCTATGTCTTAAAGTATTGAGCCTCATTTAAGCAAGGACTCCTAATGATGAAGCACTCTCTTCCTCTTACCATTTGTTACTTGCTTTTGCTATTTTTGGCATGGCATACACTGGCATTAAATGTTTTTGAAATTATGAGAGTTGAACAAATCAGTCTTGGGAAACGTTAGGTGAGAGAATCAAAGCCAGAAATAAGGGGAAGGCATGGCATGTGGGTGAGGAAAGTGAAGTCAGATGAGGCTTTTTACTGTAGGAAGAGATATAATTTCACCCTCTCTTGACCTAAGGCTTTTGAGAAAATCTGAAAATAAGACTGGTGGTTGCTTGTGGTGAGCGGTGGTACATTATGGAAAGCAGACTTATTTACAGGGAAGAAGACAGTTGCTGCAAACTATAGACTGAAAAATTGGATAGTGGTTCCACACTATTTCTCAGATGGTTTGTGAGCACTTAGGGGTTCATAAAGAGCAAGTCATGGGTCTCACAAGCTGAGAGGGACCCTAAGCATTCTGGAAAGTCAATGGAAAATGTCCTTGGCCAGGCTTGAACCAGTAGGAGAATGTATTTGGGTGATATATAAGAGGAATAATTCCATGTTCATTTGGTACGGTTCAAAAAGCCAAGACTGCTAGTATGGAATTAGAGCAGTGGTTCTTAACCTTTTTTGAGGTACCAAACCCACCAGTTTCATATGTGCATTTACCGAACCCTTCTTTAGTGATGAATAAAATAGTATTTTTTTCCCAAATTCAAGACATAGGTATGTTTTTTTACTGGTGCACAAAATGAGCCATGCATGAACATCACCTTGCTCAAAGAACAAAACCAACAAAGTACATGAACTCACAACAAATTACGGTATTACTTTATTCTGGCCTCCGCGGAGGAGGCTTCCCCGAACCCCTGAGACCGACTCATGGAACCCCTAGGGTTAGATAGAACCCAGGTTAAGAACCACTAAATTAGAGTAATACAATTTAGCAACAGCACATATATGAAAAAGAGAATGAAGGCTTGGCTTAAATGCATATGAATCTAAAAATATGACCCATATTGTATTAATTACTTTGTAATGCTGTTGCCTTATCTCCCCCCCCTCCCTGAAACAAAATTTAATATAATCCTAGGTTGCATTAAGAAAGCAAAATGCTCATGGTAAAGGAGGTGATAGTCTTACTCTACCAGTGCCCTATCTATTGTATTTATTCCTTTCCTGCATTGTAAGAGACAGAGAGAGAGAGAGAGAGAGCACAAAACAGACTATGCTGGGGGGGGGGGGGAGCAGAGTAGGAATGATTCTGAAACCTTGCTCTACCAGAGGGAAGTGATGGAAAACCGAGAACAGTGTCTGTGCAGATATGTCAAGAGCAGAATCATGAATAGAGAGTTTCTAATGGCTTGTCCATTGTAGTAAAACCTGACCATGTGAAGAGGGATTTCTGTACTCAGAAGAGGCTTGAGCTGATTGAACTTGAAAAACTCAACTTGAAGATTCTATGACTTAGGTTATGTGTTGTTGTTCTCTTTCTAATGAGACAATCCATTGTGTGCCCTACCCTGATAGGCTGAGTTTCACTTTTATGCTATACTTGTCCAGATACTCCATAATCATGCTTGTCGAGTCCTGCTTTGCAGGCCAGTGGAGGTTTGCAAAAATCAGAGCAAAAGGGGAAAAAAGTTTTTCCTATTACCCGATAGATTAAATTTTAAGAAATGACTTTTAATTTGAGATGTCCTGCTTGAGTTTTCTGCTAAAGTATCCCTTTTAGGAAATGATGATATCAGAGAGTACTAGAACCAGAGCCAGCAGCTGAGAACACAGGCTCTGAGACTAGGCTTCCCAGATTGAGTACTGGCTCTGGCCAGAGCTATATGTGCCCTGGGAAAACCTTCTCTCTGGACTACGGTTGCCTTATCTATAAAACAGGGATGATAGTAATAATAATATGCATCTTGTAGTGTGGCCATGACACCTTTAATGAGCTAATGGAAATAAGGTGCCTAGGAGAGAACCTTACATATAGCAAGTGGTCAATAAAAGTTAACTGTCTTTAAAATTTTTTTTTAACATTTTCAATCAAAAGAGTGAGATGTTGGCAACCTAATTTCATTGCCTTAGCTATTTTGGAAATATTATTTGTCAGGTAAATTGAAAATCTGAGGACCACTGTTTTATAACATGGGCTCATAGAATTTTGTGCAGTCAAGCATTGTGTCATGACAGATGTCATTCTCTCTCTTTCTCTCTCTCTCTCTCTTTATTAAATCTGTTTCTTTTGGGCAAGCTTTTGTTTTTCATTTTTGTACTGAACCAATGAGACCTGTCCTATCATGTTTTGGTGACACCGTGAAATGTATTTTGCTTCTTGCATTAAAATGGCACGGTCACTATTTATTGTCCTTCTCTGGGCAGTAGAATTGATTTTCATGTGTGGCTAGCAGATGCAATCTCATACCTGTTCAGATTTCTTAAAAGAATTGCATTGTAGCACACTTCCAGAGTTCTTGCTTCTTACGCATCTGAAAATTGTTTTCAAATATATGCATAAATTCTCCACATTAGACCTTAATCAAATCACTTAGCTTTTCTGGTTCTACCTCGCCATCTGCCCTGTCAGAGCTGTTTTTGAAGAATAGACTAGATATTATATGTAAAGGTATTTTATAGATTATATAAGTGCTTTGTCTATTTGGAGTATTTTTAAAAAATTATAGTCAGGAACTAGTTTCAAGAGTTAAACACATATTCAGTTATTTTCTATCTTTGTAGTTGGGTGACCTCAGAGAGTTTAAATTACTTCAGTATCCATTTAAGCAAAATGCAATTTAGTTGTATTTTCTATTCTATCTTATATTCTTATAATTATGTACAGCCTGTATATCACAAGCCATTAAGTGGTAGCTACTTGAAAAAGAGAAACAGTGATGCAGTTAGATTAATTTTTGCGGTGGACTTTTTCTGTGTTTTATTTTAGGATATTGGTTTTTTTATGTATCCTGGTTATTGTTTAACTGTGGTTAAGTGGCTTGCTAATAACTGGCCCCAGGAGTTAAAGAAGGATGTTGATAAACTAACGACTTAACAATTAAGACTGGTGAAAGTGAAGGAAAGCCCAACTGAAATGTGTCCTTTAGAATTAATTTAACTAAAAATCTCTGAAAAAAGAGTGATTGCATCTTTTTAAAAATGTATTCATAAAATATTTATTGAATACCCATATTTGCAAAGCACATTCCCAGATCCTATGGGTGTAGCAACAAAACAAGATTCTGCCTTCAGGACTGATAAATTTGGAGTATTAGAGGGAGGAAATGTACAGGCAATATACCTATACTAAGCTTATGGGATTCTTTGTAAACTATTTTGAGATTTTTAAGCCCCAAATTTGATTTTAATTTAAATGAATAATATTCAATATTGAAAAAGGCTTTACCTTTACCACTTCCGGAAATCTACTAAAGAAGGTAATACTTGCCTAGGAGAGAGTGGAAATACAAGTGCCTAGAAGTACTATGTCATAGTACGGTAACCACCACATCAGCTGTTAACTTTGTATTTGTCAAGAATAAAGAGGGATCTAAGTAATTAGAAGTCTTTAAAAAATAATATACTATTCTTTAAAACTAGTAAGGGTGAGTAAATTTCATACCTATTTGCAGAGGTATGTATTTGTTTTATATATGCCTGGTTAGAACCTTTTACATAACTGTGATCAAAATGATGGATATTTGTTACCTTAAAATTCATTTTTGTCCGATACAGCCATTTTATCTAGGGTGCTGTCAGTAACACAGAAGTGGGACATATCTTTTGTCTACTTCTAATCACTTCACCGTTCAGTACCCCTTGACTTAAGAGAGACCAGTGTGTGCCACTTGGTGTGCTGTGCATTGTATGTATCACCTGTTCTTGTAACCAGCATGGTAGTTATATGTTATACTGGAACAGACACATGTGTGTAGACGAACACATTCACCCAGGAGGGAGGGATCAGCAGTCCTGCAAAGCAGAGGCCAACACCCTGGCCTGCAGGAGCATTCTACTAACTACAAGGATAAGGTTTGGGGTTGTCTTATATACCCTGAAAATGTCTTGTATGGTTTATGTAGTACCATCCTCTATCCCACCAGGCCCAGTCTAAATCGCATGAGATTTAGGTTCCTATTGGTCTTTCAATTTTAATTCACCTGTTTGTGAAGTAATGACACTGGAGTGACCTCACTTTAAGTCCACCTGAATGAGAGTGACATCTGAGTAACGTGCAGTGAGTAGGTTTCTTGGCAGGGGTCTTCCGTGAAGCCGGGCCGTGTAGTGCCCGTGCGGCATGGAAGGCCCATCCAGTCTGTTCATTATTCTTAGTTCCTCTAATGGGGGAACTGAAATAGGCTGGTGGGAATGGGGCTGGTTTGCAATTAAACACTGCCAAAGCCAGGTTGGTTTCCTTCCTAAATCAGGGACAGTCCGATTTATCTTTTCCGTACTGAACTGCCTCTGGTATTACAATGTGTATTTGGACTTTCAGGTCTGACTCATGGGCACTCAGGGCAGCTGGGAACTGGCCTGAGATCTAACAATGGCTGATATTCAGAGTAGGTACAGACCAAGGAACCCATTGAATGAAGCACAATTTATTTTTAATGTAAATTTATTTACCAGGGTAAAAATGAAAGCGTTCTAATTCTAAAATAGCTCTGCCAAAGGGCAACGTTGTTAATGCATTGCCAACACATTAAACCATTAAGAACCCTTTTTAATTATAAACGTTAGAAGGGCATAAAAAGTATCTTCCCCTGAAGGCCCGCGGTCAAGGCACATGTGAGAAAGCAATCAATGAACAACTGTGGTGCCGCAATGGCAACAAAAACACTTAATGATTGAAGCTTCTCATCTCTCTCCATTCCTGTCTGTCTGTCCCTATCTATCCCTCTCTCTGACTCTCTCTCTGTCCCTGTAAAAAAAAAAAAAAAAAAAAAGTATCTTCCCTATTAGACTGCAGAGGTAAAGATACTGCATTGGGTAGCATCACATTTGGACAGAGGACAAGAACATAGTAGCAGCACAGCACCTTTTTTTATTATAGTATATTCTGTTCCTCCCTTTCAGACCTCTGTGGCCCAGAGACTTGGTAATATCTTCCTCTCAAACCATTTACTATAAAACAGTGGGTCAGCACTTTGCCCTGTCTGTACCCTTAGACAACACAGAGAAATCTTGTGTGAGAGGTTAGAGTGTCTGAAGAAGTGTTACCCAATAAATTCAATGTAAAATAAAGAAACTAAAAAAAGAAAGGGAAGGAAAGAGAAAAAAAGGAAAAGAAGAAAGGAAAGAAAAGAGAGAGGAAGGGAGGGAGGAAGGGAGAGAGGGAGGGAAGAAGGAAGGGAGGAAGGAAGGAAGGAAGGAAGGAAGGAAGGAAGGAAGGAAGGAAGGAAGGAAGGAAGGAAGGAAGGAGGGGGGAGGGAGGGAGGGAGGGAGGAAAGAGGGAAGGAGAGAAAGAAAGGGAGGAAAGTGGAGGGATGGGAAAGGGAGGGGAGGGAAGGGAGATCAGACAAGTGAAGATACCTGCTTTTATAGTGATCAGATGCCTAGAGTTGAGATAGAGTTGACACCAGAAAGGTGTCAGGCAGGGCCCTGGGCTGCTAAAAACCCACACACTCATAATGCTGCTTCTGGGCCTGATTTTGAAGCATTTGTAGGCAGTTTCCTGTGTAGCTTTGAATAAGGTGAGGAGTTGGAGGAAACTGAGAAAAAGATCTAGAGATTATCAGTGAGCTCGTCCAGCCCTGTCTCTGATGTGTCATTTAACACTAAAAAAAAAAATCACGAAACTGTTTTGGGACACATTTTATACATAAGTCTATCAATTAGGACCTTGAACAAATTCCTTGTTCTCATGCTCTGATTCCATCAGTCTCTGTCAAAGGGGGTTTTGCTCTTATAGTGAAACATCAGCGTTCTCAGCATTAGTCCCTTATTGAATACCAACGGCAGTGTGCTGAGTGTGGTCCTAAGGCCACCAGAATGCTAAGGGAGGCCTCTGCTTCCTACAGCAGTATCTCTTAGAAAAAGGATGATAGCTACTAAATCTTCTTTGTACAATTTTCAAAAAGATCCTGGGTCATCTAAATTTATCTCCAAATCTCTTCTATATTTAGCAAAAAATAAAAGTATTGTTAATGAAATTATTAATTTTTATTAGATCAAATGCTTTATTTAGTCTCATCAAATTTACAATGAAGTAAAATTGTATTTTGGTTTCTGTGTACGCGTCATTAATACACTGGGGTCCCCTGCATAATCAATATGTACTGCACATTTACGTTTTTTGATAGAACTTGAAGTATGACTGAATATTCTCAGTTATAAAGGCTTGTAGTTTTGTCACTGACTGAATATTTTGGATATATTTAGAGAAGACAAATGTTTGTTATTTAACATCCTTCACCTTAGAGTTGTGATGGCAAATCTATGACATGCGTGTCAGTGCTGACACGCATAGCCATTTTCGATGACGCACGACCACATACTAGAGAAGTATGAGAAGTATGGGGCCACATGCCAAGAAGAACGTTTCATCCTGGGATCCTGCACGGCCAGGTGCAGACGCTGAGGAAAAAACATTTGCTGTAGTGTAGACACTCGGTGCCGGAGGTCTGTAGGCCAAAACAACAGAACTCCAGCACAGATCTTCTAGTTCTGGGACTTCCGGTTAGGCCGTTTTTCTCGAAGTGACACACCACCCGAGTTATGCTCGGTTTTTTGGCAAATTTTGACACATCAAGCTCAAAATATTGCTTATCACTGCCTTAGGGTCTGCCTGTATTGAGTTGAGTGCTCGTTCTGACTCTAATAGCTAGAAAATACCTCAACAAATTCCTTAAATGTCCTGAATCTAAGTCTTCTAATAATTGTAATCAGTTCTCTACCAACACTGGCACCTTCCTCATAGCACTGCTGGGGCGGGGGGGGGGGGGGGAAGCGAGCTGTGCTGGGCACGCAGACGAGCAGAGTGCTCTGTTCACCTTGTCTGTCCGAGATTCTAAGTAGGCTTGCTAGCAAATTCTGATTCATTTATAAAATTAATAAACTTGTTACAACTGAGGATAAATACTACTATGGTAACCTCCCAATAGGACTTTTAAGTTGAGTATATGCATGTATGTATCTTCTCAAGTTAATGTCAGAGAACAATTATGTTTAGAACCTGGGAGAACCTTTTGAATCTTTCAGGTGTTGTCAGGATAGAAAACATCTAGTGACCTGTGGTGGGTGGCAAAAATAACAATGTGAATGCTTGGTTCACCTGTGAAACCCTGTTATTCTGTGGTAGAGGACATATTACAGTTATTAGCAACTTGAATATTTCTGACACTTTAACCCAGGGGTAGTCAACCTTTTTATACCTACCGCCCACTTTTGCATCTCTGGTAGTAGTAAAATTTTCTAACCGCCCACTGGTTCCACAGTAATGGTGATTTATAAAGTAGAGAAGTAACTTTATAAAATTTATAAAGCAGAGTTACAGCAAGTTAAACCATATAATAATAATTACGTACCAAGTACTTTATGTCAGATTTTCACTAAGTTTGGCAGAATAACTCTTTATAAAACAACTTACTATAGTTAAATCTATCCTTTTATTTATACTTTGGTTGCTCCGCTACCGCCCACCATGAAAGCTGGAACGCCCACTAGTGGGCAGTAGGGACCATGTTGACTACCGCTGCTTTAACCCTTTGAAGAGTGGCAAGTACTGCCCTGACCCTAACACCTCTTAAGTTTTCCCAGAACACTCAAAGCTTGACAACCACAGTTTGATTTGAGCAGCAAGGCAGCTGATGGCATATGATCGAGGTGTCTTGGGGGTGTGACCAAGGTGCATCCAGAATTCAGGATGCACCAGGTGAACAAAGTACTCCTTTACCTATGCTCATTTACCTGGCACCCTTAGGAAGGTAGAGGACCTTTACTGAGTGTGATTGGTGATAAGGTCATAATGCTGTGGATCTAAGGGATTGAAATGCACAGGTAAGATCTTCCACTGAGAGCTGCTTCTGAGACAGGCTTGCTTTCTGTGCCCCTAACCCAAGAACAGAAGAACCAGTTTCTGAATGGCCTTTGAATGTATTAGGAAAAGGTCACTTGCTCCTAACCAACCAGGTATGCTGTTTGTGCCTGGAATCTCAAACGCAGCATGTCCAATACCACTTTCATGAACTGGGAAGTAGATGGATTCTATCTTTGACCTCATATGTCCTGTTTGTGTCCATTGCTTATTTCCTAAGCATGCTCAGATGGAGGTTCTAATCAAATCTGCTCTCAGCTTATTTGTCCCCATTAATGTGACAGATAACTTATCAGAACACCAGTGACATTTGACCTCTAAGTAGAACTTGCCTACTTTATCTGTAAGTATAATTTTGCTCATGTTGTTAAAACTAAATTAATAAGAAATGAAATAGATGAGATCTAAAACCTCCACAGTAATAACAACAGATTATAAAAGCTTGATAATATATCAAGATTTTAGTTTATTAAGGTTAACTGTGTTCCTTTGTTTGTGTAATATTTTTTTATAAATTAATTTTAAGAATATAAAGAACTGGTAATTACATTACCTATTAGAATAAATTATAAGCGAACTGAAAGCTTTACAAATGAATAATGCATATAAATGAAATTAAAACTACAAATACAAGAAATTTTATTAGGAAGTATGGTAATGCCTATTATTAAAGTATGAAAAATAATAGCACTGTTTGATATCAAAATTGCTGATCTTTCATCCACATTATTACCCTTGTAGAATGAGTAATAGAAGTAATATAACTGTGCAGGTAAAATATTTCTACTGACCAAATAGCAATATTTCTTTCAGACAGACCTAGAAAAGTGACTGCAGTCATGTATTTACATTTAGCATTGAAAATCCTTTCTAGCATAAATATAATCAGTAGAGAAGATACAGATGTTAAAATATATGTATTGTTATTTCACTGTTCTTTAGGTAGGCTGTACTGCCCTTCATTTAAATCATGAGTTTATCATAAATACATTTTATTTGTTAGTATTTATATCTTGTTAATGATCCATTTTAATTACTGAAATCATAGATGCTATATAAGAGGCAAGAAATACAGAAGTATATGATGAAGTAGTTATTAATAAATTCCCTCATCTTTCTTTCAGTTTTTTTCCTGGGGATGATATGTAGGTGTTTATCCTTCTTTGTCTCTCTGTGCACATTTAGACACATAAATGTCAATATATGTCTGTCCCAGTTCTGTTCCTTACCAATTATAACAAAATGAGATTATATTTTATTTACTATTCTGCAAATAGTAAATGTAAAATTTGTTTTACATCTGTCAATATTTTCTGCACATCTCTCTAGTTGCTAAAGTCTAGTGCAGGGGTCCCCAAACTATGGCCTGTGGGCCACATGCTGCACCCTGAGGCCATTTATCCAGCCCCCGCCACACTTCCAGAAGGGCACCTCTTCCTTTGGTGGTCAGTGAGAGGAGCTCAGGATGCATCCACACCCATAGTTCCCATTGAAATACTGGTCAGTTTGTTTATTTAAATTTACTTGTTCTTTATTTTAAATATTGTATTTGTTCCTGTTTTGTTTTTTTACTTTAAAATAAGATATGTGCAATGTACATAGGGATTTGTTCATAGTTTTTTTTTTATAGTCTGGCCCTCTAACGGTCTGAGGGACAGTGAACTGGCCCCTGTGTAAAAAGTTTGGGGACCCCTGGTCTAGTGTAATATATGCAGATTTAACTCATTCTTGGTATAACTATTTGTTATTCTGGAGTATTTATACCCTACTTATTCAGGCTTTCTTTTTTGATGGACAAGTTTTTGTTATTTTCTATTAAAAGTAATATATCAATAAATATCTATAAAGCGATCTCCTTATATTAAAATACTTTATTTCTGTAGGTTACAGTTTTAAGATAAGATTGGTGGGCTAAAGTTAAGTGCATTTAAGATTTTATTAGTGTCACATTGCTTTCCAGAAGGCTGGCAAATTAAACTCCATCAGCAAGATGCGAGAATACTCATATCTGAACATGCTTTTGAGAATTGACTATTAATGCTTATTTAAAATTTGTTGCCAATTTATTGGTTTAGAAATGGTATGTTACTATTTTAATTTGCATTTCACTTTTTTTCATGTTTATTGACTTTTCATGTTCTTTTATTATCAGATTAACTATTTCTATCCTTAGGATACTTTTTCCAGTCTCTTTCTTTTTAATTTATAAGAGTGGTTTTTGTCAGTATAGTTATTAATCATCTGTCAGTTTTATAAATATTTTCCCTCATTCTACCATTTTCCTTTGACTTCATTCATGTACATTTTGTTAAGGAGAAATGTTTACATTTATATAGTTAAATCTATCAATCACATCCTCTAGGCTATTTAAATACTATAAATTAATTTATTCTAGGTAAATGACCAGATATACAATAGCATTTGCTACTTAAACCATTGTTCTTCTTTGTGCCTTCTCACTTTCCAGTCTGGTTTAGAAGATATTTTTCAGCATATATTTGGAATATTTTTAAAAGGTTTTTTTTTTTTCCTTCAGTGGAATTCTTTCACAGATCTTGCAGGGAAGACTACAGGGCTGGGAAGACCTCTGGGAAAGGTTTCTTTGCTCTTTAAGGATGAACAAAGGAAAATAAACCTTTCTCACCTTTGTTATGGGATGGTATGTGATCTCATGCCCAAGAGTGCAGCAGGCATCAAGTGGCTACAGAGAGTCTTCCTAACAGGATTAATCTGCAACAAATGTTTATTGAGACTCTGTTATTTGAAAGTTACTCTCCTAAGCTTGGAGGATACAGTGGTGAGTAAAACAAATGAGTATCCTGACCTCATGGACATCACTTCTAATTTAATATCTCTCCATTACTTTGTAACGTAGGTATATACAGTGTGTCCGTAAAGTCATGGTGGACTTTTGACCAGTCACAGGAAAGCAACAAAAGACGATAGAAATGTGAAATCTGCACCAAATAAAAGGAAAACCCTCCCAGTTTCTGTAGGATGATGTGGCAGCATGTGCGCATGTGCAGATGATGATGTAACACCGTGTATACAGCGGAGCAGCCCACGGCCATCCCAGTCGAGATGTGGACGGTACAGAGGAAAGTTCATTGTGCTCTGTGGCTTGCTAAATTTGAATCCGTGACCAAAGTGCAACGTGAATATCGGCGCGTTTATAACGAAGCGCCACCACATAGGAATAACATTACTCGGTGGGATAAGCAGTTGAGGGAAACCGGCAGTTTGGTGGAGAAACCCCATTCTGGTAGGCCATCAGTCAGTGACGAGTCTGTAGAGGCTATACGGGATAGCTACCGAAGGATCCCTAAAAAATCTGTGTGGTGTGTGCTTGACAATTACACCTAAGCAAGACTACAGTTCATAAGGTGTTAAAGAAACATAACTGTTTTACGGGGTACAAATTGCTGCTGTTGCACACTATCAAACCAGCGGATAGACCCACATGATGCGTGTTTGCTACAGATAAGCTTCATGAGATCGATAATGATGCAAGATTTTTGCAGAAGATTATGTTTAGCGATGAGGCGACCTTCCATATCTGTGGACATGTTCATCGCCATAACATCCAAATATGGGCTGCTGAACATCCTCATGCCTATGATGAGTACAAACATAGCACCCTTAAAGTGAACGTGTGGTGTGGCCTGATGCCTGATAAGGTAATAGGCCCATTTTCTTTCATGGAGCAGTCTGTGACAGCAAATACCTATCTTGAGATGTTGGAATTGTATGCAGTGCCACAATTTCCAGAAGATGTCATCTTTCAACAGGACGATGCTTCTCCACACTACGCCACCATTGTTTGTGAGTTTCTGGATAGAACATTCCCCAGCGGTGGATAGGCAGGGGTTCTGTCAAGCCATGGCCACCACGATCCCCGGATCTGATGCCCTTAGACTTTTACTTTTGGGGTTATGTGAAGCAACATGTGTACATTGAACATATCAAGGATATTAATCACTTAAAACAGAGAATCACAGACGTTATTCACTCTGTTACACCAGATGTCCTTACCCGTGTGTGGCAAGAACTTCACTAACGTTTGGATGTGTCTAGGGCAACAAATGGAGCCCACATCAAACTGCACTGAATAGGTATGAAACTGGAAGAGTTTTCCTTTTATTTGGTGCAGATTTCACATTTATATCGTCTTTTGTTGCTTTCCTGTGACCGGTCAAAATTGCACCATGACTTTACGGACACACTGTATTTACATGAAGCAAAGCTTGAAGAGATTCATCATAGCGGGGAGCCCAGTGTGGGAAGGAAGTTCAAGTAGTAAGCATAAACACTAAGGCAGACTTTATAAATAAATTGTTTTAATCAGGATGTTTTGGACTGCAAGTAACATACAGACTAAACAATAAAGAAATTTATTAACTTGTAGTAACAGGAAGGCCATAGATAAGTCACACTTAACAGTTTGTTTATTTAGTGGCTCAGTAACATGATCGGGGACATGAGTTCTTTCTAAATCTCTCCTGCATTGGTTCTAACTCAAGGCTGGTCCACCATAGTCATAAGATAGCCTTTAGAAGCAACTCAAAAAACATGCTTTGTTCAAACCTGATAGGAAAGGGAGAGAAAAACATTTTCTCAGATCTACAATATATCCTCTTTCTTTCAATCTTATTGGGCGAATTAAGTACCAGTAATAATAACCAGGACATTTTTATGAACTGCTTGACTTAATGTCTGTGTTCTCAATCTTTACTTATTTTAGTGATGCTAGTTTACATCACAGTCACGTGAGAGGCATGTTAAGGGATAGATCACTGGGTCCCACCCCAGAGTTCATGATTTAAGAGGTTTGGGCTTGGGCTTAGGAATTGATATGTCAAAAAAAATTTCAAGCGATGCTGATGTTGCTGTTTGAGAATTACTGATGTGGAATAATGAAGGTGCACCCTTGTACTCCAAACCTGTTAGAATGTCCAAAATACAGGAAAGTAACAATAGCACTTGCTGGGGAGTATGTATACCAACAGGAACTCTTTCTTACTCATTTACCAATAGGAATGAAAAACAGTGCATTCACTTATCAAGTTAGTTTGGCAGTTTAATACAAAACTAAATATACTCTTAACATGGGATCCAGCAATTGTGCTCTTTCGTATGTATGCAAAGGAATAAAACTTATATCCATGCAAAAGCCTGCACATGGATGTTTATACTAGCTTTATTCATTATTGACAAACCTTGGAAGCCATCAAGTTGTTCATCATTAGGTGAACAAACGTGGTACATCCAGACAATGGAAAATTATTCAGTGTTAAAAATAAAAAAGAGCTATCAATCCATGAATGAAAAGACATGGAAAAAATGCAAATGCATATTACTAAGTGAAAGAAGCCCATATGAATAGGCTGCTTATGTGTAATTTCAACTGTGAGATTTCAGAAAATACAAAACTATAGAGACAGTGGAAAAAGATCAGTGGTTGCCAGGTGGCACAGAGGGATGAATAGAAAGAAGACAGAGGATTTTTAGGGCAGTGAAAATACTCTATGTGATATAATGGTGGGTATGTGACATTATACATTTGACAGAACCCTAGACTGTACAACACCAAGAGTAAACCCGAATGTGAACAGTGATATGTTCATGTAGGTCTATCACTTGTAACAAATGCGCCACTCTGGTGGGTGATGTTGATAATGGCACAGATTTTTTGAGGGAACGTGGGATATATGGGGAAACTTTGTACTTTCTGCTCAATTTTGCTGTGAACCTAAAGCTCTTTTAAAAAAAAGGGTACCCTTGATTCTAGGAATGGAATCAACCATCCCTAACCCACAAGATATGGAGAACTATATAGCTGAATGAAATCAGGGTATTGGGGAGCTTCTAGGAAAGGAGAGAGAAAAATGAATACTGGATAAGAATTGGCACTGTCCCTTATAGTTGATATGACTTGAATGAAGTACTGTAGTCAAATTACTATTGAAAAATTGGATAAAGTCTTTTTCTTAATTTTATGTAAATGTACTCAAGATGAAGTACTTATATACTATGAATCAGTATTGAGATCTGCAAAGAACCTTGCTTTTCATTTAAAAAGCCTTGATTTTAGTAGAGATACTAGAAAAATTTATTATAGGGATTAATTGAAAATCCATTCCTTATATTCAGTGTGGATCTAACCTTGAGTCCAGTTATAATGAGAGAAAATTATAATATCTGAATTGTTTAGAGGATGTTGGGATGCTGTTTTCTGTGGGCCTCTCATACTTGGGCACTTCTTGCCAGCAGAGGCACTGATGGCCTTTGTTCTGGGCTATCTTTTCAAAAGTGTTCGTTCTGTGAACAGCCTTGAAAGATAGACGTAGTGCCTCCCACTGGAGCAGAAGTCAAGGTGTTTTGCTGTTCTTTATAATATATTAAAGATAATAGCTTTCTATGGAACATTGGCAGACAGGTTTTCTTACACCCATAATAAAAGGTTTTGGGTTTTCCTAAGCTCAGAATCTTCAGATATAACACAAACCTACTGCATATGTGGCATGACTTGGACCCTTTATGTTGCTCCTGTGGGCCTGTAGGGGCAGTCGGAATCAATAGTAAATTGAAGCTCATGCTACTTGCTGAGTTGTTAGTACTAAAGTCCTTTGTCTCTGACCTGAGTCTCACTTCTGCCAACAACTGAGAAATGAGAGCAGGTAACTTGTTAATTTCAAAGTTGGGTAAAATCTCAGACCCTTTGCAGTTCTTGACAGAATATACCAAGAAAAAATATTTTGAGTTCTTCTTAATTTCATCTGACTCCTCCATTTTGTTGACTGGGAAATTGAGACCCAGATAACTGGAGTGAGTCACACAGTGCACAGCTAGTCTGTTTGCACGTGTGAACGGTGAGCCCATTTGCACAAGAGCACAGCCAGTGTACACAAATGTAGAGCAAGTACTTGCACAAGTGCACAGACTATTTACACATCTGCACAACAAGTCTGTTTGCAGAAGTGCACAGCGAGTCTACTGCCATAGAAACAGCTCTCAGTGCACCTTACCTTCTGCTTCACTATAGACCTGGCTCTGCGAATAAAGCCTGTAGCCCTATTTTAGAGTTGATTTAAGGATGTGGTTAGACAATAATAACTTCTCATTTCAAGAAAAAAAGAGATAAAATTGACATAAATTTAGTGGTGTGGATAGTTGTATATGGCATGTAGATATAATCTGACATGGTTACTCAGCCCCAAGAGATACTTGAAAGAATAAAAGATAATTATCTTCCAGAGTCATTTAGGTGTAACTCTACTAAGTGCAGTGTGAGATTAGTGGATCTTCTGTATTATTTCTCAATTTGTGTGTTTCCTCATTGCTCCAGTTCTGAGGATGGGTTTCAATTTATTTGAAGTTACAAAGTGAAACTCTGCTTGACCACGAGCTGCTAATATGCCTCCCAGCTGGGAGGATGCGCAGACTAGTAAGGTGACCACAACCACTGCCTTGTCCTCAGTTATGATCTCCTATTAGCCAGTCCATCCTACTCACTTACTAGGTGTACACTGGGGACACTTCTTTGTTTTGACAAATTAGCATGTATCTTTTTTCTTTTAAAATAGTTTTGAGTACTGTGAAGTCACAGCTCTTTTACCTATCTTTTATCAATATTATATCTAGCCCATATATAGCATGCTAATCACATAAAAGCTATAATTATTATAAAGGTTTATATCATAACAGTAAGTTTAGGATGTTAACTGTTATGAAGGTCTGTGACCAAGTGACCAAGTGACAAAGTATCCTTTCATATAAATTCCAATACTATTTCATAATTTCCTGGAAAACAAAGATACATATTTTGCCCTCAAAATTGCTTATAACAACTTTTGAAAAATAATGCTTTGCTGTGGAAGCTAACAGAACATGGCCCTAGGCTCCACGCCTGTGTTGTCACTCAGCCATGCGCCCATGTCAGAGAAGATTGAATATTACCTGGGTGACCTTTCTATAAGCTTGGTCTTTCTTTTTATTGTGGCTACTGAAGCTCTCACTGTAGCCAAAGTGAAAAAGAAAGTGGGGGCAGAGAAATGATTTCTGAAGAAGGTCTGAATCCATCCAACAGAGGAAGTCACTGACCTCTACTGCAGGCTCCTTTCCTAGACACCTTAGTCTAACCCTGAGTATATAAAATACACATGCTTCCCATTCTAGGGTAGAATCCTGGAGTTTCTAAGGATGATTTTGAAAGAAAGCAGCAACATGAGTTAGTCCAGGGGTCCCCTGAGGCCATTTATCCACCCACCCTACACTTCCGGAAGGAGCACCTCTTTCATTGGTGGTCAGTGAGAGGAGCACAGGATGCATCCGCACCCATAGTTCCCATTGAAATACCTGTCAGTTTGTTGATTTAATTTACTTGTTCTTTATTTAAATATTGTATTTGTTCCTGTTTTGTTTTTTTACTTTAAAATAAGGTATGTGCAATGTGCATAGGGATTTGTTCACAGTTTTTTTTATAGTCCGGCCCTCCAACAGTCTGAGGGACACTGAACTGGCCCCCTGTGTAAAAAGTTTGGGGACCCTTGTGTTAGTCTGTATATAAAATGATTGAGGGTTTGGGAAGCAGAAATTTCTAGTTAGCAATCTATAATTCTTCTTGAGAAGTTCATCATTTGGGCACCTTTGGAAACATTTTAACAATAAATTTAGAAAAGTGAACCTAAGTTATTCTTATGGACAGATTATGAAGCTAAGATGTTTCTACTGAGACAAATAGTTAACATATTAAGTGATGTATTTATTAGTCCAAATATTTAAGTTAAACTTTTTTTTCCCAAAGAGAGTGATGATCTCATAATATGTTTGCATTTCTTATCTTTATCTTGTAGTTTATACACAGAAAATGACATATTTTTGAATAATTAATATTAATAGCAAAATTTAAATATAAAGTAAAACAATAAGAATGGGATACCATATGCTCTGGTGCCGTGGTTGTGGTTAGGTGTCCCCTTTGTAACCGTGAAGTCTGCTGACAGCGTGGAGGGTGCACAAGAGAGGCCGTGAGGCTTCACTGGCATGTCAGTTGAAGCAGATTTGGACCTGTTTCTTCATCCTGACTGAGGAGGACTGTAGCGAATGGGACAGATGCGGTCACGCCCTGGGACCAGCCACTCCGCTGTGCTGCGGCTCCCTGTCAGTCCTCAGCCCTGCTCAGAGGAAGCTCCGGTGCTGCCCGGGAGGCCTGCTGCTGCCCCAGGCGTGCTGTCTACTGGACGTCTCTAACTCTTCATCCCTAACATGTACCTGGGCCTCTTCCTCCATAGCCGTGTCTGCCCCACGCCCCCAAGATAGGTGTTTGCCAGTGTCCCTTAGCTCAGTAAATACTTCCACAAACTTCCTGCTCATTCTAACCAGAAACCTATGACTCACCTTGACTCTTTCCACTACTTCACCCCTACACTGAGTCAGTCACTGAATCCTACCTGTTCTTTTCCCCAAAGGCCTCGGTGTCAAAGAAGTGTGTCTGCAGTGCCAGGCGCTGGCCACAGCCACCACTGTGGTTCACTGTGCGTCCTTCTAGCCCATCTTCTCTAGGACTTTTGCTACCCCCCCCCCCCCCCAGTACCATTGCTAAGCAAAAAACACCATAAAATACAGACTCCTTCCCATGCGGCTGTCACCAGTACTCTGTGTCTCTTTCCCTGCTTCCTTTGGCTGCATCACTCTGACATAGCAGGTGTGGGTTTGGGTGTTCATTTGTCTCCCCCCACTAGAACGTGAGTCTCGGGAGGGCGGAGCTTCCGTCTGTCCTGTTTGCAGTGCCAGGTCCATGGGAGGCCCTGGTGGAGCAGGAGTGGGTGACAGTCTGGATCCTGCTGGGCTCTGGTGCCCCTCCTGTCAGCTCTCTGCACTGGTGCCTCTGCCGTCCCAGCTTCAGCTCTGTTGTGCTTCTTTCACTTCCTCAACTCAGCCTTCTCCTTCTGCCTGAGAAAGACCACGAAGGTGGTGTCTTTCTGCCACCACCGCTCTCCCATTCTTGCCCCTCTGTGCCTCCTCTTAGATCCCTGCTTAACTGTCCCTTCCTCATATTTTCCCTTACTACTGATAGCCAAGAGGACCATGGTTCCCTTGTAGTACCTTCAGATGTCAGATCTCTGCTGTGCTGGAAGCTTCGAGTCTTCAGTAATGATGTCTGTCTCATTCACAGATGTGTACCATATCTGCCCAGTATGGGCACTTGAAAATGTCTAGTGAATGAACCAGTGTCATTCGGAGACTGTGTCAGCATCCAGTGAGCAGTGAGTAAGCTGGTTCCTCAAGGGAGCCAGGTACATCAGTCAAAGCGCAGCAGTCAGTCTCATCCACACCTCCCAGCATCCCTGACCCCCACCAGCCTGCCTGGCTGAAGGCTTCTACCTGCCTCCCAGGCATACTCCCATGAAATGTCATGGTGCAGTACATAGATGGTTCTCTGAGAGTTGTTAGAATCAGGGGCTTTAGCAAGGCCTGTGAGGGTCTGCACATTCAGGACTCACCACTCCAGACTGGACCTCCCCTACCAGCTTATATGTCAGCCACCTGGGACCCTCTCCACTTCCCTGAACACGTTGCTCTGGCACTCTGGTACCTCTGTGCCTTCTCACGTGCTTTTCCCTTTCTCAGAATTTTCCTTCCTCCTCTCTTCTGCTTGTCAAACACTTAACACCTCCTGTGTGTAAAGAAACTGTGAGGCTTGTCTTGTTTACCACACAAAATTAATGCCTTGTCCCCTATCCTGCCATCACACTGTGAACAGAATTTTATAGTGGCATTTGTCTCATATGCTCTAAATATGGTCCCCGTCTCGGGCTCCCCCACTAGTCTATAAGGAGGCACACTGGACTCTCCGTTCCGTGTGCACCAGCGCCATGCACGCCCTGAGGGCTCAGGTATGTACTGGATGTTTAAAGAACTGTTCCTAGTTCTGTGGAGGCCAGGCTGCTTTCTCCTATAAGCACATTTTCCTGTCTTTGCCGCCAACCTTCTTAGAGAAAATAATCTGTGGAAGGTCATTATCGAGTTATCTTAGCACCTATGTAATGTGTGTTTAGCTGCTTTACTGTCGCATAAAAACGTGTGGTAGTAAAATAAAGTAATAAAACTGTCAATAAAGGTTCCCCTCCCACTCAATATTTAACGCTAAAGAGCAAGAGACATTTTAGATTTTTATTTATAATAGTAAATCGGCATTATCAGGGTTGGTAGGCAGTCAGTTTGCCTTGAAATATTGTTAACTTGATGAATAAAAATATGCATTTTTAGAATATAGTGTAGTCTAGAACTCTCTGTTTTAGTATTGCATATGAAGTAGTCAGTCCCCGCGTGAAATTGCAGTGTGACGTACCCAATGTCACCAGACCATTGAGGATTTTTAAACAAAGTAAGGGGAGTAATGACTGCTGACAAGCAATCAGTCAGTCATTGAAAACTCAAGCAAAGTGAAAAATAACCCCAGTGATACCATTGTTAGTACATATAATTTATAAGAGAGGCCCTGGCCAGGTAACACAGTTGGTTGGAGTATTGGCCCAACAAGGTTGCAAGTTCATTCCCCGGTCAGGGCACACACATACAAGAATCAAATAATAGCATGAGTAAGTGGAACAACAAATCAATGTCTCTCTCTCTCTCTAAAAATAATAAAAAAAAATTATAAGGTACTGCCACATCCTTTTTCTTACCTAATCCCCAAAATGTTTGGGAGAGAGATAACAGTTTCCTCATTGTCCAGATCAGGAAGGTGAGATGCCAAGATGATTAGGGATTCTCAAGGGCCACACAGAACTGAGGTCTAATTCTAAGTGTGTCTGACTCCATATCTGGTTCTTTCTGTTATACATTGTTACTTCATGTCTGGGCAACTAAACAATTGGTACAGTTTTTGTACCAGTTCAAATGGATACAAATGTGGAATACATTTAGAAAACCTACCATTATAATTACTAATCAGTACATTCAGGTAGTGTCCAGGGGCTAGGTGGACTCTAGAGTAACTGCAGTCCTGACCACCAGCTCAGGGGGAAGACGTGGAGGGTAGATGAAAGTTCCTACAAAGTGGGGAGACATGTCTAACACCTTGGGCCCAGAGTCCCTGACAATATAAAACTTTCAAATTCACAGGAAAGTTAACCTTTATTTCAAAATTATACTTTGAACTGGAAAGATAAAAGGAGAGCTAAGGCCCAATACTCAAATAGATGGACTAAAAACATTAAAAAAATTCTTGGTAGCTTATCAGAATTTGAAATGAATGTGATAATAGATCTCCTACAGTTCAAGTCTTCAGTTCTGCATAACAGCGTTTAGAGAAGCTTAGCTCAGCCTAACACACACAGAATCAAAGACTTTTGTAGGGTTTTTGAAATGTGTTTTTATTTTCTCAGGGAGAGAAAAGCAGATTCCTTACTTTTATGTGCCTGGTCGCTGAGCACTGAGAAAGGGGGTGCACTTGCCCAGCTAAGGTGTCTGTGTGTCGGTGCTGGGATTTGATAGAGATTCCACCACCGACGGGCTGGAGTTAACTCAGCATTCGTCAGCAATGGCGGTTAAGCATGTACTGGCATGGTCCAGGTAGAGCAAACTTTTTGAACCGTGGAAAATATCTTTGTACACAGTAATTTATAATGGTGTTCTGAATTAATGTTATGAGTTTGTGTTCTCCCGAAGTTTGTATGTTGAAGTTCTAATCCCCAGTCCTCAGAATGTATATTTGGAAATAGGGTCTTGAAAGAAGTATTTAAGGTAAAATAAGGCTGGTAGTTGGGCCCTAATCCAACATGACTGATGGCCCTGTAAAATTGGTAATTAGGACACAGACCCACGGACGGAAGAAGACCATGTGAAAACACAGGGGAGGACAGGGTCTGCAAACCACGGACAGGACCCTCAGGAGAAATCAGCCCTGCTGGTACTTTGATTTTAGATGTTCAGCCTCCGGGACTGTGAGAAAATACATGTCTGTTGTGTAGGCCATGCTGTCCGCGGCACTTTACTTGGCAGCCCTAGAGAACTAATAAAGTTGTTCATGCAACAGAGACTCTGATAGCTAAACACAGCCCTCTCCAGCTATGACTATACCCCAAAATCTGTCTTTATGTTCTACTCCCCATAGTATGCTTCTTGAGAAAGGTATTAAATTTTATGAAAGGTCTTGTAAGGTTAGTTTGTGTTTAAATGTGATTTTATAGGGATTATTTTTACATTGTAATTTGAAGTAGGTTAACTCAGCAAAGTTTATGTGAGTCTTTTGAAGCTGGCTAAGCCGTTGGGAAAGGAACAAGTAGAAAAATCTTTACTGCCTTGAATTGTTTTAAATTATTAGTGGCATAAGCTCTCACATCAAAACACTTTCTGTATAATAGACGTGAAGAGCAGTGATTGGTGAAGAGCAGTCATGAGTGTCCCTTGGTGTCCTCCTGCCATTCCTCCCTGTGACAGCTGACTTACAGTGTGTGTGTGTGTGGGGGGGGTGTTGGGGGGGGAGGCAGCCGAAAGCCAGAAGCCATCATGGCTCTCTGAGGAACAAAGGACAGGGAGTGGTGAGGACATAGGGCTCCAGGACACAGTGAGGGCTGATGTTCAAATGAAGGTTGATGTTTTGATTTCTGTTTTACCTGGCTTATAAAAACCTATGAAAAGTAAATTCATTAAAGCTCTCACTAATATCAGGCAGTCTAATTTTTAAAACATATCATTAAAGACTAAAAGCAAAGTATTTTTTTCACAGTGCTTATTGATTTATTTTGAACTTTTCAGTGAGCAAAAACTTTTCATTTTCTTTGATGTCCTTAAAAAGCAAATATGTATTTAAAAATAAAAATTATTTAGGAATACAACGATCTGAAATTTTTGGTAAAAATAAATGTAATCCTTTCATTAGTTTATTGTTTGAAAAGAATAGAACCTTTCTATTTTTAATTAAAAGAAAAGTTATAAGAGTTTCTAGTAAGGGCTTTAAATTTCTTTTATTGTGGTAAATATGCATAATAATAAGTTATCATTTGAACCATTCATAAGTGTACAATTCAGTGTTATTATATATACTAACAATGTAGTATAAATATCATCACTATATTAAAATCATTTTCATCATTCACCAAATAAAATTCTTTATCCATTAAACAATAACTTTCTTCTACCCCAGTAACCTCTATTCTATTTTCTTTTCTGTGAATTACCCTCTTCTAGGTACTTAATATAAGAGAAATCATATAATAATTTCCCATGTGTATCTGACTTATTTCACTAAGCATAATATTTAAAAATCCAGCCATGTTGTAGTATATACCAAAATATCATTTATTTTTATTAATAAATATTATTTCATTGTATGTATAGACCACACTTTGTTTATTTATTCATGTTTTGAGGGGCATTTGTATTGTTTCCAAAACTGCTATGAACATTCACATAAAAGTATCCATTAAAATGCTCAGGGATTTTGATACAAGTTGGATTTAGGCTCAACACAACTTTAAGATGGAGGTGGAGTGAAGTTCAGTGGAAGCATGGAGAAAATCAACCACAAAGTAAATAACTAGTGCTAATACTACTAAAAGTTAGAGAAAATGGTTCTTTTTCTTAGATGTTTATATATCGATATATCTGTATCTAGATATCTAGATATAGATATCTAGATATATCTTGCCTATTATATAAACATAAATTCAATAAATATTTTTAGATTTAAATAAGTTAAAAGTTCACTTGATATTATTTATCAGTTATTATTATGCATGTTAATATGAGGTAGTGTTTGGGCTAGCCAATTTTGTAATGTCTCATAGACAAAATGAAGTAAATGGTTATAGACTATACTGTGAAATGGTTACAGACTATACAGTACAGTACATGTACTTTACTATTCCAAACTATTTTGATTTTAAGCATATAGGAGTTGGTACAGTTTTTGTAGACTGAGAAACCTGCTTTGAATTCTATTTCTACAACTTACCTTAGTGGATAAGCAGAGGTCAATAAATGATGGTTCTTGGGCCAAAACCAGGCTGCCTCCTAATTCTGCAAGGCCTGAGAAACCATATAATGGTTGAAAACAAAATTTAAAGGATGATATTTGGTGACACATGAAATTATATAAAGTCAATTTCAGTCCTCATAAGTGAAGTTTTATTAGAATACAGTTCCACTCATTCCTTTACATATTATCTAATGATTTTTGCAGAGTTGTTGTGACAGAGGCTGGCCTGCAAAGCCTAAAATATTTACTCATTGACGTTATAGAGAATTTTTGCCAAGCCTGACCTTCTACAAGTTGTTAAACCATTCTAGGCCTTAATTTCCTAATCCATTAAATAGAAATAAAAATAATTCCTCCTTATTGGAACCCTGCAAAACCCAATAAGATGATGAATGTAGAGCCAAACTAGGCCTGGTATAGTCTAGTCACAGCAGACACATGGCGGGCCATAATAGGATTTGTATTTTGTCGTTAATAAGTTTATTATTTTAATGACTGTTGACACAAACCTGAGAGAACAATGTGATTGATTTAGCTGACTTATCCTAATTGCAAGCAAAGTAACGGGAAGAAAGTGAATGCCTCTAATCAACAACATGATTGTGCTGACCCATGGGGCAGTATGCCACATGCCAGTGAGCTCTACTGATGTCTGTACTCATTTTGCTTGCTTATTGCTCCTTTTATCCCTAAAATAACCCTTCTTGATTCATCTTATCTTTACAATACATATCAATTCTTATTTCTTAAAGTTGAGCCATTAACCTTGACTCTCCCTGTGCCCACCTCCAAGCCCTAAGAAGCACAACTCTATCTAAACGCCTGCAAGAGCTGCTTGTTCCTCTGCTCCACAGTGCATGACTGTGTGCCTTCACACAGCTTACTGGGTGACCTCTGATCCTCTTGTGGATTTCAACTTTTCTACCATATCCACTCAATTCTTCTTTTCAACATTTCTTTAAATGTCAGCTTTATTGAGGTATAATTGACATATAAAATTATAAGATAAAGTGTACTTTGTGATGATTTGCTATATGTACACATTGTCAAAGGATTTCCTCTCATCTAGTTAATTCACTTATCTCTTACGTCATGTATTTATTGTTTTTTAAGAACATTTAAGAGTTACTGTTAGCAAATTTCAATTATTCAATGCAATGTTATCAACTATAGCCACCATGTTTTACATTAGATCCTCAGATGTTAATCATCTTAGAGCTGAAAGTTTATACCCTTCTCTTTAATTCCCCCATCCCCATCCCTTAGAAACCATTTTTCTATTCTCTGTTTCTGTGAGTTTGGCATTTTTTCTTTTTAAAGATCCACATGTGAGTAATACTGTGCAGTACTTGTCTCTGTCTGCCTATTTTACTTAGCAAATTCGCCAAATCCCACTCACGTTGTTGCATTTGGGAGAATGTCCTTCTATCTCGTTGCTGGATAACATTCCATTGTGTCTATATACCATGTCTGTTCTCTCTAATCATCTGTTGATGAATATTTAGGTTGTTTCCAGGTCTTGATTATAGTTAATGATACTACAGTACAGATGAGATTGTAGATATCCCTTTGATAGCCTGCTTTTATTTCTTTCAGATAAATACACAGGTAGAACTGCTGGATTATATATGGTAGTTCTGTTTTTGATTTTCCATAGTGCTGCAGCAATTTTCATTCACGAATAATGCACGAGGATTCTTTTTTTCCCACATCCTTGCCAACACTTGTTGCTTGATTTTTTTTAATAATGGCTATTCTAAAAGATGTAATGTCATACCTCAATGTGATTTTTGACTTGGCATTTTTCTAGTGATTAGTGATGTTGATCATGTTTTTATGTATTTGTTAGTCACTTGTATGTTGATCAACAATTTTCATGTTGAATTTATTCACTTTCACCTTTCTATAAGGTCATATTTTATGCCAAGAATATGAAAGCTACACTTTTATAATGCACTTGCCACTCTCCTCTCTTGTCCTCACTTCCCCTTTCAGAGCAGCTCTTCAAGTCTTTTCTAATTTTCAAGATGGTATCTTTTTTCTGATCTTACCTTTCCTGAGATTATAACTTTTCCATTCATTCTGACACTAACCATCATTCCAAATGCACCACTACCTTTGCATTCTACTAGTGTGAAGAATTGTGGTTGTGTGTGATTGTATGTATGCTACATGTCTTTTGATTTTTTTTTTTTTTGCTGACAGTTTATTTTAGATTATAGTCTCCTACTAATGAGGGAACATATTAACTATTTTTGGATAATGTCACACATAGATTGCTGTCTGATAAATGGTTTTCATGATGGTATTTTTGAGTGATAGCTACTTATACTGATTAAAATAATTAATATAAAAATTATGCAGTATACAGACAGAATATTTTAGAGTTAAAAACTCCAACTGGATTATTTTCAGGATTCAGTAATCCTACCCAGAGGTTTGGCAGTGTTAACACTGATTCACGGATACGAAGGTGTTAACCTCCTGTCCTTGAAGAAAAAATGCACAAGGCTCATGTGTACACAGACTACACTGATCACCCAGACAGAAGAGTGCCTTATTCCCTGACAATGCCTTTTTATAAGTTTTTTTTTCTTTCAAGAATATGCTCTGTGTTCATGTCAGACCAGTTCCATATATATAAATGATGGTGGGACCTTGGGGCAGAGGGGTGGCTGGATTGCAGGAAGCTTGTCTCAATGTGCCAGGTTTTACAGGCGACAGGGTGTTTTTAATGGTTTCTTACATGAATGATTGTGGTAGCTAATGGAGGCCTTGTGGAAATGATTAAGATTAAGCTTCTGCTTTGCTTGAGTTTACCGACCCAGTATAATTGAGTGTAATTCAGTGGAATCAGTGAATTTATATTCTTACAGTAAATACCAGTATATTCTTGAGAATGAAAAAAACTATGACTAAGGTTCTTAATATGCTTTTCTACTTTTACCCTGACCTCAGGGAGAATATCATGAAAGCATTGGGGAAATTAAAAAGAATATTCCTCTTCAAAAATCTTTTTTACCCCACCCACTATTAAAGTTAAGTGCCATGTTCACTGGTCACCATTCTTAAGTGAGGAATAACGCAGAATAGAGAGTGTAGGTTTTATTCTAACAACACAGTCCTTTTAACCACTTGAGGATTGTGGTGATGGTCCAGTAATGTTAATGGAATGGCAACTCTTTGTGACTGAAAAATGGCCCCTGACTGGGGAGGGAGAGAGGGAGGGAAGACTCAGAAGGGGGAGGTAGGGAGGGAAGGAGGGAGGACTGAGAAGGGGGGAGGTCAGGAAGAAGGGGACAGAGACAAATCTGTTAAAGTAAAACAGAAATATTTCTTTTCAGGGCAACAGCACAGAATAGAATCCCAGGGTCTTCATTTCATTAACATCTTTGTAGCAGATGATTTTCATTAAAGAAAAGAAAAAACCAGCTGTATCAGAAAGAGTTATATTTTTTAGTAGTGACCCATTCTAACAACTTTACTTGAAACATCTTTGGTTTGTTTCAGTTTTAAACTAATAAAATATCACATGAATGATTTAGGGGTAATTGTTTCTATTAGTGACTATTTTGACACTAACACTTTTTCTGATGGTTCATGTGGTTCCTATTCCCAGAAAACCATGACCAGTGGAGGATGTAAAGGCCCATAACTTACAGGATGCACGTAGGAGATTCATAACTTGTGGGAATTACCTAGGAAGGAACCCATCATAGGGTATATGGGTGATGTTTTAGATTTTCTGGATTAACAACCTGCTTTTAGAAGTATAATGTTTGGCTGAATATTTGTTCATTCCATGGTCCGGTCAAGTTGACACATAAAATTAACCATCACATTTGTGAATCCCAGGAATTTAAATTTAGTTTGTAGATAGCTGAAAATTGTGCTGTATTTAGGCAAAAGTCCATATGAGTTAAACTACTAGTAAATATATTTATTAAGGTGACCTGCATGTTATTAATCAAGCTAATTTGTTTATGCTGCTCTCTTTGATTTATTATGGTCTTACTATGTATCAGTAAGAAATAATTCAATTTGAGTTTTACAAGTATATTTGAACAACAGAATTCTCATTTTTGTGAGAGCCTCATTTCATTCACTTTTTTATGCAGAGATATTTATTGATATGGGACAAAGCCTTAGTTAAGCAAAGAAATGATCATCCTCTATATTTGAGCTGAAAACAGGACCCTTGGTATAAATACTCTTTATGGACATTAGTCTAAAGTGGGATCTTAGACCTCCCTTTTTAGACCATGTTTGATAGAAACATAGAGGTGTACCTTAAAAAGGCTTTCGTGTCCATTGCAAAATATACACCATGAAGTCACAAGGAAAAGAAGGAAACAACCAGTTTCAGCATCAGTATGTGCTAAAGATTCCCATGTAGGAAATCAACAAAGATCTTGGCTTTCCCAACTGCTAACGTTTCTCTGTGCTTTTCCGAAGACTTACCTTCTCCAGTGGTGCAGGCACTTGAGTAAACTGCTTAAGTCGGAACACAGCAAATGGCTTCAAGACATATGAAAAATGGTGGCTGGGATAAATTGGTGAAACATTCTGGGCACCTAGGAAAAAGAAAAGTACTTTCATAATGTTTAGTGAAAAATGGCAGTTTAGAGCAAATTGAAAATGTTCTGAGGCAGAAGAGTGAGCAGCTGAGGCTCTGAAGGAGAACAGACTAACGCACTTGATTCAGCGTGTGCTTGAAATAATCAGCCAGGGAGCTGCGTCCATCACTCACCACCTTTGACAGGATTGGTGTGGGGATGAATCATCAAAACTCCGCTGAGTAGGACTGGCATCCTTCATGCTGTGTCCTCTAATAGGCGGTGCAGTTGTAGATCACTCAGAAATCCTGAGACGGAGCTGTGCTCATGCCCTGAGGTGCTGGTGACTTTGTTGCCGAACTCCTGGGATAATTATGGCTACCTTCTGAGTTTTAGGTGGCCCTGATCACTGACCAAAAACCATAGTGAAATTGTGTGGTGTGGGGGGAGGCGAGGGGGGATCTAAAAGGTTTACTGGACGTTCTACTGGAAATGAGCAAAAGCTACTGAGAGATCAGACTAAGGCTAAAGGTTTCCAGGTGAGAAGTCTGGGTAAGAGTATTGTTCTTATTGGCCCCGCTCCTCACTCTCATACACACTTTGACTTTTTTGACCTCAAAGACTCCTCAGATTCCTGAGATATATATTCCAAAATTAGGAATAATTGTAAAATGATTCCAAGAATCCAATAGTTCGGTCCTCGTTGCTCATAAACATTAAGACCTGTTCTGGACCTGGAGGGTGTTATGCTAAGTGAAATAAGCCAGTCGGAGAAAGATAAATACCATATGATTTCACTTATATGTGGAATCTAAAGAAAAATATATGTGAACAAACAAAGCAGACTCGTAGATATAGAGAGAACAGACTGATGGCCGCCAGAGGGGAAGGGGCTTGTGAGTATGGGTGAAAAAGGTGAAGGGGTTGGGAAGTACAGGTCGATAGTTACAGAACAGTCATGGGGGTGTAAAGTACAGCATTGGAAATGTAGTCAATAAAATTGTAATAACTATTTATGGTTTGGATGCTGAGTATACACATGTACACGTAGTTTTTGTCCTCTTCTCTTGTTTGAGTTCGATTTCTAAAATCCTTGGTAACATTGAAAGCCAATATTAGAAAGAAATTAATATCCTGCTCTCAGGATGCTGCCTACATTCAAGTAGAATAGCACCCACTGTTGGTTAGGGAGATTTCAGAGCCACTGGCAGAAAGGACACACCATTGGCATTGGATCCCTGGTGGGGGGATGGACATGTTGGTGAGGAAGACGCGTGAGTCTGGGAGAAGCTGGGCGTGCCTGTTTCACAGTGCTTCTGAGGCCCAGCCTATGTCCTCTGCTGTGTCAGGATTCTCCAGCTATCATCTTTGGATGTGTGAGAACTTGCTGGAGCAAAAGCATGTTTGAGAACTTGCTGGAAATGCAAACAATTGGGCCTCAGCTCAGATGTAGTGAATCAGAAACTATGGGTGGCAGGGCCGAACAATCTTGTTTAGCAAGCCAAGTGATTCTGATGAGCTTAAAGTTTGAGAACCAATAATTAATCATCTCCCAATAGACAGACATGAACTCTTCTTCTGCCTTTCCATGATTGCAGTCCTCAGGCTGAGACAAGGGTAAGGAATGCTGGAATGTCTCTGCCCACCACCGTGACACGCAACTCAAGAGGATAACAGTTTGGGGCAGTTGTTATTGTATAATTCCAAATTTTTGTTTTCTATAGAAACTGAAATATTAAAGAATTCTCTAAACAATCTCTCTTAAGACCAAAAATAAAATGAAATGTGCATAAAAGCCTGGTGTTTCCTTTTGTGCTGTGTTACCCAGAGTGTTCTCACTTTGCCCTGGTTGGGAGAGAGAGCTGGCAAAGTGGGCATTCCACTTCATGTGTAGATGACAGAACAGTGCTCTCCAGGTTGAAGAGAGAGAGGACTGCTCCCCAGAGCACATGGTCTCCATACTTAGAGAGGGCGTTTTCCAAACTTTCTGACGTCAGCATGAAGAAGGGCTCTGCCATCTTGAAGCTGCAGACAGAGCCAGACTTTAACTTCTGCCAGACCGTCACAGCTGTGACTCCAAGTCCTACACCAGTCTCTGGGAACCAATCACATTATATACATAAAAGATTTTAAGAGGTTGTGTATTTCTTTGCTTTTATGTAATCGCACCATTAGTTTGACAGCTTCACTTAATACTACATAGGAGGTAGCATTCCTTATTTATGGCCTCCTTGTGCTGCTTCTTGGCCTTCTGCCTGTGACCTTTCTATTTAAGGAAACTCAGAGAAGAAGGTAGAGAAATAGCCACTTTTCTTTTTCTTCTCCACAGAAGCACCACAACCAAGTCCAGTCACTCATATCCTGTCAGAAGCTCCAACAGTGCATTAACAATAGTTCTGGCAAGTGGAGCTGAGTGAACTCCTCCAGCCCCAAAGCGCTCCTGCTTGAACTTCCCCGATGGCTGGGTGGTGTGGGCATAGAAGGTGCAGACCTCTTAAAAGAAATGGAAATTCCTTCTTTGTGGACTGGCCTCTTAACCTCCATGAGCCCATGTGGACTGGAGAGAAAGTGACAAAGGGGCATCTCAGCTGTGCACTGAATTTCTCAAACCCAAATCACTCTCTGCTTTGTGTGTGAATTGTGGATTGTTTTGAAGGCTAAAAGTGACTTGGGCTGTAAATTGGAAGAAGCCGCTCATTTTCAGTGAGGGTTGCAAGGCTGCATGATGGATAAGTTCCTTATTTTAAAATAATCAAAAAGGTTCATAAATGTATAAATCTGCAGTTTGCAGATTGTTGCTGTTTTTATGTGAATTGTATATATGGGTGTGCATGTATGCCTGCCATGTGTGTAGTCTATCTTGTAGGGAATTGGATAGAAAAATTTCTTGGGCAATTCATATTGATAACATTTGGCACTAGTTAGCATATTTTGACTGGCTATCTGCCTGCCTATCTACTAGACTTAAAAAAAAAGAGGGGAGGATAAAAAAGAGAAAAAGACATTCTAACCGGCTTGGAAATGAGTGATGCAGAGATAAGGTGAGCATGAGCCTGCAGTGGTACCGTTCACAGCCCTGATAATTCAGTCCAGAAATGCTGACCGGAGAAAGTCATAACGACAAAAGGCCCATAGCACCAGGGATGGGGAGACACTTGGACACTAATTACCATGGATTTTACAAAACTGGAAAGAAACTTAAGGAGAGCTCAAGACTCATGACATAAGTCAGAGTAAACACAGAATCATAGAAAGAAAATCACTCCTCGTTCTGCTTTTATAGAAAACTTGAATTTGTTTATTTGCTTAAGGTTTGGATTTGTTGATATCTCTTTTCTCTCAAATGGTTCCCCCCACCCTTGCATTTCAGCAAAGACTATTTTTTTCAATGCATTTAAGTGATGACAAAATTTACATTTCTGTAGACTCCAGCTGTCTGGTTATGTAAGTGATAAGATACACTATATTGTATTTTCCAAAAGCATGTTTGCAGCTTGTATAGCTGAGTGTTAAATTTATTTCTGAGACGTTTAAAGAATGGTCCTCTGGGCACGTCTGGTGAATTGTTGCGTGGAAATATAATACCTAAAGGCAGGGCAACCAAGCTGCGGAAAAGGCATATCTCAATCAAGGAATCCCCTTTGATCATCAAGTCAGCTGTTCTATAAACAACCAAATTATTCAGAAATCCCATGCAGTAGGGCTCCTTGATTCCACAGCTGCATAACCAAAACAGCTTTTCATACTGTGTCTCTTTGTCTTTATGCCGTTAACCAAACAAACGGCTTTACTTTGGACAAAGGCATGTCTCTGGAAGGTTCTTCTTTTCTGGTCTTAGGCTTCTGATGCACAAGTATGACTTTACTTTGATACATGGCTATGTATGTTCAAAATGGTTTTGTGTAAGTAATCCCATATAACCCTAGAGCCATCAATGGTTGAGGTTTCCATCATTTATATGTTGCATGTGAGTAAACCGTGGTTGAGCAAATTTAAGACTCTTCTGGAATTTTACTGCAAGTGGACAGCAGGACACGTATTTGTGTCCAAGACTCCTGTCCCCAGCTCCAGTGCTATTTGTCATTGCAGACAAGTATTGTTTTGCCTCCCCCATTTCAGGAGCTTAGTTCTTCCCACGGCATTCACGTTCTTCCTCTTCTCTAATTACAGTTCTCAATATTTCATGATTATATTACTACTGTTGCTATTATACGGCTGAAACTCATTTTTACTCAAACACTGCCTCAATCAGTCTTTTGTATTTTAAGCTTTTACTTTTTTTTTTTTTTTTTACAGGGACAGAGAGAGAGAAAGGGATAGATAGGGATAGACAGACAGGAATGGAGAGAGAGGAGAAGCATCAATCACCAGTATTTTGTTGCGACACCTTAGTTGTTCATTGATTGCTTTCTCACATATGCCTTGACCGCGGGCCTTCAGCAGACTGAGCAACCCCTTGCTGGAGCCAGCGACCTTGGGTCCAAGCTGGCGACCTTTTTGCTCAAGCCAGATGGGCCCGCACTCAAGCTGGCGACCTCGGGGTCTCGAACCTGGGTCTTCCGCATCCCAGTCCGATGCTCTATCCACTGCACCACCGCCTGGTCAAGCTTTAGTTTCTAATTATGGAATAAGTGTTTTTTCTTTTTCCTTATTAAAAATTATTTCATGAGCAGCAGTGGACAAGCCTATATTGGAGATGACGTTGTTCTTCAGAGAGTTCCCACAAGCACACCAGATCTGTGGCGCTCTACCCAATTTATGTGCTATTAGGGTAACTTAGAGGGATGTGAGGGAAAGGACTCAGGATGTCCTCTTATTCCAATGGTTCCTGGAGCTGCTGATGTCCCGCTGAGGGTTTGTGGGAGCTGATGAACTCGAAACCTTCTGAACTAGCTCCTGCTAGGCCTGCTGACAACGAGCCCAGGTTTATGTGTATTTAGATTACTAATTAGAAAAATCTAGTTTTACATAGCTAATAGTTACTGCTCTGTGAATTACTAGCTCATGTCCTCTGTCTCAAGCAAACATTTATAAATATTTGAAGAGATGTCAGGGATATTTAAACTTCCTCTTAAGGATAATAAAAGGTATACATGTTGTGCAAAAAAAAAAAAAAAGAAAGAATAAAAAGAAACTCATAGCCAGGATCAGTGATTGTATGAGTAAGATGCTCATGAGTTGTCATGGTCCTGTTGGCATAATGAATACTTAACAGAAAATATTTACATATTATATTATGAAGCTTCCTGTCTGACCTTTCTATATTTGATTAATTACAAAGT
This sequence comes from Rhynchonycteris naso, assembly GCA_037038555.1. Taxonomy (NCBI): domain Eukaryota; kingdom Metazoa; phylum Chordata; class Mammalia; order Chiroptera; family Emballonuridae; genus Rhynchonycteris; species Rhynchonycteris naso. Next base: position 177,267,967 of record CM072999.1, on the reverse strand, counting down.
ATTTTGGAAAGTTCTTTCATCAAAAACATCATTATAAGTATAGGTCTAAAGAGTACATGGTGGAGACAGTTTCCCCCCCTACTTCTCTCATCTGTGGTCTTCCCTGAGGGTAGCAGCTGGTATGTTTCTGGTCTTCTTTCCAGAAGATGAGAGCTAAGTCTAGAAGGATCTTGTTTTCCTAAATCCTGGCAGCCCTGGACAATCTCAGGTCTTTAGGACTGCTCTAGTGTGCTAGGTCCCCTGCAAGGCACTTCCAGACCTCCTAAGTCACACCAGACACTGCCATGGGTCTCCATCTTCCTTGTTGTCATCCAGAACTCTGAACCAGGTCCTAAAAAAATGGGCCAGAGGTGATCCTTGCACAAAAGTGTCTTTTATATCAGTTTTTGCTTTGTATTGTGGAATTTAATGTGGATATTCTCTGAGATGTGATCCTACCCTACTCGAGGCTGTTTTAAGTATTATTGAGGGGAACTTACCTCAGACAAATATATATATTTGTGTGTCTGTAAGGTCATGGTGGACTTTTGACTTTTGAACGGTCCAAAGTACACCATGACTTTACGGACACACTGTGTGTGTGTGTGTGTGTGTGTGTGTGTGTGTGTGTGTGTGTGTGTGTGTGTATTATATGTAATATATATATTATATAACAATATATGTTTATATATATAAATAATATAATTTTGTTATCAAAATGCACAAAGGGTTTAATTTCCATTTCACTACTCTATCAGGTATTTTCAACTTTACCCAAGCGGAAACTCCCAGAATTAAACAGTATCACTCCAACTGGATGACTGTGTATTAAATTCTGTGAGACCAGGAAACTGAACAAAATGTATTTGTTCTTCCATTCCCCTTACAGTTATCCTAGTCAGAATTTGACTTGCCTGTTCTGAATCTCGAGTGGAGTCTAGGACTCCACTGGGATCACAGTGGGAGTAAGTTTTATGATGAGGCAAGTTCAGGTAATTGAACCTGTTTCTTGAACGAACATTTGTTACATAAATACTACCTTTAATTTTACCTACTATCTTATGCTTCTCAAAGCACTTGGCACTGTCTTCTGTCTCTAATAGTGAAACATTCTTGAATGAGTCAAGTAAATAGTCGATCTCTTTTTTAGGTGATATTAAAACACATCAAATTTGAGTGACTTGCCTTTGAGTGCCCCTAGCAAGCCATCAGATGGGAACAGATTCCAAAGGGGGCTTCTTAACTTGTGCTCATCCTGATTTAGCAAGTAGGAACCAAACCACAACTGGTCAAATACTTGCGACACCATGGTTGAGTTCAGCAATTGTGGAAGAAGACATAACCAATCAGGTTAAAATAGTGGTGTAAACCCAGTGTTCGAGATTTGGTACTAACTCTGCCACTGGCCCTTGAGAATCTTAATTCTAAAAATTGAATTGAATTGAGTGAAAAACTATATATTAAATTACTTTATACATTGTGATTATTTCTGTTGGTAGATTCTCATCTAATGATTAAAAATGTTAGGAGAATAAGTAATCCTGATATCTTTATTTATTTGAATTATTATAGGCAACTGCCTTCTGATGCCTGGGGTGCTAGGTGCCTTTCTTTTGCATGGCTGTCCTCACATTTAAAGTGACAGACCATATTTGCCTATTCCTTAGGGCCCATTTAATACCTAAGAAATATTTCTATGGAAATTATCCCTGAACTACATATGAGGTGTTTGCAGTTTGACTGTTGTTTGAAGAATGGAAAATCAACTGAAGTGGCATTGTGTTAGAGACAGTGACTGCTTAATCACATGCTAATGCAGCTACCCGGCTCCCAGCCAATCTCAGGCCCTCCTTTCCTGCTGAAATCGAGGAATACCAGCCGTGTGCAGTGGGAGGTTGGCAGTTCAGGTCTGTATGGCACAGAATAAATTTCTGAGAAATCAATAAATAGCAGCTGACAAGAGTAACTATGGGAAAATTAAAGGCTGACGAAGAAGGTTGGTGAAAGGTTAAATCTTTCAGCTTAAAAATCTTAAAAGCCCCCTTTTTTGTTTTACATTTTTAAATAAAATGTCATTACTTATTGTTTTTAGGAGTAGGCAGTTAAAGAATCAGGAAGCCCTTTTCTATCCTAGCACTTGAATGCCTTAGTTCACAACTTAAATAACTAGTAATGCAATTTCTTTGTGTTTGGGGTGTTTTAGAGTTTGATAATGTGGTTGGTTGACAGAGAAAGAACTAAAGGAGTTTTCTCTTTGACTCCATATAGCTTTGGATGTGAATGCTATTTTTCTTTCTCCTGAAGTGTTGGAGGCTCTGTGGAAGAGAAGGGGTATTGCTGGAGGCCCTTCTCCTGCATGCTCAAGTCCACAGACGTGAGCACGGGCTTGGAGGTTCGCACTGACATTGCTCCTTCCTCTGCCGGAGGGTCAGCGCTTGTAATACTCAGCAGGTGCTGGGGCAATGGAAAGACACAAGGCCTAAATCCTGCCCACACACACTTTCCAGTCTAGAGTGAAAAGCAAAGAGTAAAACTTACATGCTTAATAAAAATGGCAGGAGGCTTCAAATGGTACTGTTCTACACACAGGTTCAGGGCACCAGCCCTTCAGATGGCAATGGCCACAGGAGAAGGTTCCCCAGAGGGTTTGGAACTTGGGCTGAATTTTGAAAAGCAGGCAATACTTGGAGAGGTATGAGCAAGATAAATGGATGGGAGGAAGCAAGAACATTTTAAACAAGGACTGTCTGCAAGAGCCTTGCTTATTTATGAACTGATCTTGGGTGCTAGGTAAGATTTCTTGGTGAAGTGTGTAATGCGTGGAGCAGAATACATGACCCTTAAGGTGCTTAATAAATATTAACTGTGGCTTTGAAGAATTGTGGTTACAAGATGACATATTATTAGATAAAGAATAAAACAATTGTATTTCTTTGGCTTCTATACATTTTTTTTAAACCCTGGAGGCTGAGTCAGTTCCTAGAATCCTGATTTTGCTGCAAAGTAATTAAACCAGTGGTTCTTAACCTGGGTTCTATCAAACCCTAGGGGTTCGATGAGTCGGTCTCAGGGGTTCGGAGAAGCCTCTGCCACGGAGGCCAGAATAAAGTAATACCGTCATTTGTTGTGAGTTCATGCACTTAGTTGGTTTTGTTCTTTGAGCAAGGTGATGTTCATGCACGGCTCATTTTGTGCACCAGTAAAAAAACATATACCTATGTCTTGAATTTGGAAAAAAAAAATCATATTTTATTTATCACTAAAGAAGGGTTCGGTGAATGCGCATATGAAACTGGTGGGTTTGTTACCTCAAGAAAGGTTAAGAACCACTAAATTAAACTAAATAATGCTTTAAGCATCACTTTTCTTTCATGTAAAGTATGTCAGTTGAAGTAAATGCCATCTTCTGTACCTTTCACTTTAAAATATAGCAAATTTACTTTGCTATAATAAGTGAGGGAAACTGGGACTGGAGACATTAGAGTTACACTATTTTGTCAATATTTTCCTAATTTACATTTTTCATTTTAACTGTAATTTTTTATTTGAATGTGAACTTACTATTAATAGCAGAAATGATTTGGGAATTAGATTTTAAAAACAGGTAGACTAAAGTTGACTGGATGTTTCTTATATGTAAGTGTCTGTTCTATCCTGAAATAAAGTAGTAAGTAAGAGACTGTCTATTTTTATAGCAGAGGTGATACCTGTGATAGCGTGTTATGCATAGACAGAGGATGCTCTAGACTAAATGACTTATTAGGGTCATGTCATTATTTATATTATGACTTCTCCTTTTCTTTTCTTGACTCTATTACCAAATTAAGTTTCTAAAATCTCTTTGGTCAAGTCATTTCCTGCTCAAAAGTCTTCACTGGCTTTTGTCCAGGCTAAGTCTAAAAGTATTAGTCTCTCTTACTGAGGTTGACCTTTCCTTTTCAGTGTTATCTTTTACTACTTTTCTTCTTAGGATTTTTGTTTCTATTGGCGTAATTAACTCATGACCTCAGATGTGTCCCATTTTTTTCATACCATTCTGGTTTTGTTGTCAGCAGTCTCATGGCCTAACCAAACTCTGTCCAGTACGAAAGACTAAACTCAAGAAAGAGCATTCACCATGCATGGTAAAGAGAGCAGGAGTTGGGAAGACATATTGAAATGTTTGTATTTTGATCCTCCCTGGCTGTCCCATGGCAGCATGTGGACAGGGCAGGACAGGGCAACCCAGAGGGTCAGAGAACCTTCAGACCCCTTGAACAGAGAGAGCCAGAGGCCATGAAGGAGATCTAAATTGAAGGTGCCGTACGTAACATACTTTGAGTTGAACTTGTCTCTGAAACAGAGGGTAGGGGAAGATAGAAGAAGGTACAGGGGGATAACCAGTGATGGGTTTAATATATTTTTTAAAAAGAAGCAGGAAGGGCCTGAGCAGGCAGTGGCACAGTGGATAGAGCATCGGACTGGGATTTGGAAGACCCAGGATCGAGACCCCGAGGTCGCCAGCTTGAGCGCGGGCCCATCTGGCTTGAGCAAAAGCTCACCAGCTTAGACCCAAGGTCACTGGCTCCAGCAAGGGGTTGCTTGGTCCGCTGAGGGCCCGCGGTCAAGGCACATGTGAGAAAGCAATCAATTAGCAACTATGGTGTCGCAACAGCAAAGAAAAACTGATAATTAATGCTTCTCATCTCTCTCGGTTCCTGTCTTTCTGTCCCTGTCTATCCCTCTCTCTGTCCCTGTAAAAAATAAAATAAAATAAAATAAGCAGGAAGTGGTTTCGGGTTTTTTGAGCAAGATTATATTCTAATGTGGCTCATGTAGCACAGACATTACAGACTACAGGAGATGAAAGACAGGAGAAAGCTGTGAACTAAAGGCAAGACTGTGGGAAGGTGTTTGAATGTTATGTAAGTAGTTTGAATGTTATGTAAGTAGTTTGACCACAGTACCTTGATTATAAATAAGAAAAGTAGAGTTGGTGAGGGGCAAAAAGAGGCATTAAAGAGATCCTTTCCAATAATTCAGAATATTAAGAAGTATTTTGATTTAAGAAAATCCAGATTAAAATAAAGGGAGTGTCTGCTCTCAATAGACCTGGCTCTCCAGAAAGGGCAAGGGGAACATGGGCCTGAGGCACAGTACCAGGCTTGATGGGCGTTGAAATTGTACAAGGTGAGATGAGCAGATGAAAATCATGCTCGGGAAGGAAGGTAGATCGAAGGCAAATGTCGGGAGTGGGAAACTACAGGTGAAATTGTGATGTTCCAAACCTCTTGAATGGGCCTGCCTGGAGGCATGGGGATAGGGAGAAGGCACCTCTTCCCTCCTAAGGGAGAGGTAACTGGGACATTTTCTGATGCTCAGTCCTTCATGGCCAAACATGGCCTGGAGCATTGCTTGAAAACTTGCATGGTTCTACTTTACTCCAGTTTCTTTTAACCCATTTTTAGACTCATTTAAAGATTTGATCATTTCTTCTGAGTTCTGCTACTAATCCTTTGCTCAAAATCATTCCTTGCCTAAGACAGATGATTGTAAATGGGAAGTGACTTATGCAGAAATATGAAACTGCTTGTGACCATTGCCTGCTGTGGTTCCTCCATTTTACCTTTCAAATGCAAAGGGAAACTTCAGCTATTAGCAAAGTTATTACAGGTGATGGACAGGATTTTTGGTGACTAATGATCTCAACTGGAATATCAGGTACAAATTTAAAGTGCCATGTTTGTAACACAATTTACGATTTAATGTTAACTGTTGGTTTTCAAAGGTATACATCCTTCACTTTTAAAAGGAGAAATATATATTTATTAGTACTTATTTATAGTAAAATGACCAAATTATAGGTATAGGAATAAATATAAAATGTAGGATTTTCCTGTACATTTTTCTTTCTTGTATTTCAGTCCTCCCTCAGAGAAGAAAATCAGGAGTTATTGTTCTTCTGCTTTTCTTTTCTGTATTTCTGTCCTCTTTACTTATCAGTCTGTATGTGGTAATGATGGCCCTGGAGAGGACGTGACCATGAGGTAATGTTAACCTGTGCGGCTTACAGCACTACAGTGAATTCTCACCTCCTTCAAAACAGTCATGAGATCTCTGGTACTTTGTCTGTTTAGAAACACAGTTTTCTTTATTGATTCTATACAAGTCTGAGAAATGGTGCATCTGCTTTTATGTCAAACTTAAGAGTTATTTTAGAAATACTTCTTCTCTGTTTCCTAAAATGCTAAAGGCTATTTATTTCTGGATAGATTGACTGGTTGTGAAGATTTTCTGTAGAATGACTACTTTGCTTCTACCAGGGTGTCCCTCTGGCATACCATAGCCTTCCAATTATAAAATCTTTGTTCTTTGTGGAAGCACCTCTGTTGTGTTGGAAACTATCTCAGTTAACAAAGGGATTCATGAGTCATTGGATGCTGTGTCTCTCAAAGGAAGTATGTTTTTTTTTTGTTTTACTCCGGCTGTGGGCCAGTTGGGAACACAGGAAAGAGCTGGACCACTCAAGGGTGAATGGGGTGCCCCTAATGCTCCAGAGGGTGGTAGGTGAAGCTGTAAACTCTGTTCTCAGTGCATTGATGTTTGTGAGGAATGCATAAGCCTTGAACAGTGCGAACACCTGCAGAAAGCAGTATTAAAATAGTATTACGTAGCAGAATATTTTAGTTTGTAATAACTAGAATCCTTGATTTCAGTCTCTTTTAGTTTAAAAAATACTGTCCCCTGATGTGCCTCCCGCTGTTAGCCCCTCCCACACTGGAGTGATGTTAATTTAGGAATAACAGGGATTTCTTAGAAGAAGAAAATGATTCTGGGTTTCTAAAAGTTCTTCTATAGTTTCAAAAATAGAAAACTGTAGGAGTTATGTCACTTCATTTAAGGTGCTTAGATAGCTCAGCTTTAAAAATTTAGGCCTTCCAGAGAGGAGTACAAATATATGTTTTAGCTGCAGAGTTCTTTTGCATTCATTAGTGAGAATTATTTCTAAACATGCCATCCTGAAATTCAAGATTTCATTGTAAATTCAGGTTAAGACAAAAATAAACAAAAAAAAAAAACTGAGGTTTTTAATAGCACTTCCAGTTTTTCTTCTTCAACATGGGTAATGTGAGATTCTTTTATGAGAGGAGTATAGATTATTTCATTAGATTTTAAGGAAATTACTGTTAGAATATTAATATTTGGCCCAAGAAATTAATTTTGGGCCAATTAAAAAAAAAAGACCAACTTACCTATCCCTAGGAATTTAGACAAACTTTAAAAAAATATGTAGACTTTCAAGGCTTCAATTATTTATGATAATTAAACAATCTTTTAAAAATATTTTATTGGCCTGACCAGGTGGTAGCATAGTGAATAGAGCGTTGGACTGGGACATAGAGGACCCAGGCTTGAAGCCCCGAGGTCACCAGCTTGAGCATGGGCTCATCTTGGCTTGAGTTTAGGCTCACCAGCTTGAGCGAGGGGTCACTTTCTTGAGCGTGGGATCATAGACATGACCCAATGGTCTCTGACTTGAGCCCAAGTTTGCTGGTTTGAGCAAGGGGTCACTTGCTCTGCTGCAACTCCCCGGGTCAGGGCACATATGAGAAAGCAATAAGTGAACATCTAAGGAGACTAAGGAGCTGCAATGAAGAATTGATACTTCTCATCTCTCTTTCTGCCTGTCTGTCCCTATTTGTCTCTCTCTGTCTCTCTCTCTGTCTCTGTCACACACACACACACACACAAATTATTGAATTTATGTGATGACATTGGTTAATAAAATTATGTAGATTTCAGGTATACAGTTCTATTACATTATTTGTGTATTGTATCGTGTGTTCACCCCAAGTCAAGTCTCCTTCCATCACCATCTGTCCCTGCTCTACCCTCTTCTCCTCCCCCATTCCTCCCTTTCCCTCTTGGAATCCCTACACTGCGGTCTGTGTCTGAGGTTTGTTTTTTTTGCTTAGTCCCTTTATCTTTTTCACCAAGTTACCTAAACCCTTACCCTCTGACAACTGTTCTTAAGCAATCTTTCAACTGGAATTTTTTTCATATTTTGTCATTTCAAATTTGTTTTGTTTGTGTGAAGAGGTGACATTCTTTTGTATTAGTGAATTGCTAAGAAGAGCATCTTTTCTAAGTTTTTTTTTCTTTCTAGAATAAAGCAAACATTTTTGTACCTGCACACTTAAGAAAAAAGAGCAAATGTTACAGGATAATTAGAACTGTTAGGGTAATTGCCTTTTATAGATACATTATGCTTCAGTTGTTTACTGCTAAATGAAATGTAAAACTGTGTATTAGACTAAAGAATAATGCACAGTGTAGATCTACATACAAGGAAAATTGTGTTTTATTTGAAGCATTGTAGATAGGTCTATATTAGGAATAAATTAGAAAGAACATCCACACACACATATATATACGTGCATGCGTGTGAGGGGGAGGTGTGTATATATGTACACACATAGACTTATTATATACACACCAAACACGTGGGAACAAGTCTGGGCTTAGTGTCAAAAATTTATGGTGAAAAATAGGAATTTTCCCTCTGTAATAGCTCTTCCTTTCGGTCGCTTTCCATTAATGCATTACTGCGCATCCAGAGGAGGTCGGTCAGTTACAGAAGTTACTTTTCCTGCTCCGCTCTTTACTTGGTGCCTCAGAGAACAGGCCTTTGCTCATCTATGCTCCTCACTTGGATGTCTGAGAGTGCTGTTGGGGGTTATCAGGTGAACTTATTCTTGATAAATTCCCTGATTTTCGGAAATTGTCCTTTGGATGAATCCACATTTATTCATGTAGCTGAGGGTGCCTATCAGTGACCCAATCTTAGCAAGAAAGGACATCACATTTCTACATGACAGCAAGTACAAGAAGTACAAATTGTCCAACCCTGACCTCAATCTCTGCCTTGACACAAAGACCCTCTCCAAAGAACAGGTGTAAGACAAAATGCAAAATTGCTCTTAGAGTAGTTCTGCAGTTATATAATTATTGCATTTTATTTTAAAGATGGCAGAATAAATATTCTTTTAAAATCTCCATCTTTTTTTAAAAAGGAATTCCTCTTCTCATTCTAAGTTGTTTATACTCAAATCAAAACACGAAACATAGGTTCAGATTTAACAGATAAATGTCCCTAATCCTTTGATTAGGACTTGAATCTCTGGCCTTCTAACCCCTGTAATTGACAACCTAGCTTACTTTACTAGTTTACTTCATTTAGTATGATAGTTCTAAAATTAATTTAGAACAAAACTTTTTTATGGGATCTGTGACAAGAATGCTTAAATGCTTAAGTGTCAGAGAATGAAATTATCTTTATATAGATGTCTCTAAGCTTTGAAAGAATTATTACTAATTATTTTAAAGATAAGTGTAGAATTGAGCATTTATCATTTTAAAGCCTTTTAAATTGGAATTCTGATTGAAAGGGCTACCCTCCCACACCTCAGAAAGCCCATGGTTTAGCTGCCTAGAAATAGGAAAGTTTTACATTTGCCAGAATTAATCTCAATTAATACTAAAGTTTGTTAGAAAAGCTGCTGAGGTGGAAGATACATCAGAGTATAATCGGTTGACTTCAGATGGTGCCTAGAATATTATCTAAGAAATACAGCCTATTCACCGAGGTCCCTTTTTTGGATAAACAGTAAAATGACATTTTGAAGTAAACTTGAGATGGTCCTGAGGTGCTGCTATTCCTAGGAAAAGAAATCACTGGGGACTGGGGAGGGAAAGAAGAGACAACTAGAACTCCACTGACAGATGAAAGAAAACAGATGATTAGGTTTTTCATCTTGAGTGTTTGATGTAAACACCCTAATTTGCCTCACATAAAAAAATTAAGGAAGCCCTGGTCAGATAGCTGAGTTGGTTAGAGTGTCTACCCTAATGCACAAAGGCTGTCGGTGCGATCCCCGGTCAGGGCACATACAGGAACAGATTGATATTTCTGTCTCACTCTCTCCCTTCTTCTCTTTCTAAAATCAGTAAATTAATTTTTTTTTTAGCCCTGTCCCGTTGGCTCAGTGGTAGAGTGTTGGCCTGGTGTGTGGATGTCCTGGGTTTGATTCCCTGTCAGGACACACATGAGAACCGATCATCTGCTTCTCCACCCCTTCCCCTCTCTCTCTTCTCTCTCTCTCTCTTCCTGTCCTGCAGCTATTGCTCGACTGGTTCCAGCACATCATCCTGGGCCCTGAGGATGGCTCCTTGGAGTCTCAGCCTCAGGTGCGTGCTAGAAATAGCTCAGTTGTGAACATGGTCCCAGATGATCAGAACATTGCCCTATAGGGAGCTTGCCAGGTGGATCCAGATGGGGTGCATGAGGAAATCTGTCTCTCGGTGTCCTCTCCTCTCACTTAAAAATATTATTTTTTAATTAAGAAAAACAGAGGGTATTAATTCCTTCCATAATTAAATTCTTTTAATTTTTAATGTTCACTAAATTTAATTGGAGTGGTTAGATAGAACACATACAAAGAACTCAATATAGCATATAAATAACTGTATAATATAGTTGCATAAGTTTCAAAGTCAAGATAGTTTTTTATATGAGGTAGACAAAAATATTCAAAAGTATAATAAAAAGTAAAGCATTTTTGGAAGTGTCTACATTTTATGGATTTATAATGCATCTTTGAATTTATGCAGTCAGTGTTAAATATTTTCATAACTCTTGTCTACAAACAACTTCTTTCTGGTGCATCAAGAAGGTGCTGATTTCTGCATTCAGTGGGTCCAGGATAAAACAGAAACTAGAGGACTGGGGTCACAGAAGCTAGAGGACAAGAAAAAAGTTGACAACAGGGTTACTTAGACAGCATATGTTGCTATTGATACCATTTTATCACTAGAAATTATACTTTTTTTTTACATTTGTTCTATACTTCATTAATTCCTTAAAAGAAAAATTATATTCATTTTTTTTTAATTATATTCATTTTTAAAAGAATACTTTTATCCATGTAAATAATCTGAAGATGCTCCCACAGTTTGAACAAAGAGTGTGCATAAAAGCTTTAAGTAATGCTTCTGCCTCCCTCTGTCTGCTTCCGTCTGTGTCGCTGGGCCGTGTTCACGCATTTGTGGATATGGCTGCTCTCTGTCCCCATATTACACAGGTGCCATACCAGTTTTGGTAGAGTGCTCGGATATCTATTGTATAAACTAACATGTACTGTTGTTTTTTCTGCATTCATTTATAAGTTAGATACTGGTTGTGTAGCTCTTCTTCTTGCTGATTTCTGGAGTATCCTCTTTCAGCATGGTTTTAATTGAGGCTATTCAGTTTTTCACTAGATCGACAATGTATTCATTATTTCAGATGTTTTGCACAGTATATGCCATTTTATTCTTACAGAAGTACTCAAACACATAGGTATGCTACTTTATGCTTGTATCGCACTGCACAATATAATTTACAAAGCACTTTTAAAATTATTCACTGGGGTTGGGAAAACAGGTTCCCAGAAATGGGTTATTGATCCATTTTACAGTGAAGTACCCAGGTGGTGTCACCTTCTCCAGGCCATAGGGCTCTGACTAGACGCAGGTATTTTATAGCTCAAGGGGTTTCTTCAGTGTGTGCGCCGAACATTCATGGCCCGGGGGTTTGAGAAACAAGTGGATACGTGTAGAGGGACATGCAGAGCTAAACGAACCCAGCCCCTTCAAGGAGTTCACAGCCTTTGAAAGGATGGGCATACAAGCTTTTTAGGCAGCAAACTGGAAATTCTTGCTTAATAAAGAACGCAGTAAAATGTAATATGACCAAAGAAGAAGTGATGTTCAGGCCCAAAGTGTGCCAGCAAAGGTGGACCTCAGGAGGTGAACTTGGCAGAGAAGAAAAGCACGAGACTATTGTAGGGTGAAGGAAGGGCACTCATGGAGACACTGATGGCTTAACATACTTTTGAAGTTTTATTTTAATTTTGAACCATTCAGGTGAATTCACTAAGTGAAATGGATGTCTTGTGTGTTGAGAGTTTGCACCCTGATCATCGTGTATGTGTGTGTGTCTTTCTGAAATCGTTCTATTTCGCTAAGAGACCACTTTAAAAATAACGCTTTGGCTCACATCTATCTAAAATAGGAACCTGATAATTAATTATATTAAGGATTATTGGAAAACTTATGGGTGCCTTGTTAAAAGGCAGTTTAGTATTTGCTATGCATTTGTAAAAGGAAGGAACAGGATTGCGAACCCAACCAGAGCAGAGACACAGGTTGTTTTATGGGTTTGTTGTGCTCCCCGTTGTCACAGAGCACTGGACTTGTCCTATAGGCGGAAGTCGACATCTGCTACTGATGAGTAGAAAGGGAAACATTTATCAAAATGACATCATTTTTATAAAAGAATTCTTTAAGGAAAACACTATATTATCAGGGGATCAGCTCCTTAAAGAGAGCAAAAATACTTGAGTGCAAATTGACGGAGAAATTCATATTTCTTTCTCATGTAAAATTGTGACATGTTAAAAATAATTTATGTAATTACAGAAGGAAATTGGATTTTCTGTCAACTTTTTATATGAATGTGTGGTCTTGAGATTGAATATATACTGAAGAGTAGGCTAGAAACTGAGTGATGATTCAGAGTAGGATAGTTGACATTTGGTTTCATTAAAGATTAATAGCTGCATGGCCTGTGTGTTTTACCATTTCACAGAAAGCAAGTTTTAGCAGCAAGGGTTCTGGGTTATGTATTAGGTGGCAGGACTTCTAGTCCAAAGTGCCACTCACTTGGTGACATTCGTGCTCACCAGTGCTCACTTTACTTTTCCCATCCGTGATAGCAATCAAAAACCGGTGTACACAGATAAATGGTAAAGATGAATAAGGTAATATCTATGACAGGCTTTGGGCTTCTTAGAAAAGTAACAAATAAAAACACAACAAGTAGAATTCCAGGAAGCCTATATCATCAGTTTTCTGCATCCTTTTAGGAGGACCACACTTGCGCTCTGCTGTACCGTGCAGATCCCATTTGTGAAGATGGGCTCGTGAGGGAGGAAGTGCAGGGGAAGGCAAGGTGGATTGCTTTTGCTGCTATCTGTGTGATGTTAGACAAGTTACTTAATTTGACTGAGTCTGTTTTATGTACTATAATTAGAAATACCATGCATAATTCAGACTTGTAAGAATTAAATGAGTTGATTTATTATAATGTCTGGTGTCATTCATAATAAGGAAAGTCTATCTAAATTTCTCTATTAAGTTTTGGCCCATGTGGAAAAATATGTAAAAATCATTATTACCCTGTATAGTTGACAGAATGGTGTAGGATGATGGGATGCCTTGATCATATTTCTAATTTTTCATTATTTCTAATAATTTCATCATCTCTCTAATCATGCAGTATTTGTTAAACTATACAACAATGGAGAGGAAAATGGCACCTTTTGTTTCCCCTCCTATTTCTTATTCCTTGCTGACTGTCAGCGGAGTTAAACGAGGATTAGAGGTCATGTTTTACCTTTGTAAATTGGACTTAACCTCATTGTGTACCTAATTGTTGAGCCATTGAGATTGTACTCATGAGGTAAATCTCTGCAACTCAGTTTGACTGAAGAAAAGATCCTCCTAAGAAACTCCTTATCCTGTAAGGGGGCACTATTACTTTTTTCCAACAGTCTAGGGTAACAAGAATTAACATTTTAAAAAATCTTATCAAGGAAAAGCTTGAAGAACCATTTTAATATATATGAATCATTTGTAATGAACTGTGTAGAACTGATCCTCATTAGCTATTTTTATTGAAGTATCTGTGATCATTATTCCCAGTTAATAAAAGCCCACCCCTCCCCATCCTTTCTTTCCTGCACATGGCAAAGTCATCCCAATCCTCTGTTCAAAGAACCATTCATTTCATTTGAATCACAATAATGGAATTCTTACTGTTTGTAGGTTCACCCATCTTTATGGAATTCATGTAAGTAAAAAGAATTTTCTTGGTCCTGTGCATATTTGAAATTCAAGGGGGGGAAAGTCTAAGATTTATGCAATGTTTCACATTATGCATTTTTTAAAATGACATTTTAGCAAGATGAAAATACTTTTGAAAATATTTATGGATCCCAGGAGAATTTTAAAAAATGTTTTAGAACATGGAGCATTCTCTGTGCTACACAGAGTTGTGGGTGTCTTTGCCTAATCAGCTGTATCCCCTCCTTGGTGTCCTGGCACTTGGTACACTGACAGCCCAATTACGGTGTATTTATACTGTGCTGTGCACTGGTCTCTATGGGTTTTTTCTTCCACTCTTGCTGAATGTGTTTGTGTATTGGTGATATTAAAAGAAAAAGGATGATAATCACCCGACACAGTAAACACCCATTTTGCACTTTGTTTCTGTGCCACAGATGAGCACAGAATCTGACTGTGTTCCCCAGAGAGTTACTTAGAAGAGTTCTTTCTACACAGGACCCTGATTGTTAGAAAGTCTGGCCCACATGCTCACCGAAGCTTCCTGGGCATGGTTCCAGCCGCATTCTCTAAGCCAGGGGTGCTCAATAAGTCGATCGTGAAGGAAGTGTGGGTAGATCACATGACATTAAAAAGACATTTGTCTTTTGATTGGCATACAGGGTAGCCAATCTGATGTCTGAACTTTTGACACCTTACGCATGCGCGTTAAACCATGCTAACTTGTTCAGTTACATTGCTGCGTAGTTAGCCTTCAATTTATTTAAACTAAATACAACAAAGGGTATAAAAATGAGTGCCGTAGCTGGTCCGAGTAAGAAGCCTAAAACCTACCGCTTTCATAGAGAATGGGAGGGGATTTTTTTCACTATGTCATATTCTAAGTGCGTTTGCCTCATCTGTCTGTGTGCCATTGCTATTCCAAAGAAGGGAAGTGTGGAGCGGTGTTTTTGGACTGTTTATAAAAACTATGACATTGACTTTCCTCCGAAAAGAGAGTTAAGAAGGAGAAAGGTGAAAGAAGAATACACAATATTAAATAGTAATAATAGTAACTTAAATAATGATAATATAGAAGAAATAAATTTATGTTTCTCATTTTTATTGTAGGTAGATAATTTTGACTTGGTCATATTATAAGTAGCTTGCAAGCTGAAAAACTGTGGGCACCCCTAAGTCTGTCGTGTCCAGTACAGCAACCAATGGGGCTTGGTTGTAGCTAGGTACATTCTGACTATAAATGTGTGGAGATCCTAGCCAGGGACATCAGTCAGTTTGTCTTCTAGAAAAGTTGTTAGAGACTGGCCATCTTCTATTAAGCAATTCCTAGTGACCACCCTGCTGTGTGCCACATTGGGCAATCACACTGGACAACAAGGAACACTTTCAGTGCGTAGCAGCAGCTAAACTTTTTGACCTGGGCCTGAGCTGATGCGAGGAGGCTGCTTCCAGGAGCTGAGTGGTGGTGTACTAGCTAAGCTGCTTTGTTCCCAGGTGACAGAAGTGAAAGCATACATGCTCAAGCATAAACGGGACAGAGGTGGTAGGACTGCAGACAGATATCACAAGGAGGTCTGTAACCCTGTCTGAAACATAAACCAGCACTCTCTCTGCCTTGCGTCTCTGCTTTCTCTCCCCATTTTCTCCTTTCCTTTAAGGACCATCATCTCCCACACTGTGAGTCTAGTGGTACATTTAAAGGCTCACCAGAGCTCCTAGGTTGTGTTCACGGGGACAGGGATGCTTTAAGTAAAGTTACTTCTGGGACTTACTTCTATGGATGAAACATCCATTTACAGAGACTAATGGCAAGCTAGGCAAAACCCCCTAAAGCTGTCCTCATATGGTGATAAGCTGCTCCCGGAGTTCTGGTACTTCTGACCCACTCCACGGAGCATGAGTGAGGGCTGAGTGCCGAGCGCCAAGCGCCCCAGGGCAGCCATTGGGTGGTGGGGTTGGGAGGGCATCGGATTCTTTTCTGTTACTGTGAATTTTTGCTCCTTACTCTCCATACATAATCCTTACATTTCATAGTTCATGGCACATCTTTTAACTTTGTCTTGAGGGAACCTTGAAAGATTATCCTCTCACCCCAGCCATAGTCATCTGCCAAAGACCATAATAGGTATTCACCCACCACTACTCAAGGACATTATGGGTAGGAAGTTCACTCCTTATGAAGTTAGTCATGTACAGGCAGCTCTTAGTTGCACTTTTATTGATGTGAATGAAGTTCATTTCTCTATAGCTTCCTCCCAAAGCCTGTACTTTTTGGGGGGCAACATGAAATCAGTCTTACCCTTCCATCTTATGAGTCACTTTCAAATTCCTTGATATGTAAGAAGTTACTCTTTAGTTCACTTAAAGGCATTTAAGTGCTTGTAACTTACTGGTATTGTGTACGTGCTATGGATGTCAAATGTGTGGCAAACATTTGTAAAAGAAACTGACAAGTTTCTGAGGGAATGGGCGATGACAGGAGAGAAGTGGGAGCTCTGCAGTAACGTCTGAGCCCAGGAAGATGGGCCCTCATTAATCTCATGTGGAACCAACTGCTTCTTCAGAATTAGCCAGCAATGGACCAAGTCCCCGGCATGGGAATGAGAGTCGGAACAGGAAGGTCTAACACAGGAATGTGGGGTCTGCCATGTGAAGCATGGAAGGACCAGGGTCATGGTGTTGTAAGTGTCAGGGAGAAGACTCTGTGGGAATGAGCCAGGACCCCCAGCTTGGGAATGAAAGAAGGAAAAGTGAGAAGAGAAAGGGAGAGATAACCTGGGAGAAATGGATAAATTGAAGAAACTGAAGATTTTTATCAAGTGTGAATTTAGAAGGGACATTAATTCCAGGTAATAATAAAGTACTTACATGTTTTCAAGAGCATGGATTACTGAAATCGTATACTAATGTAAAAGATATCTACCATCTTCTGATTGGTTATAAGACAGACTATATTATTATCTGTGTTTAACTAAAGATAATAATAGGTATAATTTTATTTTAAGTAAAGCTGGTGTGTGAGTTTGCATTCATAATTTGACACAAAGGATTTTATTCTAAGAAACTACTAAATTTCTTTATAGTTCATTGCAGTAAATTGGTATATTAATGAGTAGTTTTAAAGCATTCTGGTGTTTTTCTCAGAATTCAACTGAGTTATTTGAAAGGAGCTTAGAAAATCAAATGAAAAACTTAAGGGGTGTAGCATTATCAAGATGGGGATATAGGTCATTCCCAAGCCCAGTGCCACTCACAAAAAGACCAACTAGCCACTATCCATAGACAGGGCATCACTGAAAATCCCAGAACTCCAGGAGTGAGGCTAAGGGAACTTGCCAGAAAGCAGAGACCCTGAAAGACTGCATTAGAAGAGAAAAAGGAGCGGCTACAGTTGGACCACAGTGCCCCTCCCCGGGCCAGCACTGCCACTCCCAGAGCGCCCTGCCCCTACTAAAGTTTCTCCGTGGGAAAAAGAGAACCAGAGTGAACATCCAGCTTTTCCAGCATGATGGGATGCTTTCTAAGAGACTGACTGGAGTCTCACCTCACAAAGGTCATTGGGAGAGTCAGTGGAGCTTGACCCAAGGACATCAGTTAGATCTAGAGAAAAGGAGTGGACTTATAGCAACCAGCAGTCAGTTCTTGGCAAGCTGTGTTCCTACCTACAGTGGCACCTGAACAGAGATCTCAACCACTGGCTACACCCATCTGCAGAGCTGAGTTGGCGGCTCTATCTGGCCAGGTAGATCAGTGCTGCCTGATTTGGATTCCAGACAATGTGCCATAATGGTGTGGTGTGCATCCTATCGCCGACCCACCAGGCAAGATTAAAGCTAGCAGCCCTGCCCAACTGTTGAAAATAGTCATTGGCACTGCATTTAAAAAAAACTAATATATAATATACAAAACGAATAACTTATAATTATTTACCAATTTATAATGGTAAATTACCAGAATGCATGCACACATATGCATACATGTACACATCTCCTACAAGTTTTCTGACTTTGGGTTTATCATTTCTTCGTGAAGGCATTTTTAAATACTTGTTTTCATAAATAGAATGAGAGCTAAGTCAGTAATCGACATGATTACTTCAGCTTATTGTATGCTTATGGATCAACGGGCTAGATCAGTGACTTTCAACTGGGATGCCACAGCAGGCACAGCCATGTGCCACAAGATGTTTGAAAACATGCACTACCTGACTATTTAGTCAGAGGTGCTGACCTCTTTTCCCTTAGACCGTCAAATTAAAAAAATGACAACAGCCAACACAACAGTAGCTGCTTAGTGTGAATAAATCAAAATGCTACAGAATTTTAGTAATTCGTTTATGAGTGCCATGAGATGAAAATGGTTGAAAATTGCTAGGCTAGATATATGCATTTATGTTGGCACTGTGGGTCCATATATTAAAAAAAGAAGTGGAAGATGCTGTACTTTGCCTTTAGAAAATCTCATGTTGGTTTTGTGTATTATGAGGGCAGAAATCATTTTTCATATCTAGTATGAGATGAGCTCTTTTTTTATTTCTTTGTTTATAATTTCTGCCTCTTTTAAACATTAGTGATTTTATTTATTGATTTGAGCATTTTGGTTGATTTTATTCTTCAGGTAAATATATATTTTAATGAAATATTTAAATGTTTAATGTCTGTCTGCCTTACCATTTGGTGATCTCCAGTCATTAATTTCTGTTGGAGCCTGATCTTATTGTTCACAATATATAATACTGGCTGTTCTTCTTATTGTCCCATTACTTGTGGACATTTTTGCCAAAGGTGACTGTGAGTCTAGAATAGAAGTACAAGCTTAATCCTGCAACTGTCCATAGTATAAACAAGAACATATGAGTACTCTGCGTATGGGTAATCATCTTTCTGTTCAAAGTCTTAAAGTGTCTGTGTTTCAGCAAATCATTTTCTTACTAAATTCTGCACTTCTCAAACCAGCAAACCTATATCCTACTTTACACACAAAACTATGGGGTATGAAGTGTCAGGTTTCTCTTTTTGTGTTAATCATCGTCTTCTACTTTAAGTTTCTGTAAAACGCAAACGCATTAAAGGAGAATATTCATTAAACAAACATTTTGTGTGTTTATTAGCTATGTTGGTATTTCATGTAATATGAAGTACTTTATAACCACATATACATAAGAAATTAGTTCAACATCTGGTACTAGATAAGGAAAAGTGCTTTATTTGTTTGAGAAAAATGCTTTGGTAAACTGCTTGATATGACATAGAATCTAAGACAATGGGTTTTCAAATACTGAGGAACCAAAAATAGCTAAATCATTCCAATTAAAAACAGGGATTTGAGCCCAACCATGCCATGCAGTATTGCAGTGGATAGAGCATCCGACTGGGATACAGTGAACCCAGGTTCAAAACCCTGAGGTCGCCAGCTTGAGTGCAGGTTCATCTGGCTTGAATATGGGACCATAGACATGGCCCCATAGTCACTGGCTTAAGCCCAAAGGTCACTGGCTTAAGCAAGGGTCACTCACTTTGCTGTAGCTCCCCAGTCAAGGCACATATGAAAAAGCAATTGTTAAAAAACTAAAGAGCTGCAACAAAGAATTGATATTTCTTATCTCTCTCCCTTCCTGTCTGTCCCTATATGTCCCTCTCTCTGACTCTCACTCTGTCTGTGTCAAAAATAAAAAATAAAAACAAGGATTTGAAAATGAGAGGAGTGAGAGAAAATAAGGATAAGCTTATGGGTATACTGTGTTCAATCCCTGGTTAGGGCACACAGGAGAAGTGACCATCTGTTTCTTTCCCTCTCCCTCTACCCCTTCTTTCTCTCTTCCTCTCCTGCAGCCAATGGCTCTATTTGTTCCAGTGTTGGCTTTGGGTGCTGAGGATAGCTCGGTTGATTCGAGCATTGGCCCCAGAAGAGGGTTGCTGGGTGGATCCTGGTAGGGGCGCATGAGAGAGTCTGTCTCACTATCTCCCCTCCTCTCACTTAAGAAAAAAAGGTCCAAAGAATATTCTTTTAACCTTAGTTATCTACTGCATGGACCTGTTTTAAAGTCTTACCTGTTCACATACTGAGAATTTCAGTAAGACCTGTTGCACATGTAAATGCCTGCATGACAGAGATTTTCAAGGGAGCCCAAGGAGAAAAGTATTGTTCAGTGAATGGCTGTGCAGCACTAGTGCACTTGGAAACAGTCACAAGATTCAACAACAGAAGGGATTTACAAGAGCCCAGAGCCAAAAGGAAGAGAACATAAATTTCTGCCTACTCAAGAGTTTATTGAGAAATTGCTAGCCACAGCCACAGGACACCCTCAGATTAAAGCACAGGGTGGAAGGCAATTTCTTTGCCATTGAAAAGAAAAGGGTATCTCAGCTCACTTTTGAGTTACAATTTCGTACAATGTTTTTGACTCTTTGGATGGTGGGTACAGTCTGAGGATGATGTGGCTATTGTGGGAATGAAGACTTAGAGAAGGGAAAGCAGATAGTATCAAACGCCAATTTTTTTTTTCATTTCCTTAGATATATCCCAGGGTTCAAATCCTTTCCCAATACTTGATGTGTGTCAGAACTCTAAATTGAATGGTACAAAGGAATTAAAATAACACTTGTATCATTAGTGATATAAAAATATACTAAGTACAAAGAAATAAAACAGGACTCAAATTCACATATTAAAAGTCTCAAGAGAAGTAAAAGGAACAATCCTAGTAGTTATGTTTACTTATTTTCATGTTAACTTCCTAATATATGCAGTATATTTAACCAGTATTTTAGTTTTCATATATATATAAGTTTTGGCATACTTAAAATCAAAGCAAGACATTTAAAAATGGAACATATAGTCTTTTCTGAGTGTCTTATATCATAAGTCACTAAACTCCTAGGGTTATTGATATATTCATAAACTATTTCCCTTATCAAAGAATCTTTTTAAGATAGAGATACCAAATGTTTCAAATTATTGATGTTTATTAGTGTTCATTGATACTGATTTATGTTCTTCTATAATAAATATATGAAATAAAGAGCTTTTGCCTGAGTTTGCTAATGATCATTTCTTCAACAATATACATATATATATTCTTAAAGTTGATTGGGGTTTGATCTGTCCATTTAAAGATTAGTTTTCGATATTTGACTGACATATAATTTAATCTTTTTATTATCTTAATATAAATTAGGCAATTATATTGCATTCTAGTTTCATCAAAATTTACTTGAAAGATGGCTTGATAATTAATTATCTTATAGTCTAGAATGAGACAATTTATCTCTTAAGAAAAATGGAAGTCACTGAGAGGAGGGGCTTGAGCCAGGGGCAGTCTGGGCTGTCAGAGTTCTCAGCTAGCGCTTTCTCTGGCTCAAGATTGTTCCATAACAAGGGCACTTAGAGTTGCAAACAATAAGAACTGCTGAACCTTAGGGTTTTGTGGGGGAAAGTTTGGTCTTAGTTGTCTGTTTATATATATATTGGGATTTCATTTTGAAATAAAGAATTCAGGGGATTCAAAATGATGCCAGAGTTGGAAGATGTTATACTCACCTCCTCCCAGGACAATACTGGAGTTGCAGCTCAGTTTAAGAACAATCATTCTGAAAAACCAACTCAATACTAAATGAAGAGGACTCTTATAACTAAGGATTCCTAGAAGAAGCCACATCGATACTGGTAGGAAGGGCAGAGATGTATGAAGGGCTGATCTCTCTTGCACAAGCCACAGCTGAGTTTCCAGAGAGCTATCCCTGAGGTTGTAGAGCCTAAATCCCAAGCCAGACTCCATAGCCAAGAGTACTAGAGTTGGGAAGAGGTGCCCACATAGCATTTGGCTATGAAAAGTGGCAAGATTTCTGTCTTCCACAATGAGATGGGAGTCCACAGAGACACGGGTACACTCTCAAAAGGCCAACACAAAAATCTCGTTTGCAGCTACTTACCCTGGGCTCTGGTGAAGGGAGGGTTGAGAAGACTAGAGACATATGAGGAGAGTATGAGGTTTGTGACTATGAGGAGAGATAAGGTGACAGCCACCAGGACCCATATGCTGAATTATTCTCCCATACTGCAATAATCAAAAGCAAGGACCTACAACCAAGACTACTTTACCCAGCAAGGCTAGCATTTGAAATTGAAGGAGAAATAAAGAGCTTTCAAGTCAAGAAAAAGCTAAAGGAGTCTATTACCACCAAACCAGTATTATAAGAAATATTAAAGGGCATGCTTTAAGAAGAGGAAAAAGCGGAGGAAGAGGAGTATGAAGAAGGGGAAGGAGAAAAGGATGACAAACAGGGGAGCATAGTTAAAAGAATAAAATGGCGATAAAAACATACCTATCAATCATCACTTTAAATGGAAGTTACTTAAATGCTCCAATCAAAAGACATAGGGTAGCTGAATGGATAAGAAAGCAAGACCCATATATATGCTGTCTACAAAATACCCACCTCAGAACAAAAGATACACACAGACTAAAAGTAAAGGGATGGAAAAAGATATTTCATGCAAACAGAAATTAAAAAAAAAAATGCTGGGGTAGCAATACCTGTATCTGACAAAATAGACTTTAAAACAAAAGTTCTAGTAAAAGATAAAGAAGGACACTACATAATGATAAAGGGAACAATCCAGCAAGAAAATATAACCCTTGTAAATATTTATGCATCCAGTGTAGGAGCAACTAAATATGTAAAGCAAATCTTGATGGACAGAAAGGAAGAGATTGACAGCAACATAGTCATAATATGGGATTTTAAAATCCCATTGACATCAATGGATAGATCTTCCAGACAGAAAATCAGCAAGGAAAGGGTGGCCTTAAGTGACACATTAGATCTACTGTATTTAATTGATATCTTCAGAGCATTTCATCAAAAAGCAGCAGAATATACATTCTTTTCATGCACTTGAAACATTTTCTAGGATAGACCATGCATTAGAACACAAAACAAGTTTCAATAAGTTTAAGAAGTTAGAAATCATATGAAGCATCTTTTCTGACCATATGGTGTGAAACTAGAAATTGATCACAAGAAAAAAGAAATGCACAAAAACATGGAGGGTAAAAAACATGTTACTAAACAATGAATGGGTTTAACAATGAGGTCAAGGAACAAGTCAACAGATACCTTGAAACAAATAAAAGTGAGAGCACAAGTGCCCAAAATTTGTGGGACAGTGAAAGGAGTCCTAACAAGAAAATTTGTAGCATTACAGGCCTATCTCAAGAAGCAATAAAATTCTCAAGTGAACAATCTAACTACACGTAAAGGAACTTGGAAAAGAACAACAAACAAAGTCCAAAGTGAGCAGAAGAAAGGAAATAAAGATCAGAGCATAAACAAAATAGAGTCTTAAAAAACAATGTAAAAAATCAATGAAACCAAGAGCTGGTTCTTCAAAAAGATAATCAAGCCTAACAAACCTTTAACCAGACTTATCAAGGAAAAAAAGGGAGAGGACCCAAATAACTAAAATCAGAAATGAGAGAAAAAAAGTAACAATTAACACCAAAGAAATACAAAGAGTTATAAGATAATACTCTGAACAACTAATGAGCCAATAGTTGGACAACATGGGAAAATAGATGAATTTCTAGAAGTGTGTGATCTTCCAAAACTGAATCGGAAAGGATCAGAAAACCTGACTAGACCAATTATAACTAATGAAATTGAAGCAGTAATTAAGAAAAAAATAAAAGACTACCAACAGAAGTCCTGGACTGAATGACCTCACAGGTGAATTTTATCAAATATTCAAAGAACTAACACATACCCTTCTCAAACTTTTCCAAAAATTTAAGAGAAGGGAAAACTCCCGAGCTCATTTTGCGAGGCCAGGCATATCCTAATTACAAAACCAGGTAACAACACTACAAAGAAAGAAAATTATAGGCCAATATCCCTAATGAACATAGATGCAAAAATACTCAGCTGAATATTAGCAAACTGAACTCAGCAACACATTACAAAGATCGTACCCCATGATCAAGCAGGATTTATTTCCAGGATACAAGATTGGCACAATATCTCCAAATCAACGTGATATATCATATAAACAAAATGAAGAATAAAACCCACACGATCATATCAATAGATGCAAAAAAAAAAAAGCATTTGATAAAATACAGCACCCATTTATGAGAAAAACTCTCAGCAAAGTGGGAATAGAGAGAACATACCTCAATGTAACAAAAGCCATATATGACAGACCTACAGCCAACATCATACTCAATGGGAAAAAACTATAAATAAGTGTTTCCTTAAGATCAGGGCCAGATGGTTTTGTCCATTATCACCAGTTTTATTCAACAAAGTACTGGAAGTCCTAGCCACAGCAATCAAACAAAAAGAAGAAATAAAAGTCATCCAAATTGGAAAGGAAGAAATAAAGCTGTCTATTTGCAAATGGCATGATACTGCATATAGACAACCCTGGTCAGGCTCAATGCAATTCTTATCAAGATACCAATGGTGTATTTCACAGAACTAGAACAAATATTTCAAAAATTTATTTGGAACCACAAATGACCACAGAAATTTTCAGAAATAAGAACAAAGTTGGAAGAATTACATTACTTGATAGCAAACTATACTGCAAGTCCATAATAAGCAAAATAGCATGGTGCTGGCAATAAAACAGACAAATAGATCAATGGAACAGAATAGAGCCCAGAAATCGACCCATGCCTTTATGATCAATTAATATTTGACAAAGGAAGCAAGAACAAAGAATGGGGTAAAGACATTTGTCAATAAATGTTTATTCAATAAATGGTGTTGGGGAAATTGGACAGATATGTGCAAAGAAATGAAGCTAGACCACCTTCTTAACACTGCACAGAATACATTCAAAATGGATTAAAGATGTAAGTATTAGACTCAAAAGTATTAAAATTCTAGAAGAAAATATAGGCAGTAAAATTTCAGACATTTCTCATAGCAGTATTTTTTTCTGATATCTCCTCGGGCAAGGGAAATAAAAGAAAAACAAAAGGGACTACATCACACTAAAAAGTTTTGCACAGCAACTGTAACCAGCAACAAAAATTAAAAGATAACCTATTCAATGGGAGAACATATTTGCCCAATACATATGATAAGGGATTAATATCCAAAATTTATAAAGAACTTATTAAACACCAAAAAATAAAACAATCCAATTAAAAAATGGGCTAATGACCTGAATAGACACTTTCCTGAAGAGAACATACAGATGATCAATAGATATATGAAAAGATGCTCAATGTCACTAATCATCAAAGAAATACAAATTAAAACCACAATGAGATATATCACCTCACACCTGTCAGAATGGCTATCATCAATAAATCAACAAACAACAAGTGCTGGCAAGGATGTGGAGAAAAGGGAACCCCTGGGCACTGTGAATGAGAATGCAGATTGGTACAGGCACTGTGGAAAGCAGTAGCAGTATGAAGGTACCTAGAATATTAAAAATGGAACAGCCTTATGACCCAGGAGTTCCGTTTCTGGGAATTTATCCAAAGGGGAAAAGACACTAATTCGAGAGAATATATGCACCCCTATGTTCATTGCATTGTTATTTCCAGTAGCCAAAATTTAGAATCAACCCAAATGCCTATCGGTGGATGAGTGGATAAGAAGATGTGGTACATTTACACATTAGAATATTACGTATCCATAAAAAAGAAGGTCTTACCTTTTGTGATACCATGGATGGACCTGAAGAGCATTATTTTAAGTGAAATAAGCCAGTCAGAGAAACATAGTACCATATGATTTCATTCATATGTGGAATCTAATGGACAAGATGAACTAACAAGCAAAATAGAGACAGACGCATACATAGAGAGCAGGCTGACAGCTGGGAGCGGGGAGCTGAGTGAGGGGCTGGACGGATTGAGCAAAAAGTTTGTTCTTATGTACATGGACAACAGAGTGGTGATTGCCAGGGAGGGGTGGGCAGAGTGGGGGAGGATATATGAGGGATAAATGGTGATCGACGAAGACTTGACTTGGAGGGGTGAACACACAATGCAGTGTTACAGAGATGTATTGTAGAATCGGGCACCTGAAACCTGTATAATTATGTTAACCAGTGTTATCCCAATGAAGTCTATTTTATAAAAAAGGAAAAAGAATAATTCAGCAATAAAGCACAAGTTAAAAAAATAAAATGCAAGTTTCTACAGTTATTAGGGTTTTACGTTCCTCTGGAATATATTTTTATGGAAGTGTGTACACTTGTAAGGTAATAATAACCTTTGTAAATCATTTTGAAATCTTTATTTAGTCCAACTCTGCACATTTCTGTTAATATTGTATATCTAAATATATATGTGTGTAAAAATATCTGTTTATTAGTCAAACATTAAAAAGACTTCTTACATAGAAAAATTAAACAAAACAACAACAGAAAAAAAATCAAAGCAAGCTAAACAGGGAGGAGCTTAACCTATAGAAGTTGAATTTTAAAAGAGTAATCTAATTTTGAATGATAATAGGAGTATCGACAAAGTAGAACCAAGGAAGAAGTGATATATTTGCTATAGTTTTAGAACAGTTGTCTAGACATAAAAAGAAGTCTTATATTTTTAAAAATTGCAAATAAAAAATGCAATTTATCTTTAGATTCCTTTCCATCTGTTTACCACTTTCTCCACCTCTAGACCCATCATTTCTCCTCTCTCCCTTTCTATCCACATCCCTTCTTCTCTTTTACCATTGCCCCCTAGCTGGTTGTCTTTATGCTGTTTGACACCTACCAATATACATATCCTGACAACAAATCTTAGATGTACAGATCCCTAATCTGATAACCTATTTTTTTTCTGGAAGAGGACCAAATAGATCCTAGCACAATGCTTGACCCTTAGTATCACTACAGGAAATTGTATTAAGTAAGTGTAGATACAATGTGTGTACTTTTATATTTATAGGTAGTACCTTCAGCATGTTATTAATACATGGTTATAATGAGTATGAATTATTGCCAATGACTTGCCCCTTGAAACCATGTGTACACTATTGTCTGTGCTTTCTCCTAGAGCCCTGCTTAGTGATTCCCTTAATCACTAAATTATTCTTGAATTAAGCTACTGTTCATTAAGTACTTACGATGTCAGGTACTGGAGTTAGAAGTCATAGTAGTAGTCTAGGTAAAAGATGGTAGCTTGGTCTGTAATGTTGGAAATAGACATAGTGAAAAATTGATTAATTCAAAAGATAGGAAATAAAACATAGAACTTGATAAGGAATTGCATACAAGAAGAGAGGAGGGACAAAAGTGAGGTATCAAAGATGACTTCTGGCGTGCTTTGTCAAAGCATCGTCCCAGTTTGCAGAGGTTGCCAGTTCAATTCCAGGTCAGGGCATGTACAGGAACAGATCAATGTTGCACTCTATTTCTCTCTCTCTATCTCCCCTCCTCTCTCTCTAAAAATCAATAAATTAATTATTTAAAGAAAATGACTTCTGTATTTCTGGCATATTCAACTGGGTAAATGGCAGTAAAATTTACCAAGAGGTTATGATAGAGGGACACAAAATGCACAAAAGAGATCATGAGTTTAGCCTTGAAAATGAGCCCCTTTCACCCATTATATCTTTTAATATTTTGGCAGTTAACTTTCAAATGCTGGCAAATTGTAGAACACTAAACCCTCCAGAAAATGAAAGTGAAATCCTGCATTCTCATTTTCCCCAGTGCCCTGGGTGAGGCCTTCATTACACAGAGGATTATGCATGTAGCTTCACAATTAATGGGAAGTAACTTCCTATCTAGTTTCATCATATATTCTCCCTCACTTCGAGTCCATCTCTACCTTCCCATCATGTTTGCCCTGCTTGGAGTGCCCCTCTCAGCCTTGCTTGCCTGACACTCATCTGTCTACCCTTCTACCCCTAGCTCCCATGTCACTTCCTTTGGGAAGCCTCCTTTGCACAGTCTCCCTACCACAATTTCCTCATGTCCCAATTAAGAAATTATTCCTTTCTTTCCTGTGCCATCATACCTTGAATGTATTTGTTATTGTTCTGATACATGGTTTTATAATTCTCACCAGTTTATATGTCAATATTCACCACTGAGTGTGAACTTCTTGAGTGTAAGGGTTATTTCTCTTTCAATTTTATATCCCCAGCAACAATATAGTGCCTGACAGCAGTAAACCCTCAGTAAATACTTGTTGAATTGAATGTTTTTCTTTATGTGTCTTCCTGATGTCCAAGGAATGAATTTCAAACTCTACTGTGGCCTTGGGTGATCTTATCTCACCTGTCATTGAGCAAGCCTGTCCACATGGCCTTGCCTTTAATCCATGCACATTCATTTTACATCAAGCTTTTGCTAACAATGTCATCTCCTTGCCTAGAATACCTGCCCCCCCCCCAAAAATGAACAATTCATTCCAATTTCTCCCTTTAAGTAAGAGCTCAGATACCACCATCTTTATAAATTATATCATCAATTTCAACCAGTATTATGTCTCTTCTCAGAACCCTCAAAAAAGAAATATCAGCTTTGTACAACACAGCATGGCCATTAGATACCATCTTCGTTAGATTCATAGCCACCGCAAAAATAACAAACTTTTGATCTTAAGAGTTATACCTTATGTTTCTTTTGTATTCCCAGCAGTACTGAGCACAGTATTGGGACTAATTTATTGGGTGATCAGGAATTGGTTCGGTAGGGGAATAGAGTGGAAAGTAATTTTGGAGCCTAGAACCTGATACACTGGCTTCCCAAAGTAACTTCTCAGTAAGTGCCCAATAAGTCTCCCCTTGCTATGTTGCCTTAAAGTGAGAATTTACTCAAAACCACACATATAAAATACTTCATATGAGTGAGTGGTGTTTCTGTAGTACACATGCTTATAGTAATAGGCTAGCATGCTGACCCTAGGGTCTCTTAAAGTTTGTTTGTTTTAATATAATAAATTTTGAAATATTATGACTTTCAATCCCATTACTAAAAACTTTTTTCTGTGTCTTTCCTGTGTAGAACAGAGGGAATTCCAAAGTGAGGTCTTCCTTAAAAAATATGGAGAATAGTACCAACCTTACAAGTAATGTGAGGATGATGGGAGGTGATTCAAATGAAATTCTTAATACAGTAACTAGTACATATTTCCTCAATATATTATTGTTGAATGATAAATGGGATCATTAAATCTTGATAAGACTATATGGTTTATATATAAAGTGATAAATTCTGTGTCATAACATTTTGCAACAAACTTTTTACTCTTAATCTTTGAATAAATCACCTGCAAATTATCCAGTCTTTTGTTTCTAAATTGCAACACTAAATAATTGCAATTTCTTTCTGTCTTGGACCCCCTTACTTCTGATTCTTTCCCCAGAAAACAGCGGCCACTTCATCTGATCTTTGAAAAGCTTGAGCATTTCATATTTATTTCTCTCTTTCAATTTTGTCATAAGCAGGGTGTGTAGGCTGTTCAGTAGTAAACATTTTAGTTAGTACTTGCGGATCACATTCTTAAATCTTCACCCACTTGAAGATTACTGATATAACCTACTAGAAATTAAGGCTGTAAATTTTCAGGTAGGGATTTCAGTGTTATTGCAATCAATACTTTGCAGATAGTGCTAACAGTTTTTTCTATGAAATATGTTGGCTTGTAGGTGGAAAATCAATGCCTGGGAATGAAAAACAGGTGTCAAGTCTAATAGGAACATCATGCGTTTGATGTTTGGAGGCCAGAGGGTTCTGTCAACAAACACAGCAGTAATTCTGTCAGATGCAATATGCATGGAATTAATGAAAATGCCAGAAACAAAACAGTCTGGACAGCAAGCCAGTTCTGCTGAAAAGTCAGGGCAAAAAAAAATGTGTCTTCTTCTTGCGTCGGAAGTGAGTGCATTACAGAAAGACAGTGTAGCAGAGTTGAAATGGGGGCACACTTGCAGTGCTGCAGTCCCCAATGCAAGAGGAACTGAGGCAAAGGAAGAATAGGTGGCCTTGCCATTAGAGGGCCTCTAGCAAGCATCTGGCAGGTCTGTGCAGACGTGGAGAGTGGCACTAACAGAGTACCATGTTTGAATTAGGAAGTCACAAATCAGCAGTCCTTTCTAGGCTAGCCAGGCTGGGCCTCATTCTAAATTTGTTGGAGGATGACTAAGGTCTGACTTACCCAAAGATAGCAGGAGAGAGATAAATGACACATTTATAACATGCAGAACACTTTCAAATACAGTAATCACTGATGTCCTAAAGTAAAAAATGATTCACAGTTGTTTAATATTAGGGAATTTGGGGGCAATTTAGTAAATTAGGGGGAAATGAATATAGGTATTTTTAAAAAAAGGGAATAAAGTTACCAGTTACTTTTCTCATGGTGTCCACTTACTAGAAAATGTAGAATTCCCTGAATATTGATTAAAACTATTATGAGAGAAAGACAAGTGCCATATGATTTCACTTATATCTGGAACCTAATGAACAAAATAAACAAACAAAATAGAGACAGACTTAAAGATACAGAGAGCAGACTGACAGATGACAGAGAGGAAAGGGGTTGGAGACTGGGTGAAAAAAGGTGAAAGGATTAAGTAAAGAAAAATAAACTTAATAGACACAGACAATAATATAGTGATTACCAGAGGGAAGGGGGCAGGGAGGTAGAAGAGGGTAATGGGGCATAAATGGTGATGGAACACACAGTACAATATACAGATGATGTGTTATAGAATTATACACTTGAAATCTATATAACTTTATTAGTCAATGTCACCCCAATAAATCCAATTTAAATATTGTCATTAAACAACAATAGCAACAACAAACTATTATGAAAGTCCAATAAAATAATTACAAAGTAAAATATATAAAAATTAATAACTTCGGAGCCACACTGCCTAAATTCAAATCCTGGCTCAACCTCCTATCAATTTTGTAACCTTGAGCAAATCACTTAATGTTTGTGACTTGGTTTCTTCATCTGTAAAGAGGAGGATTGTTATAAGAATGAAATTAGTATATGTAAAGTCTAGAAACAGTGCTTGCTACATGGTTAGTACAAAGTATTTGCTGTTACTATTGTTGTTTTCATGGTTGTACTTACCTTTTTTATAATCATTATATAAATTGTAATCAAGAATATTTCATTTACAATGCTACTAGGATAAAAACCTAGCAAGAAATACTATGATAAATGGAGGAAATCATATTTTAAAGATGTCACTTGTTCCAAAAGTAACTTATAAATTTAATATAATTTCAATTAAATCTTCATAACTTATAGGGTCTTGCAGTACTTTAAAGTTTATTTGAATAGTTATAGGAAAATGAAACTAATTTTTAAAAATTAAAACAGAAGCATGCAGTAGAGGCTGATTTGCTCCACATATATTATGAAAACGTTTTATATACTTATAATAAAAATATTATAGTTCAGTGGGATAAAAATAGAAAGTACAAGTATATTAAGTTTATAAAATCAGCATGTTAAATCTAGATGACTAAAAATGTGTTATTTAATAAATGATCTTACAACAACAATACTATCATTTGGAAAAAATACAATCAGATGTTTATGTCACTCTAATAATGTAAACTTAAGATCATTTAAGATTTAATGGAAAAAGGTGAATGGCTATTAAATATATGTTAAAAATGAGCATAAGTTTTACATAGAAAAAATACAGATCTAAATGATATATTTTTGGTATATATCAAATTTTCAACTTAAGAAAAATAGTACTTGTATTATGTTACAGTAACCTAATATTGGATACCATACAACTTACCTCACACTTCCTGGCTTAAAGCAATAGAAACTTAGGGTATTTTCTCATAACTGGGAGGACAGAAGTCTAAAATGAAGGTGTTGGCCAGGCTGTTCTCCCACACAGGCTTCAGGGAAGCCTCCATCCCTGCCTCTTTCAGCATCTATAGCTGTTGGCCTTGCCCAGCTTGTTCTACACCAGTCTATCCCATCTCCACCTTCCCACGGCCTTTTCTTCATCTGATTGTCAAATCTCCACTGTTTGCTACTATAGAGACACTGATTGTTGGATTTCGGGTCAACTCACAAATTCAAGATGGTTTTCTAATTTTTAAAATATTAATTAATTTAATTCATAAAGACCCTTTTTTTTTCAAATTAGTTGATATTCACAAGTTTGGGAACATTGACATATATTTTGGGGACCCACAACTCAACCCAATACAGCCCTCAATATGACCCCAAAACATTCACACCCATCCATGTGCATAATTATTTTCCTTAAGCCAACATTCCCCAAAGTTTCAACCCATTCAACAGTTTTTAAAATAAGACTTGTAGTGTTGTCATAGCCCTTCACAAATGGCAGGCTACCTTTGGTGGCAGAAAGGAAAAAACATTCCTGTTGACTGCAAAGGAAAAGATGAGTTGATCCAGGGAAGCCCCCTGACACAATGGAAGAAAATATTCTGCCCTTTAAGGCAAAGTAACCTCTAACAATTTTTAAGAGGTATTTTTACATGGGCTAGGAAGTTATACTAAACTGCCCCTGATTCTTCTTCAGTGCTTTAACACTGCAAGTCAGGCTATGAGTGGACTTCCTTTTGTAACTAGTTTCTGTAACTTTATATGCTCCTCTAAGATGGAGAGACCAGCGAGAGTGTGAAAATGGTCAATGGAAAACAGTTTCAAAGTGACTTTATTATTCTTGAATGCATCATGCACTTAATTTTTGTGGACAGAGTGCAGTTTGTGGACACTCAGATACACACAAGTTAAAATTACTTTTTCAGAGTTATTATTAACGGTGGATAGATTGAACACCAGTTCACATTGAAGAAGTAGGCATGTCTCCTGGGCATTATGTGGCTTCTGCTTCTGCTTGTTTCTTCCTCTGTTGTCTGAACTTCACCTCCGAGGAGGAGATGTTTGCATGCCTCACCTGAATGCATGAAATGTAGGTATATTTAAATTGAATATGCGCTATCCCGTTTCAAAGGCTCCGCATCTGTGACTAATAAGGTAAATATGGTTCTCCTTGTGCCTGCAGCGCTGTAACTCCATAGTGCCGAGGAAGTCGCCCTTTGCGGGTGTTGTTCATTATTGTGGTTTGTGCTTGATGAACCTTCCCTGAACTGGCATTGTAAACTCCTTGTTTTATTACAGAACACATACCTTCTAAAGAGAGTGTGACTCCCAGCCAGAACAAAATACTGGCATTGGGTAAAAGGAAAAAAATGAAATTGAATGAAAGGCCTAGAATAAGGGGAAAGTCCCATTTTTAGAGCTGCCCTCTCAAAATAAAGGCTTTTTCAAAGTTTGTGTGCTTTCGTTATGGTAGCTTTGTACCTCGCCCACGCTTAGTACCTTCATTAGTTAGAATTACCTTATTACCATCTCATCTGCTTAACAGATGAGATAAATTTCTTATGTCTTAACTAATTTTCCAGGCTCTCAGAGCATATTTACAAGGAAAAAATATTTTGTGCCTCAGATAACGGCTTCTTTAGATGTTTGGAAATTTCTTTTTTCCTTTCAAGATGTGACTTTACTGTTTAATTACTAAGGCAGCATACTGTCATTTTACTACTGATGATTCAACACTGTGATTGTGAGGAGCTTGTGTAGTTAACTGTGGTTATTGAAAAATATCTTGAAGTATTAAATTTCTCATTTTGAGGAATGAGTTAAATGTATATGTGATAAAAGCAGCCAGACTCCTCCACCCTTATAACTAGCTTCTCTGATAAAATAGTTTCACAAATATTTTTAGGTTCTAATTCTCTGATTACTCTTTTCCTTGATCCAATTCAGATTTGTAAAAACTGTTTTTTAAGAAAAACAGTTGTTTTTTTTTTATCTGAGAAGTCATCATTTATGATCAGAATCTTGCATACAATTTAATACAATCCACAAGAATTTATCATAGGACTTTTTCCTGGTGTTTTATTACAAACAGTGTATAAAGAAACAAATAACTTTAAATATATGGTTAAGTACCTTTTTAGAGAAAATACCTACTTTCTTTCAATGCATTACATTTTCTTCAGTTAATTCTGGGGTGTTTTGTAAAAGCTGAGTGAAGGGGGCAGTTTGAAAGGGGAGATCTGGAATAATGACTGGCCCCAGTGGAGAAGCCCACACCCCCAAGAAGCATCTGGAATGGTCCTGAGGCCAGAGCTGCACTCTCAGCTCGAGATACCTGACATTGGTCTGTTAATACCTGTTAATACTTGTGGTTTTCTCCTCTCCTCATTTATATCACCACTGAAAGAGCATGGCTTTTCTTTTGAAATTATTACACTGTTCTGAAACTATTTATGTATGACTGACGTCATAGACCTGAACACCACATAGTCCTCATGTTTATATACCCTTATAATCCCTGCTATATACTCATTCCCCATTCACTGAATGACTACTGATTTACGCCAAATACCACTTGTGAACCTTTAGAATAGAATGAGAGATGTGTCTACCTTTGTCTCCCATCAAACTTTGATAAGATCTCTGGAATTTAGAATGTTTGTCACATTAATCAAATTTTCATTGATTTTAGCAGGTGATAAACAGCTGTGCGAATATAAGGAAGAAAGGAGACTACACGGTTTTAAAAATCTACACCAGTTTTCTGCTTTTCCCCTCTGTAGTTAGCTTCTTGAACTTTATTTAGCAGGTGCCTCATTTCCAGTCGTTGTATCGTCACAATGTTAGTAGTATTTTCAGTGG
The DNA here is from genome assembly GCA_037038555.1 of Rhynchonycteris naso. Classification (NCBI taxonomy): domain Eukaryota; kingdom Metazoa; phylum Chordata; class Mammalia; order Chiroptera; family Emballonuridae; genus Rhynchonycteris; species Rhynchonycteris naso. Next base: position 177,233,391 of record CM072999.1, on the reverse strand, counting down.
CCATTTAGTCAACCTCTCAATTTTTATCAAGCAAGACTCCCCCCGACCCCCCTCCACTTTGAACTTCGAGCCATTGCAGTGATTCAAGTTAAGCACTCAGCCGGAATGAGGACATTTGCTAGAGTTAGTTCTAGGATAAGGTGACCAGACGTCCCGCTTTTGGCAAGACAGTCCTGATTTTTAACAATTTGTCCTGAGTCCCGTGGCGTTTTAAAAATCCTGATTTTTGGAAAGAATGCACTAAAAGCTAGGGAATGGTGGGAGAACGGAAAGGGAATACACAGTTTTCGGCGGGGAGACACCGCCTCGACCTGGAAGCGCCCACACTGCCACAAGAGCTGGCTGCCCCATGGGGGGCCCCGAAACAAAGAACTTCCTGCGGGAGGTACCTGTTGGGGTGGCAGCTGTCATGTCCCCTAATTGCCCATAGGCCTGCGTCCTGGATGCTGGCTTGCGGCTCTGGGTACTGCCTACCCACTCATGCAGCTCTGGCATCAGTTTTGGGACCGTGTAACCCGATCCTCTGACTCATTCAAAATTTTCCATATAATAATATTTCCGAAAATGATCTTTTTAATGAGGTATCATTATTAAAAAAAATAGATTGATAAGGAAAAGGTTAAATCTTGGGCAGCAACAAAAATCACAATAGAGAACAAATGGTTAGAAATATTTCATCATTTTGAAACAAACCATGTTTCATACAATAATGCACTAAAAATTGTGGAATACGCGCTCTCTTTATCAGGAACTAATGCTGCGACTGAACGCGTTTTTTCTACAGTAAATAAAGTGTGGACATCAGAAAAATCACAATTAAGTGTTGAGACTTTGAAAGCCATTTTATGTGTGAAAAAATTCATTCATGACCTTTTAAACGACGAAAGCAATCTACTAAAAAAAATTCACTCAAATGGGAAATATGCCAAAGAATAAAATAATACTATACATAATTTTAATGTATTATATTTGTAAATTGTACTTCTGTTGAAATTTTAAAAAATATATTACAATACTATTTTTTGCATTCTATGAAAATTTATTTTACTCCATATAGACCAAATTTTTAATCAAGAACCCCCCCCCCATCATTGGTGTCCCGCTTTACCAATTTTAAAATCTGGTCACCTTATTCTAGGAGCATAATCCATGCTTGAAAACATGTCTTTAAAACATCTTGAAAAGGTCTTAATATTAATAAATAACTGGAACTACTTCTTTTAGTTTATTTTTTTTACCAGAATTATGTTAGAGAAAGCCTGATACTTTTTTATGATTTCATGCAACTCAGAAGTAATTACCAAATTCATACTTCTGTAAGTAGCATATTTTTAATACCTACATTATTAGAACACACCAGATTTATTGTCTAGAAGCCAGCCTTTGAAGTTAATAAAATGCAGTTGTCAGGTTGCAAATACCCGTTAAATCTTGTATATTATTGTATGCATATATATACCATCCTGAGGAAATAAAGTCTCTTAAGGAGTTCTCGGAACTCTTAAGATTCCTATATTTCTTTCCTCAACGATTGATACTTATTCAATTCTGCTCCCATATTTAAATTAAAGGAGATTTAATCTTAATCTTATGTTTCCACAAAGGTTTAAGTGTAATTTTAGAATCATTTCTTTTTATATTTAAATAATATTGCTAAATATATATCTGTTTAGAATGCTGCTTGGGACAACAAAAGCTGTAGATATCTTTAATGTTATTCTTTTAAACGTGATATTTGATACCTGGTTAGATCCATATTTATTCTTTTCCAGCACATTTAATTTTCAGAGATAGCAGGCAATTGAGAGGAGGCTATCAAAGGTTTTGAGACTTTGAGATTATTGAAAGGACCCTCCTATAGTGTAGATATCCATACTCTGATCAAAAATATTGATTAGCCTGACAAGGCGGTTTTACAGTGGATAGAGCGTTGGGCTGGAATGTGGAGGACCCAAGTTTCGAAACCCCAACGTTGCCAGCTTGAGCATGGGCTCATCCTGTTTGAGCATGGACTTACCTGTTTGAGCGTGAGATCATAGACATGACCCCATGGTCTCTGGCTTGAGCCCAAAGGTCACTGGCTTGAAGCCCAAGGTCGCTGACTTGAGCCCAAGGTCGCTGGCTTGAGCAAGGGATCACTCGATCTGCTGTAGCCCCCCAGTCAAGGCACATGTGAAAAAGCAATCAGTGAACAACTAAAGTGCCACAACAAAGAATTGATGCTTCTCATCTCTCTCCCTTACTGTCTGTCTGTCCCTATCTGTCCCTCTCTCTCTGTCAAAATAATAATAATAATAGTAATAATTGAAAGCTTCAATTAAAAAATAACTACTTGGTCCTGACCAGGCAGTGGTGCAGTGGATAGAGCGTTGGACAGGGACGCAGAGGACCCAGGTTCAAAACCCAAGATTGCAGGCTTAAGCAAGAGATCACTCAGTCTGCCGTAGTCCCCCCAGTCAAGGCACATATGAGAAAGCAATCAATGAACAACTAAGGTACCGCAATGAAGAATTGATGCTTCTCATCTCTCTCCCCTCCTGTATGTCTGTCCCTATCTGTCCCTCCCTCTGTTTCTCTCTCTCTCTCTCTCTCTCTCTCTCTCTCACACACACACACACACACACACACACACACACACTCACACACACACAACCTTGGGAATATATCAAACTGGATATATTACAAACTGATGAAACATTAGGGTTAGTAATTTAAATCCTTTTTATTTTCATAGCTTTACAGAAGAAGTGAAAAAAAAAATTATGAGATGAAAACAATGAAACCTTTGGTGGGTAATTTCTCCAAAAGCTGACAGTTGGATGCATACGTTGTGGGTCCCCCTTCCCAGCCTGACCACTTATTCTCCCACACACAGCTTTCTGAGGCTCTGATACCTCTTTCATCTCCCCAACCAAATTCAACTTCCTTTTATCCTTAGAGCCCTAATGAGTGACGATGTGGTGTTTTTGCTCCTCACTGCTATCACTTATTTTCATTTTACCCTCACAAGTGACCCATCCCAAACTTCCAGATTTCAGCAATAACTTGGGGCTGTATATTTCAGCTTGTGAAATGTGGACAGGTGCTGGCTGACATGTTTTCTCTGAATAGATACCATGTGTTGTGAGATATGACAGCCAAGTACAATTCTTGCTCTCCTCATTCTCGCCCAAATAGCATCCTCATTCAGAATTATTTTCATACTTGGGTGATTCCTCAGGTCCAGAGCCAACTACTCCTGCTCCCTGTGTTGTATTTGGGTATAATTAAGTATATGGTTGCATTAGGCTAGCAGTATGTGAGCTATTTTTAAAATAACAAGTCAATCAAAAGCTGACTTGGATTTGAAGAAATAGGATATAGTTCAAGGTCATTGGTAGTGGAAGGATTTAAAAGAAAAGAATCACAGTCTCTTTGAAAAAAATGACAATGGATTATTTGTATGGGGAAATACAGAAAGAATATGATTCAGTCAGAAATTAAAAGTGAATTTCTTCTCATTTGTTACCTTTTCATCTCAAGTTTCTCTATTTTCACATCTGTCCTCTATTCTGTCTTGTTGCCAGATATTTAAAACAGTTATTGGATAATTGCCTGGTGAGCCAGCTAGTTCTCCATATTCACGCTAGGCTTGAATGTACTGAGCGAGTCAAAGTTTATTTCACCAGTTGATCTGGAGAACATTGTTCATTTATCAGTTCTTGCATTTAAGAATTAATTTGCCAAAGTTGATTTTATTCAAATTTCTTGCTTCAGGTTGATTACATAAATTGGACTATATTCGCTTTGAAACAAGTTAACTCTGCTATTAAGCATGTAGCATTAATTGATAACATTTTTTTTTAGCATAGATTTATTTGGCCACGCAGTCTTGTCAGTTTGGTTCAGTAAAGCCCTGTCTTGATTTAGTTACACTGTTGGGGATAATGACTGAGAATTGATGGACTTTGTCAGCAGCAGCGGGCTGCAGTGATAGCAGGAGCATCCGCTGCGTCTCCTTCACGCTGAGGAAGGAGAGTGTGTTTTTTTGTAAGGCATTCCAAATGACACGTTGGCCTGCATTCTCCTGGAAAGGATGGAGTTGCTGAAACCTGAGAAGATTTACACCATCATTTATCACTTTATCAGGTGATTTTTGTGGCAACCTTAAAAGCTTAAACCAAAGGGATTAAAGTATAGCTCTGGTGTGGACCATGGATTGGCTAAAATAATACCTTGAAAATAAATTTTCTCTTTCAACTATTTGGTGCTAGATAGACACACATTTGACACTTGGGTGCAGTTTTAAATTTAATAGCAGGTATCATAAAACATGACCTTGAATTTGTCTACATCAGAATGCCCTTTGTGTGACCAAATTAACATGACCGAGTACGGTCATGTTATAATATGTCATTTATAGTACAGTGTGGTTATATTTCTACCTTACAAAAGGTGTTAGCTGGAGTTCTGCATTGTGTATACACAGCATTTAAAGCCAAGACCTCTTATGAAGATTGCACCATCATCCTATGTTCAAGTCCAGTTGTGTTTGGGATTCTCAACCTCTGCATTACTAACTACTCTTGGATTGAGCTGAAGAGCAATTGTCAGCCTAGCGACTTTTATGTAGCACCTGGGGTGCAATTGGGGCCAATTGTCATTGACATGAGGATGAAGCGAAAAGTATATGTCTATAGTCTTTTTATCTTTTATTTAGCAGCCAAGCACATGTTTCCTTCTTGCAAAGGAAAGAAAACCACAAGAACCCATGCTTGTCTCTCTTTAGAACGCTCTAGAATTAGCTTGTCATGAAATGTAAAGCTAATGTGCAGTTGTAAAACTGATGCCAGCCTTTTCCTCACTGCTGCCTGATGGCTAAGTAGATTTGGAAATGAAAGGGGTTATTATAAAGTGATTACTGAATAGCTAGGTATGTCATTTTAAACAAGCAGCTGAAATCTCTCTCTTTAGACATTCAGCCTGCAGCCTTGTTTTGTATCATTCATATTTAAGACATGATTTTGATTGTGGAGGAGTAATCAAGCACTAGGGGTAATTTAAGAAAAAAAATATACTGGGTGATATTTTCTTTCATTCCTTATTAAAATACATTAGAATTTAAATGAGGCATTCTCTAAAATGTATAGACATTAATATGTATCAAATATAAAAATCCAAATACCAGTTGCCACTAGTTTAGAGCTGAAAATTCTTCACTTGACTGAAAACTTACATTCTTTTAAAATTCTAGGAAAATCTATTGTAAAATAATATATTGCAAAATGACATGTACCAAAGAATGAATGGCTTAAAAATTGTAACTCTTAATATCTTATTACTGTCAGTTTCATATGGTAGGGCAGATACCTTGAAGAGTCTTAAAAGAAACCCTAAAATCAAAGTAAAATGAAGTTCAGCTAATGTGATCTTTTTTATTATTTCTCTTGTCTTTTAAAATGCTTTCCATGGAAACTACTAGTGGTTTGAACAGTCGCATAACTTCCAAATTCTCCACCCTAACCTTGAGCTTCAGATTCATTGTTAAGTGGCATGTGGTGTCCTTTTATGGACCTTGCACAAGCAGCCAACAGTCCAGTGCATCTTGATCTGAGCTCTTCTCCCTTTGTGATTTGTCTTAGCAAGACTGTCTTTGGTTGAGTCATGTTTTCATCCTTTTCCTGTCCCTTGTCCCACCCTCCACTCTTCTACCTCAACCATCTAATCAACCTTATTCCACAATTTGTGTTTCTAAGCTATTTCTCAAATTGCCATTTTCCTGGTACAGGGTGAATTTGCCAGTGCCCATACAGTTGTCCCGTGAGACCTGCAGCTCTGCGACCTGTCCTCCAGGCTCTCTCCTCTCCAGGCTATCCCTCTGCTGCTGACAAGCTGGGCTCCCAGGTCTACTCACCAGCTCATCAGATCTGTTCCCACAGCTGGGAACAGATAGGACACATGAACCCATATGTGGCCTAAACCTGTACTGTCTCCTGGACCTTTACCGACATCATCAGAGGAGACCTGAAGGAGGCATAAGGCTCAGTACCTAGCCACTTTGCTTCTGTCTGCCTTATAACTTTGTTTTACTCCAGTGATAACTGAGTGGATTAAATGCCAATTTATATTCAATGTCAAGCAACTAGTTGCCCATCTATTGCAGTACTTGACCTTCTTCCTTATTATTATGCCGAATATTTTCCCATTTCATGCCTAGACCCTGGCTAGTCACTGGTAGCATTTCCTAATGCTAACCTGACACCACAGCTGAATAGGCGTGCTGTATGATCACATGGCATTGTGTTCTCATTGATACGGTTCACTTGACCTGGAATATCTCTCCTCTCTCTCAATTATTTGGTCCTAGGGTAATGTTTTTATAATATATACTTGCTTTTTGTTTATATTAGAAATAAGCTGTGTTAATTTTTTTCTTGTTTATTTGGTTTTTTTTGTTTGTTTGTTTGGTTTTTTTGTTGTTGTTCTTTTGCATCATCTGTGTTGGGAGAATGCTTAGCTTTTACTCTTTATTCTTCGATAACCAGTAAGGACCTTCTCTGCTATCTCACCCTCTGTTGCCCTCTCTCAAAGATAAACAAAACCAGACACTAGTTAAAGTGGTAAGGACAGATTTTAACCAATAATAATTAATGTGAATGGGGAAAGGAATGCAGTGTAAACTGAACTCAACTTCGATCTGTGTAGAGGTGATGGCATTTTGAAGGGAGAATTAAGAAGCAGGGAAGGGGCAAGTGGGGCTCAGTCGTGTCAAGAAAGTGAGAAATTTCAGAAGGTTGGAAGGGTATGTCGGTCCAGGGGCAATCCGTCTGAGTTTGCTAATTGGTGCTCATCAAAGTTAGGCTCCTGCGCTCCCACAGAGGCTGGTAGACAGGGCCCTATTCCCCGGGACAGTTCCTTGGGAAGGCTGGAATTTTCTCAGGCAGGCAATTTAAGGGAGAGTAGGGTCACCTAGGGATGTGGCATTGAGCTGTTGGAAACTATGTTAATGTTTTATTCACATCTTTATTGGTCAAGGTTCAGGCCTAGTTGAGAAAGGGCTTAGTGGAGTCTGGTCAAGGAGAGAGTCTGTCACTTGTTACTCCTTTCCATATGAAAAGCAGCAACTAATTTGGAATGATGAAATTTGAAAACGAAAATGAGGATATTTGATTAACTTCTATGCATTGTCCTCTGGCCATGAATGCTCCTTTTACAACCAGATTATTTGAACTGCCCTACTTCAGAGTAGAAAGCACTTGGATTTCACAGTGAATGAAGGGTGAAGGATAAATTTAATTTAAGAATGGATTCACTATACAAGTATAGTAATCAAGACAGGGTGGTACTGACATAAGCATAGACATATAGATCAACAGAAAAGAACTGAGAGCTTAGAAATAAACTCTTATTACATTTATGGTCAGTTGATTTTAATAAGAATACCAAAACCATTCAATGGAAAAAGAATACTTTTTCAACAAATGATGCCGGGGCAACTGAATATCCACATACAAGAAAATAAAGTTGTACACCTTTCCTATTACATCCCTTCAAAGTGAATTATATATCTAAATGTAAGCAATAAAATTATAAAAACTCTTTGGGTGATGGGTATGCAACACAATTGAATGATAAGATAATCTGCAGATGTTTTCATTGTACATATGTACCCTGATTTATTGGTGTCACCACATTAAAGTTAATAAAAAAAAAAAAGGTGGGTAAACTAGGAAACTAGAAAAAAAAAAACTCTTAGAAGAAAACATAGGTAAAAACTTTTACAACTAAATAAATAATTCAGTTAAAAATGGGCAAAGGATTTGAATAGATCTTTCTCTACAGAAGATATGCAAATGACCAATAAGCACAAGAAAAGAAATTTAACTTTATTAGTTATTAGAAAACTGAAATCCAAAACAACAATGCAATACTACTTCATACTTACTAGTATTGCTATAGCAAAAAGATAACATAAAAATAAGGTTAGCAAATGTTGCCAGGAATGTGGAGAAATTGGATCCCTAATATACAGGGTGAGGCAAAAATAGGTGTGCAGTTGTTTGTATGAAAAATAATACAGTAACTAATAAATAGTAGTAATACAAGTGTAAACTGTGTTTTGCATACCCACAATTGTAAACCTACTTTTGCCCTACTGTGTATTGCTAGTGGGAGTGTAAAATGGTGTAGGTACCATGAAACAGTCTGACAGCTTCTCACATGTTAGACATAGAGTCATCAAATGACCCGGTAATTCCTCCTCCTAGCTTTGTACCCAAGAATATACCTAGCACATATGAGATCCTATGGCCACACAAAAACTTGTATATGAGTGTTCACAGAAGCATTATTTACAATAGCCAAAAAGGAGAAACAAACCACAGTTCCTATCAACTAATAAATAAGTTAAAAAAAATGATATATCTATTCTATACCATGGGATATTATTTGGCAATATAAAGAAGTGAAGTACTGATATATACTACAATGTGGATGAACTTTGGAAACATCATGCTAACTAAAAGGAAGCCATTTACAAAAGACCACGGAGTATATATTTTCAGTTTTGTCAAATGTCCAGAATAGGCAACTCAGTAGAGATAGGAGATTAATAGTCACCCAGTGCTGAGGGTGGTGGTATTGATGGGAAATGGGGAGTAACTGCCAAAGTGCATGGAGTCTCTTTCAGGGGTAATGCAAATGTTTTAGGCTGATTGTAGTGGTATCATTCTGTGAATATACTTTAAACAACTGAATTGTAAAACTAAGTGAGTAAATTTCATGACATGAATTAGAGCTCCAAAAAAGATGGTGAAAGAGCTTAAATGAGGAATAGTAAGAATGATTGTAATAGAAAGATTATTTGGCCACAGATGTCTTTATCTTCCATTATCGTTGTCAGTAATAAACCTGACAGTATGGTCTTTACTTATCTGATCTCTATGTCTTATTTGAAAATCTGAAAGAGAAGGCAGACTGTTAGGTGCTGGGCTTCTAAAAACCTCAACAAATTTATGCCTAGTTGAGAATGGCACTTGCATCTTGTCTCTGTCTTACATCTGTACTTTAGAAAGTATCCATCTTGTATCCAGACTTACATTTATTTTTTCTGTTTGGCTCCCACCTTAGTGTGGGAGGAGCAGTTAGGGAGGAAGTGTGATTATGTATCAGCACCTCCTCCCCAATCTGTGCATCTGTTGGTCCTCCATGATGTGGTTTCCTTCCTTGACCCTATGTTTTTCCATAGACAGGATTTGTTAGTTGTTGTTGTTGTTGTTGTTGTTTTCACCTTTCCCTGCCCCATAAGGAGATCTAGTTTCAGGCCTCAGGACTTCCCAGTATTCCCAGTGTGGTCAATTAACTTTGTCAAGTGGTTACATTCAAAGCATAAGTTGATCATATTAAAAAGTTCTCCTCAAAATCTAGATTCCTGGGCTTCCACCTCCAGGCTAAGCACCACTTCCTCCTCACCCCTTCCAGGAAAGTCATACCTACTATGTGTTCTTGCTACAAGGAAATGATAAAGTGTCTGGAAATGCAGGAAAATGAGCATTAGGTAAAAGAAAGATTGTTTTTAATATTTAAAAATTTTATCACTAAGATTTCAACTTTAGAAAAGATTATAAAACTATATTTTACTGTTGAGTCTATCAGTAACCCATTAAAATTATTATTTGTTCATCCTCATGAAAATGTCTAGCTAATTTTCAAAATGTATCAATTATGAATATTTTAAGCTAAACTGAGCACTAGATGACAAATGAATGAGCTACCTTATTAAGATTATTCAGTAGATTCCATAGTTTTCAAGCCACTTCTAAGCAATATTCAAGGAAGCATACTTGTCAATCATTTTTTTTAAGTTTCTGTACCAAATGAACAAAATGTACACCAGTGAACTGCAATTTATTTTCACAAGTTGAATAAAGAATTAGCTTTTATAATCCTTATTTGTGATAGTTCCCTTGTTATTTTATTAAAGAAAATGATACCTGGAAAACATAGCAAGTTATAAGAAAGAAAACGAGAGAGGGAAAGAGGAAGGGAGGGAGGGAAGGAAGGGAGGGAGGGAGGGAGGAAAGGGAGGGAGAGAGGGAGGACAGCACTAAACAGCCTAAGAACAAAAATGTGCTGTGTTATATCAGTCACACACCACACTTTCCCAGGTGTAAATTAATAGTATATGTGTGTACATGTTTGTAATTCAGCTGTTCTTTACCAGTGGGATGAGGGTGGTCTCCAGATCACTTGGGAAGCTTTATTACCCCCCCCTTTACCCTCCCCACAGTCAGTTGAATGTCAGAAACTAGGGAGGTGGTAGCAGGGAGATCAGTGCATGAAAGAGCAAGGACTTTGGGATACTTGTTCATAAATAAATGTAATAGGCTACTCTTGAAGGGATATGGAGCAGGTGACAGGCCTTCAGGGTGTTGGAATAAATGATTGTGAATCAGTACACCCTAAATAAATAATTGATTGATTTACTGGTGTCTGGGAAAAAAATTACATTGCCTTTTCCATTTTTTAAATCAGAAAATTGAGCTTTCTCATATTACCTTAGGCTTAAAATTTGAAAGGGTTAGAAAAGTAACATAGAAAAGTCAGAAAAGTGGGGAAATGGAGTTAATCCCACACAAAAACTACTTTTTTTTTTTTTTTACTCTAAACCAGCGTTAATTTAATAACAACATCTGGAGATAATTCAATAGAGAGGCAAACTATTCTTGACAAGAAGAGCAAGCTTTCTTTTTAAGTTTTTTATTGTTTGGGGGAGCAAAAGATATCATTAGAATCTTTGTGGGTTTTTTTTAATCCTTTTAAAATAAAAGAAACTGGTTCATACCTTCCCTCTCTGTGTCCTAATATTCAAGTTCTCAGTGTGATTTTAGCGACATGAAGTTTATCCTTTTAGAACTGCATTTTCTTCCTTTTCCCAGCTTTCCTGGAAGACATGAAGGATGGAAAACTGAGCTTTTTAAATACAATGTTATCAATTACATGCATCTCTAAATTGAGGAAAACTCCTTTTAGACCCAGTTGTTGATGAGAACACAAAAGAGTAAATATAGGATAGTGATGAATCTAGCATCATTGAGAGTGCTGTGTGCAACCATTTGCCCAGATTCATAAATAGCATAAAATAGAAAACTATACAATCATAAAAATATTGCAAATGCTAAAATAGGAGGCTCTAAAAGAGTAAAAAAATTAAATACCATTTATCTGCTTAGTGTTAATTAGAATGATTATTATAGTTAAAATTAAATTGTATTTGATTGGCTTTTTCCAACACTAATCACATGACTTTTATAACAAAAACTGTATGGTTTGAGTATTCTTTTGTTCCAGGTAAACTATCAGATCCAAGCTTCCAAGGCTTTTTGTGGGTATCATAGCTTTATGAGGGTTAGAAAAGGTCAAAACCCATTACAATCCAATTTCTGACACTTTGAACAACTCTGTGGATATCATTTTGCCTCCTCTATTTTATATAGTCTGAAATAAATACCAAGGAAGTCTCTTACTGCAGACTCATTTTTATTTTATACAACAATTTTCTGGTCAAGTCCATCTACAGGATGAATTGCAGCTTGTTAATCCCAGTGCATCAAAATAATTGAAAGTTCTAATTTTACTGTATAGCAGTAGTGTTCCTTCTATGGTGATGACCTTTACACTTTGGAAATGTCACCAAGTAACTCAGGCAAAAATGGACCATTCCAGTGGTGGGTGGAAGCCACGTTTATAGTGTGACTTCTTTAAAGTGATGAAGTGAAACAAAGATGCAAATCAGAACACAGAATTTGGAAAGACTTTTTTTGAAAATTGGTAAATACTGCAGAAAAGGAGTTGTTTCCTGAATTGACTTATGAGAAGAGAGGAACTGAGTTAGATGCTTGATATTTATTATTCTGTGTCAGTATCCTTTTATTAAATGTATTGATTAGCGGATCTAGACATCTTCTGAATCATTTTTAATTGACATAGTCTCAGTATTCTATGAACTTTTTATTAAAGAACACAATAAAACAAAAATTAAAAAAAAAAAAAAAAAAGAAAAAAAAAGAACACAATAAAACATAGAAATATATATAATCAACATGTGAACATTAGGATTTTGACCATGTGGATCTATGAGAGTCTCTCTGAGTTTTTATTTTAAAAAGAAACAACCATAAGAGAGATTGATCTTGAACCAATATTAAAGGAAATTAAAGGCTACTTTTTGGCAGATTAAAGGTAACTATTACTGCATAGTCTGGATCAGTGAGAGCAGAGATGATAATTTTGGAGGGAGACCTGTATCTGGGATACAACAGATAGATTTGCCAGACTGGTATAGAAAGTAAGAATGGTTATATGTGCTATTTGATAGTTGTGACTTACCAATGGAAATACTTTTTATTTGGTTTGTATTAAAAGTCCTTTGATTGACTCAGATGAATATCACACGCGAAAAGCATTCTGGCAACATCATGAGGGACTGAGGAGTGGATAGAATTGGCACCTTTTTGAAAATGCAATTTAAATATTGTACGTGTATGTATGCATGTTGAAGTCTGGTAAAGAAGCAAATGGCATTATATTGCTCAAAAAATGCATCTACCTTTGTTGACATGTGTACCTCACAGCATATTTACATACAGTTGTGCAGGTCATGTAATGCAGAAACATATGGTGCCCATTCATAGCATAAGCTATAATTTTTACAGGTATTGTGGCAGTTCTCCAGAATCAGGGTGCTCCTTTTGATGTATACAAAGGTACTATTATAGGGGCTAACCATAGCCTTGAACCATCACTGTCCTAGTGCTCTCCTGATGTGACCATCCTGAGTTCCATTTTGGATTTTGCTGTAGGTATGTGAGAATGAAAGAGAATGAGATTCAGAAGTTTGAGTTGGAGTAGGGGAAACAGTAACTAACCTCAGTGTCAGCCAAGCTGAGGACCAGCCTAAGCCTCAACTCTCAGGATCCAAACATCTAGTTTCAGGGGTGAGAACATTGCTGGTATAAAGCCTGTTACACCTTGTGAGGAAAGGGCTTCCTAATACTCTAAGTCAGAGGTCCCCATCTATGAGTGTATATCTAGACCAGTGGTTCTTAACCTGGGTTCTATCGAACCCTAGGGATTCGATGAGTTGGTCTCAGGGGTTCGGAGAAGCCTCTGCCGTGGAGACCAGAATAAAGTAATACCGTAATTTGTTGTCAGTTCATGCACTTTGTTGGTTTTGTTCTTTGAGCAAGGCGATGTTCATGCACGGCTCATTTTGTGCACCAGTAAAAAAATGTATACCTATGTCTTGAATTTGGAAAAAAATCATATTTTATTTATCACTAAAGAAGGGTTCGGTGAATGCGCATATGAAACTGGTGGGTTCAGTACCTCAAAAAAGGTTAAGAACCACTGATCCAGACAGTTGAATCTTTAATAAGATATTATTTGCTTCCCTTAACTCTGGCTGGTAGTAAGCATAGTCTTTCTCTAGAAAGAACTGAAGATAGACTGTTCTTCAGGAAGAAAATTGCAAAGAGCCAGCATTTCTATTCATGCCTTCCCTATAGTAATATTATTTGAAAGTATTGTGGAATATTTGCTTTAAACAAAAGAATATATATGACCTACATAAATTGTTCAGTGTAACAATAATTGACTCCTCAGCTTAAAAACAGAACATCCCTAGAATGTTTGCATCAAAGTACAAAAGTTTGCATCTCACTACTTTTGCTTCTATATTCCTCTGCCTCCAGACAGAGGTAATCAGTGTCCTGAGTTTTCATCCAAATTTTTCTTTTGTTCTTCTCTTAGTTTACTGTTAAAATAGTTTTAGCATATAAACATTTTTTTTAATTTTTTTTTATTCATTTTAGAGAGGAGACACAGAGTGAGAGAGAGAGAGAGAGAGAGAGAGAGAGAAAGGGGGGAGGAGCTGGAAGCATCAACTCCCATATGTGCCTTGACCAGACCAGTGCAGGGTTTTGAACTAGCGACCTCAGTGTTCCCAGGTCGTCGCTTTATCCACTGCGCCACCACAGGTCAGGCGCATATAAACATTTTTAAACAACTTCCTTTTCTTGGTTTTCAGTTTTATAAAATAATGTCATAGTAGTCTTCCATGACTTGAGTTTTTCCACCTAATTGTGCGATTCAGAGATTCATTGCTTTATTTATTTTCACTGTAGCATAATTTTTATCCTAAGAATATTTAATTTTCTGGCCAGTAGATAGATGGGTACAGTTCGCACATTTCTTTCTTATTCATTTGTCAACAGAGGTGCTAACAGCACTTCTGTATCTCCCAGTGCTCCCAGGGAAGAACTTCTGTAGGAAGGTGTTTTTCAAACTCTGACACTGCTATATGGAATATATTTTACATTGTGACACAATTGTACACACTGCTATGAATTTTCAAAAGTGTGTGTATGTATGTATGCCTAAAACAAAAAGTTCAAAATACAATTCTTCATTTCAACGTATATCCATTCTAATTCTTTTTTTCTAGTCTCTTTGAAGCAACGCCAACCTAAGCCTAAGACCTCGGCACCCAACCTGTGCTCTGGGGACAGCAGTCCGCTAAGTCAGGGTCTCAGGCTCCAGTGCACAAATGCAGATTCCCCTTCAGCAGGTCCGAGGGGGGCCTGGGCACCTGCATTCCTAATTAGTTTACAGGTGATGCCCTGCTGCTGGTATGAAAGAAAACCTTGCTTTGATTGGCAGGTTTTAGGCTATGTTTTACAAACTTACCTAGTGATGAGAATCACTTCGGCTGCTTCTTAAAAATGCAAATCCTGTGGCCTCCTTACAGAACCACCAAATCAGAATCTCTGGAAAAGGCCCAGAAGCTTAATATTTAAAAACTATTCCAGATTATTCTTATTATCCAAGTTGAAAAGTACTGTTCCAGGATATACCCTTAAGAATATACCTGCTAGGTTGTAGGGGATGCAGTGTTTTCCTCACAGGCTGATACCAAGTTGCTCTCTGTTGTGTCTGTACTAATTCACACTCCTCTTAGTGAAGTGTATATATAATAGTTTGCATTCTCCTGCATCTTGCCAGTAGTTAGTATATCAGACTTCTTAATTTTTGCTAATTTGACTGGTATAATGTGGAGCCTCACTATGACCTTAATTAAGTTGCATTTCCCAGATTAATATTAACCATGGACATGTTTTCATATGTTTATTTTTTCCTTTCTTGTGAAATTCCTATTCTTAGCTTTCTGTAGCTTTCACCCATTTTTCTTTTGAGTTGTCATCTTTTCCTTGTGATTTGTAGACACTGTGTATGTCTCTTCTTTGTTACATGGTTGCTAGTGTCTGTAGATTGCCTTTTTGCTTTTCAGTAAGTGCCAGTTTATATCTTTTGTCCTTATTCTATATGGTTACTTTGCTTTTCCTTCCAAGAATATCCATATGTCTTAGCTTTTCACTTTCTTTATAGACAATATATATAAGTTCTTAACTTTTAGAGGGTTTTTAGTTAGATTTTATTTATTCATTATAGAGAGAGGAGAGGGAGAGACACAGAGAGAGATAGAAGCGGGGAAGGAGCAGGAAGCATCAACTCCCATATGTGCCTTGACCAGGCAAGCCTGGTTTTGAACTGATGACCTCAGCATTCCAGGTCCATGCTTTATCCCTTGCACCACCACAGATCAGGCAAGTTCTTAATTTTAATGTAGTATAAATTATCGAGCTTGTCATTGATACTTGATGCTTTTAGTTTCTTATTTTCAAAATATTTTCTTACCCTAAAATCAGAAAAAAAATTCTCTACATGCTTTGGTAAAAATTAATTTTTCACCCCCATGTTTAAGCTTTTAATTCAGTAGGGATTTACTTCTGTGTGAGGCACAGAATAGGAATCCACATTCATTTATTATTATTTTTTTCTGATAGGGGTGTGTTGTTTCACCAGCACCATCTGTCTTTTCTCTAGGAGTCAGAAACTGCCACCTCTGTCATATATTAGCTTTCTCTTCTGCTCTCTGTCTAGGCTTTTCAACAACACCATACTGTTTAGTTACTGTAGCTTTTTAATAACTCTTGCTTTCTGATAGGACAAGTTTTGCACCCCATAACACCCCAGTGTTATTGTAAGGTATTTTCCCTGCCGAGAAAGAAGGAAGAGGGGGCCTGGAGCCACGAAGTGTGGAATAATAAAAGGCTTAATTAAGTACCCTATGGTGGCGCATCCAGCCCGACGATGTCCTCCGGTCCCGGTCTCAGGGTACAGAGGCCGGAGGAGTCGCAGAATTAGACTGCATGAGAGGTATTTAAAGGGGTCCTCTAGGGTGGGCAAGCAATTATGACGTAGTGAAATCTCACTGGCTGCCGGATGGTCGCTCCTCTCCCAAGGATCTCTGGGAAGTCCCTCTTGGCACGCTTAGTTGTGTGGGCGGTTCTAGTCAAAGTCCCCGGTCTGAGTTCCTCACGTGACCATCCCCCTTACTGACCACCCTACAGTTATGACTGGCCTCTCATGAATCAACTCATGTTTTTCAAAACTTCAATTAGGCTTAATTGACATTGTATTTATTCCCCTGATTCCCTTGGGGAGAACTGATATCCCTACAATATTGATCATGGTATAGCTCTCCAGTTATTTTGATCCTCACTAATGACATTCAGTTAACTTTTGGATTTTTACTTATTGTTACTTCCTTGTATGTTTATTTCTTAATAACTTATATTTTTTAATAACGTAAATACTATTTTTTAAATTAGTGTTTTAGTTTGTTATTTATATAGAGAGAAATACAAAGGATTTTAATATTAATATATTCAACCATCTTGCTAAACATTTACTGTTTCTTATAATTTGTAGATCTTGCATGTATGCTAAGACATTCACATGTCTGTGTATAATTAGAGTTATTTTCTTCTTTGTTGGCTTTTATACCTTTTATATCCTGCTATACTGGCCAGAACCCCCCCCCCCAGGAAAATGTTCAGTAGATGCAGTGAGAGTTCACATTCTTTTGTTGTTCCTTAAATATGTTACCATTAAGAACAATGTTTCCTGATCAGGTTTGTGAAATTTCATTCTATTTTTAATTTTCCAGTTTTCATTATTAGGAATGCACATTTTAACAAATGCTCTTTATGCATTTTTTAAACAATTATATGTTTTTCTTCTTTAATTTATTTATGTGATAATGTACATTATAGATTATTTCTCCCCCAGGGACAGAGAGAGAGTCAGAGAGAGGGTTAGATAGGGACAGACAGACAGGAACGGAGAGAGGTGAGAAGCATCAATTATTAGTTTTTCATTGCTGTTGCAACACCATAGTTGTTCATTGATTGCTTTCTCACATGTGCCTTGACCGCGGGCCTTCAGCAGACTGAGCAACCCCTTGCTGGAGCCAGCGACCTTGGGTTCAAGCTGGCGAGCTTTTGCTCAAGCCAGATGGGCCCGCGCTTAAGCTGGTGACCTCAGGGTCTAGAACCTGGGTCTTCCACATCCCATTCCGATGCTCTATCCACTGCACCACCTCATGGTCAGGCATAGATTTTTTAATGTTAAATTAGCCTAATTAAGTTAACTTGGTCATGCAGTGTTATCAGTTTCATATATACATAGCTGGATTTTACTATTTTGTTTAGAATTTACCTGTCGATGCTAATGAATGAAATATGTTGCTTACAAACATTGGCCAGGCAGCTCAGTGGACAAAGCATCATCCTGGTACACCAACGTTATGGGTTGGACAACTCTCTTCTCCACTCCATGAGAGCATGTATGAGAAGCAATCAATGAATACACAAGTAAATGGAACAACTAAATGGAATAACAAGTTGTTGCTTCTCTCTCCCTTTCTCTTTCTTTCTCTCTCTCTCTCTCTTTCTCTCAAATAATGGAAAAATTAAAAATAAAGATGTTGCTTACACATTATCCTTGTTTGGCTTTGTATTAAGATATAAATTGCTTTAAATATTCTAAGGATATGTTAATGGTGCATAAAAATTTACAATTGTTATATCTTCTTGATAAATTGAAAATTTTGTCATTATATAATGATTCTCTGCATTTCTTAATTCAAATACTCTGTTTCTTCTAGTTAGTATTTTCCATTTATCATTCTGTATTCTTTTACTTTCAACTTTCTGTATATATGGCTTACATTTATTCCTTATAAACAAAATATAGCAAGATAGTGATGATGTATTGGGTAAATTTTTTGAATTTTTTAAATGACAAGGTTCCACATACATTTATTGTGATTAATAATATATTTGGCCTTGGTTCCACCAAAATACATTTAAATGCTAGTATGAGATTTGATTTCATTTTTCTTTAGTATTAATAAAAGACTTTTAAAAAATAGTTTAGGTGTTTTCTTTTTACTTTTTTTAAATTGATTTTAATTTATTGTGTTTACATAGATTCTAGTGTTGCCCCAAATGCAACCCCCTCCCCCGTATTCCCCTCAACATCGCTTTTGCTTTCCTCCCCATAGCACCCTCCCCCCTTCCCTTCAAGTTTATCTCATCTTATCCTTCTCTTTCCCTCTGTCCTCTTTTCTCTGGTCCCTTTGATACCTCCTCTGTCTCAATTCCGTTCCTCAGTTCACATTGTTCATTGGATTCCTCAAATGAGTGAGGTCATAAGATATTTTTCTTTTTCTGCCTGGCTTATTTCACTTAGCATAATAGTTTCCATGTCCTTCCATGTTGTCGCAAAAGGTAAGATTTCCTTCTTTTTCATGGCCCCATAGTATTCTATTGTATTTATGTACCATACTTTTTTAATCCATTCGGGATTAGGTTTTTTTAAAAAATTATTATTATTTACTGTTGCAAAAATGATAGCCCTTTTCTTATTTTTATAGTGGTTACCCAGAAAATTTGCCATGCATACTAAACAAAGTCTATATTTAATATCTTACTTCTTCTTCCCAATGATGTAGGGATCTTATACTATTCTAACTCTGAATAGCCTGCTCTGCGTATATTCCTTTTGCTGTCAGTAATTTCATTTTTTTTTATTTAATCATTTTAGAGAGGAGACAGAGAGAGAGAGAGAGAGAGAGAGAGAGAGAGAAAGGGGGGAGGAGCTAGAAGCATCAACTCCCATATGTGCCTTGACCAGACCAGTGCAGGGTTTTGAACTGGCGACCTCAGTGTTCCCAGGTCGACGCTTTATCCACTGCACCACAACAGGTCAGGCCAGTAATTTCATTTTTGATTGTTTTTTAAAAACCTCTCAAATTACACATTATTATTGAAAAATATTTTACAAATATTTCTTTGCTTATTATTTCTCCTGGAATCTGAGACCTTCCTTCATGCATTTTATTTCTCCCTGAAGTTTATCCTTTGTGTAGGTTTTAATAGTAAACTCACTCAGTTTTGGTTCCTTGAAACCAACTTACTTTCACCTTTCTTTATTGAGAAATTGTTTTTCTAATAATTGGCCTGTTTTCTCTCAGCACTTATGGTATATCATTCCAGTTTTCAGCCTTCCATTTTTGCTGATGAGAAACCTTTTATTGCTCTAATTGCCATTACTTTGTAAGTGATACATCCTATCTTTTCAAATGCTTTTAATATCTCTATGGTGACCATATCTGTTGTTAACCACACTATATCTAAGTGTGAAATTAATTTTACTTAACTTTTTAAAAATATTATGTTCTTTGTATCTTTTTTATTATTAATTTTAATGGAGTGACATTGATAAGTCAGGGCACATATGTTCAGAGAAAATATTTCCAGGTTATTTTGACATTTGATTATATTGCGTACCTATCACCCTAAGTCAAATTGTCCTCCGTCACCTTCTATCTGGTTTTATTTCTGCCCCTCCCCTCTCCCTACCCCCTCCAACACCTCCCCCTCCCCCCAGGTAGCCAGTACACTCTTGTCCATGTCTCTGAGTCTCATTTTTATGTCCCATCTATGTATGGACTCATATAGTCCTTAGTTTTTTCCGATTTACTTACTTCACTCAGTATAATGTTATCAAGGTCCATCCATGTTGTTACAAATGATCTCATGTCATCATTTCTTATGGCTGAGTAGTATTCCATAGTATATATGTACCAAAGCTTCTTAATCCACTCGTCATCTGACTGACACTTGGGCTGTTTCCAGATCTTCGCTATTGTGAACAATGCTGCCACGAACATGGACTAATTGATATATTTTGTCAATTCTGGAAATTTTTCAGACATTATGTCTTCATGAAGTGCCTCACTTCTATTCTCTTTGTTCTCCAACTACAACACCAGGTAGAAGTGAGTTAGACGCTCAAATTCTATCTTCTATCTCTTTTTTCTTCTTTGCTTTACTCTTTCTAGTTATCTGCACTGCATTCTAGATAATTTTCTCTGATTTATCTTCTAGTTCATTCATTTCCTCCTAAGCTTTGTCTAATTTTTCCACCACTCTCCATTCATATTTCATTGCATATTTCTGCTGATTCTCACTCATGGTAGTCTGTTTTCTGGTGTTTTCGGTGATCTCCACCAGTGAGTTTATATTTTGTTTGTCTTTATCTTTTTAAACAGTAAGGCTAATTTAGGTATGATTTTGTTCATAGATTTGTGTTTGTGTCTGTTGAAATCTAGGAGACAGGGTATTGCTGACTATGGATGCTTTAGATACCTCCAAGTATCTGGTATTAACCTGAGAACATCAGGTTTGACTTTCCTGTGCTGCCCCTGGCCCAAAGGTTAGTCTTAGATTGCAGAGCTATCATTTGAGCTTGTACTTTATTTTAAACAAGAAATATGGTATAAGGTGCCACTGGGAAGATAACTCATCTTCTGCAATAAAGTAATTATCTTATGCAATACTTGGGTATTCTGAAGTGGAGAGTCCTTCGTGGTAAATAGCATGGTATGCTATATTGTTGTAATCAGAATTTTTTTTTAATTAAGTGAGAGGCAGAGAGAAAGAGACAGACTCCCGCATTCACCTGACCAGGATCCATCTGGCAAGTCTGCTTCTGGGTGATGCTCTGCCATCTTGGGCTATTCTGTTGCTCGGCAACTGAGCTATTTTAGCACCTTAGATGAGGCCATGGAGCCATCCTCAGTGCCAGGGGCCAACTTGCTTGAACCATTTGATCTGTGGCTGCAGGAGGGAAAGAAACAGGATAGTGTAGAGAAGCAGATAATTGCTTCTCCTGTATTCCCTGACTGGGAATCAAACCCAGGACTTCCACATGCCAGGCTGACACTCTACCACTGAGCCAACTGGCCAGGGCCTTAATCAGAAATTTTAATGATTATTTTAGTGATGTATTACCCATCAATTTCTTAATTTATCTAATTCTTCTTGATAAGTGAATTATATTTTATTTTGCTTTGATACAAACACATATAATGATATGATATGAGATGATGAGTGTGTATTGGCAGAAATTCTTAACATGAACACTTGTCAGAGTTGCTATAGCAGAGGAAAGAAATAGTAAATTTTTATTTCAGAAAATATGTCAAATAAATGATGCAGTTCATGAAGTGGTCCCACATTAGACTTTGTTTATTTACAGCTGACCAGAAGCAGTACCAAAATTTAAGCTCTGTTCTTAGAAACTGGCTTTATTTTAGAGCCTGGAAATGAAATCTCTTGGGAAGATGGAACATCTGAATATTGTTTACCTTTTGGAGAGCAATTAATATAATCTAGACCATCAAAGATACGCAGACTGGAAAAGCCAACAGTCTTACTTTTTGTGTTCACCCAAGGTAAACTGATAAGAGGACATATATACAAGGATGCTCGTTGTGCACTGCTTGTAGTAGAGAAAAAGTAGACTCACCCTATCTGGTCTTCAAAAGTAGAATGAATAAGTAAACTATGGTTTACATATTAATAGCATTCTATACACCAGTTAAAGTGATCTATATAGAGATCTAAACTAGATGTGTTTCAAATTGGCTAATGGTGAATGAAACCTCCAGTTGCAAAGAATGGTAGCATTTACCTTAATTTTTAAACATCCCAGATATATGTAAGAAGAGTACAAAAACATGTCTGGGAATGATACATAATAATCTTGGGATAGCCTGCAGGAATGTGGAAAGGAGTTATATCAGTAATAATTTATTTCTTTAATAAAACATGATCTAAAGCAAAACATAAAATGTTAACACTTGATATCAGTAAGTACAACAATGATTAATTTATTTTTGTACTTTTCAGTGTGTTTTAAAGTTTGTTACTTAAATTTTAAAGTACCTTAATTTAAAACCAACAAAAAGTGAATACTTCATATTTAACAGAATAATATCTTTCAACCATTGTGGGACTTCTAGCCTTACTTGGTTCAGTTAATCAATTCAGGCAGAATATAGTATGACAAATGTTATCAATGCTCATATTTATTTCAGAGGATGTCGATAGTGAAATTTTTACTGCCTCCTTTTTCCAACTGCCATTCAACAAACTCTTTAATTAAGAACATTAAACTAGAAAATTCTTTTTAAAAATTATCCTGAAAGAGTTGGTGAAATTGTCCTGAAACCAGGCACATTGAGTGACTACGCATAAGGCCTAAAATGTATTATTTTACTTTATTTTTAAATGTATAATCCAAACTAAACAAAGCTTTTGCACATACTGCTCTTTCAGGGTCACCTAACCCTGCTAGAGAATGCTTCCTCCAGGGCCTCACTGTTTGCTCCTGTTATAACGCATATGCAACCTTAACCTCTTGCCTGAAACCTTGCATTCTCACCATAGCATGTGTGTTAGTCATTTTGTTATGTGAGGTAACCCTTTTCATTTCTCCTAAAATGTGGATAGGAATTCCAGCTTTCTACTGTGATCAAAATTAAAACAATCAATATAATTGACATGCGGATAGTCCATTGCCTAGCAACATGGGGAAGGAGGTTACTTAACTTTATGTTTTAGACCAAATTCAAAGCAGCACTTGGAAAACATGGGAGACATTGTGAAGAATAATTCCATCCTAAATCAAGAAGCAAAGTAGAATGTTGGAGTCTCTAAAGGCTTGGCATTACTGCACTTTCATTCACTTTTCTAAGAAGACTTTTGCACCCTTTAAATTAGTACTATTTTTGAAATTCAGTTTGTTGTTTAGAAAGAAATTATACTTTGATACAAGATTGTGGAATATAGTTAAGAAAAAACAAACTGTTTTCAATTATGTTCCTTGATTCTAGTTATGATACAACATAAAAACTATAAAGGTAATATCCATGAAGAGTATTCTAGTGGAATGGAATATTCAAATTTTATGACAATTTTTAATTTATTCAGTTACGTTACAGGTATGTAGATGCCTACATTATCACATAAATTACAAATTGGTATATTTTAGAATTTTCACCTTCACCGACAAAAAGCGCTTTTCAGATCCTGGAAAACATTAATTAATTCAAAAACTGTAGCTATTTCACTTAAAAATAGTGCCATCATGGACCTGGAATTTAATTCCTTGCTGCTTAGGAATATAGCATGACTGGATAGGCCAATATTATATTAGTTAATCAGGTCTTCGCTGTGCTTTAGCTGAGTTGTAAAATAAAGTTTGTACTTTTCTGTTTTGTCACCTTCTTTTGTGTAACTAACTGCAAGGCAGAAATACAGATCTGCAGGTGCCACCAGGGGTTCACCCTGCCATTCTGTGGTCATTCCTTTTATTGTAATAGACCTCCAGATAATTCATGAAGAGGGAGAAAAGAGAAACTTGTTAGCAGGAGCATTGGTTGTAATCTGTGTTTTTGATTATCAATGACAGGATCCTAAAATTACACCCAAATATCTCTCCCAGGTTCTGAAATTGAGTTTCTGAAAAAGCACTCTAGTGGTAATAGAAGGTACAAATGCAGAGATCCAGAGAAATGAGCTGTGAATTGAACCTGCGATTGAAATTGATCCTATCAGTCAGTTTCTCCCCCGGATTCACAGAAAAACAGTGAATGTAGAAGGAGCCAGGATCAATTATGCTAAAGTGCTAGAGGCTAGAACTGGGTTTGGTCCTTCAGGTCAGGACTGCTACTGTCAGATTTCTCTGCTTGAAACCTGGCTCAAACTGGCAGAAAGAGAACAGAATGAAAAATGCTGCCAGCCAGCAGGGGAATCAGAAAGAAGTCCCTGGCTAAGCTGCGGGCAGGACAGTCATTGTACTCCTTCGGGTTGATGTTCTAGGCTCTGAGTCAGGGGGCCCAGGTCAGACTGGCTGGCCTCTTGATTCATGCCAGTAGGTCCTGTCACCATGCCCATTCATTCTAGTGTGGGCCCAGGGGGTGAGTATGAAGAGAAACGCCTTGGAATTGACTCACATCCTTTAGCATCTTTAGGATGGTGAGGAAAGAGAAGCAAATATTCAGAGTAGTGGTCCTGTGAATATAGCCTGTTATCTAACTCTAAGAGATGTATTTCATGCACATAGAATGGTAAGAATAGTATACCAAGTATTCTTGCCAGTATGTTTTCTACTCCCAGAAGTGCAGTGTGAGTTATAGTCAGCCTACTGCCATTGCACATTTCTGGTGATGAAGTTGCCATTCATTTCCTACTGTGTGATATTTTCCTACAGCAATACCCCTCAAAGTCTTCCGTGATTATCAGTATAACTCACTAGAGTAAATGTCCCTGTGGAATGCCTCATTCACATTTAGCAGTGCACTGATAGAAATGGTTCCGGCAGAAACACTAAAGATACAGGTACTGTAAAACACTAACTTAAGATGTTGCCATTATAAACCATTGCTGGGTCAGAGCTCAGTTTTGTAGAATGGCAGAAGAAAAGAAGAAGCCATGAAATCAAGCAGTTTGCTAAGGATGAGTTGAAAGGATTGTCATATTCCCTTAGTCATTGCACTTAGTCTATTAATGCTGTCATCAAAGGAGCATGTTATCACAGGAACTTGGTAACACAAAACATTCAGTTTATATTTTTAGGTACCTTTTTTTCCAACTCACTTAACTCTAGTCTTTGGCCCTGGCAAGAAAAATGATAGTTCTCCATCTGAGGTGGACCATGTTATTCACGTGGTAGTATTGATTCAACTTCTCTCTTAAGCTTTTAACTAATGGGAGAAGTGTTTAGGAATTTAAGTCAAAGTTACATATTTCTTTTCTCATTGTTATGATTTGACCCTGTCATATTGATAATGACATATTAGGAGATGCAATAGAATTAGACTAAAGACAAAGACCCATGAAGGGCACAATGGAAATACTCTGTTTGGTAAAAGGCGAAAGATTTATACAATCTGAAGAGAAACCAGAGCTATTCTGTTTGGAAAAACTTTTGTAAGATAGTTTATTTTGGTTAACTGGGAACTTGAAGATGCAAGCCAGTGAGCATGAGCCTCTTTTCATCTAAGATACAGACCTCATACATACAGCCTCTTTCTCCAATCTGTTATTTACCACTCAGTACAATAGGACTCTGGAATGTTGGTCACAAAGATGGTTGGTTTATGCTCAGTTTAACTATTATACTTGCCAAATTTATGGGAAGTTTGAGACATAATTTTACCATGATGGAATTCCAAGAGGAATAACAGAGAGGAGGGGAGTATGCTTTTTAAGCAAACGACTAGTGGAGAGATAAAACCTTTGGATTTTTTAATCTTGGGGCTTAATTCATGTGTGTATTGTCTTGACTAAGAAAAACTGAAAATGATATAGACTTATTAATACAGTAGAAAACATTTTTTATTGAAATTAAATTAGAACTGCATTGCTTGTTTAAACTAATATTTGAAGCATTTAGTCATTTTGTTAGTAAGTAAAATTGATGAAAACCTTGGGAAAATGCTTAAAAAACAGTCCTTGTGGAGATGGTGATTAATAAGGAAAGGGGCATAAAGAAGCATTTTAATCTATTTTTGTATAAGGCAGTGGTTCTTAACCTTTTTTGAGGTACCGACCTACCAGTTTCATATGCGCATTCACCGAACCCTTCTTTAGTGATAAATAAAATATGATTTTTTTTCCAAATTCAAGACATAGGTATATGTTTTATTACTGGTGCACAAAATGAGCCATGCATGAACATCACCTTGTCAAAGAACAAAGCCAACAAAGTGCATGAACTCATAACAAATTACGGTATTACTTTATTCTGGCCTCCGTGGCAGAGGCTTCTCCGAACCCCTGAGACCAGCTCATCGAACCCCTAGGGTTCGATAGAACCTAGCTTAAGAACCACTGGTATAAGGGATCTGAAGTTTATTAAAAGTTTTTATAAACATTCAACTAATGAAGCATTATATAATATTAGACATTTCCTTTACAGTGTAAAAAGTCTTTAGACAGGAAAGAAAACTTCAATATTATTTCTAGATAACTTATTTATGATATTTTCCCTAACTCTTAGTAACTTAAGTATAAAAGATTGATGTGGTAATAAGGAATACTCCATGAGAATGCCACTCAAATTTCTCTGGGGGCATTTTTATCTCACTCATCCTTGGTTTTTAGAGTTATTACAGGACTGAGTAGCATGAATAATCATTACTAACTTCATTTTATAGTTTTAGCAGATATCTGGCCAATTAATCCCAACTAACATATATAAAACTAAAACATGATTTCACTTTGAATGTTTTCATTTTTTGAGGGTTGCAGGGAAAGGGAGTGGTCCTAAGTTCTCTCTAAGTCCTAACTCCATGATGGTGAACCTATGACACGCGTGTCAGCACTGACACACGTAGCCGTTTTTGATGACATGTCGCCGCATACCAGAGAAGTATGGGGCCGCGTGCGGAGAAGGACATTTCATCCTCGGTTCGTGCACGGCCAGGTGCAGTAGCCGAGGATAAAACATTTGCTGTAGTGTAGACACTCTGTGCCGGGGGTCTGTAGGCCAAAACAACAGAACTCCAGCACAGAGCGTCTAGTTCTGGGACTTCTGGTTAGGCTGTTTTTCTCGAAGTGACACACCACCCGAGTTATTCTTGTTTTCTTGGCGAGTTTTGACACACCAAGCTCAAAAGATTGCCCATCACTGCTCTAAGTCCTAAATGATGAGATAACAAGGAATATATACACAAATGGAAATCAAGAAATGGACTTCAATAATTGGCCAGACAAATTTCCAGTCTCTGAAAAGTATAGATAAGTGGGGTTGTCTGGGAGACCTGTGCTGGGGAACATGGCCTGGGACCCTCCTATCTGGAATTAGGAGAAGGAAGAAGAATATTTTTCAGCACTTTTTCCCCAATATTAAATGCCTGGGGTATTTATTATATTTTACATCCTTTGGTCATGTTTTAGGTATTTTTAACAACCTAATTTTTTTCTATCTTATTTTCTTCATTTTTTACAGAGACTGAAGTAGAGTTGAAGAGGCTATGTTGTTTAGTTGTCAGACAGATATGAATTCAAGTGCTGTACTCAAATCTTTTTTTTTAAATGAGAGGAATGGAGATACACAGATTTCCACATGTGCCCCAATCAGGATCCCCCCGCAACCCCATCTGGGGCTGATGCTCTGCTCATCTGGGGCCATGCACACAGCTGAGCTATTTTTTGCACCTGTGGTGGAGGACCATGGAGCCATCCTCAGCACCCGAGGCTAATATGCTCCAATCAATCAAAGCATATCTGTGGGAGACAGAGAGAGAAAAGGTGGAGGGAGAGGGGTGGAGAAGCAGATGGCCAATTTCTCTTGTGTGCCCTGACCAGGAATCAAACCCAGGACTTTCATATGCCAGGTTAACACTCTACCACTGAGCCAACCAGCCAGAGCCCACAGTTAAATTTTGATCTTGGTCAAGCTATTGAACTGACATTGGCCACATTTTCTTATCTGTATATTGGAAAAAAATAGTACTTAATTCACAGGATTGTTTTGAGAAATAGAGAATATATATATAAAGGGACTCACACTTTATAACTTCACACACAGTAAATGATTGTTATTATTTCTCAATGTTTCATGCTTATGTTCTCTTACCAGTTGTATATCACTTGAAACTCATATATAATGACAACAATTCAGGAAAGGAGAAATCAAAGTATATGGATCAAATGTACTTAAGAATATACCAAAGCAGATCATTTTGGATTAGGTTCTTCCCAAACCCTTGAAAAGTAAACCTTTTAGAAAAGTCTATGCCATATACTACTCAATAAATACTTGTATTAAGTATTATTGTGTTTTCATCATCATTTTATAAACAAATTTAAACTTTATATATAATTTTTAAATCATTCAAAATGCTTATATTCCCTAAATATCATTTAGATTTCTAAGCTCTAAGTTCTGTATCTGAAACTCAGGCTAAGGAATAATTCTAAACATTTTGAGGAATAGGAATGAAATACTTCAACATTGATTGCATGGAATTGTATACAAATCAAAACTCAGAGACCTGGACTTCTGCTCAGAACTTACTTTCATCATTATATTATTTCATGATAAATACTCGATTTTTTACTTATGTTTTTCAACTCTATAATTATAAATTAATTTAAAAATATATAAAGCTTTGCATTAGGATGGTTTTTCTCCCCACTCATGTGGGATATAAAACTGAAAGGAACAAATGAACTAACAAGAAAAACAAAAATTTATAAGCATATAGCAATATGGTAGTTACCAGAGGAGGGGATGGGATCGTAAGGGGTAAGGGGGGTCAAATGTATGACTTTGGATGGTGGGCACACAATACAATATACAGATGATACATCATAGAATTGTACACTTAAAACATATAATTTTATTAACTAGTATCACCCTTATAAATTGAATTTTAAAAAAAGATTGGATTCTTATATCAGAGACCCAGAGGAAAAAGAAGCTTAAATAAAAGCATTTTACTTATCTCTAATGAAACATTTGGAAGTAGGCACTTCAAAGCTGGTATGGTGGCTCAGTAATTATCAGGAATTATATATAGATCCTTTGTCATCATTGCTTAGAATCCTTAATGTGTTAGAACCTCATGTTTCATCATGGCCACATGAGTAACAAATATCCTCTCCTCAGTCCAGCTAACAAGAAGGAAGACAGAGTAATGATGGTGAGCCTTTGTTTATAAGGACACCTCCCAGAGACTGTTCTTGACTTCTCATCTTTTCTGTCCTTCACCAGAACATAGACATATGGTCACATCTTGCTGTAGAAGAGGCTGGAGAGTTTATTTGGTCTTTATTCTGGGTGGCCTCATGCCGCAATAAGATTTAAGGATTTCATCATTCCAGAAGAGGAGACCAGATACTGGGGACAAGTAGGACTATCTGTGACATTGGGACTTCACCAGAGCTTTTAAAATTCTTTTCACTTATGTTTGCTTTTTCTTTTTTTTTTTTTCTAAATAGATCCCATGCGAGGCCCAAGAAAACTGGAAGTGGTAGAAGTCAAATCTCGACAAATCACTATACGCTGGGAGCCATTTGGATATAATGTGACTCGTTGTCATAGTTACAATCTCACAGTCCACTACTGTTACCAAGTTGGAGGACAGGAACAGGTGCGAGAAGAAGTAAGCTGGGACACAGATAATTCACACCCTCAGCATACGATCACTAACCTCTCACCATATACCAATGTTAGTGTGAAACTCATCCTCATGAACCCCGAGGGACGGAAAGAAAGTCAGGAACTCATAGTGCAGACGGATGAAGATCGTGAGTACCTTTAAATATCTTTACGTGAAATTGATATCCTTTCCAAAAAATAAGCATCTTTTGTTTCTTTGAAATTACTTACCATGTTGAGTAATAAAATATAAATATGTATAAATGCTTCTGTATACATAAGCACTGATTAAAAAGGGTACAGGAAGTAAAGATGTAAATGTTTATTTTAATTCTTTGTGTCACATAGTCCCTTTTCTATGTATAATAATTCTGTACTGCTCTAAATTATAATAATTCTGTATTGCTCTAAATAATTCTTCATTCAACTTTTATTATTCTGTTGAACTGAAGAATTGTTATTTCAGTTACTAGCTTATTTATATAAAATGTTCATTTAAGTATATTTAAAAAGGCATTCTGAACTATTTTTCATAGTACAGATAAAAATCCAGCCTAAAATAGAGGCTGCCCTTGTATTTCAGTGCAGTGCTGAGAAATCACCTCATTAGGTTTGTGGTCATGAAATAGCTCATATTTTCCCATAAGAATAATGCTGTAATTGGATATTACCTTAATAAACAATCCTTTAACAAATAGGCTACACACATTAGCAGCAACTCATCAATAAAAGTAAATACACAACTGCAATTAATCTCTAAAATAATTTTAAATAGTAAAATTACACCTCAAATCCCATAGCATGGATATAAATGTGCTTTTATATCAATCATACAGGGACTCTCATGTACAATCGTGTGTTCATACAGCATGTAAAATACAGTGATAGTGTATCATATATTTGACCTAAAATTCATTTGTCAGGCATCCAAATAAGTCTCAAAAGAACTTGGGAAGCTCATTAAATGAATATGCTTACTTATTCCTGGGGAAGAAATACATACAGGTATTTAATTTTTTGTTTCTTCATATAGCTGATTATGATCTTTGATCATTGATTATAACAAATCAATATTTATAACACTTTATTTCATTTAAAGGGCTACATATTTATTACCCATACAATACTATGTATATTACCATAGAAAAACAACATGGAACCTTACCAGGCTATGGCACAGTGGACAGAGCATTGGACTGGGATGCAGAAGGCCCAGGTTCAAACATCCAAGGTCCCTGGCTTGAGTGTGGGATTATAGGCATGACCCCATGGTAACTGGCTTGAACCCACAGGTCACTGGCTTGAGCCCAAGGTCACTGGCTTGAGCAAGGGGTCACTTACTCTGCTGCAACCCCGGTCAAGGCACATATGAGAGAGCAATCAATGAACAAGTAAGGAGACTAAGGAGCTGCAATGAAGAATTGATGCTTCTCATCTCTCTCGCTTCCTGTGTGTCTATTCCTATTTTTCCCTTCCTCTGTTTCTCTCTGTCTCTGTCACAGAAAAAGATAAAAGAAAAAAAACATGGAAATAGCCAGAGTAAATGAGGTACTCACTCACAACCTTCCCTATCTCTTTTTGTAGCCCCTTTAAAGTCCTTTTATACTTAAAATAATTGGTTGCAGTCAAATAGCTGTTTAATTACACTTGTTTTTATTAGGAGTATTTATTTTATAGTAGTCACTCAGTTAAGGCTGAGACTGGAAACCCTATTTCTATTCTTCCAACTCTTCCTCATCTCCCAGGAAATAAGAATGAAGGTTTTAGCATTGTCAACAGGTCTTCTCTTGACCCTTTCTCCCCTGCAATTCATTGTTTACTTTGGTTCCAACTCCTGTTGTTTCTACTTCCATGGTATTAAATTGTTCTTTTCTTTCAGCTTCCACAACCTATATTCAGTTTTGAATACACAGTTCCAAAATTTCCATAAGTTTTACCCTTTCTTTGTGGTTCTATTTCTTCCCCACTCTAATGCCCCCTACTCACGCCCTAAACTAATCTGTGAAATATGTCATCATGTCATTTTTGCCACAAGAACCTTCAATGTCCTTCTTTATCCAAGTTTTAACTTTCAAGGTCTACTGTATTCTTGACCTATACTCTAGAACTAATAACTTTTGCTATTACAGCTCGTACTGCAAAAATGTCACCTCAGCATTGATCCTTTATGCCCCATTTCTTATGTCCCAGGCTCTTCCTTGTCCCCTGTTGTCATTGCTACCTGTCTTTCTACCTGGCTGTCTTTCAGTTTCATCTCATCCAATGCCCTCCATAGTTTTCAAGTTCCAGGTCCTTGGGAAATCTTTCTTCAACTCTCTGAGCCCCACTTTCTTCTCGTCTTTCTGAACTTCCCTTCATTTTATTGGATCTTTAAATCTCTGAGCATTAATTTCCTCATCTGGAAGGTTGAGAATAACTGCAATAATCACATATAGTATGGTTGGAAGAAATTTGCATGGACCGCTATTTTTAGCTGCCAAAGAGGGGCCTTTAGTAGGTGAGCACAATTACTATTGTTGTAACAATTCAAAGCAACTTGTGACCTTTCCTTGTTCTCTTCTAGTTGTATATTTTTCTCTTAACTATAAACTACTTGAGAGAAGAAGCCATCTGTTTTTCTTTTATAGCAATATGCATGACATTGAGTAGGTAATAAACACTCAAAAATATTTTATTAGTCTATAAATAAAACAATAAAGTTGTTTATAATTATTTAATTTTTTTAATCAACAGTAATGTTTTAACCAATGAGAGAGGGATATAAATATAGTCATTTCTAGAGGTGAGCATATATGTCTTTCTGAATGAAACTACTCAACACTTTTGGGTTTCAAATTAAGAACAGACATGAACTAGAAATAGAATAACATTTTGTTTGTTTAAATGATCTTGCTAGTCAGTGAAATTGGTGCATACATTACTTCCAAATAAAAATATATTGTTTTATAGCACACTGGCATCCAGTTAATTAGAAAGGCTTTTATTTCAGATTATAATCCTAACAACTACAACAAATACAACTACAGCAAAAATACTTCAAAAAGACAGAGAAAAGAAAGACAAAAGTAGAATAATTGTCAAACAATACTGAATTTGAATAGCAAAAATTAGTGAGGTAACTATAACTAGACAGAATAACTCTCAATTCCACGAACTTAGATTTTTTTTTTTTTTTTTTTTTTAACAAGGACAGAGAGAGAGTCAGAGTGAGGGATAGATAGTGAGAGACAGGAAACGAGAGAGATGAGAAGCATCAATCACTAGTTTTTCATTGCTTTTGTGACACCTTAGTTGTTCATTGATTGCTTTCTCACATGTGCCTTGACCACTGGCCTTCAGCAGACCAAGCAACCCCTTTCTGGAGCCAGCGACCTTGGGTCCAAGCTGGCAAGCTTTTGCTCAAGCCAGATGGGCCCGCGCTCAAGCTGGTGACCTCGGGGTCTCAAACTTGGGTCTTCCACATCCTAATCCAATGCTCTATCCACTGCACCACTGCCTGGTCAGGCCGAACTTAGATATTAAGACTATATATCTCAAATCCTGAATTACTAGAACTTTTAAAAAAAAAAATTATTGATTTATTTTAGAGAGAGAGAAAAAGAAACATTGATTTTTTTGTTCCAGTTATTTTTTTATTTATTGATTGATTCTTTTATGTGCCCTGACTGGGGATTAAACCCATAAATTTAGCATATCAGGATGATGCTCTAACCAACTGAGCTGCCCTGCCAGGGCCTAGAACTTATGAAACATATTAGAGCTACGTTCCTGTGAGGCACCATATTCTCCCTAACAAACCATTGCCTAATCCAAGGTCAGGAAGATTTGTACCGATGTTTTCTACTAAGAGTTTTGTAGTTTTAGCTCTTTACTCTATTTCAATGTAATTTTTAGTTATGGTATGCAGTAAGAACCCAACTTCATCTTCTGCATGTGGCTACCCAATTGTTAAGCACCACTGTTGAAAAGATTATTTTTTACATAAGAGATTTTACATAAAGATAATTTTTACATAAAAATTCTCTCTATTGAATTTTCCTGGCACCCTTGATAAAAATCAATTGACTGAAAATATGGGGGTTTATTTCTTTACCTTCAGTTCTATTGCACTGATCTATACGCCAATCCTTATACTAGTACTACAAGGTCTTGATATTGTAGCTTTATAGTAAATTTTGAAATTCAGAAGTGTGAGTACTCCCCAACCACTTTTTTTTTTCTTTTTATTTATTTATTTTTTTATAGAGGAGACACAGAGTGAGAGAAAGAGAGCGAGAGCGAGCGAGAGAGAGAGAGAGAGAGAAAGGGAGGAGGAGCTGGAAACATCAACTCCCATATGTGCCTTGACCAGGCCAGTGCAGGTCCCTGAACTGGCGACCTAAGTGTTCCCAGGTCGACGCTTTATCCACTGCGCCACCACAGGTCAGGCCCCAACCACTTTTTGATTACTCACACCATGACAAAAATTTTTAATCATGATCCACAAATATATGTACATTTGTAAGTCGTGTTGATATACTGGTTTATAAATGGGATAGACACACTAATATGCTGAATTGTGTATAGTATACAGCATACTCAAAAACTGAATTTAAATGAGGGTGAGTTAAATAATATTTTAAAAATAATAGTTATTTTATAGATAATTGGCAAGTAAATTTTTAACTTTTCTTATGTCTATTAGATTTTCTCATGAACTAATCAAAAGGTGTTATATAGCTTAGGTTTTAAAAAATGGCATCAAACTTTCCCAAATCTCTTATGTTAATAATAAATAAAATTTTCAAATATATTATTTTTCAAAAAATTATTTAGGCCCTGGCCATGTTGCTCAATGGGTAAAGTATCAATCTGAAGCCTAGAGGTTGAAGGTTCAACCACCAATCACGGAACATAGGAGAAGCAATTAATGTGTAGACAACTAAATGGAACAACTAAGTGAAATAACAAGTTGATGCTTCTCTCTCTCTCTCTCTCCCTCTCTCTCTTTCTCTCTCTACCAAATCAATGAAAAATTTAAATATATAGTTATATATATAATTTCATCTGTATCACATCTTTAAAAAATTTCTATTTAGCATGTATTTTAATAGATATATTAAATATAAGTACAGTAGTTCATATATATTCTTCTTTGACATGCTTTTGTCAGTCAATGTTATGGTTATAAAATTCATCCATGATGATGTATGTAACTGTCATTTATTTTCAATCATTTTTGCATTTTATTGTGTGAATATAAAATACTTTATTAAAATAATTGGTTTATCTCAAATTTTTTAGTTTTATTTTGAAATGCTGCTATGTTGACATTCTGGTGTATGTATTGTGGTACGTATATGCAAGAATATTACAAGGGAATATCCCTGGAGGTTGAATTATTGGGTTTTATGATATACCAACTTGCTTTACTTAATTACCATTATTTTCTAAAATGTCTAACAGTTTACACTCTCACAAGCAATGGGTGGGAATTCTCATTTTTCTATAACTTTCTTTATTTATGTTTGAAGAGTGAAAAGGTTTACTTAAAAGATGATTACTGACTTTCATCCAAGTGATTCAATTAGATAATGCTTTCTTGTGCCTTTCTCGAAAAATGTGAGGGAACTTTTTTCTTTATAAGGATAGTCAACATGGTTTTGAATTTCAGATTTTTAAAAAGAAAATTGAGTGTCTCTGTAGATTATTAAAATCTTGTGCCTCAACAAAGAGTTAGAAACCTATTAAGTGTAGAAAAATACTTTTCCTTTTTTGGTTTGTTATGTAAACATTTATTGATCCCTCCACCCCCTCTAGTGCCAGGTGCTGTTCCTACTGAATCCATCCAAGGAAGTACCTTTGAAGAGAAAATATTTCTTCAGTGGCGGGAACCAATTCAAACATATGGTGTCATCACTTTATATGAGGTAGTATATACACTTGTTAGTAATTTAATTGTCATCATTATTTCTATGATAACTAGACTAGTCTTTAAAAATGTATAATGGTATCATGTATTTTAAGAAGTTTAAGGCATTGAATAGTTATAATGGTTACTGTATAGAAGGAGCAAATATATTTAAAATGAGTTTTTGAATTATGTATTTTTTACAATGCATATTTGTAATGATTTGGATGTTTCTAGATTATGCATTATACATAAAGATACAAGATAATGTATTTTTGACTCAGCTTTATTAAAACAATAAGTACTTTGATATATACATTGATTAGGTAGCAACCACAGAATCCTATCCTTGCTGACTGTAAAACATTTTGCTACTGAATTATTAGGAGAATGCTGATTATTCAATTAGCAAAGTCAATAGATGTTGTCTCAGAAATAACAACAGAATAATGTCTTTTGATTTCTTAGTATTTATAAAACATACATTAGACTTCTTTGACACAGTTTTGTCTGCTGAGGCATATCAAATGGTTGAATGATAGATAACAGAGAAGAATTTGATGCATTGTTCAAGGAAGAAAATAATAGCAATGACAAAGTGACAGTCATCATCACATTTGTATGCACATTATTTTATGTTACCTATTGTCATAGAAACAAGCAGGTGCATTTTTTAAAGCTACCATTTATTTGAATGCAAATTTGACAAAATTATATGTTGTTAGCCTTCTAAAAATTGCGACAGTTTCTCCTTAGGCATCTCTGCTTGAATACTTTTCAAAACTACTCACAAAAACCTGAGCACGTTAGCTGTCAGACAGGAATCACTGCTAACCTCCTTTCCTGACCCAACTAGCCTCACACTGATGTTTCCTTGTGCCTTTTGAAAATTGGTATTGAAATGCAAAATATATTGTTGTTAATTAAAAGCTAAACAAAGTAAGATAAGAGATAAAAGAAAATGGCTCATGTTAAGTTATTGGTGCTGTTTATTGGCCGCTTCATTGTAAAAGAATGAAGTATTAAGAAAATTCATTGCTTAGCTTCTGTAAAGCCAAGTTTTATAATTAAATCAAACAAGTTTGTACTTTTTTTTCTCAGTGAACAGAATCTTTTAGTTAAAATTTTTGACCCATGATCATTTTTAAGTCTCAGTTTTGGTGTGTCTTGCTATCAAGAATATGGATTCTTTTAACCAAAAATGATACTGTCTTTGAAATCAACTAAAGTACCAAGAAATAAGTCCAGCTCTCCTAAGGGCCACATGTTGATATCTAGGCAGACAATATAATAGCCAGATTCTTTCTGATCCCACTGAACATATATCTTTGTGTAATAAAGTAACTTTAATGTGTGAACAATAGGAATAATAATTCAAAAGCAGGACCCATTAATCTTTCCAACTCCAGCAGCTGAGATCTCCCAGCTGAACACTGATCTAAATGCTACTACAATGGGGATGTGTGAATGTATCATAAATCAGAGTTTTAAAAATCAGATGGAGGCAAGTAAAGCAGGTTGGTTCATTTTTCTAGATACCAAAGAAAATGGCAAATGTGTGAACCAGGATTAAGTAATTAAATGTAAGTTTTCTGACCACCAAATCTTTCTTTCTTAAGGTGAGCTTTAGATGGGACCCCAGGAGGAAGCTCTTCTTTAGCTAAGAGGCACTGTGTACTTTGATTCTCCTAGCCTGTGCCAGAGTTTTTGATGGACAGAGCTTTCTCCCGAAGCCGAGGACTGAAACTGAACAGACTCTGTCCCCTCTCCTGGGACAGGCATCATGCCAAAAACTTAGAACAGTTGCCCCAAGGGAAGCAGGGGTCTTAGGATCAGTGTATTATCATAAAAACAAATTTTACAAGAGGTAAAAACTGGAAGCAGAGCTCAATTATCATAGTTGGAAAATCACTTAGCAATAAATGGTGCAGGTATCTCTCAAGGAGGGAGCACACTTGGACAGTTTTTGAAGCAGAGAAAAAAAAACAAATCAAATAGTGTAGATATTATAAATGAATATGCTATAAGTTTATGATATTCTCAAGTTCTCTCTTCACTTACCTCTTATGAAAGATACACCAACCATTAATGATTGGTTAACCTAGCCCCGGTGGGCAGTGCTAGTCCTTATTTTACTTATAGTGTATCATAATTGTTGGATTGCCCCTCTCCTTCCCCACCAGACCTCCTCCAAGGCCAGCAGCATGTCAGAATCACCATGTGATAGCTCAGCTCAGAGCACGTGTTTGGTTGTAAGGAGGCATGACGTTAATATGTTTTGAATGACTTGACTGAATGACTAAATAAACTTTGGGGGTGCAGTTATGCTGCCCTAGCTTAGAT
Organism: Rhynchonycteris naso; assembly: GCA_037038555.1. Lineage (NCBI taxonomy): Eukaryota > Metazoa > Chordata > Mammalia > Chiroptera > Emballonuridae > Rhynchonycteris > Rhynchonycteris naso. The sequence goes on along the minus strand of CM072999.1, from coordinate 177,195,755 downwards.
TCATCCTTCTCTGAATGACCCTTTTCTCTGGGGGGAGTCAGAATGGAGGTCTGAGTAAGCAACTGGGCACACTGCAGTGACAGCAGCTGGGTGGTGGCCATGGGCCTTTCTCTTAACTCTGAGTGGCCTTGTAAGGAAATATGTAAGAGGGTCAACAACTGACAGCTACCTGGCATTCAGAGTGCCAGTCACTGCAGTGACTAATATATATATATAGCAGACACTTTCTTGCCGAAGCTTAGTTAACTCAATCTAAATGCTCTTTCAGAGAGGTCTCCTTAATTATAATGACACGGTAGAATACAAGAAGGAGAATGTCAATTATCACTGCCTATAATAATAGTGTTAGTGTTCATGCACATAAATTATAAGTAAGTTTACCTATTTAAAAGTAAGAAAAGTGCTCAGTTTTGTAATTTAAAACTCCTGAATATGCTCCATATTTAAAATTATGTCATTACAACCAGAAGAAAGTAATCACCACTAAAATGTATATTCTTAGAGAGTTGATGGAGTACTTATAGCGAAATGCTTTTAAAACTCATTTGAAAGGGCAAACCTGAGAGACACCTGTGTTATGTTTATTTTCACGCATTTCAGACTCACCAACATGCTTTGAACACCTGTTACGTGGAAAATACTAGGAAAACTTCCAGAATGACGCTGCTCAAAATGGCAGCTCCCAGGCATAAATGGCAATTTAAATTTTAGTTAATTTAAATTAAATTAAACTGTATTTGAATTTCCTCACTAGCCACATTTTGAGTGCTCCGTAGCCACTTGTGGCTAGTGGCTACCATATTCCACAGTGCTGAACAAAGCACTTCTATTATGGCTAAGGTTCTCATGGACAGCAATAATAAAGCGAAGGTGTAAATAGGGCCAGTCATGAGAGTTACAGCCACAGTATCAGGAGCTACTGACATGTACTCGGGATTTATTTTTGGAGCAGATATCTTGGCCCACATGATGGAGACACTTAAAAGTACCATAGTTTCCAGGAGACAGTAATCCTATTCAGTGCTATGTCAAACTGTGACCACTACATGAGAGATCAGGCTTACTCTTGTCAGTTTCTTATCTGCTCAAGCTAGTTGTATATTATACTATTTTGTTTTAAACCAACTATAATGTTGTTTTCCAAAATGACATTTTGAAAGCAAACAACTTCAAGGCATTAGCTTACACTTCAACTCATCCTTTATGTTCTAATCTGCTGGCTTTATGTTCCTCTGTCTATAAAAGTAATAACTCATAACAGTTTTGGCTAAGTTCCTGTGCCCCTTCCCTGGATCCAGGATTTGAAGAGTCGAAGTGAGCAGGAGAGCTTATCAGAAAGTGTTCGACAGCGCATACATCAAAAGGGTTTAGTGGATGAAGATGCCATCTTGGACTGTCTGCACCAGATATTTAATCACATTTTTATTCTCTTGCAGATCACCTACAAAGCAGTCAGTTCCTTTGACCCAGAAATAGACTTATCCAATCAAAGTGGAAGAGTTTCAAAGCTGGGAAATGAAACCCACTTTCTGTTTTTTGGACTGTATCCGGGGACAACGTACTCCTTTACCATCCGAGCTAGCACAGCGAAGGGTTTTGGACCTCCAGCAACAAACCAGTTCACCACCAAAATATCAGGTATTCTATCAGAGTTATGTTTTTAATCAGAAGTGGCATTTTGTACTCTTTCATTTTCATTGTCAAGTATGTAAAGCTCACCCAAACTTACACATTGTATTCAAATGAATACCTTCGGTTGTCTGAAAATCAGAATCGTGCGATTAAATAAAATACTACAAATATGTATAGTTTGGGAGCTTAAGATTCTTCTGTGTTAAGAAGTAGTCACTGTTTCAACAGTTTTCATTGGAGCCCTTGGACATGAGCAGACGGTCCTGTTCTGTTCACTGTTATCCCCTTCACAATCCCAAATTACCAGAGCAGCAGTGCTGGAAAGATCTCTGTAATGAGCCATGACTAATTCAGTGCTCAACAGAAAGACAGCATTATAAGGAGTTCAGTGCCAGAAGGATCAGTCTTCCTCAGGACCTTCCCCCTTAGGAGTTTCATGTCCTAAAGAGAAAGGCAACAGCAGAGGAGTTATACGGGCATTTACTGCCTTTAGCTTTTTGCTTGTTGAGACCCAGTTATGCCACCCAACAAAAGATATAATTTGAGAAATATTTCTGGGCATATGCAACTGTGCAGAAAATTTCTTTGTGCTTCAGACTAGAGAAAGTGGAAATGCCATCTGGTCTGGGATACATAAAAGCAGTAAACACATTCCATGGACATTTTCTTTTCCCATTTTTCCCCTTTGGGTACGAGTGGGATGGATTTGAGTTTGGGCTCTGATTGTTTTGGTTGGGGGTGGATGAGCCGAAGGCAGGTGAGGGTGGTAACTTAGGGGTAGCTCTATAATATTTAGTCTTTTATATATATTATCCCTCACTCCTAGTTTTACAAAAGTTTTTGTTTGGAAATGAAAGAAGGGAAATACAATTAGAGTACTGTGATTATTTTGCAAGTTTTGAGGAAGGTTTGGAATTTTGTTTTTAAACAATTATAACTAAAAGGAAAAAATTTATTGTGTAAGATTTTATTTATAAGCATAAATGTGACTTGAAATTTAATATATACTTGATATAAAGCAGTAGGTTATAAGAATAATATGAACAGTTGGAGAAGAGGAAAAAGATTATACAGATGAGTGAGTACAAAGACCATTGAACTTGCGATCCCAAAGTGGGGCTCCTAAATGTAATTTTTCCATGTACTTCCTGTCTGATTTTGATCAAGTGAATTTATCCCCAAATGTAAAGAAAGATGATATTATCTGGTGCATAGATTTATCATGAAGATTTAAAGAAGAAATGTATACTAATGTGTATACCTTCAAGCCCCCCCCCTTTTTTTGGTAATTTTCCCCTATTAATACCATATTTTAAAATATTGTTATCTTAAGGGATGTGTTCTTTTAGAAAAATATAATTAAATTCTACCATTTTTATTAAATAAAAATTTTGTTTGATAATTGGAGCACTGTAAGCCCACCCACCAAGTTCATGCAATTCTATCTAAAAGCAAAGACAGTTTATACTTTAATTAGCCTACACAAGCTTATCAAGAATAATTATAAAAGAATAACTATAAAAATTATAATTTTTACAGTTCAAAAAAATTAACAATTTGTGAGCCCCTATTCTCTACTTTCATGGATTTCAGATAGAGAATTATTCCCTATATAAAATGTATATCTGTATTATGAATTTGGGTTCATTTTAAATAGAATTGGAGTTAATTTTTAATGCTGACAAAATTTGATAAAAGGAACTGAGATATAGCACATGTCTTTTACGTAAAATCTTTTATATCTAAGAGATTTAAGAAACTATATAAAAAATGATCTCTTACAATCTTATCAGTACCTAAACCTGTGGGTTATAAAAGGACCATGTGCCCTGTCATATTCCAGCCTTTTCAGAATGATTTCTCTTGTCCATGACAATGACAGAATTACCAAAGAGCCTTGTTGTCACCTTCTCATAATAAGAGTTAACAATGTAGAAAATAAAGAATGCCAGGAAATGGCCTTGGAAATAGGATTCACATTGGGAAGAGAGCTAACATTTGTAGAACTATATTTACCTGGCTCTCCCTATCTCTTTGAATTCCTATAAAAACCCTACAAGGTAATTTCTCCTATTTTGAAAGATGAGTCAACTGAAACTCTAGAGATAATGTACAAAAGTTCTTACGCTGGTTAAAATAGAATAAAAAGTCAAACCTGTGACTTTCTTACTTCAACTCCCACACCTTTCCCTCCCATCTTTTTGTGGGAGCCCACCAGAGGTCATTCATTTTGACAAGCCTCTCTGGCTCCTCTTCAAGTCCTGTGATAGATCTTTGGTAGACAAAAGCCCTTGACTTAGATGGAAGAACTATAAAGTTCAATTTTACCAGCTGTTGCTTATGTCTTACATATGAATTTAAAGTATATTTTTGAAGAAAAGAACACAAATTATAAGTGTTCAGCTAATGGATTTTCACAAGCTCACTACAGCCATTGAGCAAGAATACAACAGAAATTTGAGAAAGAGAATATTACTAACACTTCACAAGCCCTGCTCATGCTCTGTCCTAGCTTTGATCTCTGAGATCAAAGAAGTTAACATATACTAATGTTAGCAGTTGTCCCTGGTATTTTGTGCAGGGAATATATACATAAATGCTGTTCATGGTCAGTTGATAGCTGCCATTGAATCTAAGTGCACTGTGTTTTTAATGTTCTTTATACATGAAAGTAGACAGAAAACTGAAAAGATAAATCAGAAATAATGAGTCTACCATCTTTACGCATTTTTCCCCCAGCACCCTCCATGCCGGCTTATGAACTTGAGACCCCTTTGAATCAAACTGACAACACAGTGACAGTCATGCTGAAGCCTGCACACAGCCGAGGCGCGCCTGTCAGGTACTGAGCGGAAAAGGGGCGGGCTGGCTCTGAGAGCTGAAAACTAAAATCAGATTGAATACTTTCTCGAATGTGTTTCCTGGGGATTTGCTACAAACCTCAGTCAGCATGTAAACCTCTATCTTTATTAGTTCTAATTAAAAGAAATGACTGAGGAAAAGGAAAGTGCTTTGATACGGGGTGATCAAGTGTTGTGTAAAAAGTATTACTCTGATACACATGGGCTGTTTTTTGAAGATAAGGAACAAAAGCCCAGTCTGTTGAGACGTGGCTTTATTTGAAAAAGGTGATTGCTTGCTGCAATTTAGTTACCCAAGGGGACCAGACAGTTTTGTCCTGCACTCTATTCTTTAAGTGGAACTTTTGTTTCTTTCTTTACCTTGAGTTTAAGTTCAGTTAACTTTTCATTAATTGACTAATTTCTCAGTTGAATATGTGGTGTATCATTTTTTTAAAGAAATATACCAGCGACTTTCAACAGGTGTGCTGCAAGAATTTTTAAAACATGCAATACCTGACTATTTAGTCAGGGCACTGACCTCTTTTTTCCTTAGACTGTAAGATAAAAAAAAATGACAATGGTCAATACAACAATAGCTGTCTGGTGTGAAGGAATCAAAATTATATTTGTTTATGGGTGGGTTTTGTGGGGGTTTTTTGTCAGATGGGCAAAAAGTATAACATTTTTTGGTGTGCCACCAAATTTTAGTGATTAGTTTATGTGAGCCACGTGGTGACAAAGGTTGAAAATCACTGAAATAAATGATTGGCAAGAGCATTGTGAAGTCTTTATTTGAACAGACTTAAGTTTATTACCAACATGTAGGTCTCTTCTCATTCCATGATAATTTACATAGCTAAGAAATTACAAAGTATTACTTGTACAAAGAATGAATAAAATAAATTTATTCTTTCTAGACCTGAGAAAAGGAAGTCCTGAATAACTCTTGACTATGAATTTGTCATAAGCTCATTAATCTATATAAATGAAATTTCTACTTGTTTTAGAGGGATTTTAGATATTCTGTGCTATCAGACGTGATTTTCTTCAAAACAATCTATTATTTTCAACAGCGTACTCTAAGGAAGCATTTACATTCACAGCTAAGGCTATTGTAGGGTTTGTTTCCAGGTTCCTTTTGTAGAATTTTATTTCATTAAACTTGTGAAGCCTGGCTGTTTTTGATCATGTTTTCACCAATGTATCAGTCAGTGATCAGTTGGACTTCTTTATTTTTCATAAGATACATACAAAGTTTATTCCACAGAGTCAAGAATAAAAGCAGAATGGCATTAGTTGATAATGAAGTCAAATTAGGGTGGAATCACAGAAATTTTTATTTGAAAGATCTATAAAATTATAAGAAACTTTTATTTTTTGTTTTTGTTTCTGTTTTCTCTTTTTATTGAATTTATTGGAATAACACTGGTTAACAAAATTATAGAGGTTTCAGATACACAATTCTACAACACATCTGTACACTGTATATTGTGTATTTACCACCCCAAGTCAGGTCTCCTTCCATAACCATTTACCCCCCCCTTTTATCCTCTCCCCTTTTCCTTCCTTCCCCTGACAGTCACCACACTGTTGTCCATGTCCATGAGTTTTTTCTCTTTTGCTCAATCCTCCTTTACCCCTTACCATATCCCCTGACAACTGTCAGCTTGCTCTCTATGAGTCTGTCTCTATTTTGCTTGCTAATTCATTTTGTTCATTAGATTCCAGATATGAGTGAAATCATGTCTTATCTTTCTCTGACTGGCTTATTTCACTTAGCATAATGATCTCCAGGTCCATCCATGTTGTGACAAAGGGTAAGATTTCCTTCTTTTTTATGGCCAAGTAATATTCCATTGTGGAAATGTACCACAGCCTTTTTATCCACTTATCTACCGATAAACATTTGGGTTGCTTCCAAATCTTGGCTATTGTAAATAACAATGCAATGAATATAAGGTGCATATATTCTTTCAATTTAGTGTTTTGGGTTTCTTCAGATAACCTACCAGAAGTAAAATCACTGGGTCATAAGGCAGTTCCATTTTTAATTTTTTTAGCTACTTCCATACTGTTTTCCACAGTGGCTGCACCAATCTGCATTCCCAACAGTGCATGAGGGTTTCCTTTTCTTCACATCCTCTCCAACACTTGTTTGTTGATTTATTGATAGTCATTCTGACAGGTGGGAAGTTATCACTCATTGTGGTTTTAATTTGCAATTGTCTGATGATTAGTAATGTTGAACATCTTTTTATATATTGGTCATCTGTGTGCCCTCTTTGGAGAAGTGTCTATTTGGATCCTTTGCACATTTTTAAATTGGATTGTTTGTATTTTTGGTGTTGAGTTGTATAAGTTTTTTTATAAATTTGGATATTAACCCCTTATCAGTTGTATCTTTGGTGACCATGTTCTCCTATTTAGTGTGTTGTCTTTTTCATTTTTTTTGATTGTTTCCTTTGCTGTGCAAAAGCTTTTGAATTTGTTTCATTGACCAAGGAAATATATCAGAAAAAATATTGCTATGAGAAATGTCCAAGATTTTACTGCCTGTATTCTTCTAGGATTTTTATGGTTTCAGGTTTAATATTTAAGTCTTTAATGCATTTTGCGTTTATTCTTATGTATGGTGTTAGAAGGTGGTCTAGTTTAATTTCTTTGCACATTAGACCATCTTTACCCCATTGTATATTTTTGCCTTTTTTCAAATACTAATTGACTATAAAGGTGTGGGTTTATTTCAGAGCTTTCTATCCTATTCCATTTATCTATATGTAAGTTTTTATGCCAGTATCATGCTGTTTTGATCCCTGGGGCCTTGTAATATACTTTGGTATTAGGTAGCCTGATTCCTCCAACTTTGTTCTTCTTTCTCAAGATTACTGTGACTATTTGGGGTCTTTTGTGGTTCCATATAAACTTCATATTTTCTCAAGTGTGTTGCTAAAGCATGCTTTTATTGTTGTTTTTATTTAAACCTTTCTAATTGTTTGTGGAGTCATGGAAGCCTTACTAGTTCATTAATTATAGATATCCTCAGATTTCTTATTCTCGTGTCTATAAAAATATAGATTCAGATGCTTGTCAGAGTGTCCAAAATACATAGCTTTCACCACAGGTTAGTCGTTTCATCAGGCCCAACTCTCTGCTTCTGTTAAGATTTCCATATAGGTTGTCACATCTTTTTTCACGATTGTCATAATGCCCTATGTTCCAAGTTTAGTACAGCTTTGCATTTATTAAATGTCATCTTCTTAGTAGCTAAACATCCTTGACTTTGACAGGGCCACTTTCCATTCTGCCTCAATTATACCTTTATCCACATTGTCAGCATCTTGAAATTAATAAATTTACTGTCTATGTTCATTATCTAAATTTGTAATGCTAGAATCGATGTCACTTCTTGTGGAACACTACTCAGTGAGCTTTACAGGGAGGTCCACTCCATACACACCACTTTACCTGGAAGGATACTTTTCTTAAATGGGTAACTTTTACTGCACAAATTTGTTAGAGGAAATTCTCACCTATCAAATGGTTTTTGGCAGAAAAGTAAATACAGGGTGAGGCAAAATTATAGTTTACAGTTGTTCATATGGAAAAAGACATGCAGATTATGACTATTACAATAGCTTTAGTAAGTCTGTGTTTTGCATACTCACAACTATAACCAACTTTTGCCACAACCTGTATTCTCTACAAGGAACTCATTATTATAATATAAGGTAATAGGAATAATTATCTTTTGAGTATATGGAAGACCAATATATCTAAAGGATTAGTTTTGGGGGAAAACGTTTATAATACTTTTAGACTAACTGGGGTATATGAAAATTTTCCATTTCATTTAGTGTTTAGAGAAATAAGAACTCTGATCAGGGAATCATAGGGACCTAAAATATAAAGCCATAATGCAGATTAAAACATTTGAGCACATCTGGAAATTTGCAAAATGCACATGTAATCAAACTGCAATACAAGAAAGCTTTTCCCAAGTGATAAGATAAATACTAGAAGAAAGAGGGGAAATGGAAGTGAACATCTGTTGGCTTTCTTGGATTTTTCACAGTATTATGTGTTCAAAAATACTGTTGTGTGTTTTCTAAAACCCATTTTTTCGATTGATTTGATTTTTCTTTAATCCATATTCATCAGTGTTGAAAATTCAGTCATATTTCATTTATGCACTTCACTAAGTAAGGTGCTTGTGTATTGATTCCACTACAGGCACTCAGCTTGGTTAATGCAGATTCTTGAAATTGCACTAAACTCTCAATGTAAACGGTTGTTGTCTTTTTATTGATCAACACATCAGCTCTGTCACATAAAATTAACTTAATCCTAAGGTGGCCAGGAAGAACACAAATTCCATCATTCTAGCTGGTAAACTAGCACCGAGGACAGAATTTTAATGTCTGTTCATAGATTCGATTTTTTTCTTTAATAAGCCAGGGGAAAGCTTAATTTTATTTTACCCATTTAGAATAACCTCGCTTCTCTCTCTTCTCTTTACTGTTTATTGCAAGCAGACACAGCCCAGCAGTGAAATCCCTTGTAATTTGCCAGTAAAAAAGCAACAGCTCTAAATTAAGAATGAGTTTTGCACACACTTTACACACAAAAAATTCTCTCTCTGACTTTATTCGTGTGTGTGTGTGTGTATGTGTGTGTGTGTGTGTCAGAGAGAAAGACAGAGAGAGGGACAGATAGGGACAGACAGGAAGGAAGAAAGATGAGAAGCATCAATTTTTCATTGTTTTTAAATGACATTGTTGCTTCAGCTTTGTTCATAAACTCTTTGGAGCTATATTTCTTCCTAATTAAAACTCAATGCTTGAATATGTTGGTAAATTGAACACTGGTATTTATTTCAGTGAAATAGTAAAAGATTTAGTTCTTATTTTTTTATTCATTCTTTCAGGAGATATTATTAAATGGGGAAAACATCAGCAGTTGTCTGCCCATGATCATAGAAGATGGGCAATCATCACATCAACAACCCAAACATGATAACCAGTGTCTGAACATGTGAACATAGCTTTGTTATGATAGCGGCTTTGTTGCTCTTCTAATAAGGGTAGCCCCAATTAATTTAATGTTATGCTTTTATTGTTATTGATAATTTATTATGCTATATGCTATGGCTATCCTCACAACTGAGTGCTTCCTCAATGGTTATATTTAAAAAGTAGTTTGTGAATAGTTTCTATAGTGGAGAATCTGAACAGTATATAGGAGCCTCACTACATTCTGAGTGAGAGATGAGAGCAGAAGGTATGGAAGCAATGCTTTGCCTTATGCCTTTAAGATTGTGTTCTAGTTAAATAAGATTTTTTTAAGTGAGAGGAGGGGAGATAGAAAGACAGATTCCTGCATGCATCCTGATCGGGATCCATCTGGCAACCCCCATGTGGGGCTGGTGCTCAAACCAGTGGATCCACTGGCTATGGGTGGGGGACAAAGAGAGAAGGGGAACAGAGAGGAGGAGAGAAGCAAATTGTCGCTTCTCATATGTGCCCTGACCAGGGATCGAACCCAAAATGTCCATACACTGAGCCAACACTCTATCTACTAAGCCATCGGCCTGGGCCTAAGTAAAATTTCAAATACGATAGGAAATACTTCCTATCATGGCAAGCATAAATGTTTTATTCTCCCCAAAATACTCCTGATTTTAAAAAAAGATGTCTCATATAATTTCAATTTTACATATAAATCACGAATTATTTTTATATATATCCAGATTTTTATTAAATTGATTTAGCCTGGAATTCACAATCATGTTAGACTTTGCAAATGTCTTCTATTTTCATTTACTTCTCTCTATCATTTTTCCTTATGCTACTTTGTGTTAGGTAGTTAACTAGGAAAGTGTGAACACATATTAAAGCTTCATTGTTAATGCCTAATAGCTGATTTATTCAAAGTACTTACAAATATTCTTTTGTAACAAATTAGAAAATTAGAAGTGTAAGGATGCTATTTTTTCTCATTACCAAGCTCTTTGTCCCTTGAAAAATGCATGCTGTATTCTTAGAAGAAGGTGAAGGACAAGTATGCATTCCATTGAGGATAAATAGGCAGTAAAGCAATTGTATTTATTTTAAGGGAATTTGTTATACTTCCTAAAAATGTTTGAGTCGATCCTAGGGCTAAATGGGAAATGAGCTATATCCTCCTTGTGGGCTCTCACCCTGCACTTGTGTCCCAACCTGGTTATCACACAGCCATTTTTCTTAATGGGACTCAGCGTGAGAATGGGAGTCAGGGTGTATGTGAAATGTGTCACCTCAGATAGGACAATGAAGCCAATCTTTGACAATAAAAGCAAGGAAAGAGGTCATTACTATTAGTGAAGAGTTTTGGGTTAAGAAGTTTCCTATATTGGGATTTATAATTGTTGGCATATGGTTGAATATGGTTTGGAAGTTTGATGTTATGAAGTAAGGGCCAATTTTTTTAAAAGCAGCAGTGATCTTTTTGACTGTCTACCACCTGGAAGTCCATGGACAAGCACATTCACTCCACTGACACCATCTTCATGGCATCCATTCTTTTCTACTTCCTGCATAAAGCCTTTGGACACACCAGCCTATAGGGTTCTTGGGAAGATTAGATGAGCTAATATTTTCCAAAACATTTCACACTATACTTCACACATACTGAGTACTATGTAAATGTGTGTGTCTTGTGGCACTTCAGACCATATCATTGGACGCAGAGGGCGAGGAGGTTGTGTTGTTTCTTTTCATCGGACCACCTCAGGTCTCCTAACTCTTCCTTCGTGTGTCTCATTTTTTTCAAATCTGATATCATGAAAAATAAATTTTAGATTTTCTGTAAATTCTCATATATTTACTGCATTTTAAATTTTGATTGCATCTGGTTACCTTTATATATTTCCAAGTGTTTAGGAACTGATATTATAAATAGGTAATGAACTTTCTCCAGACCTTAGTTCTAGAAAACAACTGTTTTAAAAGGTTAGGAGTTTCCCCGTTAACCCTTGAATCATTAGTCAATTATAGTTATTATCAGGCCTACTGAAAAAAAACTTAAACATAATACAAGAGGAAACTGATCTTATGTATATAACTACTCTACAAGTAAACTTCACAATATGAATCATCAATGAAGATTTGATGAGACCTGTTACTTGCTCGTCTCAGTGAAGTCTTGTTTTCCGTTCATCCTGAAGAATCTGAGTCTTCTTTCACTTTCTTCAGAGAAAGATATTTGGGATTTGAGTGCCATTTTATGATTATGTGAAAATTGAATCCCTGGGTTCTACAAATTATCTTTTGTAATCAGATTAGTTTTGTCCAAGAGTTTGATCCTGCCTCAGAGGAGCGAGTGAAATAATGATTTGAAAATATTTATTATTATTGATTCTCAAAAAATTTAACCATTTATTTTTTTGCTATAATAATATTATTTTGAGAAAGAAGTAATCTATAGGGTAAAACCTCACAGTGCAAAGTTTGCCTTCAGATGCAAAGATTCTGTAATATATATATAAAAGTAGCTTCATTTTAAATTAGCCTATTAGAAATGATGTATAATTTCCAGACCTAAACAGTGCTGTGCTCTAAATTAGTTTAAAAATTACTAACTCTATCAATAATTAATAATTAAGATCATTATGGCCTAAAATAAGAGAGAGTGTCAGGTGTCACATATAACCGTTTAGATAGGCAGATTACTGTTTTCTTCTTTGGCATTTTCTAAGGAGGAAACTATTCTAATGTTTAAATAATTACTCTGGGTCACATTATTTTGTAGACCTAACTATAAAATGAGCCACATGCTATAAGGAAGGAACCTCCTGTTTGGAGTTAACCTCGTTTCAAATTCCAGTTCTCTCAACCACCGGCTATGTGACTGTTACAGGTTTTCTAACTTCTCTGAGCCTTGGGTTCCTCATCTTTCCAAAGCAGAGAGAATACCATTTTATGTCATGGAGTTGCTAGGATTAGATTTGCTAGATACTTACTAGGGTCTGAGCACTGGGGAGACAGAGGAGTTTTTTATGGCCATGAGTAAGCCATTCCAAGGGTTTAGGTAAGGAACAAATAAATGGAAGGAAGGTCTAGGATCAGCAGCAGTGCAGGCTGTATCAGAGGGGCGGCCACAGGAGCAGTAGATCAGGCTCAGTCTACAGGTTATACTGAGACCTCCCGATGGCCCTTCCTTTCCATTGAACCCAGTTCAGATACAGCGAACTCTTAGGGCATGAAGGGAAGGGGTCTTGTACATGTTATTAGAAACAGGATTTAGAGAAATCAAAACTATCTAGTCCCTTTTAGAAGAAAAAAAGGAGAATATATTTATTACAGTGATTAGTGATATTAATCATTTAAAGTACTGTTAAAGTGAATATTAGAACACTAGAAATTGCAAATCTAGGTTATCAATAATAATGTATTGGAAATCACAAATTGTATGAATATTTTTAAATCAAAATTTTTATAAGCAGTAAATATGTGGCATTATTAATCCATTTTGCTCAGAAGAACCATCTGTATCTGTTTTTTCATTTCTCTCTACTGTATTACCCTAACCGCTTTGCCCTGATACTCTGCTAGTCACTATTGTGGTGGTGATCACCTGTGTTGGCTTCTGTGTGCAGTGCCTGTTGAATGGATGTGGCAGGGTCTTCACTTATTGAAAGCTATATGCAAAGGCCTCTCTTAGCTCCTAAAGGAATGCCATCAGTACACTCAGTGGATGGTTGAGGCTAATTCTTGGCTGGGGCCATGGAAGAACCAAATTTTTCATTATACTATTATTTCTCATTCCCACCATGCCCAAAGGAACCCATGTTTGTCACTGAGACTGGAACTATAGATTACATGAATGCCCTTGAGTGTCATTTACAGTAGAGGCTATACTTTATACACAACTGCCTCCCTAGAGCTCTGCATTCCCGTGTCATAGAGGTCATACTGCCCAGCAACCCACAAACCATCCTCAGGGTGAGGGAGTTAGATGTCCAAGTTGACTTCATTTTCTGTGGACAGAAGAGAGTTACTTGCTGTTTACCCCCATCTCTTTATAAATGTTGACAGTGGAATAATTTCAAAGTAGTCTCAATTTTAAACCCAGAGCACCAAAGGGTTGCATTTGCCTTGAATTGAACAACATATTTATTGCCTTATGAATCTGAAAGCCGCTGTGCCATTTTCTTTCAGGAGCTGCTGGCTCTTCCCAATCACAATTATTGATCCCAGGGAGTTCAAGGGATATGTTCTAGAGATGTTACGAGCTAAGACTGATATGATAGCCTTTGGGAGAGAGGACCTTGGAAATTTGACAAAGACTAATTGATGTGCCTGTATAGATGCATCACTTTTACTTTGTTAAGGTGTCAAAATCACATATATACAGGAGAAAAGATTACAAGTTCTAAGAGACTGATAAAGTCACTTATGGGGCAGATAGGGAAAATTAACCTACTGTGGTGTTTAGAGGCACAACATTTAGACCAGTGGTTCTTAACCTTTTTTGAGGTACCGAACCCACCAGTTTCATACATGCATTCACCGAACCCTTCTTTAGTGGTAAATAAAATATGATTTTTTTTCCAAATTCAAGACATAGGTATATGTTTTTTTACTGGTGCACAAAATGAGCCGTGCATGAACATCACCTTGCTCAAAGAACAAAACCAACAAAGTGCATGAACTCACAACAAATTACAGTATTACTTTATTCTGGCCTCCGCGGCAGAGGCTTCTCTGAACCCCTGAGACCGACTCATCGAACCCCTAAGGTTTGATAGAACCCAGGTTAAGAACCACTGATTTAGACCAAGGAACATGTCAGAGAGGGTCTGACCACTGCAGCTTCATCCTTTTCCGGGGGAGGGACATTGTCATCTTATAAACCCTGTACATAATTCTCTTCGGCAGAACAATTTCTCAACTAGCACTTGCAAATATATACAATGTAATTGTTTATGATGAGAACACAAAAATATGTTGATTTGCTTTCTGTTTCATCAAAAATTATTTTAAGTATATGTTATATATTTTATATTATAAAATATATAAGTACATATTATTATATTATCCTTATAATAGTTAACTGTATTTACTTTTTTGGCTACTTAATTAAATTAGCACTCAATTCTTCACCCTGTAAATAGTAGAGGATTAGGAAGGGTTGTGAGCTTTCTTCCACAGCACATGTCCCTTTTGAGTTGTCCTTGTGTCCCACCTCTCTCCCTTCCCTGCTTTTTCCCAAAAGTATTTTCCTGGCCAGCAACAGTGTTTTTTCTGCTCAATGAGGAATGCTAAGGACTCTGCGGTTATGAGCATCTCGTTAAAATTCTTTCCTTTATGGTATTGAAAAGCGTTATAGGAAATTTGGGGGTTGGCTTTTGGCTATCATTGATTCATTCTTTATTCATTCACCAATACTGCACAGACAAGTCCAGGGCACTCTAACAGCAGATGACATAAGAGCAAAATGTCAACAAGGGAGTCAGAATGTGCTATTTAAGCTGAAACCAAAGGAAAAGTGAAAAGTAGCCAGCGGGGAGCTGGAAGACAGGTATAGTTCCAACAGGAGAGGCACAACCTAGGAGGAAAAGCCTAGGAGAGGTAAACAGTGGTCATCCGAGTAACTATAATTAAGAACACACACATAGTAAATAGGTTAACCAGCACTCAGGAGTATTAATTAGATTTATGCATTTAATGCTGAAAGTGAACATTTTCCTAAGTTAATCATTATGTAAAATGTATGTAAATGTAATAGGAAATGCAAATAATTTCCATAATTTAGTTTCTATCATTCAGTACCTCAAACCTAATTAAGAATGCAATAAATGCTTATTGAATTGAACCTCTTCTTTTTCTTAGTTGAAGTAATTATTACTGAAACTTTCATAGATAAGAAACTGAAGGTCTAAAACTGTCTTTTAATTAGTCAGAATATGAGGAGCATGAAGAGTTTTAAACTTATATTTTCATCCCTAAATAAAAATTAAATACTTGACCCAGGCATATGCATAAAAGAATATGCAGCCTTTATCCTTGAATCAATCTGTTGTTTTGTTAAATGAAATTAACAAAAATTTCTGTCAATGAAATTAACAGAAATTCAGAAAGGTTTCTTCAAGTAAACCATTGCTACAAATTCAGATTCTACCAGGAAGAAGACTAAAATCTTGCATACGTCTGTTGACTCCTTTGAAGACCTATCTCACTCCTCACCTCTTGGGGTCACTAACCACACCCACCTTTTCTCCGAGACTTTCCATCTCCCCCATTGCTGCTTTAGTGCATACTTTTGCCTTTTTAGCTCTCCAGTCAGTGCTACACACTGAGGCTGCAGGGGTCTTTCACTCTACTTAATAATCCATTGGTTTTACCATCGCCTTAGGGTAAGTTCAGACTGCCTCCTCTATAGTGAAGATTCATCATCTAGACACTTCCTGGGTCAGTCTCCCCTTCAAGTCACCTGCTAGCTATAGCC
Source organism: Rhynchonycteris naso (assembly GCA_037038555.1). Taxonomy (NCBI): domain Eukaryota; kingdom Metazoa; phylum Chordata; class Mammalia; order Chiroptera; family Emballonuridae; genus Rhynchonycteris; species Rhynchonycteris naso. The sequence continues at coordinate 177,179,796 of CM072999.1, read as the reverse complement.
CTGAAAATATATGCTCAGTACTGAGAATATAACAGGTTGCATTTGATGCTTCCTAAGTGTGCAGTTTTCTCTCACCTTCTCTCCTCTACCCCGCCTCCCACCCCAACACATACACACGTACACAATCACTCATGTACACAAACTCCCTCTCTCTCACTAGTTCAGTCACCCTCCAAAGTGTAACCCAGGTGTCTTCTTCCTTGGAGAGCCTTCTCTGGCCTTGCTGCTCCCTGGCTTCCCTCGGACTTATGCCCCCGACGTGTTCCGAGTGCTTGTTCTGCTGGGCCTCCAGCTCCCGCAGGGCAAGCGCTACCCTCTGCGGTTTAACCTCTATATTTCCAACCCTGTTCTGTGCTGGGCACAGCCCTTCATTCATGCTATGTATCTTTTTAAAGAAATAATTGGACTATAAAAGGATTTTTAAATTTTTTATTGAATTTATTGGGGTGACATTGGTTAATAAAATTATACAGATTTCAGGTGTACAGTTCTACAGCACATCGTCTGCACGTTGCATCATGTATTCACCACCCCAAGTGAAGTCTCCGTCACCATTCATCCCCCTCCCCCCCCTCACCTCTCCCTCTTGCAGTCCCCACACTGTTGTCTGTGTCTGTAAGTTTTTTTTTCCTTTGCTTAATCCCTTCACATTTTTTTAAAAGGACAGATTTATATTGAATTTTCATTTTAGGTCCATCTTTGCAGCAGGGACAAGGAGGAAGTAAATGGGCCCATGTGGCTTCCCATTGGAAGGTTAATGGGTCGTTGTGGGGGTGGGGTGGCTCCAGGGCCATGACCACAAAAACCCACGGGTCTTGGCAGGCAGTTCTATTGCGATCTTTCTGAGTTCTCTCCAAATGACTGAAGTTTTACTTAGAATGAGTGGAGTCTTATCTCTCTGCTATAAATAGTTTATAGGATATAATCTTTTGGAAGGAGGTGTCACAATTTAAAAGAACACGTAGCTTTGACCAAAAGGAGCCTTAGGTTGGCATCTAGACCATTTTACTTACTATTGTGTGATCTTTGGCCATCCTGTGGACTCTGAGACTGTCTTCATTTCCATAATTGGATTTCAATATGTGGCCTACATATCTCACAGTATTATCATAAAAATTAAAATAAGTGAAAGTTCTCTGTAAACTAAAGTGCTAAAAAAGGGGAAAACTATAATATCAGGATATGCTTAACAAAACATGTTGACTAGCTTGCTATTCAGTCTTTATTCCCTCGATTCCTTGCTTTTTGTAATATGCTTAAAATATCTAATCATCACAACCCTTTAACTTATGCCAATACACTGTGATTATCACTTTAATTGGATATATGTTCTAATAGTAACCCATATTTTGACAATAATTTTATGGAACCTATAAGAAATTTGTGTTTTGTATTAATATTGTATATTCATTCTGTAAAATATCAAAGTTTTAGAAGATCTTTTGTTCCATCAAAACACCATTGAGCCTGACCAGGTGGTGGCGCAGTAGATAGAGCGTAGGACTGGGATGTGGAGGACCCGGGTTCGAGACCCCGAAGCCACCAGCTTGAGCGCGGGCTTATCTGTTTTGAGCAAGGTTCACCAGCTTGAGCCCAAGGTTGCTGGCTCAAGCAAGAAGTCACTCAGTCTGCTATAGCCCCCCGATCAAGGCACATATGAGAAATCAATTAATGAACAACTAAGAAACCACAATGAAGAACTGATGTTTCTCATCTCTCTACCTTCCTCTCTGTCTGTCCATATCTTTCCCTCTCTCTGACTCTGTCTCTGCCACAAAAATAAATAAATAAATAAATAAATAAACCATTGAGATGAGAAAGCATTGTTGATTAGAATAATTACAAATAATATCTCTAACCAGGAAAGGAAGGAGCAGAGATATCAAGGCTATAAAAATGTAACCAACCACAGAGGGGAGTTTGGTGGTCCTAAATTTGAATCTTGGCCTTTACTTGCTCTGTAACCTTGGGCAAGTTGTGTAACTTTTCTGAGTCTCATTCTCCTCATCAATCAGATGTAAGTTATACTAATATCTACTTAAAAGGTGGTCAGGAGAACTAATGACATGTAAGCAAAGCTCTCAGGATGTCATCTAACATAAATGTTATCTGATCAATGTAAGAAAGCCTTTCTTACTTATCATTGACACTATTTTGGACTGTAATAATGGCAATAACTTGTAATAACATGATGTCCCCTCTTTTTCTGAAATTTTCTTGGTTCTTGTACACATTTCTTTATTTTTATTTTTTTAATTAAGTAGAGCAGGGGAGGCAGAGAGAAAGACTCCTGACCAGGATCCACCTGGCAAGTCCTCTATGGGGTGATGCTCTGCCCATCTGGGGGCATTGCTCTGTTGCTCAGCAACTGACCTATTTTTAGCACCTTAGGCCATGCCAGGAGCCATCCTCAGGCCTGGGCCAACTCGCTCAAGCCAGTAGAGCATATCAACCCATGACTGCAGAAGTGGAGGAGAGAGAGAGAGAGAGAGAGACGGGAGGGGAAGTGTTGGAGAAATAGATGGTCACTTCTCCTGTGTGCCCTAACCAGTGATCAAATCCGGGACATTCACACACCGGAGTAACACTCTACCACTGAGTAAACCAGCCAGGGCCAGTACATTTCTGAACCTCAGTTATGATTTTCTGAGCAGTTTGTATGATAATAAAAAAATAAATAATCATTATTTCTTGGATTGAGTAGCTATCATATGCCAGGCCCATGTTTGGCCCTTTATGAAATGATCTGTAGCCATCCAGAATAGACTGCGCAGTCAGATGCCAGCATGTCCATGCACAGGTGAAGGAACAAAGGTCTGGGGAGGCTCACTGGCATACCTGCTCTGACCCCAGAGCTGTGCTCTCTTTGTACAACCTAATGTGGCCTGAGATGTCCCAGGAGCTTCCCTGCCTCCTCTTCTTCAGCCCGCACATACCCTCCCTGCAGACTCTCACTGCAACCAAGGCACTTACACCTTCCTATCCAGACAGGGCTACTTAGATAATTAATATTCTTTTTGTATTGTCTCTTCTAGTTTTAAGAAAATAAATTATACCTTAGTTTTTAGATTATGATCATTGGAATCTTTGGTATTTACTCCTATTACTTAATTCTCATTTAATTGAATTTATTAGGGTAACACTAGTTAACATAATTACACAGGTTTCGGGTGCCCAATTCTACAACCCAGTGCTGCAGAGTGTATTGTGGGTTCACTCCCCCACAGGTCTAGTCTCTGTCCATCACCATTTATGACTTCATACCTTCCTCCACCTCTCCCTCCTTCAGACAGTCACCACACTATTATCCCTGTCCAGGAGGTTTTTTATTTTCTTCTTTTTTGCTCTATTCATATTACTTAATTCTTAGAAGCAGGATTATTTTTATTGTTGTTTTCGTCCTTATTTCTTCATTAATATTTTTATTTTTTTAATTTAGTGAGAGGAGGGAAGGCAGAATCAGACTCCTACACATCCGTCCCCCAACAGGGATCCAACTGGCAAGCCCACTAGAGGGCAATGCTCTGCCCATCTTAGGCCCTTGCTCCATTGGAACATATTGGGCAGATACATTAATTTATGCTCTGTTAAAGATGACCACTGCTCTCACGTGGTGAAGCTCTCACGTGATAACAGCTAATTGCCCTTCTTGCTTGGGAATGGGCTTGGGAATATGCTAATGTGTGCTGGAGGAGAGGAGCTAGGAGACCATTTTGAAGAGAGTGATCATGTTCTTGTAGAGAGAAAGAGCCCATGGTGTATCAGGGCAGGGAGGCCACATGAAGGAGGCAGTCAAAATGGTGGAATGGTGAGGTGGAAGCCTTTGATTCTAGGAAAACTAAGATGAGTCAGTGGCTTTGGAAGTCCTGAATAGAAAGGAAAGTGTTTCTCACTGTGTGTTTTTACTCACTTGCTGAGTGCGAGTCTAGAATAAAGGAAAATGAACCACCAGTTTTGAGCTCTGTAGTTTCTTTACAATCTGTCCAGATTAAATGTGAACCTGCAAGAGTCAGGCGGGTGTGATGGTGGCCGTGGCTACTGGCTTTACAGAATGGAAGCCATTTCTTTTAGTACCTGAGGTGGAGGTGATAGAGCCATCCTCAGCACCCAGGGCCAACTTGCTCCATTGAGCCTGGACTGCAGGAGGGGAGGAGAAGAGGGAGAGAAGCAAGAAGAGGAGGGGAAGAGAAGCAGATGGTCACTTCTGTGTGCCCTGGTCAGGAATTGAACCTGGGACATCTACGTGCCGGGCTGACACTCTACCACTAAGCCAACTAACTGGCCAGGGCCTTCATTAATATTTTTAAATAAAGATTTTCTTTTTATTGATAGGTAACTCCGTCACATTCTACTCAATGTTTATGTGCAAAATTTTACATACTTGAAGAACTAGGATTAAAGAGAGTAGTTTTAGTGAATTGTTTTAATCAAATTAAAGTCTTTTCTCTTGATATGCATTTATTTGTTGTTTCACCATTTTTAATAGGCCCTAAAGAGTCAACAAAAACAATACCAGTTTTTTGAAATGTTTATTAGCTTTTTAATTGTTTACTTTTATTTATTGAAGAAATGCAAACAGTGAGACTATCTTAAACATTTTGGGCTAAACGTTCTTAGTGGTAGAGTGTCGGCCCGTTGTGTGGATGTCCCAGGTTCAATTCCTGACCAAGTTGGCCCTGGGTGCAGAGGATGTAATGTTTTCGTTTTTGAACCCTTTGGAAAGGTTCTATCCATGGACAGAATTGTTTAAGGAAAGGAATTATAAATATCTGAATTCCAGTTTAAAAATCTTCCTCTTCTCGTTGGGGTAATTACAAAGACCAAAATGTCATTTGGTGGTGAAACTTTAGGTTTGTATTACTACATTGACTTGTTTCTTTATTATCACTTATTGTAGCTGAATTGCTATAATGTGTATTAACAAACTGTGCTGAATTCCTATTACTACCACTACTGCCCTTCCCCCACCTGATTTTAGGTGAATTCTATTGTATTAAAAGATAATACTCTGGATTCCTTTACTGCAAAGAAACAAAGATCATTTTTATTAATGTTGCTTCTAGGATGATAATGTCAGTCATCTCTTTGAAAATTCATTTTAGAAACTAAGTTTGTTCTTGAAGCCCCTTCAAAAGAAGCTTTAAAAATGGCAGGGGAAGATAGTAATAATAGAGTAGATGTATTTGAACTTTTATACAATGAAACTTAATTTAACTTTCCCTCAAACTTCATTTCAAACTTGCTTTTGTGCATGAAAATATAGTGCATAGCTTTTCTAACCTGATTTTTCAAAAAAATTTTTTTTTCTCTTCAACATAATGTCCTCTGAAGGATTCTTCATGTAAGGTCAGAATACCAGTCTTTTTACCAAGTCACAGGGAGCACAAACCCCAAAAGGCAGGATGATACTGTCCAGGCCTTCTGCACAGACAGCCAAGCAGTGAGGCTGCCTGTGAATAAGGGAGGCAGGAAATGGCCAAACTCTACCACCATCACCACTCCCCCAAAACAGCAAAACACTTTTGCATTATTTTGACTTGACATTAATAATTAAAATGGATATCAAATGAAATGCTAAAATTGCAAAGTTATGGATCTTTATATGGAGGAGTGATTACAGGAGGTAGAAAGAATAGTTCTCAGTTTGCCCGACAGGAATATGGAGAGGTGGAGGGGAACTGAGAGACAGACTTGGAGTGTCTGTGGGCTTCTCTCCCCGCCCACCCAAGAGCAGCCACACTCCATTCTTACTCTTCACTTCAGGCAAGGTGGTGTGGGGGTCAGGAGAACTCACTCTGGTTGTCATGTCCTACAGCGTAGTACTGCCAGGAGCTGGGCAGTATGGAAATTGTGAGGAAAACTTTGCTACAGTAGAGTTCCTTTTAGAGTCATTCAGGGGGAGTTTGGGTATACCTGCCAGGTTTCTGAGCTGGGGCCACAACCATGAACTTGGAAGCTCAGCTGTTTAGTGAATCTGATGGGACAAACGTGTTGGGACTTGGGTGGGGTTTTGTTTGCATAAGTAAGTGGTTGCAGTGAATGAAGGCTGATCAAAAGACATCTTTAATTTGGGAGAAAGTTGGTGGGTGTAGGCAGTGCAGGAGCAGCCTTCAGGGGTTACCGGCAATAGGAATGTTTGGGCACTAAGTTCAGGACAGATGTCCTCAATGAAGCAGAAGCTACCAGATATTTTGATGTAGACACTGACTCACCTCCCCTGGTCCATTACACTTTGTACAATCCCTTATCAGTTCTTTCTCACAGTAGTTCTTTGTCTAAGTCACCTGTTTCTAACATTCTTAGGCAGGGCTTCTCAAGGGCAAGGACAGTCTGTGCCTAATTCATCTTTTTATTCTTCCCCTGTGCCTGGCACAGGGCTTGAAATTGATAAATGGAATGGAATGACGGAGGAAACAAGAATGAAATAATTTTCATTTCTTGATCTTACAACTTGCCTGATCTTATACCAGGAGTTATAAAATGTTAGGCCTGAAAAGAACCTTAGTGGTCAGTCAATGATTCCGTGGAACAGGACTCCCAGTTCAGTGTTCTCAGCACGGTGCGCATCACAGTGCACCTGCCTCTTTGAAGGCAGCTTTGGCTTTTCAGCTCACCTGGCCTGCAGTATCACCACTTCTCGGAACTGAAAGATTCTGAATTAAATGTAATACAAATATATGATAATTAAGATATTTAATGTGGCTTTGATAATATTCATTTTCTCTTTTTATTCAAGTCACTAGAGCTATTTAAGAGAAAATAACAGTAGTAGCTGACCCAGAATTATAATTTTTATAGTCATGTTTGTTATGAAATTGTGATGATTAAATTATGATAAACCTGAGTGAAATAAAATATGCAAAGAAAAATGTCTTCACTTGTTAACAAAAAAGGAGAAATCACTCTTAAAGATGTTCTAAGACTAATTTACTAGAAATCTGGTGCCTGTTGTGAAGATTAATAATAGGTGGCCTTTTACAGAGTTTCTCAGCCTGAGCCTGATGTCCTGGTTGTTCTTTTATTGTCCCCAAGCTCCATAACTAACGGGTTGTTTCTTCCTGCCCTTTGTGCACAATATGAAACTGTAATTGAGTTCATATTTCTCACCCAACCTTTCAGCTGTAATTAATATTTTATTATATCAGATTTTACCACTAACTAGTAGATCAGCAGGATATTGGCCTGTGTGCTCAGGCCTGATTCACATGTGCATACATGCTCACACACACACACACACACACACACACGTGCACACACGTGCACACATGCACAGAACAATACTGACTTACAGATGCTCAGAAGTTTCCTTGTGATGAATGAATGATGGCCAAGAGAACATAAAATATATTTGTGGTGCCCTGAAAATATTCCACAGCAATTTATGGCCAATCTTACCTAAAACAAAGCGGGACAAAAAGAAATTAAAATTGCTTACATAGAATATTCAGTTCCACAGATGTATTTATGCTGTGTGTGCTGGGCAGTGCCCATTGTCTGTGTGAAACTAGTTATCAGACTTTATTTATGGCCCAGTGAACAGTCCTACGTTAAGTCAACTACTCTACACAGTGTCACACAAAGCATTGCAGAATCCTCATCATGATGACAAACATATTGAACTGACCTTTTTTTTTCTTATTGTAAACTGGTGGAAAAGCTTTAAAAAAAATAGTTTAGTTGTACCAGGTTCTTTGTATTAATAGGGTGTCATTTCAGTAAATGTTTACAAGTTTAGGAAAAGGGTACGACTGAATAAAGAACAAGAAGAAAATAGTGTTGTTATGTGACCATAAACTTAATTACATATTTATTTTACATGCTTTGCATACAGTTTATACTTTCATTTCTCCTCAACCTCAAATATTAATTTTAAGGAAGACGTTAACACTAACCTCTATTTTTTATACATTTAAAATAGATGTTTTTACCAAAAATTGTAAACCAAGCTAAAGGTCATTATTAGGTTTTATGAAATGATGAACAATATTCTAAGTTCTTGAAATAATCAAAGGTGCCCACTTTAAAAGATTAGCAAAGCCGTAATGATGGATCAGAAGTTTTTTCTCCCTGCTCTGTCAGCTGGTTGGATAACCTTCCAGTAGTTATGCTGATAAGAAGTAGAATAAATGGATAAGAAAAGTGGGCATACAACTAAGGGTTTAATCTGGAAATGAATTGGGACAAAAAATTTTAAAGTCAGCTTCCAATTTCAGGAGGCTTTCCCTCAAAGTCTTCAAAGTTTGAAAAGATCAAAAACATTTTATCACATTTGGACTTGCAAGCTTAACAAAGTCCATGAAAGATGTTCAGATGTTCTTTTCTAAGTGATACTTCATGTGCTATTCTATATAAATGCAGATTTTTTATTCTCCTTGTGGAAGTCTTAGAGTTTTGTTGTAGAAAAGCATAGCTTAAATTAAACTTTAAATTAAATTTTATTTGATAAGCAAGTTATGATATAGTGATGTCACATTTTTGGCAGATTCACTTTTACTATGGATTGTGCCTTCATATTGCAAAAGCCATAGGACGATTTTATGTTACTTTCAATTCCAGAATCGTGATGGAACAAGGCCAGGGACAGTGTGACATTAGTAAACAAAGTGAGGATAAGTAATACATTAAAAGGATAGTAGAATTTTAATTCGGCTCAATAAGCTAGAAACTTCTGCTTCGTTTTCCATTCTTGCGGATTATTTTTTAAACTATCTTTAAGAAAAACCATTCAAACAGTGAGATTTTCAAAGCAATTTTTGAGATTACAATTGTGGGTGGAAGATTTTATGAAGTTCGTTGGTGAAATGATGTTATTTTTGCAAATGAAAAACATATCAGTCATAAAATTCTGGCAATGTATCGTTGACCGAGGTGCCAGTACTGTGTTAATTTGCATCAGGTAGACGACGATGGTGGCGACTGGTCAGCAGATGAGGTTTAGCTATTTTTCATTAGCACTTGAACTTTGATAAAGGGGAATGGAAAAGAGCTGCTTGACCTTTCAGTGCTTAAATTATTAAAGAGCAAATAGATTTGAGGTCTGGAGACTTGCAAATCTAATTTGTCTTGTGGAGCAAGGATGGAAAGACATTTTGAGTTTGAAATTACTCTAGTCAACTTAGTTCTCCCTTTAATATATCTGAAGATGAGTCGATGGTACCCATTTAAAAAGTAATACAGCTGGAATAAAAGACACAGAATAATATCCCAGCTGGTTAAAATGGAGGACAATTACGAGATCATGTCATTCTCAAGTTTTCATCTAATCCTCATAAAATTGTTGCTCAGAAAAATTAATTTTTTCATGCAGAGTCAGATGCTATTTAAATTCAAAACAAAATTGTCTTTCATTAGGGACTGTCCACTATCATATTGTTCTATTTAAAGTGAGGCAGTACCTGGCAATAGCAGGGGCTCAAAAATGTTTAGTTAATGAATTAGTAAACAGACACACAGCACAACACCCATATTAGAGAGGCTGGGGAAAGGTGGGTGGAAAGTGAGAGGTGCGAATGAGAGTAGAGGACGGAGAAAGCAGAGATATGCGGCCGCTGACGCTCTCAGGATACATGATTTAACTGTGGGTTATCCAGGATGATAGTCAATCATGCCAGCAGCCTTTTACCAAAAACAAACAAGCAAACCACTTTTTTCTTTTTTAAAAAAAGTGTTTTTATTGATTATAGAGGGAAAAGGAGAGAGAGAGGGGAACATTAGTCTGTTGTTTCACGTTGTTGTGCATTCACTGGTTGACTTTTTAAATTATTTATTTATGATTTTAATTTGCGTTTACATAGATCCAAGTGTCCCACCAAATATATCTCCCCGGCCCCTTATTCCCCCTTGACCCCCCATGCCCGCTCACCCCAATGTTTTCTTCCCTTCCCTCTAGGATTTGCTGTCCTGTTCTCTATAATGCTGTTATGTATATATAATTTCATTAATCATTGGTTGATTCTTGTATGTGCCCTGACTGAGCTCAAATCCACAACCTTGGCATAGTGGGTCAACACTCTAACCAACTGTGCTATCCAGCCAGGGCCACGAAACCATTTTCATAGTAATTTCCTCCTCGTTTACCTCCTTGGTATTCACAAAATGAATGTAAAATAAACTTAGTATTAAATTTTAGTAAAGCAAAGCATATTTGTAAATACCAGTTTATTGCCTCTATTATACTACATATAATATAGAGAGAACAGAAATTACTTCTGGATATTATGCTTTCAAAATATGTATTTTATGTCCACTTCATTTTAAGTGTCATAAAATACAAAAATGACTAACTCACAGCCTTTCTCCTCCAGGAACTTACAAGGCTTTAAAATATTTATAAAAAGCCCTGACCAGGTAGCTCAGTTGGTTAGAGCATTGTCTCAATACATGAAGGTTGCAGGTTTGATGCCCGGTCTGGGCACATAAAGCAATCAGCCAATGAATGCATAAACAGATGAAACACAGATTAATGTTTCTCTTTCTCCTTTCCCCACTCTCTCTAAAATCAGTCAATAAAATAAAATATTGATGAAAGGACACAAATAACTCCAGGTCTCTATAGAAAGCTTGTTTTTGTGAGTTTGGAGCAGAGCAAGAGTACGTCAAAATGAGAGAATAGATTGTAAGCCCCCAAAAGAGAGTTCGTGAAAAGGGATCTGTCTTCTCATGAGATGGGATTATCTGCTGAGAGTGACGAAAGATGTCGGTGTGTTGGGGAGAACAGCATTTCATTAACAGCCTCAGGTCAATGCCCGGGTAAAAGAATAGAGGAAAAGATGCTTATGGTAGGAGAATTCAAAATTTGGGCATTTGGAAAGTACAGAAGTAGCTGTGCTACTCTTTACCCAGCACAGTTAGCCTCAGGATGACACTCCCTCCAGGTAGAGAAGTGAGTGACCACTGTCCTCTGTGCCATCATCGGAGGTCTCTGGGACAGATCAGGAGTTGAAGAGGACACCAGCCAAGTGCTGCTGTCACTGCAGAATCCAGGAGTGTCTTTCTTGGAAATCATTAATGATAAGAATACAAATGTGAGAAAGAATTGAGGTCAAAGGTATAATTACCATGTATAGCTCTCTTGATGTGATAAATGAGAAAGAATTTCTACACAACACTCAAAATAAATTTATTACAGGGAAGGAGATGGGAACTGGTGACGCGTTGGTTGTGTTTGCATAAGCAGGTGAAGATGACTATGGTGCAGACATTTCACACTAAGTGTCACACCCGGAATTTTTAACAGGTGATGCAAGTACTGGCTTTCTGATGGTCAGGAGATGACATCTTCTACTTAATTAGCTTTGTGGCCCAGATGGACTGAGCACTTTACCTCCGAACCTCAGTTTTCTCATCAGTAAAATGGGAAAATAAAACCTGCATGTGTAAGGCGGCTGGCCTAGCACTTCCTGAATAGAATAATTCCTACAAATATTTTGCATATATCTTCTTCATATTTCTACTTTGTCTAGTACGTGGGTTTCCCAGAAGTTTTTAAAGTGAAATTTTGAAAATCGTATCATATAGCAAACAAACTGAAAAAGCTGACTGATAGGAAGAAGCCAATGTTAAAAAATATATTATCTATGCTCTGGCCAGTTGACTCAGTGGTAGAACGTCTGCCCAGTGTGTGGAAGTCCCGAGTTCGATTCCCATCTAGGGTACACAGGAGAAGCACCCATCTGCTTCTTCACCCTTCCCCTTCTCCTTTCTCTCTATCTGTCTCTTCCCCTGCTGCAGCCAAGGCTCCATGGGAGCAAAGTTGGCCCAGGCCCTGAGGATGGCTCCATGACCTCCACCTCAGGTGCTAGAATGGCTCCAGCCAAAACAAAGCAACGGCCCAGATGGGCAGAGCATTACCCCCTAGTTGGCTTGCCGGGAGGTTCCCGGTCAGGTGCATGTAGAAGTCTGTCTCTCTGCCTCCCCACTTTTCACTTCAGAAAAATACAAAAAAATAAAATATATATGTATATATATAATTTAATGGAGAATTCCCTTACAAAGTAATTTATCTCTGTGATGTATGCCTTTTGTAATAGTAGTTCTATGCTGAATAAAATTATGAATAAAAAGTATAAAATGCATATTAGAGATTTTTCTAATTTTCTCACTTCATAGGAAAATAAATAAGACCTGAAGAAATTAATTTATAACTTCAGTTGGCAGAATTAGGATCAAAACCTGTATTGATGCACATGCCACTGTCTCCCACCCCTATTAAAAGCATTTCAAGAAAAAAGCCACTTTCTTAATGCTGTTCATATTTGTTGGCATACTGGATGTATGCCGAGGCCAGGCAGGTTCACATTGGATTTGGGCAGATGGTAGAAAAATTGCGGAGCTGAAAAGGGTTGGGCCATTTCATTTAATAAAGTCTCACAAAGGTGGACAAGCACACAGGCAGGGGAAACTGTCTCTCAGGCAAACAGCAAAAATGGCCCCTCACAGTGGCAGGCAGCCAACCCGCCATCCTCAATCTCTTGAGCTCAAGCACCCATAACTTTATATAGGCCATACACATGTGGCGCTGCTCCAAGCACCAACCAGGCAAAGTGCTTGCAGCTGGTAACCCTGCAAGCAAGCCTATCACAGCTGCCCCACACTGGATTAAACTTATTCATTGGTCAGCTGTCATCTGTGGTGGTGGTATGGTCTTTTGCTTTGACCTTGACCCTTTACTCTTGCTATTCTATGAATGATACTCTTGTTAATATTTGCTGCATATCCAACTAGTAGCTTAAAACACTCTTTCTATTCTGCCATTATTTTGTGGGACAGCAAAATCTTGGCTGAGAAGTTCCTGTTTGAAGTCTCTAATGGGCTGACATCATCTGAAGGCTCAGCTGTGTGGCCTTCCAAGATGGTGCACGTACATGGCTGTTGGTGATGATGGATATTAGCTGAGAGATATCCAGGACTTCCAGTCAGAGTGCCTGCACATGGCCTTCATAGCATGGCAGATTCAGGATCACTGGACCGCTTACACAGAGGCTGACTTCAATTCCTAGTTAGCTTCCCTGGGGAAACAGGCTGAAGGTACATGGACTTCTCTGACCAAAGCCTTGAGATTTACACATTGTCCCTCTGTTACATTCTGTGTGCTGTATGTAGTCATTAGGGTTGGCCAAGCCCGTTATTTTATTATATTTTATGTTTTAGTGAGAGGAGAGGAAGCAGAGAGACAGACTTCCACATGCTCCTTGACCAGGATCCACCCGGCAAGCCCTCTAGGGGACAATGTTTTGCCTATCTGGGGCCATCGCTCCATTGTTCAGCAACAAAGTCATTTCTTTTAGCACCTGAGGCAGAGACCATGGAAGCATCATCAGCGCCCGAGGCCAAGTCGCCTGAGCCAATTGAGCCATGGCTGCCGGGGGTAGGGGTGAGGGACTGAGAAGCAAGAGGAAGAGGGGTGAAGAAGCAGATGGTCACTTCTCCTGTGTGCCCTGACTGAGAATCAAACCTGGGACATCCACATGCTGGGTTGACATTCTACCACTGAGCCAACTGGCCAGGGCCACCCATTCTTGATGAGAGAAACTTCAAAGAATTTGCAGATATATTCTAGAATAGTCATATCTGACTGTAGCTGTAAGAAGTCAGGGAGAAGGGGGTAAGACATCAAAGTCCAATTTACCTTTATCACGTTTGTTGGGAAAACAGTTTGTTAGGCTAGCTCGCTTGTACTTTGCCTGATTAGTGCATGAGTATGTGTCAGCACCACGTGTGTATAGTCCATGTAAGGCTATGTATGGGTGCTTGCCCTCAGGGACTGTGGCAGATTGCCTACCACCACTGCGAGGGGCCCTTTTGTTGTTCATTTGGTCATCTGCTGTTGGGAGACTCTATTAAATGGGAATGGCCCAGTGCTTTCCAGCTCCTCAGTTTCTCTACCATCTGCCCGAATCCAGTGTGGACCTGCCTGGCCTCGGCCACTGTTATTACAACGTTCCTTTCATGTTGGACCCATCGTGCAGTGAGAATTCTACCAGAATGGGTAGAGTATCTTATATGACCAAAGTCTCTGATGTTAGGTAGAAAAAGCTCTTTGTATTTTTTAGTTCACATCCCGGCTGAGATGGCACTCTCATTCTACTGCAAACCTGCTGGACTACCTGTGTACTGAGCAATCATTTCAGTCTCCTGCAACAATTGATTTTTATTTAGACAGAATTACAAACTGAATGGCAGCTGCATTGCATTATGCTAATGTGCTAAGTGGTTGCATTCCCAGAAACAGGTGATTTCCTTGAGTGTGAATTTAGAGTTCACACAGACAAGAGCCTTCTCCAGCCCTTCCCCAGGCTGGCAGGCATGATGGGCATTAACGAGTGCCCAATGTTGAGCAACTGTAGGATTACAGCTTTGTTTGGTGAAGAAACAGTGCTGTTTTGATAAGGCAAGAAAAAGATACATCTCCTTGCCGGAAGGATTTTTAGTCTAATGTGGATTCAGTTTTTGAAAGCTGTTATCAAGGTTTAGTATTTCTCAATATTAGAAACTTTTTTTTCAACAAACTTCACAAATGTTCATCATTCTAGTAAGTGTATATAACTTAATAAGTCTTTCCCTTCAAGGTTTCTTCCCTTCTCTTCAGATTACTTCAAAATTCAAAGACGTTGGCAGGGCAGGGAGGGAAAGGTGAGAGACCCGGGCCTCCGTGGTGACAGCTATCCTTGCGGGCATCTTCGAAGGATAATCATTTCCATCTTCATATATAATTCAAGTAGCCTGTTCATGGTTTACTTTTAGAAACTGCTTATAACTCCAGGTCCTTGGCTATTGAAATTCTAATTCTTTTTCTCTGTTTTTCTTGTGCCATCTCTTTTCACTGAGTATCGTAAGGGGCAAAGGAATATAGGAAAATATCAAACTGAAACCTTAGTTAACATGAGTCATTACACATTATATTTTGTGACTTGTTAAAACTTCACACACATTCATGCAAATGGTACTGAAGAAAATACACTGCCTTTTTAAAATAAACTTACAATTAATATAGTTTTGTTTATTAGGTAAACTGGGTTAATGGTTACAAATCCATCTTTGACTACATATGAAGAAAATACTATTTCCATGTCCTGCTCACATAAACAGGAGAGATCATTACATAAAGCTTTTGTAATTACATGAATTTTGTTTCCTGCAATAAATTGTATTTGGGGGGGTGAGAGCATTCTGTGAAAGATTAGCACTTTTCCTCTCTCATTGAGCAAGTGTAGCGTGTCCATTATGTACCAAGCACTTATTATTGTCTATATCCAGTGGATTCTTCATTTTGGGTATCCTTTGGGTCCACACAATTGGAGGCAAAGGGCATCATCTCTATTATTATAAAATATCACTGATAATTTTCTTTTTTTTTTTTAGTGTCTACCAAATAGTTGTTGAGGAAGAACGTCCTCGAAGAACTAAAAAGACAACAGAAATCTTAAAGTGCTACCCGGTGCCAATTCACTTCCAGAATGCATCCATTCTGAACTCACAGTACTACTTTGCTGCAGAATTCCCAGCCAACAGCCTGCAGGCTGCTCAGCCTTTTACCATTGGCGACAACAAGACTTACAACGGCTACTGGAACACTCCCCTCCTCCCCCATAAAAGCTACAGGATTTATTTCCAAGCTGCTAGTAGAGCCAATGGGGTAAGTTTTACTGATGGCTGTTTACTTAGGCCATTTAGGGTTATAAATACGAACGTAGATTAAATAAGAAAGTAGTAAATAATAGTGATACTTTTGTATGTTCTTACTTGAAACAAATGTGGGTTTTCTTCTCTTTTTAAAATTATTTTCACCTAGAGAAATCTATGGAAAGAAATGAATATATTCATATTTGCTTTGTTAGAAAGAATATACTATCAACATGATGGGTTTTATTTTCAGTTTTTACTTGTTACCAAAAGTTGGTGAGTAATTCCGCTTAGCTTACTATTTTACCAGAAGACAGTATAGGTACAGCGCATACAGTTAGCTCATTTAAAATATTGTGAGATTTACAACATCCGTCTTTTCAGCATATTTGATTCCATTTCTTTGGTTCCACAAAAGTTCATGCTTCCTATAATTGACTAAATTAGATATCTTTTATTTTTTTTTGAAAGAGAAAGCAGCGTTAGAAAGATGAGAAGCTAACAACATAAAAACTATCGAATCATTTCTGATTCTCCTCCCTTTCCTGTTCAGAACAACCCAGGACTCTTATTGACAAAATAGTAAAGTCTCTTTGGAAGAAGGCTTTACAGAGATGACAGTGGTTTACCTCAATCACAGCATGGCTCTGGGTGTATTATTGACTGGACTTTAGCCTGTGAAAAGGGTACAGTAGTGTTTGCACAGGGACCAAGTAACAGTCAGGAGGAGGCTGCCAGGGGCCACCGGGTAGAGCCCTTTGTGTTTAGCTCCTCATTCCTTATCTTCTCCAGAGAGGCCCGCCACCACCGGCTCTGGCGCCAGGTGTATCTGATCTTGGTCCAAGGAGTAATCATCATATGGTTGATGCCACATTTGAAACAATGAGACCTTTCCTCATTAGTACTTAAATAGAATTGCAGATACTTTTGTTTTAAATACAACATGAATAGTGATTTTCCCCCTTTTATTTGACACAGGAAACCAAAATAGACTGTGTTCGAGTGGCCACAAAAGGTAGGTTGAAATTGTGGGATGCTCTCCTAATTTACGTCCTTTAAGATTTTAGATGGTATTCCAAAACTCCTTGAAATACTAACTTCATTGAAATAAGTGTTCATGTTGTGTGCATGTACCTATGTATTAGGACCTAATGGTGGTTAACATTAGCATTAATATTGAAATACATTTAAAAATAAGTCATACTGCTATGTTCCAAGCAGTTTTCAAAGGTTATCTTTTTAAAAATTCTTTCAAAATAAAATTTTATATGATCTCAGTACATATTTTTTAAACTGTAGTAATACATGTAATACTGCTATATCTAGTGTGTTTTCATATGCAAAGTAGTAAATTCTGCCTGCCATTTTAAAGGAATTACCTAGTTCTAGTAGTTCTGTAGAGTCTACAACGGCATGTTTGTTGATGATATGTGCCTCTTGAACCCAGTAACCAGGGTGATGTTACTAAAGAACTTCTATTTCCCAGGCCTGGTGCAGGTCCTAAGAAAATGTGATCAAGCATGAGCTGTAGAAATGACTAGGGCAGACCACCGTAAGACTACCTCACAGCGAGCCCCAAACAAGAAAAGCACAGTGTGCGTGTGCTTGAGCTGCCATGCCATCTTGTCAGCCTTTGAGTGTCATTTTAACTGTCAACATGTGGAAGTATATGAGAAAAAGTTTTAAGAAATGTAAAAGGCTTCATTAAAATGAGGCATTATAAATTAACAATCATAGTTAAATGTAGTTAAATACAGTTCTTCAGATATTAGAGTAACTGTGTATAATGAGCAAGTTCAGTATGGTTCAATTTAGATACAATGTCAAGAAGGCACAGCACTAGCTTTAATTAAGTCCTAGGTAGTAGTCACTTGATGAGTTGATAAAAATATCTTATTGTTTTTGCTGTTTAACTGTCAAGCAACACAGTTTGAATATATCATGAATGACTATACACGTTTTCAAAATTCTCTATTTAATTCTTATTTATGAAAATACAGGACCTTTCTATTCAGTTCACTTGACAGATATTTCTTGGTTTTATGTTATGTGCCAGGCATTGTGTGAGATATTCACCTTAGTTGTATTTTTTCTGTCCTCGTGGGCAATAGTTTTATTCCCAATATTGATATGAGAACACTCAATTCTTCATATATTTCACCTAATTAGTGCCTTTATTCTTAGGAACAAATTAATCACAAATGAAATTAAAGATATTGATGGGTTTATAAATTGTAATACGCTATTAACTATTGATTATTATTACAGTATTACGAGGCCCTTGAATGAGGTATTGATGTTCTTAGACCTCCAGGTCATCGCCCATGCTCAGATTGCTTTATTGAATCCTGTACATTGTTGAGGTCTCAAAAATTAAATCCGATTCCAGAGTGTCTAATTTATGACACCTTATGTTTAACATCACAGCTGAAAATCACTTTCATAAACATATTCTCATTTATTTCTTTAACATTACTGTGAGAAAGGAGACAGATATTGCAATTTTAAGATGAAGAAAATGCATATTTTAAGAGACAAGTTGACCACAGTCACTCAGCCAATAGTCAGTGGGTCTAGGCTTGATCCCAGGCATTTGGGCTCTTAACCCCAGCATTTCCCTGTGTTTCATGCTTTCACCCAGCAGAGCCTCTCTCCAGTTACAGCATTGCATTATATAAGTATTTGTCCTCCTCTTTATTAGAATTAAGTAAATGCCTACTTTACTCTGAAAACAATGAAATATCTGTCACCATACTCATTTTCATACTTAAATAATTGTATAAATAACATGCTAGGAGATACGGAAATCTTACATTTGCTGTTTTCACAACAGACTGAATGAGATAGAGATTTAGGTCATTTTCTTCCATCAGCTAGGTTTAATCAATATTATAAATTGTTTTACAATTCACAAGAGGATTATTAGGCAGTCAGATAACATGATTGACTAAATATTCCCAGCTCATATTTTCTGAATCATTTGCAAACATTTACACAGCAATGAACTAGACCCAAATAACCTCTTTAGGGATAAGAGCAAAACTAATTTTAATGTTCATTATATAACATTGTCATTTCTATTCATAAAACCATAATACAGGAGGAAATTAATAAAATAAAATAGTACTAAACATAAATTGTTTTATTAATTTCTATAAATACAGGTACAGCAACCCCTCTCTACAGCACAGTTTACTACAGGGGTTCTTAACGGCTGGTCCATAGACTGTACCAATCCGCCAGAAATCTTGTGCCAGTCCACGAAAGAGTTAAGCATTCTGATGTTATATGAAGACTGTAGAGTCAATAATTATTGGGTCTACAATCTTCATACAACATCAGGTTGAAAAGCACTGGTTAATGTTTCACCACCTTGATAATCACATCATTTTTTCTTATTATACTAAAAATTATGTTTTCTGCTGTGTGGGCAGCATTTCCACTTGACTAGTCAGTCCTAACAGAGAAATATGTCTAATAACTTTTTTGGTACCATCTAGTAAAGATGTTTGACATCTAAAAGAGTTCAAACGTCCTGACTATATTTTTGCCACATGTTGCTGACAATGTAGTAGCTGAATTGAATTTTCAGATACTAAACCATTTTCCTAAGCAATGTTTTGAATTTTTATAAAGATTTCAATGTTCTCATGAAATAAGTATTGACAAGTATCTTTACATAAAAAGTTTGGAGGTGGCTATTTTTTCACAAGAAACTAATTTGTAATTTTAAGTACGGGTATGTCTCTTAAAGATATATTCATACTATTTAGTAATTTAATGTTTTGCTTATTTTAATAATATTTTAAGGGTATATTTTGACAGTAACCATCTCAAATATAAAACCTTATAAAAAATAAACACAGGAAAATAAGGTATGTTATTGCATATCTTCATATGTGTGGGAGATTCATATTTTTATGTATCCTCCTTTAATTTATACATCTAGATTCCTCATAGATATTTGTGACTGTATTTATATTGTTCACTGTAGGCGAACTCATGATAATATTTTAACTCTTGAATTAAAAGATAAAGATACCACACAATGATAGAATATATATGATGTTTGGATGTTACTCTCTCAATTATAAGAATCTTTTTTATCTGCACAGTAAATAGTGGCTTTTAGTTATTTTTAAATTCTATTTTTTATTTTGATTTTAGTCAAATTCATATTTTTATAGTTAAATTTTTTCAAGACCATTCAGTCCAACAGTGTCTTAGTAATTAGTATGTTTTCTTTAACTCTTGCATACCTTATGGCTGCCTTTAGGTAACTGGTAGGGTTGAAATACTTTTTCTTTTAGTTTTGGAAAACTTTGTTAGTAATCAATTCTAAATTGACAGGATAACTTAAACGTCAAAATACATCTTGTTAGTAAATTAGTTTTCTTATATTAAGTGATGTATAGTTATTCTAATTGATAAACAGTTTAAAATGTGTACTTTCATTAATCTTCAATAAAACAGTATTTTCTATAACATGATACCAGCTATGTTTCTTCTTGACAGTATGACCATTTGGGAGTTTTCTTATTATACATTTATTTTAAAACTTATTTGGGTACCTAACATGTTAGGCACAGAATAATCTGTGAGACTTTCAAGGACAGATACATAAATGTATCATTTTTCAAATTTGGAGGATTTTTAGTTCATAAAAGTTTTGAGGATTTTTGTTTATTTCCTTTTTTATAAGTGGGAGGGGTCATATATATTAATTTGTTCCTTCCTATGCAAAGAGTTGGCTAATAGCATTGCAGCTAGAAATTAAAACAAGAACTACATTAGAACCTGTGCTGAATTCTGTCCACAGTATTACAGTAATCAGGCCATAAAACTTAAAACAAAAAACAAATCATTATTCTAATGTTATATTTTAAGGTGAATTTTCTATGTAAAACTCCTTCACTGTTTTTAAGTTTAGTATTTTATTTAACTTACATTTGTACTGGAATGCGTATATGCTTTGCTGGAAGACCTTCAAGAAACTTGGAAGTATTTCCATTGTTCTGATACAATTTCTGACTTTTTGCAGAAATTGGAATGTTTCTTTTGTTAAATCACCATGCTCTTTAAGAAGTTTCTCTAGACTATTTGTCTGTTTCATCATTTTGTTCAAAGAAATACCATCTTTTCTAGGCCACAGTGCTACAGATTGCAAGTACTCTGACAAAAGAACTGAAAAGAATGTTGGTGGAGATGTAAAGCTAATTACGATTCTTTTAATTATTCATATTCAATGCAAGAGAAAAAAATTATATAGTAAGACCATTTATATATGCTAATCTGCTATCACTGAGCTATAGATTCAGAAATAGAAACATAAATATGATATAGCTTTGTCATTCAGCATTTTATAGAGACAACATTTTCCTTTCTTGATCTGAAATAGTCTTCATAATGTATGTCATGGGTACATTAGAGCCTCTAGAAAGTTCCTAAGGACTGTTTAACTTTGTTCAGTCCTGTATATTTATTGTTCAAATTGATTTGACCCTAACTTATTTTTAAAAGAACAATAGAGTCATGTAAAACACAGTTGAGCAAATACTAGTTCATCAAATTCCAGAAGATCCACTACATGCAACTGAAATGGCACTTTGAAAGTCTGATTCACTGGATGCACGCTTTATACTTCCATGCGTACCTTTTTCCTAGGGAGACCCTAAGTCTATCCGCTCCAGAAGTATCTTCAAGGCATAGGATGGGAATTTCCGACTTTATCACATTTAGCTGTTTTCTCTTTAATGCATTCTTACTGATAGTTTAAGATAGGAGACAGCAATTTTTTATGTAAAAGTCACATGGTAAATATTTCAGGCTTTGTGAGCCAGATGATCTCTTTCCCAACTCTGCAGTGCAGCCCCAGCAGTGCAAGAGAAGCCATAGGCCCTGCGGAAAAGAACAGGCTTGGCTGCTTTCCAATAAAACTTGGTTTGCAAGCACTAGCAGTGGGGCTGGCTGACCACTATTTTTAAGTAATTTGTAACATAGTCAAATTATTTCCTTGTAACTAAAAATAATAATCACAATTGAACACTTTATAACTCAAAATGTAGAGATCATATAACTATCCTTCCTGATATCCATAATGTATTTTTTCATGGGAGTTTTGAGGCTCAGGTTACAGTTAGCCTTTTTTATTTGTGAATACATAACTGCCCCGCTTAGACATTTTTAAGAAGTTTTGTTCATATTGTATAGTTGCTCTGCTTTTGTATAAGACAATATACAGTACTGTATAGTTGCTCTGCTTTTGTATAAGACAATATAATTTTTCTCAGAAGTAGGGTAGGTGTGATTTTCCTGTAAGTAATGATAAACCACACAGGAATGTTGGTTAAACAATGGTAGCTGGTAACTAAACAAATATTATATGCATAATCTTGATATTGGTATCAACTTTGTAATGAGCCTGAGAAATAACATTTTACTGTTCAAAATTTATTATGTCAGTATACAAAATTACATACTATGTCATATTAAGAAAATTATCTTTGTAATAGCCTGGGAGCTCTCTGTTCTCTGACCAAACTGTTAGTTTATTCATCTCACTTAGCAAGACTAGAAAGTTTTCATTAATAATGTGTGAAAGATGATTATACCACTTTTAAACCCAGTTGATGCAGTTGTCTAGTTACAAGGAGCAGCGCTGTTTGAATAGTGCAGAGGGATATTTGAAAATATTATACAGCAGCAGTTTTGGGTTTAATCGTCTGCAGATGGTAGAGGATCTATTTTCCTTTCTCGCTGCCACATTTCTAATAGCGCCCAGGCTGTTCCGTGTAAATTAGTAATCTTTCATGTAAGCTTGTTCTTAATTTTTCAGTATTTTTCCTTTGCATCATTTTCCAGCTGTATCATGTTAGAACCGATGTTTTAATTTTCTTTTTTTTTTTTTTTTTTTTTTTTTTTTAGTATCTGTGTGTCATAAATGTTAACCATTTAAACACAACTGCTGAGCTCTACAGGCAAACCAGAAGTCCACCTGGTCCACTTCAAGAATCTAAATGACTTCTTTGGTCACCTGATAACCATGACAACTATAGCAAAGGCAGTGATTAGTTTCTAATTTTCTCACCAATGCTTTGAAGTGCATTTTTTTCATCCCCTGAATGTGACAAAATGAGGTTCCTAAATAGAAGTGCTCTACATGAAAGCTATCAGCGAGGTTTCTCTACCTAAAAACTTTTTAGTGAAAGAGAACAATTTCTTCACAAAGGTGCTTTTAGCAAGAGAAAATATTATGACTTAAACAGAAGAATTTTAAATAACCTAATAAATTTTAAAAGCCTAAGGTTTATTTAGATCATCAGAGTTTGCAATGAATCTTTATGCAACATACTCAATAGCAGTTAGAAATATTGTTCAGTCTAGAGCCTTATTTAGAACTAATGTGTTTGTTTTCACATTTGTCTTCAGTTGATCTACCCAGAATTGCAATCAAAGTATACAACTGTGTCATAGTTAGAAATCTAACTGCCTGGCTAAAGCTTGTTTAAAGGAAAAGAATTCAGAAAATTCAACACCTTGCTGTTTTCTTTTTTCCTTATTTTTGTTGTTGTTGGAACAAAGTTGAGACAATGTAATATACTGATCGAGATTCTCCTTGCTAGCCTAGCTTCAGTCTGGCTTTTTCTTCCCTCATGCATGCTGACCTGGGAATCTTCCTTTGCCATAGCTGCGATAATCGTGACTCAGCTTACAACACCTTACATTCGCATCGCCCCTGCTGCAGGCGACGACCAGCTGACAGGTCAGATGTTCAAGTATAGATGAGTCCATCTTGCCCATTTCCTGCTCATTTTCTCAGCTTTGTGTCCCCTCTACATTTCCTCCTTTGCTTCCGGCTTGTTGACAATGTCTCAGGCTCTTGGTATGGACCTGTGCTCATGTTATATGAAGTGCTGTGCTTGGCCCCTTCTCTGTGCACATGTACATCATGCATCAAGCACAACTCCACTGCATGCTTCCATTGTGTATGTGTCTGTTGGTATGTTCCCTTCTAGCCTAATGTTATATAGAAATGAAATTTGTGGGACTTGCAATAGCAATGACATCAAACAGGATTTCAAACAAAATTCATAAGGATACATTCACTGTAATCTAAATTAAGCTAAAAAGGTGTTGTGATTTGAAGGTGAGAGATGTTTATTTTTCACCTTCTAGAGTCTAGTTTGCACACACAGTTAAGCAACTGCCCTGTCTGCCAGTGTTATGAATCGAAACCTCTCAGAGCTGCTTGGGGTGATGCTGCTCAAGTAATTTTTCGTAGACATACAACTGCAGCAAAGCTGGTTGCATTCCTTTTAAATTCTTGTTCCAAAGCGAAGTGTTCATATAAAACCGTGGCACACCTTCAGGTTCAACACACTGAAAAATTTAGGGAAATTTTTAAAACACCAAATGTCTTAGAGTCATGGAGTTGAACGGTGTGCTTCTTTATTTCGAGAGAAAGCAGCTTGTCCATTCATACTGTCTCTACAGGTGCATGGCCATCTGTATAAACTTATACAGAAAAAGAGTCCAGTAGGTTACTCCAGAACACAGGTGAGTGGTCAGAAAACCCCAGAAGACAAACTTTTTTCCTGCAACAAAAGCAAACCACTGTCAAGATTTCTAACATAATTGCAAGGGCAGGACTCAAATTCTGGTTTCCAAAGGGTCACTGAGGTCATAGTTCTGTGGCATGTAGTCGAAGTACAATTAAAGCTAAATAATAAGCACACAACTGCCTTTCATAAAACTTCTACTCCAGCAATTGTTTTGTATGTATGAAACTAAGGAATATACCTTGATATTTAAGGGGAAAAGTAAAGCTTAACTCATGTTAAAAAATTCATAAATGTTTAGGTTCTGTGAGTTTATTATTTGGGGAAGTATTGCAACTGAGACTCAGAAAAGTTACAGACTAATCTTTCCAAGGTAAAGAAATGGAGCATAATTTCAGTTCCTTCTCGGCTGGACTTCTCTACATATTCTCAGTCCTCCATTTCAGGCTTACAAGCTATCAGCTTATTATTAACAGTTCTACTGCCCTTGCTTTCAAGTTTCTTTTAAGTATATTTCTTTTACTGATTGAAGTTCTGCTTTTTACGGATTCTTTCTTATCCTGAACTTCTAAAGTGTTCTTCTCAGCAGAAGTACTTAAGGAGTAGTGTCTTTCTTACATAAGCCCTCCTCTTTAAAACCTTTACATTTCAGGACTGGCCTACAGCACTGTGTAGAGTCAGGAGTCAACCTTGCAGGTAGCCTGGGAGCCTTCAGCAAGCCTGAGCCCATTACGTGTAAGCGAGCACCAGTCTGGACAGTCATTAATAATGGGTTTTCCTCACAATCGTAGAATGAGTACTTTATGGGAAATACAGATAAATAGCCCCCTTTTCTGGCCTTGCCTGTAATCTTCTACCTTTAAATTAAGCATGCTGTTTATGAGACATGAAGTAAGAGAAACTTCTGACTATGGCCTTCTCTCTGAAATTGTATGACTAAGAAGATACCTCATGAATCAGCCTTCTTCCTATGGCTTTCAGAGCCAGTGTATTGTTGTTTAAAACCTCGTTTGTGAAGGGCACATATGTAGCTGAGGTCTATGGCTGCCATTCCTCTAAAGTGACATCCATTATTTTCTTTGATTTATTAGGGATTAAAATGATAGAGTGTTAGAATAAGCCTCCAAAACCAGTAAAAAAAAAAACTACTCTTGTTCTTTTTTTTTTTTTTTTGGTATTTACTACTGGTTTTAATGATGGTTATCTTACCCAGATAAATTCAAACTTAAGCAATATTTCTTTTGCACTTTGCATTTGCATCAGCCATCACCCATGACAGCAGTAACACTGTCTTTTTAAATAGATTTATTCATGATTCATACTGCAAGCGTCACCCATTTGACATTTACTGAGCACCTTCTGTGTGCCACGTATTGATCTTCTAAATCTTATGAAGAGTTTTATTTTGTGGTTGCCCAGACTCTTGGAATCAGGCATTAATAACATCAACTCCAATAGGTATACATTCTCTAATGAATGAAAAATTACTATCGTACTTGTTGTCATTTAGCAGTTAAGAAAAGACAACAGTTATGTAGCTAATGCAGTAAAAAGACATATATTTCAAAGCCTTTCTCACTGTGTTGAGTACCTTACAAATAGTCAATGGGACAGGCCTAAATATTCAACACCTCTAACCCAATGAGCAGCTGTCGTTTTGCTTACTAGATCAACACAGTCCTGTCCAGAACGGAACAGGAGATACAGAAGGGATACATTCAGAAGGGCCTTCAGCAGCTTTTGCATTTTGTTTTAAATTTGCTGACATCATGTTCCTACAAATGCTATTTGAGGCTATACTTACACTAGAAAACTTTGCTAAGACAGAAGAGTCGTCTGTAGTTCCTCTTGTCTCAGAATGCAGTGCCTGCTGGTTAGGTTTGCTTTGGTGTATTTGGGACTTCCCTCTTCTTTGTCTAACATCAAAGAAAACAAGCACCCTGGTGAGCTGACCTCAGCACAGGAGTGTGCTGGGCACAACAGACAGAGTTTATAAATATTGGCTGACTTAATTCATTGCATGAATGCAACCCAGACTGCAGAATACTTGTATGTTTGGTAAGTAGTCCTGTCATTGTACTGGAGAGTGTTTCTTAACCTACACTGCTTACAAAAATTAGGGGATCAGGGAACGTGCAGATACTCCAGTACTTTCAGCCTTTTGTATAGTGCATTTTTACCAATGTAATAAAGGTTGGTTTTGCATCTCATTTACATAATCAAGCAACTTTCTTTGACTTGTCATTTGCTTTTCTGATGTTCTTGTTTAATAAAAAAATCAAATGCTCCTTTTTTTATCACTTCATATTCATTGTGAAATATCCCCTAACTTTCGTGAGCAGTAGTATATTTTGTCCTCAGTCAACAGTAAGACTACATCATCACCCAATTCACACATGTACACATATACATTCACTACGAAAAAGCTTTAGACACTGGACTAGCAGTGCTATTCACTGAATAAATGCACTCTGATTTGTTCTATTTCATTCCATCTTATTCTAATTCATTTTTTTTTAATTCTAGCAACCAACTAACTTGATTCACTACCACAACTTTTAAAAAATGCTTCACTAAACCACTAGATTTAGGAGATGAAAGGGAATGAAATATGTAATTGAAATGAAAGTCCTGCCTACCTCAAAAATGCTACCCTCAAGTGCATACAGAAAATTCTAGAAACTGGAAATGCTTCCAGTTTCTACTTTTATTCCTTTTTTTGTGATCAATTGCAAATAATATGGAACTGCTTTGCGAAAAAGATTGAAAGCTGTACATGCTAGAAATAGCTCTTTAAGATTTTCAAGTTAGCCTCATCAGGCGGTGGCGCAGTGGATAGGGCATCAGGCTGGGATGTGGAGGATGCAGGTTCGAAACCCTGAGGTCACCGGCTTGAGCACGGGCTCATTTGGTTTGAGCAAGGCTCACCAGCTTGAACCCAAGGTCATTGACTTGAGCAAGGGGTCTCTCAGTCTGCTGTAACCCCTCGTCAAGGCACACATGAGAAAGCAATCAATGAACAACTAAGGTGTCACAACAAAGAATTGATGCTTCTCATCTCTCTCTCTTTCTTCCTGTCTCTCCCTGTCTGTACACACACACACACACACACACACACACACACACACCCAAAAAAAATTTCTAGTTAATTTTATAAATATGTCTAGGTTTTTTATTTTATATTAAGATATTTATATCTATGATTGAATAACCTCCACAGCTCTGAGATGCTGTGGAGTTATTTCCTTAAACAAAGTTAGCATCTGTTTTGTATAACCCACACATCTAATGTGATAAGATCTGCATCCTAAAGTATTTATAAATAAAGTGGCACCTGAGATTCAAGTACAAATCAGATCTACCAGAGCATGTAGACTTACTTGCTGGATATAATTAGTACTTAAGAAGAAAATAGAAACTAGCCAACAATTATTCCCACATAAAGTTACAAGTTTTGAGAAAGATACAAGTAACATATGTCTGTATTGTCAAACACAAACACAACCAGATATGAGTTAAAGCAGTGAAGAGATTTTATTCACTAACTGCTACCAGTAGATGAGGGTGCTGAACTCCATTCGGAGTAGGTTACCGAGCATTTTAACGAAAGAGTGAAGAGGAAGGGAGAGAGAAACAGGGTCTCCGGAGAGTCAGGGACCTGGGAAATTACAGGGGGCTGGGAAGGTGTGTAAAATCCATCAGAGTTTGTAAGTGGCACTTAGAGAAAATAGGCTTATAGAAATCCCACAGTGTCTTGGAGGTGGGGATCCTGTTCACTGGGACAGTCAGTTGGTTGGGCAGCCTGGAGTTTTCTCAGGCAGGCACTTTAAGAGAAACCAACACTGAGCTGTTACAAACTATGTAATTGTTTTAAGCTTTTATAGATTGAAATAGAGACCTCCTTGAGAAAGGGATCAGAGGAGCCTGGCTGGAATTTGGTCAAGGAGAGAATTTTTGTCACTTCTCGCTACTTCCCTTGTAAAGAGCAGTGACTTATTTGATTATTGACATTTGTATAAGGAAGAGGGAATATCTGATCAACTTCTGTGCGCTGTCCTCAGGACAAATGTTCTTTTGTGTCAGAAAGGGCTCGGAAGAGACTGGCTAGTTTGATTGTGGAGAGAAGCTTTGTCAGTATATAGCCAAAGCTATCCTGGGGAAAAAAAAATCGCAAGGAATTATTTTTTCTCTTTAATGTAGCCCTTGAAGCAAATAGAGGGTTTTCTATGAATATAAAGTATACTACTCACAAAAGTTAGGAGATATTTCAAAATGAATATGAAGCAATAAAATATCCCCTAATTTTTGTGATCAGTGGATAACACGTGGAAGTTGCTTCACGGAGGAAGGAAAGCAGCTTCCATGTTTGCAGAGACCCCTCCGTGTCTCACTCCTCACACCACCTGGGAGAAACTGCCAACCACTTCTCAGCTGAGCAAAGGACGTGCAAGGGGCTGATACTGCCAGAGGTCTGACATTCAGTTCAGTGAGGGGTATACATTGGACTCCAGGCTTTGTGAGTTGAGCCCTGGGGTCCTTCAATGTCAGTGTCAGTGTGACCGTACCCTTTCTGCCCACCCTCGGTGTCCCCTCCCTCTGCCTGGCCCCACAGGCGCCCAGACTGACACCCCACGCAGCCCTTGCAGCGAGTTCTCACTAATGCGTGGCTCCTGCCACCTTGCCCTCCTCCTCACAGCCTGCTTATCTCCAGCCCCGAGAAAAATCTATCACCTGCTTGCTTGGCTCCTGTTTCCATACTTCTAGGCCTTACCGGAGAAATGGCAGAAACAGGCAGATTAATTCTAACTAGGAAGGCATGCTCAGTCCCCACCCACCTTGGTGTTTTTCCTTGACCAGTGTCAGTCTCCTGCTTATGCATTGGGGGAGCACTGGCCTCTCCTTCACTCCAGCTGCTACCTCAGCCCTGTGGGGCAGGAAGGGGTGATATTAGGGATGGCAAGGATTTCAAATCCTTTATTCTACAAATGCTCATTAACCAGTGGCCATATAGTATAGACCATCAGAAGTGGAAATCCTATGAAATGACTGGTCCAGTGGTTCTCACACAGTGCTTTGTGGGTTCCATGGAGAAACCTTAGGACTTTGGGCTGGTTATTTTGCATCTTCATACTTCAGTTTGCTCATCTGTAAAATGGGAATTATATTTTTACACTCAAAAATAGTTGTCAGTATTAAATGAACAAATAAAGTACTTAGTAAACTCTCAATAAATGACAGCTATTATTGTTTTCTTACCTTAACACATTTTTTAATAATGGGAAGAATACAAACTCTTTCATTTCTTCATTGACTCCTTGAGCACATGTTACCTGAGTGCCTGCTCTATGCTAGACACTGTGCTAGGCTCTTGGGATATCTTAGAAAGACTGAGAAAGAGTACTGTGTTTCTACGCTAACCTAATCCATGTTGAGAACCTTCCATAACTTTCTCTCTCTTTATGTAAAAATATACAAACATATACAGTATATACAGTTTTTTTCACTGCCATCTATATACTAATTATGCATCTCAGTTTTTCACTTAATATGTCATGAATTCCCCTTCAAGCCAATACATATCTAAATCATTCATTTTAATAGTTGACTATTGTTCCTCTGTGAAGTGTGACTATATTATGATCTGTTTACCCACTCTCTTGTTATATTGGGAATTCAGATTTTCACCAGTGTTTTTCCTACTAACAACAAGAACAATAAACTGGAGTAAACAAACTTATATATGTGTCCTTTCTATTACAAGTTTTATTTCTAAGTGATTCCCAAATATGAGTTAAAGGGCAAATTTGTTTTTTATATGGAACTGACCTGATGACACTGCTCACAAGTTGTAGCAATTCTCCCTCCCCCCTCTTGTCTGCCTGTCCCCTTTCCACAGCTCCCCCTGCCCTGGATATTTGTAACCTGATGTGTCTGGTATGGGGGGAAATGGTTTTCCAATGACTTTTCCTGAAGTGGAGGATCTTTGCCTATGTTTATTAGCTATTTCCGTTTCTCCTTTATCTGTTCACACGTATTCCTGTCAATCACTCTTTTGAAATCATTATTTATTTATATTTTTTGCATAAAGACATTTTCATTTTAGATAATCAAATATGTCCCCATTTTCCTCTTTTTTCCCAAGATTTTATTTTTAAGATTTTATTTATTTATTTTAGAGGGGGGAGGGGAGCAGAAAGCTCAACTCCTATATGTCCCTTGACCAGGCATGTCCAGGATCTTCAACCAGCGACCTCAGAATTCCAGGTCGACTCTCTATCCACTGCACCACCACAGGTCAAGCCCAAAGTTTTTGGTTTGAGAATTTCTTCACATACCTCAGATTTTCAGCCATTACCTTGATTTTTAGCTCTTGAATCCACCTAAAATTACCACAGATGTGGTGTAGAGTATTGCTGGGAAGGGGGTCTAGCTTTTTTCCTGATAAACAACCAGTTAGGCCATTCTAACTCTTAAGTAAACAATCATTTCTCACAGAACTGAAATGCCATGTTATCATATGCAAGTTCTCACATTTAGGTTTGTATAGTTCTCTTTGTCTCTTCCTATGCTATTATCATAAGCTTTGATTATACAGATGCTGCATAATACAACTAGAAATCTCTCTGAGTTCTTTGTCAAAAACCCCTCACCACTGTGTTTCCATGTCTACTGATCAGTCACTACAATGGTCTTACATAACAGGCTTCCTCTCACCTTTGTAACTCTCCTGATCTCCCTCAGCCTCACTCCATGCCAGTCACCCCCACCTCCTGTTCTTTGGACACATCGGCCATGCTCCTACCTGTGTGGGGCAGTCTTCCCCAGGTATCCAAGTTGGCTGACTCCCCACCTCCTACTGCCTTTGTTCAATTCTCCATTTTCACTGAAGTCTGCCTTGAGAATTCACCCTCTAACAATGCAGCCTGCCACAACACCTTCCCACCCTCCCATGCAGCCTGTCTCCTTACGCTGCTGCTTCCTCCTTTTGTATATAGCACTGTCGCCATCTGTGCTTACTTGTGTCACCTGCTGTCCTTCTCCCTCTCCTATAATGTAAGCCTCCGAGGGCAGGAATCTTCACCTACTGTGTTCTGATATAGCCAGGCATCAAGAAGGTGGCCCAGTCGGTGCCCACCTGGCAGTCAAGTCCCAGTTATGTCCCTTAGATTCTCATTGGAATTTATTAAATGTAAACACTTCATAACTGTGGAATAGATGATAAATTTCTCCATCTTTTCATATCTTGTCACAAGACATCTAATACAAAGTTAGAGTTTTGCATAAGCCTGTCTTCTCAGGTCTCCCTTCAACATCTATTCTAGGTTCAGTGACATCT
Source organism: Rhynchonycteris naso (assembly GCA_037038555.1). Lineage (NCBI taxonomy): Eukaryota > Metazoa > Chordata > Mammalia > Chiroptera > Emballonuridae > Rhynchonycteris > Rhynchonycteris naso. The sequence goes on along the minus strand of CM072999.1, from coordinate 177,148,281 downwards.
AGTCCCCTCACAGTCACCCCTTAGCATAGACCACAGCAGAAGCATTTAACTGGTCCCCTACTCACTCTTGTGGCTCCCTGATAATTCATTAGCCACAGAGCTGCTGGACTGACTTTTCTAAAACTGAAGTCTGGTTCCATCACTCCTTTTAAAGCCCCACACTTGTCATGAACTCCAAGCCTGCAGTCACAGCCGAAAGGGCCAGCACCATTCTGTCACGTACTCAGTCCTCAGCCCGTATCTGTCTCTCATTCAGTGCTGACCGTAGTGTTTCTCCAGAGCACCACTCTGGGTCATGTGCTAGATGTCTGGACGTGCTTTTACTGTGACTGAATCCTCCTCCCTCAGACTTCATATTACCAGCTCCTTCTCAGTAGTCAGAATCTAGCACAAAGCTCATATTCTCAGAAAGGCCTGCCTAGACCACACGCCTGAGGTGCAGGGCCACGTCGGCTTTCCAGCCACGGCTTTCCCATCACTTTGCCACTTTTTTGAGCCCCCTGATGACTTTATGTCTCCCATAATTTTAATTGAACTGTTTCAGAGAGTGGCTGACCCACCCACATCATTATCTACTCCCACTACCCAGACCACGTCTGCCCACTTCTCTTCCTGCCCTAGTCAGACCCACCAGTGCATTCTGGGACTATTTGTCAGCTGTAAGCTGTGACAGGGCTAAATACAGTTAGGTGGTATTTGTCCTTCTGTGGACTGCTGATTCTTTAAGGCTCTTCCTCTAAACCAGGCCTTAGTCACAGTGAGTAGCTCAGACAGCTGGTTATAGTTGGAAGATGCTAGGACTGTTCACTAAACTTGAGCTCAGTCAGAGGGAGGGACAACAAACAGTACATGCAGAGGCCCTGCGGTGGGAAGTAACATACCCAAGGATAAAGAACTGCACAAAGGCCATCAAGCCTAGACAGATATACAGAAAGCAGTCAGGCCGGGCAGATAGAGAGAGGCCAACATTAAAGACAGTGGTCTTGATCCCAGGAGTGGTGGGTGACAGCAGAGCTGTGTTCAAGAGGGGCAGACAGGTTCAAGTGTACAGACGGGGTAGGTGCACTGTGGGCTCCAGCCACACTAGAAACATTGGAGGGGAGAAGAAAGAGGCCAGAAGACAATTAAATTAAGAAATGGAAGATCATTCCCCAACCTAGAAAAAATTAACCAGTGAGTACATAAGAATAGAAAAACAAAATGCCAGGAAATTAATATAGTTGAAGTACTGGCCCTGGGTTATGAATCATCTACAATCAGCATGGAAGAGCGCCCGATAGGGAATTTAAGGGACACGTTCAACCATATCAAAGGGCACTTTGAGTACCTCAGAGATGGGATGGCTTCATTCAACCTCTTGCCCAAGATACCCATTTCATTTATTTTAAGAGCTATTTACTGGGGTATGCATATGAATCAAAACTGACAAAGAGCACAAGTGACAAGGCTCAGTGACATTGTTTGAATAAACAGGCACTATGATTAAGTCTTCCCCACCAGTAGCTACAGGTAGTTATACTTTACCCTTTCAATAGTTCAGAGATTAGACTCATAGAGTGTTGTATTAGAAATTTTTTGGGGGGGAGGTGGGTACAGTGAACTTCATTGATGGTCTGTGACAAAGTAGGGCTTCCTAAGCCCCTACCCTTCTTCAGGGGATCTGGGATGGAAACTGTACAAGTCAGGTTCTCAGTATGTTGGGGGATGGATCTGGGGCAAGGACTGCCCAGCAACTGAGGGCTTCTCTTCCTCTTTCTGGGGCTGGTGGTCCAGGCAGCTCTTACTTCTTGGAGGCCATGTGAACCATAAGGTCCACCACCCTGTTGCTATAGCCAAATTCATTGTCATACCAGGAAATGAGATTGACAGAGTGGTTATTGAGGGCAATGCCAACCCCAGCATCAAAGGTGGAGGAGTGGGTGTCACTGTTAAAGTCGCAGGAGACAACCTGGTCCTCAGTGTAGCCCAGGATACCCTTGAGAGGGCCCTCTGATGCCTGCTTCACTATCTTCTTGATGTCATCGTACTTGGCAGCTTTCTCCAGGTGGCAGGTCAGATCCACAACTGACACATTGGGGGTGGGGACACAGAACGCCATGCCAGTGAACTTCCCATTCAACTCGGGGATGACTTTGCCCACAGCCTTGGCAGCATCAGTAGAAGCAGGGATGATGTTCTGGGCAGCCCCTCGGCCATCATGCCACAGCTCCCCAGAGGAGCCATCCATGGCCTTCTGGGTGGCGCTGATGGTGTGGACTGTGGTCATGAGTCCCTCCACAGTGCCAAAGTTATTATGATTGACCTTGGCCAGGGGGCCAAGCAGTTAGTGGTGCAGAAATTGTTAGTTGTGTCAGCTATGAAATATATGTACAAGTATTTTTATTTAGTACACCAGGGGCCGTATTTTACATATCTTCATACTTTTCACAGCCTGCCAATCAGCCCTTGGCATGTGAAAGGCATTCAGAAGCCAGCTGTAATTTTCTAGTTAGAATGAATTCATTTATAAAAAGATAAAATTGTCTTAAAGATGTGGACTAATTTTCATACCACTTTTTAAACAAATGACCCACAGGAGCTCCCAACTGTGACTGCCTTTAGGAAAAATAGGACCAAGTGTCATATAGACCTCCGATGGTTAGCCTCCCGTCAGACATTTTAGGAAGTTCATACAGGTCAGTTCTGATAGAATGCAAGTTACACCCTTTCTGCCTTTGAAATA